>CM068720.1:3773004-5273004 GCA_035079005.1 Fraxinus americana | reverse complement strand
AGTTCTTCAAATTGATCTGTATACCTAATCGAAACTATGTATTTACGGTTCCAAATTGATGCAAAATTACTTTCATATTTTATCACAACAAATAAATCGAAATTTAAATATATGGTTCCAACTTGGTTCGTGCAACATTGTAGTTTAAAGGATAATTCGAATGGTTCGAGCGCAAGTTCGGCAAATAAGTCGACTTGTATGTTAAACAAGTTTATTTCAATTTCAATCATTGAACTTTTAGTGAAATTTCAAGTAGATCGCTAAATTTTAATCTACCACTATCAAATCAGTAGTGTCCAATTATTTCCAATTGTTAATCAATTCATTAACCCCATTATTAAACTTACCTCTCTAATTCTAGATACACGTTAAATTGACGGCAATTTGTCGTGATTTATGCTTCGAGATTACTATTAAATCACTTTGAAATTATATATCACCTTATTATGATATCGTTGGCGGTGATTTATTTTCATAATCCACGAACACAACTAAAATAGGTAGTATATTCACTTAGACGCATAAGACGCGTCATATTGTCGTCAATTTGTAATTTATGTGCAGGATTGATACGTTCAATTTACAAGGACTAACATTAAACGAAAAATTTTGACTGCAACAAAATTTGAATTAGATGATTCAATTGAAATTTTAGTGAAAGTTTAGTTACCAAAATAAAAAAAGCAAGTAGAAGTTGCGTTGTGCAGAACTCCTCATCCCCACCGACTCTGTATTCTGTGAAGTTAAAAGCATAAAACCCTAAAATTAACTGCCACCAAAAATCATCAAGAAATTAATTACCAGAGGAAAAAGTTGTGAAGTAAGGTGAAAAGCTTATTGAGATCACATAGTTACTGAAGAATTGATTTGGTGCCAAAATGGAAGTGAACGAAGACATCTCCATCCTGCTGGACGCGCTACGCGGTGAAGTTGCGTTGGCGCAAAACGTCGAGTCTGACCTCTCCTATGCCTTCCAACTCCAACTCCAAGAAGCTCTCACCGCATCCCTCCCGGTCGACGCTGCTTCATCCTCAAACCCAATAACTATACCAGACGAAGTCGTTTCCCAACCTAGTCTCCTGGACACCCTTGAAGATGACCTTTTGATATTTGAACGGGAACTTCTCGACCATTACGAAGCGGAGGAGGTGATGAAGCGATTCAAACTCGATCTCGACCGTCAGGTCCACGATCATGCTTTTGCATGTGAAATTTCGAATATTCCGGAGGATGAGTGGATAAAAACGGGGGATAATTTAGAGAGGCCGTATGGAGGAGGCTCGACGACTTCGAATGGGCAGGATTTTAACTTTAGGGTTTATATCAAGGGTTTGGTTGATGAAATGGTGGGTGGGATTGGAGTGGCTATATGCGATGGAAATGATGGCTTGGTATTTGAGGTGAGCAAGGGTTTAATTGGGAATGACGGCGAATTAAACACTATGGTAGTTGAAGTGAAAGCATTGATTGAAGGGCTTGAAGTTGCTACAATGCTGGGTTTGAAGAGACTTACCATTGTTTGTGATTGTATTTTGCTGCATCAATTTGTAAGTGACTATTTTGTATTTTTCACTATTATTATTTGAGTTTGTAGGTTTGTTGACCGTGCTTTGAGTATTGATTTTGGGTTCCAAAACTGCTTGCAGTCTCATGGATTAAATCCAACTAGTACTAACTATAAGTGCGATTGATATGGGTCATTTTTCGATAATAAATTGCTATTTTACTTTAATTTTCTATTACAAATACGAGTGAAGTATTGGTTATGTAAAGTACATCTTATCCAGTTTAGTTTTTTTTTTTTTTTTTAAATTTAATTTGGATAAAAGTGTTCTAGTCTGGAAATTGCAACTTCAGCTTGCCTTTTCTTAGTCAGACATGGTCATTTAACGGTGTTAAGATGTTCCTCATCTGTGAAACATTTTTAGTTGTTTGATTGTGAGAGACATTTTCTTTTTTCCACACTCTTGTGTCTTTACCTTTTTTCCCTGGAGGCAATGCATGCTCGTGTATTTTAAATTTTTTTTATTTGGAACAATTGCGTAGTTATATGCTATGTTATTAAATTATTTATAATGTCTGTCCGAAGAACTTGCCAACATATTACGGGCTGTGGTGAGCATAGTCATTGTAATTGCAATTTAGTATACTTTTCACTGTTGTAGAACTTGTTTTAGACACCATTTGTAGGACCAGGGTAAATGTGAAGGTTGTACCACAGGTTTAGCAATTATTAAATCATAATTATTCTATTTGTTAATTATCCAAAATCAACAATATTGAATTTCTTCTTTCTGTGGTAAATAAAGGAATTAAACAGTGTATTCCCAAAATGCTAAACAGTTATGGAAGCTAGAACTCGGGGGCATGTGATTGTTATGTAATTGTTATTTTAGTAAGCTTTTGAGTTGCTTAAGTGACCATGATTTCTTTTATTCTTTTCTTATCTTGTCAAAGGAGTTCGTTTTCTCTATGTAAAATGGCTAAAGTAGTATTGCCATTGAAAAATTTGTCAACAATCTACTAAAATCACAACAAACAATTTTACAGATCGTAAGGAAAAGGGAAAAAATGTCATAAAACTAGGCAATAGAATCAAATTCCCCACTGCTGAGCAATACTGAAAGCAAGTTCCTGCAAGTCGATATGATGAATGCATTCTCAGAAACTTTGCATTATTCTGGTTGACTTGGTACCTCACATGCAGATAACAGGGAAAAACCACCAAATGCAGGCAGATGTTGCATCATTGGCTTCTCAGATGAACCTTCTTCTGAGAGAATTTGCTTATTGTGACTCATCTCTTGTGGCACACAAGGATATTAAGTTTGCATTTGTACTTGCAAGGAATGCAATAGTCTCTCAGGTCAATCAATCTGTAGGAAATAACAATGGGAAGAAAAGGATTGAGACTTGTGCAATTTGCTTGGAAGATATATATGCAGATCAAATGTTCTTAATTAGGGATTGCCTCCACAGCTACTGCTTTTCCTGTTTGTCCAAACATGTCCAATTTAAATTGCTTCAGGGAATGCTACCTAAATGCCCATATGAGAAATGTGAGTCTGAGCTGCAACTTGAAAGCTGCAAAACATTTTTGACTCCTGAATTATTTGATATTATGAGTAACCGTGTGAAGGAAGCATCCGTTCCTGTGGCTGAGAAGATTTACTGCCCATATCCTACTTGTTCTACTTTATTTTCAAGAGCTGAGCTTCAAGGATATACAATCGGTGTTATCGAAGGATTGGCGGCCAAAAAATGCCCAAAATGCCTTGGCATTTTCTGTATCAATTGCAAAGTCCCCTGGCATAGCAATATGAGTTGCGTTGCCTATAAAACATTGAACCCCTATCCCTCTGGAGAAGATCAGAAACTGAAGTCTTTGGCTACTAGGAATCTCTGGCGTCAGTGTCCGAAATGCAGTCATATGGTTTCACTTGCTGAGGGTTGCTACCACATCTATTGCAGGTATTCTTACTTTCTACTTCAATTTTAAGCGTGTGTTTGATAGATATTATTGAGGAAAGAATATGTTTTAAATAGTGATATGATGGGAAATATGTGGTTAAAAAGTAAGAAAAAGTTATTTGATATGATGGAAAATATTATTTTATTGAAAAATGTGTGGTTGAAAATGAGTTTTGAAAGAATGTATTTTTAAAAAATGTGCGTCAAACAGGGGTTAAGTTGTTTAATGTCTTTGAGAATTCACATTTGTGAAAGATCAAGAGATTATTTCAGTAACTTAGGTTCCCCCATTCTCCCCTCTCCCTGTTTTGTGTTAACTAAGTAGATTTGTTCCAACTTTTGCGCTGTAGTTCTTGCTACTGTATTAGTGATAATTACTTGAGCAAGCTTTTCTACTGTTAGTTTCCCCACTGGGTGAAGGGTTTCTCTTTCCTCCCATCTGTATGTTTTCAAATTATCACAAGAGTTACTGCTCAGGGTCACCATGTATTTTCAAACCAAGCTGAGCCGAATTTGACATGCAGATTATCAACTCGCTTTTTTTGACATGAACATGCAAATTTTATGTCCTTGGTGGAATAAAGTCTAGCATGTGAATCGTTTACTCTGCTCAGTGTAGTCATTTAATTTTAGCAAACACCGATTTACTGTTTTTATTTACTTATTTGCCGTGTTTAATAGTTAATTTGTTCCTTCTTATTGAACATTCTTTTACTCGTCTTTTCTTTTCTCCACCAATATCCACCTCTTACATCTGTTAACCTACTGCAGTTCTTTTAATCCATATGATTGAAATCTTCTCCCGTAAGTCTGTTGCTTTTGTAACCAAAAGCAGACGGTGGTGGGCTAACTTTTAATACGTGCTACATCCAACTCAACATTACTGCACACCATCCACTCTTCCTGCTGTTCACTCTTGACAGGCATGATCTGTACCAGACAAGCAGCAATCTTGCAACAGAACAATATCCTGTTTGCCTTGGTTATCTGACCCGGCCCTGTCATTGACCCTGCCAAAGCACGGGGTCAATGGATCACTGGTTAAACCGGCAGGGCCAAAAGTAAAATAAAACATATATTTTCAAAAAAATTACGTAGATATAACCATAAGTTAAAATGGATTCTTATGTAAAATTCATTTATTGAAATATTATAATCCTACTTTGAAAAAAAAAAACTAAAAGTAAGATTTATATAAATTTTTCATATTTTCTTAATATTTATATAGTTCTATCGATTTTATTACTCGTTTTTTCGTTTCTAGTTTTCAAGAAAAAATTTCGTTATTTTTTTAAAGAAATAAATCTTTAAATTAATATAAAATATTATAATCTCAGGTAAAGGTACTTTTATATATTATTAGACAGAATAAAGATGATATAATGTGGTAGCCTCGTGGAAAACCATGACCTTAACAGGCATGCGGTCTCTGTTTTGAAACTTCGCAACTTATTTTTTAATTTTCAAAAAACCTGTTGCTTGTTGGACATTTGTAAATTCTTGAAAACAGGTTGAACCAACCGGTTCACTGGGTTTCAGCAATATTCGCCTACAACCTGGCCTGTTCAAGTGGGTCTAGGGCGGGACTAATATCCACTATTCCTATTACACCGACTCCGGTCAGATCAGCCAGTCCGATTTGTGTTTAATTACTATGCTATTTGCACGTGCAGCACTAATCTTTCTCGTCCCTACACTGTCAGCGATATGAACAGCCTCCCTAGCTGCAATCCTATAAACAAATCAACCTTGTTGTGGGCTTTGCTACCTCAAACTCATTTCCAAGGAAATGAAGCTTCTCTTGGATCGCTTGCCAGCTAGGTCAGATTGGAGCAAGAATGGTTGAGAACATATTAACCAACTTAGAGGACAAGGGGCGGAACGACCTCTCGATCTACTTACTGCAGCCCAGGAATAAAAACGTCGTCTAGGCGTTCCCTCTTGCTCCGATCTCCCAATGCCAAGTGATTGGCTAACCGTGCCCCTTCCTTAGAAGGTAAGGGAGGTATGGTTGGGAGGGAGAGGCGACCACCTCTACAACCTCTTCGTACTCTGCTTCGAAATAGGATACATATTTTGTTGTCTACATGTCAAATACACCTTCACTGGAAGGTTTTCAATATAGATAGCTTTCACGAGTGACCTATATTGATAAAAAAGCATACCTGCCTTTTAACGTCAGTCATTACAAATAGTTAATCCTATTCGACTGTAGCATGGTGCTCTTTCCCTACTTCAATGGAAAGAATACGAATCCTTGTCCAGTGAAAAGAGAGATCCTACAGAGAGCTTACAATTTCAGCAATAAAAAAAGGGAAAATTGCCGCCACTGTGCTTGACCTTTCATTTAGTCGCAAACTTTGTCCAAACCTTTCATTTGTATCATCGTGAATACCAAACCTTCAAAAAATTCGCAACTCAAGTTCAAATGGATGGAAATCGTTAGTTTGACTCCAAAAAATTATTTTGACTAAATCAACAAAAGACAAAATGGTAACTTCATAATTTTAACATAAAAAAGGAAAATAAAAAAGGTAACTCTATTCACCTTCTTCACAAATCTCATCCATTCCCACCTCACCCCACCCCGCGCCGCCTATTCCGGGGCCGACGCCACCGTTTCTCGTCCGCGATTATAAAAATAGAAGACAGGGGGAGTCATTCCGTAATTACCACAGTTGTCGCCATAGCCACAGCATGAGCCGGAGTCGGAGTCCAGGCTACAGTCGTAGCCGGCCTAACAACATGTACCGTTGCTCTTCTCCTGATTATTCTTCGTACCGTTGACGTAGTCCAAGGTCTAATGAAACCCCACAGTCTGACAAAAGAAATAGAAATAGGTATGATGATAGAAAGAATCCGTTTCTCGTTCGTGATTATAAAAGTGGAAGATATGGGGAGTCTGAATCGGATGAAGAATTGAGAAGCTTTGGATTCGAAGAGTACAGGAGGCTTAAGCACCAGAAACTAAAATTGCTTAGGAACCGTATTTGGACAAGTACTCCTAGCCCTCCTAGCGATCCAAACGAATCCTCAGATTTGGAACCTGAGGATGAAATTACCAGGAAAGTTGAAGAAGAAAAAGAGAGCAGAGAAGACAAATTAAAGTCTGGTTTGAACAAATTGAGTAGTGATTCATCATAGAGTGAATCTGAGTCGGAGCCGAGCTTGAGGATTTTGAATCTAATAAGATCTCGGGCCAAGGAAGAAGAGGAAGAGTAGAAAGTTGAGTTCCAGGCGACGTAGAGTGGGGTGGGGGTGGATGAGATTTGGGACAAAGGTAAATAGTGTTACCTTTTTTATTTTCCATTTTTTTTAATGTTAAAATTATGTAGTTGCCATTTTTCCCTTTGTTGATTTGGTCAAAATAATTTTTTGAAGTCAACTAACAATCAAACTAACGGTTTCCATCCATTCGGACTTGAGCTGCGAATTTTTTGAAGGTTTGGTACTCACGGTAGTACAAATGAAAGGTTTGGGCAAAGTCTGCGACTAAATGAAAGGTTTGGTACCGTGGCTACAATTTTCCCTAAAAAAAATGCCAATTGCACGGAAATGGAGTGACTGCAACATGTGGGGATCATTTTGACAACCACTAAGAAATAATGTACATATGAATTAGTTAGGATTGGCTTTAGACCTTTCACGCAAATAGGAATAAAGGTGAATAAGGTCCACTCCAGGGATGGTTCAGCTGTGAGTATCCAAGATCTAAGATGGACTTTCCTTCAATTATTGCATACCTATTTATATATGTCTTCTATTGAAATAGATATTTGTTAGATATCAAGTATTAACTTTGTTAAGTCGTTGCATTGCTTTTCTGCCGTGGTCGCTTCACTAATTTCCTATTGTTACTGCCTTATTTTCGTTCAGAGGAATACTCAAGTCTATCAATTGTTCCAATTAGCTTTAGGAATGTCATCATATCTTGGTAGAGTTGACAATTAAAGATTTGGTTCTCTTCTTTTACCATCCTGCCATTCCTTATGTTTATATATTTTTATGGTATTTTTTTTACCTTAAGTAATGACTGAAGTTTGTCAAAAATGACATTGCAGATGTGGACACGAGTTTTGTTACACGTGCGGAGCTGAATGGAGAAACAAGAAAGCCACCTGTGGGTGTCGTATCTGGGACGAACGCAACATTGTGTACGAAAGTTGAGAGGGAAGCAATAGGAGAAATTACATGTCATTATGCTGCATACAGCAGGGTCTCTTAGTCTTATTATATATATATAGTAACTAGTAGCGATGGTTTAAACAAATTCAGATTGCACAGCGCCAGTTTTAGAGAGAGCACATGTAAAACAGGATGAGTTCTTTTGGTCTGGTGAAAATCTTGCGTGCAACTCTTTTGGATATATTTAAGCACCGTTCAGGCTTATCCTATTTAATTGTTGGATATGTGAAGGGCGTGTTGGCTTGTGCAGTATTTGACGATTGAGAAGTTCTAAAATGAATGAAATGTTTTAATTTCTATCAAGCTAATTTTTAATAACATTGTACATACTTTTTGATGAGGAGGTTATTATATATTTTTGAAATACGTGTTGTAAAATTATTTAAATAAATTTATAATTTTATTTTATTTATAAAATTTGCCGTTATTCGCTTTCTCTATTTCAACATGTTTTATAAAAAGGAAAAAAAATATCAAATAAATTTAAATTATTTTTAAAGTGAATTATGGAATGAAAGATGTTTATCGTTGTTATATTATCAATAAACTTGGGGCATAAAAGGATTACTTTAATTAGGGTTAAAATTGGTATTTTAACATGATAATTCTTGTCAAAATGGAAAGTACAGTTACTGGTTTTCTATTGTTGTACACTACAGTTCACTGGATAGTAACTCGTCGAATCACGTTTAGTTCATATACAAGTTGCTAGGAGAAGTTAAAATTTGTTACGCCTTACCACCGAAGCACTACCTAAATGGTTGAAGCTGGAAGCTGTTCAATTGAAACACTGTCTAAATGGTTGAAGCTGGAAGTTGTTCAGCCAAAGCGCCACGTAAGAAATCAAAGAAGAAACCGAAGCTCTTCACACAAAAGACCATCAATACGAAGCTCCATTCGGTCGGAGCCCTTAGTTCATCCAAAGTTCCTAAAACTAAAGGTGTGTCTTACAAGATTTGTAAACAATCTTTATAAATGATGGATATAACGTTTGTAATATATATGGCGGTTGATCCGTTGTCAATGTATTTAATGTATAAGAGACTCAGTGATGTGAGACTTCAAGCAAGGAGATGAGGCCACGTGGTTCTAATCCAACGGACACCACGTTGGCCAGAACCCTATAAATACGTGGTCTTTGTAAATTGTAAGTTTTTTTTTTGGATGGTGATTTGAATATTGATTCTAATATACAAGAAAACACTCAAGACAAATACTCTCAAGAAACATTTTTGCTTGTTCTATATTTATCAGTTTGATTTTAAGTTATTTACACTTTGTCGATGAATGTTTGTTAGCGCAATTATCTTAGTCACTATCGTCCGTGCTCGAATACATTTGTCTCGTACCATAAAGCATCTCTCACATTCACGCGTTATTCTTCTCTCACCAATACTCTAGTCAAAATGCACCGGAACTTGCTTGAGTTGGTATGAGTGAACTCAACATTTGTTGCCCACGTTTGCATTATGTTTTTCGGGGTCAACAAAATCAATTCCACCGTGAGTAATGGAAACATAGCTCATGTTTGGCCCCCCATTAAATTTAATTTATTTTTTTCTCTTCTCTTATCAATCACACATTCTCTCAATAAAATAATATTACACATAAATTTAAAAAATCTCCTTACTTTCTAACCGGAAAAATTCATGGATCAGATATTATCTACCATGAAATCAAAAATCTGGCCCCAAGTTTTAGAATTACAAAAATCAGGTTTTTTCACGAATTAATTAATTATATTTTATAATTATTATATTAAATTAAATATTTAACTGTAATATAATATACCCCACCCACCCACCCCTATTGCTCTGGCGACTACTCCGGTGGTTGGCGACTACTCCGGTGATTGTTCTCCGGCCACACTTAATTCCGACGACTATTCCGGTAACTGTTCCGATTCTGAGGTCACAAATATCTTATTAACTGCACAACACCACCATCGTCGTCACCCCGTCACAACACCACCACCACAACCACCGCCATAATAATAACAAAAAACAACCATCCCATCGTCGCCTGCACCACCATACCAAGAAAACCACCACCACTGTCGTCGACCTCGCCACAATACCACCACAACCATCGCCACAACAATAACAAAAAACGACGGCTAGCACACCACACGGACCGCCACACACACACACACACAGATCTACCACACGGATTCCACCCACCCACCCATCGCTAGATTCGCCACAGCACCCCACCCATTAGCCACAGCAGCGTCGCTGAAGACCTCCACACACACCCACCCATCAGTCGCAGTCGTAATGCTGTTAATAGCAGTAGCGTTAAGGCGCTGCTGCGATTCATAGCAGCGCCTCGACGCTGTGAACGGCTCCTGACGCTGGAAGGGAGGGAGAAGGGAGTAGAGGAGATAAAAGGGGTAGGGATGGCAATGGTTCGGTTCGAGGTCGGTTCAGCTAAAATCATAACCGCACCACAAATTTTTGGTCATACCATAACCGCACCATAACCACGAAAGTCGGTTAGGTTCGGCTCGGTTAATATTTCGGTTCGATTCGGTTAATAACCACGAAAATAAATTATATTTATAAATCCAAATTTCAACCGTCAAATTAAAAAAAAAATGAAGAAAAGTCAATAAAAATAAAAAAAAAACATGTCAAGACATTAGAAAAATAAAACACATCAATCGAACATATTTAGATCCAGTAGTTTGAGTTCAATTTCAACAGAAGGTATGCTTAATCAAATAAATCCCAAGATCTCAAACATGTTCCATTAAAAAAAAAGAAAACTAGACACCTAAATTACCTTAAAGACTTAAATCGATCTGAAATTGGAGAAACTGGAGAGAAATCAAAATTAATCATAAGGCTATCAATGTTATTCATAAACAAATCTTTATCAA
This sequence comes from Fraxinus americana, assembly GCA_035079005.1. NCBI lineage: Eukaryota > Viridiplantae > Streptophyta > Magnoliopsida > Lamiales > Oleaceae > Fraxinus > Fraxinus americana. The sequence goes on along the minus strand of CM068720.1, from coordinate 5,262,467 downwards.
TCTTTATGTGATGCCCATTACAGATTCAACTGAAAGATTACTAAATCAAACATATCCCAAGATTTTAAACATGATAAATTGTGAAAAATAAAGTTCGAATGCATCATGAAAACTCTTGACCGAAATTGGGGTAACTGGAGAAAAAACCAAAACTAATCATTAAACTACCAATATTAATTGAAAACCAAACTTCATAGATTTTTTTTCATTAACCATTGCAGATTCAATAGAAATACTATTAAATTAAACAAATCCCAAGATCTTAAACATGTACAATTCCAAAAACTAAACAACTCGCGACGGATTTAAGTGGAAGAGAAGTGGAGACTGTAGGGTTAGACAAGAGTCACAGGACATGGTTTTAACTTTTAACGTGTAGATTGTATATTTAAATTGGACTATCTCGGTAGTGGATTGGGTTCAAAACTATAAATAGTGTTAGGTTATTCATTATTGCTTTACTTAAAGTTAATTGGGCTAAAATTTTGGGAAGCCAAATTGTCAAAATTGCCTAATTAATTTTGAGAAAGAATGATGGAAAGTCCAATTAAATTTTTTTTAACGGGTAATCGGTTCGGGGCGATGCACCATCGCTAAATACCATACATGCCCCTAAATGAAGCGGTTCATTAAAATCAAAACCATAACAACCCCATTGCACCATCGGTTAGGTTTTTTTCGCCCAATTCAGTTCGGTTAACCGCGATTTTCGATTTTAACAGTTCAAATTGCCATCCCTAAAAAGAGGAGGAGGCGGGGAGGGTAAGGAGAGAGAGACGATAGAGAGAGGGACGAGGGTGGGGGTGAGGAATTGATAAATTAGGGTTTTAAAATACTAATTATTTAATTAAAATAAAATGATAAAAACCTGATAAATGAAAAAAATGGGGTCAAAACCTGATTTTTAAAAAGGTGAAACTTAATACTTGGTTTTATGCAATTCTCCCTTTGTATTAGCCTACCACTACCAGAGACCCAACCAAAGGGTAAACCCAATCTTATATATTTCAATCTCTCATGACCGGTACCCATTAGCCATCATGTTACAATTCATGTGGCCATTTGAAAGGCAGCTCTCACAAATGGACAAAGGTAGTGCACGACCATTCATTAGCCTCTCACTCTCGTCTCTTTGAACCCTTGATGAGGCGTCCTCGGTGTCGCTTTCCTTCCGTCGACACCATCAACGGAGCAGCAACATCGCAACAACGATTCCTTTTTGAAAGAAGAAGGCATGAACCACTTCTCACTTGTTAACACTCGGAGTTTCATCTTAAAAATGTCAATCTTGTTAAGAGAAGTAGCATAAACCTTTATAAATGATTTATGTTTTCATCTTTATTCGATGTGAGATTTTATCCCCTAACACGCACCACAAAATGGTGGCTCGTTTGAGCACACCAATGTTGAAATCAGTGTGCTCGTTTTTTTGAGATTTAATTAGATCAATATGCTCATTTGTGCTTAATGTGCTTTGATACCACGTAAAGATTTGATATTCCATCTTAAAAGGTCAACCTTAATAAAAGGAGTAAACAAAACCCTTATAAATTGGTCTATGTTTTTCTCTTTATTCGATGTGAGATTTTATCCCTTAACACGCTCTCGCAAGATGGTGGCTCATTTGAGCAAACCAATCTTAAAATTCATGTACTCAATTTTTTGAATCTTAATCGGATCTAATTGCTCATTGGAGCTTAATGGATTCTGATACCATGTTAAAATTTGTGGCTCTATCTTAAAATGTCAACATTGTTAAGAGGAGTAGCCCAACCTTGTAAATTAATCTATATTTTCATCTTTATTCGATGTTAAATTTTATCATTTAACATTACTGAACTGTGAACTCACCGAACTTTTGAAATAGAAGAAGTCGATTTGACAGCTGAAGAAGGTATAGCCTAAAAGCCCTCTCGTTTCTCTTTCCTTTTGATTTGTTATTTTGATTTGAGTCTCATGTTTGATTAATCTTTTCTTGAGTGTTGTGTTTGATTTAAAATCATATATCAAGAAATTTGAACTTAGAAGCTACTGGAGCCTAGAGTTAATTGGATGTCGTCCCGGAGGCTAGGGAGAGGTGAACTTAATTCAGTAATTGGATGTCGTTTTAAGGTTAGACACAACTGCTGATTTAAAGTGAATTTGAACAGGGAAAAAGATACACTTACAGAACTATTTATTTACAGAATAGTTACAGAAACAAAAATTTCCTAAAATACCCTTTACATATAAATTGCAACTAGAAGCCACTACAAGAATATAAAAACTCCAAATTAGTCCCTAAAAAATTTATGAGTGCAAAATTTATTCCGCTGACTCTGCGCACTCTGGTATAACTGATATCAGAGCCTTGTTAGATCATGGAAATTGAAATTCTTAAAAATAATTGGTATTATATATTAAGAAAAAAAGATGGTTTAAGTTATATGTTTACAGATCCCGTCTCTAGAAGATTAAAAATATTAACATTAATGATAATTAAAGAATTACCAATAAAAGTAAAGAAACAAATATTAGAAAAATTAAAATTAGGATACATAAGAGATGAATATTTATATCAAAAAATAATGATAGAATTTGAAAAAGAAGAAGTAGAATTTTATTGTAAAGAAATATATGAGCCTGAAAAATATTACGAATATAAATATTATGAACCAAAAGTCATGATGAATATAGTTGATGAAGAAAACATAATTGAAGAATTTTTGAGAAAGGTTGAAAAACATAAAAAACCTAGTTATCCTTACCTACCTAAAAATAGTACAAATGAATGTTTTGAAGACATCCATAAAAGATTAGAAAATCTGGAATATAATTTACAAATAGGAAATGCCTTATTAGATAAAAAGCTTGAAGGAAATGATAGAATTATAATCAATCCACCTCAAGATTTTAGAATAATAAAAGATAAAGGTAAAAATCATGAAATAAAACAATATATGATAACATAAGTAGAAGAAATAGAACAAAAATTCTTAGAATCTACTGGTGAGGAATATGAAGAATATAAAAAGCAGTTAGAAGAATTAACTGAAAAATTAGAAAATACAAAAATGAATACTAATCCATCATCTAGTCAAAATATAAAAATAGAATTTAGCAGTGATGAAGAATATGAAAATTATCCTTATGGTACACCCATACCAAATAAAGAAGGTGTTAACCAATATAGAAAGACACAGAAAAGATACGCAGGAAATATAAGAAAACAATCCATTAAAGAAATAAACCCAATGAAATCTTATAATGAACAAATCCATACAACTGGAATATGGTTGGATTTATATTGTGTAGATAAAAATAAAGCTATAGAAACATGGATAAAAAGCACAGACCTAGCTATACAATTTAACAAATGGGAAACATACACAGCCTTTGGATTTATAGAACATACTTTTAGAGGAATTGTATCAGACTGGTGGAGAAAACTACCAGAAAATATAAAAAGAAATATAAAATATGGAGAAAATCTAATTGAAATAATAGATAACAGGAATGCTTTGAATGAACAAAGTATCCAAGAAATATTAAGAAGACTAGAAAGAGCCCTAAGAACAAAATTCTTAGGAAATAGATTTACAATAGACGAAGAAACTAGAAAGCAAGAAGAATATAATGAAGGAATGATAGCAATGGAAAACCTAAAGATATGTGATATGTGTGAACTTGAAAGATACACATGCAAGTTTGAAGATATATATTATATATTAAATCAAGAAAACAAACCTATATTAAGATCTTATTTTACAAAATTACCATTTCCATGGGGAATGAAATTACTAAAAGAATATGAAAAATTATTACCTTTTGGAGAAGAAGATGGAGTCAATAAAGATAGTTTAGGATGTAGAATTGAATTTACAAAAAGGATGATAGGAATATGGTGTAGAGAAACTTTAGAAAATAAAAAAGCATATAAAATGAGAAGAAACTCCCTATGTTGCTACAAAGATATAGAACAAATTGAACAATTTGGTTGTCATAAAAAGAAATATAAACCATATAAGAAATACAAAAGAAAGTTTAAAAACTATAAAAAGTTTAAGAAAAGATTTTTTAAACCTCATAAAAAATATTTTAAAAGAAAAAACTGGACTAAAAAACCCCAGCCTAAATATATTAAGAAATGTAGATGTTTTATCTGCAATGAAGAAGGACACATAACTCCTCAATGTCCTAAAAGAAAAGATAAATAAAATGTAAAAACCCTAAAAATATATGAAGAATTTCAAAATGATAGTGATATAGAACCAATTGAGAATTTTGAAGATTTAAGTAGTGAATGCAGTAGCATTTATGAATTAGATACATCATTTTCAGAAGAAGATTCTGAAGAGATAGTATATATGAATCAAGAGATACAACAAATAGATCAAGAAATAAAGGTAGAAACAACTGAGAAAGTTGAAGATTCAGTAGAAGGCATAAATTAAGAAATTACCTTTGATGCTAGAAAATACAAAGGAATAACAAAGAAAATATTAGACTTACAAGAAAAAGATGTATTCCACCAAAGATTTTTAGGAATACTACCAAGAATAAATAAAACAATTGTAAGTATGAATTACAAAGAGATATCCATTAACATAGAAGATACAATGGAAAAAGCAAGAATACCTATAATTACAAAAGAATGGGTAAGACAAAAGTTATCCAAAATCCCAGAAAATGTAAGAAGCAAACTAAAATGTATTGAGATAGGAGGAATCCAAATTATGGTAAAAGGATTCTTTAGGGAAGGAATGAATATACCAATAGAAATATATTGTATGGACAATAGAATCTTACAAGATCCTGTAGATGTTCTATTAGGAACTATTGTAGGAAATCTAGTCTATCAAAAGATAATATTTACAGTAAAACCAAATTATGCGGTTTCACTGATTGATGAAAATATTGATCAAAGTTTCAATCTATATTACAGAATTGGAAACTTGAAAATGTTAAGAAAAAGTAAGGCTATTAGCATAAGCATAAAATCAATTTTTCCTTTTAGCACTAGCCACCACAATAACTTAAGAAAAATAACTGATAACATTATCATACATAAAGATTTTGAGGAATTGGCTCAATATATACCCCCTAGAAAATACCAAGAACATGAAGTGACAATACCCCAACAAATAATGCTTGATTGTCACAAACAAGCAAGAGAAATCAATTCTGAAGGAAAATTGATAAGAAGAAATAGTGTGAGCCTAGAAGGAGATAATCTTATTGCAAGATTTCCTCCCAGGCAAGACCTTAAGATAAGCCAAGTTAAAAAACTTAGTATTGCTAAACCAACAAATTCACAATACTATATCAAAACAAGATATGTTAATCAAGAAGGATACAAGAAGAATCTTCTTGTCCTTATAGATACTGGAGCGGAAAAAAGTCATGTAAATGCTAAATTTGTTAGTCATTTACTAGATCTTGAGTTACCTGAACCATATACTTTCAAAGATTATTTGGGAAATAATCTTGAAATAAAGAAATATGTTAATTTCCCTCTTATATTCGTAGGAGAGGATCAGAAAGAACATAACAAAGAAATAATCCTATATAAAGATGAATCATATGGAATCAAACGTTCACCTATACTATTAGGTATGAACTTTCTTGAAAAATTTAGTCCTTATAAAATCTGTCAAAGATATTTAAAAATAACAGTTGATGATAATCCAATCATCATATCAAGAATAGATGAAAATATGAAAACATTGTTATCATGGAAAGAGTAATTAATACTAATCCCATGAGCCCATATATTGAAATTATACTCAATATAAAAAATTATTGCAGAATTAAATTCCATGCTTATTTAGATACAGGAAGTACAATAAGTTTGTGTTTACCAAATGTATTACCAAACGAATACTGGAAGTATGATTCAAAAAAGGTAGTCACTGCCACAACAGCAGGTGGTAACAAAGTAATATATAGTAAATATGCTACACAAGTACCTTTTCTAATATCCTTTAGAGAAGTATTTGTTGATACAATATACATGTCATCTACAATTGGATGTGATATTTTATTAGGACAAAATTTCCTACTAAAATATGCACCATTTACACAATATGTAGATAGATATATGTTCACAACTCCTTGTGCACATAAAATATTTACACCTAAAATAACTAAAGCTGTTAGCATAGCACACACACAAATTAATCATCAGAGTTCCTCAACCCAGCGTGGTGGATGTTGGAATACAGAAAAAATTAAACCAGTTACAGTTTTAAAAATGACAACAGAAAATAAGTTAGAAAAATTGAAAAAAGAAATTTCTAAAACATATTCTGAAAATCCATTAGAAAAATGGAACACAGACAAAGTAAAAGCAAAAATAGAACTTATTAATCCAGACACTATTATTAGAGTCAAACCAATGAAATATAGTGTCGATGATCAAAAGGAATTTAAGAATCAAATAAAAGAATTACTACAATCTAAATTAATTAGACCTAGTAAAAGTCTACATAGTAATCCAGCCTTTATGGTAAGAAAACATAGTGAGATAAAAAGAGGAAAAGCTAGAATGGTGATAAATTATAAGAAGTTAAATAAAGTAACTAAATTCGATGGATATTACTTGCCTAATAAGGACACCCTTATTAAACAAGTACAAAATAAGAAAATATTTTCGAAATTTGATTGTAAGTCAGGATTTTGGCAAATCATGCTTACTGAGGAAAGTAAATCATTAACTGCATTTAGTACTCCTAATCCTTTAGGACAATATGAATGGAATGTAATGTCATTTGGATTGAAAAATGCACCGCAGATATTTCAAAGAAAAATGGATGAGGTAATCAAACCAATTACTCACTTCTGTATTGCTTATGTTGATGATTTACTGATTCATTCAAATAATATAAATGAACATATTGAGCATCTTGAGAAATTCTGTTATATTATGAAAAAACATGGTATTACACTTTCTCAAAAGAAAGCAGAGATAGCCAAAACAGAAATAGAATTTTTGGGATTATTTATTAAAGAAGGAGAATTGCAATTGCAATCTCATATTAGTGAAAAATTTCAAGATTTTCCTGAAAAAATCAGATATAAAAAACAGTTACAAATCTTCCTTGGTATATTAAATTATGCTGAAAGATTTATTGAAAATTGTGCCAAATTAAAAAAAATTATTTTCTCCCAAAATTAAGAAAGAATGTAATGTGGTCTTGGGATGAACAAGATTGCGAAAATATAAGAAAAGTAAAAGAAGAATTAAAGGTTTTGCCTAAACTTGTAATTCCACTGGAAGATGATTTCTTTATCCTTGAAACTGATGCATCAGACAATTACTAGAGTGCAGTATTAAAGGTTAAAAAGAATCATAAAGAATATAAATGTGAAAAGAATTGTTCTTGTCCTGAAATACTTGTAGGATATACATCAGGAACATTCAAAGAAGTTGAAACAAGGTATGAGATGAACAGAAAAGAACTCATTGCTGTGAAGCGAGGAGTACAGAAATATGAAGATTATCTACTACCAAAAAAGTTTTTTGATCAGAACTGATAATACTCAAGTTAAAGTATTTTTAAAAAATAATGTTGATCCATCTATTGCTAATAGATACATAATTAGGATTTAAATTTGGTTTTCCTATTTCAAATTTGATATTGAGCATATAAAAGGAAAATCTAACTTTCTTCCTGATTATCTTAGCAGGGATGGAGCTAGAACAATTGAGGACGAAGTCCAGATACTTGAGATAAAAGTTTCCTATTTGGAAACTCAGATCCAAAATATACAAGATAGTCTTCGAGACCAAATAAAAATAGCAGAAGATACTTGTACCAAGTCTAGTATCCCTTCACAGGGACTTGTGAATACTAGCGCTCTACCCGAGGATAAATGGAAAGAAAATAAAGTAATAGGAACCCCTTCACAGGGAAAGTTCGAACCTATTACTGGTAAAGAAGATATTCAAGATACCAAGAATGGCAAAGGTAGCTCTTCACAGAGCCATATTTTACCTAAGCTAGATATTGAAAAAATTGATCCAAAAAAATCGTGAAGATATGCCACACGGAAAAAATATCCAAAAAAGATAACTATGAAGAAGTCATTTTCTTTATTGTTGTTTTTAATATCTTATCCGACTGGTATCTAGAAGTTGGAAAGTGGATGAAAACTCCCCACTACGGAAGATACAACAAAATAAACTTTTATCCAGAAGCACCAGCCAACTGGGTAAAAAATTGTTTCGAACTAGGAAATATACTCTGTATATATCCTAGTAAAGATCTCAAGGAGATAGCCCAACTTCCAACTGACGTCAAGAAGGCAGTAAAAAGATATACTGAAGTTGTTAAAACTACAAATATATACGTCAGATTCTACTCGGCAACGATGGAATGGGATCCAGATCTTCAATATATGCAGCCAGCATTTCATGTTATCAAGTTAGGACTCACAAATCAACATTTTTTACCAACCAATCAAAAGGTTGTTAAAAATGGTTATCAAGATATTATTAATATGATGCCGCACAGAAGAGCTAAAGGATACAAAGAAATATTTGAACATCTAAACCCAGATAATTACTGAGAAGGAAAAAATATGGATTTATCCATCTGAAGAACATATAATCTACTCTAATGCCAGAAAAGAGACAAAAGAGGAAGATATATGTTATCTCGACCATTTATTATCCAAAATAATCTCCAACCAAATTTGCGGATCAGAAAAAATGGAGAAAGAACTATGCAAATTACTTTGGGATTACAGTGATCATCATTGTGAACATTGCGTAGTAGAAGACATGAGTCAAGTATCACTTGATGATGAAGAATTTCCTGCAGAGTTCTTTGAATCAAGAATGGAAAAATAATGGAGTAAGGACAGTGACCCTTTATCACTATTTTAATAAAGTCTCTTTATTAAAGAAAAACTGTGGTCACTAAAAAACAAGAGATAGTACAAAAAAGTAGCTGAGATTTTAACTCCCCACCAACTACTGAAGAAAAAGAAGCAAAATAGCTGTTGAAGATAAGAAAATTCGGTATGACAATGACTCTTCACCAACTTACCAGCTCAAAAGAAGGACAGCTTTACTACCAAACAAAAGAAGATGGCAGACAAGAAATAATGAAGGACAGCTATGAAGATAAGGTTTCTAACCACTTGAAGAAAAATCCTCTATATAAGGAAATGAGGTCCAAAGACTAGAGGATCTCGCATCTCTGGAATCTCGAATTCTCTATCTCAAAAGAAATTTCATATCTGTATACACCACTTGTATTCAGAAAAGAGTTTAGATAGTTTTGAAGATAGGAAAGCTTGTAATAAGGTAATCACTTATGGAGTTCTAAACTTCATAAGGTGAGTACCAAAGGTATGTAAATATAGTAAGCCAACATGTATTATTTCAATCTTATGAATATCAAGATGAAGTTTTTATGATTTAACAAAGTTTCTATGAAAGGATTTCGTTAAGTTTCTCATGATTCCTCGGCAGTACAAATAGAGATTTTAAAAGATTTTCAAAACATTGTTTTTGAATGGATGTTAGCCATGCCAAAGTACCCATCTTTTATGTATGTTTTAAGGGGAAAAGGGCAGTTTTTCTAACAAAATTGTAGCACCTCGTGTGTGAGTTATCTTTTAAAATCTTGTTCTAAGTAAGAACTTGTTCTGAAAAGAGTTTGAATAGAGGTGAAAACAGAGACTCTAGATACTGTGAGATAGCGTTTGTGGCAACACGGCTAGTTCTCTAGAGTGAGAAATGCAACCTTAATTGAAAAGCCTTTTGCGGAAGTAGTGTGGAGCCAAATGATTTCAAAAACATTTTAAATGTTCATCTGATTCAGAAGATTGATTAAATACATGCAAAGCTACTATAAGAACATGTTGGAGGGAAAGCCTGTTTATTTCCATCGATTACTGTAAGTTATTTACATGCTTTATATGTTTATGTTTTAATTATCTTTATGAACACTACACAAGCATCCACGTCTAATGATGATTGTCTTAAATTATATTTAGATGATAAAGATATTTCATTTTTATTAAGTATAGTTGAGAAATCTGAAGATATAGTCCCTGTTGGACAAGAAAAACTTAAAGAGATATATTTTGATATAGATTATGCCTGTAGACACAATATAGGATTTGATCCTGTAGAAACAAGTAAAGAAATAAAAAGAGTTGAAGATGTTATAACCAAATACGAAAATATACAAGAAGAAGTCTCAGAAGGAGTTGTTTTTGGATATATAACTAAACAACATCAACCGAGAGCTTATGAAAAGCTAATAAAATATAGAGAATATTTAGAACATGTAGAAAAATTAAAAGAACATTCAATAAAGTAATTATTGTGGTCACAAATCAAAGAATTAAAAGATACAGGACTCATCCTGCAAAACATTTCATTAGGGGCAAAATAGTATTTTAACAGAAGATAATTTTATATTATTAAAACTCCATGTGAGTATCTGGTAAGGATCTGGCAAAATCCTTCTGGCAGTATAGCATGGTCCTTTGAACAGACATGTGCACGCTGGGGGAGAGGGCGTACCAAAGTTATCAATGAAATCCCGTTATCTGAGAAGGAATATGCATTTAAGGAAGCATACCATAGTTTTCCTATGCTTTTACATCAGTGTTTTAGTGGACTAAGCTGTAGTAACCTCACTAAGTTTGATAATACTGTAACTGGATCATCTTTTTCCAAGTAATGATTCAAGCATAGCAGCATCTTCTTCCTGCAAATATTGCAACTGATATGAGGAGAATATGTAAGCTATTAATCTCTGTTCAGCAAGTGAAGTTATTTACATACATACCACTGAGGCATTAAATTCAGTCTCCTCGTCTATGGCACCGATTATTGCAGGATCCACCAAAAGTTCCTGTTTCAGCAAAGTTGACCAAAAACTCCAATTGATCTCTACCAAAAAGACTGCAGTGAACAATCAAGAATTGACCACATGTCGTAATATTGTTATATAATTTTATTATCATTCACACCATAATCAAAAATTCAAAGTTCAGCGTCGATTAAATTGTGCCCGCACTTAACGAATTTTTTGGCTTCGACCCTGCATTAGATCAATGAAATTGTTGATGAACTTATAAGAAAAATCCTTAAATCTTTCTGGCAAGATTTTTTAAACCGACATTTTCTTTTGCTGGCATCCCCATACTTCATGTACGTCGGTACGCGTGTTCTCTTCCTGCGCTGTTGCACAATTAAATTACCCCAAGTCCCCCCTTTTCGTTGTAATTACCAAGGGGCCCTTCAATTATTTATTTTCCTTTGAATCAAGTGTATTTCTTTCAAATACTAATTTTGTCCCTTTACCAATACAAATCAATTCACTGCAGACAATACATCTGAAAGGCCCAGTGTTATAAAAATGGGATGTGATCGGATCGAATCGAACCGATCAATTTGATCTGAAAACCATCACTCATTTTAGGTCAATCGCATGTAACCCGTTAGAAACCCATTTTAAAAACCCGCTATCCCGGTTCTATAATAGGCTGGGTGTCTTTAATTATGTAAAATTCAGGACTTCATTCACCATTCTAACATAAACGATTCTGTGAGAAATCAAGAAAACAGCTATCTCTCACTCTTCCTGCAATTCTTGGAGTCCAAAGAATCCAAATCTCCAAGTATTTATCATATATATATTTTTTTCAGATTAAGTCTTCAATTTACCAAAATACAGCTATCTTCACCAACAAAAATGTCCCTTTTCTAAATATTCTGGAAAAACCCGAAGAAGCGGGACCTGTTAGAACTTTATTGAAACTTAAACTTTATGATCTTGCCAAGATCTTCATGTCAAACCATCAAGAAACTGAATTAACGCGGAACATACCTTAATCAATTGATTTCTGACTTGAATAATGAATCTTGAATCTGGATCTGTAAATCTTCAATTTGGTTGCTTCAAATCTCCATCTTAATTCCTGATTGTGGGTTTTATGGATTTTCCTCTTCATATGCTTTCTCTTGTATTCTTGTGTTGATGGGATGTCACAAAGAATGAGAAAATTACACATGAATTGTGGACCATAACCCTTTATATATTCTCATATGTATTCAGCACATCGTCAAATACAAACCTTAATGGATCCGGTCTCTACACATATAGCCCGGCTCACACTTTATTTAGATGCTTAAAGCCCAATTACTCAATTCCTTATTAGATCACTTTAATTTTGGGCTTAACTTTAAGATAACATTATACACAGTTAATTACATATATCGGCCCATAACAGGAAATTAAATAATTTCCCAACAATCTCTCACTTGGGTCACATATGTTACCTTATAAATGTGTATAACCTTATGAGCTCAAAACTTTTGCTATCATAACCAAAAGTATCTCCGAACAATCTCGTCCATTGATTATATCAACATAGGATCAAAGCGGTTTTCGGTATAAGTAACATAACTAAACCCATCAATGGTCACGTACATCAATATAATCAAATGACATAGATCAAGTGTGGATGTGTAGCATGGAAATTACATGTAATGTGATCTAAACATGCCTATTTCCAACTGGTCCTGCCTTATTCTTTAATACCTTATGAGATCAACCATAAACTTTAATCAGAGTGAAACTGAACTGAATAGTTTCTTTCTGAAATGAACTGAATGTGCACAACCAAAATTATGTGTCAAAAGACAACATCCAAAATACAAACTCCCACTAAACTGGCATAACATCAAAAGATGCAACACCCATGTGAGCATCATACTCATGAAAGACCTCGGGTGGTAGCCATTTAGTAAATGGATTCATGATTATAGAGTTTGTCCTTATATGCTTTATAGAAACCTAACCACTCTGAATTCTTTCCTTGACAATAGGAACTTAATGTCTTTGACATCGTCATGTTCCTATTGGAATACAAGACTGTTATTGTCACAAAATAACTTAAGTGGTCTTTCATTTCCATCCAAAATATGTAGCCTAGTGACAATATTTTACAGTCAAATTCCATAATCAAAATCAGAATATCCAACGATCTCCAATTGGTCTGATTTTCCTGAATGTGATCATGTAATCCTTTGTTCTCTATAGATACCGAATAACCTGATGGCTGCTTTCCAAATTTCCATCGCAAAGTTAATTAAATATCTGCCTAACATTCCAACAATGAATGCTATATCCGGATGTGTGCTAACCCGAGTATACATTAAGTTCTCAATTGCTAAAGTATAGAGAATTTGATGTATATCCTTTATCTTTAAATTTATCATTAGGGCATTAATTGAGACTAAAGTTGTCTCCTTTAATTGTAGGGGTATTACTTGATTTTCATATCTGCATTACAAATCTTTTAAGAACCTTATCGATACAACTCTTTTGTAGTAATCCAAAAATACACTAAGAACAATTCTTGTGTATCTATATCCTTAATACAAAAGATGCATCACAAAGATTTGTTTACTCCCACTGAACTTGTGATATTCACAATCATCAATTGAATGTATCTCGAAACTAAATGAGATAATTATTTGATAAAATTGTGATACCTATTTGGGAAACCAGCTTAAGCCCATAGATGAATTTCTTTAATTTGTAAACCATCTAATGTAACTTAAGATCAAAATATGTCACATATGCCATAATTGTCCTAAAATAATTTTCATAGAAACCGAAGAAAAATCTCTTTAAGCATGGCATTAATCCACTCCTTAGAATTATTCCTTTGCATGGTTTGATGAAAGTTGATTGATAAGTTCTTCTTTCGTCAATCTATGTCATCCTTATTTTCTTGGAGAAAGATTATAAAGTTATCCAGAATTGTCTTTCTTCTTTTATAGTGGATTTCCTTAATGACATTTGTTCTTGATGTTGTTGAGTTTGTTTTTCTGAAACAATCTCTTGATTGTGTATGGGGAATTTTGTAATATTGTCTTGACTCGAAATTTCTTCTTGAACAAGATCTGGAGCAAGAATTTGTCCCTGAACCAAATCATTGTCAATTGCAACAGAAGAAATATATAAATATTCTTCATGTAAGACAAAATCATAACGTTATAACCTTATCTCCCCTCACAAATTCTACATCCTCAAGAAATCGAACATTTCCCGTTTCGAAAATTGATATGATAGTGGGACCTTTAAAAATTTGTAACCCCTTAACAATTACTTTACTTAGAACTTTATTGAGAATTTAAGCTGCAATCTTTAGTGCTTATACCTAGGAGGATCCTTATGTACTGTGGGTAAATTCCACATTCCTTTAGGAATATTGCAAAAGACCCTAGACATTGTTCTCCTGATTCGTCATATCTGGCATAGTATTTACCGCTATGGTAAGATTTGACTTGTAAAATTCTTTTACTGAGTCGATTTTTGAACTCAGTCTTGTATGCCTTGAACATGTCCAGTGTTTGGAATTTCTCATAGATGAAATATAGGTAGCCATATTGAGAAAAATCGTCTATGAACATAATAAATGACTGTTGACCATTCCAAGAAGCCGAAGGGAATGATCTACAGATATCCGTATGAATTAGTTCTAAGACGTCCGAAGTCCTATTGGCACCTAATCTCCTTATATTCATTTGTTTTCCCTTAATATAATTTACTTAAGTCTGAAAATATCAAGAGAATCAAGAATTCTTTCTGACACAAATCTTTCCATTCTCTTTTGAGAGATGTGACCTTATTGCTTGTGTCATAATAAAGCAGAATTCTCATTGGTTAATTTATGTTCAATACCACGTGAATCCAAATACAAAGTTTCTTTATAAGAGGTAGCCGTATTAAGCAAACATAGGTTATCGTAACCGGATAAAGAACTGACACCCACGATATTTGAATTAAGAAAAAGATCAAACTGACTATTTCTAATTGAACAAGAGTAACCAAAGTTATCCAATGTAGAAATAGAAGCCAAATTCCATCCAAAAGGACGGTACCGCAATTGTCTCTTTCAAATTCAAATAATAATCAGTCTTTAATGATAACCTAAATTTCGTAAAGTCTCAACCTTAACTGATTTGCCATCGCCCCAGATAGATGAATCTTTCAGCATCAATTGGTTTTGGCAGCTCAGACAACCCCGCATAAACACACTTACGTTAGTGGTGGTACCGAAATTTATCCACCAAGTGTGTCTAGGTATTGACATTAAATTTACCTCAAAACAAACCAAAGTGAGAAATGTACTTTTCTTTACACGCCAAGCGTGGTATTTAGCACAATCCCTCTTTATATATCCAGATTTTCACAAAACTTACAGCGAAATTTATTTCGCCGTTAATTTTGAACCGAACCGGATGCAGCTTTCTTATTCTTTCTTTTCTTGAACTTGTCCTTAGAGGTACTAGCCAAGTGAGCACTTTCAGTCCTTTCTTGCTTCAGCCTTTCTTCTTCTTGCACACAGTATGAAATGAGCTCATTTAGAGTCTATTTCTCCCTTTGACAGTTTTAACTGACCTTGAATTGTGCAGGAAGAGAAATTAAAACCAGATGCATGAGTAAATCATCAAATAGTTCAAGCTTTAGAGCCTTTAAGTTTGAAGCAATATGAGACATCTCCATAATGTACTCTCGAATATTTCCTTTACTTTTATACCTTAGTGAAACTAAGTATGCCAAAAGCGTACTATTTTCAGCCTTATCGCTCTTTGCAAAGCTTTTTCAATTTCAGCAAAAAAATTTTTGGCAGTAGTTACCTTATCGGACACATGACCCCTGAATGATTCTGGAATACCACGCTTCATGATCATAAGACTCATGAGGTTTGAACAATCCCACTTATTAAAGTCCTTGTTTTCATCAACAGAACTTTTATCCGTAAGTGCAGCGGGTTGTTCGGTCCTTAACGCAAGGTCTAAGTTCATGCAGCCAAGAACGATCAGAACGTTCTCTTTCCAGTCCTTAATAGTTGGTTATATTTAGCACATGAATGGAGTTGATATTGGCAGATATTGTGGAAGTTGATGGATTAACTGAATAGATAACTAATACTTAATCTACATGTTTACATAGGAATCCATATTAAATAATTAATTAATTCAAATAATGGTAAACCTCATCACAAGAGACCAAACACGACATTGATATTTAGTCTTTGGACATAAATATCAACTTATAAGTGGTATTCTTGGTGTAGTAATCAAATATTGACAATAAACCATGTCAAATAATAAACCTATCTTTGGACCGATTTATTGTTCACATAAAATATAACCTTATAATTGTCACATATTTATTACCACATGTATGTAAATAATTCGGCCAAATATTAACCTTCCTTTGGGCCGGTCAATACCCGCATGAATTACGTACACACAATCTTTCTAATATTCCAAATAAATTAATCTAGGCAAGAGATGTCACTTTGGTGACATGTTGGTTCAATCAATTCATTTAAAAAAATTAGTAATCCAAAAGAAATACCAAAATTTGAATTATAATTGTTAATCCTTAATTCTTTTATTTTATTTTGAAACTTTAGGAGTCTAGGGTTAATAATTCAGAACTTTATGGACCCAAAAAATAATTAACCAGAACTTTAGGAGTCAATAATTAATTATTGAAAACTTTAGGAGTCAAAAATTAATTATTCAAAACTTTAGGGGTCAAATTTTAAACATTTAAAACCTTTGGGGCCAATTAAAACGAAATCAGAAACTTTGAGGCTTTAATTGCAAAATCAGAACTTTAAATGGCCCAAAAATAATTAATTTTAAAACTCCAGGGGCTGAATTATCAAAACTTATAACCTTAAGGCCCAACTTGAATGAACTTTAAACTTTAGGGGCTGAATAACAAAAGTTGCAAATTGCAGGGGCTTAAAAATTAAAATTAAAACTTTAATGGTCCAAAAATAATTAATTTTGAAACTTGAGAGACTGAATTATTAAACCCGAAACTTTAAAGGCCCAATTGGATGAATTTTTAATCTTAGGGGGCTGAGACACCAAAACCTTAAACTTAAGTGGCTAAAACTTTAAAATAAAACCCTAATTTGAAATTGCAACCAAGGACCTCAAAACTTCAAATTTTCAACCCAAGCTCCCGCCACCAAAAATTCACCAAAACCCTAAAATCCAAAATTTAACATGGACCCTTCAAACCCAACCCTTGGCTGGACATGTGGCCAGGGCACCGTCCCGGGCCACCAAGCAAAGAACGCGAACGCAAAGAGCCCGAATACGCTGTTGTTCAAGAATAGCACAACAGCAGCGTGAACGCTGCTTTTGGTCACGAGGCTGTTCAGCGTGAGCCGTCTGCCACGCCTGTCGAACAACAACAGTGACTCCCTTTAGTCGCCAAGAAATAGCCGCTATTTTGCGGCTCAGGCGCCGCCCTCCAAATTTTTTTTTTTAAATTTTGGAAATCTTTAAAAATCAACCGAATAATTTTCAAATTTAATAAATCTAAATCCGAAATTATTAAATTTGAAAAACCATGAAAATATACAACAACCAAATTAAAAAATTGATTCCCAATGATTTAACATGAATAGGCTCTGATACCACTTGTTAGAACTTTATTGAAACTTAAACTTTATGATCTTGTCAAGATCTTCATGTCAAACCATCAAGAAACTGAATTAACGCGGAACATACCTTAATCAATTGATTTCTGATTTGAATAATGAATCTTGAATCTGGATCTGTAAATCTTCAATTTGGTTGCTTCAAATCTCCATCTTAATTCCTGATTGTGGGTTTTATGGATCTTCCTCTTCATATGCTTTCTCTTGTATTCTTGTGTTGATGGGATGTCACAAAGAATGAGAAAATCACACATGAATTATGGACCATAACCCTTTATATATTCCCATATGTATTCAGCTCATCGTCGAATACAAACCCTAATGGATCTGGTCTCTACACATATAGTCCGGCCCACACTTTATTTAGATGCTTAAAGCCCAATTACTTAATTCCTTATTAGATCACTTTAGTTTTGGGCTTAACTTTAAGATAACATTTAGGAAAAAAATTATATTTAAGGTGTATTCTTTACCTCAATTTAAAAATAAGGTAAATAGTTTAAAAATTCAAAAATCAGGTATTTATTTAAGTAATTAAAAATATTTATTAAATAAAGAAAATAAAGTCACACTTTGTGATTAATTGTCACATATTCATAATTTTAAGTTACAAATTTATTTACTGGTCACATATCGTCAAATTTTTTTATCCCAAATTATTTCGAGGTCACATATCAAAAAATTTGTACGTCACAAATTATTTCGAGGTCATAGATTTTTAAATTAGTTGGTCACATATTATTTCGAGTTCACAAATTATTAAATTTTTAGGTCACATTTGAGTAATTGGTCACAGATTGACAAAAATTTGGTCACATACTACCGATACTTGGTCACAGATCGACCAACACAGACTACCCAGCCACAGAACACACGACTGAACCCCAACAACGATAGATTCACCACCACCAACAGCCAACCACAACCACCACCTCCAGCCAACAATAGATTCACCACCACCACCAGCCAACCACAACTACTACCGCCAGCCAACAACAATAGACCCACCAACCCCAACAACAATAGACCAACAGCCAACCACAACCACAACCACCACCACCACCACCAACAGCAATCCGCCACACCCACGGCGTCGAAGCAACCCAATATTCCACCGCAAACCAGCACCCACAGGGGTCGCAGCAGGGTGCAGCACTCTGCTGCGATTCGCAACAGCATGTCGCTGCTGCGGTTCGCAGTAGAGGGGGGGATGGGGGTGGAGGGGGAGAGGGGAGGGGGAGGTGAGGCGAGAGAGAGGGGAGGGGGTTGTGTGAAAAGTTAGGGTTAGAATATTTATATAGCATCTGATTTTTTAAGATTGAAATTTAATCCCTGATTTTTGAATTTGATACTTTAAACACAAATTGTGTAATTTTCTCTGACATTTATACACAGTTTATTACATATGTCTACCACTTGAATTAAATAATTTCCCCATACGACCGGGTAAAAAACGATTCCCAGTTTTGCTGCTGGTTGGCGGGTTTCCCCTGCGATTTTCACAACACCGGCACTGGTTTACCGACTGCTTCCGTTTTTTGGTCGAACCGTAGTTTAATTTGGAAATCTTACGGCTGTATAGAGAGTAGAGAAATTATGGAAATTTACGGGTATTTTGAACGCTGATTAGTCAGTCAGATAAATTCAAGCTCAGGCGGCGGGTGTTTGCAAAATTACGCACAAACCCCTGATTTTTCTAGATATATAGATTGCTCATCTGCATTTCAATACCATTGGATGTCTGTTTCGCAGAAACTCTTCTTCAGTTTTACTCGTAATTTTTATTGTCGTTCTTCTCCAGCTCTCTTTCCTGCCGGGAACTCCCTTTATCTTTCCCATTTCACAAGTTCATCGTTCTTTGTATCATCCATGCCCCGCAAACAGGTATCCCTATTTTGTGTATTTATTGTGGCATTACGAATTTATAGGTGTATGTGCACGGGAAGAAATGTAGATATGATGTAGGTTCTGTTTTTCGATTAATTACTCGGGGCAGGAATGAAGGAGACTGTAATTTAGTGGGGGTGGGGGACTGACAGTAAAAGTTTTGAAACAATTTAATACAACACCATTTTTCCATACTTTGAAAACTATTTATAATAACATTGTTAACAATATCATCAATTATATGGACATTAATATTGACGAACAAACTCTCATTCAACTATTAACCTCCATTTTGGTGGAGTTTATGATAATATGTTGTTTCCTTGTGATATGATGATTGATTAGAAGTGATGATTGATTAGAACTGATAATTGATTGCCCTATTTGTGTTTTCTTGATGAATTTGAGCTCCAAATGGGTGTCTAGAATGCTGGAGTTTATGATGATATGTTGTTTCTGTGTCATGAGATTATTGATTCTAAGTGATAATTGGTTACCCTATTTCTAGTTGTTTGATGTTTTTCAAGGTCTCAGAAAGGTCACCCATAGTTGTAGTGTCTACTGAAGAACGTTATAAAGTTACTCTTTTACTGAACAGAATGGAATTGGAAATAAGGAGCTAATTGTGCATATCATTTTATTGGAGCCGTTCTTTACAACTTGTCGGTTGAAATCCACGAGTTGCTTTCTGTTAAAATCTTTGCTTTGCCATTTTCGGGTTTCATGTACACATCAAAAGTGTGAGAGAATAATCACCATTAACAAGAGAAAGTGCTTCACAGGGAAACTCTATATCTTATAATACAAAATATGAACACAACAATTTAGAATCACTGCTTAAGATAAAGCTCAACAAGTTTCTTCAGGGTGTCAGAAAACACTAGTAAATGGGTTTAGTTCAACGGGATCTTTTAGTTCTAGATCAGGAAATGGTTGGTTAGAGCTTTTTGCATACCGTTTTCAAATTTATAAGAAATATGTTTATAAAATAGTCTTTTTGGATGCATTTAGTGCACTGCTGACCTAGTTATCTTTTGTATTGGATATATGCCTGGTTACAGTTTCGTCTGTAAATCCATTTACTCTGTACATGGATAACATTTTATTAGTGAGATTAGAAAAGCTTCATCCCTAAGTTCTGATAAGTTCCCTATTTTGCAGCTGATTATCTTATTTAAATGTCATATTAAGCTCCATGTTGAACGTTGAATTTCTATTTCACCTTCACCTAATGTACGAGTTTGGAAATTTTTAAGAGAATGTTGTTGACTATGACATAGCTATGACTAACAGGCATGATTGATTAATTGTGTTTCTAGAGGAATCCCCTTAGTATTCATTTGTAGTTGTCTTCTTGCTATGAAGCCTGTCGAAAGCCATATTGTGTTTGCTTCTTATTTTGGTTGCCGAAAGTAAAGATTAGTGTTTCTTAAAAAATTGCAGACATTATACACATCAAATTGCTAATCACCTGAAGTTTATATTTAATTCTACCACCTTTTTTTGGCAACTAAACATTCCTATATATAAAATATGGATCATGAAAAAACATTGTAGTAGTCAGTAAAGTAATGAAGTTACTCAGCACTGAAGAACAATAAAACCTTTTTTGATACCACTAATAAACTAATTCGAGAATTATAACATTTTTAAGAAAACAGAAAGTAATATTTAAGAAACCAAGATCATGAAAACCCATAATCCCACCACTACAATTAACTCTTATTCTGGGATTCTCTCAATGAGCAGCTTTATATAATATATCATGACTTAAAATCCTTGCTCCAAAGTTAACAAAGAATGGAAGGGGTGTTCTGGTTTGGAGGTTTTAGCATTCCAATCTTTCTCCTTCTACGTTTCATCAAGTGCATCAGATTCACTCCAAGATTATCATAAATAGAATCCAGAAAGTGGCAATCTGGGTACAAGAATTTTGGGTATGTACATCTGATGGTTAACAGATGAATTCATCAGTAAGCAACACATGAATTGGGGGAAATTGTAGGTGGAAAAAGAAAAAGAATGATTTTTAACCATTGTGAAGAGAAGTCGTCGTTTAAATGGAGTATATTTTTCCAAGCTGTAAACTTTTAACACCATTAGTAGCCATTTAAGATTTGTAAGATTCCCATCCGCCACTTAAACCTTTTTTTGTCCAGTTTGATGGATGAAATTGATATGAGTGATTGATGGGTAACTTTGTTTAAATGTGGGTGAGCAATAAGCAACATTTTAATTTTGGGCGAACAAGTAGTAACTGAAGTGATTGATAATTTAATTAACTCCATGTTTATTTGATGTTTTTTCAGTTTTAATTGTTGTGCTTTTATGCTCCAACTATTTGGTTTCCAAGAAAGAATAGTGATTTTGAATATACTACCTCCGTCCCACAAAGAGCTTTATTTTCCTTTTTGTTTGTTCCAAACTATAGTCCACTTTCCTTGCTGAGAGTATAATTAATGTCTTAATTTTCTAATATACTCCTATTTAACGTGATTTGTTATCAACAAATACGAACTACCATTATTCAATGTAGGAGTATATTTGGAAAAATATATGTAAAATTTATAGTTCCAACATATATTAATTAAGTTTTCGTATTCTGTGTGAAAATGGAAACAAGCTGATTTTTACGAGACAAAGGGAGTAATAAAAAATTGGAAAACTCAATGCAGTGCATGACAATTTGTTTCTTGTATTGTGAATTTCTATGTTTAGTATTTCCAAATTGAGGGTGATATGTTTGAGAATATGCGTAATTTTGGTTATGTTCTGTGGCAGTGTTCTTTTCTTGTTTTGGCATACCTGAATAACTGTATGAATTAATTTTATTATATGCAGCGAAGAGGTGGTTCTAAAGAACACAGGTGGATAGAGGAGCCTAATTCCGATTGGCCATCTACCTCGTCCTCATTGACCGAAGACATCTCAAATGAAACTGCTGAAGTTATCACCAATAAACTTAACTCTTTGAGCGTTGCAGAACACAGTGGGCAATCTGCTGTTTCAGTACCGGCTCTACAGTTTGGGAGTGTTGGGTTGATGAACCATGCTCCTGTTCAGGGCCAGAAAGCAATATGGAAGCCCGAGGTATATGGAACTGCAATTGGAGCCACTACAGTACAAGTTGATAAAGCTCCAGCTGATCAAACTACGGTGCTGGATAATGGAACTCAGACAGCATCAAGTGGGAAACATGATGCTGTTCTGAGTAAGTTGTTCAAAGGAAATTTATTGGAAAATTTTACTGTGGACAACACCACATATTCACTTGCACAAATTAGAGCAACATTTTATCCAAAATTTGAAAACGAGAAGTCTGATCAAGAGGTAAGCTCTCCTATGTACGTCATTTGTTATCCGGATAAAACGATGTTTCAAATTACTGTAGTTTACTTACGAGCTGAACTTTAAACTGTCAACCATGATTTTAATAAGCTTATGTTACTGCGTAGAGTTTCACAGTCCCTGTAAATTCGAATTGGCTGTAGCTTTTTGGTCATTGTTAAAGAACACTTGGGCGTTCTTATTTAGCCCCAGTTTGAGCCCCCCATTTTTTGAGAATAGACTTTGAAAAAAATGTTTCTTGGAGAATGTGTTGTTAAAAAGTTTTGAGTTTACGGGCAAAATTATTTTATTAGGAGAACTTGTGGTTGAAAATGAGTTGGGGGAAAATGAATTTTAAAGAATGGAGCTCAAACAGGGGTTTAATTTTTTGTTAGTTTAAAATTGAGATGCTATCATATTGCTACTGGTAAGCACATTCGAAAGTTTAGTCTAAACATGCCTAACTATTGTTTTTATGCCATCCTTGCAGATTAGGACACGAATGATAGAAATGGTTTCCAGGGGCTTAGCTACATTGGAGGTTGTAACGGCTACTGTTCTTTCCATGCTCCCCACTTCTTTCATAATGATGTTTAGTTAATCTTTATTTGACTCTCTCTCTCTCTCTCTCTCTCGGATTAGCTGTTCGTTTACTTGAGCCAACTCAATTCTCTCAATTAATCAATTTAATACTCTAGTGAAATCTACACTTGAACAGGTTTCACTTAAGCACTCTGGATCCCTTTTCATGTATGCTGGACATGAGGGTGGAGCTTATGCCAAGAACAGCTACGGGAACATGTGAGCTCATTGTTGATGGACCTTGTTTCTTCTTCTTCTTCTTCTTCTTTTCTTTTCTTTTTCTGCCTTCTTGTTACCCCCTCCCTCGTGTCTGTCTTCCAGGCATTGTGTTGTACTGTTGCTTTTAGTTTTGTGTTTTTATAAACTTTCTAAATTTCATGCATGTACTATAGTTATACTGCTGTTGGCGTCTTTGTACTTGGACGTATGTTCCGTGAGGCATGGGGTTCACAAGCCAGCAAGAAGCAATCTGAGTTCAACGAGTTCCTTGAGGTAAACTTTTGGTGAGGTATTCATGGATAAAATGCTACACACATGGAGAAGCTCTTCTGAAGAGCCACAGATATTCTCTCTCCTTCCCCCTTTATCTGTGTAAGCTTTATTATATGCATAGTTAAGCTACCAATCATAGCCTGATCATCCCAGTGATTGAGATGTGAAAGAAAATTAGCAGAAAACGATGAAACTGCTGAACCAAATCTAAAATATACAGTGACGCAATTGCATAAATGAAGTTATAAAGCATTGGATGTATAATTAGATGAAAGCTTTCATGGATATATAACTCCGCCACGCCATTCTAACATATTTTCGATATTGACTACATTGACCATCGTTAACGAGCTCCACAAGGTGCCCATCTACATAATAATACTTGAATTAAACTGGAGTTCTGGAGATCTTTTGTTTGTTTCATCTTGGGGTTCTAATGTAGATACTTTCTTGATTATTATCCATCAATTTTGTCTAGGCGCGTGCATCACTGTGCAAATTGTATATATTATAACTTCGCACAAGTTAACAACATGTCAGCATGTGCAGAACTTTGTATAGATGTGCACTTGTGTCACTTCATGCTCTCCGATCCATGTGGAGTTTTTTCTTCAACTGTTCTAAAATTAACATTACCCTTTTGACCTTTTCAGCAAAACCGCATGTGCATATCAATGGAGCTGGTTACTGCTGTATTAGGAGACCATGGGCAACGTCCTCGAGACGATTATGGTGATGAAACAAGAAAAATTCTTCACCCCTCCCCAGCCCCTAAAGACGAAAAAAATAAATAAATTATTAACTGAATACAAGCCTTATTCCCTGTAACTTTTAGCTGCATACTCCTTTTTCGTCATTCCTTCCGTTCATTTCTAGATCTACTGGGATATCTGAATAAACTAGATCCTTATGTAGGTACCAAGGCATAGAGATAAGTTCAAATCATATGATTATAATGTTTTAATGTATTCATTTTGTGGTTATTGTCTTTTGAGCACGTGAAAAAATTTACATTCTTTTAGAACATCACATACATGGTTGACCGGCACGAACATTTTATGTTTCCTGATCTAATTTATTCTAAAATATTTATGCACATAATATTAGGTCAATATTGCTGATACTTCATCCATTTTGTTCTGAGCAGTGGTTGTGACTGCCGTCACAGAATTGGGTTCTGGAAAACCAAAATTCTATTCGACACCCGATGTTATCACTTTCTGTAGGAAATGGCGGCTGCCAACAAACCATGTGTGGTTATTTTCAACAAGGTGATTGCTTGTAGTCTATATAGTTGAAGCTATAGATTAATTGACAGTGAATTTGTTGCTTGACACATAAAAGATTAATTTCTTTAGGATAAGCACCACAAAATTGACTTGAATTGAAGTGTCTCGGTCTTCAACTCATGCAATGAACTTTTTTATTTACAAATTCAGTGTCGACATGCTAAGAGTTCTGACCATTATCGAATGATCATGTTTTTTTGTTAATAAAAATTATTCTTGGTTCTGATTGTGTGCCCAATTCTTTTCCTCCCATTTTCTGGAAAAGAGTTGATACATAAATTGTCCTTAATCTTTTTTGTCATTATGAGTTGTGAAGGCACCAGCTATTTGGAAGGTTTACTTTGGAAACTTGGTGGAATCCATAACTTCATTCTTCAGTCAGAGAGTGCATAAACTAGTTGACTAGTCTTACTGCAAATGCAATTTCAGGCTGAGTATGTGAAAAGTAAATGTCTTACTATGAGTTGCTAATAGCATTTTTTGTTTACCTTTGAACTTGAATTCCTCAATCGCCATTGATGATTACGATTGCTGGGGATTTCAATTGGTTTGCTTCCAAATAATACTGGCCCTTTGAGTAGGTCTTAAGGTATATGAGACAGATACTACTATGCGAACTAGCAATTTACTTGCCAAAAATATATTTCAATTGAGCAAGATTTCTGATTTCAAATTCCTGGCAAGAATGCCTTAAGTTTGGTGCATAAACGTACACCTCTATCCCTTTTGTTCCTGAGAGGTTCACTGATTTTTTTTAGTTGATAAGCTGTCACTTGAAACCCCCACCATTATTTTCTTCGCCCCAGTTCTGTAATTATGGGCAACTGGTTGAGTGAGAAGATTCTTATGTCGGGCGTCCATAATTCACTTTCAACATCCCCAGATGTAACAGGGTTTAGATTGCACCAGAATGTTGTAACATGTAAAATTTTGGTTTTCCTTTGCTCCTTTTTTTCTTATCAAGCATTGCATTAGAGTAGATGTTTATACACTGTAAACTATACAAATTGATAGCTAATCATCCTGTAGATATGGGAATCAAATCCCAAAACTAAGAGATCACTAGTTTATTTTGTTCAAATTAGGAATATGAGTACTACTGAGTGCTTCAATTAGTGCTTCTCTAATATGGCTGGTGCAATTTGAAGGTGAGAATTTTCATGTAACTTCTTCTGATGCAATTTTGTATTCTTTCACAATTTCAGGAAGTCCGTGACATCATTTTTTGTGGCTTATGATGCACTCTGTGAAGAAGGAACTGCTACTCCTGTTTGCAAGGCTCTTGATGAAGTTGCAGATATATCTGTACCAGGTAGGATTTATTTGTTACCTATAGTCATTTTTATGTTATCTATAATAGTCTATAGATATCCATGGTGGTTCTTTTTATTCTTTTTTCTAAATGGGATGAGCACTGTTATGGCAACATGTTCTGTTTGACACACCCTCAATTTTCATTCATTTCCAAATCATAAGAGGTCTTATAAGTGTCTTTACCACTTGCTTTTTGTGAAAAATTTGCATCTACAGTTTACCTTTCATTTCAATTATCTGCAGGATCGAAAGACCATGTAAGAGTGCAGGGTGAAATATTGGAGGGTCTAGTGGCTCGCATAGTAAGCCATGAGAGCTTGAAACATATGGAACAAATTTTGAGTGACTTTCCTCCACCACCATTAGAGGGAGGTAAGTTTCAAATAAAGGTTTGTTCTGGTTTTTTAATGGCATTTATTGTAGGATCAGGAGTAAAGCCAGAATCTGCCACCTGCATATATTTTCTTTCCTTTTGCAGATTACTTCCTGAAATGATCTCCAGCAGTATGCGTTGGAATCTTTGAACTGTTTCAGTTATCCACTTTGTTCAACTCATAAAAAGATAAAAAAACAGAACAGAGAAAATGTTGTGCTAATTAGGATTGTTCTCACGCTAAGACAAAATATCTTCATATTGTGTAATTGTTACAGTAACTGCAATTTTTTCTGTTGTGCTACATCATTATAGTAGTCACATAGACCAATGGCTTTGTCATGATTAGTGATAAGTGAAATGCCATGGTAAGCAGGAATCACAATAATTGCATGTGTAATTGTTAATGTATACCAATTTACTATTCTTCCCGCTCTTATAATTAGTGTCTCCAAACACAACAAATTAGAGGCTGGAGTGCTTCCAATTTCTATACTGAGGATTTTGACTATGTTTGTTCTCTCTCCACCCCTTCCTCCTCCTTCCTTTACCCTTGCTTTTCCAACCTCTGTGTTTCATGGTATTTAGTTACTATTGCTTTGTATTTTAATTTTGCCTTGGTTTTATTACTCATAATGACCAATTGCTTATCAGATTTCCAGGATTTGGGACCTAGCCTGAGGGAGATATGCACAGCAAATAGAACTGATGAGAAACAGGTGACGTAATATATATTTTTATTGTGATATTAATGTGCATCACTTACTCATTTTGAATTGAAGTATGTAACTGTGTATGTACATCTTTATTTTGTTGGATTATAATTTGCAGCAAATAAAGGCACTTCTTGAGTGTGTTGGGACGTCTTTCTGCCCAAATTATATGGATTGGTTTGGAAATGAAGCCTCTGATTCTCATTCAAGAAATGCAGATCGATCTGTAGTGTCAAAATTTTTGCAAGCACATCCAGCAGATTATTCCACCACCAAACTGCAGGTCAGGCTGTTCACTTTTTCACCATCTTGTTGATGTGGTGACTAGGTGGAAATTATTAAGATAAATTCTGATAAAGATATATTCATCTGATTACGTATTCGTTTGACAGATGTTTTGAATAATTGATAATTTTATTTTGGTTTATTCAATGTGATTGGAGAATGAAAACAACCCTCTTTTGGCCAGTTGATGCTTTTAGTAACTACCTATAAATGATGATAGTTCCACTGTCCTTGCTAGACAACAGGATTGAGAGTTTTTACAGATTTTTTGTATTCCCTTTTTTCCTTTGCATCAAGTTCTTAAGAATCCCATTATCTTCTAATGCAATACATATCTTTCTGTAGTTTTGTGATCATAGTAACTTGAAAGATAAACATATTGTTTAATCTTTTACATCAGGAAATGGTTCGTTTGATGAGGGAAAAGCGATTTCCTGCTGCTTTTAAGTGTTATCACAACTTCCAGAAGATAAATTGTGTCTCAAGTGATAATCTTCATTTCAAGATGGTAATTCATGTACACAGCGACTCAGCCTTTCGCCGGTACCAGAAAGAGATGAGGTCTGCTTTTGAATTCTGTCTGTCTCTCTCTCTCTCTCTCCTTTTCTTTTCTTTCATTAATGAAAAACAAGTTTTGATTGTTATTCTTCATCATAAAGCTTTTCTTGCCTATGTGTTCTTTATTCAAGAATAAATTGGCATGTCTCAGGTTCAAGCCAGAATTGTGGCCGCTATATCGAGGTATGTCATGTTACTTCAATACAAATCCATCTCTTTGCTTTCTTCTGCTGATTGTTTCTGGACGCACAATTTTAATGTCATGGGAGCATCACCTTGTGGAGCCAATAATTTTTTTTTTTTCGCTGAGTTTTGGATAATTAATGCATAGATGTTGTTGAATCAGGGCCATTGGTCGTTACTGGATGCTTTGTGTCAATTCTACTGTTAAACACATTTATGCACTTCACATTGATACAAGGGATTATCACCATATCACTTGTTTTTTAATTTTCTCCAACATAGAGTGTGAACCAGGCACAATTGTTCTCCAAAAAAAGGACAGGCATATTCCTTACAATCAAGTTATCAGTTAGCATCTTCCTACTGATGTCGCATTCTACAGAAATAATACGTTTTGCGTCGAAAGACTTCCGATAAATAGGAAATCAGACCTAACCAAAATAGCAAAATTAATTCCATATAAACAAATCTGGCACCGCTCACTTCTCAGCACAAATGAGGCTTCATTACCTGCATCTTCAATTGCATTTACTATAGCATCCTTACTGATAATAGCTGAGGCATATTGAACCTCCCCTGTTGAAGTAGCAAAACAATTACGGTCCTTTCACACCTGGTAAGTTTTTTTTTCTTTTTCTAGTGTACTTTCTACAGAATTACACAAGCTGCACATGTTATTCCTCTTATTCTGAACTGTCCTACTGGAGTTCCAAGTGGCAGTCAGACTAGCTGGAAGCCTTCGAAACTTGAGGCCTTCCAGCACTGATCTGACTCCACTGCTTGGGTTCAGTGTTAGTGTGTCTGGGGGTGTGGTGACTGCTGGTGTGGTTGGGGGGTGGGGAGTGAGGATCGAGTGGAGGGGGATTGGTGGGAGGAGGACTGGGGTTTTGTCAATTTCATCTTTTTCACTTTAACTTTCTTTTTCCTATCTATTGTTTTTTAATTTAACTATGTTAAAGGCATAACTGTCTTTTATCCTTCAAAAGTTGAACATAATTGCAAAGTCGACGGTATACAAGCATAAAAACAAATCGTGCTGTAAACTAAAAAGGTTGAGGATTGTGCTTACTGCTGGCAAAAATAAAAAATAAAAAACAAAAGAAGAGGTTGGGTCCAAGTTGTTACATCACTATAAGTTGGGAACTAACGCTATAATTTTCTTTATGTATGAACAACTACTTTATTGTTGGTTGAAATATGAGGGCTGAATATCTGTGCAAATAATTCAATAGGTTAGTTATATGTGCTTGCAACCCTCTGCATGACATCAGGGAGCTTGAGTAGTTTCTTTCTGGTAGGACTTAATTGACCCTCTAGCAGCTTGAGCCACACACACACACACACATATATATATTCTGAAATCTGAATTTGGTAATGGGGGGTTTTAATCTCAGGGAGAATGAGGAGATACCATCCTCTTTACATCCGCTTGAGATGCTATGGTTAAGTAGGATATAACTGTGCTGTTGTTAATGAGATGGGATGAAAACAATGTGTTATGGATTGGAAGTTACACGAAAGATTGTTAGTGGTCCTTTAACCTTAGCAGTAGGGCCCGTTAATGTTTTTTGTCCTGTTTATCAAAAGGCAGGTGACATGATATTCAGATTTTAATTCAACTGAAGATATAATGAGGCTGGGAACTCTAGCATTCACTCTTATACACTTACAAAATTGAGTTTCAATCAGTTATGGGTAAATGGGGTGGGGAATATATATATACATTCTCACATAATCAAAAGTGCAAGCCTTCTCAACTATTGAAATAGTAAGCAACTCAGCCTTTACCACCTTATTCTGTAGTCCAGCTTTTCTTTTGCCTTCAATTTTTATCTCTTCTAATTTAAATCCATGTCCAAATTTTTATTTCAAGTTGAATTTGTTGTATATGGAAAATTGGTCAAGTCTTTTTGGACAGAAAATGCAAGACATTACAGAAGAAGTGTCTCATACAAACTCTAGCATGTGGGAGCATGATTTCAGTTAAAACAAAGGGTTATGAACATATTTTTTGAACCATGCAGTTTGGAAATGATAACTCTTGCCGTAATCAGCTTCTTATCCTTCTTGCTTTTATCAGGGTTTTTTGTCGATCTAAATTTATTCAAGGCTAATAAGGAGAGAGCAGCAGAATTTGCCAAGGAAAGTGATGCTGTATTGAAAACTATGAAT
Source organism: Fraxinus americana (assembly GCA_035079005.1). Taxonomy (NCBI): domain Eukaryota; kingdom Viridiplantae; phylum Streptophyta; class Magnoliopsida; order Lamiales; family Oleaceae; genus Fraxinus; species Fraxinus americana. Next base: position 5,231,802 of record CM068720.1, on the reverse strand, counting down.
GAAAGCAACGGTGCATCTGGAAAAGATGGTTTAGCTGATGAAGACGCAAACCTGATGATCAAGTTAAAATTTCTTACATATAAGGTATGCGCGCTTCAGAGGCTGACTTATGAAATGGTTTGGCTCCTACTCGATCTTTTGTTTTTCACAAAAGTACCATATGCATGTATCTAAATGTAGAAATCATTTAGAAAACTTGGTTTTAAGTACCTTACCCGGCTTCTGTGCTTATCTTGGTCCTTCGTAATTGATATTATATATATAGAGAGATATATTCAACATAATGGATTAAAAGCTTGTATCCAAAGAGGAAGTAAATGTATTTTTATGTTTTATGTATAAAGCAAATGAAAGTACATCAACCATTAAGGGATCAAAAGAAACAAGTAGGTGGAAAGATCTCCAATCTCTCTGATTTGAGCTTGAGTCATATTTGTGAAGTTCATTTAGCGAATGATGGGTAAAAAAGATCTTATCATCTTGATATTCAAATATGCAGATAAGGACGTTTCTCATACGGAATGGCTTGTCAATTCTTTTCAAAGAAGGTCCGGCCGCATACAAGGCCTACTACTTGAGGTAAACTTTACCTAAAAGGCATACATCAACAATGGTATTGGAATTAGAAATTTGGAGAATGCTCTTCATTACATGTAAACGTAGGTAAACGCACGCACACATGCATGCTAATTGTCATTTATACAGGCAAAGAATATAGCAGATGTTCAGATGAATGTTTTGAACGGTCTAGTCTTTGATCACCATACTGACAGTGAGTATCTTGAATATGGCTTCTCAACATATAGATTGGGTGTTGCCAAGACGTATAGAGGACGTGTTACAGGCATAGATGAGGAAATTTCATGATAAGAATAGCAAGCTAGTATGGAATCTTATCCCAGGATACATTGTTTGGTGTGTGTGGAGGGAAAGGAATAACCAATGCTTTGAAGACCAAACAGGAAATACAGAACAATTTAGAGAATTATTTTATCTGACTTTGTATACTTGGTTTAATGCAGCGATTAGCAATCCTATAGAGGGGCTGCCTAACTTCATATATTTTCTTTCTTGTTTAAACTGATAATACACTTCCTGTGTATTCTTCCTTGATTAATAAAATTTTCCGATTATCTATCAAAAAAAAAAAATCTTGAATATGGTTTCTGATTCTAATTCTCGAAAAATATTAGAGGACATCCACCTAATTTCTAGCATATATTCTAAAGTTATTCTTTTTTATTTGCGGGACTAAATATGTATACAATTATACAAATCTAGGTCAATGCACTTATAGGGGTCAATTAATTTTTTAGCGATATCAAAAAAATGAACTAAAGTTTAAACTGAAATTCTTTAGACTTCTACCAGGTTCAATTCTGTCTTGTGTTTCAGACTGCAATGCAAACTCTTGCCCTTTAGGATCCTCCCGTTTCTTGCGAATTCTGTTATTATACAATTAGAATATGAGTGGAAAAGATCATGCTACCACATCTAATTATGCCGTTTTTTTTCTTGTGTCTTTCTACAAAAGGATATGTTTTCAGAGAGTTGCGTTGATTTCTTTATAATCTCTTATTACCATTATTTGGTCATTCTAGGCAAATGAAGATATGGAATACATCAACTGCGAAGCAAAGGGAGCTCAGCAAGATGCTGGATGAATGGTATTTCTGTAATTTGCTTTACATTCCCACAGGAGATGTGGTCCAATAATGGCTAATGATATTTCTTGTGTGAAGGGCTGTATTCATACGTAGAAAATATGGACATAAACAGCTGTCATCATCTATATACCTTAGCGAAGCTGAGCCTTTCCTTGAACAGTATGCTAAGCGCAGTCCACAAAATCAAGCTCTGATAGGATCTGCTGGAAGTTTAGTGAGAGCTGAAGATTTCTTGGCTATTATCGAGGTCAGGAGAGATGAAGAGGGTGATCTCGAGCCAGAAACAGAAATGAAACATTCAAGTCCAGTTCCCTCAGTGAAGGAAGCTATTAGGAAAGATGAGGGTCTCGTTGTCTTCTTTCCGGGTAAGAGTTATGCACGTGGCCTATACCCCTCCCATATCTTAATGCAGTTTCTTTTCTTTGATTTCTGCTACAGAGAAAGAATAAATTGTGTATGCAACATCATTAATTAACACTTCCTAATAGCGAAGCCTTATTTACCAATAAACTTAGATAAACTGCCTAAATTGTTTTCTCAAATTTGTTTGGTCAATCACTATATGTCCCTAAAGGGTCAGTGAAATCAAATCTTTTTAATCACACTAGAATATGTCAATTTTGGTATACTTCTTTCTCTTCTTACCTATTCCATTGGAATCGCATCTCTTCTGTGAATATGAACTTCTTTTTGTGTTCGCGTAAAACATATCTCAACCATCTAAGACATTGTTTCCATAATTTGTCTTCAGCAACAGTTAACGTTGACATAGATTTAATTTCTTATTCATTGTTTCCAAATCATTCTGTTATGTTTGTACTTCCTCACATGGGCATTCTGGCTATGACTGCCAACACTCTGTGTTATAAGCATTACTAGTTTGATAATTATTCCATAAAACTTGTCTTATGACCACCGAGTCCATGTTTGCGCTTAACTAATTCCCACCCACTTTAGTCTTGTGTAGTACATCATATTTTAAGTCATTGATTATAAGTTGTTGAACCTATATACACATATATTTACATTTCAGGACGCATAATTCTCCATTTGGACTCCACTCATCTTTATTCCTATTACTATTATGTGGGAACTTACAATTTGCTTAATCTAAAACCTTTATATCTTAATTCTATGTATGAAATCTAAGTTTTGCTTGACCTAAAACATTTATGTTCCAAAGTGTTGCTGCAAAATTCCAACGTACAATTTATCCTCTTCCTAGTCTCATCTACTAAAATGGTGTCATGATCAAGTAACATACACAAAACAACTTTATCATGGTTTCTTTCACAAATGGATAAAAAAACAAGGAATTAAGGGTGCACCTTGATTGAAGTCCCCTCAACACTATTGCAACTTATCTGTTTAATATGTCATCTACAAAAGTCAAATTAGGGGTCCATTTAAGAAGAGTTACTGTGAGATTTTGAAGCAAAAATCTCAAACCTAAAAGAAACCCTAATTGCAAGAAGCTGAAGTCAACTTTGATGGTTCTTTCTTTTTTAGTCTGGTATCTTTAAAATATATCTTGAATTGGCAATGCAATTTATTTCAAGCTGCTTCTCTCGGCTACAGATTTTATTAAATGGCCAGGTGTCCTCTGCTCCACCTTAATCAGTTGTCAAACGTGGATATCAAAGGAGCGGAAAAATGCTTTGTTGAATTCAGAATTCTTTCTTCCAGTACCTTGCTGCATGTGTTTGCCAATATATGACATGTTATCCTCAAGTATTCTACTTCATATCGGATGAATATGTGAAAAGAAATGAAAGAAAGGGAAATTGTACATGCACTATGAACTCCAATATAACCACATCTGCCATTGCTGTGGACTGCCTCACTTGAGTTTCATTCTGGTTTCTGGCTTTGGTAACCGTTAAAGCAAATATCTGTTATGAGCAACATATGAATAAGAGAAATTGATTTATTGTCCTTTGGCTAGGTGACGACCTTCTCTTTTTTGTTTTCTTCCTCATCACTTTTTGTCATCTGACAGTAATAGAGGGGTAGGAAAAACAAAAGGGAAGAGTAATCAGCTTTCTAGGAACGGTTTAGTCAAATCTTTACCATGCATATACTAACTTTTTCTTCTGATTATTTCCTTCCTCTGCTTTCCATGATTACTCCTAATTCTCGTGCTATGCATCAAGAGTAATCATGATTCTACAAGTTTCTGATTTTAGTTGTTTATGTTATTGAATTCTCCATTTCTTGCTTGGGGGTCCTGTTAGCATAGCAGAAAATCAATTCAATTCCTATATTCTTTATTTCAACGCTTGCATTATTTGACCTGCACCATGTATTGTCACTTTTTAGGAATACCTGGTTGTGCTAAGTCCGCAATTTGCAAAGAGATATTAAGCACCCCTGGAGGACTTGGTGATGATCGTCCAGTCCATTCCTTGATGGGTGATCTAATCAAAGGTATTGATTTTGATGTTTCAGTTAATCTCCAATTATTTCATTATGGTGGTCATAAAGGATCTGTTCTTGCAAATATTGCGATATCATTCATTAAAGAGCTGTATGTCTAACAAATTTGTGATGACTTATTTAAATGTGGACGGGTTTCGATTTGATGGTGGATCGATATTGAAATCCTCATTCTTGTTCTGGTATTCATCTTTGAAGTCTTGATGCTGACATGATACTAACAAGAGAACCTATATCTCTGGGTGTTCAACTAAGTTCAAATTCATGATAATGAAATTTTTACCTAACTTGTTTAAAAAAATAGCAGTTATCGCTCTTATTCTTTTAATTTAGAAAAGAAAAAACTGGGCTTATATAAAAAATTTAAGAAGCCAATGTTTGGGTTAATGAGAAATTGTGAGTTACAGAGATCATATTAATGGAATAAGAATATCAAGAGATGTGTAAAATGGAAAAAAAAAAAGGTTTAGTTTACATTTTTTTTTTTACCTGAAAATCTTAGTCCACAGAATTTCCTGAAGTCACTCTCGTCTTGTCACGTACTGTTCCTTTTTGTAGCTCCAAGTCTTTGTATTGAGACTTGAGAATATTACCATTAAGGAACCCTTTTTCCGGAGAAAATCCTAATGTTCCCTTTTTCTGTTGCATCAATCCAAGCCTCATTGTTCACATAGTTTTGACATTAAATTCAATTTTTCTTATTTTAAATGACAGGAAGATATTGGGCGAAGGTTGCTGAAGAACGCCGAAGGAAACCTTTTTCTATCCTGTTAGCTGACAAAAACGCACCCAATGAAGAAGTTTGGAGACAGGTGATTTTTTTTCTTTCATTCTCTAGCTTCTCTCTGAGTATGGAATGATAGTTTTATACAGATCTTGTGTAATTTGTGAAGAGAATGGTGGTGTATGTATGGAAGCACTGGAGTGTCTTGTCAACTGCAAGAATCATGATAATAATAGACTAGTACAGAATAATGCTAAGAGCTACTTGGATGACATGATGTTTTCATACATTGTATTGCTAAGTACTCGTACCAACATGACTTGTTCTGTATCCAGCATCGGAGCACATGACCGGGATGCCGACACTGCCTTTTCCTGCCTCAGATTATCTTTAGCACTAGGAAGGAGTAGGGTGGGGCTGGGGTTTTTCTATATTGCTATATTGACTAGTTCTCTAGGTGAGTAAATCATCATCGTTGCTAATCTTTGTAGATTGAGGACATGTGTCGCAGCACCAATGCATCTGCAATACCTGTAGTACCCGACTCTGAAGGTAATTTCTCATTGCTACAATAGCTGTTTATCATCTTACAGGAAATTTACTACCTACAACTATTAGTTTGACGTTTGCTTATCGAATGATGAAAACTATCCAGATGTACTAAGCTGTATGTTGTGTCAGTTTGAGGGCTTAACAATTGTTTGTAGCTACTGTATGGTCGTCAGACTAATTGCATGATACCCTTGACTTGTTGAGCTGATAGCTATTCTCTTTTCTGTCTACCTTGGAGCTACATTGCACCAAAAGCTGGAGCTGTCATCGATCCATTTCCATACCTTCCATTGTATTAGAATCCATAATTCTACCTTTTACATTACATTTTACACAGTGTTTGAATCTGTTCTGACAAAAATAAATGTTAATAGAACACCAAGGTGCAGGCAATGTGCTTTGGTTTCTTACTTTTTGTACCTTCTCATTAAGCATGTAAAATTTTACCTTCTGCAACCTGATTGACATGCTAATGATTGTTGCAAGATAGTGGGTGAATGCTTTCTAATTTCTTGCTATTTACAGTTCATGTTTCCTTGAAGTCCTTGTTACAGTAAAATAGAGAAGAAATCATGTTTGCTTTGCAGATCTTCTTCAATACATTTATGCTTTTTTTATTTTTGAAGTGCTCTTTTCATTCAATTTGAGATATGTATTAGCTATGATGAATTCATAATTATGCCTTTTGTTTCTTCGCCAAATCATCTATTATTTTGTTTGTCTTTGAATATATGTGCTTTATTCTGATACCTTCCTTACTTATTTTGGTATATTTTTCTTATCTTTCTTTGGCCCCAAAATGTAGGAACTGAATTAAATCCATTCTCTCTTGATGCACTTGCTGTTTTCATATTTCGAGTACTTCACCGTGTTAATCATCCGGTAATCAAGCCTTGCTACTTAGTGTTGGACTAGTTCTCCACTTCCAGAAAAATCAAGACAATATTTCTAATTTGTATTTTGGCTTTTCTCCTTGAAGGGGAATCTTGACAAGTCATCTCCAAATGCTGGTTATGTCTTGCTAATGTTCTACCATCTTTATGATGGCAAGGTGCTGCTCTTTATGACTTTAGGATGTTATTATAATTTTCAAACTATTCATGTAATAGATTTTTGACAATGTCATTGTTAAATATTCACCAGAGTCGCAGGGAGTTTGAGACTGAGCTTATTGAACGGTTTGGCTCACTTGTGAAGATGCCTTTACTCAAATCTGACAGGTTTCCAATTTCTTCCATAAAACCTCAATGTACCAGCGTGAATCAGATTCGTCTTTTTGTTCTATAATTTTTTAGTTATGTTTTTACATTAGAAAAGGTAACAAGGCTCATCTAGTATCATCTACAGAGCCTGAAATCTGTAGACAAAGAGGAAAATAGGAAGCAAATAAACATAGTTGAACTATGGTGGCATAGCATGTATGCTACTACACTCTCGTTACTGCAATGAACTTTCTTTAGGTTATTGTACTGCCTACTTAGCGTCTGCTTGAGAACGGTAGGCATAAAAATGCTTTTTAGCAGGCCAAAGGCTACTTGCTTACCCCCAACCAGGTGCCACTTCCAGATGATTTGGGTCATGCCTGAATTCAAACCTTTTCGTTGGGCAAAAGAATTGAATGACCTAATTTTTATTTTTATTTTCCTGTTAGTTTTTATCTTGTTGCCTAGGATTTAATAATTATTTTTCCTGTACTCTCTGCACGTGAAGGTCTCCTTTGCCTGAAATTTTGAGGTCTACTTTGGAGGAGGGAATAAACCTTTACAAGCTTCACACTAATACATATGGAAGGTCAGAATTTTATCTGCTCTACATGCCTGAAAGACTGTTTGGTTATTGTTTAGTCGATGTTTTGTCTGCTCCACTGCATTCTAATGTCAGAATGCTAGATCAAGTTTAATTACGTTTCCTCTTGCTGGTTCCATCCCCACACAGGGGTTTTTATTGTTTCTCTTTCTCTGTTGAGGGTGAGACGGGGTGTGGTCTTACTATATTGTATCATCTCACAAGTCCTTATGTTCTTCTGTTAGACTGGAATCCACAAAAGGCTCATATTCGAAGGAGTGGGCTAATTGGGAAAAGCAATTGCGAGAGACATTGCATGAGAATGCTGAATATCTTCATTCTATACAGGTCAGTTTTATTGTTTCTGTTGACTTGGTGAATTTCATTATCAGTAAAACAAGTGAATCTTGTTATTGCTCTGTACCCTTAGTTTTCTCTGCAAAATCATAATATGAAGTTGTAACAAGGTCATATGGCAGAAGTTGCCACATCAAAAAACATGTATGAAGGGGCAAGAAGGATTCCCTTTGCTAGTGAAAAGCCAAAATTTTAGGTCATTAAATCGGTACTGGATTACTATGCTCAGTCTTTATCTAGGAATTGGACATATTGCTACCCACATGCATTTCCTATTGAGTTTCAGCTAATGAGCTAATGCATAAAAGCTAAAGGAGATTACCGTCACTCTAAGGTGGAAAGCACCCTCTAGTAATGTAAAATTATTGACTAATTATGTTAACTAGAAAACTGTAACTTTATCCTAATATATTCAACCACTCCACTCGTGTTAATAAGAAAATTGACTGTATACTTTTTCTATATTTTGGTGTACTGTTGTGCTTACCTGTGGCGGCAAAAATTGGCAGCAGCCAAATACTGTTATCTGATAAATAAATATGAACTGTCTTCCAACTATATGATTCTAGGTCTTTTAACTGAACGGATGAGTATAAAAAAGCATGAAAAAACTAAAATATGAAATAAGTACTTAATTTAGTAAAAGCATAAATGACAGTAAATTAATCAGGCCTAACTTGATGTCATGTATGCACCTATCTGCTTGTCTTGGTTCAGATATAAGTAAATTAATCAGGCACAACTTGCTGTCATGTGTGCACCTCTCTGCTTCATTCTTGGTCCAAAATCTAAGGCTATTATAACTACATCATTACGTAAGGCAGCAGTTATTAAGGCTGATTCCATGGTTGAACCGAGTCTCTTGCTTCTTTATCTCGGAGAAAAATTGTGGCATGTCTTCATTACGTAAGATTGACTACTCCTGATGTTGGTACGTTTCCAGATCCCATTTGAATTTGCTGTTGAAAAGGTTCGGGAACAAATTAAGTCAATTGCAAAAGGGGAGTATAGGCCTCCTAGTACTGAGAAGCGGAATTTTGGAGCCATAGTTTTTGCTGCTATCACGCTGCCTGTTTCAGAAATCCAAAGTCTCTTTGACAATGTAAGTGAACATTTGCTTTCTCAACTGTTAACCTGATTGCTTCTTACTCCTATCTATTACCTAACAACTTCATAATCAGGTCTATTAAAATTGTTGATCCTGAAAATTCACTAAAGTTGGAGAATCATGTCTATTTTCACCTACCTACACTGGCTAGTTTGTTATTTCAATAGTTATTCGTTCATTTATAGTATTATATTCAGAGGGAACTGGCCTCCATCCGAGTCTGAAATAGATTGGCAGCATTAAAATCTTTCTCAAATTATTTTGTCTTTCCTGGCATTGGCATTTTTTCCTTCATATTTGCCTGATATAATTTTGCATCCAAGAGTTAAATGCAATGGAATGCATTCATATTGCATAGATATCGAATGAATACTTCTCACATTTGAATCTTTATGATTGGAACAGTTAAATGGGAAGGATCCTCGGGTCGAAGTTTTCCTTAAAAACCAGGATTTGAAGAGCAGTCTTTTGAAGGCTCATTTGACACTTGCTCATAAGAGAAGTCATGGTGTAGCTGCTTTAGCGAGTTATGCTTTGCATCTTAACCAGCAAGTCCCAGTTGAGATGACAGCGCTATTATTCTCCGATAAATTGGCTGCATTGGAAGCTGAACCTGGCTCAGTTGATGGGGAGAAAATAAATTCAAAGAACGAATGGCCTCATGTCACATTATGGACTGCTGAAGGAATTCCGGCCAAAGAAGCGAATATGTTGCCCCAGCTGCACACACAAGGAATGGCTACTCGCATCGAGATCAACCCACCTATCCAAATGACAGGAACGCTAGAATTTTATTGAGCTCCTTGTTGCCTTTTGTTCTTGTAGTTTGGGTGTGTCACAATTTTGTTTTATTGACAATCGTGTAAAGAGTACTACGACTTGAGAACAATTTTGTAGCATAGTTTTTTTTTCCTACTATTATGTGCATTCAAGGGCCAATGTGAGTTTAAAATTCTACGATGAGAATAAGTAACCGTTTAGGACTTATCTATGAATTTTACGGAGTTTTGTACTTCAACATTTTATATTTTGAAAGAGCATCACCAACTTCATATTTCCAGAATTCTCTATTGACTTCACCAGCCTTCTCTTCTCTCTTCCTTAGCAACTGTTGTAGAAGAATCTGTAGAGTTTCTTTTGAGATGTTGTCCACGCCTATTGTTCGTTGTGGAAGTACAAATCGTAAGTTTACGGATCACGTTCAAGCAATAAAGAGAATTTTTAGAGTTCGAGTTGTCGATCCATCGAGAAATGTTTATTTTCGATTGCACAACTTTAATCATTTTAATTCTAACAATGAAATAACACAATAAAAATTTTGATTTTGGAAAATTACTAAAAACTTCAAAATAAGAATCATAAAAGCTTTAAAATTTTTGGAAGAAAACGTGATAGGTATTAATGGTTTCACTTAACCGTCGTCTAATTAATTTATCCACAAACCAAATAACAAATTACTTATTTACGATGTTAGAATCAATTTTTCAATTTTAGTTAATTATCTCTCTCGAGCGAAATAAACACTATTGATTGGTTTAACATATTATATCTCTATATCGATTAAAAATCAAACAACCGTATTAAATCTTTATGAAAATAGCTCAATGTGTCACACGGAGTTAGGGGTATATCTATATCCCTACACAAACATAGAATTTTTACTATTTGGTCTAAAATACACAATTTTCTCTCGAACAATATACAAATCACTAAACATAATCATTTATTGACTATATAAATGAAAATGCAATAATAACAATAATAAAAACACAAGAAAATAGGTAACTTAACATCAAAGAGCAAATATTAAAATTAATTAAAGTTAGATCCAGCTACTACCATCAATTCCAACACATAATTAGTCTATTTTATACCAATGATAAAAATGAGAATATTTATAACAATACATCACAAGTATGGTAAAACAATAGAGAAAATACAAGTTTATAGATAAAATCCGTTTTTCTTGGATTTTTCAATATGTAAATTGATTTAGGGATAACGAAAAAATTCATCCAACCCGATTCCAGCGAGACCTCGTCTCGAATGGGACGGGAATTACCTGTCTAACCGAGTAAATAGGGCGGGGACAGAACAGGGTTTATTGCCCCAAAGCGGGTATGGGGAGGGTACAAAAAACTTAGTTCCCGCCGTACTACCCATTCGTTTAAAATTAATTTCAAATTTAAACTTTTTATCAAGCAAAAATAAAATATTTATCTTCATTTTTAAAGATATTATAAGTTATTCTTAACAAATTAGAAAAAAAAATATTTACTGATTAAAAATATAAAAAAATAAAAACAAAAAATAAAATAAATAAAAAATAAAAAGAAAAAATAAATGGGGCAAGGGACTCGCCCCGTTCTGCTTTAACCGGGTATGAAGAAAGGATAAGGTGACAAAAATACCCAACGAGATGAGTGGGGAATGGCCGACCCGTCCCGTTGCCATTCCTAAATTGCTTGCTCTTGATTTCTCCAAAACTTTTTCATATCCTTTGATAGCTCCTCCTTGTGCTCTAGGTTTCCCTACTAAATACCAAGAAAAATGAAAGAGAATAAAAGGAAAAGGAAAAGGAAAAGAAAAAGGAAAAGAAAAAAAAATGAAAAGTAGAAATAGAAAAGAATAAGGGGAAGATTACACATTCAAGAGAATAAGTTTAATCTATTTCAAAAATAAGAAAACAAGTTTGAAATTTTCAAAATCAGATTTTTATTAAAAATTTTTAAATTTTTATTTATGAAATAATAAATTATTAAATTAATTTATTATTAAATATTTGATTCTAATATAATATAATTAACACATCCCACCTTTACCACCCCTACTGCTCTGGCGACCGTTCCGATCACCGTCCTACTCCGGCGAACTTTCCGACGATTGTTCCGGGGACTTTCCGCGCGAACTTTTCGGTGACTGTCCGACGAACTTTTCCGGTGACTTCCCGACGACTGTTTCGGCAAACTTTTCCGGTGACTTTTTCGATTCTGACAATTATTTATATTATTAATTAAATATTTATTTATTTTATTAATTAAATATAATGGTGTTACAATTATACAATTAATGGTCACATATACATAATTAATTGGTCACAGATTATTTTTGAGGTTACAAATCAAAAAAATTATAGATCACGATTTTTTTATTGATCACAGATCAAGAATTTTGTAGATCACAGATTATTTTGAGATCACAAATTAGATCACATATTATTTTATTGGTCACGAATCAAAAAATTACAGGTCACAGTTATCTATCAGTCACATATTTCCAAATTTATTGGTCACGGATTAATTTTTAGTCACAATTTTAAGGTCACAGTTAGATTTTTTTTTGTGACCACCCCCGTGACCACCACCAATTTATGTGACCATCCCCATCGCAGATTAATTTTTAGTCACAATTTTAAGGTAACCACCACCGAATTCTGTGACCACCACAGACTTCTGTGATCACTCCCGTGACCACCACTGATTTCTGTGACCACCCCCGTGACCACCCATCTTCTGTGACCACCCCCTAACCACCACCGACAGCTATGACCACCACTCATCACTGCCACCAGCCACGTCGTCGCTGCCACCACCACTGAAATACACCAACATCACCACACCAGCCCACACCATTTTTGCAACACCAACATCACCACACCACAACACAACAAAACCACCCCGACCGTCAGTTCCACAATCACCACCACAAAATCGCTACCACACAAACACCAACACCGCCACCACACAAACAACCATCAAAACCCTCCCTAACCGACAGATCTACCACAGAAACACCAAAACCCTCCCCAACCGGCAGATCCACCACAAAAAATCACAAAACCCTCACTAATTCTGCTTTGCGCACGCTGGTGCGGTGCTTCGCCGGAGTGGGTGTCGCGAGGCTGCGAAGGGCGACAGGGTCGTTGAGGCTGGGGACGCTGCTGTTCGAACAACAGCGTCGTCGTCGACTGCTGTTCGAACAGCAGCGTCGTCGCGACGCTGCTGTGTAAACGGCAGTGGCAGGAGGGTTGAAGGTAGAGAAAGGCGAGGGAGAGACGGGTAGGGGAAGGAGGGGGAAGGAGGGAGAAGGGAAGAGGCTGAAGTTCGTGGCTAGCGGCGAGGTTGAGAGAGAGAGAGAATGGACGAAGAGGCCCAGCAGTCCCCAAATAGTGGCTGCCCCGTTTTAATATTAAACCCCTTGAAAATTTGCAGCCAAGTCCTTTGGTTTTGGAAACAAATTGAAAATGGTCTGCATATTTTTTAAAGTGGCGCCTCTCTACAAAAATATCAATTGGTCTTTCTTCTTTTTGCACACAAGTTCACTAAAAATTTTCATCCAAGGTCCTTAAACTTTATGTACTTATGCATTTTGGTCCATATTTCACAATTTTGTACGCTTTTGAGTCCTTTTAACTTCATTTTGCCTTGTTCTATTTCCTTTCGAGGTTTTGACCTACAAAAGCCATAATTAAACAATTATGAATAGAAATTCGTTCAATTTAATCAATAATTAACTTGTTAAAATACCTAACAAGTGTGCAAAAACACACCACCTATGACTCAAATGGTTATGGAACAATACACTGAACTCATTGGACGCCCTGCTACAGTATCTTACTGGTCTTACGTGATCTTGAGAATGTGGCTGCTGGTTATAAGAAAGCTCAAATCCTCTAGAAGTGTGTACGGATATTGAGTATATGGAATGGCTATAAGCCTTGATCCTGTGAATTTTCCTCCGTATAAGATGAAAGATTTCGTAGATTCACTTTATCAGAACGGCCAGAAATATGTGATCATCGTATATCCTGGGACCAGTGTAAATGAGACAGAAGTTACTAATGCAGTTTTAACTAATGTCATTGGCAAAAGGCCATTTGTGCTGAGTAGATCTATTTTCGTGGGTTCTGGCACGTACACAGCACACTGGAATGGAGACAAGGCTGCCACATGGGAAAATTTGGCATACACAATACACATCTTCAACTTTGGAATATTTGGAATTCCAATGGTTGGAGCTGATATATTTAGTTTTCAAGAGACAACTTTTATCCCTCTGCTAGAGACCACTCTGAGAAATTCACCATCCGTCAGTCAAGAGCCATATATCTGGGATTCAGTCCCTAAATCAGCTAGGAAGGTGCTTGGACTTCGTTAGCATACTTGTACACACTAATGTTTGTAATCATGCCACGTGTACACTCTCTTACACATTCCTTTACACTTTTTCACATGGAAATATCTACTCTTAATTTTCAACTCATCCATCACATCAAAGGAACAATTTTTCTCTACATAAGGGAGGATGTCATCTTTGTTGTCAACGAGGATGTACATCCAATTTAATTCTAATGTTGAGGCACACACTAAAGAAATCCCGATTTACCTTCCAATTTTCTTCTCTTCTCCCCAGGATGCCAACACTTGCAAAATCAGCTCACAGGGGATAAAGATTTCACCTGTAGTACAGGTGAAATCAAATACAACTTTGTTCTCGTAGAAAAAAGCAAAAAATACAAGTTTGTTCTTGTACACTATTCCCGAAAATCATCAAACAACTCCATTGGAATTGATACGTTTGACTAAAGTCACAAGTTTCTTACATTCTATTCAAGACACCATCACAAACGCGAACTTTCCACATTATGACCTTCAAATTTGACATTTTCAGTGAAGTTGTGATCAAGACTGGCAGCTCCAACTTCTAACCCAATCAGTCAAAGTGGCCACATTACTGTTTATGTCATCAACACAGTCGCTTCTTAATGCCACCACAATTTCTTCAGGATAACTCTCCTTGGCCTCCTCCAGCAACACTTGAAAGATTTCACATTCGATATTGTTTGTAAGTTTCTGCCCAGTATAACCCCTGCCACATAGATAAAAAGGTTAAAGAGATTTGTTGACAACAAAGACCCAATTGCAACGATTGAGAAGTATATAACCTCTTTGTCAATCTGTCATACAACACGGAGTTTTCAGTTTGGAGCACTACTACACGGTTGAACCAACGCTGAGGAAAGAAGTCGCCACCATGGTAATCCACGATGTTTCCACCTTCTTCCATCAAATCCTCAAGCTCATCACACACCTGTTGATGCCATATTTGGGCAACATCAAAAGTCAGGACTTGAGATCAGATATCATTTCCTCTGGCTCAAAATATCTCACATTCTTTTATATCTTAACATGCAAGAAATTACCATGGTAAACAGAGCTTCCAACAAAGATTTGATCTTGTTTTGACATCAATTATAATTAAACAATTAGCCAAATTCAGGTGCACATTTCAATCAACCAGTTGAGACACCAATCACCTAGAAATCATAGAATCTAATTGCGAACGACGTGGACCACAACAACAAACTAAACCCGATTCTCTATAAATTCGAGACCAGGCTGCCAACCAAGTAAATCCCTTTTTGACACTCCATTATGTAAATGGCTTTGTTTGCTAGACAATCCCAAGTAACTACATGAACAACACAAGTAACTTCACTGCTCGAAAGAGATGCAGAGGAACCAACTAAACATAACAGATCCATTTCGGATGCAAGAAAGCATGCTCGTCAAGCCGCTTTGTGCTTGTCCATTATAATTCTATATTTCCATTGGCCTCACTTTCGCCTATATGTTTATCAGGGTCTAAAAAATGGGAAGTTAAAATATTAGATAACAGCTTTGATACAACAACCAAAATCCATGCTGTCAATGCCCTCCTCATTAATGTATACTGTAAGATTCTAGGAATTCATATGAAAAATGATATTCATCCCTACTGGGATGTATCGCCAGAACGTAAATGATTGGTTAAATGATAGGTGCCTATCATTTAATGCGCATCCCTAGTCAGGATGAATAGCATTTCTCAATTCATATAGCCCAAGCCGAACCAGAGCAATGAACCTATTTGACGAGGCAATATCACAAAAATGTGATTGCATTAGACCACTTTGCAACACACATTGGAAACACTTCTACCTATTTCGTCAATAACTACATTGTCAAATAATAAAATTACCAATTCAATTAAAAACTTACGAGGTCTTCATTGATCACATAACAATCGAACTGGTCATCCCAGCCGTCGTGGAGGTTCTTTTCCTTGACCAAATCTCCGATATTTATATGGCGGAATTGAGTAGCCTCCGCTAGAGCTGACGCCGTCGTGGTCTTACCAGTTCCGGGCGTTCCTGTTATCAGTATATTTGGCTTCTCCCTCTTCTTCTTTCCGCCGCCGTTCTGCGCCATCCGCCCCGCCGTTTTGCGTACCCTTTGGTTCAATTTTGAAGTCGGGGTTTTTGCTATTCGGCTTAGAGTCGACTTCCAAATATCTAGAAAATGAAATTACATTTTTTGGTCCCTCTTTAGTTTTGTGCAATTAAGTCTACCATCTTTAATTTTGTGCAATTAAGTCTACCATCTTTAATTTTGTTGCACAAAATTTTGAATGTATGTGTTTTAAGTACAAATTCATATATTTTCCATAGTCGATAAATAATGTTATAATAATTTTTTTTTATAGATTTTAGTTTAGTTTTTTTATTTTTTAACTCGAGCCAAGAATTTTGATTTGGATAGAAAAATAATTTTCTTGAACTTTTTAATTAGTTTGCTTGATGAATAATATAAAAATAAATAAAATTATTCCCTATCCGAAATAGAGATTTTAAATTACAAATAAATATTTTTCCGATTTACTATGCTGATGTTTTGTATAGATTAAAATCAAATTTTAATAGATTTTGATAGAAATTAATAAAATTGTGGGTGAAAAGTTGTAAATCCATGTGGTTAAAATGAATTGGTAAATTTGACCCCACATATATCTCTTTTTTTTTTAAAAAAAAAAAGCTTTCTAAATTTGTACATAAAAATCAATGTTGTTAAAACCGACCCAGTCCAACTGGTTCGACCGGATAAATCGAGAACCGGGCCCAAAACTGGGTCGGTTAGGTTTTGAGAACCTTAAAATTTAAAAATCGTCTTTAAAACCGGTGACCCACCCAGGTTCCGGGAAATTGTTGACTCGAACTCGGTTTATACAGTTTGTTCGATTCAAAACTAATGAATTTTAAACCATTTGAAACCTTTTTTTAAAAAAAATATTTTTAGACTTTCAAATTTCTTCTCATTCTTCTATGCCGATTGCCGTGAATGCCATGTTCTTTTTGAAGACTCTTGACTATTGAGTTTTCATTTTCAATCCTTCCATCAAGATCACTATATAACAATAATGATTTTTGTTTTGGATGGGAAATTATTAGTTACCGAAACTTTATTCTTGCTGTAATTTACTAATTTCTCGTGATTTGGTTGTCTGCAATTTTGTGTAGTTGCTATAATTTAAAGATTTTAATATGCTTTTGCGGTTCAGTTGTGTGTGTGATTTTATGATGCTTTATATTTTGTTTCTTCGAATTTCTATTGTTTGAGGGTGAAAAATTATATTTTGCAGTTCAGACTTCAGATGTGTGCAAATCAATATTATGATGATGAAAAAATAAACTTCTTATACATGCAAATGCATGTTGTTTAGGAATCCAAATGGGCTCCTTTCTGCTTTCCTTTTACTTTGGTGACAAAGGACTTGAAAACATTAAAATATTTGATAATTCTTATGTTTAAAGGTAAAAAAAAATTAATTCTTTATACATATGTATCTTCAGATGTATAGATTTGAACGTTTAATGGCAAAAAAATATTTTTTTATACACGAGTTAGTATCTTTAATTCTTTATTTAGGAATCCAAATGGGTTCATTTTTGCTTTTGTTGTTGAATAACACTTATTTCATTGCTTTTATTTAGGATGGACATCATCTCTGGGAAGACAATCTATAAGTTCCACACCTTCTAGTCGTGTAAAAGAGCAATCCTGCATGGGAACACTTTTCTTCAAGTCATGACATTGACGGTAAAATTCGTTTCACATGTCTTTATTGCAACAATAGCTTTAAAGGTGAGGGAAATAATTGAATGGAGTATCATCTTTGTGGAATTAAAGGTCAAATATCTCAATGTAAGAAAATTCATTTTGATGTTCGGGTTAAATTTCAAGGAATTTTTAAGGATATATTTCAGAAGAAACAAGAGGCTAAAGAGGCTCATGACCAAAGGCAACAAAAAGCGAAGAGAAAAGCAAGTGAAGGGATTGAAACATATTTTGCTCCAGGGACTACTCTTGGATCTCAGCCTAGTTTGAAGAGTGTTTTATCGGGTAAACGAGTCGTAAAGAGAGCCCATATGTCTTGGGCTAGGTGGTTCTATGATGCTTACATTCCATTTAATGCTTTGCAATCATTTTACTTTCAACACGCTTTAGATGCTACTGCTGCGATTGGCCCAGGATTTAAAGGTCCATCTTATAATGACGTTCGTGTTAATTTGTTGAGGGATTGCAAAAAAGAATGTCAATTACTAGTTGATAGTTATTGAAGCCAGCGTATAAATAATGAATGTACAATTATAGCCGATGGTTGGAGTGATAAAAAACATAGAACTTTTGTGAAATCTTCTATGCGTCAGATGCGGTGAAAGTTTCTCAAACATTGGGTAACTTGTTTATGAGGTAGTTGAATGGGTTGGACCTTGTAATATTGTTCATATAAATGATAATGCAGCTAACTATGTGGTGGCAAGAAAACTATTACATGAAAAGTATGATCACATTTTTTGGTCTCCTTGTGCTGCACATTACTTGAATCTTATTTTGAAAGATATTAGTACTATGCCTCACGTGCATTCCCTTGCATTACGTGTTTTAAAGATTACAATATTTGTGTATAACCACACTTTCTATTTTTGTCTTGGTTGAGAAAAATACCTGAATGGAAGGAAATTGTACGTCCAGCTGTAACTCATTTTATTACTACTTTTATTACATTGAGAAGTATTTATGATCAAAAAGTTTGGCAACAAGCACGCATTTTACAAGCCATAGGCTTTCAAAAAGCGCAACTGGGAGACTTGTAAGTTCTATCATCTTGGACAACAAATTTTGGGAGGATTGTTTGATGGTTATGAAAATTGTGGCTCCTATCGTAAGGTTGTTGCGAATAGTAGATTCAGATGAAAAACCTTCATTGGGTTATGTATATGATGGAATGCACAAGACACAAAAAGGAATCAAAAATGTATTTTTAAATAAGAAAATATTGTACAAGCCTTACACTGATAGCATCAAGTAACGATAGAATAAACATTTCGCCTTAACGTACATGCAATAGCTTATTTTCTTAATCCTACTTTCATTTATGAAGAAAGATTTTGTCAAAAAGTAGAGGTCATGCAAAGCGTCTTCAATTTACTTGAGATCAAAAGCATTTGTCATGATGAGACAAAAGCAATGGGAAAGATAAGGATGTATCGAGATCGTGAATGAAGTTTTGGAAGACAATCTGCATGTAATACGAGAAAGTCGTTACAACTTGGTGAGCATTTAAATTTAATTATTGTTGTATATGTTTATTTAATATAATGCTTAAAACTAACTTTTAGATAACATGTAGATGAATGGTGGAAATTGTGTGGATATAGTGCTCCAACTTTGCAAAAGATAGCTGTTCGAATTATTGGTCAAATAGATTCTTCTTCGGGATACGAAACGAATTGGAGTGTCTTCGAATGCATTCACACAAAAAAAATATGAAAAAAAAAAGTAATAGATTGGAACATCAAAGACTCAATGATCTTGTCTATGTTACTTATGATTTGCAGTTGAAGAATAGGTCTATAATCTAAAACTCTTTACCATGTTTCAAGTTTATTTTTAATGCCTTGTTTATCAATAATGTTTTCTTAACATAACTAATTTTCATGTACAGCCTTACAAACTTTATTATAAGAAAAGATCATATGATCCAGTTGATTATAAGTGCATTGACAAAACAGACTTTTGGATAGATGAAGAGATAACACCTCAGGATTTCGAGTATGAAGAATTAGATAATGCTATTTATGAAGAAGATGCAATTCTCAATGTTAATGATCATGAAAATGATACGTATGTTCAAGGTAACAAGTTTAACTATTTAAACTCATTGTTGTAATATTTATTATGTTAGAACTACTTCGGGTACTTCCTACAGTAATGTATTATGTAATTAATCAATTATATCAAAGCATAGATATAGTCTCCACTTTCAGCTACTATATTGTTTTCTTATGTTTGTGCTTTAGATAAAAATGAAAATAACGACAATTTTGATATTCAAGGGACGGGTGATTCAGATTCATTGAATGTTATTCATTGTTTTGATGGTTCAAGTGATCTTCGAAGTGATCAACGATTCGGGCTTATAGATGAGAACGATGAAGATGAAATTTAACTATTCAATCTTTTGATATTTAGCCCTTGTTTGGTCCATATAATATTTTCATTTTCATTTTTCTACTCATTTTCAACTACACATTCTTCAATAAAATAATATTTTCTATCACATCAATAACTTTTTTTTTCAACCATATATTCTACATCCATCACATCAAAAAATACATTCTTCTACCCAAAATGTGCACCAAATAGGGGGCTTAGTGCACTTTTTGAATTCAACTATAACATGACATTTTTCTATTGGAGAACAACCTGACGTGAAACTTTAAAGTTTTAACTATATAAGTTTTTAAGTTGACATTGTTAATTCCTTTAAATTATGAACTTATTTTACATTACGTAATTGGATTGAGCGGGACATTTTGTTGATTCTATTTAATTATTTATATTAATTTTATGCATGAGTGCTTGTAGTTTTTGTGATTTCAAAAAACATGCTTTCATTTGATGATCTTTTGTAAAATTATTTTTAAAAAAAAATTGGATGGATCCTTGGTTGGTTCGACCTTTCGACCTTACTCTTCTCCGGATCAATGATCGGGTCAATTTTTAAAACATTGATAAAAATAAAGAAAACCACAAAATCCCACCCCAATTGAGGACAAGATAATAAGAAAATTAATAACTGTATATTAAAATTTTATTTCTCAATTAAGGGATAAGTTCTCAATTTGACAATTAGTGACTATAATTGAAAACAATAAAATACTCAAAACTTAATGGAGAGAAATAATAGCTGAAATTTTCATCTCAAACTTTATTTTTTCTTAAGAAACAAGTAGCAATAACAAGACATGAAACAAAGCATTTTCTGCTAAATAGTTCTTGTTGAGGCAAAACATCTACTAATTGAGCAACTACATATACTTCACAATATTAAACCCCTATTCAATCACATATTTCATGCGATCCACACGTTTTATCAACTTTTCAACCCCACATTTCATTAACTTTTAACAAAATCTACTAAAAATATGATTTTTAGCAAAACCAAACAAGAGCTAAATATTGACTTCATTCGTGTATACCCAAAACATCATTGGAAGATAAACATACCAACGAAAGGGATAATAGAACATTTTATAGAGCTTCTTCTTTTGGAAACAATACATAAAATGCAGATTGGCCATCCCATATATTCAACATAACATTTTAAAACGACCTACAGAAGAGGACCATCCTATTGATAAATAACAAGGATTTTACAAGAGAGAGGAGGTACCGAGGTAGGCTTTTCAATAACAATTCTAATAACTAAAAAAAGCTTGAATGAATACAAGCGGAGTTTTATCGCAACACCCTGTCATGTCTGTATCTATGAAGGAATAATTTCAATTTCAGGAGGAGATACGAATGAATATTTGTAAAAAAATTCTTTATCTTGGTGACGACGAAGCATTGGGATTGGAGTTTCCTGGACACACATCGGCAAACTTACAAAATCTGCATTTCCAACGCTCCTCTGTTGAAGTATAACTGGCTTCTCTCTCACCTATCCAAAACTCAAGAGAAGACTTAATTTGACCCTTAACCCATTCACAATCATAAGCAAATTCATCATCACCGATCAAGGATTGATCTGCTTGCAATTCATATCTGCACCAAATAATCCATATTCTGAGACTCCACAGAATTAATTGTATAGCAACATAACATAGGGAACTACGTAATGGGACTTGCGTAGATGTCTTGAAAACAAAAGGATATTTGTCATCGACGTGATTTTAAAAGGAGTTCAAACTCGCCAAGAAAGTCCCCCTAGTCTATTCTGAAGAAAGGCCAAAAAGGAAAAAAAAAAAACTTCAGAATTCCTTTAAATCCCACTTCAAGCTCACCTCAAAGTTAGTAGGCCTTGAGCATGAGGTAGCTGGCAACAACTATTCCGAAAATACCTCACCAGATCGTTCAGAGTCTGAAACAGCAACATAAAATAAGATTAGATCAAAGCAAGCATAAACATTCACGAACCTCTAAAGCTAAACTAAAAACTAATTGCTTCAAATTTGACGTTGTGCTCTCTCTGGCTTCATAAATGAGGGATGCAAATTTCTCTCAATAAGAAATCTTTTTAATTTGTTTACTGATAAAGAGGTTATTCTATTGTGTAGAGGTCATGATGTATGCAAATTCCTCTCAATAAGAAATCTTTTTAATTTGTTTTTACTGATAAAGAGGTTATTCTATTGTGTAGAGGTCATGAGGTATGTACACAGAAAAGCCACCAGCTGTTACCATAGTATGCAACCAATCATACGCTAAAAAGTGGGCTCTTCTTCAAGTATTTTGTTTCGTTGCAATTGCACGACGTCGAAAACTGTAGATGAAAAATTATTCCTCACCTCTGAAGCAAAACCAGATTTTGCCGTTGTTTCTCTAATTTCCGCAGATAAAATGCAATGAGGATTCAATGAAAAGAAATCAAAAAATTTTTGTACGGGAAATTTATCATCAACTAAACTGTCCCATAGATGCTTGTAGCACATTAACTGAAGCCTGCCCAAGTAAATTTTGAACACATGAGCAACAAGTACAGCTAAAAAAAGTTTACGAGCTTCAGCATTTAAAGAAGTAATCTACAAGCCACTGATTATACCTTCCATTTCTTTGCTGAGGTTCACTTGGAAGTTTTGCTTGCACACGAGTTTTCGTGTCAACCAATGTTGCATATCTTTCAGACTCTGATATACGGATTTCATCAATTACTCCTACCATCCATATGCCTTCTACAAAGCCTACTCTGAAGGTACAAGAAGTTGCAAGTCTATGAGATCGTGACACACTAAACCCATAAAATTTCTAATTAATACTGCTTAATCTAAATAAGTGAAAAACTTTTACTACTGTGAAAGACACTGCACCTCACACAATTAATTCAACTTACCTCCGAAGTAATAAGTTTCTTGCTTAATTCATGGTAACGAATTTTATCAGACAAAGCTAAAAAGACTACCCCTATAGGGCAAATAGAAGGATCGGTTGTTGCTTTGTCAAAGTTCTGATTCCTAATAGAATGTAAATCCTATCTGGTACGGCAACAACTATGTTTTCTCGTTAACGTCATGGCAAAGGTGGCCGCTTGCTAAGCAATGAAGTCAATCAACTATGTTCTCAAGAACAGATTTTTCTATGTGCATGAAGATGCAGTACTGGTTTTCATGTGCCATTCACTGCAAATGTGTCAGAGCGTTCTCTCGTACTGATAGGAGGAATCGTGTGCCTCCACAGAAATTCAGGCACCCAAGGGATCATATCCGAAGGCAGGACAAGCACTGTGCTCAGGTGGACCACTGACTGCTGCCTGCACGCTTAAAATCTGCTCAATCTTGCTCAATTATTAGGCTTTAGAGCCAATTTTTCTGAAATTTTGTTTATGGGGTTTTATATAGCTTGCTTTTTCAGTGCTTCCTTGTTTTAACCTTTATTATAAAATTTAGTTTTATAGCATTGGAACTAAAAAATAAATAAATAGTTTTCTACACAACTTGGAAATTTAAGGTAATCATTTATCTAGCCACTATTGATGCAAATATCATCATAAATACAACCATTCAGCTGCAAATCAAGCAACAAACAAATCAAACTTACATTGGCAACTCGCGTGTCAATCCATCAAAAATCAGTTGATTTGCTCCAATTATAAAATTCACAAATTTTAGTGCCCACACATCTTCATTTGATGAAACATGAACTTTTACTCTTTTAATAACCTGTCCACAATCACGAGAAATCAGACAATACTATCGACAATAAAAGACTTTAAATGCAGTTACCAGGTACAGTCCAACATATTAACACTTGAACCAATAGCACGAAATTTCTGCTTTTGCAATATCAAAGGATAGTATCGCAGATCAAAACCTAATTAATAGAATCACAAGATGATATTTTTTGTCCTGGAATACATGGCATCATGGAACAAACTTTGACCAATAAAAAATAAAACATATTTATTTTTGAACTTATTTACTTATAAGTGAACTTATAAGTAACAAGTTTTTAAGCATAGCCAAACATGCTTTTAGCTTAGTAATGGAGAAAGCCTATGGCAATTAAGGAGAAGGAGAAATGTACAAATAGAGAGCAAATATAATCATCAACAAGATCAACTTATAGGTGGGAATTCGAGCTGGAGAAACTACAAATATCATTATCCAAGGCAATTACACCGTGTAAATGCAAGCATTATGTACACCAGCAAATTGCAGTAATATTTAAACACCAGAAATTCATTTTACGTACAGAATTCACATGAAAGTGGTGAAGATTGAACTCAATCCAATCAATAGAATATACCAATGATTTGATGAAGATATCAGTTTGTGCATTAACTCTTCCTTCAAGAAACAAAATAAATTGATATGAAAGCTAAATCCTTGCTCCTTAATTCGAAGTGAAACCACTCAACAATTCGTAAAAAAAATTGTAATTCAATCAATAGAAATATTAGTTCACCAGGATAAGAGTTTATTTTATACCTCTTCTTCGAGTTCCACATGGCGAGCACTGCCTGCTTTCATAGCTTTAGTCTTTTCTGGTTTTCCAAAGAGTAGACAAAACTCCATTTGCTTTTCACACCATTCCTAAATTTTGCATAAAACACAGATTTCTAATTTATATTTGATTTTTCCAAAAAAAAAAAAGGAAAAATAGTTAAAAATAGAAAAGGAAATGCTAAGTTTTACCGTGGCAGTAATATCTGTAACAGAGAGACCTCTATTCCGCCGGAACCTATGGAGAAACGAGTCGAGACCTCTGTTTCTCTTCTTCAGGGGGCTACTGTCCGACCCGCTAACGCGACCCGAGTCCTCAATATCAGGCGAAGACCCGGTTGCCGTACAACCCAAAAGTGTGCGTTTGGATAAGCGAGTTATCGACTGAATGGATCTCTGATTACGGGGGAACTGGGCAGCGGCGGAGGCGAAGGCAGCATCGATGAGCGCCATTTCTTCTTCGCTAATGATTTCTCGTGGGACTTTGGTGGCGGTGGATGAGGTTGAGGAAGGGGGAGGGGATCGAGTCGGTGACTCGGCCATATTGTGAGCAAGTCAGCGAGTTTTGATCGATATGACCGTTGGATTCGCAACGAATACAGGAGGAACGGTGGCAATATAACATGTTTGTAATTAGAAGGAATGCGTTGCGTGTAAATCAATATACTAAAATGCTTGAGTACGAGTGAGTGGAGATGCTTTTAATTTGTCACATCTGATTTTAATGTTAAACTTTTTATCTAAATAAAGGGTAATTGGCGCAAAACGTCCCTACCTATGACGGGTTGTGTGGAAAACGTCCCTATGTATGATTTTTTGGTGTCGACGTCCCCACCTTTGCATTTTCTTGCGTAAAACGTCTTTTTAACCAATTTTAAACATAAAATGACAATTATACCTTCCTGTATAAATAAAACAAAAAACAAAATAAAAGAAAAATAAAAAATAAATTGCAATTTGCTCCTAAACTTTTTTAAAATGCAAATGAGTCCAAAATTTTAAGAAAATCCCAAATCATCCAAACCTCACCAATTCATCCAATCTCAAATCATCCAAATCATTCTTTCTCAAATCCAGGCAAAGATCGACCTCCCAAACCACCAGATTTTGGCATCCTAGGAAAGCCCCTAACATCAGCTTCATTTACCACCAAACAACAAGAAATTTTATCCACAAAATTTCTAGAAATCGAGCAAAAAAAAACTGCCAGAAAAAATGCAAACTGTCAGAAATCAAAATTCCGATCAATTTCCGGCAGCCACTTTTGGACCACCATTACTCCAAGCTTCGGCCACATTGGCCACCACCAACATACCATCTCGAAGCCTCCAATGCCTTCTTCACAACCCACCAAACCCCTAGCCGTAATCCCTTCGAAATTGGCCTGAAAATCGCGCCAAAGCGGGCTCCCCACGCACAATGAAATGACCGGAGTTTGAAATTTTCGGCTATACCCATGGCATACCAACCCTCCAAGTCGATCAAGCACCCCATTTCACCCCTATAGATGTGTTCATAACATCAAAACTAGCTGAAAATCAAGATCTGGAGCAGAATTTCGAAACGCCCCGAACAGTGAACTCGCTGCCTTCAAACCCATTTTCCGGCGCCGACACTACGAGCCACGGTCACAAAACACCACCATTAGCTTCTACTCATCAAGGCGAACAAGAAGAACATATGGGTCACCATCAATTTCCCTCAAATCAGCCAATTGGAGTTCGGGCAGCCGATTTTTGCGCTTGGAGAAAATTCGGGGGGTTTTAAGTGCAAATTTAGGTTTTGGGAGGGGTTTTAGATGAGATTTTCATTTGAGGTCCTAACGATTATACGTTCATGTGTTGTGGTCCTTTAAATTTGAATTGAAATCATAACGGTCCTTCAGTGACCGTTTGTGAAAGACATGTAAAGTTCAGTGACCGTTTGTGCAAGTTTGAAATTTCAGTGACCGTTTTGTGATTTTGTTGTAAGTTCAATGACCGTTTGTGAAATTAACCCTTGGGGATTTTCTTAAAATTTTGGACTCATTTGCATTTTAAAAAAGTTTAGGAGCAAATTGCAATTTATTTTTTATTTTTCTTTTATTTTGTTTTTTGTTTTATTTATACAGGAGGGTATAATGGTCATTTTATGTTAAAAATTGGTGAAATGACGTTTTACGCAAGAAAATGTAAAGGTAGGGACGTCTTGCACCAAAAAATCATATGTAGGGACGTTTTCCACCCAACCCGTCATTGGTAGAGACGTTTTGCGCCAATTACCCCTAAATAAAAGTTAATAATTTCTCAAATTGTCTAGGTTAGAATATATTTTATTCAACTTATATTTATTTTTAAGAATAATTTTCAATTTCAAATCTTGATTTTAAGTGTTAGGACTTGCAAATTTTTAATACGTTCAATATCACTTTTTTTTTCTTTTTTTTTTTGCACAAGGGAATTAACTTGTGCCGTACTCGGATTTTAATTACTTTGAAGTTAGACTAAAATTAAAGAAAAAGAACCGTGATTTGTACATAGTGAAATTGCTCATATCAAAAGGGTTATGCTACATAACATGCAATGCTTTCTCTTGAAACCTAAGATTTCTTCCCTAGTAAGCTACTTGTGTGAAGCAGCTTTTGTCACCCAAAAAAAATATGAACGGGGCTATGTAGGCCATATTGAAACGGCATTATCCCTACTATATTAAAAGAGTAAACCTGTCGAACACTATTCATTTATGAAACTTTTTTATCCCTAATTTCTCCCTACCCACGAATTGGATTTACATGCCTACATTTGTTGACTTTCAACATGTTTACATATGCTTTGAATATTTCCTCGTGCATTGGATATTTTCATGTGCAACTTTCTTAATCCCAAAGCAATATTTTCATGTACAGCTTTCTTAATCCCAAAGCAGTCTTACTCATGATTTGGATTTTTCCGCATGCATTGGATTTTTCCCTACCACACATGCCTACAATTGTTGACTTATTACCTTTCTTTTTTTCCAGTGAATCCACCATTTACATGCCTATTGATATTTTTTCTCCAACTTTATTTTTATCGTTTTCTTGCTACCTTAGTTACCCCGTTGATTACTATATAGACCTCTTCCTAAATGTTTGTATAGAATTGAGAGATACGTTACAATTTGCAACTTCTCCTACACTTTCTTCGCTTTAGCCTATAACAATTATTTTATTCACTACTCTTCAAATCCTCAACTTTTCAAGCATATAAGAATATTGTGAAGATTTTGACATCTCCATTGCAGTCAAAAAATCTGTTTACATTTAACGTATGTGTTCTTGATTATAATATAGCTAATCGAAAACTGCGAGATAAATTACATTTTATTGATTACAATTTGTACGCAGCTGCTGGAGTAGACATCCTAAGGTATGTGTATTCCCAAAAAAACATTAAACGTCAATTTCGTTTAACATATATAGCTTGCTTGCCAGTTTCACTTTTTCTTATTATTCTTCCACATGCGAAACAATTAAGTAGATTAATATATTTCATAAGAACTTTTATTATCACTGATAAAGAGAGTTCATATAGAGAGTTATATGTTAACTTTTTTTTAAAAAAATTATGTTCATTGCTTTCAGCTTCAATTATTGCAAACAATTTATCGTATTGTTGTCATGGATGTTCCGAAACATGTTCCGACAGAGTTACTGCTCCTTTAAATTTCGAAACAATGTCGTATCGCCAACAACAAACCCAAAGGCAAAGAGAGCGGCGAAAAAGGGTTTCGCACGGGATCTATTGATCATCGTAAAAGCATATCTCATCCTATGTCACTTGGACATAATCAAACTGATGCTGATGTTATGTCATCCGGACATAATAATTCTAATCTTGTGAGAATACAATATCCTACAATACATCATGATTTCCAAGATTTTGAAGTTCTACTTCAAACGAAGATTTACGTAATATATGTACATCTGTATTTGAGATCGATTTTAGTATTCATATGTGTTACCTACATGCGATAATTGTAAACATTGTAATGCAAAAAAATTTCACAGGGAAAGCAAAGATTTGTGTTACTCCGATGGAAAAGTTTATCTATCTACAATTGATTTATCCGCTGAACTATACAACTTATTTACGTCCAAAGAACAAAAAAATATGTAATTTAAGAAGGTTACAAGAGAATATAATAACCACTTTGTTTTCACTTCATTTGGTGTTAAATACGACAGAAATCTTTTCATACAAAAGTATTTACACGTTTAGAGTTCAAGGCCAAATATATCATTATGTAAATAAACTTATGCCACAAGACAATAAGCATTCTTACATGCAGTTATATTTCTATGACACAGATAATGAAATTAAAAATCGTATCGAAATTTCAGAAAATTTTGTTCAACATACTTGTTTTAATTGAAAATTTGAAGATAAATCCATATAGTAGATTTTTTTAGGTCTTTGGCTAATATATCTAACTTGCAAGATCATAAAATACATATAAGATGCGATCCAGGACTTGATCAACGTGTTTTTAACACTCCTACATTATCTCAAGTGGCTGCTGTATGGGTCAAAGATGATGAGAATACTAATTCGCGCATCCGTGATATTATTATATACGGTCATTCTGGTGATATACATAGAGTTCATTATTATTACGGTTGTTATGATCCTTCACAGTATCTATTGCTTTTTTCCGTATGAAGAATTTGGTTAGCATGAAGGCATTGGAAGATTGATGACAAGCCATGGTCAACCTTCTTCTCAGTTTGTTGCTTTACCTTCAACAGTTACTTTTGCAGCCGATTTTATTGAACTTGTAGATACATTTTGTTCTAGATTTCACTTATTTATATGATGCACATGTTATAAATGAATATTCGTTTTGTTTTTGGTAGTGCTTGTTGGAACTAAACACCGATGTCAGGTTTCTTGCCGAGAATATTATTCATACAAACTACAAAGTGGGCCTTCGAGTAAGTCTGCTTTGCTCCATAGTGGTAGATTGTTACAACAATACGTTGTAGACATTTATGTTAAGATTGAAACTGCAAGATTAGACTATTTTCGTAATAACCAAAAAACAAATCTGAGTTTAACTTTACCAAGGTATTGTAGATAGCGTTCAACAGGGAGAGACGAGAGGGTGTAACATTGGAAGAAAATTTATTTTGTCACTGTCTTTTACATATGGCTCTAGAGATATGCTAAAAAGATATATGGATGCAATGACTATTTTGTAGCGATATGGAAAACCCGATATATTTTTTACTATCACATGTAATCCAAATTGGTTAGATATTAGACAAGAACTAAAACACAATGATGAGATTCAAAATTGCCCAGATCTTAGTGTACTTATATTTAGAACAAAATTAGAAGAATTAAAAAATGATTTATACATAAAAAAAACTTTAGGGCCTGTTATTGCACACATATATGATATCGAATTTCAAAAAAAAAGATGTCTACATCATGCACATTTTCTATTGATTTTCAAGCATGACCACAAATTTTGTTCGACGGTAGATGTTGATAAAATAGTTTGTTGTGAGATTTTTGACCAAAACAAATATCCTTATCTTCACTCTATTATTGTCAAACACAATATGCATGGCCCTTGTGAGGATTTAAATCCCAAAAATGTATATATGGACTCTAATAAAAAATGCAAAAATAAATTCTCTAGGGACTAGTGTAATGTTACTGTTTTTGGTGACAACTCATATCCTTTATACAAATGTCGTAATACTGTTACCAATATTAAAGTTAGGGGCATATGTTAGACAATCGCTGGGTTGCGTCATATAATTGTTACTTAAGTGCAAAATTTGATTGTCACTTAAATGTTGAAGTATGTTTTTCTATTCAAGTTGTAAAATATTTGTATAAATACGTGTACAAAGGTCATGATCGTATTAATTTCTCAATTGCACCATCTAAAACAATTAAAGAAATCGATGAAATTTCTGCTTATCAATCTGCTAGATGGATATCTCCACCTGAAGCAATGTGGAGAATTTTATCATTCAATTTGGAAAAAAATAATCCAATTGTTTATGTTTTACAACTTCATCTTCTAGATCATCAACAAGTGCACTACAGCGATAGAGATAATTTAACTACTATTATTCAAAATGAAAATACAAGACGAATAATGTTAACAGAATTTTTCAAAGTAAATGAAGTAAATGCATTTTCTCGTACATTATTATATCGAGATTTCCCAACACATTTTGTTTAGAATTCATCTAAGAAGATTTGGACTCCCAGAAAGAAATATATTGTCATAGGTCGAATTGTTTCAGCAAATCCATATGAAGGAGAACGATATTTTCTACGTATACTTCTCAATCATATTCGAGATCCAATATCATTTCATCATTTTCGAACTTTAAATGGAGAAACTGTAATCACATATCGGGAAGCAACGCTTTTACGTGATTTGTTAAGCGGAGATAATCATTGTGAAGAATGTCTATCTGAAACTATTGTTTACAAAATACCTACTTCTTTAAGACGTTTATTTGCCACACTTCTTACACTCTGCAATCCCAATCATCCTAAACTACTATGGAATAAATTTAAAAGTTATATGACTGATGATTACATACACGAAAATAAACCTCTGGATGTTGCTGAATTACAGGCTTTGGAAAACATTAATTCTATTCTTGAATCATTTGGTAAAAACATAAATGATTATGAAGTAATAACATTCAATGTCAATGTAAATGAAAATGAGAGGTTAGCAAGAATGATTGCAGAGGAAACAACAAATTTGGATATTGAAGGGGGTTATGCTTATGCAATAAGTTTAAATAATCGACAACAAATTGCATATGATACTATCATGGAAAAAGTAAATAGTAATTCAAGTGCAATTCATTTCATCGACGGTCCAGGAGGAACATGTAAAACTTTTTTATACAAAGCACTCTTAACTGGTGTGAGGTCACAAAAATTAATAACTTTGGCTACAACATCTTCTAGAGTATCTGTATCTCTTTTACTTGGAGGACAAACAACTCATTCAAGATTTAAAATTCTTTTGGAAACAACTGGACAAGTAAGTTGTTTTGTTAGTAAACAATCAGTTTTAGGAACTTTGTTAAAAATGTCGAAAATTAATTTTTTGGGATGAAGCGCCTATGATAAATCATTGTATCATTGAAACCGTTGATAAAATGTTTAGAGATATTACTGACTATAATTTGCCTTTTGGTGGAAAAGTAGTAGTATTAGGAGGAGATTTTCGACAAATTTTACCGATCGTACCAAGGGGAAAAAAGATGATATCATGAAAGCTAGCTTAATTTTCTCTGATCTGTGGCCTTTATATTCACACCTACCATTGGTTGAGAACATGAGAGCGAAATTTGATCTAGCATTTTGTGATTATTTCTTCGAATTGGAAATAGAAAAGAACAAGAGTATAATTGTAATTGTATTAAACTTCCTAACGATATAATTCTACCATTTAAAGAAGAAATTACATCTCTAAAAAATTTGATAAATCATGTTTTCCCAAACATAGAAACATATGGTGATAATTTACAAATGGTGACAAATCGAGTTATTCTTACGTCTCGAAATGAATGTGTTGATCATATTAACAGAGTTTTACTTAATCAATTTCCTGGTTAAATGTATACATATTTTAGCTTTGATGAGGCATTTGACAAGACAGAACAAAGTTTGTAAGAAAATTTCTTAAATACTTTGACTCCAAATGGAATATCACCACATGAGTTGAAACGTAAGCTTAATTAACCTGCAATGTTATTACGGAAAATCAATCTAGCTGAGGGCTTATGTAATGAGACACGTCTTACTTGTAAGAAATTTGATAAAGATGTAGTTCTTGCTGAAATTACAGCCGGTGAATATTGTGGAAAATATGTTTTTTTACCGTGAATCCCTTTTGTACCTCTAAAAAGTGATCAATCTTCAATTCCATTTAAAATAACTCAATTCCCAATTAGGCCATATTTTGCAATGACAATAAACAAAGTACAAGGTTAAACACTTGAATTTGTTGGTTTGTATCTACCTAAATCAGTTTTCTGTCATAGTCAACTATACGTAGCATTGTTGAGAGCTAAAACAAGCAAATGTTTAAAAGTTTTGCTTAAACCATCAACCACTGAAATTATACACATTAGATGTACTAAAAATGTCGTGTACAAAGAAATTCTTTCGTTCATACGCACTTAAAACTATAAATGTTTTGTAAATGTTTTTTTCACATTTCTTATTCACTATTTTGAACCATATATTAATGTTGTACATATTTATTTTTATAACATTTCACAGATTATTAAACAGCTGACATATGATTTTATAATTTTTGTAATTTTTCTTCCTCTTTTTATTTATATACGAAAATCATCATTCAAATTTTCTCGTTGTGTTCTGTTCTACAAATTTTGTTGTTTTTCTTTAATTTTCTTCTGTCTTTATAAACATAAAATGAAAAATAAAATAAAATTGCTTAAATTCAATGGAATAACCACATATTTCATTGAAGCAGCATACACCATTTATGGAAAAATAAATTACTATGCACCTCGTAGTGCAAACTCTGCATAGTATGAAATCACGCTTCGCAAAGAACATAGTGAAACGTTAGAACATAAATTCATTTGCACCGTAAAATCGCAGGTCACTATTTTGACGAAATTCATCTTCTTGTCGTGGAATAGAAACTCCACACTACGCAGAACAAAGTGTTCGACATTTCCTAATTATTCAAATATTTAAAATTGTATTTACTTTAGGTAAAATGTAATCAGAAATAAAATGTTTAGGCGTCGGCCAAAAAATAAAAAATAAATTAGTAATTTAAAAAACGTGAAGATTTTTTTTTTAATTGTACAGCTCCACGCTGTGCGGAGCATTGCGGAGCTATGCTCCGTACTCAATGTTCCGCATTGTACGGAGCCAATGCTCCGCACAGTGTGGAGCTATACGTTTAAAAAAAATTAATAAAACACTTTATATTTTTTAAACTATTGCATTATATTTTATTCTTTTGCCGACAAAAAACATTTTATTATTATACTCAACTAAATTTAGTTTTTAGCATTACGCTTACATCTTACCCAAACTAAATATAATTTCACTAACTTTTAATTTAATAATTTAAAAACATTCAATTAGATCATAAAACATCGTATTCAATTACAAATGAACTTAACTCTTAGAAACATTCAATTTTGTACTACAAAAAAAAATAAAAAAACTCATTCCATGCATAAAAGAAACAGCAGCTAAATACTTCTTCCATTACTTAGTGCTAAATATTTAATTTCTAATACATCTAATACTAAGTATTTTCTAGAAAATGCTAACATCTCATTACGTCATAGTTATTTTTAAACTGATGCGTGGCCGTTGACAATTTTTTATTCATCACAATTAAAGTTCAAAACTTCACTAGCTATGCTAATTTAATATACGTTAGTCATTAATTTGTTTGTTACTTATTATTAATTATAATAATATTTTGTAGTTCAATTACTTTGATTTCTTTCTCATTTTAATTTAACACAACTTTAATCCATACATTTATATATAAATTCAAATATTACTTATTAATGTATAAATTCTAACCCATAACATTTCTATTTCAGTTAAATAAATTATAAATTCTCATTCCAGTTATTATTTATTCCAATAAATATGTTTACAACTGTTTAATCACCTATTCATATTACATATCTTAATTTGTATACTTAACCATATAAAATATTAGATATTTTCTACAACGTGATGGCTTTCTTTCGTGCACTAGATATTTTTATGCTACCTCTCTTTCACAGAATAGATATTTTTAGAGTGACACGTGCTTTTATTAATACACCTCATTTGTCACAATTAAACTTAATAATTTATTTTAAACGTTCCATAAGAACACAACAAAAATTTTAAATTCTCTTCTATTCTTAAAATTATCAATTCTATTTATTTACGTTGTTCTTAACTTACAAAATTAAACATTTTCATTACGTTTAAACTCGTCGTTGTCTATTTTAAAGATATAACACACATAAACAATTGTAACTTTTACTGTTTTAGATTAATTTTCTACTTGTAACTTTTATGTATTTTAAACAAAGAAAATGACATCTAAAACATAGTAAATACAATTTCAAATTTCACTAATTCAGTATTTTTGTTTTATTCCATGCAGACAGTAACAAAATAACTAACTATTATGCCACGTTAACACTTTCAACTTTACCCCATCCACACTCAAACAGTTTATCTAAGTATTCTAAATACTCTAACTATATACTTCAAATCGAATTGAAGATTCAAAAAGCTTTCTTTATAAATCTTCTATAAATAGCTAAACTTGGTACTTTGTTTTTCACATCTACAACTACAGAAACACATTACAATTACGATATGCACTTGCAAAAACTTCTTAAAGTCTGATTTCAATTTTCCACTGTAATTTTCTATCTCAACTATACTATTTTTTCCTTTATTTCTTATATTTTCAACAAGAAGTTATACTTTCGTATATTCATATATAACGATGCTAATTTATATTTTAACTTCATTCCACTGCAACTTAAAAATTTTAATCAACGGCTCAAACTCTCAAATATATACCACAAATTGCTACATCAAAAACAAACTAGTCTGCAAAGCTTATTGTTACAAGAAAACAATCACCAAAAAATGCCCGAAACTCTATTGCTCGATATCAAAACCTGACTTTCATGGATTTGTAGGTCAGTACACATGAAGATTTACCAACTTCTAATGTATTACATATATTTTTTATCTTCCTGGCATCTTAGTTTAACATTCAACAGGGTAAATCAATTACATCTACAATGTATGACGCTAATATTACAGCCATTGCTGACCAATTAATACTCGATAAGACGTACATAATCTCAAATGCAACTGTGAAAAATAACATAAACGAATTTAAATTGTACTTGAAGAAAAGATTTAGAGTATCACAGGAAGAACAAAGGTTGAAAAACTGAACGAAAATAATTTGGACTTCTTGTTTTCTACATGAGCTCACTCCATTTCATGCACTAGAACATCACATGGACAACAATACAAACATACGTAAGAATTTTGCCGTTCGAACTCTACACATAGTTTTTAAGGTGATGTTCCAAAATATTTAACGCATGCAAAATATATGACAGATATTTGCTTTTATCCATGCAGATGTCATTGGTGTTGCAATACAAGTTCGACAAAAAAAGATTATCTAGACTCATTTTGGAACTCAAGCCAGTTTTCAAGATGTCTTATTGATAGATAAAGATTTTCAGACGATGATATTAACTCTGTGGGACACTTTTGTTGAAAGAGAATGCGTAACTATTCTTCAAAACTTACCAACAAAACATGTGGTATGGGCAACAAATCTTAAAGTTTCGTCTTTCAACGGTAATTGCAACTTCAACATACGCTTTTGTTTATTAAATAATGTAAATACGAAAGAAAAATAAACATAATAATTATTATTGTCTTCTTTTTATAGGTATCACACTCTCTACTAAAACGAATAGCACAATTTTCATTAATGCTGAGTCATTACGAGTAGCGGCCTACAAAGAATGGTATTAAAACATATTTACAATATTTCCACCTTATTTTCTTAATCTTAAAATATAGCAAAACACTACATTTTATATATAATCACATAATTATTTTCCACATGGTGTTAACAAATAACAAGAGCCTTAACCAACTTATGGATGGAAACTCATTAATTCTTGTGAGTCCACCGAAGCTTTCGCTTCCCGCATATGACAAATTCACCTCTGTTGCTGAATTACCAGGAGTCTATTTAGAGGTTTATTCTACCTTAAATATACATAACATACATACTACCAACTATTTAAATGCCTTTTCTACTTGCTTATATTTACACTTTAATCATACTTTCATTGTAACAGAAAAAATTTTATTGGATCAAAGCCCGTTGGACAATCATTACAACCCACCAGAGATTTTGGTATATGTCATGCACCAATTGTAAGAAAACGTCAACTACGGACTTAGGACAAATTCATAAATGTCGTTTTTGTAAATACGAGCATGCAAAAGCTGAACCTCGGTAAATCATATAGTTAACCATATATTTACATATCCACTAATTTTATATTGTTTAAACAATAGAATGTAATTAACTCAAACCGATTTTATATACAGAGCCAATACCTTTGTTCAATAGGAAGACTCAACTGGACAATTAGATGCAAGTATCATTGGTGAAGCAATAGAAGCTTTATTGGAAACCAATGCCAGTGCAATAATGGAATACTTCCAACAGGTAAATCGTGCACAATAACAAATTTTATGAATAGTTGTTCAAACATAAATATACTAATGATATACGTTACAACTACCACAGAATCCAGACACAATGATAAACAACATCGGTCAGACCAATAGTGAAACAGAAATGCTGTTTTATCTTAAAACCGATCAAAAAAATCGAGATCCACCTGAGTACCGTTACGAAATTATTTTTGCCTTCAACCCTACCCCATCAATTATTGATGTTGATTCCGCAGACACAATGATTGAAGTAAATCCTTTAGCTATAAACAGTCGTGATTCATCGAGTGAAACGATCACCAACACCGATGAAACAAACAAAACAGAGAAACGCAAGATGCCTGCATCTTCTACGAAAAAAAAAAAACCTCTTTTCCAAGCATCAATTGAAAATACTGAAATGAAATTGGTCAAGAAAAAAAGAATTCTTAAACTCCTGATGATGCAGGCAATGTTCCAACTTTTACGTAAACAACATGAAGCATGTACTTGTACCATAGGCAGTTGTATTGTTTTTTAAATAGAAAATATCCTCAAATCGAATTACATCACATACCACTGTTTTTGTTTTCCTTACAAATCAATAGGATGCTACAAATATTTTAAAACTAATATCCAAATACAACTGCTTGTATATTGTGCTAATCATATATGAAACTTTTCCCCCCTACTGTTAAATAATGTTCAATTATTCAT
This sequence comes from Fraxinus americana, assembly GCA_035079005.1. NCBI lineage: Eukaryota > Viridiplantae > Streptophyta > Magnoliopsida > Lamiales > Oleaceae > Fraxinus > Fraxinus americana. The sequence goes on along the minus strand of CM068720.1, from coordinate 5,194,355 downwards.
TGTTTAGTATATCTTTTATTTGTTCTTCGTATTTAATTTTCTACGTAATTAAACATTTAATGCTTTAAATACTTTTACTATTTTATTTCATACATCTCGTTTCTATGTTCAACATATATTACGTTCTCTCACAAAATTAACAAACAACAACGACCGCCTACGTTATTATAACACGTGACCGTTTGCAAATTACATACGCGAACATAGGCACACATATTTTACAATGTATATGAACTCGACAACTTGTTTTCCGTCCAGAAATATTTTAAGATGGGTACTATTGTTGTGTAAGTACAAAAAATAGACTTCAAAAATATTTCAAATATACTACAAAAAAATAGAGTTGAAAAAAAAATTTGAAATTGATCCCTTTCAAAACAGAAATTAATTTGTAAATAAATACTGGTTTTTCTAATCTATATCAATGTTTTTAAATTATTAAATTACATATATTTTGTTTGAATAAAATGTAAACAATTGATATCACCTAAATTTAATTAAATAAAATAATAAAATATTAATTTTTTTTGCAAAATGTAAAAAATAAATGAACAATCAGAGTAATACTTTGCACAATTAGAATTGAAAAATATTTTGAACACAATAAAAAAAAAGTAGACTTGACAGAATTATTTTAAATCGATCTCTTACAAAATCGAAATTAATTTGTAAATAAATATGAGCATTTCTAATACGTATCAATATTTTAAAATTTTTAAATTAGAAATAAGTAAAATTATTTTTTCAGTTCAATAAATTATTTAAAATGAACCCAACAAATACAAGATTTTCTAATATGTATCAATGTTTTTTGGCTTATTATATTAAATTAGAAAGAAGAGAAATTATATTTTCCTTGGATAAAATGTAAAGAAATATTAACACCTAAACTTAATTAAATACAATAACAAAATATTAATTCTTTTGCAAAAAAATTAAAAATTAAAACACCCGCACTGTGTGGAGTACCATTTGCACAAAGTGCAGGGGTGCTCCGCAAAGTGTGGATGCGGAGCAAAGTTCCACACTTGTGCGAAGCGGTTCTACGCACTTGTGCGGAGCAACTCCACACTAAAATGCGAAGCGTTCCTCCGCACAGTGCGGACTATACAATTAAAAAAAAAAGGAAATATTTACATTTTTAAAAATGATATTGATTTATTTCTTATTCTTTTACTAACGAATTTAGTTTATACAATTACGCTTACATTTTACCCAAACTTTAATCAATTACTCATTTATTTTTTTATCTTAAAAAAAAAAGCCTATTGTTCACTTACTAGTTAAGTGTAATTGCATTTATTATGAATTAAACAAATAGAAATTATATTTTTTTAATTAATAAATATAAATTTATTTATATTATATTATAAAAAATAAATTATATAAAAAATTTCTAAACTTATCTCCTCCACCACCACACATTTCCGATCCTTATCTCCTATTCTATATTCTTTCCTTCACTCATCTTCATCCTCATCTTCTCTTCAACTTTCTCTCTGCAACTAAATTCTACCAACAACCAAATCACCACCAATCCTTACTTCATCAACTAAAAGTAAGAATTTTATTTTCACAATAAATTCAACACAAAAAATATAAATTTTAGCACCTTGCCGCATCGTGCGGGTGTGTCCACAAGGTGCGGGCACTGGTGCGGACACGGCACTGTGCCCGCACACCGAGCGAGTGCCCCACACGGTACCTATATCCACATCGTGTGGGTGTGTTCGCACCGTGCGTGGGCACGATGTCCGCATCGTGCGAACACCGGTGTCCTTGGATATTTTTTTTTCCTATATATACACTGCGTAATTAATTTTCCATATGCTTTTGTGTAATTCTTTCTCACTTAAATAATATTTTATATCTTGTTTAGTCTGTAAAAGAATATTTTGATCATTACATAACGAACATAATTCATGCAGTACGTAGAACACTAATTTTCATTCCAGTTAATGTTTTTCACGCTTATATTATTTATTAGATTAAATATATTTTCTCACATTTAACATGGTTCCTAATTTTCTTTTATTGCTTATTTGTGTAGATGTCGTTGGAATATATATTGTCTCCAAACCAATGGTCTTCTGTTACAATAACTCAGCATCCAAATTATCAATATCTTAAAGATTTCGTGGAGCTTCTTGATGCAAATCATCAAGCATCTTTAATGTGCAACAATTTCTATGGCTTTATAAATGGAGTTATTTATAGACCGGAAGAAGAATGGCAATTTAACAGTAAATTAATTCATGAATTTATTCTGAGACTCGTCAACTATGGCAAAGATAATGAAATTTGGATAAAATTCGATGACCATTTAGCCCGTTTCAGTCTACAAGAATTTGTCTCATCACTGGTTTACCTTACCACGCAGTATCTATAAATCTTGACTTCAGCAACAATCGGCTTCGAAAATAGCACTTTAATGGTACGAAACGAATTAATATGCGAATGCTTTATCAAGCATTCCAACTATGTGAAGATCAAGAGGATAAATTCAAACTCTGGCTGGTGATGTTAGTCGAATGTGTTCTGAAACCTACCGGAACATCTATTTTAGTTGAGGCTGGGCCAAGTTCTAGTCCTATTGGCTCCAATTATGTAACCAGAGGCGAAATGGAACAGATGTTTTAACACATATAGGCAGCACATAGTGTCAGATGTCATCTCGGGTTTAAAAACAAATATTGTTGAAGAATTCAGAAGACACGAAAGGCATTACGAAACAATTCTTTAGAATAAAAAAGAATTATTTGAACAACAACGAAAATGGCAACAGGACCACTAACATGTAATGTAATCTAACATACAATCTATGGATATTCCAGGTTTGTGCGATATTTTGTTTACCGCACGCATTTCTGAAGAATAAAAAGACAAGAAATGCAGTATCAAACACTCCTTGAAAACAAAAGACAATTCTTCCAACAACAACAACAATCGCAGGAAGAACATTACCAAGGCATGTGATCTTACATTGACCAACAAAATAACAACATAATGTCCAAAATGTCTCACTGGAAATCAAATATGGAGGTTGTTATAGGTTCCCTTCAGCAAGTTGTGTTTGTCCATAGGAGCCTTGTCCTGAAGCACGCCTCAACATCTCAATAGCTTGAAGATGTAACCAAAAAAAACTAAAGGGAAAAAGATACAGTCTTCGCAACCATCAACAAATTATCATTTGGAAGACTACTCTATGGACAAATACACAACAATAAGAGATTGGGTAACAAAAAATCCACCAGGGTAACCGCTCTTATTCTATCTCATTAACTTAAATATTATTATTTTAATTTTATTTATTTGAAACTAAATGGCATTATGTTATACAGCTCATATTTCGACGATAGATCTAACAATGTATACGGAAGAGACATGCTAAAAAATATAATGGACACAACGCAAAATATCACCACTGCAATTAGTAAAATTCATTCATCATAATACATTTAATTCTATATATAATATATTTAATTTCAATCTGCTTATTTGATTAGACTCTTGATCTGGAGTTAAAATTGTTACGGCGGCTCATCAACGACGATTCTACACCTGTCTCAAAAGAATTTGCAATTCTGGACTTCAGATATGAGAATGAGTGTACTAATCAAATGATGGTGCAAGTGGAAATCCAGGGAACAAATACCATTCCAACTTCGGGAAATTTGGCCATTTTACAACAATACGTAAATGGAGATTTACCAATTGCTGGCTGTCCGTGGAGAAGATGTAAATACCTACTAATTCCATGTTCAGACCCAGGCAATACTTGGTATCTCTATCTTGTAAATATCTCCGAATAGAAATTCTAGATCTACGACTATAGCGACACCATTCACACACCAGACCAAATCAAGGCACATTCGAACGCAGTACTTAATTTAACACAAGCATTGTTTTTGTCTCCAGCACTTTCTGCTTATAGACGTTATATAAGGAAAAATACAAACAGATTAATGGAAATAGACATCATACCATATCAGCCTTCTGCAAATAATGGGTAAGTATTTAAACTATTTGCTTCTTACTATAATATTTCGCTCTCTACTTAATTTACATATACATTTATGATACTAAATTCATTTAACATAAAACTTTTTCCGTAGGTCAAACTGTGGAATTTTTTTACTCAAATACATAGAATGATTCGTTCGAGGATATCCAATAGAATCAGTTTCTGCAGACATGATGACTATATATAGACGGAAGATTGCAGTTGATATTTGTTTCAATGAATACTTTCTGCGTCCATGTTGATCCTAATGCTACTGGATAACCATATTTGTACAAGAGAAAATGCTGACATTGAATTCATACTTAACAATACAGCTGAAGGAATTCCAACGCTTATAAACACAGAGGTACATATAAATCAATTATTCTTTACATTTACATACATGTTAAATGTTCACATTTTGAACTAAATTTCCAATTATGAATTTTTATTCATTTTACCGTTTAATGAAATTCAATCTTGACAAATAGCAAATAGTTATATGTTAATTATTATTTTTTGATAGTTAACCGATTCAAAATTTTACATTATCACCTATTAGTATTTGATTCAATTTGAGCTGGTAAAAATTGAAGATTTTAGTTGTATATATTTGGATTTCTTCCAATTGAATTATTATTCGCAAAGTTCTATTTTTATTTGTTTTGCTGTATTTATTTATGAATTGTGAAATAATTATTTATTTTAAATTAATGATATGATATAGGGAAGAAACTGACTCCATAATTGAATCACAGGATTTCTTCAATAATTCATTAAGTGAAGGTCATAAAACATACATTTTTCAAAGTAAATAGTAATGAAAAAGTTTGCCTTCTATATTCATTTCAGTGGCACGAAAAGAGTTAAAAGTCAATTAACATTCCTTTTACACGGTTGATCCACAATTTCAATCAAATCCACAAGGCCAAATCTCAATCACTTCAATTCTCAACATCTGTAGATACAGTTTCATAGAACTACATGCAATTCTCCTATGTGACAGAAAGTGGTGCTATGATGTAGTTGTGTCGGAGCATGCTCCATTACCTTCAGTTACGAATTTCTTGATTAAAAAGAACCCACTATGAAATATCGAAATAAGGTTGAGAAACTACTATTGTCGTTGAAAATTGTAATTTCCACTGCAAGAAGATTAATAGCTTCCAAAAAATTATAACATTACTGTAATTAGACACGCTAACATTACCTAAAAAATAACACAATGCACGAGCATAAAACTAGTTCTAATAAAAGAGGAGGTCTGCTACTTGTATAGACAATTTTAACGTATGCAATTATAAAATTCCAATTGTAACTTTTCATTGGATTTGGGACAAAACAAATACTTAAATGAGCCAATCAAAAGTCTCACCATATGTGAACCCGTAAAAACATTTGTACAAGTAGCATTTTTCATAAACGAGTAATGTTATTCAGTATTATTGGTGTTAAAACATTAATCTATGTGATGTTAATGTAAAATTAAATAAGAAGTATAATTAAATGAATCACTTAATACAACATTCATCGAGCACATCACTTAAAGCCGCTTAAATTGGTGTTGTGCTATATAACATTATCTTTCTATATATAAAAGTACCTATTTAACGGAATTTGTTGGTTTAACGGAAAAATTAACGGAATTTGTTGTTTTAAAGGATTATGTAACAAAATTTCTTGTTTTAAACAGGCAGCTGCACCTTCCTTCGGTTTTTTTATCATAACTTTGTATTCCGATATTCGATTGAGGCGATTCAAAATGCGTTGGAAAGCTAACCCATCTGGCTACAACTTTGATTCAGACATCATTCTCCAATTCGACCACTTTTTATGCCAAAAATATGTCTCAATATAACGGACTATGTAACAGAATTTTTTGTTTTAAACAGGCAGCTGCACCTTCCTTCAGTTTTTTTTATCATAATTTTATATTTCGATATCCGATTAAGGCGATTCAAAATGCGTTGGAAAGATAACTCATCTGGCTACAACTTTAATTCAGACATCATTCTCCAATTGGATCACTTTCTATGCCAAAAATAGGTCTCAATATAACGGACTATGTAACGAAATTTCTTGTTTTAAACAGGCAGCTGCACCTTCTTTCAATGTTTTTATTATAACTTTGTATTCTGATATCCGATTGAGGCGATTCAAAATGAGTTGAAAAGCTAACTCATTTGAATACAATTTTGATTCAGACATTATTCTTTAATTCGATCACTTTCTATGTCAAAAATATGTCTCAATATAACAGACTATGTAACAGAATTTCTTGTTTTAAACAGGCAGCTGCACCTTCCTTCAGTGTTTTTATCATAACTTTGTATTTCGATATCCGATTGAGGCAATTCAAAATGAGTTGGAAATCTAACTCATTTGGTTACAACTTTGGTTTAGACATTATTCTCCAATTCAACCACTTTATATGTCAAAAATAGGTCTCAATATAATGGACTATGTAACGGAATTTCTTGTTTCAAACAGGCAGCTGCACCTTCCTTCAGTGTTTTTATCATAACTTTGTATTCTGATATCCTATTGAGGCGATGTAAAATGCGTTGGAAAGCTAACTCATCTGGCTACAACTTTAATTCAGACATCATTCCCAATTCGTTCGCTTCCTATGTCAAAAATAGGTCTCAATATGAGACTAAAACACCGGAGCATAACTTTTCGGTTGGAAATTGATTTGTGATCATCTTTTGACTAAATTTGATCCCCTTGACATCTTCCTTTATCTAATTGACTCCGAGCACTCTCAAATCTTCATCATGAGATTCAGCACAACTTTTAAGTATTTACATTTTAGCCCCCGAACTTTGGATCCCTTACAATTTAGCAATCTCTCCAAATTTGTCTACTTTTGCTTATTTTCTTCAATCTCACCAACCTACATCACAATATCAAAATCACACATCTAATTATTTATCAATTACATAAATATTACATCATTAATTATTTATAGGGTGTCTGTTTCTGCTTTTCAGCAGAAATCAAGCCGTTGGCAACACAATTCATGTCGTTGGGAGCCCCAATTTTGGATCAATTCTCTCACTGTAGAGCTGTAGGTTTAAAAAAAAAACGGTAACATAATCAATTTTCCTTCCTCCTTGCAGCGTGCCCAGACACGCCCTTAATTAACCAAAAAAAATTACATCTTTATTAATAACAAATTAATTATTAAACAAAAATATTAAATATAAACTAAGCAAACGTGCATTGTACGTTGCTTGCACCTAGTTTATAATAAAATTCAAATATAGAGGGACAAATCTGTTGATATGTGACATGTGTACTGGGATAAGAAAATGTCGAAAATACCCTTAAAACATATTTATGGGCAATCGGGTGGCGGGTAATGTTAGAGACTATTCTGTCTTTTGAACATATAAAGGAAGGGTCAATATGGAAATAAATTTTGTGAAGTTGCACTATGTCGAGACTGGTTATAGAATGATCCGTTGTGAGTAATGTTTTGCCGACTCGTTCTCGTCTCAAAATCAATGCTATCATTGAAGTTCATCAATGCATGTTCATAACTCATATATAGCAAGTCTAATTCCTGGTCAATATCACCATATATATCCAAAAGCTTGGCGTGCATATCAAATGTCCCAAGACATTGGAATGAAGCTATAAACTACTCAAGATTAGTCGGACGAAATTCGAACACTCGAGTAAAAAAAAAAGTAGCCTATGTGAAAACGAATGGGAGATCAGCTTCTTGACTCTCAACTGAATGTTCCAATCCCATGTTCTCTTCACAGATGCATTTATTAAACTAGATTCATTGCCACCGTGATTAATCCCATTGCCAATACTCAAGGGACTAGTAATCTCATGTTCATTTTTATCACCCAAATTCGGGGATTTACTAGATTGTAAGAGTTTTATGAGGACTACTTTTTCGGTACAAACTGATAAAATCAAGGAAAGAAAGTAAGTTTAGAGCTGAAATTATGGACAAAAATAACAGACAGAAAGGGAAGCTGAAAATAAAACAAAGAACCGGGATAGAAGCCTGCTATGAAGGGCAGGGAAGATGAAGAAAACTCATTCATTCATGCTTAAGAATTACAATGCAAACTATCCTATTTATAGAGAAATTCTAACAATCTATCTAACAAACTTAAGAAGAGACTAGAAGGAACTAGAAGGAGTTGAATTCTGTTGAACTGGTGAACTGAAGAAGTGCTGGAACGTGTTCTGGTAAGCTGGTGAAGCTGCTGGTGAACATCTGGTGAAGCTACTGGTTTGCTGTGCTTTTGCTGGTTATCTGGTTTTAATATTCCAACACAAACTTCAATTGACTATTCATTTTAGCGCTTTTCTGATAAAACTTCGCTAAGATTTTATGAACTTTTTAAATTGGCTAAACTTCAATTTAAACACACATTTCGCGGGACTCACTACTTTTTTTTATTAATCTTCAAATCACATATTTCATTAACTTTTATCAAAATCTGCTAAAACTTACAGACGTTTTGTGTATTCGGAAATATTTAGCCATTAAAAATCGTGAATTGATTGAAATTTTTGCCTTCATCAACAAAACAGACTATCATATGTATGGATTAGTTTCATGAAGCATGGTTCCATACCCAGATGATTTTGACTTAAAAAATTACTACAAAAAATCCTTTTACCCATAGAAAATTAAAATGGGCTGCGATGTGAAAGAAACAATTACCACCTTAAGTATTTTCTGCACTAGAAAAATATTAAAAGCTTAATGTGGTAAATTTTTAGCAATTCTTTTTATATTTGGGATTGGATCACAAATTAATTCTAGAATAAAAAGTGTGGTTTTTGGACGGGAAGACATCATTTTACACCATGAGTGCATAAAAAAAAAAAAAAATAGTGTAGGGACAATAATGTAAAGAAATAAATATTAAAGGCAAAAGTGTAAAAGCGGATAAAATGTGAAGACGAGGATTGCAATTTATCTCTATACTAATGACTATAACTCAGTGGAACAAGAATTGTCTATGAATATGTTTTAGTTAATCATTTGTGCTCGTATTACAATAATCCACTGGGTCACTTGAACAGTTCCATTGTAACTGAGCAAATTCACATTTTAAGTTTTACCAGTTTAACCCGTGAAATTGCGAAATTATCGTTTTCGAATTTTGGTCGGGAATTTTTATGCAGATAAGTTTCAATGGGACGATCTTATATGCATATATGATAGGAGCCAAACTTCAAGTCGCTCATATCGAGATCCTATGGGATCACGTATCCTTTTTATTTTTTTCTTACCATCTCGAATACTAATTAGTGATTTGAGGTATTGTGATATTAATCACACTACATGTAAATTATCTTTTATATCATTCTTACGCTTTATCACATGACAAAATATCATTGAATAATTTAAATTGTCGAGTTTTTTCATCCATTGTAATATGAAGAAAAATGTCAACAAAATAACGTACCAGTGGCATTTTCACCACTATTCGTTGGGATAAAGCTTTTCCTCTGCAGGGGCCTGGCGTAGTAACCCCCCTGTGGACGATGTTATCAAGTGTTCCTATACTACCATTCCATTGAAGTTTTTTGTCGAAACTGAAAATTTGAGGTTACGTATTCAAATATCATAGGAAGAAGAATTGGTGATGATAATCTCAATTGTGTCTTTACCATAAAATGCCAGCAAGGCTGCGTAATCGTGCATGATAGACACCTGTGCCCCTTTCCTCACTCACTCCTATCTACATAAGCACCTCGAAAGTCTAAAACCTTACACCGCAAACAGGATAACACTGTATTTTGAGTAAGACTTTTGAGGAAAAATAATGGGGAAGAGAAGTGTATCCAGTTTTCTGATCTTGGTAGTGCTGTGTTCTGCACTGGTTGCAATTGTGGGTGGCGCCTATGAAGATGAGGGAAGAAGAGGGGAAGCAGGAGGCGGAGAGGGTGGTGCTGGGTGGAGCGAAGGAGGTGGTGCCGGTGCTGGTGGAGGGGAAGAGGGCGGAGCAGGGATGAGGCAAGGACAGGATCAGTTTTTGTTGCGGGACTCTGAGTATGTTGTGAAGACTGATGCTGGTGATGTTAGAGTGGTGAGGGGAGTTGGAGGGAGATTTATAAAGAGTCCTTTGCATATTGGGTTCATTACTATGGAACCCAGAAGCCTCTTCCTCCCTCAGTACCTTGATTCCAGTCTCGTCCTCTTCGTTCGCAGAGGTACCTATTTATTTCTCTCTTTTTCTTCTGTATTTTATCCATAATAATAGATGAAAACTTGAATTGGAATGAACTGACTTTAGGGCAAGCAAAAATTGGGCATATCTACAAAGATAAATTGGTGGAGAAAAATCTAAAAACAGGAGATATATATAGAATTGGTGCAGGGTTTCCTTTTTATTTGAATAATACAGCAGAGGGACAAAGGGTTCATATAATTTGCAGTATCGATACCTCGGACAGCGTGGGATTACAACCATTCCAGGTAGATTTCTCTATACTAATTCAATGAGCATTATGGTTAATTTTGGGAAGTTCATTTTTCCTTTGTTTCTTTGATTGCAGTCTTTCTACATCGGTGGTGGAAGATATCCAGCATCTGTACTTTCGGGTTTTGATCCCTTTACGTTGTCAATGGCACTCAATGTGAGTAAACCCGCTAGCGTTTTTTTTTTTTTTTTAAACCCGAGGCGTTTCACTTTTAAGGATCTGATATTGTAGTTAACAGGTTTCAATAGTCGAAGTAGGGGAACTGTTGTCTAGGCAAATAGGCGGTCCAATTGTCTTTCACAATGTTTCTCATTCACCATGGACAAAATTCTTGAACTTAGAAGACCACCAGAAGCTGGCACACATGAAGAGAATTGTGCACATAGGAAAAGAAGGGGAAGAAGAAGAAAAGAAGCAACCAATGTGGTCTTTGAGGAAGTTTTTGATGACGTCTATATTTGGAAGTGAGAACAAGAAAAGGGAGGTCAAAAGAGGTTCAAGCGAAGGGCGAGACCCTTATAATATCTACGACAAAAAACCTGACTTCAAGAACGATTATGGGTGGAGCATTGCTTTGGACAAGTCCGATTACTCGCCCCTTGACGAATCTGATTTGGGAATTTTTCTAGTCAATCTCTCCGCGGTATGCACCAACATTGCTGGCCTGATGTTAAATAGGAAAAATACATGCATGCATAATGTAATCGTCTAAATTTATGTTGTTTGTTCGATGTAGGGATCAATGATGGCACCGCATTACAATCCCACGGCAACAGAGTATGGAATTGTGTTGAGAGGAACTGGTACAATTCAAGTTGGGTCTCCTAATGGAAGTCTAGCCATGAATGCCGAAGTAAAGGAAGGGGACGTGTTCTTTATTCCGCGTTTTTTCCCATTCTGCCAAATAGCATCGCGAACTGGCCCTTTTGAGTTTTTCGGGTTTTCCAGCTCGGCTCGCAATAATAAGCCGCAATTCTTGGTTGGGGAAGACTCTATTTTGAAAATTCTAAGAGGGCCAGAACTTGCAAAGGCTTTTGGACTGAGCGAGGAGAGGCTGGATGAGATTGTTGACGCTCAGTCGGGGTCCACAATCTTCCCATCGGCCACCGTTGCACCACCAGGGGTGATTTTGGGACTGCAGGTTGAAGTGGGAAAGGCTAAGGAGGTAGCAAAGATGATCAGGACCTTTGGCAATGACAAAATCATGGACTTTGATTAATATGAGGCCAGTAGGTGATGCTGTAACTTGGGGTAAAAGCCATGTATTTTCGGATTCTCTCATTTTCGGTTTCTTTTGATTCTGTTTCTTTTGCTTCTGTGTATTAGTTGTAAGTTCTGAATAAGTTCAACTTTTGAAATTCTTCTGGATCCAATGCTTTACTGAGTTCATATGGATCTTCTGTTCCCCCAGTGTTGAACTATGGCTATCAGAGGCGGATGGAGAGGGAGGCTGGCCTGAGCTATCCTTGAAGTAAATAGGCTCGTAAAATATGAAAAACTTAACCCAAATTCCCCGTGAAAAGAAAGAGGAAGATTACATAACTAAGATCATCTCCAAACGACTCTTTAAACATTGACTTCAAGAGATTTTTTAAACATTGACTCTTTAAACATGTAATGTTTTTTATTTTAAAGAGTCAACATTTTAAATCATGTTTTAAGAGACTCTTTAAATTAACATTTTAGTTTAGAAAGTGGGTTAGACTTTCCAACTTTGACGGGTGAAAGTCATTTTCTATAATTAAATGCATTCAAAGTGTTTTAATTTTCAATGTAGGAAAATAATAAAATAATCTAAAGAAAAGTTAGTTAAAATAAAAGATAAATAAAAATAATAAATATTTTTTGGTAGTAGTAAAATTAAATGTTAAATATAAAGTGATTGTTAGAGTAGTGAATTTGACGGTTTTTGACGTTAGGGGATTTTTTGAACAAATGGATTCAAATAGAGGATTTTAGAGTAATGCTATTCTTCCCTACTGGGGATGAAAATACAGTCTATGTGGTGCTAATGTGGCATTAAATGATATGTGAAATTAAATAAGTCATTTAATTTCATCTTTTATTTAGCCTATCATTTAATGATACATAGACTGTGTTTTCATCCCCATTGAGGATTAATAACATTACTCAGATTTTATGCGATTTTGAATAATAGATAGTATACTGCACGTGAAAACGTTTCTAGAGGACTTTCTGCTGTTAATCCTTGAACAAATTTAGGCCCTGTTTGTAGGGCTGTAAGCAAAAACCGCAAAACCGGAAAATCGAACCGAAACCGCAATTTCGAAACCGGTGGTTTGGTGCCACGTGGACCCGTCAACGAAATGGTTTTGAACCAAACCAAACCGGTCAAAAACGGTTTGGTTTAGGTTTGAGAATTTTAATTATGGTTTGAAACCAAACCGGACCGGCGAAAAATATATAAAATAAAAAAATAAAAAATTGATTTTTTTTTGAAAATTTATCCAAAATTTCAATTTTGTAAAATTGAATAATTTTGTCATTTTGTAGGTATTTTTGTCAATTTCTAATTTTCTATTAATTATTAAGATTTATGACCCGCCCAAACCTAATTATATATAAAAAAAGGCCCAAATTTGAAAGAAGTAGCACTAAACAGCTCAACCTAAGTCCATATACTCACAAGTCACAACCCTAATCTTCCAATTTCCATTTCTCTCACTCGTTACTCGCTGGTCCCAGCCTCGCTCCCCGTGGCCCTCCTAATTTCCCCCAAATCGTCAACGCCCTCGAAATCTCGAACCTCCCAGTCGCCGGTAGTGTACGTTCGCCGGTATTATTATATTATTTCAGGTTCTTGCATATTTATTTGATCGTGAGTAAGGATTAAAATTGAAATTTGTCACTTTCTAGTTGAAATTTGTTTACATATTTATTGATCGTGAGTAAGGTTTAAAGTTGAAATTCGGGCTATCAGGTGCGCAAAAGACATTTGTTTACATATGAGAGAATATGTATAATTTCGTGTTAAATTGCAGAAGATGAATGTGGGTATATATAGTGGAATGGGGGAGAAAAAATATTTGCAACTTGTCTTTTGGAAGCCATTATTAGATGGATCCGTGTCTTAATTCTTTTTTTTTTTTTTTTTTCCAATTTGCTAATTAAAATTTTTTTTGTGTATGAAGGACAAAATTGATCATGAGTTCTGTGGCTTCTTGAGTATGTGAATGTTTCTTCATTTTGCTAGTTCTGTGAGCTCTGTTACAAAATTTGATGTTTCTTGAGTTCTGTGACAAAATTAATTCGTTTATTCCTTCTGCTAGTTGAAAATGGACATTATTATGTTTTTTTTTGGACCTTATATTTATTTTAGTGGACTTGTATTGTATTTTTATCGTAAAGTATTATTCTAAAACATCAAAAGGGCGAATAAAAAACTATGCTTTAATTTTTTGTGATTTTACTTTTATTTTGTTGGTATTTAAATTTATAGTAAATGTATTTAGTTTGTTTTAGATTTATTTCTAGTAAGATATAAATATATATTGAAGTAATGGCATAAAAGTAGATACTAGATAGGAAAAAAATATACGCGAAACCGACGGTTTAAAACCGGACCAAACCGTTAGGTTTAGGTTTGAGTTTTTTTCAAACCGATCAAAACGGTTTGGTTTAGGTTTGAGCTTTTCTCAAACCGGTCAAAACGGTTTGGTTTGAAAATTTGTCAAAAATCGCAAAAACCGGACCGCTTACACCCCTACCTGTTTGGGAGAGATTTTGATTTTTCTACAGTAAATCAATTCTCATTTTCAACCACACATTCTTCAATAAAATAATATTTTTCATCGCATCAATAATTTTTTCTTCTTTTTCAACCATACATTTCCCATCATATCACTATTCAAAATCAATTCTTCCTCCAAAAATCCCTCCCAAACAAGCTCTTAAAGTACAAACAAATAGAAAACGAAAATCTGAAATGACACAACCGTCCTCAGAAGGCTGCCGTTCACTTGAAGTATTTCTGTATTTGTAACAAATTTGAGGACAATTACGTAAAAGGAAAACGGTCAACTCCGCCACGTATATAAATGTCCAAATACACAAACCCGATCATCTCTTCACTCTTGTGAGCGGCTAGGGTTTTAACAAAAGTCTCTCTGTGTGAGCTCTTTCTAAGCGGTTAGATCTCATCTCTTTCATCTTCGATAGTAATTCTTTTCTGTATGAATATTCAAATCCATGTTATGTTATCGTTTCTCTGATTTTTGTTTTTCAATTTAATGAATGAATGTTTTATATATTGTTTCTCTTATCATTCACACGCAAGTGTATATAATTACGATTTCATTCTTATTACGTGCGGAATTGTATCTTTGATGATTTACATTGCAAATCTCATTTTATGCGAGTCTTGAATCGTATGACTTCATTTGTGTCTGGTCAAGTCGTCTTAATTTCTATACGCTAGGATTTTTGGATTTTATTGATTGTTTTAATGGATTTGCAAAAATTAACTATGTCCCATACAATGTCTATGTACTAAAAGGTGTATGAAGTTCTGTCATCTTCTGTATTTGTTTTTTTATTTCTGGATCAAAAAGTTGTTTTTGATTGAGTAGGTTTGTCATTTTTTAAGTTTTTGCGAATTATTTTGGTCCTGTCATATTTGATGTTAAAATCATAAAATTTCATATTCGATGTTAAATCATAAAATTTAAGTGCAATGAAATGCAAAAAATTCATGTTTGTCTGACTTCTTTGCTGATAGGTATACTTGGTTCTTCTGCAATCAGTAAATTTATCATCTTGTGCATTGGGTAATTCTCTATTGCATTTTTTTTCCGGATAGCTTGTTTATTAACTATTTCCAGTTCTTAGACATTCATCATGGGTAAGGAGAAGGTTCACATTAACATTGTGGTCATTGGCCACGTTGACTCCGGAAAGTCTACCACTACCGGTCACTTGATCTACAAGCTTGGTGGTATTGATAAGCGTGTCATTGAAAGGTTCGAGAAGGAGGCTGCTGAGATGAACAAGAGGTCATTTAAGTATGCCTGGGTGCTCGACAAGCTCAAGGCTGAGCGTGAGCGTGGTATTACCATTGATATAGCCTTGTGGAAGTTCGAGACCACCAAGTACTATTGCACTGTCATTGATGCTCCTGGACATCGTGACTTTATCAAGAACATGATTACTGGTACCTCGCAGGCTGATTGTGCTGTCTTGATCATCGATTCCACAACTGGTGGTTTTGAAGCTGGTATCTCCAAGGATGGCCAGACCCGTGAGCATGCTTTACTTGCTTTCACCCTCGGTGTCAGGCAGATGATTTGCTGCTGCAACAAGGTGAACTCATTTTCAATGAGCTAAACAAATAATATTTTCTTGTAGCCCGTTAATGTAGAATATCTTTATGCTAATGGATACTCATCTCGTATATTATGATTTGTCTTATGAAGATGGATGCCACCACACCAAAATACTCCAAGCCTAGATATGATGAAATTGTGAAGGAAGTTTCTTCCTACATCAAGAAGGTTGGGTACAACCCTGACAAGATTCCATTTGTCCCTATTTCTGGTTTTGAGGGTGACAACATGATTGAGAGGTCCACCAACCTCGACTGGTACAAGGGCCCAACCCTGCTAGAAGCCCTTGACCAGATTCAGGAGCCCAAGAGGCCCTCAGATAAACCTCTTCGACTCCCACTTCAGGATGTATACAAGATTGGTGGTATTGGTACTGTCCCAGTTGGTCGTGTGGAGACTGGTGTCATCAAGCCTGGTATGGTTGTCACCTTCGGTCCCACTGGATTGACCACTGAAGTTAAGTCTGTTGAGATGCACCACGAAGCCCTTCAGGAGGCTCTCCCTGGAGATAATGTTGGTTTCAATGTGAAGAATGTTGCTGTCAAGGATCTCAAGCGTGGATATGTAGCCTCTAACTCCAAGGATGATCCTGCTAAGGGAGCTGCTAGCTTTACCTCTCAGGTTATCATTATGAACCACCCCGGCCAGATTGGAAATGGATATGCCCCAGTGCTCGACTGCCACACCTCACACATTGCTGTTAAGTTTGCTGAGCTCCAAACAAAGATTGACAGACGATCTGGTAAGGAGCTTGAGAAGGAGCCTAAGTTTTTGAAGAACGGTGATGCTGGTATTGTGAAGATGATTCCAACCAAGCCCATGGTGGTGGAGACTTTCTCCGAGTACCCACCTCTTGGTCGTTTTGCCGTTAGGGATATGCGTCAGACTGTTGCTGTTGGAGTCATCAAGAATGTTGATAAGAAGGATCCATCCGGTGCCAAGGTTACCAAAGCTGCTGCCAAGAAGGGTGCGAAGTGAACCGTATGTGCTAATGTTCATTCGATTGCAAGGGAAATTTATTATTGCAAACTATGGCATAACTTTGTTTTCATTACTGTTGGTTTAATTGGTCAGTTATTTTACGTAGTACATTGTGGTACTCTCTCTTTTATGTTTGGTTGCCGTTCCCAGAACTGGGTACTTGACAGGCGGTGGCGCGGCTACATCTTTGGAGAGCAAGTTTTCCTTCCTTTCCGTGTGTTTTGCCGTTTGAGGTGCTCTGGTTTATCCTAGCGGCTCAAGAGTTCTGTGTTTTGTGTCCTTTTCTACAATTATAATAAATCTGTTCTGAATTTGTGGTGATTCTTGTTACCATTCTGCACATAATTATTTATTTGGCTCAATCTTCATTTACATCAGTTTGATATTTTTGGTTGAGCCCATTATCTTAATGATAGTATCATCATGTTTTCCAATCAATTGATGTCTTTTAAATCCTAAATTTACGTGCATATCAAATGTACTAGACTGTAAAATGGGACTTCAAATTATGTATTACATAATTTTTAAATTTAATTCCAAAAGTAAAATTTCAACCACTTGATGTGTGATTATTACTTTCCATTAATTCTTCAAGACCATTCGATAACCATCATGGCATTTGAAAAAGTTAAGTAATGTTCTTAACATATTTAAAAACCACGCGTATAGCTGTACTATGTATACTACCAACGTTACTCGTAGTCTCGTGTGCATGTTAGGCTTTTTTGTTGTACAATCATAATTATCAGACTCGATTCTCATGATCTGATTAAAGTGTCGAGCTATCAGATCAATGGTTGAATTGCCGAGTTAGTGATTAGATTGGTGGGTCACTTGGAAAATTAATTGAAAATTTTCGAAGTACTAAATTTTATTTGAAATAAAATAAAGTTTTTAAGTTATTTCTAATTATATATTTTTGTGTTCATAATTTAATGATTGGGAACTTATTTGTTCATTGTTTATATTTAATTTTTTAATTTCTATATAATGTTGAATTTTTAATATATTTTATATTGTTCCCATTTTTGTTGTGTACAAGCATTTTATAAATTACTAGCCAAAAACTTCTTGTGTAATAAAGTATTTTCTTGTTAACAAAAAATAATTTCTCTATATATAATAAACATGAAAAATTACGCAATTCTACCCTCGTCAACCATCAACTTAGGGTTGTGTTTAGGATAATTCTACTTGTACATTATGGCATCCATAATGGATGACATAATGTACAAGTGGAATTATCCTATTGGAGGGTGTGCCGGTGGGCCAGCACACCCTCCAATAATGTACTACCACAAGTAGCACAACCCGTGTGTTTATGGGGTGATGATAATGCTGCTATATGGGGGCACATGAATTCGTTGAAAATTTTATTAAAAAAACTAGCATTCTAACATTCGCAGCGTAATCCTTGTATATTTTAGAATTTCTCAATTTTCTCCCAATAGTCCAACTTTACTAACATTTTTACCCTTCATAGTTTTTGCATGTGCCCTTTTTTCATAATTGTGTTTTATTCTTATGAAAATTTCAAAATACATTGCAAAAAATTGCAGAACGCCGTGGCCTTGGATACCGTCACATGTAATGGGCTAATTAAGCCCCTATTCGACAATCATTATTTTTGAAAAATAATATTTTGAATAGTCATTCTTAGGAGAGTGTGTGATTTAAAAAGTAGGAAAATTTCTTGGATTTTTATGCAGGATATTTTATTATGTAAATGTGTGGTTGAAAATGAATATGTAAAATAAAAGAAAGTTTTCAAATAATGGTTGTGAGAATGGGCTAAATCTATTCCATTTACATCAATTTGGGCTAGGTAATTACTGAGCCTATATACATTTTCACTACAACTTGGGACTAGACGTATTGGGCTATAATTCATCTTTTTTCTATGGACTAGTTTAGAAACTAGTTGGTAGCCCATTAACCAATTTCTGCCTTGGACCCTTAATTTTAAGAGGAAATTACACTGAGCCCTGATTTTAGTTTTCCATTTTCACAAATCACCTCACAAGTTTAACTTTTCAAAAATCAGGTTTTTTATATTTAATTTAATATTAATTATATAATTTTCATCCAAATTAAAATAACCCAGATCAACCCTAAAATTCATTCCACCTCTTCCCCGTCTATGTGCTTGGACCGTCGCCCAACCAGTTCTCTCTCTACCCCCTCCTCTCTCATTGCCGTCGACCCCGCCATCGCCACGATCTGAAGCGGCGATTGAAACGCCGTCAACTAACCCTACCTCCCTCCCACCTCATTTCCCCCCAAATCCCTTCATTGTCAAGTGGTGCAGCCGCCAACCACAACCACAACTACAACCACCAGCAGAGCTTTCAAAGGAATCTGTCGTGACGATTTGAGGCAGGTTGTGATTTAAGGTATTCTTCCAATGGCGGCGCCAAAGCTTAAAAGGTGAATGCTAGATCATCAAATACCCCGAGGGAATTTCCCAATGAATGGAATCAATTTTCATCTCCTCCCAGTTCTGCATCATTTCCTGCAAATCTGGGATTTGCAGATAGGTATGATATGTTGTTATTTCCTGAATGGGTTGTGATTTGAGGCAGGTTGTGGTGGTGGATGAGGTGGGTTGGATCTGTTGTTTTTTTTTTTTTTTTGAGCGGTCAACCATATTTGATATAAGAATACGGTGTAAGAGAGGCGGAGATAGGAGTTTTCCACGACGGATTTGGGCGGTTGGCAGAGGTCTCCTTCTTTGTATCGCGATCTGGTACGTCGTAGATCTGTAGTTTTTTTTTTTTTAAAGTTTTTGAGTTTTCTATGGCGGATCTGGCGACGATTTTGTTGTTGTTTCGTGTTTTGGGGTTTTACACTAATTTGTGGATATGTGATTTTGTGGTTGGTGATTGTGCGTTGTTTATTGGTGTGGTTGTTGGCGATGGTGGTGTTGGCAGCGGCAGGGTGGTCACAAAAGTCGGTGGTGGTCACACAAAAAATCTAACTGTGGCCTTAAAATTGTGACTAAATTAATATGTGACCAATAAACATGAAAATGTATGACTGATAGATGACTGTGACCCGTAATTTTTGGATATGTGACCTATAAAACTATTGATTTGTGATCTCGAAATAATTCGTGGCCTACAAAATTTTTGATCTGTGATCGATAAAAAAATTGTGACCTAGAACATTTGTGATTTGTGACAGAAGAAAATATGTGACATATCAATTTGTGACCAATAAACAAATTGTGACCTACAAAATTTTTTAAATGTGATCGTAAAATAATTTGTGACATAAAAATTTTAATTTGTGAACGAAAATTAATATGTGACTAGTTAAATTGTGAATCTGTGACCAAATTTCAAAGCTGGATCGGTCATCGGAAGAGCCACCGGAATAATTGCCGGAATCGGAACGGTCGTCGAAGAAGAGTAGTGATCGGAAAGGTCGGTTGGGGTGGTGGAGGTGGGATAGGGTAATTATATTATATTATAATTAAATATTTAATAATAAATTGATTTAATAATTCATTAATTCATAAATAAAAATTAAAAAACCTGATTTGTGAAATTTGAAACTTGTTTTTGTATTTTTGAAAAATTATAAAGTAAATACCTTAGAAATGTATTGTTCCCTAATTTTGAATTGTTTGGGGGTAAGATTGCCTCGCAGAATTTCCAAGAAAAATTGTAGTTGAAGAGTAACCCATTGATGTATAATCAGCTTTTGCAATTGTGAACATTTTTAACCAGAAATTGTGCATTCTTAAGTATCAATCTTATGTCACAGATCTCTTCTTTGTAACCTTCATTAACCAAGATGCATTAACAATCAACAAATTAGTCAGCTGCATTGCCAAATGCCAAGGAGAAGTTACATTTTACTGTCAGTAAAGAATAAATAAAAATTACTAATGTATTGGGTTTAAAAATATAATGGATTTTGAAAGAAATGATGATGATGATGATGATGATGATGATGGAAGAGTGATTTAATTCTTGTGAAATAGTCCCATAAATTGAGAAGTGATTTAGACCCTGACGGTTGAGATCGTGTAAATTAATTGAGATAACTTGTAGTGTATTTTTGAAAAAGGACTAAGGAGTGAATATGCAATAAATATTATTAATTTTGAAACATTGAAAAAAAAATCTGGTAAAAATGAAAATTTGGAAAAGAAAAAGTAGATATACATCCTAATAATACAAAAAAAAAAAAAAAAAAAACACCATGATGGTTCGTCCACTAAGAAAGAAAAAGTTAGCACGAACCTATTATCGACCACAAATTCTCCTACTGAAAAAAGGTCCTTAATACTCGACACGAGGCCAAGCAACTCACAACTACATCAACATCCATCAGATGCGCGATAGGGTTCTTCCAAAACATTATGAAACAGTGGATGAAAAGTATTGAATCAACATGCGAACGTGGAAATATGAAGACCCCAACTTTCCTAGTTTTATAAAGTATAAAAAATCAAGTGTTAAAATTTGTCAGTCGAAAGGGATTTGCAATTTGGATTGTACATCATCATTTTAAATTTGAAAATGGTACATGGTCCCAAGATGGTGTCTTATCCCTTCTAAAAAAATGGACTAGGAACATATAAAATTTCAAAGGAATCTTAGGAGGACTTTTGGCAACCTATTTGTAGGGACATAAAAAAGAGAGTTCTTATATTTCTTAAATCAATATATACAACATGGTGTGGTTGAGAACACGATTGGCAATTTTTCGTATCTAGTAACTTCGCACGCGATATGATTTGCATTGAGAATAACTGAATATTTCCACGATCCACTTGTTAAATTATAGTATTATATTCCTTTATTATATTTTAATTGTCAGTATTTTTAAATTTATCACGATGTCCAAGCTTTAAAAAGCTTCAGAAAGATTCCAATTCTTTTTTTTTTTTTAATCTTTCCCGGATATGCTCAAATAAGCAAATCACTTGTTCTAGTCAACAAACATATGCTCCAAAAAACGGTAATTTCCTCGTGAGGTGCTCACCTCATTTTTTTATTCCGTTGCTTCATTTTGTAAATTGGATGAAGAACTTGTTATTATCGACTCATCGATTTTCAACAATCATCTTATTCTCATTAAGTTGATGAGGTTGGAAAAGAATACGAAAAACTCATATTCAAGAGCTCCTATGAAATGAAGTTGTGAGATATCATAGAGGTAGCAAAGAGGAGATGAGACGAAGATTAATTCTCTGTCTTTTTTTTTTCCAATTTTGTTTCAAATCCTTATGGGTTGTATCCGAATATGTCAATTTATTTTAACTATTAAACCTTATTTTCAATTATTCATAATAATTTTATCATAAATCACACTACTTAAATTTGTTTTTCATAATTTAATAGTTTAGATTGGTTCAATATTTATGTTGACCCCAAAAAATGTTGCCAACAGATGTCGGGCCCACTCGCGTATACGTAAGCTTAATCCAACACGATAATGCCGATCGCCGATCATGATAACTCTAAAATCTGGACGTGGGAGGAGCTCAACGACATGAGACGTCACCGTTCGGGCTTCCGGCAAGATGAATATAACACGATTGTATAAGAAACCAATCGATAAATAACAAGATTTGTAATAGAAAATACGATGTTAAACGAGAGAGAGGAGAAAATCATATTACTTTATGTATTTGGAGTTTCATTAACCTCTTTTGTGTTACATGGTGGGGGTATTTATAGTGTTACAACTCAAATGGTGACCTTTGGATCAATTTACATGTGGTCTCATCTCCTCGGTCAAGACATCAAATCATAGTTATCTAGTTGACTTCTCTAGCCTATCAAAGCATTTAATACTCTTATATTGACAAGACAAGACACAAGATACTTTACACCAAGGTCACATCAATCATTCAACTAAAGATTTTCATCATTGGTTGCTTTCCACGTGGGCCTTCGGGGGCTGCTGGAGAGCCTCGGTTGAGAATGCTGTCCTCGGGATGAATAGGACTTGGGAATGAGTAAAGGCCTCGGAATGTGCTTACGCTTGGGTCTCGGAATACACGTCAGAGGCTAAGAAAATATTCCCTGGCCCATCAATGCGATGCTATGTGGAGCCTCCATTCTACGATCCGTGACAATTTATATAAGGAAATTACACGGACTTCCTTTGAGATTTATAACAATAATATAGACACCACCTTCCTTTTCAAAAAATTCAAAAATCTCCCAACTTAGCGTAAATTTCCCATTTTGCCATTCTCTCTTATGCTCTATATATTAGTTTATTTATTTTTAATTATTTTTTATTTTTAACAATTTAGTCAAAAATAAAAGAGTGATCTCATCTTAATCATATTTTTGTGAATTTTGATTTCTCATTAAAAAATGAACCAACTGTGAAATTGATATAAAATATTTGCTATAAAGAAATACTAAACGAGTTTTGCTACTTGTACACAGGAATGCACTGGCCCCGTTAAAAAGGGGTGCCCCCGATATTTTTATTGGGTGTGGGCCCTCTTATTTGTTAGGGCTACAAGTAGCAAAGCCCATACTCAAGCTATATTTTTTGGAAGGGAAGATTTCATAAATAAGATATTTAGTTTTACCAATTTCAAATTTAAGAGATAAGGTTTAAAATTTGAAATTTCAGATTTTTTAAGTTTAAAATTTCAAATCTCAAATTTTTTAAATTTTTATAAATAAATAAATTAAATATATTAACGCCATAATTCTATATAATTTGGTCACATATTCTATATAATTGGTCACATATTATTAATTTGTCATAAATCACAAATTTTACGGTCATAATTCAAAAAATTTATAAGTCACAATTTGTTCATCGCTCACAAATAAAAAAATTGAAACGTCACAAATTATTTTACTATCACAATTCAAAAATTTTATATATCACAATTTGTTCATCGGTCACAAAATACAAATTTTACATGCCACAAATTATTTTACGATCACAATTCAAAAATTTTATAGGTCAATTTTTTTCATCGATCACAAATAAAAAATTCAAACGTCACAAATTATTTTACGGTCACAATTCAAAAATTTTATGTCACAATTTGTTCATCGGTCCGAAATTTTATGAGTCACAAATTATTTTACGGTCACAAATCAAAAACTTTATAGGTCACAAATTATTTTACAGTCACAATTCAAAAATTTTATAAGTCATAATTTGTTTATTAGTCACAGATAAAAAAATTTATACGTCACAATTTATTTGTTGGTCACAAATCACAAATATTATAAGTCACAACTTAGTAAACAATTACGAATTGTCAAATTATCGGTCAAAATTAATAACTTTTTAGGCCGCACATTTTTTTGTCACAATTTATCTTTTTTTATTAGTCACATATTGTTGATTGGCCACGAGTTAACCAATTTAAAGGTCACAACCAAGCAAATCATTTGTGACCACCACCAACAAATATTGTTGATTGGTCACGAGTTACCCAATTTGAATGTCACAGCCTAGCAAATCATTTGCGACCACCACCTCACCAACAGCAACGCCACCAATACCGCCACACGTTGAACCACCACCGCCACACCCACAGTATCACAAAACTCACCGCACCACCGCCCCACCCACAGCATCATAGAACCACCACCGCCACCCACAACATCGCAGAACTCACCCAACCATCGTACCACCGCCACCCTTAACCCCTTCTTACCATCGCGGCGCCATCGATCTGGCCAAACCCCCATCATTCACAGCTAGATTGTCGCTATTACAGATCGCCACCGATCCGACCAAACCCCCATCATTTCACAGCCAGACTACTGTTGTGAACCACAGGCCGAACCACCACCGCCACACCCACAGCATCATAGAACTCACCACACTACCGCCCCACCCACAACATCATAGAACCACCACCGCCACACCCACAATATCGCAGAACTACCCAATCATCGCACCACTGCCACCCCAACCCTTATTACCATCACGACGCCACCAGATCTGCCCAAACCCCCATCATTCATGGCCAGATTGCTACTGCAGATCACCACCAGGTCCGACCAAACCCCTATCATTTCACGGCCAGATTGCTGCCGTGAACCACCAACCGCTTGTGCACCGCCAACACCATAGGAAAGAAACTGGACATGGCGAAGAGAAATACAGGAGACGAATAGTGGTAGATAGTGGTGTTCCATGCTATACACAAGGCTTGGAGGTGGTCATTGACAACTGCGATGGCGGAACGACAATCCATTTGTGGAGGGAGAGGGAAGAGAGAGAAACAAGGGAGAGATATAATTAGGGCCTGTAATTGAAATTGTGTGGGGGTAGATTAAGGGCTTGTGTGGGAGGGATTAAAATCAGATTAAAATTGAAAATATAGCCGTTATTGTTGACTTTTATTAGACGAGTGGGGTCCAATAACGGCCATATTTTCAATTTTAATTGGCTTTTAATCCCTCCCGAACGGGGCCTAAATAATTTCATAATATTATTATTAATATTAAAAGTTTGAATTAAGATCTGATTGTTGTATAAATAAACATAAAATCTGATTTTTGAATTGTGGTCTTTAAAATTCTGGTTGTATGTAATTTCCACTTTTTGGAATATAACTGCCCTTACCTTTTTCCGATAGGGTGAATCTGTTGTAAAAATAATAATTGGACAGGCATCTAATTTTTTTTAAAATTAAGGAGAGATCTCTATAATTATCATAAATATTTATGTAATTTGCTCTATTTATTATGTCCGAATTATGTAATAACTTTTTCCTAAGTATTAGTACATGAAATTAAATACTTAATATTTTTGACCTATGAGAGGTTATAATCTGAAAAATTAATATTTTAGTAACACCATTTCAAAATTTTGAATATTAAAATTATTCTTTACTATTCTATGATAATAAGGTTAGGATATAGTTATTAATGTATTTAAATTAGTAAGGGTATTGTAAAAAATTGGCATTCCCATTAGGTTAGGTTATGAGTCATTTTGTTGGTCAAACTCCATTAAGCAAATTATTTATCTTGACAGTTATTATTAAAATAAATAAATTTTTTATTCGACTTATGTTTACGACAATGAGTACTACATAGATAAGTATTACATTACTCTAATTAAACAGTTATTAATAATTAATGTCGTTTTCCCTTGTACACAAAATAGTTAATAACAATGATTTTATGTGCGATACGACTAATGGATTATCATAATAATTAGATATTAACAAAAATAACACGCTATGAATAAATAAACGATGATAGCAATAATTACGTGTGGGAACCGGAATCCATTACGAGCTGCTCGTTAAAATGAGTGAAAAAGACATTTTAGTACGAGCGAAGTCAAGCTTTGTTTTTGCTCAGGCATCTCCACAGGCGAGTGCAAACCGGCAGTCCTAACGAGTCGAACTAAGTCTGACAATAGGCGAGTCGAGTGACTCAACTCGCCCACTTCTCTCTCTAGATGTATAGGAATGGTATTTGACTTGACTAATATATAAATAAAAAGGTCATCATGAATCGGTCAAAAAAAAAAATCATCATATAATTACACAATAATTAATCATTACCAAGTTACAATTTCTTTAACGTGCTGACAATGATGATAACCATAGCAATAATTTTTTTTTTAATGTCAGTAAATAATAATTAATTTCGTCTTTAGTAAACTCCTAGACGGCATATTTAGACTTGGTCAATGAAGAAGTTTGTGGAAAATTTTAAGTTGATCCTTAGAATATTTTTCTTATTCATTTATTCACTAATGTTAATTACATTATACCATTGGTCGCCAAATTATTTTTGAATGATTTAATCACTAAAGTTAATTAATATTACACTATTGATTACTCTCTTAGAAAAATAGTGTCCAACATAACATGACATCCTTAAAATGTTGACACGTACAAATCACTAGGCGCTAATTGTCGTATGAGCAAATGTTGCATCTAGAAGATTTAAACGAAATGGAAATATCTATTAAAGAAAACTTGAGAAATCGTAGTAAATTTCAATAAACATCATTCATTCTCATTGTTCGTTTTGAGAAAATCTACAGTGAATAATTTGGGAACAAAACGTTAATTGTGTTTGAGTTGAACTTTCTTTATATCATTCTTTTATTTTTTGCACTAGAACTCTGAAAAAAAAAAAAAAGAACTTGGGGCACATGCTTCAGTAACAGTGTGTCCAATGGTGTAACATTAATTAAATTTTAGCAACTAAATAAGTTAAAAAATATTTAAAGACCAATTTGAGATTTTGAAGAAACTTTAGTGACCATTTATGAAATTAATCTATGCGGTGACGTATACACTGTGACACTAGCAATTTAGGACTCACTGGGGCAGGTGTCATCCGCCCGGCCATAAATTTATAACCACAGCTGTAATCCAAATGAAACAAAAGAACATTTATGGGCCGTTCTCTTTGTGTTTCAGTTTTCTGTTTTGAGTTTTGAATTCGTTTTGTGTTTTGTGTTTTGAGTGTTTGTTTTAAAATTGTTGAAAATGCGTTCTGTTTGTTGTTTTGAAAAACTGTTTCTGAAAACATAAAACTAGAAAACGCGTTTACTTTGAAATTTTGAGAAATTTTTTTTTAATATTTTATTCAAGAAATCTAATTATTCAATAAATTTCAATAGTTTAATATTAATATAATATTAAATAATAATGTTAATGGAGAAGTTGTTAAATTTTGAAATATTTTTTCCACATATCAAAAACACAACCTAAATTTTAATATTCAAGTGGCTCGTCTAGATAGACAAATTTTAACATCCAAGTGCTAGTCGGAATGAAACACATTTTAATGGACTCTAATACATTTCATTTTAAAGGGTGTCAATTTGTCGTTGGTCTTTAGGAGGATAATATCCTGAAATTATGTCATCATTAAAAGAAACTAATGAAAATCGCAAGCGAAAATGGCAAGCGTTTACCAAATAGATGGTACTTATAGACAAGGAAATAACAATATCGCTTTCACATTTCTATACATTATCTTTTGTAGCTAATATTATAACAGTATAATAATAATTCTGATCACTTAACAACAAATCCATCAGGTTTTTGGCAATAACCTTAGAGGCTTGATTCAAAATAGCAATGGGAACTTCTACAGTAGCTATTTCTACCGGACCTGAGCAATAACAACAACTAAGTCAAATAAACAAGTTTGGTACAAACATTTCTTCAAGAAATTTGTAAACCTGAAACAAGATGTCATCTACAGGTTATAGAGAAATTCAACATTAATAGATGAGAGTTATGAAAATTGGAAGAGTTACACGGTGGGAAACTTATATGGCTCGTTTAGTAAGGTGAATTGTACAACACAATGGACAGTATCAAGTAAGAAAAAGAAACTAAAAATTGTACTATGTTGTCCAGTCCTCATGAGTACTATGTATTCGAACATATCCATATAGGTGATGATTTTCTTTTACAAAAATTTTCGAAGGCAATAAAAGCAAATATAATTTGTGCTCAAGGTTAAAAAATTGATAGTCCCTTCATAATAACTCAAACTATCCATATAGAGCATACAAATATATAAATAGGAACGATGACCCTCTACTCAATCTTTATCTGGCAAGTAATTATACTTTCTTATATCATTTACTCCAATGATACAATTCAAGACAGATTATTCAAGCATATTTTTTCTTTAAATATAAGAATATTGCCTAATTCATATCACTAAGGCACTAAAATACGCATCATCTTACTTATAAAATAGATCACTGCAACTAAAAATTTCATCTATTAGCATTTCAATAGCTCATTCAAAATATATGAAAGAACCTAGATACTTCTCCACTCTCCTCTTAGCACAATAATTTCAACAACCTGATGAAAAGAAACCATTTTAGTGAGGGAAGAACAAAAAACAAAAGAACAGGTTAGGAAATTCTGAGCATACATCCTGGGAAGCGAATAGCGAGACAATTCCAATGGAAATAAAGACTACGCTAACAAGCAAGAAAGCTGAAATCACCTGCATGGAACAGAGTTTGTGAGAGGGAGTAAATCCATAGGTAAAATAAATCCCCATAATGTGGTGAATAAATAATAAGGCACCACTAATATGTAGGAACAGTTTATAATATTTACCCATTTAGGTGTTAGAATAGGCTTGCATGCTGGAAGTTATTGTTGCGTAAACCTTGAATCTGAAGAAATAATGAAAACAGAAATGATGCTTTAATCAATCAAAATTCAAATTGCGATCAAAATACATATATTATTGCTTCACAATACATTCTGAAGATGCAGAAAGGTATTGAATTGATATTCCCATATTTTACTGACTAATGCAACCTCCAAACGAAATTGAAAGCCCAAGCATTCGGTTTTGCAACATTCCCATATAAATAATATGTTTTAGCAAGTCAAACAATTGTTTTTTACATTTCGAAACCAGACTCATTAATGAAGGCTATCAATATTATTATGCTAGTAATGCAAAACTCAATCTCAGTGCAGAAACCAGACTCCAAGAACGTTGAAGCATTGTGGTTAAAAACGTAACAGTAGCCATTCATTGTTAAGGAACTTAGTAGCAGAGTAAAAATACTGCCATGACCAGAAATTAATTCAGGTACTAAACAGGCTTATTATTTTATTGTCTTATCTGGGAATTACAGAGTTGCACATTTAGATATGGGTTAAAAAAGTAATATAGACTTCACAAATACGAGAATTTGAAAAGATACATCTACATTCAATCAACTAGATCATGACTCAGTAAAGTACCTCATATTTACTAGAAGGAAATATATTAAGCCTCCGTATCCTTTGAGGATATTTTGACTCAGCTTCATGTTTTGTCTGCCAAAGGCAATCCCAGATAGTGCAGTAGGAGGATCAGAATGGTCAGGGCAGCTTATGGGACCAAAATCATGAGATTTCCCCGCAACAAGTTGTGCTTCAAATGAAAGATGTGGTCTTGGAACTGGAAAGGGATTTACAACTCAGAAAAGAGGAAATACATCAAGAATATAACTTTATTGCAGAAACCAAAAATGTAATAAGCACCAGTATAAATATGCTAAGAATAAGAATTTGGGTGGGAAGTTGCTCATATAATGCTACTGCCATTTGAAAGTAGAACCCACCAGTATAAATATGCTAAGAATAAAAATTTTTAAGCCCCTTTAGGGGTGACATTTTGTGGAGGGGAGGATTTTTATAGTTAAAAACAAGTGTCCTCCAAAAAAATTCCAAAACAGTGTCAATAAGTACAACTTGATATCACATAGAGATGTGCTCAATCTTTGTCATATAAAATAAACCAATAGGCGAAGTGCATCATGGCCTGCAGCTTATTTGTTAGGCAATCTTTATATGGTTCATATGCACTTCTACCTCAATTAACCATTTGTTCACTTCAAGTCTTCAACTACATCACTTGCTCTATAAATATTTCTTTGATCCCAAACTCAGGCAAAGCAGTATGATTGCGGTACAAAACATCCAATGAAAAAGAAGTATTGGCCAGTGCATTCCCTGTGAATCATTAAGCACTTCCCCACCCCAGGCCTTGTGGATTTAAATCCCCGCTAATTCTGAGATGTGAGCTTTGAGAACCCAACCTATTGAACTACTCAGACCCTGAAACGCTGGAACTAGGTCTGGATCATCTCTCTTTGAAAACAAGCCTAAAGACGCATACATTTGTGGTGTCATTGCAATTTAATTATTTCAAAATCCCTTGTAGGTAAATCAGTTAGCCAATTGATTTAGTCAATGATGCATCATGTTGACAAAAAATACTTTGTATTCTAAAATCATTTCCATGCCTTAATATGCCTCGAGTAAAAACCCACACAGATATAATTCGACTTAACTGAAGTTTCCTACTGTTGGCAGCAAACGAGTATGAAATCGTAGAAAAATTATGCAGCCAAATCTTTTAGTATTGTGTGGGTACCCTTCATAAATACATAAAATAAAATGCCCGATGCACTTCCCAGATATATACAAATTAACAAGGATTATAAGACAAACTCCCACCCTTAAACCCAGTCAAATTTTCAATTATAGACAATTGTTTCCATACTACTCATCAATTCTCAAATTAAATATCATTCAATAAAAATGAGTAAAATTAAGGAACGAAAAACAGATTGTGTACGAAGAGAAAAATACATTTGGGCCGCTACAGATTCCTTCTGGGCCCTGTTGAATCCGCCGATCCAGGTCCTCCCGTACTCGTTGACGGAGAATTCGAGTTCATCACTGTATTGATCTCGCCCAGATTGGAAGAAGAGGGAAGAAGAAGAAACTGTGGCATCGGAGGCGTTAAAAATGGCCATTTCCCGTGTTTTCAATTTTTTCCTTGTTTTTGCTTGAAAACGACCAAAACAATGTTTTCAACGTTTTGTGTTTTGTGTACAAATTTTTTATCGTTTTCAAAAACGCGTTTTCAAAAATAGGAAAGAGAACGCGTTTTCATTGTTTTGGAAAATCGAAAACAGAAAACGACCCAAAACGGCCAAAGAGAACGGCCCCTTAGTGATCGTTCAATAATTATTTTTCTCCTCTCAACTTCATAAATATTATCAAGTGATTTTGGCATTGTCCACACTTTCACACACTTGTATGCACTTTGAAAGAAAAAGAATTCTTTGAGTAGAAAGAGCACATGACAAGGTTTTCTACGCAGGAGAGATGACGCCTGTCGGCTATGGAAAAATTTGTGGTTGGTCGACATCATATCTCCTGCATAGACACGTGTCGTCTCTCTTCCGTAGAAAACCTCGTTTGTGCAATGAAAATGGAATGATTTTTCATCCTCCGACATTGCAATATTGAAGAGATTTTCAGCTTACTTTGTGCGGAAAATATGAGGTGAGAGGTTAGCATATTGTCTCTCTTTCACTTCTTAGTTCTTACTTCTCTATGAATTCAAGCATGAAAACCATACTCTTGGTGGTCTTACCATATGTGATTTTTTCCTCTAGTTCTTTATCTGATTTTTTTTTTGATGCTACTAACATGTCGGAAGTTGATACTTCGAAATTGGAGGATTTTATCTGAGAAATTGATTTTGCCATTTTCACTTTTGTCCTTACCTTGAAAGATGCAAAGACCATTTTACCCATGTTCATTTTTTCTAGAATAATACTATCTAATATCATTTGTGCTACAACAATTTAGGTGCCCTTAAATGATAAACTCATTGAAAATGTAGAATTAAGTGATTTATTTAAAATTAATGGTGCCAAATAGCAGTATTTTTTTCCTAACCCTGCACATATCCCCCAACCTTTCATATTACCAAATGTTGATATGTGGGGGATAATTCATGCACGTGATAATTGCTTGATGAGATGAGAGACAGAAGGTTTCCATAATTACTCTGCCAACCAACTAAATTATTCAATAAAGCTCCCACATATTAACTCAAAAAAATAAGAGAACTGCTTGTATTCCCTGCCAGGGTAGACACAAAGGAGGGGGGACCACATTTTTTTTATTAATACATTGGGGTGAAGCCCGTGCTACAGTGAGGGGTACACCAAGAATTATTCAAAAAATAATTTTTGGGGAAGAGTCTAATTCAAACGTGCTCTTAATCAAATATCCATAAAAATAGACTTGATTTCCTTTTTCACATAATCTCACATTATAAGCCACATTCCTCGTTGAAAGTACAGATTTTATTTTTTTAAGTTTTCTAATATGCCTTTATTTAATGTACCTTGTTATCAACAAACATAAACTAATCGTATTTAAATCATTACTTAATGTATGGATATATTACGAAAAATGTTAGAAAAATTTGTATCTTTAACTATATTAATTACATTTTCTTTATCTGTGTAAAAATAGAAACAAGTCTATATTTATGGAACGAAGTTAATATCTTATATCAATGGGTGAGGGCTGAACTTTTGTCCACTTTAATATTATTTTTAACTATCTGATCTTGAATTTCAAATGTCTAATATACATAATAGAGTGACAGTAAAAGCGTCAATCGATTTTCAGAAAGGTGTGAGAGAAACCACATCTCATGGATGACGCAAGGGATTCCTGAACAAATACCGGTTAAAAATCAAAAATGCCATGCGCATGAAAATGTCTCTATCGCCCCAAACACATTCTGCACCAGAGAGATTCCATGACAAGATGCATGGAGCTCGTTTAACTTTCTCACTCTTCAGTTTCTTGGTCGAGGACAGGAAGAATGGCCAAGGCTGAAGAACCAAGATGCATGCCTCTCACTATCCCACCATAACTGATCTTAATCTTATAGCACAGAAGCAAGATGGAGTCCCAGAGCGCTGTTCGACCCTACAAATAAGAACCAACGGCAAGTCAATAATTCACACAGAAAATACCATTGATTCAGCAATAATTGGGTTTGAATTATTATACCAACTAGGGAAACGATTTTAGTATATGACAGTGAAACAACACTAACTACAGAGTTTTATGCGAAAAACAGCTCCAGAAACTTGAAAAAGGTATAGACTGAGATAACAAAGAGAAAAACATGGAAGAATCAATGAAAAGATGAGACTAGTAGGATTTCTTCTTGTTTGTCCTTTTCAATTCCTTTATCATGTACTTTCTATGTTTGAGGCTTTTCTGGTGGCTGTAGATAGAACATTATCTAATTAAGCACGGACAGCACACTTGCAGCGTTTATAGTACACTGAAGGAAGACAAAAAAACCTTATACCACATTCTTCATATTTTATCAGCCAATAATTCTCTATGAATCTTGTTCAGTTATATTCTCAAATATGGAGGCAAAAATGGCCTCCGAGTCAGCATGATGGAAAAAATGATGGGACAGACACATACATCATATATGCACCAATGAATTACTTTCTTTTTAATTTGCTTGAGTGCTGCCTCATGTAATCATATTGGAAACCACCATAAATAATCAGCATGATGCAGGTTGATATTCTATCCCCTACATATTTATTACCTGGAGAGAGAACTGAGGCTTTTTGTCCCAGTACAAGGCAAATATTGGGGGGCTTTGCTTCCCAACACTCAAAATACATGCACCTGGATGCAGCACAGATGGGACGCCAGATACAACAGCTATATACTTCTCAGGATATCTTTCTTTAGGAGGAAGAATGCCCAAAAATAAAGGGTTTTTGCTTGACTGGGCCCCAGCATAAGCTGTAGGATCAACATGCAGCATCCAGTTTGGGTATTCCAGAAAAGCACAAAATACATACAGAAGCAAAAGAGAATCACTCGGGAGTTCGAAAGTCCATTTCTTATTTACTTTGTCATAGACCTCTCCACTTCCAAGATACTCATAGTTCTTTAAACATGTTCCTTCAGCAAGCTCTGCAATTAGATTGAGAAGTCAGTGACATTTTATATTGCATGCACCACATAATAGGAACGATATCATTCAATTAGTCATATCTGCTTTCACATCCAATTTTAAAATAGATTAACTAGGAGGGCATATCAAGATACAATTACCGCGAATCCTCTGCACAGTATAATCTGCCCGAACGCTACTTTGTGGTAGCAATCCTTTTACACACTCTCCTTTCATCAAGGCATGGAGTCTCTGATGTTCAGTAATGGCATCGATACCCTCTTGTAAAATAGGGATGAAGGCATTCTGCTGAGCAGAGTGTTGGAAATTGCTCAAAGGCAATTTTGCTGAAAATACGAATAGTATGAATTTACATAATAAGTTTTCACTCAACACTTATCTCGCATTATGTAAATAAGAATAAAGATAGAGATGAAACAACTTAGGCGTACAAGCATCAAGAGCTTGAACAAGAGTAGTCCGCAGCTGATGAAGAAGTCCATCTTCGTCAACAGCAATTGCCGGGGGCCATTCCCCAGTTCTCTCAATTGGAGATACAGTAGCAGGTGGGGTACCACTTCCAACTTGACTGATTGAAATTGTGATACCTAGTTTTGCAGCTGCATCCATAACCTGCAGCCACATTTTTTTTTTGGGTGGCGGTGTTAGATTGTTTAAGAATTGAGAATGACACGATGCAATCATCGGGAGTTTGGTTGGGTTTGTGGACCCAATGAAAGAATGCCAATCCAATAATTTTTGTATAAAATGCTGCATTTCACAATACCAAGGAGGCGATGGAATAAGGTATGCTGTCTATTAATGAGAAATTGTTGGCATGGTTAAGACAGGTGGTTCTTGTTAAGATATCAGATATCTATTAATGAGAAATTGTTGCACTGAACTATTCCCCAATATCGCCAACGACAGATTGGACTGAATTATGCATTGAATATAAGTTGCCAATTTTGTAATTGAAAAATTCTTATCGAGTGAACCAAGATTGCATAGAGTTGTGTAGTGTTCCATGACCACCTCCAGATGTGGACCAAATAAAATATAAGAGTATAAATATTAGGATTCATCTCTTACTGCAAATATTCTACACCATCGGATTTCAAAGTAGCAAGATCTAATTCAAAAATTTCACCAAATTGAACTAGTCTAGCATATTTTTCATAGTAGAAGGATCACTATAACTAACTCCATTGAGTTTTCCGTGGTAGAACTCAAATGACTCATTTTAAATTCCTCACTTGTTCATGACTTGTACGCTCTAATCCTATCCCCAAACCAAAGTAGACTTAAAAGTATGAGAGAGTAAAGATGGATCCTGCATGAAATCAGCCCAAAATATGAGAAAATGAGAATAAGCAAACAGAAAGTTAAATTGATGATGATAAAGATGCTGATAGCATACACATTGTATCTAGTTTGAACTGAAGAACCCTTGCATCAGTGAACTGATTATCCGTAGGACAGTCTGCACCATCCCTGATCAAGACTATCACCTAGTACTAAAGAAAATTTATTTAACTGTATATTGAAGTAGTAATAAATTCAACTTTAACTTGGGGTCTAGTAGGGTATTTCTAACTATGCATAGCCGTGCACTACAATATACAGTCAATTCTATAGAAGAGATAATGATGAGATGCTAACTCACCTTGATGTGACTTGTATCAATTTTGCTAAGTAGAGGATTGAGCAGAACTGAGGAAAACCACTGTCTGAGACGATCACGCCACTGCTCAATATGTGGATAGATGCCCAGCTTCTGAAAAGATTCAATTGACTCTTCCATAGACATGGGAGGAGGAAGGTCACCTTCACCTTTTTTGGGGGGAGTGGTGAACTTTTGGGAACCAGGAGACATTCTAACAGGCCTTAGAGGTGTACTTCTTGTAGATCCAGAAGTATTAACAGAACTGGTGATAGCATTTGGACTGGATACCACAAATCCATTTCCGCTAGGAGGTGGAGTTGCCAATTTACTCGCTGTTTCAGTTATTTTCTCATCTACATCAGCCAAAAAATATTCAAGCTCTTCTTCTGTTATCTCTTTATGAAAAGCAGGTCTCTTATTTGACCAAGGGGTGGCAATATATTGATCAGAACCTGGTGAATTCTGAATGGAAGGTGACCTTGAAGAGGGCGCAGGGACAAGATAAAGAGAGGGAGAAACTGGTGATTTGGATGGGGAGCTAAAGGAACGTATGTTGCTCCCGCCATTGGTGCTTGATTTATTGCTGTTCATTCTAGATGAGGGAGTCGAACCTGTTATTGGCTGATGAAGGGGGACAAGGACATTTGATGGAGAAGGTGAGCTAATTCTAGATTTAGGAGGTTTCTTTGAAGACTCCGTTGAAGGTGTATCAGCTTTTCGCCTTAATCCTAAAAGGCCAAGTTGTCGGTTGGTAAGACATTTTTTCTCCTTTGTTCCTTTAGAAGGTGATATAACTGTTATGTCTGTATCATTTATTGGCCTCCATTGTGTGATGGCTTTGACAAAAGCAAGCAAAGTTCCAACTATAATAAAACCTGCAGTGGTTTGTATCACTTTCGAAAATAGACCTGACATAATACATGATATCTCAAGTTAAAATTTAAAAGAATAGCCTTTAAACCAACCCAACAGAAATTGAAACTCCACTTACAGGAAACTTCTTGAGAAACATATCCAAGTCCCAATCTCGTAACAATAGTGTTTTCTCTTCATTGATCAAATAAAAATGATTCCATTAGTTTTAGTACAATTTGAAAATACATTTACATAAGGCCCAAAATAAACATATATGCATATAAATTTATCAGAAACACTTATGATAACTTACAAA
This sequence comes from Fraxinus americana, assembly GCA_035079005.1. NCBI lineage: Eukaryota > Viridiplantae > Streptophyta > Magnoliopsida > Lamiales > Oleaceae > Fraxinus > Fraxinus americana. Next base: position 5,157,466 of record CM068720.1, on the reverse strand, counting down.
AGTGCATTTGGTTTGACACCATGTATGAATAAATATTACATGTCACTTATCTTAACGCAAAAACTAAATCTGGTCACATTATTGAGATTTCACATGACAACATATAAATTTTCTCTTCTCCAGTTTTTGCTGTGGCAACACTTACTGCTCAATTGTCATGAGTAGTGCCAGTGACTACTTTCTGCTACATTCACTATGAATCTCACTAAACTAATCACCCTGGTGACTCTGTGGCCCTGCAACCCATGTGGTTGTTGTAGTAAACTTTGAAGGTCACTGGCTTCTTAAAAGAGTTATTGGCTTAGTTCCAGTTGACATTTCAGGGCTACATATCTGTTATCAGATGTCTTTATATATGAGCCTGTGTTTTTTATTTTTTCATCCGCTTATCCATAATTTTGTTAGCTAATAGCTTATCAGACAAGACAACAAGTTAAGTGTTCCGCTATTAGCAGGTATAAGAAGGTAAACATTCTTGTGGTATTGTCCTTCAGGATGAGGACTACAAAAAGTTGAGAAAATTTCATGCTTGGCAACACCAATATGAACTCAAGAGGACCTTAGAACCAGCTTTGTCTGGAAGAACAGTCAGGTTAAACAGTTTAAGATTTGACACGGGCCAGCTGCCATCAAACATATGCACAGTTTATAGCATCATTTCGCATTAGAACTTTTGCTCTTAAACTGCATGTGGATTATCAAGTACTCCTATACTTATATGGTCCAATTTACTAATGAGCCACAAGCATATCGATTATAGGCATTTTGGTAAGTGGATAATTTACTGTCTCCTACATGCTTTTTCCTTGGCTTGATCATCAAAAGATGCGGATTTTGATTAATCTAATTTAGGGTATCATCCCAAGAGATTTTGGAAGACAATCTTTGAGGGAAATCTTATTGAAAATAAAAAATCATTTAGAGAACTTGATGACTTTTTTTCCCGTTGATTGAAGAAAATGAATTTTTTTACTAAAAGTAGGCCTAAAGCTATAACAATTTCCTTTCTCAAGTCTCTTCCCTTGTATACGAGGTCAGGTAATTTGTTCCCTCCTAATCATGTCGTCGCTTCATTTTCTAACAAAAAGGTTCCGGAACTATGAAAATTCACTTTCTTCCCTCCAGACGCCTAGACTCCCTTCTGAAATTTATTTTAAAAACTATACTTTTATGCAGCCATGTTTGTACGTCGCTTTGGCGATACTAACATTTATAAAGACAGCCACAAAACGTGCTCTAATTTAAGCCCTAACTTTTCTTCATTGAAATACAGAACTAAAACATATATACACAGACATATATAATCATATTTTTGAATAAATCTAAATAGGCAATGTACCTAGAGATAGAAATCAGGAGAACGATGGCGGAAGCGGAAAACAGTGAGAGGATGAAGAGAAAAGTAGATGCTGAGGGGCGGAGGCTGTTTGAGGTTAGGGCGGCGGAGACGGCAGGATTTTGGTACACCGCGAACTTCGAAGGCTTCGCGGGGTTCGAAATTTGCTGCTCTCCTCCGTCCATTGATTTTCGAGTTATCGTTGATACTCGATTTAGGGTTTTAGGATTGAAACTTTTGAATTGGAGAAGAGGCTGGTTTTGCAGTTTTTAGCTGTTAAAGTTCAAAAAATTTTGGAAGTATCCTCAACTTCGATTTCATGATATTTAAATCCTCAAGCTTTTAAATATGGGTTCTGCTAGGGGTACATCAGAGCCTACATCAAGGCATACATAATGCACACTTGGCGCCTCTCTATTGGATGAAGTGCCGGTGGGGTCGGCACTTCATCCAATGGTGAGGCGCCAAGTGTGCATTATGTACACCTTGATGTAGGCATTGATGTACCACTAGAATTATCCTTTAAATATATAGCACATTGATCCTTTTTCCCGGCCTATCAGATTTGTAGCATCTTGGTCTCTTTGGAACAGATTTTGACCGTTAAAATTTCAATTTTTTTATGAGAAGATGGATAAAAAAGAAATAGAAAAAAGAATTGTGCTACTTGTACATCACCCCTTACACAAGGGGTGACATAATGCACAAGTGGCGCCTCCTCATTGGAAGGGTGCCTCGGCCCCAAATAGAAAAAAGAATTGTGCTACTTGTGCATCACCCCTTACACAAGGGGTGACATAATGCACAAGTGGCGCCTCCTCATTGGAGGGGTGCCTCGGCCCCAAATAGAAAAAAGAATTGTGCTACTTGTGCATCACCCCTTACACAAGGGGTGACATAATGCACAAGTGGCGCCTCCTCATTGGAGGGGTGCCTCGGCCCCAAATAGAAAAAAAAATTGTGCTACTTGTACATCACCCCTTACACAAGGGGTGACATAATGCACAAGTGGCGCCTCCTCATTGGAGGGGCGTCGAGGCCCACATGTGGGCCGCGGCGCCCCTCCAATGAGGTATGTGGGCCTCGACGCCCCTCCAATGAGGAGGCGCCATTTGTGCATTATGTCACCCCTTGTGTAAGGGGTGATGTGCCCATAACAAGGCTCTAGAAAAAAATAGCAAAAACACCGACCCCAACCACATCACGGAAGTTGTCAAACCCAAAACGATGTCTATTAGGACTTGTTTGGTAGAAATTTTCAATCGCTTTTAAGCTAAAAATGACCAATTTTTTCAACTGGTGGATCCCACCTGTGAGGCCAAAAGTCGACAATAGCCACCTTATTTCCTTCTAACATTCAAAAAATCGTTTTTTTTGTTTAAAGAAGCGCTCCCAAACAGGCTCTTAATTACATTTTTTAATGGATCTTTCTACCTGACATTCTAAATTGCAGTTTGATTTGATTTTAAATCGCGATTTAGTTAGTCACATAAAAAAGTAATATATTTCAAATAAGTTAAAAACATAAATATTTGTCTAAAATCTCGTTACAACGCATAAAATGAGACTTTCTAAATATAAATGTTAAAATATATATTTTTTACACAAGCTTAAAAGCTATGAAAATAATATAAAGTTTAAACATTACAACGTTGGCTTTCCAAAAAAAAATTAACAAAAATTCAATTATATTAATACCATCCAAACCTCATTTTACTCCTAGTAGCCCAAACCATTCGACTAATAAATTTCGACGGAGCTAATGCTAAGTGCAATTTAATTTTTATTTTTTAAAATTTTTTTATTTTTATAAATGGTTAGGGTCGATTTCAAAGGACTTTTAAGTTTTTAAGTATTGAAGCCTAAACCAAACCAATCTAAACGATTTTGTAAGTTCTAAAACAAACGCTGACTGGATCCACGTGGATCCCAAACCAACACTCAATTCGATTTTGCGTTTTGACAAATTTTTTTAGTAACCCCTAATTGTTATAACGTTGTATAACATGTTAAGATTGTAGAGCTTTGTTCGGGACAGATCGCATTCTTAAGCCTGGTGGGATATTCGTATAGAAACCTTTGATTTACAGATGGGAATTCTTTTTGAATGGATAATATCGTCTCACCTGATAATTAGTCGAGCATACTTTAGGGCGCATGTGGCGCGCAGACGCCCAGCCAATAGGAGGGTGCCACATGCTCCCCTGGAGAGAGAGAGCAAAACTCCTGACATAGAAGGTTGAGACAGAAAGGTTTGATGCATGTTTATCACATCTGGATTGCCAACTTCTTTTTAGGTTGAAGCAGCCTATGTTTCTCTCCCTTCTAAATATACAGACCACCTAGTTCTACTATAAACTTCTTGATACTTGACGAAAACTGGGCTGGCGGGCCACCAAATCTGTCACGTCTCGAAGTATTTGGTTGTGTACCTTATGCATGTTGGGAAATTATTTAATTTCCCGTAATGGGCCGATATATGTAATTAATTGTGTATAAACACTATCTTAAAGTTAAGCCCAAAATTAAAGTGATCTAATAAGAAATTAAGTAATTGGGCTTTAAGCATCTAATTAAAATGTGGGCCTGACTATATGTGTAGAGACCGGATCCATTAGGGTTTGTATTTGACGATTGGCCGAATACATATGGAAATATATAAAGGGTTATGATCCCCAATTCATGTGTGATTTTCTCATTTTTTGTGGCATCCCATCAACACAAGAATACAAGAGAAAGCATATGAAGAGGAAGATCCATAAAACCCACAATCAGGAATTAAGATGGAGATTTGAAGCAACTAAATTAAAGATTTACAGATCCAGATTCAAGATTTATTATTCAAGTCAGAAATCAATTGATTAAGGTATGTTCCGCGTTAATTCAGTTTCTTGATGGTTTGACATGAAGATCTTGACAAGATCATAAAGTTCAAGTTTTAATAAAGTTCTAACAATGCACACAAGATTTTCAAAAACTTGAACATAAATGTGTGAAGTGGATAATCGAAAGGCTATAGAATATGGAAAAGGGGATCTCTAGACGTTTAAAATCTAAATACTACCACTCAGAGATGCTGTTTTTGACAGATTTTCACCTAATCAACACTTATGTCAACAAAAGAGTGTACAAGTGGCATTTTCCTTTTTAGTAAAGCTGACCCTCACTTGAATATCTGTTGAGATTATAGGTAGTGAGAAAAAGGAATTTGTCGCAGTCCCTCCTAGACCAAATTGTAGGAATAGTCTAGAGTTGAGGTAGAGCTACATTACAGGCATCAAGAAGTGACTATTTACGACACTGAAAGCAATCAATGCAGTGAATGCTGTGACTGGAGAACAGCAATGGATGTGGAAACGAGGTCCTTGCATTTAAACTGAACTAGAGAGTTAGTTTCCATGCCTAAGAATAAGAGAATACTGAGAATACTGAGTTGTAGATGATTGCATGACTATATCACAACCTAAAAGATACCTATTAATTTGACTTCCTTTCCAATGCCATAAGGTGGATGATTCGAACAGAGGACAAAATTCTATTCGAATTACCTACAAGGGGGAAATTTCAGACAGTAAATAATGCATGAAACCCAAAATGTAGATAGCGAGTACCTCGGTCTAAAATGGGGACAGGAGGTATTGTAGGTCATCAACTAATACCATGCCTATGCTACCCAATACTAACACTGCAAACAGCATTTACATAAGAGGTTATACACAAAATACAAGATGATTGACACAGAAAACAAGAGTGGCCTAAGTCTTAAAAGTTGTAAAAGAAGGCATTATGTACACGTTGGACTTTTATTATATAAGATTCAAGTCGTTTTCCAACATCTTAGTATCATGTCCAACAGGGAGAAAGATAGTTAACCTTACAATTCCAAACATTTAAGAAACACAACCAAGTATGTTAAGTAGTAGATAACAGTACTGCAAGGATGATAGTCAAACAACCTGAGATTTACATCATGATCACAGTCGATGTAGAATCAGGCTAGCCAACAGAAGATGACTTTGACACGTCTGTTACTGGTGGCATTTCTTCCAAACAGCTTTGAGTGTCATCACTGATCATTCCAATGGTCATCTTTTCCACTTCCTCTTGTGTGTATATATGGATCTTAGACACCACTTCAACGAACTCACTGCAATTCAAGTTGTAATAGGTAATGAATTTACAATTCAAATCCACATATTGTCCAAATTTGGCGATGAAAATCTTCGGATAAAATTGTCTTTTTGAATCATGACTAGTGATGAGGCCACATTAAGTGCCTTTAGTGATAAAAACTTCCACAAAATTCTCGTTTCTTATGAGAAGACTAAATTAATCATTCCTTAATTATGAGAAGGCTAAATTAGTCGTTCCTTAATTATGAGATATAATGTATCAAGGAGTAAATGCTGTTGTTTAGAAGTTCAAAACCAATCATGATAAGTAATAGCCTCGGCTTTCACAATTTCTAAACTATGGAGAGACGAGAAGCAAAAACACAAGAGGTTTGCCATGTGAGGGACTTACCGCCAAGGATCATCACCAACAACCATCATGTCATTCTCACTGTCAGTGTACAATATACGCCATCCTTTTTCAGGATCCTGCAAGAGGCCTTCCATGCTAAATAACCTCTCCAGTTCAGTCAGCAGGTCATCATAGCCATGTAGTCTTGAGAGATCAATGGCTCTCCCCACCAAGTTGCCTTGCTTGTGAACCTTCATTTATGACAGATGTAGGAAGTATGAGTTTATTAAATAATCAAGTCTAAGTATTACAATAAAAAGATCCATTTAATATAGAGTTTAAACTAATCTAATTAAGTAGGAAACTAATAAAATAGTAGAAAATAATATCTCTACTAGGATTCCCAACACATTAGCAATAACGAACTGAGAAAAAACATAACACGTTCTACACATGCATATCGAAGCTTACTTTTGTGCAGCTCCTCTTATTTGAACCTAGTGAATTAAGTGTAGAAATATCCTCGGTCATAGAAGACCCAAATAGTTTAAAGGTGGGCGCCTTTCCCTTCAAGATGGCCTCACTTGTATTAATGAAATGTTCCTCTGGAGTGGTAGATGTTGAAGACTTCTCCAGTGGCCTTGGCTGGTTTGAGAGATTTGGAACACCTTTATCAACTGCAGCAGCATTTCCGATGGAAATAGAATTTAACACGCGGCTTTCTCTTTGAACGTCTGACACATAGGATAGCATTAGAGGATCTTGGTCAGCTCTGTAGATCCCATTGCAAGGAAAAAATATGTTTCTAGCACCTTCAGAAGCTAAAGGATATAAATTGGGTCTGGGCGTTTGATACACGTTGTAAACATTACGACCAAAATCAGGTTTTGGCCATGCACCAAGATTAAAATCAGTTTTCCCAGCTAGGGATCTCAATGAGCAAATTTCTTGACCTTGCAAGACCTTTGGAAACCAATTTGTTTCCATAGAGCCTGAATAGGTTGCAGGAGCATGATTCTTCGCAAACTCACTATAATTAGGCTTTTCTGTGACATTCGATACAGGATTTTGACGTACTGCAGGTTGTATCTCAAAATCCAGCTGGCGGTTTATCCTATCACGTCCAAAGAGAGGTGATACAAAACCTACATTTTCTTGACCTTGCAAGACCTTAGAGGATCTAACAGACTCCTCAAAGTCCAAAAGGGAATTCCCTCCTGCTTAAAAATAAATAACAATAATAAAAGTAATGCGTCAGTCCCTGAGCTGAACTACCACGAGAAAAAACAATGTACTAAAAATAATTATCAACTGAAAAAAAAAGATGTGGACCTGTGATTTGGCTGTCATGTGGGGTCACTGGCAGACTTGATCGCAATTTCTTCATTCTTGGAGATGAATGAATGCTCAGGTGAGGGAAAGGAACTGAGAAATCAATGTCCCATGGAGAAACTCGATCCTGATGATTACTCATGATATCTTCGTCCCATTGAACCTATTAAATGCGTGTTAGTGGCAATCATATTAGAGAATTCCAGGAGACCATTATGACATAGACTCCAGATGTTTGCTATTAACTACTCAATAAATTCCCCATCTGTGTGAATTTACGTATTGTAGACAACCAAATGTTTCAGTTCCTTAGCCTGCCCACAGTTAACCTAAAACTAGGACTAGATAAATCTACAAAAAGAAAGCAGGAACCAGCAGGAAAGACGAACACCAAATTTCAAGTGCAAACTACCCGCCCGAGAGGGCTTCCTCAAGGCAGCAACTGCCGAATTAAAATCTTTTGTATACAAAGAGCTCCAAAAGAAGAGTTAGAATGTACCATCAAGCATCTCCATTTCGAGTTTGGCCATCTGTAGGAATCCACATCACCAACTCCAGTCACCACTCCACAGAATCTGAGAAGGCACAAGATATTTGATTTAAGTAAAATGCATCAAAGAGGAAAAACACAATAGGATGCTAGAAAGAATTTCATAAAACCTTCTCTCCGAAGAATCATCCAAATCAAATTTCATTTTGAATCTTGTCCCAACAGGTAACTGATTGGTGGTGCTCTTCACGTACTTTTGATATGGGACTATAAAATCAGCATGACTTGCCCTACAGCAAAAATGTTATTAACCATTAAAATCTAACCAGTATATGATTTCTAAGACGCTGACTTATTTGATGCGAAAGGAATGATTATGACTTCAGAACACAAAAAAATACCATTTAATAGCCATTTAACCTTTATGTATGAAACCAAAATTAGTTTCCCAGAATGTACTCCACATAGACAGAGGAAACGGAACTTGTGACATACTAGCAAAGTACACAGAAAAGCATCACCAAATACCAAGTTTGAACAGCCTGGATTACAGCCCCTACACCCACCATTTGGTTTGATACAACAGTATATTAGAACCAACATGAAAGTCATCAGTTTTTCATATTCCTGAATTAAATTCACATGTCATGAACATAAAATTTTGTGAAAACTTAAAGCTCCAGTGGTTAAATAAATCTTAATATGATGACACTTGACTTTTAGTGGGTCAAAGTCCCATAAGAATAGGGGCGTTAAACGAGCCGAGCCGAGTGCGAGCCAACCCACCACTAGAAATTTGGGATTGGCTCGTGGCTCACAGATTTTTTATTTTTTATTTTTTGCATGGTTACAATAGATGTATAATGAAGATGTAAATTTGTAAGAAAATATAAATTAGTACCCTCCTTTAACCAGGTTTGAAACTATCTATTAAAAATTAAAATATAATTCCAATTCTACATTCACAGTCTGCAATTGTACATCTGAAAAAAATGCAGAAAGGACTCTTTCTGAAAAGCCATTAACAGATACAAACGTGCTTCTATTAGGATTGCAATATTGCCTAAGCCACGTGATGCATCTCGATCTTTTAAATATTTATCTTGGATCCAGAGCTCTATATATTCTGTTTTCCCAGTTCTTTAAGAAATGGCATTAAAAGAGATATTTCAAAAGAGAGGGCTCAAGGAAATAAATCATGAGGGTTTTAGAATTTTCTGGGAGGCCATCCATGCAGCTAAGTTGTTCAATCCAACAATCTTTCTAAAAAGTCCGATATTGATTTGTGGAAATATATTCCACGCATTTCATCGTGTATTGATAGTTACTATATTTAAAGGGCTGTGGATGACCAAATACACAGAGCTCCGAATCCAAGATAAAGTAGACAAATTAATAACCTAATATTTTTAAGATCGAGATGCATCACCATGTCTAGGCAATATTACAATCCAAATAGGCGAGCCGAGCTTGCCCCATTTAACACCCCTATGTGCAAGGGACTCAGTTTTTATAAATTTATGCTGTGGCATATGCATGCATAATAGTAACCATAGGAGCAAAATTTCTTTAGTTGTTGCTCTGAAGGTTTTGCTCTTATCAAAATGTAGATTTTGGTCCTAATATGATTGTGCCATAGGATTTTATAAACGCAAAAGCAAAATATAGTTTCTCAAAGACGGAGTGCAACTTTAGCGCACTTGAAATTATCCATAAAAGCATTTTGGCACTATCAACTTTCTTATACGACGTCAAGGAAGTTTATACATGTTTAGTTAGGCAGATATATGCAATAGTTGAAATAAGAAATGATGACCTTCAAAACTTTCTTTCTAAGTCTCACTTTGAGTAAGTAAAATTTATACAACGAACATCCATTCATTAAAAAGAGAGTCATAATTGTCATGTTGTTCCATCCAATGTCACTGACAACATGAAATGGCTGCAATTTTCTTGTGGTCTCTAAAATGAATTGGCAGAATCTTAAACCTCGTAATGCAGGATAAACACAGAGCCATGGCAATCATCGAACAAATTTAACCTGGAAATCCATCTCACGCAAACCAAGGACATAGGGAACTTGCGCATTGTCCCAAAAAATAAAATGTCGAATTTAAGAATATATATAGGGGAGACAATGCCAATACTTAAAAGGAGAAAAGGCCAACAAGACTGAATCGAGACATTTTAGCTGAAAATCTATGTGACATGTTCACGTGGCCCAAACATCCCTTCTGGAAATAAAAGAGCTTCGCTAAAATAAAGAATGTAAACTAAGGAAAATGATGGTGAATTAGCAAATATCTTTCTTGATGAAAATATCCCTTCCTGGTAAAAAATCTGGCAAACTAGACTCATGACCTTTAGAAATTCAATTTTATAAAGAACTTCTCAATGAAAGCAAACAGCTTCCCCACCTTCCTATGACACATAAACAGGTAAGAGTTGATCGTGGCTATTTGTGAATTAGACACTAACCCACAGTCCTACGAGACTACTCAAAATTACAGATAGCAGCTTTATTTCTAGCATTCATTGAAGATGTAATTAATGCAGGTGGCGGAAATGCTATAACTAGAAACAATATTATTGCAGAAAACTTGATGAGACAATGCACAATGCATATAAAGAGTTACAGACCCACATGTAGTGTTATAGTTCATTTTGTGGTTTTAGGACCCCTTTTCTCTTTCTTATTTCTGGCCTGTATAGCCTATAACAAAACTTGATCTTCGAAGAATCCATGTTTCAAGTAAATAGTTAAAAATATGCTATCAGGTGTTAAAACAACCAACAAAGAATTACATTACGCTAAACAACTATAATTAGAATATACTGATTGGCTATTAGAAGTCTTGAACTGAATATAAATTATCAGAGTTTCTGTAATCATTTCTGGTGATACATGCATTGCCAAGAATTAAAATTATATTGCATTGTTAAAACGCCTTAACATGACCGCTGTGGAGTTTTAGAAACCTTGTATATTTATTAGCTGAATTATTTATATATCATTATAAACTCGCTATTGTCACAAACGCTTTTATTTAAAAGTCATATTACATGGCTGAGTACCGTGACACTGACAAACTTATCTGAGAGCTAGAATAATTAGTTTATGTTTATATGAGTTGACAGAACAAACATGAATCACATGACCACAATTTGTAGCATTGCAAGTTAAGGATTTTATAAACTAAGTTAGATCCTCCAATAACTAAGAGAGCAAGACTGTATTACCTTGGGCTATAGAACACCTGGAATGCGTTCTTGCTTGACAAAGCATTAGCTACTGAAGAAAGAGCACTGGGATAAGTACTCTGATTTTTAATAACTGAATCAGGTAGCCCATTTCTAGGCCGAGCAGCTCTTCTAATTCCCAGCCTTAGTTCTCCACCTTCTCCCCTACATCAACCATATTACCAATTAATAAGTTTTTGTCATTTAACTTGAAGGAAACATTAGACTTACAGTCCCTGAAGTTTTTCCTTTCTAAATCTAACTTTTCGCAAACAGTTCAGCGACTCGGGATTAGAGAAAAACTTGAGCCTTAACTCATGGACTATAACCTTTAAACATATGGATCTACAATCTTAGAGTTTATATGATGTGTACCTCAGAAAGAGAACTGCATCCCCCGATACAAGATTCTTTTGGCTAACGAAAATACTCCATCCAGTAGTGAGCAAATGTCGCCTTGGCTGGCCTGCACGTTTAGAATCAAACTGTGAGAACTTCCATATTAAGAAACATCGTAGAATTAAATCTAGTACCTCTGTAAATGTGACGAAATTTCCATTCAACGCCATGTAGGTCTTTAGCTATAAGTTCCTGGGAGGGCCTTTGCTCTTTATAATCCTAATAGAAAATTTTAGCACAGAATTAGTAAGAAACTTCACCTCTACACATAAAACTTACCTATCAAGTACAATTTGATGCTAAAAGGACAGAATAATGTCAAACCAGAGGTGGGAAACAATCTTCAGCAGCCCTACGAGGAACTGAAAATCCACCATGCGTACTAGTGTCAGAAGCAGTAAGAGTCTTGCAGAACATGTGGGAGGTCGATTTTGCTGGTGGAACTCCATCCCCATCTTCATGGACCCCTATCCTTTCAATCTCTTTGTCATCTAATTTTGCTCCAATTAGCTGCATAACACCGGGATGTTACTAATTATCGAAACTTCACTTCTAATAACTATGCTAAATTATTTAATGAAATACTTCTCAAAGGCAAATTTTGCCAGTTCGAAATCAAGAATAAAAAAAGATGAAGCCCGCCAAGATGACAATTTTTTGTAATAATCAAGAAGGAAATTTTAAACTTCATATATAAATCAAAAAGAAATTCTGTAATTAGGATTCAGAAGCATTCAAAATTACAAATCGTACCTCTGGTAGAGGGAGTAGAGTCAGCTGAGTATAAACCTCATCATTTTCCCTATTAGCCTGTTTTCAAGAAATCATACACACTGATGAAGAATAAAATTCAGAAAAAATACCCATAAAAGGAAAATATTTGAAAGCAAAAACACATTCAATAAAAAGAATTATTTAATCTCAAGTGCTTACAAGTAGTTGTACATCAAGAACCCTACAAAAGATCTGGGGAGGGAGTTCAAAATTGGACATATCCCTTGAAGCAACTTGCTCCAAATGGCCTTGAGGGAAATACACCACTAAATTCCCTTTCTTGGGCAAGGTTGTGAGAGGGCCAGCACAGGCATGCCATAGCTCCATATAGATTGATACTGAACAAGGAGATGAAGAAGAGGCAGATGCAGCATTTGAAGAGCATGAGGAAGTAGAAGTGGACAAAGAGCAATAAACACAACTACTACCTCCCAATTTGTCACATTCTCCTCCATTGTTACATGCATTTTTCTCCACCTCACCCACTGCCAGGTTCAGATCAATTTCCATTAATCGCCCAAGAGGTGGAGCTTGTTTTTTTATACTTGAAACTATATAGCATTACACCACCACAAGAAACAAAAAGTAGCCAACCCACTACCCAGTGAAAGAGGCAAAAAGCATTTAAGTTGGTTTTGGAAGTAATCAAGTGGTTTTTGGAAGAGTTAGTGTACCAACAAACATTAAAAACTCAGTATATTGAAGAAAATGACTCCAATAGTAGCCAAGAAATCAATAAAGGATGTCTTTAATTCAAGAAACTGTAAGAACTTAAAAGGGTTTCAACAAAAATCAACCGAAAATTCATATTTGAAGTGTGGTGTATCAAACCATGAGAAGAAGAAGACAGAGAGCATCAAATAATAACAAGAAATTCAAAATATGATTCTTCCCCCATTTTGCAGTTCTGAGCAGACACAGACAATAGCATAGAAAAAATTGAAACAAAAGGCAAAAGTGGCCAATGTGCTAATGTCCCTTTTGGACTTAAGACTGTTGTACACACACTGTATGTGTGTGAGAGAGAGAGAGAGATAGCAAAAACTGTGTTAAGTGGAGGGGACAAGTAAAAGACAGTACAGAACCCACAGCCTAACCACCCTTTTTCTTCCTTTACTTTGCCTTGGCTTTTTGATTTTCAGAAGAAAAAAAAATGAAATTAACAAAAAAAATTGTTTTCATAAATTCTCTGTTGATGTAAGGTCTTCATCCACCTAGACATTGGTAGGGTGGGTTTTCAGTGAATTTTCATACTTTTTTGACATAAATATTTACTTTTCACAAAAAATATCTTCAGCTTAATATATGAATAAGAATTTTTTTCTGTCCACTACTTTTAGAAATAAAAAGGGATGCATATCTCCTGCTTTTAAATTTTGTATCAATTCAACCAATAATAGACAAGTATTAATTAAAAGATTTGTAACAAGACATGAGAGGATAGCACTTTACTTTCCTGCATCAATCAAATTTTAGAAACCTAGTAGGAGAAAGAATTATTAATATATTATTAAAAGAGAAAATAGTAGTAGAGGTCCTTGACCTATTAAATCTTTGCCAAAAGGTCCTCAATTTTGTTTTAGCATTTACACTCTCAACTTTTATACGGTGTAGACCAATTTTCGTCCATTTGTCCACTTAAAACTATGTTTAAGATCGTAAACTTACTTTTTAGCTTAGTTAAAATAAATAATGAAATAAAAAATATGAACCGAAAAATACAGTACTTATATCTTGTTCAAGGAGAGAAAAAGAAGAGAGTGACGGTTGACAAAGAAAATGAAGGATTGTTCTTGCTTAGAGCAGGTTTAGAGGAAGGGTGATAGATGGTGATTGAAAGTGGCATATTTGCATTTATTTATTTCAACCATCAAACAATATCTCTGTGTGTAACTTTAACAGTTCAATGGATAAAAATTGTGTGTTGCATATCGAAAGACTACAAACTTGAAATTTTAGTACATCACATTGAAGAAAAAGATTGAAAACCCGTTTTGCCATTACAAAAGTGTGTTGGGGATCATATCGCAAATTTCCTTAATCTACAATTATGTTGCAGATGATAAGTCGTACTAAAAGGCAAAGAAAGTAGTACACGAGTCTTAGGTAACATAAATTGTCAAATTGATAAAGATTCTCATCCTGTGGTACTAATTATAACATATTTACTTATTTAAGTAAAGATACTTATAAGTGAATTTTTATAAATACTTTATTTTATCGATCTTTATGTTCTGCGCGTTATCTTTACTTGAGTCACTGCCTGAGAAATCATTATCAGGCAACAGAAATTCATTAAAATAAAATAAAATATAAATAAATAAATATCCATATATGTATGTAATGTAGAGAGAGAAAGAGAGAGTTGTCAATTTAGGTGGAGCCCACCGAGTTTGGCAGCAAGTATCGTGGGCGTGTTAGCAGTTAGGACTTGGTGAGTGAGCGGACCCAGCAATCCATTCTTTATACATTACTCTCAAGTCTCATCACTCTGTCTCTTCCTTATTTTCACTCTTACAAACATTGTCCCGCGCGTGTATGGTAATCATAATCAATGTTAATTTGTAAAGACGGAAATTACAGTCGTTGTTATTAACGGTCCATTTGATATGACTTTTAAAAAGTTCAATATTACTTTTAAGATTAAGAAATTATTTTTAATACATTTGAATAATTTTTTTGAAAATGCTTTATTTGACTATGAGAGTTTCTAAAGGAAGTCGGCATAACATAGCATCCTCATAAAGTACTTCTAAAAAATGCAAAAGCAAAAGTAAAATGTCTGCCAAATGAATCCCAAATCTCGAATCCTATCTTTGTATCGTGTGAGTCTTCAATCATTTATTGTCCTTGTGCCCATTGGATCTTCACATAATTGAAAAATTGTCTGTTTAGACATTAAGAGCTTGTTTGGGAGGGATTTTTGGGGGAAGAATTGATTTTGAATAGTGATATGATGGGAAATGTGTGGTTGAAAAAGAAGAAAAAGTTATTGATGTGATGGAAAATATTATTTTATTGAAGAATATGTGGTTGAAAATGAGAATTGATTTACTGTAGAAAAATCAAAATCCCTCTCAAACAGTGCCTAAATTTTCATATGATGTAGAAAAGAACACATTTTTTAGTGAGAAGCTGTCTATACAAATTCATGTAATAATCTATTAAGTAAAGAGAATTTAGGAAAATAATAATTACACGTAAAAGATAGGGGTATAAGAAGTCAAATTAGCAAACAACTAGCATAATTTGAATTTGGATACATCTTATGGTGTTAAATCTTGGCTTTAATTTTAGTTGTCCTTTTTTTTCCTATTGTGGGCCAAATCTCATTAGTAGCTAACAAACTTTTATGAGAACCGGTTAGTGTCGATTTCGGATAATATTGTTACAATCAAAAAAATAAGTTTCGAAAAAAATTATATCAATTTCATATGTTACAATATATTCGACATAAGGTATCAAAGAAAATTGGTAGAAAAAGACAAATCGTAACGTGTTTAAGAAACTAATAAATATGTAATATAATTTGGTTAAGGTCGTCTTTTATGTATATCAAGTGCGACTACTTATAATAAGCAAAATCAGTGAGGAAATGTTAAAATGTCGTTTACATTGTTTAATGATTTTTTTAATTAAAAGTTGTAAATTTAAAAAAAAAACGACGAAGACAAAAATGATGCTTATATTGGTCAACTCAAAAGAAAAAGAAAGGCAGACGACTATGAACTGTTCTACTTATTTATTTTTCACTTTTTCTTTTAAGTCGGCAATGGATCCAAAAATTTATAATCACCTAACTTGATTTTTTCCTATTTTTTAAATGCACATTCTCTTAAAAATTGCTATTAAAAAATCTATTTTCCCAAAAAATAGAGCTCGTGCAAACTCGTATTTATAACAACTATCCACTTATTTACCACTTAAATCTCAACTTAAATTTAAGCAGTTCATAATCTTTTCCAAACAAGCGGAGTTCATAGACTAATAATTAACATCCGAAATTAATTATTACAAAAAGAATAAATCTTTGAAACGCACGCAAGAGAAATGCGCGTGAAGATACTGGTGCAGTGAATTAGAGAAGAAAGTGACTACAGTTCGGGTAGCCTGGCCTGCGCCTTTGGCGCTGCCCAAGTACCCCACCACACACATTCCCCCTCCTGTCTCTTTCTCTCTCTATACGTATATTCGTATAAGTATACGCACATTGTCTAGGAAATGCCGACCATATTTACCCTTCAAGTTCTTGAGAATAACGGGATTGCCACTGTAGAGGAATCCCTCTTTTTCCGATCCAGTAAATGACCGGCTTTATTTACCTTTTAGCACACGAGCATTTCAAAAGCTGT
Source organism: Fraxinus americana (assembly GCA_035079005.1). Lineage (NCBI taxonomy): Eukaryota > Viridiplantae > Streptophyta > Magnoliopsida > Lamiales > Oleaceae > Fraxinus > Fraxinus americana. The sequence goes on along the minus strand of CM068720.1, from coordinate 5,141,079 downwards.
TATTTTACTTACCGCTGTTATATTTTAACTTAAAAGTGGGTAATTTTTGGATATTTTACAAAAATAAAAAGGAAATTTTTTTGACTATCGAAGTAGGTGGAAAATGTAAAATAATTTTCTTAAATTTGTGCACTCTTAGGAGTTTTTTTTTTAGCAAAGTGGAATAAAAGATGAAGGGAAAAGATTAAAGAAGAAGAATAAAATATTCATACGTCATCTCAAATTGATTTAATAAAGTCAAGTTGATCGAGTTAATTCTTTTTAATTAGAGAACACTTTATATTTTGCACTTGTTTAATAAGAAAACTGTACGTAAGTCCTTTAAAAATTAGCATTGTTAAATTTGTCGACATAATGGTTATTTAAGATAAAAATAATAATTTTACGTGTAACTTAAAGTTCGAACTCTTCAAATGTAAACAAATACGTAAGAGTTCAATTAAAATTAGCCCCATAATTTCAGCATACTTTATTCACGTTGAGGATACATAAAATGGATAATCAACTTCAGCTATACATTTTCATGTGTCCACACATGGATTCTTGTTTGTGGGGGTGAGTTCCCTTGAAGTTCATGTGCAAAGTTAAACGTCGCTATTCACCCTTTTATACTCGCGTCTTTGCTTTAGCGCAGAAGAACTAACGTCATTACTTGCATTTTCAGGAATCAAGATACGCCCGTCTCATCTTGTTATACCACGGGGACAAAGCCCAGTTGAGCAATTTTGTAAACTGTAGTACCGATTGATATGGGTTCACCTTTTGACTAAAAATAGGGTAGCAATGATAAAAAGAGCACAAAAAATCAAGTCAAAAGAAAAGATGGTTTGAGACCATTTAAGTCTAAGTAATATTATTCACCAGGGGATTCACTGTTGTTTAACTGGTGTGGGCCCTGTTGCCCCTAATCTAGCACCTTTACTGATAAACAACATTAATCTTGACAATTTCATTATGTCTTATGTGAATAATGAATGTTATATAGTATCGTTGATGTTTAATACTGTTATAATTGACAGTGATATTTACTGTACGTCTACAATTAATGATCAGTCATATTTTTTTAGCCAATTGTACGTAATGGATCTCACTATCACTTAGATTGACGCTATCAATAAACAATTGACTCTATTGTCACTGAAACTGATGCTAAGAACTGGTGGTGGTATTACATAGCATTATTGGTCTTAAATTGGTTGGAACATACGTGTTATATTAAAGAATAAGAATAATGACATTTTCACATTACTTTTAACAACACTTCAAACAATCAATGGTACAGATTTTGACAACACATGAAGTGTCAAACTTCACGTATACCAAATATGTACACTAGTTTAATCCATTAATGCCACATAGTAAAATTTGTCCAATAAATAAAAATGCATCAGATAATGTGATTATCACCACTGTCACATCAATTGGTGCTAAGCACTGCTTTACTAGATAGCATTACTCTTTATTAAACTTGTTTATTATGGGCATTTTTTGTAGGATTTTTGTTTTTACTTCTACTTCTCGTAAAAGTGTTTCCTAAGAATAATATCTTATGCCAATTTCTATTAAAGCTCTTGTAGCCGAACAAAATGCCTTTGAAAAATTATCTTGACATATTAAAAACAACTTTTTAATCTCAAAGTAATTTTTTATTTTCCAAAAGCCCTGTCAAACAGGCCATATGTCCCAAAAACAGAAACTCAATAGTCGTGTAAAGATGAAACGTCACACCAAATAGTAATCCCTATCGAAAATAATAAAGTGAATAACTTTATTAAAGTCATAACTCAAAACATTGTCTTTTAACATGTAGATAGATAAAGACTAGTGAAGATGGCATGGCATAAATTTGAATTGAAAGGAAGAGATGTAAGCAACAAAGCCAAAGTCTGAAACAGAAAAGAAACCCTCGAGAGTCATGCCGGCAACTTCTTTATCTTCTGTCACCATTCACTGTTTCTTTGATAAACACAACACACTTTTACACTTTGATGCTACTTTACTCACTGATCAATGCTCTTCATAGCAGCTATACATATGTGTGTCTACTTTAATCAATCCATGTCCATGTGTGTCTGTGTGTGGACCTTAGCTTTGATGTTTCATTCATCGCCCGCGTTCATCGTACCCTTTATCACCTGTCATTTTCTGTCTCTCACTGTATCCAATGCATCAATTGTGTGTAATTTTGGACACCCAGATTATACTTTAATGTTCAATGAAACCATGTTTAGCACACACTGTAATAAGCAAAAGTAGATAATTTTTACTTCGATTTTATCTGGTAACAAATTCTTACTAAGCTAGAAATTTAAGTTTTTTTTTTGTTCATCTTTTTAAAACTGTAGGGATTAGGATAATGCATCGAGTTAACATGAAACGAGATAATATTATAGTTAGAGCTGTGAAAATGATTGAGCTACGGTGTGGATCACAACATGATCCAGTCTACAACAAGCAAAAGTATAATTTTTACTCCGATTTTATCTGGTAGTGTTGGTCTGGGCTAGATTGTAATATAGAGATCATAGTATTCCCAGAGTTAACATGAAACTAGATAATATTATAGTTAGAGGTATGAAAAAGGTTGAGTTAAGGTGTAAATGGTGGATCACAATGCGATACAGTCTGTACTAGGTCGCACCCTAACTCTAAGGCATTAGGACCATCCGGGCTTGCTATGTGACACACTAAGCCAATTGCTCTTTTTTCAATTTGTTGTTGGCTTCATTTACCTTTTTAAGTAACTATTAGGTTGAAGGAGTCATTCCAGTGCCTCATGTGTTTTAACTTTTCAGGACAGGCAAGACAGAAACTTTAGAAACCTAGATAAAAGAGAAATACTATTTATCCCCACTGGGGATGCATCCACAGTTTATGTGGCGTTAAATGATAGGTGAAATTAAATAAGTCATTTAATTTCACCTATTATTTAACCAATCATTTACATCCACACAGACTGGGGATTGATAGCATTTTTCTAAATAAAATTGTAGAAAATGTGGAAGAATAAATTGGTTTTTTCTTGACATTGTATTTTTATTATAATGGTTTCAAATTATTTACGAGTTATTGAAACCGTTTCTTAGAGATTTGCTTCAATTCAAATCAAAAAATTAACTAGTTTACGAGAACTAAAACTAATAGTTTCAAGGCCAAGATTTCACGCGGTTTGGCGGGTTTTAACTATTAAAATCAACAATTGTGTATGTTAATGATGTCATTTGTTTGTGATAAATATAACTTGCTTCGTGAATTTTTAATATTATCTTTTAATGAGACCAAGACCCAGTTCAAGTGATGAGAGTTAAATAATTTTGCTATTCGTACACCGGAATTGACATCCCGATGTACATGCCTCCTCACAAATAAGGGGGCTCAGGTTTTTTTATTGGGCGTGAGCATTCCATTGTAGAGGGTTATATACTGGGGTGTCAACCCTGAAGTACAAGTAGCAAAATCTAATTCAGTTTCAGACTTTGCCATATCTTAAAAACAATTTGACACCAATATGAAAGCAAAATACATGGCTCAAAGACTATATTATTTCTATCCTAAATAGGATTATTCTACTCGATTTTCGTATTGTATTTGACACATGCACGCATACATTTGCCCCATAGAAGTATTTGAGTGTCACATATTCCATTAATTTGGTGTGTCGATCTTAGATTTATCTCTATCTTGTTGTCGTTTCATGATAAAGTCCTATACAATAATTAAACATTTTCAAATGATAATAAAAACATTGTGATTGTTTTTATCACTTGGTCAATAAAGCAAAATTGCAAACATCAATGTCATAATAGAAGAGATTAGGATTTACTTTCACCAAGGTTTAACTGTGTTGCCCAAGTTGGTCGGCCCCTTTGATCATGACAAATTGCATCTCCATCATCACAAACTAGAAAGTCATAAAAACTAACATAAAATTGTCTCCTAATAATACTATTTATCGACTTCGCCTATGTTTAATTTAGTTCAAAAAAAAATATCTATATCAAAATCAACAATTAATTTCACGTGATCCACAACTTTTATCAACTCGTTAATCATATATTTTATCAAAATCTACTGAAAATATGATTTTTATCAAAACTAACAGATCTTCTCTCTCTCTCTCTCTCACTTATATTCATCTTGCTTTAATCTTCTCAGATATCAGACTAATTAAAATCACTTATGTTAACTATTTTATAATTCTAATTACATTAAGTTAATATGGAATAAACTATATTTATCTTTTAGTAACAATAGATTTTTGAAATAGTCAACTAAAGTAATTTTCTCATAGATTATAGTACGTCGAGAAGGTGTATCGATGTTTTTATGAGAAAAGATATAAGTAAATAAATGAATGTAAAATTTATTTATCGATTTAAAATATTCTATAAATAGTTTAGTTTTAAAATGTGGATAAATCTTAATTCCTTGTCTACTATATGGACTATACTTTTATTACGTAAGTTTATAAATTTTGAGAAATAGATATTAATATGAAAAAACTATAGAATATATTGTCTTAGAAAAATATTTAATAATATTACATAATATTCTAAAATTAACTTTTTTACAATACTAATACAAAATGATATCATTATAATTAATGTCGGGTACAATAATAAATCACTTCTGTCTATCAGATGCACAAATGCTCGTTTTGAAACATACAACAATTTTGAAATAAAAGTTCACCAAATAGTTAACCGATTCTTCACGATCATATTTTTATCACAGCAAAAATCGATTCTCTTAAAAGCATAGCAATATCAAACTAAGCTTTAAGTGACAAGACTTAAGCACTTTACATTTTTTTTTTATGAAGCCTTAAAAATGATAAAATAGAGAATTTGTTGTTGAAAATGAATTTTAGAGGACTTCTTAGGGGCTGTTCTCTTTAGCGTTTTCTGGCCGTTTTCTGTTTTCGATTTTCCAAAACGGTGAAAACGCGTTCTCTTTCCCATTTTCGAAAATGAATTTTCAAAAACACAAAAAAAAAAAATTGTTAAGAAAATGCAAAACGACATATTTGCCTTTTTGAACGTTTTCAAGCAAAAAATTGAAAACTGATGAAAACGCGGAAAACGCCCAAATCAAAAAAATGGTTCCTGGAAACAACCATCACCTCAGCCAAGAAACAACCACCTAGACCTCAGCCATGAAACAACAACATCAGCCACTTTTCGGCCACCTAGATCGCCGGATTCCACCACCAACAACCTCGTCGCACTCCCTTCTATCACCTCCAATCATTCATTAGCCATGAAACAACAAGAATCGATAGAAATTGGAAGCCAAAAAACCATTCCCGTGCTACCTGTTTCCGTCGGAAACATCACATCCGGCGATGCCCAAGGTAGTGCGACACCATTGGTCGAATGCTCATCCCAAGATGACTCCAACCATGTCCCTAATCCACCCCAAACAACTCTTCAATGTTCAGATTTAATGCAAGAATATATTACAGTAGCAAAGTCCACGCAACAGGTTTCAAATTTTGAAAAATTCGGCGTCGTCCAGCCGTCCCATGATCTCGGACCACATGGGTTAGCCTCCCCTCCAGCCGATGCACCTTGCCCAACCATGAGTCAAGGCCAATTTGAGATGGTGGTTGTGGATGATTTGAGGTTGTGGCGCCGACTGTATCAATGATTGGGTTTGAATTAGGGGTTTCTTTAACCAACGGGAAAGGTGTAGGTGAAGGTGGTAATTGTAGTTAGTGATTTGAGGTGAAGTTGGTGATTGTGGTTGTAGGCGAAGGTGATGATTTCAAGCCAGGCTTCAATGAGAGAGACGAGAGAGAAATGGGAGGGGAAGAGAACGTGTTTTGGGGTTTTTTAATTTTGAAAACCATTTTTCAAAATAACAAAAAGAATACATTTTCAACAAACACAAAATGGACACTCAAAATACAAAATTCAAAATGATTTTAAAACTCAAAACACAAAATTGAAACACAAAGAGAACACCCCCTTAGTAATTCTAAAAATGAAAGATCATTTCTGTATTTGGATACCATATTTATATTATTAAATGTATTAGCTCTACAATGTGCAACATGTTATTTTGATAAAAAATGTTTGCTTCAAAATTTAAATCTTGAACAAAGTTGATGAAGAATGAAAATAAAATCAGCAACAAAAAATCGTCAAAATGAAATATTTGAACACGGTTATGAATTGCTATCCTCAAACGATATTTGTTGTCACTGGGATAAGTGTTTAAAGGCTTATATTACAAATAGTTTGTAAGAGTAAATAAAAACTAATCCAAGTTTAAATCAAGCAAACAAAACTTGAAAAAAGAAACTAAAGAATAAAATTATAAAAACTTGATTTGATTTTAAGTTTTGGATGTAATGAAATCAATTTAAAAAATAGAAGGTGCATTTTTTAATCCAAAAGGCATAACTAACCATTCAAAATGTCCTAGTGATGTTGTAAAAGCTGTCCAAGGAATGGAATCTTTTGCCATTTTTATTTGCTAGAATCCAAATTTAAAATCAAAATTTGAAAATATTTTACTATTTTGTATTTTATTTATTAACATATTTTTGTCTGGTATCTTATATCCATCTTCTATAATATTATCATTTAATCTTTTATAATTTATAACAATTCTTGCTTTACCTCTTTTAATTTCACTATGGTTTCTAACCATGAAAGCTGCTGATCTATGTTGACTACTAGTTGGTCTTATTACCTTTAGATCTAATAATTCTCTAATCTATATATTAAAGTCCTCTACGTCTTCATTTGTATGTTTAATTTCAAAAACTCAATGGACAAATTTTTGTATTAGGCGGCTGCCCAATACAAAATCTAGCGCCGTCCCAGTTTAACAAAATGACCGCTATAATTGCAAAACACAAGCCCGACTAATTTTTCGGCCATCACTGTTTTTTTGTTCTCTCTCTCTCATAATTAACCATTTCCATCACTTCCAAATCACTCCTTATTGTTAATTTGAATAATATCCAACATAAATTTCATCGATTATCACTATTAGCATTTTTTTATCTTTAAAAAAACGAGTTAAAAATTCCAAACATAATTATCCTTTAAATATTTTTTTATATCATTTTGAAAATATATACAATAATTTGGTTTTATATTTTTTTCTAATAATAATATATGAAGTATCGTCTATCAAAATTCTTAAAGCAATTTTAAAAAATTACAATTGCATTTGAAATACTACTCTCTTTGGGGGCAGGATGGCGGTTGGGTTGAGTTGAGTTGTGGTGTTTGACTCAAGGAATGGATCTGTCTAGTAGTTAGAGTATTTTCAAAAGATTTTCTTTAAAAAAAAGCATTTTATGTATAATAAATCGAAAATATCTTTAAATTTGAAGAGGAAAAATTTTATACACTCCAACAATGCTCTTATTTGTGTCTTTGATTGTTTTTTCAAGAAATATTTATTGATTTGTCCTCAAATTTTATTTGACATTTTTTTTTAATACATCAATGGCCTAAATTCAAATATGATTGGAATAATTTATGTATATTATTGAAGTTTGTAATTTACTAAATACAATTAATATAAAATAATAATAGAGAGTGAGTTTACATTTTCAAATTTGAAGAGCCAAATCTACCCTCTATTTTAAAAGGTTGAAATAAATAGTCTTTTGAAGTTTATTTTTCTTATATTGAATATATATGGTCTTAATACTCAAAAATGAGATTAAGAGTCCATTTGGTAAGCCTTTTGAGAAGTCGAAAATTGTATCCGAAACTAAGAATTTGCTTTTGAATATGTTTAGATAATTTTTTGAACGTGTTTTATCCGGCTGGAAGAGTTTTTAATGAAGCTCTTTTACGATAAATAGAAACAAAAGTAAAAGTCTATCAAAAGGACCCTACATCTTTAATTAAAAAAAAAAAAACTTCTAAGTGGGATAACGTTGGGTTTAAAAAGAAGGCATTTGGTTCCTTCATGGCACGGCAACTCTATCCCCTACAATACGATAATGAATAATGCTACTTGTACATCACCCCTTACACAAGGGGTGACATAATACACAAGTGGCGCATCCTCATTGGAGGGGAGCCTCGGCCCTCTTGTGTAAGGGGTGATGTACCCGTAGCGGAACCGTACAATAATTATGTTTGGTCTCTGCCCAAAAATAAATAAATAAAATTGAAACATAAAAAAAATCCTATTAAGACCAGACATTTTGGGAACTATGTATAAATTGTCAGGCAAATTGTAGTTGTAACATCTCTTCTATTTTCAACTTGATTAGACTCTTTACAACATATTAGTAACAGTTAAATGATTATTTATTAGAGGAACTTAATGTTATTGGACTTTGAAAGTGAGTGACATCAAAAAATATCCTAGGAGGTTGAAGATCTTGAGATTGAACAAAATTGTACATATGATATGTATAATTAAATTTGGATGACGTGTCCCGATATGATCCATAATATTCTTATTACTCAATTGCTAATAAATCAAAAGTAGAGAGATTTACTGAGGTTCCTCGAGGGTCGACTGTTTAGACTAAAATGACTCTCATTCGGATGACAAATTAACACAACCATAGTTTGATTAATTATTCCTCTCAAACAATTGTGTAGAATCTCTACACTATACCTACGCCATATTTCTCGAGAATACAATTGTGGCGAAACGTGAAAAAACGACAAGCTCCTTAACTTACCATTGTACCACGATCTTGTTGTTATCGTAACGGTAGTAATGAATAGCCAATTTTAATCAATTATAGCTAACGTGATCACAATAGTTGTCATCGCCACTCTAATACACTTATCACAATTATAGTACACATAACTGATCTTGTGTTCACAGTGGGCAGAAGATAAAATGTCCACGGTAGATGCATAAACGTATGACGTTGACGCATTAACAATTTTTTTTTTTTTTATTTATCCCCCACCGTTGATGTTGCAGTGTCACATGTTGCCACATTAACAATGAGCATATCAATTTTGATATGGATAATGTCGACGAAAACTCTAATAAAATGTACATTTTTGCATTGTGCACCCTAAACATCTCGATCAATGGCGGGGTTAAAGGCCTAGACACTTCATTTCCTATGTAGGCCTGAGGCCCACGCGAGACTTGATTGTCTACAAATAGACATTTGCTGTCTTCCTAAAATTTGGTCTTTGGTATTGCCAATGACTTGATTAGAACTGATTTTTGTTGTCTACCTTTGATTTGAAACCAAGTTGGTGGTGTTTTTGTATGTGGGCCTTTCCTATAAATCACAATTAGGTAAGTGTCGTGTCATTGTTCCATTCTTAGCACTTACTCCAACACAACAAAATAATTCTATATATTAATCAGGTTGTCAATACAATTAAATTCCTCAAATTACAATTTTTGTTTGTCCGTGATTCATGAAAGAGTTAAGATTAAGATAGAAAATAATCCTTTGATTTGATATTTGCACGTTAAACAGAATAATTCTTTTAGAGGTATAGGGATGACAAAATTCTTCGTCATCGTCCCACTTCAACCCACATCGGTCCGCCCCATATCCCATTTTGCAGGGGAAGTCGATTGGGAAGAAGGAACATGGTCCCTCCATGACTCTTATATTTTTATCTATTTAAATTTAAATTGTATTTTAAAAAATAAATAAGTAAACAAGGCAGAAAATGGAGATATTTTAATCCGAAAAATCCCAGCAAGACCTATCGATGCATAACGTCATGGGGGAGTTGTATGACATTAGAAATGTTGAATTTATAATTTTATTTCAATCAAGTTAGTTTATTCGAATGATACAAATGGACAAATAGGAAAATGACATAGATACTACCGAAAAATAAGATAATAAACATTAATTGATATATATATATAACAGTAATGCTACACGTACAGAACGGGGGGGGGAGGGGGGGGTTTGATTCATTGCTAGACCACTCACTGCACATGGGAGGGGGGGGGGGGGTGTATTTTTTCATTTTTTAAAAAACATGTGGGGCCCGCCAGTGTGAATGGCATGGCAAGCCCTGTCTATATATAATTCATCAATTGTCACGCCAACATTTTCGTTTGTCAAACTAGCAAGTTAAGATAGAATTACATGATCAAAACAAAACAATAAAATTAGTTACTCAAACGTACTTACTTGGGCACATGTTTGTGACCCGCATAAATTTTTCAAAACTAGGCCATATTATAATTAATTTTTTTTACAACTTCGTTCTCGTGGTAAATTAAATATTGAAAGACTACAGTATCCTAATTTTTACCTATAAAAATAGTTTTCAATAACATGTTATCAGCGTGACATTTTAATTTATTGAATCGTAGTTAAGCTACAACTCGTTAATCCATTATTAGGTTTAATTCTATAAAGCATCGGGCTTCAATTAGTTGACTAGGCCCAGCCATTAATATCTAAAGCTAGTCCAACTATGAAAGAGCCCAACAACAATTTGAAAAAAATAAAATAATTTATATCAATTTTTACATTGTGTCACATGTATTGACATGAATGAACAATTTTTTTTAAAAAAAAAAATTCTTGCCCAACAATTTTTTTAATTTTCACATAATGTTACACCATGAAATTTACATTTAGCAAAATTCAATAGCAAATTATGCAAATCTGGTAGTTACCAAATCAAACAAGAATGGCTCCATAATCAAGAATCAGAAAACTGGCCTCACTTTCCCGAAGTATATACAAAGCTTTAACCACTAGCACTCAAGATGTAAATCTCTCTTTTGAATCTAGGATGTTAAATGGGACGAGCTGAACCACCTGATTAGCGAGCCACTTGAGATTTCACATCTTTTCTCTTTAAGCCGAATATTGCGCTTTTTTAGCAGATGAAAAAAAAGGAATAAACAAAAAAAGGACCATACTATATGTACACAATGGTGAACACACGGCTTTACACCCCTCTCACATGGAGGGGGGCCCACGCACAATAAAATACTTGTGGGCCCCCTTCATGTAAGGGGAGTGTAAAGCCGTGGGTGTACATATAGCATTATTCAATAAAAAAACCTCCCAAATGCAAACATTAGATTTGTACAATAATTTCTTCACACTTTTATTTGTTCGTTTCATAAGATTTAAGCAAGCACAAATAAAATTAGACCATCTCTCCGAAAACTCGAGAGAACTAGTTATCTCCATTACCTACTATATAACTAATTGTATCAACTATTATAGATTCAAGCAATAAGAACGTCACGTTGAGGGATCAGGGATTGTTTGCGAGCGACAATACTGTTTTTAAGTCCATGGATTGACTCGAATGATGATAATAAAAAACCATAAAGCTTTTAACCTTCTATCTGAACGCCAATTTATTTTCAAAGAAAGATGGTTAAAGCTCGATTTAACATTATCAATTCGTTGCGATGTTGATGGAAATTTCAGAAATTGCTTTGAGATACCAATTACAATACCCACTAGATTTTTCCAAATCAATTAATTGAGATAACGATGGAAATTTGAAAAAATTGCTTTCACATGCTTCTTTTCCAATTTGTGTGGTGGCTGTTAAATAATTTTCAACGAAATAAACAGGAGGAAAAATCTTCATTTGGTCTACTGTTTTTTACTTCTATAAATTTAGATAATGGAACAACTTTGCTAGCACGCTACTCCGGTATTCATTGCTACATAGAAAACAAATTACTAAAGAAGTGGATTGAATTTAAATAAATAAATGTATGATTTAAGAAAAGTGGTTTAATATCGTATTTTAAAAATATGAGTCCAATCACGCGACCGTTATTTTTATAATTTATGCACGTATCAGATATTTGATAAAAAATAAATTCGTTGTCTAGTGTAGAAGACAAAAAAAAAAAAAAAAAAACAAATGTATATATAAGTAATACGTGCATACATTTAAGTAGGTTGGATTTGCCGTTGAAAGGACGAATTGAATTACTTTTATTTTCCGTATATGGAGTGTTTTCACAGAAAATATTCAAAACGTCAATTTTTTTTTGAGTTTTATGTCAAATTTAGTTATTTTAAAAAATGCGATCAATCCAGATTTGGTTGTTTTACATACGTATCTGTTATATGTGTTTTCAACACGCCTCCTCCCGTTAAAATTTGATAGAAATGGTCTAACACATACACAAATTTAATAAATGGCTGGAAATGAGACGTGATCTTTTGGGCATTTTCTTGCTTTGATATCATTTCATCTTAAAACTTAAACTATTAGCGATAAAATTTAGTTATTTATTTAAACTGCGTCTTCAATAACCTTAACAATTTGAATGCGTCTTTGCGTCAATTTATGTTGTTTTAGTCTTTTTCAAAGTAAAAATGATGGTGATATAAAGCAACTTGGGCTTATTCATTTTTTTTTTTTCCATTTCCCACTACATGCTTTTCTCACTTTAGAGGTTGAAAAATACTCATGTTTTTCTCACTTCTACATGCCAACGGTCCAAAAATTATGCCCCTGTTTGATCTACATTATTATCTTATTAAAATGGAAAATATGACCGTTATTTATCACATCCACGTTTAAATTCAAATTTTCTATCTCTTATGTGGGCCCCAATAACGGTTATATTTTTCATTCTCATTCTACAATAATTTGGCTCAAACAGAGCCTATATATAACATTTGCGACAATTTTTTCGAAAAGCCCCAATTTCTTAGAATGAGTATACCAAAAATGAAAGAAGAGGAAGACTAGCTAACAATCTATTTAGAATTAAATGACAGTTTAGCTGGATTTATACCCAATTTCAGAATTTTGCAGATTTTAAATACTCACGGCGATATAATTTTACCCCCTATTTGGACTCCATTAATCTTAAAATGCATTTTTCTCTTTTCTATTTTTAGTCACATATTTTTTAATAAAATAATATTATACGTAAATCTAAAATTTTTCATTATATTTTAACCTCACATTATTAAAAAACCACTATTTCAAAGCATTTTTTTTTACACAAAATGGGGCTCAGAGGGCTTATTAATCTACTAAACTCTTATGATTTGTACAACAAAATAATTGATAGTATTAATGAATAAAAATAATTTATTCATTGTAATATAAAGCCCGTGTTTGGTTCTAATTAAAATTTAATTTTGAATCTCAAATTAAAGTCAACAATTAATTTTAACCACGCATTTCATAAGATTCACAATTTTTCAACCACATATTTCAGCAACGTTTATCAAAATCTTTTAAATTTTTTATTTTTCAAACTGGAGCTAAATCTCATCCAATAAGTTGATAAGGGCAACAGACTTACAACATCAACACCACCAACTTAATTTTCATAGAAAAATTTGTATAAAAGTTCAACGCATGTTTTGTTTCAAAGATTTCAACGGTTGGGATTTTTCTTGCTTAGTTGAATAGGAGTTTTGCAGACCAGACAGGGTACAGCCTCCTCAACCATTGACACTTCCCTAGCAAGCTCTCAACCACAAATTCGAATTCAACCACTAAGACATTTTCCATTTTTTGTCAATTATATAGAGAGGGATGTTGGAAGAGGAATTTTTGTGGGACATTTTCTCTCCTTTGAAATTTGTTGCCTATTTTGAAAGGTCTTTTATGATATTCTAAAACTGTCGAGATGTGTAGAATATGTCTCTTCTAGATATTCAATATAGTTCGTCAAAAAAGAAGTCCACGATGGCTTATTGAGTAGCGTGGACCACATGATTTTTGTTTTTTTTTTTCAATTAAATTTTTGACAAAAGCTTCAAAAAGTTCGATAGGTAACAAAATCTATTTTAAAAGTCTAAACAAGGATCGAGTCTTGGCTGAGAATTAATACTGTAACATGAATTCAAGAAATATGTAGCATATTACTCATACGGGCAACTGTATTTAGGAGTCAAACTATTAAGATTGACAAGCTAAATAATTCCTGAACGAGACCTATCGATGCATAACGTCATGGGGGAGTTGTATGACATTAGAAATGTTGAATTTATAATTTTATTTCAATCAAGTTAGTTTATTCGAATGATTCAAATGGACAAATAGGAAAATGACATAGATACTACCCAAAAATAAGATAATAAACATTGAGTGACATATATATTACAGTGATGCTACACGTACAGGACCGGGGGATGATTCACTGCCAAGCCACTCACTGTACATGGGAGGGGGATTCTTTTTTTTTAAAACATGAGGGGCCCGCCAATGTGAGTGGCATGGCAAGCCCCTATGAATTTTGTTCCTGTACTTGGAGCAAAATTCTATATATAATTCATCAATTGTCACGTCAACATTTTCGTTTGTCAGACTAGCAAATTAAGATAGAATTACATGATCAAAACAAAACAATAAAATTAGTCACTCAAACATACTTACTTGGGCACAAGTTCGTGACCCGCATAAATTTTTCACAACTAGGCCATATTATTATTAATTTTTTTACAACTTCCTTCCTGTGGTAAATTAAATATTGAAAGACTACAGTATCTCTATAAGCTACCTCCATAAATATTACTATTATATCACTGCAGTCCTAATTTTTACCTATATAAATAGTTTTCAATAACATGTTATCAACACGACATTTTAATTTATTGAATCGTAGTACGATTAAATAAATTAGAAATTTCCTTTTGTTAACAATGTCTAAGTTATCACAGTTAAGCTACAACTCGTTAATCCATTATTAGGTTTAATTCTATAAAGCATCGGGCTTCAATTAGTTGACTTGGCCCAGTATCTAAAGCTAGTCCAACTATGAAAGAGCCCAACAACAATTTAAAAAAAAAAAAAAAATTTATATCATTTTTTACATTGTGTCACATGTCGGTACATGATCGAACAGTTTTTTTTTTTTTTTATAAAAAAAACTTTCTTGCCCAACAATTTTTTAATTTTCACATAATGTTCACCATGGAATTTACACTTAGCAAAACTCAATAGCAAAATTATGCAAATCTGGTAGTTACCAAATCAAACAAGAATGGCTCCATAATCAAGAATCAGACCACTGGCCTCACATTCCCGAAGTATATACAAAGCTTTAACCACTAGCACTCAAGATGTAAATCTCTTTTGAATCTAAGATGTTAAATGGGACGAGCTGAACCACCTGACTAGCGAGCCACTTGAGATTTCACATCTTTTCTCTTTAAGCCGAATATTGCGCTTTTTTAGCAGATGAAAAAAAAGGAATAAACCAAAAAGGACCATGCTATGTGTACACAATGGTGAACACACGGCTTTACACCCTCCTCACATGAAGGGGGGCCCACGCACAATAAAATATTTGTGGGCCCCCTCCATGTGAGGGGAGTGTAAAGCCGCGTGTACATATAGCATTTTTCAATAAAAAAACCTCCCAAATGCAAACATTAGATTTGTACAATAATTTCTTCACACTTTTATTTGTTCGTTTCATAAGACTTAAGCAAGCACAAATAAAATTAGACCATCTCTCCAAAAACTCGAGAGAACTAGTTATCTCCATTACCGATTATATAACTAATTGTATCAAAGATTATAGATTCAAGCAATAAGAATGTCACGTTGAGGGATCAGGGATTGTTTGCGAGCGACAATACTGTTTTTAAGTCCATGGATTGACTCGAATGATGATAATAAAATACCATAAAGCTTTTAACCTTCTATCCGAATGCCAATTTATTTTCAAAGAAAGATGGTTAAAACTCGATTTAACAATATCAATTCGTTGCGATATTGATGGAAATTTCAGAAATTGCTTTGAGGTCCCAACTACAATTCTAATGGCACCGACTTGATTTTTCCATATCAATTAAGGATAAATCTATATGTACATAATTATTGTACATAATGAATTACATAGGCCCATGTGGAAGAAATTCGGCAACGATGTGAATTGTGGAAAAGTCAAAAATTGTAGACTACCGATGGATGTACGCCACGTGTCAGTTATGTAATGTATTATGTAAATGGTTAGTACTTGTAGTATGGTCCATCAATTAATTGAGATAATAATGGAAATTTGAAAAAATTGCTTTCATGCCCCACTTTACCAATTTGTGTGGTGGATGTTAAATAATTTTCAACGAAAAAAAGAGAACAATTAAACAGGAGGAAAAATCTTCATTTGGTCAATTGTTTTCGACTTCTATAAATTTAGACAATGGAACAACTTTGCTAGCACGCTACTCCGGTATTCATTGCTACATAGAAAACAAATTACTAAAGAAGTGGATTGAATTTAAATAAATAAATGTATGATTTAAGAAAAGTGGTTTAATATCGTATTTTAAAAATATGAGTCCAATCACGCGACCGTTAGTTTTATAATTTATGCACGTATCAGATATTTGATAAAAAATAAATTCGTTGTCTAGTGTAGAAGACAAAAAAAAAAAAAAAAAACAAATGTATATATAAGTAATACGTGCATACATTTAAGTGGGTTGGATTTGCCATTGAGAGGACGAATTGAATTACTTTTATTTTCCGTATATGGAGTGTTTTCACAGAAAATATTCAAAACGTCAATTTTTTTTTGAGTTTTATGTCAAATTTAGTTATTTTAAAAAATGCGATCAATCAAGATTTGGTTGTTTTACATACGTATCTGTTATATGTCTTTTCAGCACGCCTCCTCCCGTTCAAATTTGATAGAAATGGTCTAACACATACACAAATTTAATAAATGGCTGGAAATGAGACGTGATATTTTCTTGCTTTGATATCACGTCAAATCATTTTCATCTTAAAATTTAAGCTATTACAGATCAAATTTAGTTATTTATTTAAACTGCGTCTTCAATAACCTTAACAATTTGAACGTGTCTTTGCGTCAATTTATGTTGTTTTAGACTTTTTCAAATTAAAAATGATGTTGATATAAAGCAACTTGGGCTTTTTCATTTGTTCAAAGTAATGTCTTCAATTTCACGCAAAAAAAAAAAATTAAAGCAGAATAAATGTGGAAAAAGAAAACAAAATGTGCGAAGTTTGGCTAATTCAAATAAGGGATAATAGCATATTTGATTCCCAATCTTTCAAAAATATATAGAATATACCCTAAATCTTTAAAATAGCACTAGATAAAGTTTGAGAAAAACGACGTGTCATTTGTATACTTCAAAGTGTACGTCATGCTTGACATTGGTTTTGTTTTTAAAAAAAATGTTGGAGGGATTTTTTTTTTTTTTCCTAAATTGTCAAATGACAGTTTACCGCATTACAAATTTTCGAACCTTGTGTACACCAAGCATGATTGTCAAGAAAATAGGCATCCGATGACAGAATCTATTCATTTCAGCCTAAATTATCATCATCATCATCTAAACATGATTTCATCTTCATAATTAGGCTTACAGTTTCCCTCTTCTTGGGTAATTACTGAACTTCATTTACCTCACAATGATGATTCAAAACACTTGATTCAGATGACTTTTGATCAATAATTTTTGTTCATATATTTGACTCGCCTAGATTTCTAATTACTGTGAACCCAAAATGGATTATTTTGGTAAATATTTTAGCCTTACTGACAAACGTGATGTTAAAAAAAAAAAACGAGAACATTGTTAAACTCGAGTACGACTCAAAATTACTATTGAAGGAATGCAAAAAACATGTACGATGTTTTTTATTTTTTTTCCATTTCCCACCGCATGTTTTTCTCACTTTAGAGGTTGAAAAAACTCATGTTTTTCTCACTTTTATGAGAAAAAAACATGTCACGATTTCAATGAAGATAGAGCAATTTGTTCAGCTCTTTGTTTTAAAAACTTTCGATTACAGAAATGATATATTTATTTAAAATAAACATTAATTAGTTGAATGCAACGTTTATCAAAATCTTTTAAATTTTTTATTTTTCAAACTGGAGCTCAATCTCATCCAATAAGTTGATAAGGGCAACAGACTTACAACATCAACACCACCAACTTAATTTTCATAGAAAAATTTGTATAAAAGTTCAACGCATGTTTTGTTTCAAAGATTTCATCGGATTGGGTTTTTTCTTGCTTAGTTGAATAGGAGTTTTGCAGACCAGACAAGGTACAGCCTCCTCAACCATTGACACTTCCCTAGCAAGCTCTCAACCACAAATTCGAATTCAACCACTAAGACATTTTCCATTTTTTGTCAATTATATAGAAAGGGATGTTGGAAGAGGAATTTTTGTGGGACATTTTCTCTCCTTTGATATTTGTTGCCTATTTTGAAAGGTCTTTTATGATATTCTAAAACTGTCGAGATGTGTAAAATATGTCTCTTCTAGATATTCAATACAGTTCGTCAAAAAAGAAGTCCACGATGGCTTATTGAGTAGCGTGGACCACATGATTTTTGTTTTTTTTTTTTCAATTAAATTTTTGACAAAAGCTTCAAAAAGTTCGATACGTAACATAATCTATTTTAAAAGTCTAAACAAGGATCGAGTCTTATGTAGCATATTACTCATACCGGCAACTGTATTTAGGACTCAAACTATTAAGATTGACAAGCTAAATAATTCCCCTTGTACGAGGGAATTGTTCACAAGCACCTTATAGGTTCTGTGTTGGCAGCACCTATATTGTGCTATTTTTTGTGTTTGGCTAGGATGCATAAAAAACTGTCATGTGGTAGTTTGTAAATTTTCTATGAACCATTTTCTGTGCATCAAGTAGAACTCTGGCAAGCTATACATTGTCTAATTTGTCAACCTAAAAGGGCAATATGGTCTATGAAAAGAAGAAAAAAAGAAGAGGGTGTTTGGTGGGGATTTAAATTAAATTTTCAATAGATTGTGATAGAAATTTTTGAAATGTGTGGTTGAAAAGTTGTGAGACCTATAAAAAGATGTAGTTACTATTGATTGTTTGACTTTAACTTATATTAAAAGCAGATTTTAATCCAAAACAAACAGACTCGAAAGAAAGAAAGAAGAGCCCCGAATCATTTGCCTTTGCTGACTGTGTGATTATGAATGCGTCATACATTCATTTGAAAGTTAAGATCTATTGGCACATAAAAATCTTCGAATTAGACCATGAAAACCCAACCATCATCAATTATTAAAATATTGAAAAGTACACAGATTCAGAATCGGATTACAAGTTGAGCTAATATGGAAAAAAAAAAAAAGTTTACACAATCTTTTTACATTATTTTTTTACACTAAAAAAATTAAATAAGCCGGAGTCCGATCGAGTCCACCCTACTCCATTGTGAACCAGAAAAAGGATTATTTTTGTTAGAACATTTGATTCTTTTTGACAAAAATGACGTTAAAAAATAGAACAAAATTACACTCGACTATTACTCTAATTATTATTTGAAGGCACGTAAAAAACATGTACGGATAATGTCAAAGTTAGAACTCTTTGTTTTCCATTTCCCACTAAACGGTCTTGCTTTGGAGGGTTGAAAACACACGTATTTTTTTCTTTTATAAGCAATCATGAATGTAGAGCTCTTTGTTTAAAAAATTACAATTATACGAATGACACGTTTATTTAAAATGAACATTACTTGGTCGAACACTTTGCCAATAGTGCAAAAGTTGTAGGTAACAATATTTGCGACGGAATTTACACTAGCCAAAGCCCCGATTTTTTAGAGTTAGTATTAGCGAAAATGAAAGAAGAGGAAGATTAGCTAGCAATCTATTTAGAATTAATGTTATAGTTTAGCTGAGTTTATATACGATTTTCAATACCGTCAACCCTATAAATTCAATCAACCACACTCTTATGATTTGTGCGAGGAGATGATTATGCATTACTGAGAGTATTATGTAGGGGTGTCCAAAAGTCCCGAACCGAACCGGGCCGAACCAAACCGAACCCGAACCCGAACCCGAACCGAATCGAGCGGTTCTTCATAAATTAAATACCCGAACGGGTACCCGAATCGAGAACCGATGGGTTTGGGTCGGGTCTCGGGTCTAGACCAAGAACCGAAGAACCGAATAAGAATCGAAACTAAATAATTTTTTTATTTTTTATAATGAATTAATTAAATTATTTTATTTTTTTTCAATACAAATTAGCAAATTAATTAAATAAATCAGATTATTTCATAATTTTAACTTTATAGCCCAAATCATTTTTAAAATCCATTAACCCATTTTAATTTGAAACAAATGAATATACTTTTTGGTATTTGTATGCATTGAATTAATCTTATTGGACGGCTATTTATTTATATATTTTTGAATTTGGCTACAATAATTTGTAAAAGTTACGAATGAAATGTCATTAGTTGTATTTATGTAGTATTGCTGTAAATATTAAAAAATTTAATTATGGTATGGACCCGACCCGACCCGACCCGACCCGACCCGACCCGAACCGAACCAAACCCAAACGGTTCCATTATTATATTTGGACCCGACGGTCCATTTATTAAATACCCGAAAATTTTGGGTCGGTTCGGGTCTCTTCAGAATCGAACCGAACCGACCCACGGATAGCCCTAGTATTATGGAATAACAGAAAATTAAAATTACAATATTAAATCTCGTCCAATAACTCAAACCGGGCTTACAATATCACCACTATCAACTTAATTTTTATGGAAAAAATTATATAAAAGACCAACGTATGTTTGTTGCAAACATTTCACTTTTGTTGAGATTTTACTTGCTAAAGGGATTTTGCAGACCAGTTAAAGCTCACCCTCCATTGCCACTTCACTAGCAAGCTCTCATCCACCAATTCCACCTTTATACGTTTTCCATTTTTAGCTCATCGTGGAAATGGATGTTGGAATACGTACTATGGTGGGGCATTTTTACTCTATTTGAAATTTGAAAATGTTGCGTATTTTGAAAGGTCGTATTATGATATTTTAGAAGTATAACCTGTTTCGAGACGAGTATAATCCGGGGCAGAGCTAGCGGTTTGAAGAGTTCCCAGAATTGAATATATAGAGATGAAGGGATGGGAGGCCACAGGGGTTCCCTCGATTTTTTTTTTTTTGTGACATCTTATTAACAAAAAAGTCAAAAAATAAATAAAAGAAAGTATCAATATTTAATTTAGCAAAATCATACCTTATTATAAATGTTCCTTTCGAGTTTCTCATACTTTGAAGATGGAAACGAAAAATAAAATTGGTATGATTTAAGATTTTTATTCAATCTGAGGATAAAATGGTAATGGTAAATACAAAAAGAACCAAAAAATAAAATTTTAAAATTAAAAAAAAAATTGTCAAAAATTTTTTTCGGGGGAAAAGCTCAATATAGTTCATCTTAAAAAAAAAAGAAGA
The DNA here is from genome assembly GCA_035079005.1 of Fraxinus americana. Taxonomy (NCBI): domain Eukaryota; kingdom Viridiplantae; phylum Streptophyta; class Magnoliopsida; order Lamiales; family Oleaceae; genus Fraxinus; species Fraxinus americana. The sequence continues at coordinate 5,119,912 of CM068720.1, read as the reverse complement.
AGAAATCTAGAAGGGTCCTTATCGAGTTGCATGGGCCACATGATACAACATGATTTTTTTCCTTTTCAGTTGACATTTTTGACAAAAACTTCACAAAGGTCGGTACATGACACAATCCATTTTGTAGGGGTAAACAAGGATCGAGTCGTGACTAAAATAGCTGAATCAACATTTACTCCTCTATGCATGATGATTTTGGAGGTGACAGTTTGAAGTGAAAAACAAATAAATCTTAAATTAGATTATTGAACTAATTATGCATGTGTATGACAAAAAATGTAAATTGTGCAAAGATCAAACAAATACAAAGTCAATGCGTAAGAATTACGGGTACATTGTTTATTGCTTACCATATTATATACGACAGAAGGGACTTGACTTTACTTTCACCCCAAAAGTTGGTTAACTCGTATTATACCATAGAATATTGAATTAGACAAGAGTTGGAATATCTTCTATATAAATTGTCCGAGCGTCGGAAATGTTAGTAGTTCGTTTGGATACAATTTATAAATAGTTTTATAAATTCAATAAAAGTCAGACGTTATTTTTAATCACATATTCATATTTACTACTCATTATTGTTCATATATTTTATGGGATCCACTATAATTCATATTTATAAATTGAATTTTTCGTTAAGTAATTGTAATATTTATGCTTTTGAGACCTTTTTTTTTTTTGAAAACTTCAAAAGTATATACGAAGTTCCTATAAATCTATTATGATTAGTTATTCGTTAACTAATTTTAATTGCATACACAAATGTGATAGACTTACATAGATTCTAACTTTCAATATTAGCATTATTTTATTTATTTAGCGATCTTAGAACAATGAAATAATATTATTATTACGTCTAGGCTTGAGGCTTTACCTTGACGTCTTTTCATGCCTCGCGTTTTTTACAACATTGCATATAAATAGAAAGACATGAGATTTTTTTATGGTAAGTAGGTTCTTAATTGTGCTTGCAAGTTTTGGAATGTGAGAAATATTGTGTGATTGTCACAATTTTACATATAATGATATCTCTATTTTTTCACGTAAATTATTTTGTTCGTATCGTTGTCACTTATTACTTTTTCAACGTTGTTCTTGATATTTTTTATATGAGGATCGTAACGATGAATCATGGAAATTTGTCCAAATACTATATATAAATAGATAGCATTACTAGCCGGTATTTGATCCTAGATATTTTCTTGAAGAACATGAAAGGTAACCGAGATTTCTCATTATTGTGAACCGAACAAGGATTATTTTCGTTAGAAATTTTGGTTCGTATTGACAAAAGTGACGTTAAAAAAATGAGAACAAAAATACACTCAACTATTACTCTAATTATTATTTGAAGGAATGCAAAAAACATGTAGGAATAATGTCAAAGTTAAAACTAATGTTTTTCCATTTCCCACAACATGTTTTAGCTTTGGAGGGTTGAAAAATACTCATATTTTTTTTCTCACATTTATAAGAAACATGTCATGATTTTAGGAACCAAAATTAAAGTAAGTTAAAATTTTAATATTAAATCTCGCCAATAACTCAAAGTGAATATATACCTTATTGAAATATTTGATTACAACTTGCAACATCACCATCAACTTGTCCCTTGTTTGGGTTGGATTAAAACTAGATTAAAAATCTTAAGTCAAACTCAATAATTAATTTTAACTACACACTTCGTGAGACACATAACTTTTCAACCACACATTTTATCAACTTTTATCAAAATCTAATAAAAATATGATTTAGTTGCAAGATTTGTACAAAAAGCAACGTATGTTTTGTTCCGAACATTTCAGTTGTTGAGATTTTATTGCATGATTGAATAGGATTTTGCAAACCAGTCAGAGCCCATCACCATCCTCAACAATTGCCACTTCCCTAGCAAGTTCTCATCCACAAATTCTACGTCCTCCACCTCAAGACATTTTCCAGGTATTGCGGTGAGAGACTTTCACTCTCCTTTGAAATTTTCACATATTTTTAGATGAGGTTTATGATATTCTAGAAGTATAATGTGTGTTAATCTAAACGATTATAATATGTCTCTTCTATATGCTCAATCAAGTTCATGAAAAAAGAAGTCTAGAATGGCCCTCATCGAGTAGGGTGGGCCACGTGATACAACATGACTTTCAAATACTATAATTAACATTTTGACAAATACTTCAGAAAGGTCGATACATGATACAATCGAGTTTACAGCGCTAAACAAGGATATAGTCTTGACTAAAATAGCTCAATCAACCTTTATGTCTCTAACTATGCATGGTAATTTTGGAACTGATAGGTTGGAGTAAAAAAACAAATATGCATAGTAATATTTCGAGTTTTTTTCCTTCTTGATTGTAGAAAAAAAATTAGATTGAACTAAACAAGGCATTGAACAAACATTTCGAATTTTTTCTTTCTTGATTATATTCAATAAATGATAAGCAGTAAAAATATATGCAATAAAGTTTGAAATTTATCTAAGAGAAATTGCACTAACAAAACCAAAAAGACAAAAAAAAAACTTGGTTGAGATTATTACCGTAACATCAATTCAAAAAATGTGTAGCAAATTATTTGTACCGGTAACTGTGTTTAGGACTCAAAACTATATGATTGCCAAGCCGAAAGAGAAGAAAGACGGGCATTGCTGGGCTTGCAACCTCAGGATGGGGAGTTCGATTCATGTATGGAGCAGCTGAGTGTTGTAATACTCAATTTGGGTGGAGCAGTTTGTTGATGTAATATCCATGGAGGAAGGCTCCATTGGGGCCAAAAGTATAAAGGGTGCACGGACCCTGGTCAACTTGGACATATCCCGCGGTTAACCTCTATCCATCACTGAGGGGCAGGGGATGAGTGGTCTGGACATAGTCTGGTGTAAGTTGGGATACCTGGATATTAAAAAAAAAAAAAAGAAGAAGAAGAATTATGTCGATAGATTCAATGACACAGAAAATACGTGTAAATACATGATTGAACAATTTAAAAAAATAAAACAACCAATAACTTGTCTGTCATACTACCCTATCTCCCCATTCTTGTCACTGCCCTGTCCGAGGAGCACTGTTCAATAAAGAAAGAGGAGCCCCACAATCATTTGCTTTTGCGAACGTGTGATTGTGAATGCGTCGTACATTATCTAAGGGTGCGTTTGATTGCGAGGGTAGAAAATGGGTGGAAAGAAAATGATTTTCAGGGAAAATAATTGTCTAGAAAATATTTTGCAGGAAATTGTTAATTAAGTGTATTTGATTGGTATAATTTTCCACCCGAAAAATTTTTAAATTTTATATTCATTTGGTTTTGTTTTACATGGAAAGTGTATATTAAAGTGATGATTTTTTTCACAATTGATTATGAAATTTGTTTTCATTGCAAAAAAGTAAAAAAAAAAGGAAAAAAAATTATTTCCTAAAAAATCATTTTTTATCAAAGTTTGGTGTTCGTTTGATTTTGTTTTACATGAAAATTATCCATTAAAGTGAATTTTTTTTTTTTGTCATTGGTTATGACATTTGTTTCCATTTAAAAAAAAAAAAAATTTTTCCCAGCCAGCCTGGAAAATTTTTTCCCACAAAAAATGTGGGAAAAAATTTTCATCAAAAAGCAGAAAAATGTACACGTGTGGGCAAAAGTGGGAAAATATTTTTCGTGAAAAATTTCGCCTATCAAACAGCAAAAAAAGTGGAAAGTGGAAAATATTTTCCTAATTCCCTAGAAAATAATGCCTATCAAACAGAGCTTAAAGTACAACAATTAGAAAAAGTGGAAATTTGAAAAAATGACCACTTTTACATGGTCATTTGCAAAAATGTCCAAAAAATTATCAATATCCATTTTGCAATTATTTAGACGAAAATGCCCCTCTTAACACTTTTTAATTCCATATTGAGTACCATGTCAAATCATATCACTTTTCCCAATTGACCCATTAAAATCTACCCAAACCCACGTGACCCGACCCAACTAAATGAAACAAAATCAAATCTTGTAGGGTTTTGAGGACGCACGCCTCTATATCGAGAACTGCCTAGGGGTGGGCGTGGGTTGGGTTGGGTCGGTTTTTGCCCCAACCCAAACCCAACCCAACATTGTCGGTTTGTTCGAAATCCAACCCAACCCAACCCATGTAAATGTTGAAACCCAACCCAACCCAACCCAATTATGTGTCGGTCGGGTTGGGTTGGGTTGGTCGGTTTGAATAATAAATTTCAATTTTTTTGACACATGTTGGAATTAAATGAATTGAGATCCTAGCGGGACAAGTAGTATAGCTTGAGAATTGTATGTGAACATTTCTCAATCTGATGTGAGACTAGAGACACGGCATCATAGCTAATATAGCAAGGACATTAAAAAAATATGAAGAGAACAAGGGTAGTGGGACGTAATTGAAAATCGACATTTATGTTAAATTTGATTATGAAATAAGAATTATCGAATGAAATGACTTGACAAGACAAATATGGATATAGTGCAGTTTTAGATTAGAGATTGAACCAAACGCGAACGATGGATCGAATTGAAGAAATTCGAAGTCACTTCATTTAACGTACTTCATTTTTTGAAATGTCTTGTGATCATCCATAGTGATTCATACTCTATAATGTAATTTTTTATGATACAACGTGACTTTTTGACTTTATTGAATATAAAAAAACTAGTAAAATAATTACTTAATTTAGCTTCTCTACTTCATCCCTAAATCTCACGCTGGTATTCCTTATCTTCAAGAAATTTTTAATTGAAATCCTCGATCAATTTCGAAAGCTCCAGTTTTAATAATAAAGAATTGCTAACAAAAACTAATTCTTAAAACAATTTGAAAATAATTGAGAAAACTATTCGTCGTTTTTTCAATTTAACGTTTTTTTTTTTTTTTTTTAGGGTTGGGTTGGGTTGGGGGGGGGTGGGGGGGCCAACCCGCAACCCGACCCAACCCGACCCGACCACCCAACCCGAAACCCGAAAACCGCCCAAAAAATGCAAAAAACCGACCCAAACCGGTCGGTTTGGGTCGGTTCGGTCAGTTTCGTCGGGTCGGTCGGTTTTTTGCCCACCCCTATTCCTCCTCCTCATCCTTTCTCTATCTGTGAGATTGGGTCACTGAGAGCCGCCGCCACTTCCTCCTCCTTTGTTCTGTATCTGTAAGTTTTCATCACAACTCATAATTTCTCTCATCTCATAATTTTCTTTGCTCAACTAAAAAGCCCTGTAAGAAAACCACATGTTCATCTTCAAGCTTGAATTTTGTGAGGGAGGTGCGGTATGGTGAGCGGCTGAGAACTAATTTTGAGAATGAAAAATCAAGAATATTAAGAGGATTTACTTGATTTCTGGGTCACGAGACTTGTGGCGGTGGTCTTGCGGTTCATTTAGTGTTGATACTTGAGTTAGAAACTTGTTCGATCTTTTTCCTTGCATATTGAAAAATAAAAATAGAAATCTTGAGGTTTTCTTTGGAATTTTGGCCTTGTGTTCTTAGGCTCTAAGAGTTTTCAAGTTTTTGAAGGGTTCTTTAGTACGTAATGGGGATGTGCTTGAGCAACCAGATAAAGGTTGAGAGCCCTTTTCATACTGGTACATTTATTTTTTGAATTTCTCAATCCATTAGCTAGAATGTCTTGCTCTTCATTATTGCTCCAGTTTTCCAATTATGGGAAAGCTCACCTCTGTTTAATCTTGTAACTTCGTTTTCAGAAGTAGAATTTGCGACATATGAACCCATTTGTATTTCTTAGTTGTTTATATGATTTCTGCTCTGTGCTATAGTTGCCAATCTTTTAGTATAGATGGAATATATGGGCTGAAGTGAAATTAAAATTCACATCCTCAGCATTTTCTGAGGGAAATGTAATCAGTCTTTAATTTCCTATTGAACCTGCCAGAAAGAACAATGGGATAGGTGATTGAGACTAGAGATCCTGCTTGATTGATTTTCTCACCAATGATTTTTTATCTGGGGAAACCTTCAATATATTCTCCATTGTATATGTTAAAATAGTGGAAATTTGAAAAAAATGACCACTTTTACGTGTTCAGAATTTTAAACTTTGAACTTCATAATATTCTGCATAAGTTTAACAGTATACTTCCTCAAGTTAACTTATGTTATTTTGAAATTTTTTTATATGTGTAGTTGTAATTATTTATTCTTTCTACTTTATATTGTCTTCCGTTATTTGTCTTCTCTCACTGTTCCTTTGTACGTTCTTATATTCTTCGTCTTGTTTGTTTCACTTATGTGTATATGTCTCACTCACACCGCTATAAAATACCGGAGGAAGAGCGTATGCTTGGCCAAATTTCACAAGTAAGCCACATAAAGTACATAACAATTGTCCTCAACAAGTCCAAATTTCACACCGCCATAAACCAACGGCTTGCAAGATTTGGTCTGCCGGAGTTCGCATTAATTATTGGCTTGAAGTGAGGCGACTTACCTAAAGGGCCGGCTTCCGAAAAAATAATTGAGAAATGTCGACTACGGGACAAACTGTTTACCAATAGAGACCGAATTACTTGTAGCGACCTAGAGACGGTTTTCCTCAAATGTACATTCACGAACTGTCGTTCCTGACAGTTGAAATGTCAAGTGTCGAGATTAACAAGTATTTAATGTTTAGAACGACAGATGAAATGTCGAGAAAATTGTATGAAATGTAGAGAAATTTCCTGTTTCGAATACAAATGACGATAACATTTCAAGTGTCGAGAAATGCATGAAATGTCGAGAAAAAAAAATTGGAAAACACGTCATTTAACCATACAACAATTAACAGTGCTTTATTATGAAATTACTACCATTAACAACTTCCTTAAATCCATTGTGTTTTCAACAACCAAAGAAACTCATCATACCACAACTAGACATTATACACCTAATTATGTGAATGAAGTGTCAATTAAATGCAAATAGAAATTGGTAGGAGTTGGTGTGATTCATTCTTGATGAATTGAAGAACACGTGCTCATTAACTATAAAACATTTGCATTTGCTTAAATATGAAATGACAATTATTAACTAGTTCTTCCTTAAATTGATTATGTGTTCATCCACCCAAGAAATCCCTCATACCACAAGTACATAGTGTACACTGATATGAAAGAAATGTCAATCAAATGTAAATGGAAATAGGTGGAAGTTGGTGTGATTAATTTCTCGTGCATTGAACAAGACGTATTCATCCACTATATAATATTGGTCTTGGCTTGAATAAGAAAGTACTAGCATTAACAAGTTTTTACCACAATTTATGTCTTCATCCACCGAATTTGTTAACTTCACCCCGCCTGGGTCGTCCGCGGACAACCCGATCGTCATCGACTCGGAAGATGATGAAGATGTCAATATTTTTTTTCCCATATGTTCCTCAACCGGGGAATCGTCGTCGTAGAGTAAGCCTTCATCCCATTCCATTTTCGGATCTAAACGAAGAAATTGAGCCGGTCGAAGTTGGAGTGGGGTGATCATATTGTCGATCGTACGATCGTCCCAGTAGAAGTCCCACCGGAAGCACACCACGTATTGTTTAATGATAATGTCGGAGCGATTCCCACAAGAAATGAAGATGTGATCATAATAAGCTCAGACGACGAGGATGACAGCGAGATGTCCTCTTTGTCCATTGTGGAGGATATGTAGAAAATGCAATCGTCGCACATGAAATGTTGAAGTATATCTAGTGACATAAAAATCCATATGGGTAATGAGTAGTTTTTTGTGGTGATCTCCATTTTGTATATGTATTCACCTACAACATACAGACAGTTATGACATGATTTTTTTGTGATTATCATTTTGTATGTCTTGTGACTTATGAAAACGAGTCATTCATGGCTTCTTTCGTACCCGTTACCAAAACGAAGATGATGTACCCAAAATGTTCCCTAAATTTGTTTAGTGTTTAATGTTATTCTCGACATTTTAAATTTCTAGAATTACATTTAAACTATCATTCTCGACGTTTATAAAATGTCGAGAATGACATTACGGGATTCACTACAAGTATGGTGGCTTCTCATGGAAGCCACTTGATAATAGCTACAAGTATGGTTGCTTCTCATGGAAGCCACTTGCTCTCCTTGAAATTTGTGTCAAATTGGGAAAAAAATACAAATAGAATAATCATTTCATTAAGGGTAAAATAGACAATTTGGTATCAAATTTGGCCATTTTTGCAAGAATTATAAGAAAATGACATTTTCCAATTGACACTCATAAAATTGGACATTCTTGAAAATATCCCTTAGAAAAATGCTATTCATCTCCAGTGGGGATGCATCCTCAATCTATGTGGCGTTTATGTGATATTAAATGATATGTGAAATTAAATAAGTCATTTAATTTCACATATCATTTAACCAATCATTTATATCCACATAGACTGTGGATACATTCCTACTGGGAATGAATAGCATTTCTCCAACAATTATGGGTTTGACTAGGGGAGTGATAACGATTTATTGTAGGAACTCCAAACATTAAAAATATTATAAAATTCAACGAATAAATCTGTTCGTTTTTGAATAGTATGAGAACGTCGACAAATACCAATTCCTTTACGCGTTTATACGGTCAAAGTCATGAGTACACTTCTCCCTTATAACCTTCTTTCCTTGATACACGGTTGCTAATACATACATATATTTATATATATAGAGTTTAAGAACTGTTAACTGTATAATACTCGATAAATTTGAAAGAAAGTTTCTAAGATTTTATACCTTCCAAATGTACTGTTCTTTTTGCAAGATTGGAGACTGAATTTTCGAGTGTTTTAGAGTCTGAGAAACTTCGAAAATGGCCGGAGGAAGCGGAGAAAGATCGTTGGAGGAAACACCGACTTGGGCTGTTGCCGTAGTCTGTTTTGTTCTGGTTGCAGTTTCAATAGTCATCGAGCATATTATCCATCTTATTGGAAAGGTATGCATGCATTGTCTAATTTCATCATCTAGAAACTATAAGTTTTTTGCTAAAATAATCAAATTTTTAAATACTTGCAGTGGTTGAAGAAGAAACATAAAAGGGCTCTATATGAATCACTTGAAAAGATCAAAACTGGTACATGAACAAACTTTTGGCCACTACTTTTTTTTCCCCGATTTGATCATTGAAAAATTCGGTGATAATTTTGTTTTTTAATTTTTTGGTGGATTAAGAGTTGATGCTGCTGGGATTTATATCCTTGCTGCTAACAGTAGGACAAGATACAATTTCTAATGCATGTATATCGAAGAAAATTGGAGACACGTGGCACCCATGCAGTAAAAAAGAAGAGGCTGATAGCTACAAAAAGACTCATAAAATTGAAGATGAATCTCGCCGGAAACTTCTGATGTTTGGCGGCGCAGGTGGTAATGGCAGCATTAGACGGGTGCTGGCTGGTGGAGGAACAGACAAATGTGCAGAGAAGGCATGACTTTGTTTACTTTGAGTCAATTACCCATTTCGAATAATTCCAAATAAACACTTGAAAATTCGCTAGGTAACTGACGTGAAAATTGACAACAACTCCTCAGGAAAAAGTCCCGTTTATGTCAACGTACGCCATACATCAGCTACATATTTTCATCTTTGTTTTGGCTGTTTCTCATGTCCTCTATTGTATACTCACTTTGGCTTTGGGAAGACTCAAGGTATAAACATTTTAATCTTCCATCTCTCTGCATACGTACAATTTTACATTAATTCTTGACGACTTAATAACTATTTCAGATGAGAAAATGGAAAGCATGGGAAAAGGAAACAAGAACCCTCGAGTACCAGTATTCACACGGTAACCAAACTAAAACTCGATTGCTCGAGTAAAAGAACATATTATAAGATATAAAAGATTAGGTATACCATATGTATTGACGAGGTAGAAATGTTTCTAATTGAAATGACACGACTACACTTGACAGACCCCGAGAGATTCAGGTTCGCTAGAGAAACATCATTTGGAAGAAGGCATATGAGCTTCTGGAGCGAAACCCCAGTTCTACTTTGGATTGTAAGTACTTTCTTGGTTACGAATTTAAAATTGAACTAACAAGAATTGGTGTTTGGGCGGGGGAGGGGGAGGGGGTTAACAAAGTTATATACAGTGAGATTGTCTCCTTCAAGCCTCCTGTATTTGTAGCTCAAACTCATTTTTTATTGTAAAGTTCATGATATTTACAACTTTTATCAACTTTTCAATCATATATTTCATCAACTTCGATCAATATCTACTGAAAATCTAATTTGTAGCTTAGCCAAACATAGGCTAAATCTCTGGGCTTGATTTGATAACTTTTATGTAATAAACTGATAGAGGTTAATGCCAAATCCCGACTCCATAAATAGTTTAAACATACAGTGCTTTAATTCACAAAATTGCTGTTTTCGGTAAAAGAAGTATTGATAGATTGACAACACTTTTTAATTTCATTAAATTCCTCAATTTTGTTTATTGTCTCCAAATTTTTTGTTACATTTTTGTTTTCTATATTCTATTAATTAGAACATATGGTCTCTGATGATGGTTTGTCCAAATATTTTGTTAGTGTACTTTGAAATGAGAGACAAATATTTTGTCATATTTTTGTATTTGTAATTTTTTTTGCTTACATAAAAATACAAGGGTCAAATAAGTCCATTTACACCTTCCTTTTACCTTCTCCGGAGACAATTAATAAAAGGTCGAAAATAAAAGCAACTATTATCTTACTAAATTTTTAGTATATCAATTTTTATATAGGAAACCCTGTTATTATCTTACCGAAGATTATCAATTCTATAGATATAAAAGTACTATTTTCAAGTAATTTCATGTGTACTAGATCTTGATTATATACATTTTCAACTAGATAATTCAGGAACAAGAAGGAAATAGCATGAATCTTGTTCTCGTGTCCTCAGAATTTATTAGATTATCTAACGCTTTTAATGTTCAGAAGAACGTAGATTTCGTAACTTTAATGCTGCTGTGACGTTCGTTTTGTCCATTTCTTTCTTTGCAGGTTAGCTTTTTCAGGCAATTTTTTAGGTCTGTACCAAAAGTTGATTATTTGACCCTACGACACGGATTTATCATGGTAATTATTTTTATATTTCACGTCCAACAAAAAGTATTTACACTGGATTGTAACACTACTCACTTTTTTCAACTCGTGTATCTATCGTTTCAGGCTCACTTAGCACCTCAAAGTCACAACAAATTTGATTTTCAGAAGTATATAAAAAGATCGTTGGAAGAGGACTTCAATGTAGTAGTCGGAATTAGGTTGGTACTCCATATTTTCACTTTCTTTGTCTATGTTTTACGGGTTTTCTATGGTAAATAAATACACTCCTTTTTGCTTTTTCCAGTCCTCCAATCTGGTTCTTGGCTGTGGTCTTCTTGCTCTTCAATACACATGGTGAGTCTGTAAATTATTTATTTATATCGAGTATCGACTATTAGTCTAGACAATGTATCTTATGTTCGACGAGCCAACAACGCAAAGGACAATAGAAGAGATTTTAAATATTATTTCTTGGTTTGATTATTTATCTGAAATGTTCTCTGTGGACAGGCTGGTATTCCTATCTATGGCTACCCTTTATCCCATTGATTGTGAGTAAAAATTTCCCAAATACATGCCCTTAAGTTGACCTTTTACATTTCTTTAATCAATTGATATATCTGAAAATTACTTGAATGAAACTGCAGATAATCTTGCTGGTAGGGACCAAACTACAAGTGATAATAACTAAAATGGGGCTGAGATTTCAAGAGAGAGGAGAAGTTGTTAAAGGCGTGCCTGTGGTTCAACCCGGGGATGATCTCTTCTGGTTCAATCGTCCACGACTCATTCTATTCCTTATCAATTTCGTCCTATTTCAAGTACGTCATTTTCTCTCATACCAAGTTTTTCGTTTCCTTTTTTCCTTAAAACTGACCTACTATTCAAAAAACTCGCAGTTCTTGAACATGAAAATCATGTCATGCAGTCCATCTAAAGAAAATGCACTAATAGCATGTTGGACTAAGCTTATAGTTTAGTCAAAGTTTTATTTTCAAACATATTTAGATACATTTTTATTCCTTATGAATGAGTTAGGGGTGGTTCTCATCGTGTTTCAGTTTTGAGTTTTGAATTCATTTTAAGCTTTATGTTTTGAGTGTCTATTTTGAAATTGTTGAAAACGCGTTCTTTTTGTCAATTTGAAAAATTGTTTTCAAAAATAAAAACTGAAGTTTTGACTTGATTTTAACTGAAAACAATCAAAACGACATTTTTGATGTTTTCCGTCTTCTTTGTAAATTTTAAATTCGTTTTTGGAAATTCGTTTCTAATAGATAAGTAAACATATTTTCAGTATTTTCGAAAACTGAAAATGACTTGAAAATAGCAAAGAGAATAAACCCTTACTTTTTTAACAGCTACTTTAAAAATAAGTAAATAAATATTTTCAAAATTTACTTATTTACTTATAATTAAACTCTTTCACCATTGTAGAATGCATTTCAATTGGCATTCTTTGCCTGGACTTGGTTTGAATTCGGATTGAGGTCTTGTTTCCATGAACGTGTGGAGGATATAGTCATCAGAATATCAATGGGGTGAGCCTCATTTACGTACATATTACTTCATTCTTTTTATTATTTACTTTATTTTTTCTATTAATATTATTCAATTATAGTTTAATTAATTCTCGTAATTAATTTCATCAATAGGGTTCTCATACAGATTCTGTGCAGCTACGTAACACTCCCACTTTATGCCCTTGTTACTCAGGTAAGTGTGATATTTATGTTAAAGTAGTAAAACTCACATTGGTTAATCATTGAAATATTCATAAACATAAAAGGGCTAAGCTACTTCTCTTAAAAATGTTACTTTTTAAAATGAAATTTCAAACCTTAATTATAGTATTAGGCACATTAAGCCCAAACGAACAATTTGATCAGAATAAAACTCAAACGATCACAAGAATTTCAAGATTGGTCAATTCGAATGAGCCACCATCTCGAAATGTTAAGGAATAAATCTTACATTGATTAATTATCGAAGCATAAACCAATATACTTGGGTTGGACAACTCTAATAAGATTGACATTTTAAGATGAATTTATTTTAATAGTTTACAGTAAAAATATTTGATATATGTAGTTATTTTTTTCAATATTTTCGTTGGTACTAAATCTTGTGAGCATAATTGAACAGATGGGATCGACGATGAAACCAACCATATTCAACGAAAGAGTGGCCACAGCCCTAAAAAACTGGCACCACACAGCCAAAGAACACATCAAGCAAAGCAAGAATTTAGGCATGGCAACGCCAATGTCAAGCAGGCCGGCTACACCCTCTCGTGGAACCTCCCCTATCCATCTCCTGCGCTACTACAAAGGCGAAATAGACAGTCTCCGAACATCTCCCAGAAGATCGAACTTTAACATGGATCAATGGGAAACCGATGGTTCACCATCGCCATCTCCTGCGCGTTTCCATCAAGTTGAAGGATCCTCGACTTCCCTCCACCAGATTGAGCTAGGTTATACTGAACACGAGGTTGAGCTGCACCACGAGACGAGCTTGTCTTGGCGGGCTCCGCTGTCACAGCCACTTGAGGAGCAGCACGAGATTAGTATTGGCATGCCTAATAAGGATTTTTCATTTGATAAAAGGACAAGCACATAAATTTGGCTACAATAAATCATTTTTGGATTTTTTTAATGTATTGTAGTTATGTTTTTATATATTACGGTAAATGAAGGATTCACAGTTTTGAATAGTTACTTTCATTAAAAATCAGATATTTAGTATATATTGATGAAAGTGATAAAGCGTGTGATTGAAAAGTTGAAAAAAATTATGAGCTCATAAAATACTAGATTAAGATTAATTATTGACTCCGACTTAAATATTTTTCAAGTTTTTTAGCTAAATCAAACATGAGCTATGAGCTAAGAAGTTGATTGTATTGAAATTTAGAGATTGCTCTATTCTACCCTAATTTTGGAGCCCTAATTTAAATTTTAGTGTGTCAATGACTAACACTAACGTTAATGTTTGGTGGAGATTAAAAGTTGTTAAAAATTTTAAGTGAAAGTTAATAATTAATTTTAACCACATATTTTAAGGAATGCATAACTTTTTAACTATATATTTCATCATTTTTTGTAAAAATCTACTAAAAATCTGATTTTAATCTGCACCAAATATGAGCTAAATTTAAATGAATTTTACTAATGCTTTGAAACGAAATCACATCCCGCCTTTAGGGTCTGTTTGACATGATTTTTGCTTTGTTTTATGAAAAAACTTTCTTAATTTTTATTTGAAAATAAATTTCTAAAAGAGTTTCCTATTTTGAAATTACTTTTAGAGGAAGTCGGATTAGACCAACTTTCTCTAAAAACTTTTCTAATTAAAAAAAGCACTTTCATAAATGAAGTAATTTGTAGCATATTTTAACATGAATTTCGGGTCAAGATGCTTATTTGAAATGATGAATTTCAAGATTTTTTGAATGGTTGAATCACACTACTTTCCAAAACTCTAAATCTACAATTTTCTTGCACTCCAATGGTCCCTCTAATCACAATGGAAGGGGATTATTTGCCACAACCTAAGTGCCAATTTTGTGAGTTTTCATGCCAAAATAGTGATTCTAGATGCCTTTCAATTTTGATGATATTTTCCATACTAATTTTCACCATTTTATTGTCATTTTTCCCTCTGTTGACACCGACCTCCAAGGTGGTTGAGGTCGGATTGATCCACATCATAGGTAGAACATATGTTGAGCTCGGTTGTGTGAGGTCAGCTCGGAGGTGGTAACCTTCTGCGAGAAGCTTGTGTAGTCTTCCAAGGAAAGGGTAAATGTAATGATTAAGAGATCTCTGACAGGATATATGAGCCACCAATCATCGAATTACTACTGGAGAGACCTGTCATCAACACCCACATAATCCTCAAATCAGAAGTGTTAGCATTCCCTATTAAATAATGCATTAATTGCTGGGGGCCACTTTCAATTAATGCTATGAGGTACTCTGACAGAATCCAACTCGGCAGCTAATCTTATTGCACCAACTACTGTACTTATCCAACTCGAAATTCTAGCGACAAGACAGGAGGTGCAGCATGCATGCATATTTTCTCTATAAATAGGGACCCCAAAGCCCAAATGAAGGTAAGGAAAAAACGTGAACAAGAAACATACATCAACTCCCAGTATATTCTCATACTTCAAATATCTCCTATTATTACTAGGAAAAGAAGGGGATTGAATCATATTCTTGTAAACCCTTGATTATTTCAATAAAAAATCCACGTTTCTTTCATTAAGTTGGCTTGAATATCGTTCATTCAAATTTCAACGTCAACAGTTTGGCGTTAGAAGGAGGGGCTCGACTTGGGAAAATAGCCCCATCTCTCTACAAAATCAGCAAACCAGTACAATGGACGAATTTTCAGTATCTGGAAATCGATCCCATACTTGCCTCGAACAAACCAGTAACCTAGCAAACATTGAGAGACGATGCTACAATGGAGCTCTTGATCCTCAAATGGTGGCCATGAAGGAGGCCATTGAAAAACTGATAAACTTTGTCAGTCGACTGGAGCAAAAACAAGCTCAAAATCCACTGCAGAACGTTGAAGTGGAATCACCTCAACAAGAAAGAACTAGGTGACCTCCCACTAAAAGGACTCTCCAGTTTTCGAGTGGAGAATCTTCTAAAGACCGAACTGAAGAGGTCAGAAGTTCTCCTGGCACGACAAACCGACTGCTAGGAGAACAAATAGTGTATTCAATAGGCTAGGCTCCCAGCACTCACTAACACCCCCAAATAAAAACGATGAGCCTCGCGTTCTCAGGAAGTACATAGTTGATTTGGAAGCCAAAAAAAGAGGAGGCACGGAAGAATACCTCACAAAGAGTCATCCCCCCTGTACCGAGGACATTCTGGCAGAACCACTGACTGAAAAACTAAAAATGCCACAGTTGACCGGGAATGACGAGGAAGGAGACCCCCTCAGCCATTTGGATAAATACGCCTCATGGATGGAATTACAAGGGGCTGGAGACGCCATAATGTGTCGGGCTTTTCCCTTAACTTTGGGGGATAAAGCCCAAAGGTGGTTTAGAAGGTTGCACCAGAGGTCGATAAAAAGTTGGAATGACCTCACCACAGCCTTCCTAGCTCAGTTTACGGGCTTCAAAGCAAGGATCACACCTAAGGAGAGGTTGGTAAGCAAAAAGCAAGAAAAAATCGAATCCCTCAAAAGCTTCTTAAACATGTTCAACAAACAGTCCATGGAGGTAGAAAAGATCTTTGATGATGTCACGCTAATGGCAGTTCTTTCAGGGTTAAGACCAAAAACAAGGTTTTGGTGGTTTGTTCATGTAGATGGACCTCGAACGTACCACGAGTTCTTAGGCCGAGCTGAGAAATACATAAGTGCAGAGGAAGCTACGTCAAACCAGGAGGACGTCAAGCACGCCCCACATTCCCCACAAAGACACAAGGGAAAGCAAACTAATAAAGATTCAGGTCGAGATAAAAGGAAGGACAAAAGGGATCAAGGTCGTTCCAGGCCGTATCCCGACAAATTTCGCGAATATCATCCTTTGAACGCAACATTGGAAGAAGTGTTCCTACAGGTAGGGGAAAAGAAGACCTTTCACTGACCTCCGCCTAAAAAAAAGGAATCTGTTGGGAAACACCAAGGGAAGTACTACCGTTACCACAGATCAACGGGACATGATACTGATAATTGTCAAAATTTAAAAGAGGTGGAGTCCCTCATTCGACGAGGTCACTTACAAGAGTTCGTAGCCAAACCTAGAGAGGCAAATTCCATAGGGACTCAACATCCTAACCAACAGAGGATAGTCTCTCAAGGTCGACCAGGGCCTCAAACTCATGATACCCAACACTGACCTGAGATTAAAATGCTGATAAGTGGAAATCAATATCTGGAAGGATCGCGAAGAGCTCGGCGCAGGATGGCACGCAATGCTCACGTATGGCAAAATTATAGTGTAGCACCGCCAGACTTGGAGGTCTACGCCTCACCACACCTAGAATGGTTTTCGATTTTCAGAAGGAGATGTGCAGGGGATTCTTCAAGATCAAAGTGATGCGTTGGTCATAGCCATGACTGTTGCGGGGGTACAAATACGCTGAACCTTAGTAAACAATGGGAGTTCGGTAAACGTTCTGTACTCTAGAACTTTGGAACAAATGGAAATACTTGAACGGTATGTTCGGCCATATTCTAGAAGATCGTAAGGGTTTTCAAGAGACCTTATTGAATCCCGCGGACAAATCTGCTCAGCGTGGAGATAGGCAAACCCCCATGCTAAAGGAGGATTTTGGCGGACTTCATTGTTGTGGATCTACCTTCAAAAATACAATACCATACTAGGAAGGACCATCTTACATGAGCTACAAGCTGCCACATCAATATACCACTATTATCTCAAGTTCCCAACATCAAGTGGTCCAGGCGTGATACGCGAGAACTAGGAGGAGGCTAGAACCTGTAATGTCGACTTACCTAATCCCCAGGTTCTAATGCTGAAGAGCCAGCACTCCCACCAAGCATGAGTCTCAAAGTTCAAAAGGCCCATTATGGCTGACCTTACTGAGATTAGCATTACAGAAAAACACCGCAGGAAAGTGAATGATGATCTGCTCCTGTTCGAGGAAAAAGAGGCTGATCCCAACCCTTACCCCGGAGTGCTTGTTATCCCTGTGCTTCTGTCCAAAGTCCACATTCCCAGAGTCTTGGTAGATACAGGGAGCTCTCTTAACATACTTTATGCTAACACATTGGAACAAATTGGAATTCCACTCAGTCTTTTGCAACCATACCCACACATGATCATGGGGTTTGACGGAATACTTTCTGGAGCAAAATGAATAATTAAACTTCCTATTGAATTTGGAAAATTCCCTCGCCAAGTCAAATTGAATGCGGAATTTGTAATTATGCACGCAAGGTCCCCCAACGATGCTATCATGGGACAACTACTACTATTCGATCTTAGAGCAATAGTATCAATGTACCATTACTCTATCAAATTTCCTACTCGTCATGGTATGGGACATGTCAAAGGAGACAAAGACGTTGCTCAAAGATATCAAATGGTCATCAATTCAAAAGGAGAAAGGGTTTACTACCCCTCGGGGATCTATGTGGTGTGCACGAAGGAGCCCTCAATGAGCTCTTTGGACCCACGAATGAAAGTGTGGGGAGGAGAACCTATGGAAGAACTGGACACCATTGAGGTCGGTACTAACGATCTCCATTAAGAACTTAAGATCGGTCATGAACTGTGACCTCCACTAAGAAGCCAGATCATTAGTTTCCTTCAAGAAAATCTTGACGTCTTCGCTTGGGAGCACTTCGATATGAAGGGAATCGACCCAAAAATCATGAGCCATAAATTGGGAGTTGACCCTTTGATTCGACCAAAACAACAACGGCTCTGGCCCTTGAATATAGAACGGTATGAGGCCCTAAACAAAGAAGTACAAAGACTGCTCCAAAACTGGTTCATTAGAGAAGCAAAGTACCTAAAATGGATTGACAACCCTGTCCTAGTTAAGAAAAACAACGGGAACTGGAGGGTGTGTATTGATTTCACCGATCTGAACAAAGCGTGTCCCAAAGATAGTTTCCAGCTACCAAGGATAGATCAAATGGTAGATGACACTGCTGGGCATGATTTGCTCAGTTTCATGAATGCATATTCAGGCTACAACCAGATACCAATGTACGAACTTGACCAAGAACATACAGCTTTTATCATTGACCGAGGTCTTTACTGTTATAGGGTGATGCCCTTTGGCCTCAAGAACGCTGGGGCAACATACCAACGCTTGGTTAACACTATGTTTACCAAACAAATTGGTAAGACCATGGAAGTATATGTAGATGACATGTTGGTAAAAAGCCCAGATGCCAGAAACCATCCACAACACCTCGTCGAAATGTTTGAAATTTTGAGGGCACACAGAATGAAATCAAATCCCCAAAAATGTGCCTTTGGTGTGAGTTCGGAAATTTTTTTTGGGATATATGGTAAACAGAAGGGGAATTGAAGCCAACCCAGAAAAGATAAGGGTCATTGTTGAGATGCGTCCCCCAGCTATGCCTAAAGAAGTTCAAAGCTTGACCGGACGATTAGCCACCCTTAGCCGTTTCATGTCAAAATCAACGGACAATTGCAGACTTTTCTTTGACGTATTAAGAAAGGGAAAGAAATTCGAATGGACGTTTGAATGCCAACTTGCATTCTACCAGCTCAAATCCCATTTCGCGCAGCCACCGGTACCATCAAAGCCAAAAAATAAAGAAGTATTACTGCTACACTTGGCAGTATCTGAACACGTCTTTAGTGCAGTACTCACTAGGGAGGAGATGGGGGTACAACACCCTGTCTATTATATTAGCAAAGCCTTACATGAGGCCAAACTTCGTTACTCTCCATTGGAAAAATTGGCTTATGCGGTTATCACTGCGGCTCGGAAAATAAGACCCTATTTCTTAGAACACCCAATCGAGATCTCAACCAATTACCCATTAAGGCAAGTGCTGCAAAAACCTGATACCTCAAGACGAATGGTGAAGTGGTCAGTAGAGCTCAGTTAATTCAACATAAGGTATAAGCCACGCACCTCCATAAAAGCTTAGGACCTAGCTGACTTCATTGCCGAATTCAGCTCGGACCCCAAAGAAAAAATGCACCCACATATACCTTCGAAACTCTTTGTAGATGGATCATCTACAGATGAACAAGCTGGAGCTGGGATTATGCTGATTAGTCCAGATCAACAAGTGTTTTGCGAAGCACTACCCTTTGACTTTAATTCATCCAATAATGAGGCCAAATATGAAGCCCTCATTGCTGGCCTGCGGATGGCCAAAGAAATGAAATTGATCACCTAGTTGCGTACAGTGACTACCAACTGGTAGTAAATCTGGTCAACGAAATCTATCAAGCGAAAAAAGAAAGAATGAATGATTACCTTCAGCTCATCAAAAAGAAACTAAAAATTTTTGGGAAAGTCCAGGTCGAGCGAGTTCCACGAACTCAAAATGGACATGCTGATACTTTAGCTTGGTTAGCAAGAAATAAAGGGATTGAAAGGTTTGATAGTATCCCAATAGGAAGGATCTGCTATCTCGCTATTAAGGAATCTAAGGTCATTCACATCACCATCGATCCTAGACCAACTTGGATGGATGAGATCATCTTGTATCTACAAATAGGTGCATGCTCCGAAGATCCCAACATGGCAAGAAAGTTACGAATACGGGCAGCGATGTACACATTGATTAACGGTGTCATGTATAAAAGAGGATATTCTGTGCCTCTACTCAGGTGCCTGAATGAAGAAGAAGCACTGAATGCCATGGAAGAAGTACACAGAGGAATATGTGGAAACCATGCTAGGGGACAGTCGTTGGTTCAAAAAATTATGCGCCCAGGGTATTTTTGACCAACCATGAAAAATGATACACTGGAATTTACTAGAAGGTATGACAATGCCAAAGATTTGCTCCTAACATCAAACTCCTACCTGGGGAATTGAATTATGTGATGGCACCATAACCCTTTGCTAAATGGGAGATTGATTTAATCAGTCCTATGCCAATCGAAAAAGGGGGCACCAAATTTGCAATTGTGGCAGTCGATCACTTCACCAAATGGGCTGAAGCTGAACCATTAGCTAAAATAACTGAGTACAAAACCACAGAGTTCATATAGAAGTCGATTGTATACAAGTTCGGAATATCCCATTCCATTGTATCAGACAACGGGAAACAATTCGACAATGCCTGCTTTACAACCTTTTGTAAAGAACTTGGAATTTAAAAGTATTTCTCCACGCCGAACCACCCATAGGCTAACGATCAAGTTGAAGCTATCAATAAAATTATCAAGCATACACTGAAGGCAAAGCCTGATAATCTCAAAGGAGGATAGGCAGAAGAACTACCTGGTGTGCTATGGTCTTACTGCACAACATCCAAAAACAACACTGGAGATACTTCATTTTTCTTAGCATTTGGGGTAGAAGCTATCATCCTGCTTCTAGTAGACTTTAGTTCGGACACTGGCATATAGGGAAGATAAGAACAAACTAGTGTTACGAGGGAAATTGGATTTAATAGAAGAAAAAAGAAGTATGGTAGAAATCAGAAATACAGTGTATAAACAACGCAATGCAAGGTACTATAATGAAAAAATAAAGAAACGAGAATTTGAAGTTGGCGACCTTGTATTAAGAAAAGTCTTTTTGGTCACAAAAGAACTCAACTCCGGATCCTTTGGACCCAACTGGAGGAGCTTATGAGTTGGAAAACATGGAGGGACGACCCCTACTACATCCTTGGAATGCTGAGCATCTCAAAAAATATTACCAGTAAAGATGTAGTTGTATTACACATCGCATGATCACCCATAAATAAAAAGTATGCTTTATGTATGAATGGTCTGACGAATATCAAAGCCCTACTCATGAGTAGGCCGAACTGAGGTTGCATGTGCTGCAACACTTAGTGAAAATTCATGTAAAGGAATATAAAAGCCCTACTCATGAATAGGCCGAACTGAGATTGCATATGCTGCAACATTTAGTGAAAATTCATGTAAAGGAATATCAAAGCCCTACTCATGAGTAGGCCGAACTGAGGTTGCTTAGTGAAAATTCCTGTAAAGAAATATTAAAGCCCTACTCATGAGTAGACCGAACTGAGGTTGCATGTGCTGCAACACTTAGTGAAAATTCCTGTAAAGGAATATCAAATCCCTACTCATGAGTAGGCCGAATTGAGGTTGCATGTGCTGCAACACTTAGTGAAAATTCATGTAAAGGAATACCAAAGCCCTACTCATGAGTAGGCCGAACTGAGGTTGCTTAGTGAAAATTCCTGTAAAGAAATATCAAAACCCTACTCATGAGTAGGCCGAACTGAGATTACATATGTTGCAATATTTAGTGAAAATTCCTGTAAAGGAATATCAAAACCTTACTCATGAGTAGGTCGAACTGAGGTTGCATGTGCTGTAACACTTAGTGAAAATTCCTGTAAAGGAATATCAAAGCCCTACTCATGAGTAGGCGGAACTGAGGTTGCATGTGCTGTAACACTTAGTGAAAATTTATGTAAAGGAATATCAAAGTCCTACTCATGAGTAGATCAAACTAAGGTTTTAAATACTCAGTAAAATTTCTTATGAAAAGTGGAAAACTTTCGGAACTTGCTTATAAATTAAAAACCAAATCAAGGTTGCATTTGTCACTATGCTTAGTACACAACTCCAAAGATGTATTATTAGTAAAGCGACTTAAGCAAAAATTCGTACGCATTGTAAAACATTCAGTACAGAGAAATATACATAAAATAGTCAAAACAAAGTAAAGCACTTGATGAGACAAAGTTGTAAATCCAAACGAAGATCGAAAGTTACAAGTAGAACTTAAAAGATCCGAAAAGTTTGAAAGTAAAAAACTAAAGAACATTGCAAAAACTATTGGACTGGAGGGTCTTGTGGAGGCACATATTTATGGACTATGTCCTCCTCAGCAGGCGTAACCCGAACTTCAGCTGATAGGGACAGCTGCTCTAGTTCCTTTTGTTGTTCTTTGTAGGCCTATGCCCGGAACTCAGTATTCCAGTCTGGACGTTCTTTATTGACATATTTGATAATTTTCCCTAAGGCCACAACATACGCATCTTGAGCCAACACGTCAAAAGCTGGAGAAGCCCTCCACTCTTCCACGGCCTTAGAAGCCTTCAGTTCGGCTTCCTTCACCCTCTTTACCTCCACATTCGCCCTAGCAGTGGCAATATCTGCCCTCTCTTTTTTGTTTTTGGCTTGGGCACTAGCCTTCTCTCCCCAAGATCTCAACTCCTGGACCTCGTCCATCAACTTTAGCTCCTTAGTCAAGCTGGCATTGAGTTCTTCCCCCATCTTATTTAGGTGATCCTCATAAATTTTCTCCTTTCCATGAAGGACGCCCTCTCTGCCTCAACCTTCTCAAAAAGGGGCATTCGCCCTATCCCTCACCTCCAGCATCTTTGCAAGCTCGGCATTGGCCTAAAGTTAATAATTAAGAAAATAGTGTTAAAAAGTAGCACAAAATAAAAATGATGCAGTAAATAGTGTTAGGAGCTTGAAAGATTACCTTTTCTGCTACGGACATCATGTGGAGGATTGCCCGGTGATTGTAGAGTTGAGCTGACAGGATGTTTTCTCCAATAGGCATCTCCGTCATAAACTACTGCTCCTTATCGTTCCGACTCCTAGTCATAAGGACGGCTGATTCTCTCAAAGGAGTGGACAATGCAGCTACTGACTCCCGACCTGGGGAGGGAGCTCGGAGAAAATCCAGAATGATCTCAGGACGATGCCCAAGTAAGCCCTCATCACTTGGCCTCTGCAGATCAGGGCACCGTCTTATGATCTTGAAGATGAGTTAGAGGTGGGAATAGCTAAATGAGCGAGCTGAGGAGAGTTGGGAGGCGCTGCTGGAGTTGATGGAGAAGATGATTCTTCAGTGCGGAGACGCTTCGTCAAAGGCTGATCATCCACAACCTCGGCCTCAGTCTCGATCTCCGCCACCTGGGGACCTCAGCAGGCACCTCTTCTTCTTTGTTTTTAGCAGCTTCAGCCACTGCAG
This sequence comes from Fraxinus americana, assembly GCA_035079005.1. NCBI lineage: Eukaryota > Viridiplantae > Streptophyta > Magnoliopsida > Lamiales > Oleaceae > Fraxinus > Fraxinus americana. The sequence continues at coordinate 5,096,246 of CM068720.1, read as the reverse complement.
CTGCCTTTGCCGCTCTAAAGTTCAACATTTCTGGGTTTTGACCTAATGAAAGAGATGACAAAACGTCAGCCACAAAAAGAGGTGAAAATCAAAAATTAAAATTAAAAAAGTCATTTACGAGAGGCTGTGTGAACAGAGGCCGTAGGTCGGCTCGACGATGAGGTCGGCGGTACTGTCTGAAGTAACCCCACCTGGAATAAGCTCGTGTCAGAAATCACAAACTTGCAGGACCTTTGCCTGTTAGGAAGAGCTCGGATGAAGTCTGCTTGTCTTTGGAGAGCTGAGCTCAAATGACAAGGTCGGTAAACTGCATACAAAGGAAAATCCTGAGTTAAAAAGATAAGTTTCATCATATATATGCCGAAGTAAAAACAGAGTAGCCACGACATACAGAAAGAATGATAAAGAGTTGGGACTACGTCCTCTCTATCCAACTCAGAGGGATGGAACTGCCAATCTCTAAGGACAAGAAAAACACCTATTTCCATCCTTTATTTGATGAAGGAGTGTCTAAAACTAACGGACCCCCAGTCTTAGGTCTAACACTAATGTACCACCAACCCGTGTTTTTCCCATTTTCCTTAAAAGTAAAAAGGGAGTTGAATTGGGATACGTTGAACTCGAGGTGGCTTAGTTGCCTCCACAAAATTAGGGTCGCGATGAGGGTTCGCCAGCCATTTGGACATAACTGGGTAGGGGTTATTCCCCAGGAAGAAAATAACTGCCTGATTATTTTTGGAAAAGGTAACCTCAGCCCAGCATGGAAGATTGCTGTGTTGAGCGCTACACACCCCACTAGAGGATTACTAGCTAGGTTGGAGGAGGACGGTACTACTAATTCTATGGAACTAGGGATGCCATACTTGGCCCTAATACTAGCAAACATACCCTCCGTAATCACCGACCTAAAAGAGTCAGCACCCCACTCTTGACTGCTACTCTCGCTAGCTATCCTTGACCTCTCTTTCGTCATCTTTCTTCACTGTTCCATGTTCCTAGGGAAATTAGATAATGAGGGAAAGAAGGAAGATATGGGGATGGGGGTTAATACTTCATGGCAGTCCGAACTGGCAGAAGAGGGGTTGGTAGAGGAAGAAGAAGACTTTTCTTAATTATTACCCCAGGATCGTACATGGGATTCGTCCGAACTCATTAAAAACTCCAGAAAAAAATGTATATAAAACACAGAAATAATGAGGTATTCTCAGTAAAAAAGGAATACCTGAACAAAGCCAACCTCAAAAAGAAGGTGAGAAGAAAAGATTTTCTAGAGAGCAAAATTTTGTATTTATGAATGCAAAAAGTAGAAAAATAGAAGATGAGGGGATTATTTAAAAGGACAGAATACCAAGGATCCCAATTCCAATCGTCTAAATAAAGGCAATAAATGAATAGACGGTTGGAATTAAAAACTTCAGGGAGAAGAAACCCAACTGCCTCATAGCGACATGCAAATGATCATGTGACATGTGTCCTTCACATTTATTAAAGTAATTATTGGAAAAATCGTAAATTGTGCTAATCAAATCCTAAAGGTCATTCCCTCACACAGGTCGACACTGACCTGGGGGGTAACTATTGACATCAACCTCCGAGTGGTTGAGGTCGGATTGATCCACATCATAGGTAGAACATATGTTGAGCTCAGTTGTGTGAGGTCAGCTCGGAGGTGGGAACCTTCTGCGAGAAGCATGTGTAGTCTTCCAAAGAAAGGGTGAATGTAATGATTAGGAGATCTCTGATAGGATATATGAGCTACCAATCATCAAATTACTACTGGAGAGACCTAAAATCAATGCCCACATAAACCTCCAATCAAAAGTGTTTGCATCCCCTATTAAGTAATGCATTAATTGCTGGGGGCCACTTTCAATTAATGCTCTGAAGTACTCTGACAGAATCCAGTTCGACAGTCAATCTTACTGCACCAACTACTGTACTTATCCAACTCTAAATTCCAGAGAAAAGACAGGAGGTGCAGCATACATGCATATTTTCTCTATAAATAGGGATCCCAAAGCCCAAATGAAGGCAAGGAAAAAAGTGAACAAGAAACATACATCAACTCTCAGCATATTCTCATACTTCAAATATCTCCTATTATTACTAGGAAAAAAAGGGGATTGAATCATATTCTTGTAAACCTTTGATTATTTCAATAAGAAATCCACGTTTCTTTCATTAAGTTGGCTTGAATATCGTCCATACAAATTTCAACGTCAACAAAGTGCAAGACAAATTTATGGGAATTATGTAAAAGCTTGGAAGTTGGTGGGAGTTGAGAGAAGTTATGAGTTTGAATTCTATTTAAATCATTCTTTCCAATTCACTTTAATAACTTGTGGATCGGGTCACCTTACATGGGCAACCCATGACCCATATTTTCTAACATCTCTCACTCGCACATGACGTGCTTGATCCGAACCACATGGGACAATGAATGTCATACGTTAGATCCTTCTCAAGATCTATCTTACAAAAATTCATACAACAAATAAATCGTGCGACCAACGAATAATATTAGAGCTCACAGTACTATAAACTTGTTAGAGATATATAGTAGCTCTAGTGAGGAATATCATATCTTGCTATACCCCAATTATTTTCCATCATCAATTCAAGTATTTTCAATCCCTCAAGTATTTATGGAATACACTTGAACCCTACATCTTATCATTGCATTCACACTTGTGTCCAATACCCTAAATGTTTAAAAATAATTGTCCGACCGGTGAATACAAATATAAATATTGGTCAAAATAGTCTTACTTTCCTACTTGAATCTTTTAGCTTTAAATCAGCTGATTTCCTAGACATGTCCCATCAAATCGAATCAATCATAGTTATTGACAACATGTTAAAGTAGTAACACCGAAATAAAATATAAAAAAAAGTTAAAAGTCACAAGGGTATATATGAGGTTATATAAACCTCAATGTCTCGCATAATGAGGAAGTAGTGATACATTCACTCATTTACCCAATATTGGTTGTAAAAGCTTACGTGGTATGGAACACACGCTACGATGTTTTCTCTAATTCTTTGGGAGTATGACATATCCTTTATAAACAAATAATACCGTACAGATCCTAGTTCAGGTATTCCTCGATACCTAACTTTAGTTCTCCTTATGATCATTCCTCCAGGCAATTTCAATTCGAGGACTCGATCTGACTATTAAACGGGTTTAATGGATTAGCAAAAATCCATTTTCGATTACTTGTTGTAATCTCATATTGATATCTCATCAGGGCAACTAGATCATGTACACAACATGATCACTATGTCTTATCTTAGCATACTCCAAAATGTCTGAAGTTATTGCTTGTGTGAGTAAGCCAATCTCAATCTGTTCGACATATTTTATATGCGCATGCAAAATATTATCTTGTAATCCCAACAATAGATTACATATGAACTTAAAATTGTTTATCTACAGGCATATAAAACTCAATCAAGAGTTTTCTGATACACTAAGTATCATATTCTACGTAATTTTGGAGATTCAACATTACCAACAAATATATCTCTAAACATCTTTGAAGTATGATGATTACAGACCATCATTATCGTAGATAAATTGCAAAGACACTTTCTTTGCTAATGTCTCTCACAGAAATACTATCGAGTGTTTAGTTCCATCATGATATTTGAGATCCTCAACACATGAGATAATTGCATAAATATCATGGATCTCATAATCACAACTAGTATCATTAGATATCCAATACATTTATACCAAATAATTTCTTCAACTGTCAAGATATATACAATAAGATATACTTCTTGCTTCTCTATATTGTAAGATTGTAGAAGTCTAATAACTATTTGTACTCGACTAACTCTCATCTTTAGTCGATATTTGCATATATATTCCAATCACAAGTTATTCCTTCGACAACAAATAGAATAACTAATAGCAGCACTCTTCAGGTATCACAATATCCTTTCTAATGATAACATTAATTCCCACTGACTAGATCCATGGTATGACTGTTCGTGCAAAACCTGCAAGTGTACGCGATCGTTGACAAGTATACGTGATAAGTTAAAAGTTATTGTCCCACAAGGAATAAATTTAAATCAAGGGCATTAGTTTTTATTCAGATTCAAAGCGAGCAAACGAAATAGAATTGTGGTTGATAATTATTCTAAATTATTCTACGAAAACTTGTAAAATTCGAGTTTTGTATTTATATGGAATGAATGTATTGGATTACGAATTCACCTATTATTATCTATTTCAATTCTCAACTATGTAGTTAGTATCGTTCATGCATTCTTGACAATTGATAAATCTATTGTAATTAAATCTCTTTTCCAAGACAAGTTAAATCTATTCTAATTACGACCTGAATCTATTCCTAGTTCGAATTCGAATGAATAGAACGCATTAAAATTTAGATTATCTCAAAAATTGCACACGTGGTAAATATTATTCTTAATATCTATCGCACGCGTGTTAATCAAGCAATTTTATATACTTATTGTGAGCCTCCCAACACTACAACAAGTAACTATATATTCAATTGGTGATCAAGCAATCAAATAATAAAATTATATATGCAAGATTAATCAAGAAAAACAAGAAATTAACTAACTACTTGTCTTGAATTAAAAATGAATAATAACAGGTTTCATCTTCATCCAATACATGAAATTAGTTAGCATAGCATATTATTATGTAAATTACACAAAAAGATATAGAAAAACATCACTGGAATGGAAAACAATGAATTGAAAGTGAAATACCAATTTCTTCTTCGTTAATCTTCAACCCGGATTTTGAATCTTCAATCTCTTGTGTTAATTACATTTGAATCTTGTGCTAGCTTCTTTCTCGTGGTCAAAATTAGGATCTAATATATTGTATATCTTCTTTTCACCGCTCCCCCCAAGAAAATAGGTTAAATTTGATTTTTGTAAGAATTTGGATAAAACAAGGAAACCGTGCCGTTTAGGCCTAAAAATGGCATGTGTGTGCGCACCGTTCAACGTTTTTTTCTCTGTATATGAAATTCATGCCCGTGCGCACGTGAGATAATTTGCTTGTGCTCGCGCACCGTTATACAATTTTCTATTTGTTGCACTTTGATCTCCAAATTTCTTTCTTCAATTATTTTGGTCCCTTTTTCGTATCTTCGTGATCCTCCATCCTCCAACTCCATCTAATTGACTCCAAACCCTCTCCAAACGTCAATACTAAGTCCGAATCATCTATTAACATTGTACGATTTAGTCCCCAAACTTTGGATTAGCTCCACTTTAGCCAATTTTCTGCTCCTTTTTGTCCAATTCCATCGTTTTTCATTGAGATGCACCTAACAAATAAAATTTATACAAAATTAAGCCCCAATTCATTTAAAATAACAATAATTGCTCTAGTTTAATGCTACAGATAAGTGTATATCAATGACGAATATTAGGACAAGTATATATCATAGCATACTTCTAAATCCTAATTGTACTAGATATGGTTATCTAAATATTTCGTTGTGCACTTATAGAGTCCTTGAACATATATGAAAACTTATATGGTCACCTTTCGACATATGAGGATCAACATGGTAATTCTAGAGTTAAAAATATTCAAAAATCTTTATAGTATACAACTCTTGTGACGGAGTGACAAGACTAGAATAATCTTTTTAAGATAAAAAATATAATTTGCTAAATATATGTCATTCATTTGAAAAATTAAGGACAACCATTTCAAAATGTTCTCAATACACCCCTTTTCATACTAAGACATATAACGTATCAATATCAAAATTAGAATTACAATATATCATCGGACTTTTATATAAATACAGTAAACTTCATCCACATGATGAAATTTTATATAAGATTTAAACCCTATTAAAATTCAAGTACAAGTGTTAAGATGATTGTATTAGGCTACGTGTATAACTACAAAGTTACTACAATACTATAAAAGCCTTCAACATAAAACCTACAAATCGATTTATTAGACCCCTTCAATCAATTCTCAATTGAGAATGAAAATGTAGTCTATAAATCTATTTGGTGTAATCTAAATTTAAACACACTATCATAACTACTATCAGCGTACAAAAGTAAATCTCACTATTAAGAAAAATGTTTATCAAACTCAATATACTCATATTGAATCTAACATTTCTTTTTTTTTTTTTTAAAAAGAGCTTTATTTATTATAAATTCATTAGTCTTCCATTTAATTTTTAAGAACATGAATGTTCAGAATAAACACAATGTCCAATTAGAACTTCGACCACTTCTCAAATTATGTTGAAATTCTATACTCCATATACACTTCCATCACTTTCATCTAATTTCTCCACTGATTTTTTAGAACCAATAATCATTGAAATTCAATGACTCTTAAATCCCACTCAAAACCAAGAATCATTGAAATTAAATAATTCTTAATTAGCTCCTATTTACTCCCACTTGAATCGAAGCTTAATATATACATATATATACTCTAAATTGATTAATCAATACACATCATATCAATTTTAATAATATTTTCTGAAGTTTTCTATCTTACTAGGAAAAATGTCAAATATCACATCTTGTGACTTTGATATCCACCCAAAATTTTACTAATGAAGAAATACCATTTAGACTGTCATGTGTATCTCGGAGATATACATATCATTTTTAATGGACTCGTGTTTCCAAACTCATTATCAATAACTTGTATAATCGATTATGAGTCTAAGACAACTCATATTTGGTTATCTACGTGCCCAAAGCTTATATATTCTGAATATACTAACATTGAGAAAACTCCATTAAGTGACACATTGCAGTTAACCAATATTCTACCCAAAAGAAAATACATAAATTGAACAGCATTATCTCAAGTTTCATCACATTCTGTAATATTCCGTTCCTTCTTCCTAATAGACCATATAATTATTGGTGATTAAGGAATAACAAATCCAATAAAAAATTCTCTTTCATTACCTAGATTATAGATCTCTCGTGATAGAGATTCACACTCTCAAACAGTCCTTAAAGTCTTCACTTCCACAATTTGATTTTCTACTCCCTTTCAATAAAGTCTAAATCAATAAATATCTTCAACTTATGAAAAATCAGAGGTACAACAGAAATGCGTGAATCCATCCATAAATATAATGAAAATATGAAATTTCATCTCAATCTTGCAAGAAATTCAGATGGATTTACTTAATAAAAGTTTAGCTCTAAAAGCTTTGAATGGTTTTCTCAACTCAAAACCTTAAACCATTGCACTAACATCCAGAACCATAACTAAATATCACCATTGTGAGTACGAATAATGCTACCACATATAAGTTCATGCGGAGACCATTTTTAGAAGAACAACAATGAGATCGAGTTTAGTAGAGTCTTTGATACTTCTTAATATCAAATAGGAGGTCAGTTTCTCCACTTTGCAACAGTATGTTGCATGTACCAGTCATATAAATGTTCACTCCATATTCATTATTTGTATATATCTATTTTGTATCAAGTCAAAGACTCGACATAGACTAAAAATACTTCTTGATCTCATATAAAGTGGGTTTCTAATTCTTGAATCCACTATCCACATAAGATAAGATCCAATATGTATAGTGTTGACACGTAAACAACACTAAGATGAATATATTCAAGTGCAATATCCTTTAACCTATCTACTTTTAAGATAAGAGATTCAAACTGTATGGTTGAAATAATTGAATGTTTATAATATTGGTCATCTACCAAAATCACTTTCATGTACTTTTATTTGATATGTTTTTCTTGGTCTCTTTTTCAATCTAATCATTATCCACATTTTTTTAACTCATTTAAAAATTAAGATCCGAAATCTTATATGAACTAGAACATTACTATACAATCATTTCATCGAGATTTAGCAACATCAAGTCACGCGGCTTTTAAATCAGACATGGGTAGTGTCAATAGAGAAAATTAACACTTCAATTAGTAAGTCACATTGACATTCAAAGTTCTCATCCATTGAAAAAAGATTAGTTTAAACTACTATTCACCAAAAAAAAAATTGTTAACTATCCCAGATCAATCACATTCGAGAAATGATCATCTATTAACAATCCAACTGCTCAAGTACTAGAATTTATCTTTTCCCGTACTTGACAAAGTTCTAATCTTTATTTTCTAGAGTAGTATGATCCACTTCAGATCTTCTAATACGTGACTGATGCTCTCTAAAGCGTTATATTATTCTCGTACACTCAAAATTTTATCATGCCAAACATTATTGCATTTAGCTTATCATATTTATTAAGGTCAACAACTATAAATTTTGATGCCACGATCTATCAGATTTTAGAGACACTTTCATCCTCAATCAATACCCATTTATGCACATATACAATTTTGTATTAATGCAAATTAACGAGCACATAGTCGAAAGTTCACTATGTTCCCAACCATCGTCCGCAATCCTATTGTTTCACTATCATAAACTTAATATCATAACGCAAAATTTCATGAGTTATAAGGGAGAATTCCATTAATTCTTTCAGTTTGGGAACTCCCACTGAGTTGGTGAATCAAAATGGTTATATGTGAGATTTTCTCTTAATCTTTCCATCACAAAACTATCACTCAACTGACAATCAATAGGTCTAAATAAGAATCTCACCAATTCTACTGACTTTAGTATTCATAAGAATTCATGAATTAACATATATCATGTAATACAATAAGATAATTCCATAATGTGCATAAAAATATAAATATGTATGTCTATCCAATTATAACATATATTATGGTATTGTAAATTAATTTTTCCAAAAAATAATTCTAATCATAATCGAAAAATAAAACTCACATCATTTAATTTTTATTATATAGACTTTCAACCTTACTTTAATATCAGTTGCAACACAATCCCGACAAATGGTAAGTGTCATCAAAATTCTCATATTCTACTTGATAACCCAAGAATAACTAACTAAGAGGGGTGAATTGGTTTTTGAAACTTTTTCAACAACTAGTCTCAAAACTATTGAATACATAAGATATAAATGCAAAGTGTAATATGAGAAGTGAATATGCAAATTTGATAACTTAATTCAAGCATTGTTACTTAAATAGATATAGTACAATGTAAATAGCAATTTAAAGTAAAGTGCAATAATGTAAAGATGACAAGCGAGTTTAATGGGATTCGATACACAATGTATTCTACGTCCCCATTACCAAACTCTTTGTCACGAGTAAGACTAAATGCACTATAGTGGAACTTACAAACAAAGAGTATCAATCCTTAAGTGACTCACAATAAGGAGCACTTATCCTTAAGTGACTTACAATTAGGAACACTTATCTTTAAATGACTTACAACAAGGAGCAGTTATCCTTAGATGACTTAAAACAAGGAGCATCTATTCTTAACAACAATCGAGTTTTCACAAAGATCTCGAAACCACCAAAATATAAACGATAATTTTACAATTGAAAGAACTATCTTAACAAATGATATAATCAAGTCAAGTATTTAAAGAGTTAGGATAATATTTCAATAGATAGCAAATAATAAAGTTAAGTGTTTATGTTGTAAACTTTGATGAATAATGAAATATTTTGTATCTTGTATCAAAGTTTTCAACATATGATCTCTCTTAACAAATAATACGAGTTAAGCATGAAGAGAGATTTATACTTCAATATAAGTGTTGGCAAAGAAATTTTTTATCAAGAATTGAAAATAGATGAGATCGGGAGGTTTTCCTTGAAAAATAGAATTCTTGATGAAATAGGTAAAACTAGTTTGATCAATCAAGAGATTCTTTGTAATAAATGAAATAGAATATATCAAGCTCAATGATTTTCAATAAATATACTCTTTTAATTACTCTTGTAAGTTGTTTTTAAATTGAATGAAAAATAGTGAGTTATTTATAGATTAAAATATTTGAAAATCAGCAATTTTCAGTTGAGTATTTTAGTCATTTCGGTCGATCGAAATGGTGAATATAGCAGTTGTATATTTTAAACCGTTGAAATTTCAGCTGAGTAGTCCTGTCATTTCGATCGAACAGAAGTTTGGTCGACATACAAATTTCGAAAATTAATTTTTATATCAAAATATTCATTTTTCCAAAATTTATTTCATATTATGAATCAAAAACATTTTTATGCAAGTGATGAATTATAAAAATAATTTGAGCTTTATGTACTTGCGACAGATTGATGAGTTGATACATTTACATATAAATTGAAACTTCAATAAAGAACTTCTAAACTCTAATCTTCAAAAATTTTGTTCTCTTCGAGTCTCTTTTGATTGCTTGTTCTTCAATGGATGACAATTTGAGCATTTGAATGTTTAAGAAGATTTATACATAAAAAACTCAAGAAGCAATATTTTTTAGAAACATAAGTATCTTGTTTGTTATAATCAAAACAAATAAAGCTATATTAAATTATAGGTCAACAATTTTCCCCTTTTTGATTATGACAAACAATATGTGATTTGTAGAAATATACAAGAATGTTGTCTTCATTTCCCCTATCTTTTACACATCAATGTGGATATCTTTCACATGTATAATTAAGTTTGTGTTTATTTCATTTCCCATGTATATAAAGATAGCATATAATATCACAAGTATACTTCCAAAAACACAATTGTAACATAAAGATATGCATTTCCCATCATCAAATCATATTTCTTAGAATCATAAAAGACATAACAAATGACATTTCTTTTCCCCTTTTGACATCATAAAAAAGAATGGGGTCGTTTGAAGTTGAAAACTTCCCCTGTAATCATGGCATAGCTGCGAGGAAAGAAGAAAAACAATGGATATTAATCATAGGTCATGATATAAAAATAAATATAAGTTAAAATGAAAAGAACAAAAAAAAAAGATACGTCAATCTTCCGCCGGTGGAGGAGGGCCTCGAGGATAGATGGAGTACATATGTGCAAAGAAGGCCTCTTGAGATATGCTCATTTGCTCCATCATTTGTTCAGGTGTGTCCATGCGACTATTTACTGTAGTGGTAAGGGAATCAATTCGACCTTCTAAGATGTGAAATTGATCTTCGGATATATATCGGTCGGGGGTAGTGCAACTTGTGGAATTGTAGGTCTATGCTGGTCGAGGAAAGCCATCACCAGCACCATTACCATCACCATCACCATCACTTGCACCTATATTCTCATCCACCTTTTCTTTAGTGAATGGCAAAGTAGTAGGCCCCGAATTATTGTCGAAGCCTTGAGTATGACACACCGATTGCCCGTCACCTTTAACAATTTTCATTCGTTTGACGGTGGTAAGGTTGATGATATCGGTATGTTTTGTTTTAAGAATATGCTCATCGTCTAATGTCACATTGAAGTGTTGGAATTTTTTGTAAGAACCATGCCATATGGTAAGCCTAAGATTCTAGGTAAAGAGTGGACATGTCGAATGTGCTTCAAAAAGATGTAAGAAAAATCCAATTTTCGACCAACAAGAAGGGAATCTAGGATGAACAAGTCGAGGTGATGAATCTCTTCATAATGTCCACTTCGAGGGACGATAATATGTGCAATTGCACGATGGAGAATTTTGCACGGGATGGTAAGATGATTTAGGTTCAAAGTCATTTTGGTAGTTAATGGTCGGTCTGTGACACGACAACAAGCTTCAAGTTCGTTATAACCATCAAACCTAACAGGATAATTTTGGACGTAAGCACAATTATCACAATCTTCTAAATCAAGGATTTGCCGAATAGTAGGTCTATCGAGGGTAATGCGTTTATCCTTGATTGTGCAAGTAACATGGTTCAAATAGAAAGTGACATTTCGATAAAATTCTCGAATTAACCTAGGGTAAGCATTCTTAGAAATAGAAACCACATTGTTCCATCCAATTTCTTCAAAATATTCTTCTATAAGAAAAGATGGAGCATCGGTATAGAAGTCGAAAAGTCGATAGACTTACCAATTAAAATTGGACAATCGGTAAATCGGTCGGGCAAAGGTGTGTCAACTTCAACGTTGGACGAACTAGCTTCTCCCTTCTTCGATTTCTTCTTTGGAGGCATTATAGGTTCGGATGTGTTGAACAAGTGTGAGAGAGATTTCGGTTTTTCAAATTTTTTGGTGAGAAAACGAGTGGGAATTGATAGGAAATGAGTATGACACAAATCCTTGAAGTAGGTTAATGATTTTTGAGAGAAAAATTAGCATTTTCAAGTTTTTGAACAAAATCTAGGTTGTTGATTTTTTCTTGACAAAATGGAAGATAACAAGTTGAATTTTTGATGTGAATGTTGATGACTATCGCAGATTTGTGAAAATCTTGAAGCAATTTGAAAGAAAATGAAGAATTTGAAGAGAAGAGAATAGCGAGAAATCGGAATTTTAGGTTTTCAAAAGAGGAATTGGGGATACAATTGAGTTTTAAAGATGGTGGAACGCGAGCATTTCGGTCGACCGAACTTTTGTGGTCGATCGAAACTCTGCAGGTTTGAAAAGAGGAGGCTGTAGGAGATTTCGGTTGACTGATGGTCGGTCAAAAGATGAGTTTAGGTTGATTAGTAGGTCGACCGAAAAGTTTAAATGGTCGACCGAAACAACAAAGAAAAAATTAACATGTAACTTCAGTTTAATCATACATATAGAATAAATTTAGTCACAAATTTCAGATTCATTAACAATACCTAAACATTTTCTAATATATGAAAATCTATCAAGAGCTAGAGGTTTAGTAAGAATTTCTTCCAATTGTTTTTCTGTACTAACAAATTCTAAGTAAATATCACATTTTTGTACATGGTCTCTAAGAAAATGATGTCGAATTTCAATATTTTTGATGCGAGAGTGCAAGATGAGAGTTTTTGACAAATTTATAGCACTAGTATTATCACACGTAATGGGAGTATTTTCAAGAGTTAAATGATAATTGCTAAGAGTTTGTTTCATCCAAAGAACTTGAGCATAACAACTAGCGATAGAGATATATTCGGCTTTGGCTGTGGATAGTGTAACGGAATTTTGTTTCTTGTTAAACCATGACACAAGAGCAAAGCCTAAAAAGTGACAAGTTCCACTTGTGTTTTTTCTACAATAGTGCAACCTACCCAATCGGCATCCGAATAGCTAATAAGGTCAATATGAGTGCCCTTTGGATACCAAAGTCCCAAAGTTCTAGTGTCACGTAGATATCTAAAAATTCGTTTTAAGGCACTTAAATGTAATTCTTTAGGATTGATTGATATCTAGCACATAAGCAAACACTAAATATAATATCGGGTCTACTAGCGGTTAAATAAATGAGAGATCCGATCATACCTCGATATTTTGTTATGTCAATTGAAGTACCTTTCTCATCTTTATCCAATTTAATTGATGAACTCATTGGAGTATTCATTGGCTTCAAGTCTTCAAAATCAAATTTCTTGAGCATGTCTATGATGCACTTTGTTTGACTAATGAAGATACCTTCATTAGTTCTCCCACTTTGATAACTCTTCACAAAGGGAAATATTAGTTGCACCAAAAATAATATCATCAACATAAATTTGAACAACAATCTTGTCATCCCTTTTGGTTTTAATAAAAAGTGTAGTATCCACATTTCCCGTTTGAAAACCATTTGAAATAAAAAAATTTGCTCAATCTTTCATACCAAACTCTAGGAGCTTGTTTCAAACCATATAGAGTTTTTTTAAATTTAAACACACTTTCAGGAAATTTGTAATTTTTGAAACCAGGAGGTTGCTTAACATAAACTTCTTCTTGAATAAAACCGTTTAAAAATGCACTTTTGACATCCATTTGATAGGGAGTAAAACCTTTATGGCAATCAAAAGCGAGAACCATGCGAATAGATTCTAATCTAGAAATTGGTGCAAAAGTTTCTTCGAAATTTATATCTTCTTCTTGATTGTAACATTGAGCCACTAATCTAGCCTTGTTATGCACAATTATATCATTTTCATCTCGTTTATTTCAAAAAACCCATTATATACCAATAACGGTTTAATCATTTGGTCTATCAGCTAAATCTCAAACATGATTTCTTTCAAATTGATTTAGTTCATTTGGATGAGAGGGAACAAACTTCATTCAATGGGAAGTGTTGTATCATTTTGATTTTTGGAAGATTCTCCTTTTCCTTGTTTAGAAATTGGTTCTTCCAAATCTTTATCTTCAATATCTTTAGGATTTTCCTTATTTTAATCTTGAATATTCATTTGCTCAAAATAAATTTCCAAACCTACATCAACACCTTTCTCTTGATTAAGAGAATTAGTTTCATCAAATGTAACATGCATGGATTCTTCCAATACTAGAATTCTTGTTTTTGAAAACTCTATAGGCTTTGCTAATAGGTGAATATCCAAGAAAAAGTCCAAGATCGGATTTTGAATCCAATTTTCCCAAATTTTCTTTTGTATTTAGAACGAAACATTTACAACCAAAAATCTTAAAATAACAGATATTGGGAACTCTATTTTTCCAAATCTCATATAGAGTCTTGATTTTCTTTCGACTTACCAAAACTCTATTCATAATGTAGCAAGTGATGTTAACGGCTTCGGCCCAAAAATATTTGGATAAATTATTTTCATTTAACTTGGTCTAACCATTTCTTGCAATGTGTGATTCTTTTTTTCTACTACACCATTTTGTTGAGGAGTTCTAGTAGCCGAAAAATTATGTTCCTATCCATTTTCTTTTCAAAAATCATCAAAAACAATATTATCAAATTCTCCACTATGATCACTTCTAATGGTTATAATAGAGTATCATTTTTCATTTTGAACATTTTTACAAAAAAATGTTTGAATATTTTTAAAGCCTTATATTTCAGGTTCAAAAACAAAACCCAAGTAAACTTTGAGAAGTCATCAACAATGACAATGCATAGTGTTTACTACTTTAACTTGCGATTTTAGAAGGTCTAAAGTGATCCATGTGAAGAAGTTGTAAATGTTTTGTATTTGAAGAAAATTACTTAGTTTTGAAAGAACATTTTGTTTGTTTTCCAAATTGATAAGCATCACAAATTTTGTCCTTTTTAAATTTCAAATTTGGTAGACCTTTAACCAAGTAATTTTTTGAGATTTTTGAAATTAGGTCCATACTAATATGGCCTAATCTTCTATGTCATAACCAATTATCATCTTTAAAACTTGACAAACATTTTAATTCTTTTTCAAATTTAATGTTAATGACATAAACATCTTTACTTCGACTTCCTATGAACAATACCTTTTTCGATGTAGCATCCTTAATAAGGCATTTTGAAAAATCAAATTTGATATGATAACCTTTATCACATAGTTGATTAATACTTAGCAAATTATATTTGAGATTATTCACTAATAAAACATGTTCAATAGAAGGAGATGAATGATTATCAATATTTTCAATGCCCATGAATTTTCCTGTGGCATTATCTCCAAACGTGACATGACCCCTATCATTTCTTTTGAAATTTGACAATAGTATTTTGTCTCCAGTCATATGTTTTGAACAACCACTATCCAAGATCCAATTGCTCTTTATCCTTGAAGACACCTACAAGAATTGATTCAAATTTTTTTTATCTTGGTACCCATTCAACTTTGGGTTCTTGGTAGTTACTACTAGTGGACCCTTGAACACACTTATTTCTTTGAAAGTGTAGTTTCTTTTTTATTAAGCAATTAAAAGTTACATGTTCAAATTTGTTACAAAAGCTACATGTGGTGTTAGAAGTTTTAACAAATATATTTTCAAGAGTTTTTTGCTTTAGAAAATGTTTGTATTCAATTCCTCATTTATTAAAAACATATTTTTATTTCCCAAACATTAACTCAAAGTTTTTCTTTCCTTAAGTGAATCTGTGCAAAATGTTGGTTAAATTTATGACTTTTTTCTTTTAAAGAAACATTTCTTTGATTAGAGATTCATGATCATTATTTTCTTTCTCAAATTCCATTTGAGTTTTTAAAATCTTTTTGGTCTCATTTTTCAATAAAAAGTGTTGCTTTTTTAGGGTATAATGTTTGAGAGCAAGTTTTTCAAAAGTTTCAATGATTTTATCATATGATGTAGATAGTTCGTCATAAGAGGGTGTGTCATTTGTGTTTACCTCATTTTCAATGGCCATAAAACACATGTTTGCAACCGCATCTTGACTTTCATTTTCTTCTTGCTCGTCATCACTTTCATCCCAAGTGGCTTATAGAGCTTTCTTTTTGAAGAATTTTCTCTTATTGGGACATTCGGTTATCTTGTGATCGGGTTTGTCACAATCATAGCAAACAACCTTCTTGTTTTCTTCACATTTGTTTTCTTTCTTTTGGAATCGACGGCTATTGCGAAAGCCTTTCGACTTTTTAACAAGGAGAACGAGATCATCATGTTCCTCATCACTCTTGTTTGAGTTTGAGGTTTTTTCATCATTTGATGATTTCAAAGCAATTTGTTTTCTAGGAGGATCATTCTTTTCTTCCTCTTTTTCTTTTCTAGATTTCTTCTTTGTTTCGACATGATTTAGATTATAAGTCATCAAAGTTACATAGAGCTCTTCCAAAGGATACGTGTTGACATCTTTGGTGTTCTCTATCAACATTCTCAATAAGTCTCAATCTTCTGAGAGAGATCTAAGCATTTTGCTAACAAGTTCATCATTAGTAAATTTTCGATCAAAGCATTTAAGGTCATTAAAAATATCGGTGAACCGAGTAATCATGTTAGCAGTAGGTTCATCTTGTTTCATAAAGAAATTCTCAAAACAAAATATTTATCTTAGTTTCTTTCACTTTGTTTGTTCCCATGTGTGTGATTTCTAATGCATGCCAAATATTATATGCAGAATTACATGTGCTAATATGATTAAATTCATTTATATTTAAAATACAATAAAGAAGATTTTTGGCTTTTGCATTCAAAATTTTTTTTTTTATCATCTTCATCATATTCTTCCCTATGTTTTGAAATAATTTGGTCCGATTTTTCATCAATTTTAATAACTTTAGTAAGCTTATGAGGACCAAATTTAATAACCTTCCAAATATTATAATCAATTGATTGGATATAAATCATCATTCTAGTTTTTCAATAATTATAATGTGCACCATCAAACAAAAGAGGACGATTTGTAGAATGTCCATCAATATTATGATTAGTTATTATGATTAGTCATAATACAATATAGTAAAATCTTTTAAAAATGCTCACCTATACTTTGATACCAATTGATAACCCAAGAGTAACTAACCAATAGGGGGTGAATTGGTTTTTAAAACTTTTTCGACAATTAGTCTCAAAACTATTTAATACACAAGATATAAATACAAAGTGTAACATGAGAAGTGAATATGCAAATTTGATAACTTAATTCAAGTATTGTCACTTAAGTAGATATAACACAATGTAAATAGTAATTTAAAGTAAAGTGCAGTAATGTAAAGATGACAAGCGAATTTAATGGGGTTCGATACACAGTGTGTTCTACGTCCCCGTTACCAAACTCTCTGTCACGAGCAAGGTCAAATGCACTATAGTGATAACTTACAAACAAGGAGTAACAATCTTTAAATGACTTACAACAAGGAGCACTTATCCTTAACTAACTTACAATAAGGAGTATTTATCCTTAAGTGACTTACAACAAGGATCACTTATTCTTAGATGATTTACAACAATGAGCGTCTATCCTTAACAACAATCGAATTTTCACAAATCTCTCAAAACCACCAAAATATAAATGATAATTTTACAATTAAAAAATTCTCATAACAAATGATATAATCAAGTCAAATATTTAGAAAGTTAGGATAACATTTCAATAGATAGCAAATAATAGACTCTAGTGTTTATGTTGTAAACTTTGACGAATAATGAATAATGAAATAGTTTGTATCTCGTATCAAAGTTTTCAACAAATGATCTCTCTTAACAAATAATACGAGTTAAGTATGAAGAGAGATTTACAGTTCAATATAAGTGTTGACAAAGAAAACCTTTATCAAGAATTGAAAATAGATGAGATTGAGAGGTTCTCCTTAAAAAATAGAATTCTTGATGAAATAGGTAAAACTAGTTTCATCAATCAAGAGATTCTTTGTAATAAATGAAATAGAATATAACATCAAGTAAGCTCAATGATTTTCAATAAATATACTCTCTTAATTACTCTTGTAAGTTGTTTTAAAATTGAATAGAAAATAGTGAGCTATTTATAGATCAAAATGTTTGAAAATCAGCGACTTTCGGTTGAACATTTCGATTATTTTGGTCGAACAGAAGTTCGGTCGACCGGTGTATAATTCGATCGAAGAATTCAAATTTTGGAAATTAATTTTTATATTAAAATATTCATTTTTTCAAAATTTATTTCATATTATGAATTAAAGACATTTTTATGCAAGTGATGAATTATAGAAATAATTTGAGCTTTATGCACTTACTAAAAATTGATGAGTTGATACATTTACATATAAATTGAAGTTTCAATAAAGAACTTCTAAACTCTAATTTTCAAGGTTTTTGTTCACTTCGAGTCTCTTTTGATTGTTTGTTCTTCAATGGATGACGATTTGAGTTTTTGAATGCTTAAGAAGATTTATACATGAAAAACCCAAGAAGCAAGATTTGTTAGAAACATAAGTATCTTATTTGGTATAATCAAAACAAATGGAACTATATTAAATCATAGGTCAACACTACTTATCACAAAAAAAAAAAAATTATACAAAATTTTCAAATTTTCAACTAAATTTCGAGAAATCATAGCTTTTTTCATTCTAAGGCCAAAATTAATTATCTTTATATCATTGGGAAGGTCTGAAAAAGATCTATCTAACCAATCAAACGGGAAGCATAAAACATTGTGTATAAAAAGTTATGATGTGATAAAATTTTGAATTTCACGAATTTTTATGCAAAAAGTCAGATTTGCTTCCAAATTTTGAGAGGCTATCACTTCTCTATTTCAATGCTAAATTAATGATCGTTATGTTGGAATTTTGTATTGGAAATTGCTTGTGTCCAATTGAAATGATTTAAGTGAAAATTCCTTGTTTGGTGAATGAGAAATTAAGTCAAACTTAAACCACTTAATATTTGAAATTATTGAAAAATTGTGTAGAATATTGTGGAATATTCTAAAGATGATGTAGATGAAAAGATGTGTCTTTTATATGGAATATCATAACCTTTGTAGATCATGACTTTTAGTATGAGTAACTTCCAATAATTATGTATATTCAAGAGATGTGTCTCTTGGTATGATTGTATCTTTTGACAAGCCTTTCCAACTACTATATATATGGATTCCCCATATGTTTGGATCACAACAACAAGAAGAAGAAACAAGAAACAATTCAATTGACAGTTTCATATTATTTCATGTTTTGCTTTAGTTTTGCATAAAACACTTTATAAAAGTGATTATTTCTTGCATCAAAATCATAGTTATAGTAGAGAGGGAACTCCATTCGAGTTCGTTGGTCTAAGTCATTTGGAGTGCTCCTATGGCTTGACGTGGTCGTTGTATCTTGGGAGATGATTGCCAAGAAACCGTTAGCACCGATGCGGGGCAAATTCATCTTAAAGATAAAGTGTCAAACACTTGCCTCGACCAATTGCATCACTTACATTTCATCTATCTCATTTCTAATTTTATTTATGCTTGATTTCAGAATATGGTTAATTTATTATGTGTTTTATTGAAGGGTTTGAATTGAAGAACAACATACGTTCACTCATATTGGGAAGTGAAGAATTCATATTATTATATTCGAAGTCGGTAAATTGCTATTTTATCTTCTCAAATCAGATTTCGGTAAGTCGAATGATGTTTCGATTTCACGCATATTAACGACATGCTCTTGATGAATATAATATGCACATTATCGATGTAATATCTCCTACAATCTTAAGATGAACTTTGTCTAATTGTGCAAGTTAGATAGACAACTTGTGTGGGATTTCTCATTGCCGGTATGCATATTGTATTCAAGGTATATACTTGCATTTTGAATCTGGAATATATAAATGATTACCAACGGTTGTATACTTTAATTCCTGTTTAGAAAGAAATCATGAGATTTGTCACGTTATTTATTTGTTCATACCATGTCTCGACTCGTGAATGGATGTCATCAGACACTCTAATAGAAAATTGTTTCTATTTAATTCAAAGTCCATTAAGTGGCGTCTATTATCTAAAATCTGATTTTATATTCATGAAATGGATTGAACATTTGGTTTTGATAGTTACTTTGGTCTCAATTTGTAAACTGATTTGTGATGTCAGTTGCACGTGGAAGTTATGAATTTTATGTGCCAACCATTGTGTTTCTTCATGTTTAAAACTGCTGTATTTAAATCTGCAGTAGATGCATGATAATTAAATTCTGCATAAATATTATTTCATCAGATGGTGCATGAAATAATGTATGTATGCATGTTACGGTAATTGAAAGATTGTGTCTTTCCATACAAAAGGCAGTTTATGACTTGCATATATGAATGGGCATAAGTGTTCCTTATGATTAAAATTCTGTTTGCCGAATCATTGTTGGATATTTATCTGCTTTATTCATGTCACAAATTGAGAAACTATTATGTGGTTGTATGAATTTGTGTCTAACTGTACATGCCATCGCTTTTGCAAGAATCTCTGATTGAATTATCATGATGGAAAGATACTGGTGACCAATTTCTAGTGTGGAAAATTGTGTCTATTCAAGTTATTCTCTATAACATGAATTGTTAAGCATATAGCTATGGGAGAAATCTAAAGTGTTAGATTTATGTGAAGAAAGTATATGAACTTTCATAACTATTCTTTTGATCGGAATGTGGTAAAATTAGTTGGTTAAATTTCATGCTAAAATTACATTAATTTTGATAGCCTCAAATAATTTGATGAAATTAATTGAGTTGAATCTATGCAAATTATGGTTGCATTCTAGTATGACAATATATGATCTTGTCACAATGGGTATTAAGCTGCCTAATCATATGGTGGAAAAATTTATGAAATAATATAGGATCATATCATATAAGAAATCAAGACTCTTGAAATGATTATTTTTCCGAAGGAAGTATCTCTTCATAGAGATTGATTCGAAGAGGTGTGTCCTCTCGTTGGGTTGTGCCTTTTGAGAACACAACTATCGAACCAATGGATGATTCGTTCATTAAATTTGAACATGGTGAATAAGTATTATTTAACATGAAATAATACTATCTGGTGAAATGTCACAAATGTGATATGTTGGAGAAGTTGCAATTCTTGTTAATCAAGATGCTTAGTCTTCTTCATTGTTGAATTCGATTTCAATAGTGGAACCAAGTAAATTGGTATATGTTTTGAGAGCATTGTTGGTCTATGTGATGACTTTAATTTAATTTGGATGATCAAATTGAAGATAGTTGGATTGAAGTACATTGTATACTAATTGAATTGAAATAAATTGTGGATTGACGACCACTATTTTGAAAATACTTAAACTTTACGAAGCATTTTATATGGACATTATCTATTTGATAAATGAATTGAACTACGAAAGAGTTGATAAACTCTAAGTTCAAGTGTAACCCAAAAATGTGGGGGTTAACATCAATGCTTGAAAATTTATATGAAAAGTTCAAGACTTGTGAATGCAACATTATTAGTTGCACATGCATTCCTAATTGAGAAATTGTGGGGGTAACTTATGTTTAAAAATTACAGTTTTCTATACCTTATAATCATAGAAATATATCTATGAAGGTGGAAAGGTAGAAAACCCTTATATTAATTATAAGGAAATTATACACTAAGTCTAAAGTGGATGAAATGGGATAAAAGTCAATTACGGCGTTTGTTTGAATATGCAAGATCAATTGGAATATTTGAAGAATATTCATAAAATTGAAATGCATTGTAATATTTCAATAATGGTATTGAATACACATATTTCTGAAATCCACTAGTGAAAAGTGATTGACTAGTGTAGTGCGTGATAGAAATCCTCTAACATTGTTGTTTGGAATTTATAATGCTTTAGATAAAACTAGTTAGAAACATTAGCTTTATGAGAGGATTTTTTGGTGGTGACATGTTGTATCTATTAAATGAATCAATCGTTGGCTAGCTATATTTAATAAGATACTAAGTTACATGTAATGGTAAGTCTAGACATATATGTCGTAGACAAATACCACATGCAGTCAATCTCAATGGTGTAAACTCGTGGTACATTTAAGAGATTTATCAAGAGATCAAAAATACTGTATATCGAGGGAAATGAGATTAAGGCCTACGACGTAAGAGTCTTTATAATGGTAACCCTACCTTGTTGACTGGACATCCCAAAATCTTAGTTCAAAGGGACAAACTAAGTTATGAAGATTCCATAAAATACTTAGGAAATTATTCCTACTTAGCGGTGGCAAAAAAGCTCGGAGGCTCGGACTGCCCGGGCTCGGCTCGGAAAAAGCCCGAGCCGGGCCCGGCTCGGTGGAACCGAGCCCAGGCTCGGGCCGAGCCCGGGCCGGCCCGTGGCCCGGGCGAGCCTCCATTAAAAAAAAAAATTTTTTTTTTGAAGCAAGATGCGCAGCAAGCTCACCGCAACAGAGAATGGGCCGCAAAGACACTCGTCACATCGCAAGCGACAACAGGCCGTCGCCCGACGGCTCTTGCCTCCAGGCAGCTATTTTTAGCTGCTTGCAAAGGCAGTTAAAGAAGAAGAGAGGAAAAAAAATCAAAAAATCCGAGCCGGCTCGGCCCGCTAAGGCTCGGGCCAAAAGCTCGGGCCGAGCCTCATTTTTTTTGGTCGGGCCCGGCTCGGGCTCGGCTCGGCTCGTTGCCACCGCTATTCCTACTCATTCCTATGATAATTAAAGTGCTTTCTGTTAAATGATTGAAGGTTAAGATATTCTTTTAAGGATTCATATAGCTTGACTCAGTCAAATGGAGTATAGCATAATACTCTTAATAGGAAGTCACATATATAAGTATGAAGTGGGGCCACTTCAATGAGAATTGTTTGAGGCTAAAATTCTCTAAACACTTATGAAACCAAGAGTGATCCATGGCCAAAATAGACACAACCGTGAGAACCATGAACGGTTTATGGAAGACATTATATGAGTACTGTTGTCTTGGCTTACACCAACGACTGAATGGTTCAAGACATCATGTTCACCAATTAGCCAGTAAGTCCGATAGTATTTCACTAAGGGAGGTTCAAGGCCAGAAGCTACCTTCCCTGATGCAGTGTTTTTTCCGCCTTCTCTCTACTAGTATTTACATAGTCATTTACATTAATTTTCATTCATGTGGGGATTGTTGGAATTTTGTATTGGAAATTGGTTGTGACCAATTGAAATGATTTAAGTGGAAATTCCTTGTTTGGTGAATGAGAAATTAAGTCAAACTTAAACCACTTAATACTTGAAATTATTGGAAAATTGTGTAGAATATTGTGGAATATTCTAGAGATGATGTAGATGAAAAGATGTGTCTTTTCATATGGAATATCATGACCTTTGGAGATCATGACTTTTGGTATGAGTAACTTCCAATAATTATGTATATTCAAAATATGTGTCTCTTGGTATGATTGTGTCTTTTGACAAGCCTTTCCAACTACTATATATATGGATTCTCCATATGTTTGGATCACAACAACAACAAGAAGAAACAAGAAACAATTCAATTGATAATTTCATATCATTTCATGTTTTGCTTTAGTTTTGCATAAAACACTTTATAGAAGTGATTATTTCTTGTATCAAAATCATGGTTATGGTAGAGAGGGAACTCCGTTTGAGTTCGTTGGTCTAAGTCATTTGGAGTGCTCCTATGGCTTGACGTGGTCGTTGTATTTTGGGAGATGATTGCAAAGAAACCGTTAGCACCGATGCGGGGCAAATTCATCTTAAGGACAAAGTGTCAAACACTTGCCTCGACCAATTGCATCACTTATATTTCATCCATCTCATTTCTGATTTTATTTATGCTTGATTTCAGAATATGGTTAATTTATTTATGTGCTTTATTGAAGGGTTTGAATTGAAAAACAACATGCGTTCACTCATATTGGGAAGTGAAGAATTCATATTATTATATTAGAAGTCAGAAAATCGCTATTTTATCTTCTCAAATCAGATTTTGGTAAGTCGAATGATATTTCGATTTCACGCATATTAACGGCATGCTCTTGATGAATATAATATGCACATTATCGGTGTAATATCTCCTACACGTTATATTGTTGGAAAGGTTTCGAGAAGATCTATCCAACCATACCACATGATAAGCATGAAATATAGTGTAGAAGAAGTCATCATGTGATGAAGTTTCGGATTGTACCAATCTTCTCGTAAAAATTCAGATTTACATCTAAACTTCAAAACCTCGTAACTTCTTCGTTTGAACTCCAAAATTTAAGTTCTTTATAAGGTTGGAAAACTCATTAAAATACCTTTCTAACAATACTAATTTTATTGCACAACCATGAATATATAGAAAACAATAAATTATCAAAAGATGTCATTAAAGACCACATAAGGTTCCAAAACTTTACATATAAAATTCATAACCCAATTGTATCATGTAATGACATATATGAGCATGCATTACAGCAAGGAATTCAACCTTGAGCTTGTTTGGAAAGGATTAAAATTCAATTAAAATTGAAAATATAGTCGTTATTGGGTATCACTCATCTAATAAAAGTCAACTCCAACGGCTATATTTTCAATTTTAATTTGATTTTAATCCCTCCCAAACAAGCTCCTTATGACTCTGATACCAATAAAGTAATTTGCAGTATATTTTAACGTGAATTCCGAATCAAAATGTTTACTTGAAATGATAAATATCAGGATATTTTGAATGGTTGAATAACCTCACTTTCCAAAATTTCAATTCTACAATTTTTTTACATTTCAATGGTCTCACTACCGATCACAATGGAAAGTGATTAATAGTCACAATCTAAATGCCAATTTTTGTAATTTTCGTGCCAAAATAGTGGTTCTAGGTGCCTTTAAATTTTGATGATATTATCCATACAAATTTTCACCATTTTATTGTCATATTTTCCCTCTCTTCAAAGTGCAGACAAAGTTATGGGAATTATGTAAAAACTTGAAAGTTGTAGGGAGTTAAGAGAATTTATGAGTTTGAATTCTATTCAAATCTCTATCTCCAATTCACTTTAATAACTTATGGGACGAGTAACCCCACATGGACGACTCATGACCCATATTTTCTAACAATAAAATTAATCAAATAAATTCAAAAGCAACTATTGAATTTCAAAAATTTATTTCAACTTCTTAAAAATATGTCAAACCAACGTTTATGTATTTGCAAGATAAACCTTGTCGTTAGATACATCATTAAACTCTTTAAATTGACTAATGGTTTCGTGAATAGTAACTAACTGAAATGAATGTATTATTTGATGACTATCTCTTCAGAAAAAAATGGTCGGGGACTAAGATACAAACTTACTGAACAGATATTTTTATTTTTATAATAACTTTTACTGATGAAAAATAAAAAGTAATTATTTCGCTTAGGAACCCCTTTTCAATACCGCGCCAGTCTCTCTCTCACGCACACAGACACTGTTCTACCGCCTGATACTTTGAGAAACTCGCTATCATCAATTCACCATGCCTCGAGGATCCTCTCAGTCCCAGGCCTCATCCGGTCCCACGTCCCGTCCGAGCACCATGGGCATGCCCCCGCGTGGATCGGCTGCCGGCATGCGCCGCCGCAGGCTGGGAGGCGGCTCATCCAATTCAACCTCCTCTGGCGTGGGCGGAGGAGCATCGGGCAGCAACATGCTGAGGTTTTACACGGACGATGCTCCGGGACTGAAGATCAGCCCCACTGTCGTCCTTGTCATGAGCCTCTGCTTCATCGGCTTTGTTACTGCGCTCCACGTCTTCGGCAAGTTCTATCGCTACAAATCTGGACCTGGTGCCTGATTCTCACGGATGTTCGGGTCACAGGTTCGGATCCTGGAATTCGAAGCAGCTTGTTTGATAAAATTGGTATTTCGGTGTGCCACGTTAAGTTTTAGCTTTGTAAATGTTTCTGACTTCTGGAGGACGCATAAAAGAGCTTTCATGTTTCTTTCTGTTTTGATGTTAATATACTTTTTGAATCGTACGTGAGTAACGTGACATTGATCGAAGTTCAAATAATTTTACTGCCGTTAATTTCATAATACCAATTGATTATTTATCCTAATTTGAGTACGCTGCATTTTGATGTTCTGCATTTGTCATTTTAATCCGTGTAAATTGATCTGTGATGAAATTCTAGTGATTATGTATTGGATTATGACCTTTAAACTCTAGAAAATAACTTGAGCTTGCAGGTTTTTATAAATTGTTACTGTAAATGCATTAATTTTCACTGTGTATTGGAGCTATGATTGTGTCCCAGCCCTGCTTATATTGGTGTTGCTTAAATTGGGGTTTAATGCAAGTATTGTTCCCTTATATTTTGTACATCGATAGAATTCCCAACTTTATATGGTCTGGACATTATTAATTGTCCATAAGTGAATTCCAAACAGCAATGAAAGCTTTTTCTGATAAAATTTCATGTATCCAGAGACACTACTAAACGCTGTAGCTATGGATCTCAATCAATTTAGAATAGCGTGTAGTATACTGATGAGTGATTATTTATTGATGAAAACATGGAAAATTTATGGGGCTCCCTGCACTCATAGGTTACAGATAATGAAGCTAATTTTTAATGTTTATATGATTCAATGGATAGTAATTCTCCTCAGGATATTAAGCCTTTGTTTGTGCCCCATTCTTTAAAACTTATTTTTCCTCGAACTCATTTTCAACCATACATTCTCTCAATAAAATAATTTTGTACGTAAACCTAGAACTTTTTCTGCTTTCTCATCATATATTCTCCAAAAAAAAAATGACTTTACAAAATCTATTCACAACTAGGACTCAAACATGGGCTAAATGTGTTATAGCCTACATATGCTGCATGTTTGGTCTGCATAAGTGCATGGTAATAATTATTTGCTTCTTTTTCTTCCTTAATATTGTTGAATACGGTGTAATCCACCTTGCTAAACATGCTAAATAGGGTCTAATGTTATGTAAATTGCCTGTCCTGTTACCTTAACTGATAAAGTTTGTTACAGTTCAGAAATTTTATGCCATCCAGAAGTTTATGGCTTCATTTGTTTGAAAAATTGTTGTACCAAATAGGTAATGGGTTGATATTGGCAGATTTTTGCTTCTACATGTTGAATTGCTTTTCAGATTTTGGTACCACTCTCCTATAATCCTCCCTGCTGTGCCCTGCCTCTTCTATTTGTCTTTATTGTGATTATCAGTTTTGTTGTTTGACTTGGCTTTATCAATGTACTGCTAACTTCTTTCCGTATGTCTAACATTGCTCTAGATCGTGTTCTTGCTGATTAGTTTGGTTGTGTGTTTCACTTCTCTCTTTCTTTATGCTTGTCTGATTTTAGTTTATGTTGTACACGACGCTTGATGAGCATCCTGTAAAATCAGGTAAAGTTACATTATATCATCACTATATTTTTGCCAAATGACGTTTTGATTTGGGCAGCTTTGTACATGACCTCTTGATGATGGAAATTTACACGAGTGTTTTCCTTTGTGCCTTGCAGCGTTGGTCATGTGTATAATGTCCCCTGTTCATCTCCTGCCCATCAACTATCTCATTTTAGCTTTCTAATTTATTTTTATAATGCATTTATTGGTAATTTTTGTCTTGCATTTGAAGATTTACGTAGGAGCATTTGAGTGCCTTTTATTGTATTGTTCTTTTAGCTGCAAGCTATGTAATTGATGTAGTGCTTTTGGCTCGAGTCACAAAAGATCCAAAGTTCAACATCTCACTTGCACGTAGGATGCAAGTAATGGATCTCTTATGTTATTTTTCTTGCCGTTCAATTCATATTTGGTATAGAAGTCACGCGGTCATTTTTCAACTTAGAGAGAGAGATGATTTTAGCCACCAATGAACATATTTCTTGAACATTATAATTGTAGTAATTAAGCCCTTGTTTGCAGGGGCGGACCCACTAAGGGCCCTAATTTTTGACATTTACGAAGTAGTCCTTATAGTTTTTTAGTCCATAAATTTAAGTTTTTAACCCATAATGTTTACATAATTCTGTCTTCCCCCTCACTGAATCACGTTCCTGGGTTCGTCATGGCTTGTTTGAGCTTCATTATTTAAAAAAAATTGATTTTGGAATAGTATTTTTAAAAAAATGTGTGGTTAAAGAGTAAGGTGAATTTTTGAATTTATATGTAATATTATTTTATTAAGAGAATGTGTGATTGATAAGAGCAGAGAGAAATGAATTAAAATTTAATAGGTGTCTGGGCTAAAGCACCTCGTGAATTGTCAACAAGTCAATGTTTTGAAAATGATTAGAATCTGGATTATACTCCTCTAAATTTGTCACTCTCTTGAATCATTGATAACCTTGAATAGTGTCCTGAATTATTGAGCATGTTTAGCATCTTATCTCCCAATTTTTGTGGCGTATATACCCTTAACACTAAGTTCATGTTTGATTTTGTTAAAAGTCATACTTTTAGTTACTTTGATAAAAATTGATGAAATGTGGTTAAAATTTGAAAGAGTTATATGATCTATAAAATATATGGTTGGAAATAAATTTAAAAAAATAAGGCCAATCAAGGACTAAGGTCCCGTTTGTTTCTGATTAAAATCAAATTTTAATTTAAATTAAAGTCAAACAATTAATATGAACCACATCTTTCATGGGTCACACAACTTTTTAACCACACATTTCAAAATTTTCTATCACAATTTACTAAAAATCTAATTTTAATTCCCACCAAACACTCTTTAAGTAGGGCATTTTTAAAACTCGTGGATTTAATGAAATATGAGGTTATTCCAATCAAATGTAAGTGTAGAAATGAAGTTTAATCAATTTTATTTTTTTTAATATCAAATAATCACTAAACAAATGCGGGAAAAGCGAAAATTATCTCTAGCCATTGCAGATGTTGGAAAAGGCGTGGAAGGTCAGTTTCAAACATTCCAATTAGGTGGTACATTTGGCTACCAAAAGGCTAAATAATAATTACGTTGAAATAAAATTGTTTTCTTTCGTACTTATTCATTAACTAGGTGCAAGCAACGTGCAATGCACGTTTGCGTAATTTATATTTAATAGTTTTGTTTAAGAATTAATTTGTTATTAATAAAGATATAATTTTTTTGGTTAATTAAATAATTAATGATGTAATGTTTATGTAATTGATAAATAATTAGATGTGTGATTTTGATGTTGTGATGTAAGTTGGTGAGATCGAAGAAAATAAGCAAAAGTTGACAAATTTGGAGAAAGGGCTAGATTGTAAGGGATCCAAAGTTCGGGGACTAAAATGTAAAAACTTAAAAGTTATGCCAAACCTCACGATGAAGATTTGAGAGTGCTCGGAGTCAATTGGATAAAGGAAGACGTCAATGGAATCAAATTTAGGCAAAAGATGATCACAAATCAATTTCCAACCGAAAAGTTATACTCCGATGTTTTAGTATCATATTAAAACCTATTTTTAGCATATAAAGTGATCGAATTGGAGAATGATGTCTGAATCAAAATTGTAGCCAGATGAGTTAGCTTTCCAACGCATTTTGAATCGCGTCAATCGGACATTGGAATACAAAGTTATGATAAAAACACTGAAAGAAGGTGCAGCTGCCTGTTTAAAACAAGAAATTCCGTTACATAATCCGTTACAATAACAAATTCCGTTAGTTTTTCCGTTAAAAACAAGAAATTCCGTTACATAGCCACTTTTAATATATACAAGTTCCGTTAGTTTTTCCGTTAAAAACAAGAAATTCCGTTACATAGCCACTTTTAATATATAGAAGATATAAGTAATTTCTTTCGATCTTAGCTAAGCCAAATACGTATTCTTCATCGACACAAAGCACTATCCACTTTCTAGCTCTCTCTTCTGTTTTCTGTTAATAATTGCACTGTATATAAAATACTCCAATTGATTCAGACTCCAAAAACTGATCGATCCATCTAATTTTTACCAACTGTTATATTCTGAATCATTAATTAGAGACGGAAAAAATCAATAAAGGTTTGGATTTTTTGGAAAGATAGAGAGATGGAGGTTCGAAACGATGATGATATTCATACATATCATCAAGAGCAGCAACAGTCATCACCCAACCCATCCAAGCAAGTCAAGGCGTCTCCTAATTCTGTTGATACAAATTCTGTTACCCGAAGGTGCAATTTTTTATTCGTATCTGTTTTTTTTTTAAATCGAATGTTCTTCAGTTTCCGAGAAATTCAATCGAGATTTATGCCTATTTTGATGTATTTTCAGGTTGCAGAAAGAGCTGATGGCTCTCATGGTATGTGAGTGTTAAATCAGATTTATATTAAGCTCAATTTTCTGCTGCTGTGCTTGCAGTTTTAATTGATTGTCTTTGGTGTTAATTTTATTAAGTGTAACACATTTTTTGGGGAAATTTTTTGCTCAACTTTGGTTTCAATAGGATTATAGGACTATATATAGAAGTAATAAAGAAATAAGATGATGAATTAAGATATAGAAACAAAATGATAAAGAAAGAGCTATGATTTAAATCCATTTGAGGACTCTGGTTTTTAGCCAATACTCCTATAGAAACGATTTAGATAAATGGGGAGAAAAGCAATGACAAATTTAGATTATGATGTTATAGTTTCAAGCTGAAAATACTTGTTCGTGGACCATCTATTTTGTTTAGTTATATGCTTTCAATTCATTCCCTGAATTCTTACAACACTGTGAACATGAATGGTCTCTACTTTATGTTTGTTTCTAATGAGAGATTCATTGGGCATTATATTGTTGCTTTTTTTTTTCCTCATTTTTGGAACTGTTTGAGAAAGTATCGCTATATGCGGTTGTCGGCAAGCTGTAGAATTGGTATCGTGTTTCCTCGATGGAAAATTTTGACAAAAAGGATCACATCTATCTGCGCTTACAATATCAGGCTTTTAGTTAAATCGGAAAACTGTTATGCCCTTGTAGCACAACTTAAGTGAAGATGAGGATCGGTTTTATTCATCGTATTGTTTCCATGAGAGCGACAGATAGATTATTGAGTGGATACATTTCAACAATCTTATTTTAAACAATAATTACAAGTATCACTAACAGTTCGCTGAAATTGCATGAATTTGAGGCAGACCTCGTAATGATTGAATAATATTATGAAATTTCATCTGGTGATTGTCTGACATGTAATTAATTTGTACAGATGACTGGTGGTGATCTCGGAGTGTCCGCCTTCCCTGAAGGGGAGAACATATTTACTTGGATTGGCACCATAGAGGGTGGCAAAGGAACCATGTATGAGGGTCTATCTTACAAACTGTCATTGCGCTTTCCCCTTGATTATCCTTTCAAGCCTCCTCAAGTTAAGTTTGAGACAATGTGCTTCCATCCAAATGTTGACCAGTATGGGAATATTTGTTTAGATATCCTTCAGGTAGCAGTTATGATTTAAATTTTTTTTGACGTTTGTCCATTCTGTTCTTGCTGAATTTGAATGCATAGATCAGGGTTTGACGTGGTCTTATAACCACTTCACAGTGTAATTCGTTTATCCATTATCTATTCTTATAGAGTTTAATAGCGGTTTTGTTTTTCGAGTACAAGGAATTTTTTACTATGTTCTCCCTTTTTTTAAGTCAATAACAAAGTCTCTGTATACTTACAGGATAAATGGTCTTCAGCATATGATTGCAGAACCATTCTTTTATCTATCCAGAGTCTATTAGGAGGTCAGGATAATTGTTACTGTTAATCTCTCTTTTTGTGGTGCATTCTACTTTCGTCTCACCTTGTAGTTCTTGCATACAGAACCCAATATAGAGAGCCCTTTGAACAATTCCGCTGCTTCACTTTGGAAGAACCAGGAAGGTAGGCTAATTTCTCATGCATTTTTTGTTTCATAATATGAGGTCTAGTAGATTAGTACTTGTATAATTCTTGATGCTGCATGTAGTATGAATATAAGATATCCAAACCAGTTTTGACTCAAAACTGAGAAGTTTCAATTTGAAAGATTGCTGGTCATGTGAGTGAATTTGTTTGAATTGCAGAGTACAAAAAAATGGTACGAAAACATTACACGGGCGGTGAAGCATTTGAGAGCTAATCTGCATGTTCTTGTTGCAAAGCCGAAGATCAAACTTCCTTCATGATTGGACGACTATACTTGGGAAAAGTAGAGGTTGGACAGAGACCCTTTGTTCTATCATCAAAAATCAGAACGTGGATGGAGTTATTCCAGCTTTTCTTCTCATACTCGACTTTAGTACCAGTAATTATTTTAACAATTTGTTATAATAAGTTCTATCAATGGCTACAACTTGTTATCATATATTAATTGTTTTTGGCAATTTGTTATAAAATTGCCCTTTTTATAATTGAAATGGATTTCAAGCCTCAACTTAACTCCAATGGCTGCAAGCCGGTTGGTGGATTGGGTTTAATGGTTTATTGTAGGGAAGAACAATTGCAGTGGCTCCAAGTTGGACCCGGGTTAAAGATTGACTGTGCAACTGAATTGAAAAGTTAAGTCAAAATACAATCGCCATAAATTAAGAGTTGAGATCTGTTATTCAATTTTTGTGGTTCATCCAATTAATTATTGACACATCATTTTAAATTAATATGTAATTAATTTGGTAGGTTAGCGGTGAAGTTAATAAAAATAAATATGAGATGGCATGTTAATTTAAAAATGACTTGCTAATAATTAATTAAGTAAACGACAAAAATTAGACAACTGATCTCAACTCGTGTAAATTGCTTAGCAAATTAAGAAAAGGGGAAGCTAATCTTAAATTGTTAATACTCAATGAAGAAAATTGTCTACATCTCTATGAATTATCACATAACTTTTCCATATCAAACTAGGGTTTATCCACTTTGCATGTGATGCCTTGTCAGTGACACATGGCCCTGGCAGGGTAGCACGGTCCATCATACTATATGAAGTTCGGTTTTGATTTCTAACTTGATTGAGTGTCAAAAAGTTTTGAAGTGATGCATATTTTTGTGACGACTACCCAACGATTTGACAAAAATTGCCTGCGTGTCCATTGTTGGAAAAGTTGAGGATTAAGTTGCTAATTTTAAATATTAAAGACTTAATGCTAATAAGTAAAAAGTTGAGGACCAAAAGGGAAATTGGCCTAAAGTGTAAATGAACAAAAATACATTACTATTGCCGTTATACCAAATATGGAAACTGTACTTTCTCCCGCGAACGCCATACATAAACCGCTATTAACGGTGAACCCTTCGTCAAAGAGAAGGCGACAATGGAAGAACTTGAAGAAAAAAACCCTTGTTCTTCTCCCTGTCCACAATTATTCTCCAATTATCTCTTCCTTTACAGCGAATTTGTCAGTCCCCTATACAATTATATAAAAAAAATTTACAAGAAGCTTGGAAACAGGGGGACAAAATGAGTGTGATTGATATTCTTTTCAGGGTTGATTCCATCTGCAAGAAATATGAAAAGTACGATGTTGAAAAGCAGGGTTCCCAAAATGCCTCCTCCGATGATGCCTTTGCCTGCCTCTACGGCTCCTTTGAGTCGCAAATTGAGGCTGTCCTGCGTGTAGTTATTTTTTCCAAAAATTTTGATTTTGTATTTTTGTTATTTGATCGTTAACTTATTCGTCATTTTTCTCTTTCACATACAGAAATCGGAAATGGCGGCAATGGAGACAAACAGGGCAGCTGTGGTGGCGATGAATGCTGAGGTGCGGCGAACTAAGGCCAAGCTTATGGATGAAATTCCTAAGTTGCAGAAGCTTGCTCAGAAAAGAGTTAGTTTATTCTTACTTATCCCTTTTGTTTATTTTGGGGGTTTTATTTTCTATATGGAACTTTTACATGTTTATTGTACTGTGGATATGTTTATCAACTGTACTTTCAAGCATCAAACGCCGATGACATCTTCCATTTCGGAGATTTGGCTCAATTTGGTTGAAATGGAATAATTAATTCATATATGTTGATACACAAGGAAGGAGATGAGTTCACTTGGAGTTAAATTGCTTTTGCCCATTGTTTAGTTGGCTGCCTGATTCTTCATTTCATTTACTTTTATCACTATATAAAGGCTGATTTGAAAATTAATATGCCTGAGCAATCTGCATGACAGTTTCGAAATCAGCAGTTGCCAGACTTTTCTGGTCAATGGAAAGGTAGGTAGCTTTTGTGCCCAATTCAAGTTCTGATTAGGATTATTACATTGTTAACAGGTCAAAGGGCTCTCCATAGAAGAACTAGAAGTTCGTAAGGACCTGGTTCTTGCACTTCCTGATAGAATTAAAGCAATACCTGATGGAACTGAGGCGAAACAAACTGGAGGCTGGGGCGCTTCAACATCTCATAAAAATATAAAATTTGACACTGGTGATTACTGTTGGTTGGATGATTATTATAAATTGGATTTTTATTGAACTTTCAATCTTTCTGTTATCAGATTTCTTATAATCTTTATAAATGAAATATCAGATGGGCAGTTTGATGACGATTTCTTTCAAAAAAGTGAAGAGTCGAATCAATTCAGGCAAGAATATGAAATGCGGAAGATAAAGCAGGCTTGTAACTTCCTTGATCCATTTGTTTTTTCTCTATACACAATTTCCCACCCAAGTACAGTTAAGTATTTTCTAGTGTTTGAATTTAATTTCCTGCAGGATCAAGGTTTAGACATAATATCAGAAGGTCTTGATACACTCAAGAATTTGGCTGCCGATATGAATGAGGTTTGTTGGTCGCATTATGTTTCTTGTTTGATACCGTCTGAAGAAATCTGAGACTGAATTTCTTCCATTTTCTCCTTTTCACCCTTGGGTTTAGGAATTGGACAGGCAGGTTCCATTGATTGATGAAATTGATACTAAGGTCTGAAACATTTTGTTCACAATACAAACCTAGTTGCTTCAATAAACAATCCTGAACAGGCTATTTCACCCAGTTGTTTCCATCTTTCTTGCAGGTGGACAGGGCAACAACTGACCTAAAAAATACTAATGTTAGACTGAAAGAAACAATTTTCAAGGTAAGTATTAGTAATTTTCTTAAACTTAAATAGAAAACTGTATTACTTCAGATTGACATTCTCATTGTATTCATTTCCTATTTTGAAACAAATTATTACAGATAAGGTCCAGTCGAAACTTCTGCTTGGATATCATTCTTCTGTGTATTATTCTGGGAATTGCTTCCTATTTGTACAAGTGAGCTTCTGTCCTTTTCATTTATAAGCAATATTTAAGATGTATGTTACATATTATATCTTCTTCGGATTTTCCGTTACTTCATGGTGGTCTTTCTGAAGTGTCCTGAACTTATTGTCTTCCATAACATTCGTGTGTGAAATGATTTATATCATTGCATTATCAACATTTCAAATATCATCATGTAGTTTGATTTGAAATGGAAATGACTTTACGTTTTGGAGTATGTCTTGCTCACCCCTTATTATGTATATGTGTGGCTGCATTGCGGATTTGAATATGCTTTGCATTTGTTTGGTGCTCACTTATGTTTAACAAGAGTGAGCATTGAGCAATTAAATTACAGCGAGTCTCACAGACTGATGTCTGGGGTAGCTTGGAGGCGACAAGCCTCCAGCCTCCCCTACCCCCACACTCTGTTCTAAAACGCCTAGGCTCGAAGCTTGATGAAAACGCCTCGCTTTGAGGCTAAGTGGTAATTAAGCGGTCAACGACAATGTTGACCGCTTAAAGCTCTCCTAGGCACGCCTAGGAGCGCCTAGGGGCCCTATGCGGCTAGCGCACTTTCGCCTTGGAGGCCCAAATTTTCCCCCCTTTTAAATATAACCCACAACAATTAAGATTATTATCAAGTAGTGAAATTATACAATTTAGAATAGAAGTGTTTTGCATTTATCAATGATTCAATAGTGAAAACGGGCAAACGTAATCTGGGCTTCTGCAATTAAGAAGTCGTCTGGAACTGTAATCCGAGCTTCTGTAATTAATTGAAAATCATTTGTTGTGAATTTTTATTTTGTATATACATATGGCATATCAGTTTCAGACTTCGAGAAAATCAATTTTAATTTGTAGCCCTCATAAATCTGATGCATGACAATGATTCCAAACTGATTGTGGAATAACTCCTGTAGAAAAATCTGGAAATTTAATCAAGAATACCTTTTAGCCTTTGACGTGAGGCCCAATCAGTGCTTAATTGTTTATGTAACTAAATTTTCATTTGTTTTCACGTTCATATGCTTTTTGGGTCTGGATTTTGTAAATAATAAACATTTGCATTGTTTTTTTCTAGAAACCAATTGAAGAAGATGATTCCTCAACAATATCTAAATTTCAAGCTACTTTATGAAGGAATTATTGAATAAATGCAGTATTTTATAATTTTAGATGTTTGGTATGTATTATTTGAATTGTTGAATTTTTTTACAATGATTAAAAATTTAAAATAAAAAAACGCTTTTTTACCCCTAAGCTTCGCTTGGGCCTGCCTAGGCTCGTAAAGCTTGAAGCTTGGTCTCCACGCCTTGCCACGCTTTACACTTTTTAGAACATTGCCCCCACAAAGCAATATGTTTGTGAAGCTATGGAAAACCTTAAATTAGATCAGTTATGAATTTATTTTGTTGCTAATTGTCTAAAATTTTCCTAGCTTGCTAAAAAAACCAGAATCTCTGCTTCTGAATATATTAAATTGTTGAACTAACAAAATCTTTTTACCTAATTGTTATTCTAATAGAATGCTGCTTCAATCTTATGCAGTATACTGAAATGAATGATTCAGAAGATGTTCGTACTTCATCGATGGAATCTGACCTCCAGTTTTTTGCGCCTGTATGTTTGATGCATCAATCCTTATCTTTGGAATTATCCTACATTAATTAGACTTGAAGACTAGTACTTCTGTTTGAACTAGTTCTCTCCAATATAGTTTATTATTGCTATATCGACGTAGTAAAAGTCATTTTCTTCTGTGAATGAACAGCCTTCTTTTCTAACTGAAAAGTTCATATTCTTAGTTTGTTGAGTTCATTTCTGATCAAGAAGTTTTCTAGTTTTTCCAATGTGTACCATAATTTTGTCATGTCCTCCTTTTGATGTGTAATTATCAATTCCACTGCTTTAAATGGCTTTGAATTATAATCACTTCTAGAGTAATATCTTAGATAGGAAATGCGATCCAACAACAGGTGCTAATCAATGTGTATATCGTCGTGGAGCTTCATAACTTCCACTATCTAGATTTCTCAGCCTGCTCATGTTTTACCTGTAATTTTCATTGAGTATAATTAATCCACTCTGGGTCAATTGTTTTTTCCTATACCTTCCACCTCATCTATCTCAGATGGGATAGAGTAAAATGTTTTTCCTTATCCTTTTTTATTCTTCAAACCGCATAAATATTACCCCATTTAACGACTTGTCTGGTTGATCGAGCCAAATTTTGCTTCAGATGAAGTTTTTACCTCACAAGTGTCGGTTCTTGTAAATAGCAAGACTTCTCCAACATGCTTTCTGAAATGTTAACTCGGGACAAATGGATCTTTGTTATTTCATGTTTCCGATATCCTAACAGAAACCTTCTACAATTTGTGCTTCAATAAAAACTTCTGTTGCTTCTGGTAGATAAAATCCTTAATGAAAACCATGGCCATTCCGTGTTTTCTATGAATGAGCTAGCCCAATTCAAAAAAGGATTCAGGTTGCACCAGAGACAGCTGTTTTATTGAACCTCATTTTGTCCAATTCCATTAAGTATTCAGTACACTGCAATTCAGTATATTGCAGAATTGACTGTTGGGAACCCAAGTTGAGAGAGAAAAATAAATTAATAAAAGAAGAAATAACAAATTAGAAATATGGATACTTTATTTTCAAAAAAGAAAAAAGTATAGAGACTTTGTTCTGAGATTGCAATCATCCATGAAATTATTCATGAATTAAACATTACAACTAAAGAAAACAAAAGTATAATAATAAAAATAACTTTAGAACATAGAAGACATAAAATTTGATTGTTTATGAAGTACATACTCCAGTAACGCATAGACTTATAAACATGAATTACATGAACCGATAGTATTAATAGTTGATTATGCTGGGGGCATATAGAAAGATATGCTTTGTGTCATCTTATTGAAGGTGTAAACTTATGGTTCTCATGTAGCTTTGTTACAGCACCAGTGCCGAGAATAATTTCCTTTTGGGGGGAAGTTTGCTCGGTCACTGAAATTTTTTTCGGATAATGTTGGCATATCAAGATGCTGCAAGTTCATGACGACATTTGATGGATTATAGTTGATATTGTCTCTTTCATACATATGTTGGATGTATAAGTTTGTATCTCCTGCAGCTACCATGTTTCCTGATAGAAGGTCCTCATCTTTGTGTTCATTAGATATCATCTCTGTAAGTATCTGAAAATCCAGACCCCAATTCTCCCTGTTAGGTTGGCCTGGTAATGAATTGAAGAAACTCTGAAACAAAGAATTTGTTTCCCGAGTATTAACTGTCCCGAGCCTGTGACGATTAATTGTTTCACTATCATTGCTTTGAAAGGTTGCTCTAGGAATAGTTTCAATTTTCGGGTCATGTCCATTGAGTAAGGTAGCTAATAGGTGACAGCCATTTGATAAAAAATAATCTGGAATCGTGTCTCTGCCATCATCATTATAAACTGAAGGGAGTTCCTCAAACCTAGGAAGGTACTCCATAAGTTCACCAGAATTATGTTGAACCTCCCATGCATTCTTTGACTTGTTGCCTTTTTGTCGAACACGGCACAATACCCAGTCATCCAGCTGCATAAAACGATAACTTTTCCGTTATGCATGATTCCTTACACTTAAATACATATTCACATAATCTATGATATGTAATCACATGCTTAGACTTAGACATTTTATTATCCAATGTAGTTATTGAAAATTTTGGGCATAGAACTTATTGGTAGCTGAAGAGTTTACTAATCTAAGCTCTTTGAGTTCAAAGCTAAGATACGTCAGCAATAATTTGCTAAATGAAACAAGTAGATATATTGACTAGACCGTTGAAATCGGAAATATAACCAAATGTGTGTTTCGTACTCATTAATCATTGCTATATTGTGACTTTAGGCACCCAAGTTTGATCGGAAAACAATTTTCTGCTCACAAAATAGCTTTTGCAGACAATCAATTTCAGTAATAATGGAAGTTTATGTGAAAGAGTAGGTAATTAGTAATCAATGACAAATGTGAAACTGCTTACTCTCATGGAACCTTTAGACCTTAACGGTCTAGACGTCGTGTCAGGCAGTCTGTACTCAGTCATGATCCAATCTGTCTTGACCCCCTTTGGTGTTTTACCTTTATAGAAGATAAGATCTTTCTTAACCCCTATCCGTCCTGATCCAGAAGAACCAGCAATGGGCTTATCGGTGCCAGTAGCCTTCCAGAAACCTGAAGCTGCTGTTCTGTTTGGTCTTCCCCCGTTTGGGTACTTCCTATCCCTTGGGGTGAAGAAGAACCATTCATCTTCTCCAAACACAGCCTTCTCTATATGTTTCAAAAACCAAAAATAAAAGAACTATAATATCCTGGAAATTTAATACTATATCTGATAATAAACACAAACAAAGAGAAGTTGGTAGAGAACAAACTGGGTAGCTCCCAAGGGTTATACTTATAAAGCTCTATATCAGTCATCAGGTTTGCTGGAAGTGGAAGAGACTTTACTTTCATCTGCAAGTAATAAATAATTAGTTCTTCATCAGATGGATGAAATCTTATTCCTGGAGGAAATTTAGAATTGTTGATGGACTTTTCATCCATTGAAATGTTTTTCTCTTTTTCTTTTTTCCCTCCGAGGGCACTCTGGAAAATAGTCTCTCTTGCAAGAACAGTGCCAAAGTATATAAGGTGCGAGTTTATGGCCTCATGCAGATGCAGACATTCCTTAAAATATTGAATATACGGAGATAAGATAACTTATGTGAGGTTTATAGAAATAGATGGGGAAAGCAACGTTTTGCTCGTGAATTTTCCTATGTCTGTCCCTTAGAAAAGAAGCTTTAAAAATTTTTAATGCTTGATACTATTTTACACGTGCATTTTTATGTCGCTACTCTTCAACTTGTCGTGTCTTCGTGGAGTCTGCATTGATAGAAAAGGATATTGTATTGAGTTTTTGATTGCCTGTTATTATGCAAAACGTTTCAATCTCTAATATATAGAAAATTTCAACTAATGAAAATCCGTCTCTGATGAGCCATAAAATGGTAATTACTGGATAATTCGCAAATATATTTTCTTAAACCAAAATTTAGTAGCTTGTACACACATCGTAGGGGCAAAAAGAAGTGAACAAAATACTCATTCATGCTGTGTCTAATTTACTTCCAGGTTCAAAAATATTAACTTAATTGATTAAATACTGCCACTGTTGTTTTAGTTTATCTGATTCTGCTGTGTTTTGTTTCAAACTACTTCATTGGAGTAATTATGTCAAGTGCTTCTGAAATTTAAATATAATATAGACAGTATATTTTTTTTTTTAAATTTGGATAATTGGTCTGAATGTGACTTCTTCAGATACTGCTTTCCACCGTAGACATACTTTTCAAACAAAATTTTAAGATCAAGACCTTTAATTGTATATGTATAGATTCTGTTTTTACTCTTTCTGATCTTACATGCTCAAACTATTGACGTCGGGCAGAATAGTGATTATTCTGCACGCTGAAATGCAGCAGATATTTAAAAGAGAAGAACGCAAGAGAAAACGCCAAGAAAAACAAGAAAATTCTTTATTATTCATCCAACAAACGAAAATAACCCACAAGCCGGGTTATATAGCTAAATAATCGGAATTATCGGAATTTTACTAAAAATAGCAAAATCTCAATATTCATACTAAAAGAAAATACGTAATAAGAGAAATAATATCCCAAAAATCCGGCTCAATTTGAGTTCATAATCTATGTTAAAAAGGCAAATGAAATATTACTAAAAAGGCAAAAAAGTAAGTTAAATTGGAGATTCGGAAAGGAAAACGGCAGAATTTGTCCTTGAAATCGATGCACATCGAGTGAAGCTGGGTGACCACGTAGTGCGCGCCGAAAAGAGCTTTTCGAATTCAGTCATGAGTGCGATTCTGATAACCGTAGCCAAAGTTATGGGCAAAATATCAAAATGTGTCCAAAAAGGGCAGAAAAGATCGTCGATTACTTTCCATTTTGTGCTGATCCGCCAACTCATAGTATCTCAGCACCATCAACGAGCTATCAAGCAACTCGGCATCATCTGACTCGGATCCTCCTGCATCAACTATTCTCCAACCCGAAGTTCACAGAGAGTAGTACGTGTCGTTTCCTGTATTGATGTTATAGAACAAGCATAAGAGCCGCACAAATTGCTGGCCTAATTTCTTTCATTATATTGCATGTAGTTTTTGGCTTTTTCTTTAACCTTTTTGTTTGTTTCCCTGTTCATAGGCTAATATGCATGTCAAGAACAAATACATGCACATTATATAATTTATATAGTTCTATGATTCTAGTATAAGTGAATTCTGATAAACTTGTATGTCAAAGTTGTGTATGTTGGTGCAAAAGGATGTCTCTCTCACCCCCCACCCCACCCCGGGGCCCCGTAATTGTTGCGTCGATAGCGTATTTGTAATGGTTTTAATTAGTTACACACACTTGATATACATTAAGTTTAACACTCCATGTGT
Source organism: Fraxinus americana (assembly GCA_035079005.1). Taxonomy (NCBI): domain Eukaryota; kingdom Viridiplantae; phylum Streptophyta; class Magnoliopsida; order Lamiales; family Oleaceae; genus Fraxinus; species Fraxinus americana. Next base: position 5,054,474 of record CM068720.1, on the reverse strand, counting down.
TGTCTAAATTTGTGTCATTAATTGTTTAAAGCATTGTTACAATCAATGTGTAAAAAGTTGTCACCTCAGAATAATGTCAAACGTAATGTCAACAAAGATGTACATATAGCTACATGATTGATTTGTAATAGTGTATTGTATTATCTATAGCCTTTATGAGCAGTACAATCGACAATATCCATGTCTGATGTTGTCTCTTAGCAGAAGACTACAGATTTAGATTTATTTAGTGTTAAGAGAGAGAAAAAATATGCCTAAAACCTTGTTAAAATCGAACTAAATGCCGTCTTGTGAGACAAAAAAGACAACTAATCCTAGGGAATATATGGTTTATTATGTATTATTTAATTTCTCAACTTGTTGCTAATGGTAGCTCAACAAGACTCAGTCTCTCTGAAATAACAAAGTAACTAAGATTGAATCTTTAATCCACATGCTAAGAACAACTGGATGGATGATATTTATGCAGATAATTCTTATTTTAGAAATATCGGTATTTCTAACTGTAGTAGTTGTGACTTTTAAGTAGAGATGATAGAGCACTCGGAAGGTACATGTGATCTTTTTGGAAGGGTTGTCCTTGGGTCCGTTGTTTGATAAAAATATAGTCAATTATCATAAAATAATGAAGGAACCACGAAGAGTGAAGACGAGAAAAGTAGAAGCAAAAAATAATCGAATCCTCTTACGATGTTCTAAACTCAACTCACATTCACTTCAGTCAGCGAACAACTGAACTCTTGAGACCTTGTTCAACTTCAAGATGTGATGAATCGACATCAAGATATCGGTGGCTTTGTACTTTTTCCTTCATGTTAGCTATACACTACAGGATTGTCCCTTGTGTTGGAGCAGTCGTGGCCATTTTTTTTATTTTGCAACTTGACGGTAAAATCTGAATGTAGATATATTATTGACTTGTCGAGCTTAATGTTAATATATTTTTCTTATATCTAGTAGGATTGTTCAACCTTATTACAGATTATTATTAAACAGAAAAATTGATTTAGAGTCGAAATAGGTTGGTTTTTATTTAGAGAAATTTAGGTCCAGCCATTCTCTTAATTTTTTATACTGGACGACTATTGAGAACATATTTGAAAAATTAGGGGCATGTTCACTTTGCTGTTTTCAGGCCATTTTCAGTTTTCGAAAATACTGCAAACACGTTTACTTATCTATTTTTATAAACGAATTTCCAAAAACGAGTTTAAAATTTACAAAGAAAACGGAAAACGCAAAAAAAATCGTTTGGCTGTTTTCAGTTAAAACCAAGCCAAAACTTCATTTTTTTATTTTTGAAAACAATTTTTCAAAATGACAAAAAGAACTCGTTTTTGGCAATCTCAAAATGGACACTCAAAACACAAAATTCAAAATAAATTCAAAATTCAAAACTAAAAACTGAAACATGAAGAGAACAGCCCCTAGACTTTTTGAAAGCAATTAATGCTATTGTATTTTTCTATCATATACTAACATTAACCATTATATATTTTTGGTGATATACACGCAAATCATCCAGATTTATCTAAACCCTAAACCCTAAACTTCATTTTTAACACAATACATTTCAATTGATCACATATTTCTTGAAATTCGTCGATTTATAATTTCAAAACGCATTGTCAAACAGAAACTAGGTCCTTTTTTGTCGCAGGGAAGCTAATTTAGTGTAGTGCGATCACTAGTTGTTTTCGTTCTACCAGTTTGTCAACAACAACATCCAAGAGAATCTTTGGACATCGACGAGAATGGTGCAGCTACCTTGAAATTAAAAATTGTATATATGCATATTGGCTTTCCCAAGAGAAGTAGGGTTTAGAAAATTTAGGAGAAAATCTTATAAATAAGTGCATTTGTGGGTGTGTCAACATTCTTCAGGGATCGAGGTGAAGAATCATTGTCGTTCAAATGGTAAGATCCGAATGCTTGAATCCAAAAGTGGTTGACTACAAAGAATCTTATATTTTTTTTCATGAAGAAAAGGCAACGAAGAGACTTAGTGTTACCCCAAAAATTGATAGATTATGACATATTTAGTATAGTAAAAGTTCAAGAATTTAATTATAAAAATAATTGAAGTCTAAAAGTGACACATTTTACCTGGTCAAAATTTGACGGAATTCAATAGGTTGATCAAATTCAAATCCGAATTTTAGTTTAATAAAAGTCAAAACTTGAATTTAATCGCATGTGATAAGTTTAACCATATACTTGGAAAAGTTCTATATTGCTTAGAACTTAATTATAAAAATAATTGAAGTCAAGTTTTTATGATACTACAATAATCTAATTAAGCCTTTTTTTTTTTTTAGTAAGGAAACAAGGCTTATTTAGAGACTTGTGGTATATTCCCTTTGCTATTTTCAGATCAATTTCAGTTTTCAATTTTCGAAAACACTGAAAACACATTTACTTACCTATTTTCAGAGACGAATTTCCAAAAACGAGTTTAAAATTAACAAAGAAAACGGAAAACCTAAAAAAAGTCGTTTTGACTGTTTTCAGTTAAAACCAAGCCAAAACTTCATTTTTTTATTTTTGAAAACAATTTTTCAAAATGACAAAAAGAATGCGTTTTCAACAATCTCAAAATGGATACTCCAAATATAAAATCCAAAATGAATTCAAAACTTAAAACTGAAAACTGAAATATGAAGAGAACAACCCCTTAATTTTTGAGCTTTTCAGAAGTTTTTTGATCTCTAAGAACTAATTAATCTTGAGCTCTTGAAGTAGGTTTTTGTTTTTAGGATCTCGGTCAAATCTTGGGTGCCACTTGAGAAACTCGAGATTATTCATCAAATTTCGTTATATTCAATTCTTAAACTCTACAAGTATGGGTATAAGATTTGTAAAAGTTTTAGCTTTTTAAATTTTGTTCATTGGATAGAACCATAATTCGTAGAGTAGGAATTTTTAAATTAGTAACTTGTAATTTCTTGTTGTAAATTATTGGATCTTGTAATTGAATCTAATAATTGAAATTATGATTGAAGACCGAGCAACGCAAAAAAGGAGGTGAGCAAGGGGCTCTCCTCCAACACCCGAAATAACTTTAGTTCAATCAATTCGAGCATAAAATTAACGAATAAACACGTATCTATAACCTATTCTCCCAACAATTATTTTTACTTGAGAAAACAAAAAAACATATTTAAGAATATGAATCTACTCAAGTTAGTTGAGGTCTCTTTTGATTTAGCCAGAATATTTTCTTTGTGGAGTGTGCAACTTCAGGAAAGATAAGTTAAAACTGGTAGGTGGAGGGTAGGCAGCAGAATGACACGAAATTACGTGAAGCAACAAATATTTACCCATCATTAATTTGAACATAGAAAAGGACCCCATATGACCCATCAAACATTACTTTAGCTACAAAAGATTCTTTCCTTTGCAAACCTCTTATTCGCACACCATCGATCTTTGTCTCTCTCTCTCTCTCTCTCTCTCTCTCTCTCTCTCTCACACACACACACACACACACACACACATATATACATCACACACATATATACATACATACAGAGAGAGATAGAGAGAATTGTATATAACATATAGATAGAGATAGAGATAGAGATGGAGAATTTTTAGAGAAACGTGTGTATCTCGTGGGCTACTCGACATGTCAAGCGGTACCAGTCATTTCTTGTCTTTGTTATCAACTTTTGCAAAATGTAATAGTAAAGTATTGATAACTTCAAGTATACATGCATCAAGCTTCTATCAATACAACGTCAATTATACGCTATTAAAGCTTAGGTGTCGGGGGTGAACCCAGGAAGGAAGTTCAGTGGGGACGAAACAAAAAAACCTTGGGAAAAAATCTGAAAGCCTAAAAAGATCTGGACAAAAAAAACTAAAAAAATTTTGAAAATCTGAAGAAAAATCGAGAAATCTGAAAATTGAGTGGGCGACAGCCCCCACTGGGCAGGTCCACCCCGTTAGGTGTCTATACAATTTTTAGGGATTGTTTGAAAAAACTTTTAATAAAAATTTTGATAAAAGTTGATGTAATTTATGATAGAAAAATTGATATTTATAAGTCTCGTGAATGTTTCGTTAAACTTGGAATTTGATCCGTTAAAATTTTCTATCAAAATTTTATCACAAAAGCACTTAGTGAACTATACACGTTTTATAAACTAAAAGTATTTCATTTTTTTAATCGATATTTATTCTCTTTAATAGTATCATACATACTTTGTCTTTATTTGTTGAGGATCAAAATTATATTTTTAGTATATTTTGATAAAAATTGATGAAATATGTGATTAAAAAGTTGTGATTCCATGAAATATTTGATTAAAATTAATGATTGACTTTGATTTTAATTTAGATTAAAATTTAAAATAATTTAATGACATATCTTCCAATCTTTAAATATACCTGGCATCTTTTTCTTTTAGTATTGGGCAATGACCCTTTCTATACTATACAAGAACATGATTATGACATATATTCTTTCTCTTTTTTTTTTTTCCAAAAAATTAAGATGGGGTCCACACTGCATTCACCTAATCTCCCACTGAATCCAACCTCCCCTCAACCCTTCACGAGACGGCACCGTATAGATATTCAAAAATTCACTACTCTCTCTCTCTCGTTTTCTCTCTCATCACGGTCCAAATATAATAATGGCATAATCATTCTCACCGGATCCATGGCTGTAAAGACAATTCACTTTTCTTTCAAAACTTTTTGTGACCTAAGTTGATTCTGCCTTTCACTTTCACATTTTATTGTCATCGATGTACCTCGATTCTTGAAATCATTTGCTGGTAGTTGCAATAAAAATGGCTTCTTGAAAAAATAAATAAAAAATAATTAGGAAAAAATAATCTTGTTGGCTAGTAAGATGTTTTTCAAAAATTCAAAATTGTTGTCCCGACTCGAAGGTTTCACTGCTAAAATCTTGAGGCGCCAAAATTTTAGTATACATAGTTGAATGTAGTCCATTGTGTATACAGACGAAATTATTCACATTTCACTAAATTTTGACACTTCAAAAATATAGTGAAAATATTAAAATTTTAATGGTAGGACAATCAAAGAGTCAATCAAGCTGGGACAGTAGATTTAGCCCATGTTTGGTATAGATTAAAATTAAATTTTAAGTAAATTTTGATAAAAATTGATGAAATGCGATTGAGAAATTGTGAGTCTCATAAAATGTGTGTTGAAATTAATTGATGACTTTGATTTAAAGTTTTAGGCCCCGTTCGGGAGGGCTTAAAATCCAATTAAAATTGAAAATATGGCCGTTATTGGGTCCCACCCGTCTAATAAAAGTCAACAATAACGGCTATATTTTCAATTTTAATCTGATTTTAATCCCTCCCAAACAAGCTCTTAATCTATTCCAAACAAAGGCCTCAAATTATTTTTGAGTTTCACTCGAAGATGTGGAAGAGCAGCAATGATTAATTTGATAACTAACTCTATGTTAAAAACTATATTGTATCGCCTAATAAAATTATTCGAATTTTCGTTTTTCCTTCTCAAATAATTCTCGTGTCCCTTGAAATCGCATTACTTGTAACTTTTGTTATTATAAAGAGTAATATTATGTAACACAAGTAGTGCTTAACGTCAGCTTAAATGTCAGTGGCACTACCTCCTTAAATTTCTTGTGTTATATAGCATTATTCTACTGTGAACACCTTAAATCCCTTTTTGGTGGCCATTATTTCTGAAAAATAATGTTTTGAATTGTGATTTTTAAGACAATGCATGGTTAAAAGGTAGAAAAAATGTATTGAGTAAATGCGTGGTTGAAAATGGGTATATAGAAAAAAATTCAGATAATGCTTGTCATTGAGGAGTTAAGACAAACGCTAGAGTTACTTCAATGTAAAAACATTACGATTTGGTTAATAGACTAAAAATTATATATTAAATATTGGGATGTAAGTTGAAGTGTTGAACTATAAGAAATTTCACGTATAATGACTAAAGTTTTTATCTCAAAAATCTCTCTATGTTCATATTTGGACGAAACAATAGAATGTGACCTTTTACAACAAATTTTCATCATTAAAAGTGAACTTTTTTTCATTTGCAACTTTATCTCTTTTTAAATGAATTTATTACTTTTTCTTATTCTCTAATTCATTTCCGATCTAATGATTTAAAATTTTGACCCTTTTTCGACTCAAATTTAGGTGGTCATTTCAAAACACTGGTTAATTATGAACTAGTGATAAGATATTAGAAAAAAGAGAGTGGTCCAACTGAGTCTATGGCTGACCGACTTTTAGAGAAGCAGCCGTATAAGATAAGGAGAGAGAGAGAGAGAGGAGAAAATAAATAATCTATCTTTGGCTAGGTTTCACAGTAGATGTGTATTTTCTGCTAAGATTCAAGCATGCAACTCAGCAAGACTTCACCTCTACTGATGTAATCAAGTTTCGTGTTCCATTTTCATTTTGTTTTCAACGAAGTTAAAAGATTTTTTCAAGAATTTAGCTATTTCCAGCAAATTCTTGATTCTATCTTCTTGTTGCTGATTACATACATAGAAATATATACAGATACACCCACTGCAGCTCTTGAATTTTGCTCAGATTTAGTTCAAGTTTCTGTCTCAGAAAATGATGTCTGATGATGGGATTAGAGGGCTCATTCAAGATCCTAATCCGAATTCCAATCCTATCAGTTCTAATTCAAACCCAGCTAAGAGGAAAAGAAATCTTCCAGGAACCCCAGGCAAGCATAGTTAATTACATTAGAGTTTGATGTTTCTTTTTTGTGAAATTTTTTTGTTTGATGTAATGAAGTTTTGGTTAATTACATGTAGATCCAGATGCAGAAGTGGTAGCACTGTCGCCAAAGTCTCTGATGGCAACAAACAGATTCTTATGTGAAATTTGCAATAAGGGTTTCCAGAGAGACCAGAATTTGCAGTTACACAGAAGAGGTCATAATCTTCCATGGAAGCTTAAACAAAGAAACAACAAAGAAATAATCAGAAAGAAGGTTTACATATGCCCAGAGAAAACCTGCGTTCATCATGACCCTTCAAGGGCACTTGGAGATCTTACAGGAATCAAGAAACATTATAGCAGAAAGCATGGAGAGAAGAAATGGAAGTGCGAAAAATGCTCGAAAAAATATGCAGTTCAGTCTGACTGGAAAGCTCATAGTAAGATTTGTGGGACTAGAGAATATAAATGTGACTGTGGAACCCTTTTCTCCAGGTACTTTAATTGAACTTCTTCATCATAGATGATGTATACATAAAGTTCTATTTATTGCAAATCATAAGTATAGTATTCTAGGATTAGTTTGTTGCGAGTTGTGACATTAATGCTCAAAATTGATGTGAATTTAATGCAATTCATAAATTTCTGGTAAACCACATTGAGTTCGATTTGTATATATCAAACAGAAAGGATAGCTTTATCACACACAGAGCCTTCTGTGATGCATTAGCAGAAGAAAGTGCAAGATTTACTTCAGTTCCTCCTGCAAATGTGAGTTTCGGAAACGAATTGCTTAGTAATATTCAAAATGCTGGTAGCTCGCAGTTTTCTGGTGTGTTTAGGCCAGAACTTGCTGGATTAGAACAAGGAAACCAGATGAATCTGGATTTGCAGAAACCTAGGCTGCCACTTTGGCTAGAAAATGCCAATTCTCATCTGAATCCCATTGGAAATCCAACTGGTTCTAATGCTTTCTTGGGTTCGAGTTCAACTAGCTTGCCAGAATTGATTCAAATGGCTTCACAGAATCAGTGGTTCAGTAGGGGCCAAGAGGCATCATTTACAGGTGGGAATTCTTCAACTTCTGCATTGAATAGGGTACTGAAAGAGGAAGAAGAAAACAAAGGAAATTTGTCTGAAACCATAAGTTCACTGTATTACACCAATACCCATAATCAGCCAGAAACAAATCCACCAGCTCCTATGTCTGCTACTGCTTTATTGCAGAAAGCAGCCCAAATGGGATCAACCAGAAGCAATTCTGCAATTTTTGGTACGGGTTTTGGACTCATGAGCTCATCTTTTTCTAGCCTTGGCAACTTCAATTCTTTGAACCAAAATAGAAATGAAGTTCAGAATCTTGAAAAAGCTGACAATTTCCATGGATTATTAATGGCTTCCACATGTGCTTCAACAATGTCTACTAATCATGGAGGTTTGTTCCTTGGTGATATAACCACTAGCCCATTGATGAACAGTTCAAGAAATTCAGACCCTTCAATGATGATGCCAAAGAGTACTGGAAATCAAAATCAATCAACTGGAACTGAAGCTACAAACAGTCTCACTAGAGATTTTCTTGGAGTAGAAGGCAATGAACATCGACAGTTCTTGCAACAAAATGAGTTATCAAAGTTTGCTTTAATGGGTTCTGCAATGGACTTAAGCCATTACAGCAAAAATCGCTGAGCTCTCTCAAAGTGGTAACTACGCAAATTTTACTGAGAAGATGAGGTAAATTCTGAAGGCAAAGCCTCCATATGCGGGACTGCACGAAGGAGAAGAGATCTTGTGACCTGTCAGAAAGTTTGGGGTCCACTGCATGTTTGAAAGAGACGTGACAAAAAGTGACTTGGCAATCACAAGCTAGGCATCCGAATCACTGCATGTTGAAAGTCTCTTGCTTTTTTTTTTTTTTTCCCCTAGGGTTTGATGGACCACTCCACTGTGAAGCCTGTGATTGTTATGCAGTACATTTTTGCTCTTTGGAAATTTGAATAAAATTGAAATTTACCTAGTAATTTTCAGCCATAAGGAGAAAAGTATAAGCAATAATGTTGTAGCTAGTCCTTTCGATTAAACTCTAATTTTGCAATTCTTTTTCTGCACTCTCTTAGCATATATTTACTTCAATTTCTTTTCTTAGCAGAATTAGGGTCCCCATTGATTCCCAACAAAGTATTCACCTACAATTCCATGTTCAAAAATATAAATAAGCTAGAATATTAAATTTTGAGAAAACGAACACGGCGAAAGAAGCATTTCTACTAAATCCCGTCCTTTTATTTCATTGACTTATAGTTCGAAAAGGAAGATAGATTTCCACGCACTACAACATTTTGTACATTTTATAACATTTAAATATAGCATTCTTGTGACTAATGCTATAAAATAAAAATAATTTTGATCGAAATATAATATAATAGCATTTATTAAAAGGCCCACTATAAATTTAGCAGTCCAAAAAACTTCCCTCCATATTTTATCCAAAGCAACCTTATTTTTCTTTCTTCCTTGTCGATTCATTTCCAAATTCTTTTCTTTAGCAAACCAGTTCTCTTCAATCTTCATCGCTTTCTTGCCCACCAGTCTCCTATGAGTGTGCACAAGAGCTCCGGATAATCTGATTCTCATGGATTTCAGTCATAGTTTCTTTAATCTCTATTCCCTAAATCTTTTCTTTGTAATTTCTCTAATAATTTGTTCATATTTCATCATTTATTTCTGCTCTGTACCGTTTCCATTTTGTGTACACCAATTGCGGGGATTGATAAGTCATTCTTTCTTGAAGTGTTTCAAGACACTTATTGCCACGAGGCAATTAATAAGAACATGCTCCATTGATTCTGTGGATCTATGCTTCTACTTTGATTTGTATTGAAGAATATGTTGGTACAACGGTTGCATTGCCGTCTGACCAAGTTGTAATAGAGTAAATATCATAGACAATAAGGTAAATTTTTGTATTATAATATCTTCGGTCTCTAATTAGAGTTTTTACTTTACATTATTTTTATAATCTAAAAAGTTATTTCACTTTGTTAACTTTCAGGTTTAAATGCATCATTGATTTAATGGATTTCTTTTCAAAATATGTTACAAGAATTCAAGAAATTTTCTTCTGAAGAACTAGAATAAGATGATTCCAATTTGATTTTGTTTACTGCATTTTCAAGCATATATTGCTACTAGTAATTGATGTGTAGATGAAACATATTTAAATTTCTCTATTGAATAGTTAAACTTGTGTATTTCTACGAAACAATATTGATGCGTGTTTTGAAATTTATTATTAGCTAGATTATTGTTGTTCATATCATGAATGCTATTTAATATGTATATATTACATCAAGAAATGTTTTTGAAAGTGTATGCATTGCATTCAACAAATGCTACAAATTTTAAAATTATGATGGAAAAGGAATGCTATTGAAGATGTAACTATGTCCATTAAAAATGCTATTAAAACCAAAATTATAATGAAAAAGAATGCTATCAAAATAAAAAAGATTGTACAAAAAGAAAGTTATAAATACTAAAATTATGACTATAACAAAATGCTATTTTAAGGTTTTCTATAGTACTTTATAATAACATTCAAAAAACGTTATAATAGATGTATGTTTTTTAATAATACCACCTACAATAACATTCCAAAACATGTTATAGAACACGATAGATAGCATTTTTTGCAAGCTATAAATGAGTTAATATGTTGTAGTGATTTATCAATGCAGTAATTTTTTATTATTTTATGTATCAAATAACAAACTGACGCACTCAATGCTACGTAGGCAAAATAGAAAAAGGCTAAAAAAATTGGATTCTGGCATATAATTATCAAAGAAGTTGGTTCTTGGGATTGCAGAAAATAAGTATTTTTCGTTGTGAAAGTATTTGGACCAAAAGGAGAATTCCAGTCTTGGAATTTTCAAAGCTCAAATAAGGATCCTATAGCATTGACACATATACCTAAGCTATCGTTCCTCAATAGGTTAGTAGGGTCTGATGCATTAGCAAGGGCGTAAAACTTAACGAATCCTTAAATAATGAAGACATTGGAGATGTCAACTGACGTGTACGATCGATCATCTTGTGTCCAATCTTCTGGGACAAAGCATGTGTGTTGTTTGCATTGAGTAAGGTCTTTTTCATTCAATCAAACTTGGGCTATGTTCCTACCAATTTACTATTGACAAAATAAGAAATGTAGACGACAATATAGAGGGGAACATAAATACCTCCAACATACGAAAACATTAGAAACATGACATGTTGTCACGGACTGCAGCTTAAAGGTAACCCGTGAAACGTGTTGTCGAAAATTCATCTATCTCAATCGAAAGAATAAATAAAATGAATAGAAAATGAAATGCAGTAGATGAAGCGAGGTATGCCAAATAAAATCTCCTTAAAATAGATTTCGTCCCCTAATAAGTGCAAACGAGATTATAGACGTCCGTCTTCCAAGATACAATGCTCCTTCTAAAGTCGATACAGCATAATACCAATCTTATCGATCAAACCAAAGAATGATCGTACTCGAACGGAATAACCACGAATATATTTGAAAGAATTTAGAAATCAATTGTATTTTAATTGATTTCGTTGTCGAAAAATAAATTGGAGGTCTCTATTTATAGAAAAAGTGTCTCATTGAATGTGTGTGTGACATTTTATGAACCGGTGCATCACTTGGTGTGATTCATTTTAGCCATTGGATCGCACCATTTCATGATCTGGCGCTAATTCGCACCACTCTAGTGGTGGCTAGTTTGCTAGCCTTTGACTAGCCAAAGTTAGCCAAATTGTAGATCACTTATTAAATTATAGCTTGTTCACACAAGCCCGCTATATAAACAAGTCTTTTTTTTTAAAAACAAAACTTTCGATGTGGACTTCCTAACCATATATAAGACACTTAAAATGGATTTATCAACTTATGGGTCTATATTTGAGACTTTTCCAATTTATCCAAATTAATTGCAATGCACGCATCATTAAATATCACATTTAATGATTTAACCGAATTAAATTCAATTAATTCCAACATGATGTACTTGGGAAGGGTTGAAAGACCATAATTCCAATGGACTAGTAACAGTATGAACTAAACAATTCGAGACACCAATGAAGTTTATGAAATTTGTGTTTGAAAATTTGTGGATACCATAAAATATGTAATTAAAATTAAAATTTGCCTAGTTAAACAAGCACCTAGACTAAACCAAGGATTCTTTCAGGAACAAGTATAAAATTTAGTCCGACTTCGAGGCCATTATTTAGATTCTCAATAAAGTCTTGTCTTAGAGAACTGTCTTAGAAATCGCCCCCATAAATTGTACTTTAACTTTTCTTCAAGTTTTTCGTCAAATTGTACTTCTTTACAAATCTATTCAAAAGAACACGTGTTTAGTTAATTTTAATCATATATTTTATGGGACTCACATCTTTTTAACCGCGCGTTTCATCAACTTTTATCGAAATCTATTAAAAATTTGATTTTAATCTACACCAAAAATGGGCTTAATTTATTTATTTCGGTGAAGGTTAGTTTAGTAAAGAGTTTTACATATCACACAAATTGATATAATTCTTAGATTACAAAATCTCAAGATACTCAAATGGAAGAAATATTACAAGATACTCAAATGGGAGAAATAGAGGCCTAAGGGCAAAGCAGTTGAATAAAGAAAGGTGAATGAAATGGGCAACTATAAGACACTGTATCTCTATACATATATCTCCGTATCACATTCAAACAAAATAGTAGTTCTCTCCGAACAAATGAATCCATGTTGCGAACATGTCCATCTATATTATCACCACCAACGTGTCGCTATGACACCAGCTACAAGGGGCACCACCATCAGCATGCCATGCATGTCGAGGCCAATTGTCCCTGAAGCATCCGCCGGAGCATCATCACTGCCAGATACCGGGGCATCAGCAGCTGGTGACTTCTTCTTGGCCAGTGCTGATGGTGCCGGGACTGGGGCTGGCGAACCAAAAATGCTCAAAGGAAGAAGAACCTTATCAACTTGATATACTGCTAGCTGGTTGTCTGTGTAAATTGTGTTAGCCACCGTGGCATCATCCACGCCAGTCGACACATTCACTTGGTTGCCAGAGGTGGTCACATTTAGAGGAAACTGCCCATTATCGTTGTTTCCGGCTTGAGTCCTCAATGGATTACTCGCAGTTTGGAACTGTGACATGGAGAGAAAAGTGGGCAGTACATGAAATTGCACCAATGCAACTTTCTGCTGATCACTTAGGGAATTTAGAACGCCAGATTTGAGGCTAGAAAAGGAGTTATCAGTCGGCACAAATACTGTTAAACCCTGGTTTGAATTGTTGAGTTGTGTATTGATCTGGTCCCCTACTTGAGTAATTGAAAGAAGCCGGATGAACATAGTGAACTGACCAGCCTTTTCGAGGATTTTGGTTATGTTGGTTGGACCCGCTGGTGCCGGGGCCTGAGCTGGTGCTTGAGCTATGGTTTTGGTGCAGCAGAAGAGAAGTACAAGAAGTAACATAGAAACAGGGAAGTGGTCCATTTTGGAGAGGAGATTGACTTGAATTATGGAGACCTATGTCACAACAATATGTAGAAATGGTGTGTACAAAGAATGATGTAAGGGGGATTTTATGGTTAGGAAGAAGAAATGTTAGGTGATGTCAAAATTGGTAATAAGTCACAATTTTAGTCAGAACAATGAATCAATCTTAGTAGTATTTTATTCGACTGTATGTGAGAGAGAGATACTATTTCAGCTGAAAGTTTGCTTGGAATTGCAGGAAAAATAGGTTATCTCAAAGGGTCAGTTTGAAAAATAAGGATTTCTCTGATTGCTTTGCATTCACTTGTATTGATTTCTGAACTGTTGTGAAGCAATTATACATTCCACCAAGTCCATAGGCCCCATATTCTTGCTTATGTTCAAATTATGCTTTTGCCTTTTGTGCTAGCTAAGTAATCCTATAAACTGTTCTAGAAGAGAATTTTACTTCGTAGATTAATCCCAAAACGATCTCACATTAAATTGTTTGCTCACAAAGAAATTCCAGCAAAAATTTGTCCAAGGAATTAGTTGCAAAATGAAAAATTCAACTAATTTACCATCAAATTTCCCCTGGAAGCACACAAAGAATAGGTGAAGGAAACCAAACGAAAGAAAGTCCATCACTACTTGAACTGTAAAATAAATCTACAGTAGAAAGCTACACAAATCCTTTACAGTGACTGCCGTCCTTAACACTAATATACTTTTCCGTTGTAATAGAAACAGAGCCGAAAATACAAGCATTTAAGTAACTACTCAAAAGCGCTTGCTATGCTTCCTGGATATATATGTGAGTAGCTGCTACACCATAGAAATTTGAAAGAACTAGTTAACTACTAGAATGTAAGTGAATCAATAACCTCCCAAAATTCCATCCAGATCACTCAGCCATTGACAGTTGTTTCAAAGCATCCTCAGCCTTTACCTTTTCTGGAACAAAATCTACACATAAAAGCAAAAAGAATAAATAAGGGAAAAGCCTCATAGAGTTAGATATGAAGATGCTCACAAGAGTTCTATTAGGGGAACAATAAGTACCTGAGAGAAAGTCAAATCTCCTTCGCTTGGAAACAACTGATGCTGAAAGGACCAAAAGATGTATTTCATCATACATGTGAAAATAAATCTAAATAGACACTCGTTTTCATAGCACAAGCAGAGTAGATTAAGGCATTGTGATGTAATTTGGACTGATTGTGTCAAAAAACAAGTAGCTTCAATTTTGATCAATAAAAAATAAATATTTATAAAACTTACTCATTTACATTCAAGTAGAAATTTTAAGCTTAGCCAAAATGGACGTTACGAGTGAGAAATGAAAAAAAAACTGACGAGGATGAGTGGCAATAAATGATTCTCTTAAGGATTTACAAATTTAAAGAAATTATTGATTGCTAATTTATTAATCTTTTTATTTTTGTTTTGAAAGTTATGTTGATTTGTTTTGTTAAGAATTTTCACAAGGAATATGGTTATTAAGCATGTTATTGTAGTTTTTCTTTTGAGGTTTGCCGTGAGGCTTATGCCTCGCTTCGCATTCATAAAATGCCTGAGCCTTTTTAAATGCCTCAGCAGGAAGGCCGAATGTATATATTTCGATGAGAAAACACAATTCTGTAGAATTTACCATAAACATGTGTAATACATGCACCCTTAAGGAAGAAGGTGCACCAAACCAAGCACGAGCAGTTGCAGTCCACTACATGACCTATCTTACAGCAACAAGGATTCACATGCACTGGAGCTAGGTCGTATAACTATGCATAAATGTGTAATTAGATCGTGGCATGCATTTATTTTGAGTGAACTGATATAGTAATGGAAGAAAAGATTACACAGATGGTTGTATCCGATATGTTTCTTGCTATCCATAAAAGCACAAGCATAGGCCTCCCTGCAGAACAGTTCAAGAAACTTCTCCTGCAATGAACAAAAGCAATGTTGGGGGGGCTACGTTTCAAAAATGAACTTCAAGATAATCACTACCACTACATTAAACCAACCATAGCTTATCAAGAAATTCTTTAAACTACACATCATCTTGAATTGGATTCAACTCATTACATTATATCAAGCAATATAGTCATAATGATTGCAAATCTGTCATGTTCCTTTTCTAGATATATTTGAAATTATATGCAAAAGACCCTTTTAATGATCTTTAAATTGGGCACCAGCCTCTCTTTCCATCATACAAGTCCCCTGTCACCCTCACTTTTTGGTGCAAAGGCACTAACCGAGACTTACTAGGCAAATGCAGTCAAGACCATTATCAATCTGCGAATGGTGATGGAATATCCTTGGTGTCAGTTGATGAATTGCGTTCTTTCAGAAAAAAAAAACGGATAATATCTTCGACTTTATTTCCTTCATCATCCATCAGGATTCTAATTATATCTTATCATGTTTCTTCGTCCCACCAGCTAGTCATGTACCTACTTTTTCATGGATTAACACATTGCCAGTATAATGCCATGGACAATAGTGCATTCCATGGACTGGACTATAAAAAATTGTGTTATAAAAGTTAATGCTTGAAGTGGATAATTAAAAGAATCTTAACTTATAGTTCATTTCAAAAATTGGAAAATAGCATAATTTTCCAGAAAAAAATCTCCTCAAACCAGTATAAAAATCAATTGATAAATTGGGCACTATGAGTTTCTCTAGCAATGCCTGTTTGACGAACTGATTTAGTTATTTCTCAAATTTATTGCATAGCTTATGCATTCAAAAAGTTGTAAAACGTGAAGAAAGAGCCCAAAAACATTTCAAATCGAGATGAAATCATGCTGAAACCTAATTTTTTTAATTGCACTTTCCAATGTGCATACCTCGGAGAACAAGTCAAAATCAAAGAAATTGAGAATTATACCGAAGCTTTGTTGACGAGGAAAACCGCCTCCTGAGAAATCCGAAGATCCGAATCCTCGCTCTTAATAATCCGACTGACCCGATTCATTGGAAACTTATACAATGTAGTAGTCCCACTATTCTCCTCGCCTTCTTCCTCCTTTTCAATTTTCATTTTTCCCTTATTTTTCACCTCCTTTTTACCGTTCTTCTCCTTCTCCTCTCTTTTCCGTTTTACTTTCTGTTCTCCCATTATTCCGTTCTCCTCCTCCCCGCTGGATTCTTCGACGACGTCGTTTTGGGATTCAGTGCTCGAAGACGGCACGATTGCAACTTCAGGCTCTTCAGCTTCATCACTTTTCTTCTGTTTGATTTTGATTTTTGATTTTGAATTTTTTTGGCTTCTTGATTTCTCTGCCGCTTCTTGCTTCTTCGCCATTTTTTCAGCACAAGCTGCAAATTAGGTTCGGTATATATAAATAGCTTCAGTATAAGAAGCATATATGATATATGTAATATGATAATGCTTAGGCCCATTGTACTGGGCCTCCAAACTTGTCTATTTTATTTGGGAAAAATTCACTTTCCCTACTTTATCTTTACCCTATTTCAAAAATAACAAAACAACTTTTACATTTCAAAAATCAGATTTTTTGACCTATATATACACACATTTATAAATATTTATTTATTTATTTAAATATATAAAAAGATATAAATAAATAAATAAATATATAATATATATATAAAATTAACCCACCCCCACCACCACCACCCCACCACGTTTGCTGATCGCTCCGGCGACCACTCCGGCGACGTCTCCGATTCCGACGACTTCTCCGCGATCACTCCGATTCCGTGGATCGTTCCGCGATCGTCCGATTCCGACGACTATTCCGATGACATGAATTTTTTTAGACGGATCCAGTCACAAGTCACAGTCCAGGTCACAGCCAAGGTCACAGGTCACAATCGACCACAAACGGTCACAACCCCCATCCCATGCACATCCCACTTACACATCCCACTTACAACCAACGCACCACCGCCATGACCACCACTATCATCACCAACCCTCACCGCCAATGCCACCACCAGCAACTCCACCTACACCATCAACAAAAATCAACCTAAATCCCCAACACCACCAAAATATGGAAACCAGCACTACCACTCCAACAACACCGTTCGGGAGAAACCCCCACAGATCTGCAACAATAGCAAAAATCAGACAAGCAACCACCACAACCACCACCACCCCATTTCACCATCACCCACTACCACGACCACCACTACCACCGCACAATACAAATCAAAAACCAAAAAACCACCACCGCATAGCACAAATCAGGAACCCATTCTTCCACAAAAATACAAATTGAAATCGCTGCCGGAAAACCAGCAGCGATTTCGCTGCTTTTCCGGCAGCGATTTCGCTGCCAGCAGCTAGGGGAGGGGAGGGGGCGGCCATGGGCAAAGACGGGCGGCGACGGCGGGCGAAAATGGATGAAGAGAGAGAGAGGAGAGTGATGCCACATTGGTTTTGGTGGTTACGTTTAATTTATAAATATTTAGTTATTTTATAAATTAATTTTTATAATATTATTATTAACATTAATTAAATATAAAAAACCTATATCTATATATAAAATATCTGATTTTTGAAACTTAAACCTTAAAATCTGATTTTGGAATTTGAATCTCCAAAAGTAGGGAATTGGGTAATTTTCACATTTTATTTTTGTAAAATTAACATCGTGAAAATAACACAAATCTAGGTGTTTAAATATCACATTTCAAAAATCAGATTTGATAAAAAAAAATTCAAAAATCAGGTATTAATTTAAACTTTTTAATATCTTAAAATTAAATTAACTCCACCCACCCAAACCCTAATTATTTTTCAATATTCATTCTTTCTTCTTCAGCCGATTTTCACTCTTATCTCTACGTCTCTCCCTTCTCCTTCTTCTTTTCTCTCTCCCTCTCTCTTCGAACGTCGACGACCAACAATGAAGGAGTTGCGTAGGCCGACAACGCTGTGGCATCGAGGGCTGCTGAGAGTTCTCAACAGCATCGCCGGTCGACGCTGCAGTCAGTGTCGACTGATGTCGACGATTTCTCACAGCATGCCCAATATATTGGCTGATTCATCTCCTCAAGACCACCCTAACCATGGTCGCCAATCAAAAAATAACCATCCCCATCAAAATCTGCAAGCTCGTTCACACAACTGGTAACTGTGCAACTTTCTGTTGATGATTGGCGTGTGGTGTTGTTTTGGCGGTGGTGACTGATGGTATGTATGTGGTGTTGCTGATGCGCTATGGTGATTGTGGTGTTGCAAAAATGGTGGCGATGGCAGTGGTGGTTGCGATATTTTTTGTTGACAGTGTATTGGATCTAGTGATGGTGGCGTTGTTATGGTGCTGTTGTTATGGTGGCAGCAGTGGCGATGGTGGGATACTGTTTGTGACCAATTATTTGATTTGTCTGTGACTAAGTATTGGTGGTGGATCGGGATCGGGGGTGTGATTTTTTGGTGTATGTGACTAACTATTAAAATATGACTTTAAAATTCGATAATTTGTGATTAAAAAATAATTTGTGACTAACAAATTTGAAAATGTGTGACTAATAAATAAAACATGACCTATAATTTTTTTGATCCGTGACCAATGAAATAAATTGTGATATATAAATTTTTTGATTTGTGACTTCGAAATAATTTGTAACAATTAATTTGATAATATATGACCAAAAAAAGTTGTGACTCATGAGCATGCATCTGTGACCATGAATTATATAATTGTGATTGTAATATATTTAATTAATAAAATATTTTTAATTAATTAACAAATACCTGATTTTTGTATTTTTAAACTTAAGGCCTGAATTTTGAATTTGGGAAACTCGAGACCTGATTTGTGAACTCTTCCTATTAACATTAAACATTTCTTTATTAGTATAGTTATAAAACTCGGCCCGGCTTGACCGGACGGGCCGGAAAATTGGTGACCCGAGCTCTTGTCCGGGCCGGGTATATTAACTTAATAGAAATGCACATGACTCAGTCAAAAACCGCCTTTGATTGATCGAGTTAACTAATCCGGTTTACCAATTTTCAAAATGATTTTTCAAAATTTTGTGAGTTCAAGGAATTGAACATTGGACCTCTAAGTAAAACAATTAGTTCTTCATCATTGGAGTTGTAGATCACTTTAATACTTTTTATGTACAATAAGTTATATGTATCCAATGAATCATATATATTAAAAATAATA
The DNA here is from genome assembly GCA_035079005.1 of Fraxinus americana. NCBI lineage: Eukaryota > Viridiplantae > Streptophyta > Magnoliopsida > Lamiales > Oleaceae > Fraxinus > Fraxinus americana. Next base: position 5,035,064 of record CM068720.1, on the reverse strand, counting down.
ATTTTTCTAAAAGTACTTTTATAAAAACTTTGGTTAAATATTTTACTTTATTTTATAAACCTAAATAATTAGTGAAAAATAATTTAAAAATAATAACTTTACCTAAAAAAATTTCACTTTCTTTTTTTTTTTTATAGATTTTTATGCAATGACTCACCGGTCCGACCATTGACCTACCGGTTCAACCAGTAACTCGAGACCCAGTACCTTATCTGGGTCGATGTCCGAGTCGAATCTAATAACTATGCTTATTAGAGATTTTAGAATTCGAAATTAACTAATGTATTTCGTGTCCTCGAGACAAATTTGTTCTTTTTAGTGTTAAACGGTCTTTGGAATTTGCAACACATATATATTTTAAATCGTGTCATTTGTCCTCAAAGAAGTCAGGTGCCCCACCCCCACGAAATGAAAAATGTTACACTAACGAAAAACCAGTCCCAATTTTTAAATCTTGAAATACCAGAATATTTATTAGTAAAACTATTACATGATAGATATTGCGCTAACGAAAATATTTATATTGAAGCTCTACGAGCGAGGAAAATCTATAATCTAGTCCAATAAAACACGACCCTTTCAATCTCATACAATGATACAAATTTTAGGACATGCTCAAGTTACAACTCACAGAAACACGTTCCTAATTATCTAGTCAATACTATGAGCCCGTTTGGTACACATTAAAATGAAAGAATGCATTTTTTGAAGTGATGTGATGGAGAATAAGTGGTTGAAAAAGAAGGAAAAGTTATTGATATGATTGAAAATATTATTTTATTGAATAATGTGTGGTTAAAAATGAGTAGAAGAATTAGAATGAAAAAAATAATGTGGTCCAAAGAGGGGCTATATAGAACAATTCTCATCTCATTCTCATTCTCATTCTCATTCTCATTTTTTTCTCTTTCTTCATTTCAACCACACATTCTCCAAATAAAATAATATTAGACACAAAGCTAAAAAAATTCATAACTTTTCCACCACACATTCTCCCATCAATCACTATTCCAAAAAATTTATTCTCTGAAAAATTGGTGTCAAACACCCTGCAAAATAGTAATTTTATCGACTCGGGCCAGGGCCTTGCTTTTGCATTTTGGAGAGTAGCTTCTTGAGAAAGTCATCCTATCAGTTTCCTAAACAGATTTTCTTAAGTAGATAAACCACTTTCAAAAAGTTATCGAAACATGTCGACAAAAAACTTCTTACTCTCAATAATAATTTTCAAAAGTCTGTCAAACATGCCCTTAATCATCAACGTGTCTCAAAATTCTTAAAGCCCTATTTTTGGATTCGCTTTCCAAGGCTATTGATGTAAACTGAAACCGACATTTCGTCGATAGATTTTGAATCCAGCTAGTGGCAAGATGACATCCAGCTGCATTGTAGATAGTCATCGCATCAAATGTTCAGCTAAAGTAGTTGGGAGGGGTTGTTACATTCTTAAAGAGTGTATATATTGGGAAAAGCCATTTGTACGCCAAAAGTGTACATTTTCTTTGACATCACTCGAGTTAACAATATTTGATTGGTGAAAAAATTGTTTATATTTTTAAATCGTTCAACAGTGTAATGTCACGTGATATACTGTAAAAAATAATGTACAATATGATATATATGTGGCATGATCGATATATAAGAATGATAATTAGTGAGACCACTTTTCCCAAAAGGGACGAACCTTAGGCCTCATTAGTCAATAAATACATGAACCTATATTTCCTCTTTTTCTGCTATGTTCATACTTGGTACAATATTCTTTTGTTGATTGAGTGATGACATTGATAGAGAAATTTGATGGGAGGTGTAAAGTAATTTGGCAAAGTTATTATTTTTTATATGAAAAATAAAATTCAATCAATCTATCTTATTTGGTGTTCAAAATTTAATCAAACGGATTAAAAAGCAATTTTAAAGTCTCAAAAGATTTGTCAAATGATTTCTGGGTTTTTTGAATCGTATCATATTGATTGAAGTGTCGTTTTTCTTGTAATACAAGAAATTCGAGTGTATTGATATAGGTGGATGGGATTATAAGTATATATTTTTTACAATCATATCTATTCACAAATTCATTTTTGTATTTTTATTTATTTTTCACAAAGTTTGAAAATGCTATTACTTATCCTAAAATATAACCATCAAATTTACAATTTAAGGATAGAAAAATTTTGTAATCTTTACTTTTTCTCTATATTTTTCATAATATAATTATGAGAAATGCTACATTTACCGAAAATTGTTGATAAACACTTTGACTGAACACTCACAAGAGGAGGGCCCACATTTTTGTAAAATTTTTTATTCACACGGGCCCTGTACTCATGTGAGAGATTGTCAAATTCGTTGTCATCCATTTTCGGTACAAATGAAAAAACCCTATAATTATTTTGTCACGACAATATTGTCACTAGGCTTGTAGGAGAGAAACTCAAGTACTAAAACGAGAGACGCATACCACCTACTCATGCAAACAAGGAAATGATGAAACTTGGGATTTCTTAGAAACTTTATCAATTGAATGATGAAACTAACCTTTCACCTACCAGTGGAAATAAATTGTATGACAACTACAATTGTTGCATATACAAACTATTTTATAATCAAATATCTCGACTTCACAAATTTCTTTTAGAATCGTGATCAAATATTTCAGAGTTTCGTAAATATATTGAAAAAAGTACATAAAAAACTTAGGAAGAATGAAATCTACCATTTTTTCTTCTAGAACACGACTAGTCAATTGCATCTAAGTAAAGAAAATCATGACAATGAAGATTAAAGTAGTCAAAATTATTACGATACATTTGATACGAAAAGTTAATAGAAACTAAAAATAAAACTTTACATGTGATACAATATATAGTAAACGCGTCTTGTGACCATGAGGCGAATAATTTGTTAGGTAGCCATGGTTGTAATCTTGCAATCATGTGGGGATGAATTGAAAATGTTAAATATTGGGAATTGACAATTAGGACAATTGCACTAATCCTATTCCAAAACCTAGCATACCTTTATCATTGCACGACATTTTGAAAGTGACCCTCGTCGTGGACTTGTTGACACCGTAAATTAAAAGTATAATTGATCAAGTCTTTATCTTGCAATCATTCTTTAAACTCTATTGGTCAATTATAGGTCAATTTATTATGTATATAAAAAAGAATGCCACCAAAAATACAAGATCTTATCGATGTTGGATTGTAATAATTTTCATTATATCTAGTAAGATGTAACATCTTGTTCGATGATTATGTTTAGTGTACAATTTCGATAAGAAAGGGCAAACACACCACACCGTCTGAACTTAATAGTACTCATTTATGCTTTTTGGTCGGGATCCTTTTTAAAGAAAGTATCACTCTAAATTTGACAATTGGTTGCATACGTAAGGCCATACATAATACTTTCAAGGTCCATCAGACAAAATTTCTACTTTCTGTAGAAGAGCTTTTTAATTTAAAAACGTTTCTAGACAGATAAAATGCTTCTAAAAAAATTATCTAAACACGTTCAAAAACAGTTTTGTAGTTTCAGAGGTATCGTTTGATGTTTCAAAAACCATACTAAGCAAGTCCTAAGAACTCGCATTATTAAAATTATATATGATGATAGTGGAGTGTGTGAGCTTAGTCACAATACCAAATTTGTTGTGCATGACACAATGGTAAATGAAGTGCTTGCCACCCCCACTTATTATCAATTATTAAGATTTAAAGATCAATTATTTTCCGTGCTCTTATGGAACTGGACAGACTTAGTTTTCTTAACAAAATAAATGCTTAATTAATAGTTTATCTAGAAAGTGGCAAGAGACTAATAAAGACTTTTTCAGCTTTTATGGCAAATATATTAGAATTTTTAAAGACTAACAAATGTTTATATCCATCTACTTTTTATTTTTATCCAATTTTTGTTTAGCCCCACGCAGCAAATATATTTAGCGCTTGTTCGGTATAAATTAAAATCGAATTTTAATGGTTTAACTTTGAGAGTTTGTACTAAAATAATTATCATTTCAAGAAATGATGATGACACTCCTTGTGGACCTGAATTCCCATTTTCAATTTTGACCCACGACTTTGAAGAGTGAATTACCAATTTAGCCATCAATTTATTTCACCTAACCTTACGCAATTGAAAATGCCATGCTCACATTTTGGACGTAAATTCGACAGATAGACCAACTTTGTTGATTTGACATAAGAGAGAGCAATTCAACTTGTCACATTACTTGTCCGGTAACAATTAATTCATGTTTCATCGTGTTCCCCGATTTGAACCAAAATATCAAATTTTTGAAAAAAAAAATAAAAAATATTAAATCTTTTTAATAAATCTTTACTTAAAGACGGTAAAACTTGACAAAATTATTAAATTACAAGTTTTTCACAAATATCGCTCTGTTTTTTTAATGCCCTTTATCAACTCCGTAAACGTAGCCTACTTGCCTTCTGTTTCCGACAGTGACACTTGCTCCTTTTCCCACAAGACAAATAAAAAATAAAGCATCCCAACACACTTTATATTCCTTCATCGTTGAGTTCAATTTTAGACCAGCAATAATCAATATGTATTCCTCGTTCAGTGTTCTTACGAGGAAAAGTAAAAAAAATTGAAGTCAGCGAATAATCAATTTTAACTCACATTTCATAAAACTTATTTTTTTTAACTGAGTATCTCCCAGGCTTATGGAATCAAATTTTTTTTTTTTTTTTTTGACAATTTAGCAAGATAGAATATATATATATATATATCTAAGATTTGGTAGCTAAATTACATCTCCCTCATGCAAGCAAGTCATGAGCTTGCGACAACTTCGAGCGAACTCTACGAGTGTGCCAAAAAAAGATTGAAAAGAATATGCGATGAGTAAGCGCTTGCGTTGAGTCAAAAGTTGACATGATTTTGGACTCGCTGCCCAACTTATGCTTTTGTTCATGTAAAATTATAAAAAAAAAGGTTGAACCCCCAACCTTGAGGGCCCCCACCGACCCTGTCCTGGACCATTGTGGAGGAGGTAAATCGCAGGATGTGCCTCCCAGGAGCCAGGGTGGAGAGCTTATGGATAGGCCTGAGCTATTAACCCTATGGTAACTCCCGCTTGCAACAAAGCCAATTCCACCTTGCGGGGAATCGAACTCTGCACACTACCGCGCTGAGCCCTAACCGCCCTCCCCTTTGCCCCTGGGAGATATGCCCTGGGGGCCATGTAAAATTATATAGTAATTTTTGAAGAGGAACAAGAGGAAATTCAATGAAATGTGTGAATAATAAATTAAGGCTCTGTTTGGTCCACATTATTTTTTTTTCATTCTCATTATTCTACTCATTTTCAACCACACATTTTTCAATAAAATAATATTTTCCATCAAATCACATATTCTCCATCACATCAACAGTAAAATGCATTCTTACTTTTAAAATGTGCACCAAACGAAGGCTAACTGTGGTTATGAATGTTTAGATAAAAAAAAATAATAATTTTATACAGAAAATGCAATATAAGGAACATTTGTGCTGGCATTCGTGTTTCGAGCCTATCATTATTATAAAACAAATTTTATCCCAAAAGTTATGTCCAAACATTTATATACAGTCACACTACATTAACAGAAGAGGAAGAAGACGATAAATTGTTGTCACGTGAGTTAACGCAGACGATAATGACGAAGAGGGAGGTGGCGTGTCGTCTCCGGCGGACTCTAGCTAGCTTCCCTTAGTTTCTCATACATTCTTTGTATCCCTTCCCACTCCACACAACTGATTTCAATTAAGCAACAGTTTAAACATATTTTTTAAGCCAAACTTAAACTCTGCTTTAAGAAAGAAAAAGTGTTGGATTTAGTTCGTACGACAATATAAATACTTTCACACTGAAGATGATTGAAGAGAGCAAAATGGGTGGTGGAAGATTTGTGGTTGTATTTTTGCTTTTGGCTTTGAGTACGGTGTCGTTTTGTTTTGCCGACAATGTGACGTACGATCACCGGGCATTGGTGATCAACGGAAAACGCAGAGTATTGGTCTCTGGATCCATTCATTACCCTCGGAGCACCCCCGATGTCAGTACAGTACAGAAACACAGACTTGTATACGTATAAATGTATGCATACAGTTATTGTATCTAATTGTGGGTACTAAAATATGTGAAATGTGAATGCAGATGTGGCCGGACTTAATACAGAAATCAAAACAAGGAGGATTGGATGTAATTGAGACTTATGTTTTCTGGAATTTGCATGAACCAGTTCGAGGCCAGGTATTTTTTCTCTTTTCTTTTATTTATTTATTTTCATGTGTGATTGTGTGAAAGGTAATATCTTTTCTTGACTATTCTTTACTTCAATTCTTGCATTTGTTTGTTTTCGAGGACAGGGAAAGTGAGAAAAAGTGTAGTATAAATAATCAATTTTTTTTCTTCAGTTTCTTGTTCTAGAATGTCAAGAACTTTATGAATTAAAAATACTATTAAGTTGAATGTTAAAGAAATCAATGGCAAAAGAGTAAATAAAAAATTGTAAATGCTGATAGTTCAAGAAAATTTTGCAGTACAATTTTGAAGGAAGAAATGATTTGGTAAAGTTCGTGAAATTTGTCGGGGAGGCTGGCTTATATGTTCATCTTCGAATTGGTCCTTATGTTTGCGCCGAATGGAACTATGGGTAATAATCTCGTCTACTGTTTCTTTTAATATTTTCTTGAAATCCCTATAAATGGAAGTACTTTTCAAGTATTTTCTTGCACTCAATACAACTGAGAGAAATTATTGATTCTTTCATGCTAATGTGAGTGATTATTTTATTTTGGGACAGAGGATTTCCTATTTGGTTGCATTTTATACCCGGAATTGTGCTTCGATCTGATAATGAGCCATTCAAGGTTTCTCTTTTCCCTATTGATTCTTCTGTATATTGAACATTTTAAAGCTGCTTATAGTTCAGTGTGATAAGTAAACGAGAGCTTTCTGTTTTAGGCTGAAATGCAGCGATTTACGGCCAAGATTGTGGACATGATGAAGCAAGAAAATCTATATGCATCCCAAGGAGGACCCATTATTTTGTCTCAGGTGTGCACTTTCATAATACGTCAATCTTTTAATGGATAAACAACATTCCTTATCGGATTTGCTCTGTTCATTCCTTAAGAGACTGCAACTTTCTTGTAATGAGACTTATGATAGCAGGATTTTATTGACTATTTTTTTCCAGATTGAAAATGAATATGGCAACATTGATTCAGCATATCCTAGTGCCAAAACCTACATAAACTGGGCAGCAAAAATGGCGATATCTTTAGATACCGGGGTACCGTGGGTGATGTGCCAACAAAGTGATGCTCCCGATCCTATTGTGAGTTGTGTTGCTAAAGATAATCACTTTGGCACTTCATGTTTGTTGTCGGTTTACCCAACTTCTTGTGTATGTATAATCAATGAACAATCAAAACAATGAATCTTGGAGTGTTCTTTCAAATTATTACAGATTAACACGTGCAATGGGTTCTATTGTGATCAATTCACTCCAAATTCTAACAAGAAGCCAAAAATGTGGACGGAGAACTGGAGTGGATGGTAAGACATCTAGTTTCATAGTCCCTTGAGCTGTATACATTGTTCTAAATGCACGATGGTTTAAACTTTGATATATGACTGCTTAAGCATTATTCAACTGTCTATGTTGTCTAATATATCAGGTTCTCTGCATTTGGGGATGCCGTGCCCTACAGACCAGTGGAAGACCTTGCTTTCGCTGTGGCACGTTTTTACCAGCTAGGTGGAACTTTCCAGAACTATTACATGGTACTTTCGATTTTCATTATCACTATATAGAAAATAGTGACCATGCGAACTCTTTTCACAAACTTTATTTCCTTTCTACAGTACCATGGTGGAACTAACTTTGGCAGGACTTCTGGTGGACCATTCATTACGACTACCTATGATTATGATGCTCCAATTGATGAGTATGGTATGCCTCTCCCTTCATTTACCCTTTATTCCATTAGTGCTGTCAATTTTGAACTGAGGAGCAATTTGCATAGTCGTTCATGCCTAAATAATACTTGTATCTGCTGCTGCTAACAATACAAGAATGTTATAACCCATCATACATATCCTAAAGGTGTTATAATAATAAACTAACAAACCACAAAGGATCAATTTGCCCAATTTAGATGCTGAAGAAGTATTCCTTGTCTATTATAGGCCTTCTTAGACAGCCTAAATGGGGTCACTTAAAAGATGTTCACAAGGCTATAAAGCTTTGTGAAGAGGCGATGCTGGCAACTGACCCTAAGACTACTTCACTTGGCTCAAACATGGAGGTAATACTGCAACTTTCTGCCAGTCGCTCGAATTCACAGTAGTGCATAGTTTCCACTCCTTTAACCGTTCATCTTATTCTTGTTAAACAACGTCGGCTTCGCCGATTTTTCAACATATAGTATGTAGGTTTCTTATAGGTCTCAGAATTATTCGGGTCTATTTATTTTTCATGATTTTTCATTAACTATCACTGGATATTTAGGTTTTATATATTTGACCAAAAATATCCTCTTATAAACATATCTATACACCATGAGAATTTAAACATTTCTCTTAATTCTGAAGTATCTAGCTTCCTGATTATCAATACACGTGTCTTCCACACACAGACCCAAAAAAGGGGTCTTTATTCATTATAATTGTAAATAGAGTAAACTAGGATGTACATAAAACACATAAAGCTCAAACGGTATCTTGGTTTTGAGTAATGATCTGGTGAACATGTGAGGGGAGCATGAATGTAATTTTCACGAGTATCCCTTTCATCGTTTCTTCCATATTTAATCTGGTTATTACATATCACATTGCCCGCCATTTACAATGCCCCTATATATTTATATAATATGCTGCATAGTCGTTACACTGGTCACCATTATCGCACAAATACCTTGGTGTTGCGCTACAACTGCACTTCATCTTTAGACATTCTTCCTATAACAAGTTGCATCTCTGGCTTCTGATAATGCACGAGTGAATCAACTTTCACTGAGTTTAGATGCAAGATTATGTATCGTCTGAGTTTAATGATATGGTCTGTACTCTGTAGTTCTACTATTTTTGAGCCTATCCAACAATTCTCAGTCATCAAAGAGAATATACCTGCATCTTTCCGTACCATTCTAAGACCAACCTGTATACTCATATTTTCAGATAGTGTAATGCTCTAGCCACAGTGGTGTTTAACACCAGTTTAGATGGCAATACATGATTGGTGAAATTAAATGTGCCCTATGTCCTTACATTTAATTGAATAAATGCCACATCGGCTTGCACCTAGATTGGTGTTAAACACCACTAGGACCAGATAGCATTATTCTTTTAGATACCAACATACAATTTTTCTTTAGATCTGCCTCACATTTCACAATTTTCTGTTTCAGGCCACTGTTTATAAAACTGAATCAGGTCTTTGTGCTGCTTTTCTTGCCAATTGGGACACAAAAAAAGACGCAAATGTGAACTTTAACGGAAATTCCTATCACTTGCCTGCTTGGTCTGTGAACATTTTACCAGACTGCAAGAATGTTGTACTCAATACTGCGAAGGTCTGCCCCATAAACCTTAATGCTATGTCTCTTCTAGCGACTCTCAACTCATATATTGCTAAAATGTTTTGTTGTACTTCCATGGGATAAATCATGTTCGGATTTGCGTAAATTTATCTTATTGAAAGTACTGATGGCTTATAGTTCAAAATTTATGTTTTGATCTTTTCATAAGGCATTTAGGGTCTCTAACTTGAGTTTGTAGGAGACAGAATACATCCAATTAGTGACCATCTTACAATTTACATTTCCAATAGATTAAGCTGAATTTAGGAGGACGAAAATCTCTGAACTTGTCCTGCAGTGGATTGTTTCTAAGACTTCAATTAGTTATGTTTAGTGATTATCTCTTATGTAATTAAGTTCCACGGTTATTTTGTTCAGAAATTTTTGAATACCCATTTAAATTATTACACTTTTGGGGACAACTTATAGATGATGAAAATAGCATGAACTAATTTTCTGACTTCATACCCAAATGACAGATTAACTCTATGACTGCCCTCTCAAAGTTCATTAGCCTACGTTCAAAAGATGATACTTCTTCTGGTGCATCCTTCTCGGGTTGGAGTTGGATTAACGAACCTGTAGGCATTTCAAGTCAGAGTGCATTCACGAAAACTGGGTTACTGGAGCAGATTAATACTACTGCAGATAAAAGTGATTATCTGTGGTATTCTATAAGGTATAAAGTTTGCTGCATATGCAATTGGTATTATGCATAGTGTTTTCTAACATTTTTTATTTATTATACAGCATTGAAATGAATCAGAACGAGCATCTCCTTAAAGATGGATCTGGGACAGTACTTCACGTTGATTCGCTTGGACACACGCTGCATGCTTTTATCAATGGGAAGCTTGTAGGTAATGTGAAATAGGTGTTACAAACAGGATCTGTCACAGATTTTTTTCCCCCTCTTTTTTGACTCTTGCAATGCCATCTATTCAGCCTATGTGTGAGTTTCATTGTGTAATTCATTCTCATTTGTACATTGCTTTTTACCACATGGCTTAAGAATTATCAAAAGCATGAAGATATTGTCAATTAACAAGCTGATTAGATTAACCAGAATATTTAGGGGAAAACAAGAAAGATCTAGTGCATATCAAGCAACCAGTCCACATCATAGTTTAGAAGTAAGTGCGTAAATTTCTGAACTTAATTTTTACTTTCTATCAGGTGCTAAGTTTATTACTTTTATAAATTAACGTTCATATCAATGAAGTCCATCTACTAATAAAAAAAGGGGGAATATTCTCGTTCTCATTATGTGGTGCCTCATTTGTTTGCATAGGTTTTTATTGATGTAACTGAAGTTTATAGTTCATTTTTTTTGAGGAGAGTGAAACAAGCAATATTTTGCCTCTAATTATATCGCTCGGACTTCACACAAGTTTGCATTTGTTAACTCAAACATTGACTCTTATGTAGGGAGTGGAAAAGGGAGCAATGGAAACCGTAAAGTTTCAATAGAGGTTCCGGTCAACCTCATTAAAGGATCAAACAAAATTGATCTCTTGAGTTTGACAGTGGGGCTACAGGTAAACTTCTCCAAACAACTTTTTTATCATAAATCTCTTTGGAAGCATTTTCTAATGCTAGCCTTCTTAATTCAGAACTATGGAGCCTACTTCGATACAGTGGGAGCAGGAATCACTGGTCCAGTTCAGTTGAAAGGTTCACAAAATGGATCAACTATTGACCTCTCCTCACAAAAGTGGACGTATCAGGTCATTGCTGTGAATTTCACAATTTTTTTTGTGTGCATGGTAAAGATATTTAGTTAGCTTGAATGGAAATTCAAATTGAACTGCACATACAGTGATAACTTATTTTGGCTCAAAAGTTAGATCTTGGCTACAATGAATTTCACAAGCTTCTTATGATCAATTTTGTAAAAGTATATTTGAATGAGAAAATGTTCTGTTTTACGTCTTTCCTTCCTCTCATTTTAAAATATATTAAAGCAGATTGGCTTGAGAGGTGAAGAGTTAGATCTGTCTAGTGGAAGTACCTCACTTTGGGTTTCTCAGCCTGCCTTGCCTACTAATCAACCTCTAATATGGTACAAGGTAACTCCGATGACTTCTCACTCTGTTTATGATCCACTGTGGATTCGTCGAATCCATCAATAAATTATAGCAACCAAGTTAATATATCCTGATTATTTGTCGACTTAAATGCTACAAGCTGCTGAGAATAGTTTTAACTTCATGTTTAGCACTGATAAGCGATACTTTCTTTGTGTTGATTTAGTCAACTTTTGATGCTCCTGCTGGAAGTAGTCCGGTTGCAATAGACTTTACGGGTATGGGCAAAGGTCAGGCATGGGTAAATGGACAAAGCATTGGTCGTTATTGGCCAACCAATAAAGCTTCAAACGGAGGTTGCGCCGACTCCTGCAATTATAGAGGATCTTACAGTTCAAACAAATGTCTGAGGAATTGCGGAAAGCCAACTCAGCAGCTGTAAGTGTTTAAATTTCTACACTAATATAAAGTCCCCCTTTAAATATCGGTACTTAAAGGTTTGTATCCATATATCTTGCAGCTATCACGTTCCTCGTTCTTGGCTACAGCCCAGTGGTAACGTGCTGGTTTTGTTCGAGGAAACAGGGGGTAATCCAAATCAGATATCTTTTGCAACTAGAGAAGTAGAAAGTCTATGCTCACGAATTTCAGAAAATCACCCACTTCCAGTCGATATGTGGACCTCAGATGAAGAAGCAAGAAAGAATGCCGGACCAACTCTGTCATTAGAATGTCCTCACCCAGATCAGGTCATATCTTCTATTAAGTTCGCAAGCTTTGGCACTCCTCGGGGAACATGTGGAAGTTTTAACCACGGGCAATGCAGCAGCAAACAGGCTCTTCCTGTCGTACAGAAGGTTACGAATTGCTTATTATTTCAACAAATTTAGCGCGTATTTTCTAATTTACGATTAATTCAGCTGTTACTCACATGTACTCGCAAATTGCGTAATTTTTTTCCCAGGCTTGCATTGGATCAAGAAGCTGCAGCATTGGAGTCTCAATCAGTAAGTTTGGTGATCCATGTAGAGGGGTTACGAAGAGTTTAGCTGTAGAAGCTTCCTGTGTATGATGTGATCATGTACCACTGCATTGCCTATTGGGATATTGGTCAAGTAACTAAAAATAAATTTACACAGTAAAATAGTTTCTCTGCGTGTTCTTGAAGGAGAATAATAGGTTAATCATCAAACTTTTTTCTTAGAACAAATGGTCACCAAACTCAAAAAATTATTTCGATTAAGCCTCTTGCTAAATATTAGTTAATCGATTAAACAAATTTGCTGATATATTTAGTGAGAAGACATGTTGAGCAAAATAAAATGACTAGAGAAAAAAATCAGCCAATTTAACTTTCTATTAATTAGTACATTACGTTTTTATAATAAATATCGTCCACTATATATATATATATAAAAGCATGATGAACAAATAAGCCGATGTTTGTTGATATTAATATTAAAAATCACTTTTTTATTCAGTCAAAATTAAACATTAATTTCAACTTTACATTCACAATTATTACCCATTTAATTTTGTTAATCACACATTTCATGTGATTTAATACTATTCTTCTTAAAATTTGGTGCACATTGTGACGTCCATATTAGGGTTGTACAATGGGTATCGCCTCGGTATTTCAATACTTGAAATCGACCATTACATATCGGGTATTTCATAAATGCAACTATTTGGGTTCACGTAGTTATTAGGAGCGAACCTAAACCATCGATTCTGATTTTGCTCATGACATTTTTCTTTTATAAAACGTGAGTTAACAATACAACTTATATTCCTCATATATAACATAAATAGACTAAATATAATATGCCACAAAATACATATTTCAACACTTTCTTCATCCACTACAATTATGCTGCGCATTCAATGTCTAACAAAATATGTCACCAAATAGCATTTAGTGCCTGTTTGTCTACCATTATTGTGATGAAAATGGTGTAATGAATAGTATTTTTTGGAGAATGTGTGGTTAAAATTGAAAGAAACTTTATCGATTTATGTGTAGAATATTATATTATTTGAATGTGTGATGGAGATTGATTACTGTAGAAAACAATGTTTTGAAAAATGGTAGACAAACAAGGGTTTAGGCCCCGTTCGGGAGGGATTAAAAGCCAATTAAAATTGAAAATATGGCCGTTATTGGGTCCCACTCGTCTAATAAAAGTCAATAATAACGACTATATTTTCAATTTTAATCTGATTTTAATCCCTCACATACAAAGCTTTAATATCTAACAAATATAAATACCAAAATTACACACCCAAAGAACAAATAAAAAACTATAAATCAACAATAAAGTAGTAGATTAAACAAATGCTAAAAAGGATATAAATTCGTTCATCTTAAATAGCATAACGCATCCACGATTTTGATTTAAGAATCAAGAACTGTTCGGAATCCGTTTGTAGAGTTGGTGCTCTAACCTTACATCAGAATAGGAGCTTGCGGGGACTATGGCCTAATCGGAACGACGACCAACAAAGATTGCAATTACATAGCTAATTGTTCCTCTCCTTCTGTTCGATTCCATGTATCTATTCTTGATTCTTTTTGAAAGCGTTGAATTTCAATTAAAATGCAAGTTAAATTTTTGAATGGTCACTGAACTTTGTACCACGTCACATTTTACTCATCAAACTTCTCAAAGCGTCCCATTAAGCACTGAACCTTGTTCCGTCATTGTCCATTACTCGTCAATTGGATGCCTTTTCATTTAATGTCGACGTGGAGGACAAAAATATGACATGTTCAGTTAACTCCTTCCAACTCAACGCCATTTTCATCAATTCAAACACACACTTCCAAACCACCACCACTTCCATGTACTCCTCCTTCACCTCTACCATACCCACAACCACAACCACAATCCTCTCCTCCACCTCCTCTTTCCCCACCACAACCTCCTTCTCCATATTCACCTCCTGAACCACATGAATAAAGATCCCAATTCACACCATTGAACCAGGTATCACCATATTAATAAGATCCCAATTCCTAAATTAAAACTTCGGTCTAGAAGCAGAAATTAGCTATGTACTACATTTTTGACAATAAATAACTTAGGATTTTGCCCCGAATTGAAGTTGTTTTTAATTCATAGAGACAATTGCGATGTCAATGAAATGGATTTGGAGGTTTAGGGCTAGGGTTTGGGGCGGTGGAGGAGCTACTGCTGTTGTTGCAGAAGGAGATCATGGGGCAGTGTTTAGGGCGGTGCTGGTTTTGGTTCATGAGGTGAAGATGGAGGTGGTGGTAAGTATGATGGGGGAGATGAAGTGTCGTGTTTCAAATTGATAAAATGATGTTGAGTTGAAAGGAGTTAACGGTAGGGGTGGGCAAAACCCAATCCAACCCACGAAAACCGACCGACCCAACCCAACCCGACCGGGTTGGGTCGGTTTTTTGGTGTTTTTAAGCGGGTTTTGGGTTTTAATTTACGTTATCGGGTCGGGTTGGTTCGGGTTGTGGGTTAGGCAAGGTAACCCGGTGGAACCCGACCCAACCCAACCCGACGAACATAAAAAATTTTTAAAAAAAAAAAAAAAGAAAAGAAAAAACCGACATAAAATGGAAAGAAGCCCTAGAATTTTCAATTGCCTTGCCTTTCTTCTTCACCCGCCTCATTTTCTTCACTCTAAATTCCTCACTCTTCTCCACTCCCCGCCTCATTTTCTCTCAACTCATGGTGGCGGTGGAGTCGATAAACTGAGGGTAAAATCGACGAATACAGACTGCAGCACTGAAGGAGATGAAGCGAGCCTAGAGGTATTTTTTCCTTACTTTTTACTGTTTACAAATTCAAATAGGGTTTTAGCAATGGGTTCTTATGGAGGAATTTTTCAGGAGATGGAGGTGTACGATGAAGATTTTTATGGTCTGCAATTCGCCGGCTTGGATATTATCAGAATAGAAAACAAATTTGGGAACCATCAGGTGGGCTACCTTCTTCATATGTATTGTCATTCAGTATAGTATTTTATTACTAACTTTGTGCTACATCATATCACTCTTCAATTAATCTTAGCCTCAGATTATGTGTATTTAATGCTAACTACTGGACAGCTCCATTTTCACAAGCCTTCGCCACTTTCTGAAATTAAAATTTTAAAAAACAAATTTTGCAGAAGCAGTCTATTGGGAATACCTTTACTGAATCACTGATTAAACTGGAGATTTTCTATCTATCAGGCTGATTTTATCATGTGCAGGTAAGTTTTTTGTTAATTTTTTCTTACGTTGTTGGATTATTTCATGTTAACATAATTGATTATTTCTCAGTTATATTCCATATTGAATGCCAGAATCGTCTTTTAGTGTGTGTTTAATTTATCTATATGTCTGTTGTTAACTTGATGTGTGTTTTTGTCTGATATTATCAATTTGTTCAATATGTTCCAAACTTAGATGACTCCTGGGGAGAGAAGGGAGCAACAAAAGAATGAGGCGGCATTGCACTGATTCTTAGAATTTTCTCTACTGAAGGTATGCATAAACAGAAGTTCCCCTTAGTAGTCTTGTGATCTAGCAATATTATGGCCAGTTTGAATATTCCAGTGAACTGCGTGGCATTGTCTTTAATGCAATATATTAATGTTGCTTTAAATTTAGTACTTCGGCGACTTTAATATTTGTTGATAGGTCGTCCCAAACCGACCAACCCAACCCAACCCGACCGACATTTGGTTGGGTTGGGTTGGGTTGGGTTTTAATTTTCACATGGGTTGGGTTGGGTTGAATTTATGCCAAACCGACCGTGTTGGGTTGGATATGGGTTGGGGGAAAAATCGACCCAACCCAACCCACGCCCACCCCTAGTTAACGGGTCATGTCCTATTTCAAACCTCCATGTCGACATTAAACGAGACGGCATTCACTTGGTGAGTAATGTACACTGATGGAACAAAATTCAGTGGCTAATGGGGCGTTTTAAAATATTCAATGAGTAAGGTCCCGTTTCATATGCTAAAATTTCCATGGAAAATGGAATTATCTTTTGTCACGTTTGATATGCTAAAATCTTCATGGAATTCTTTTTTCACAAATGTCACACACGTGAACACTTTCCATGAAATGGTTGAATTGTTTTTTCCACATTTTTAGTGAGAAAATGGAATTCCATATTTTTTTGGCAATGGAAACAAATTTCATAATTAATTGTAAAAAAAAAATTCACTTTAATAGACAATTTTCATATAAAATAAAGTCAAATGAACACTAAGACACTGTCCTCTTTGTCATTTTCCAGCCGTTTTCTATTTTTAATTTTTCAAAATAACGAAAACGTATTCTTTATCTTATTTTCGAAAACGCGTTTTTGAAAATGAAAAAAAAAAAACACACCTGAAAACTCAAAACAATGAAAACATCGTTTTGTAAAATGCCTCAGTAAAACAACCTAATTTCACAAAACACGCGAAACAAAACCCACAACTCTCTCCCTCTCCCTGTAAATCGAATTCATCTCACAAACCCACCACCAAAAATCGATTGCATATCGCGTTGAATGGGGACGACGAGTTCGATACAGGATCTTCAAAGCAAGGACTGTTTGGTTTGGTTTCGTCGAATCAAAGGGGTGTCACGACGGGCAGTTTGAATCAAGATTTCGCATCTTCAAATCAAGGTTTTGATTCTTTGCTCATCAAAACGCATTTTTAGTTGTTTGCTTGCTATTCCATTTCTGAGTTGTTGGGTTCGATTTCTCCTCTGTTTTTTTATTTGATTGCTGCGAAAATTAAGGCGGGTTGGATACTAGTTGGGGCGGTTAATTCGCAGGGGGAAGGGTAGATGGTGGTGGAGGTGGAATTGCAGGTTGAATTCGTAGGGGGGAGAAGGGTAGCTGGTGGTGGAGGTGGAGGTGGAATTGATAGAACGGTTTCTAAAAGTGAGGAATTGGTAGATCCTGATTAGAACGGTTTCAGATTCTGATTATCTTGATTATTTGATATAAATTTGCAAATTTTAACTGTGCTATATCAATTTGCAGATGGCTGGTTAAGAATCAAATTGGATGATTTAATGAAGGACTCGGAGAAGTTGGGTTTTTTGGAAAATGAGTTAATTCAGGTGAATGTGAGTTACATGGGCAAATGCCACATGGTAGAGGAGGAAAATTTGGGAACTTTCGAGTTCGGGAAGGTGCCAAGTTCCGAGGAGAGGATTATCAGAATGTGTGTGGCTTACCGCCTGACCGGTTGATGTAGGAAATTTATCAATATCTGGCTAATAGAACGAGCCCCAATGGGAATGGGGTGTCCAGGAGGCAGAGGAGGTGGGAGAAGGAGAAGCAGGAGAGGTTGAGGAAATGGGAGCCCGAACATCTTGTGAAAATTGTAAATTGCTCACCTACGCTTGCACGGCCATCGCAGGGCCTCTGGAAAGTAGTTAATATGGCAGAAAATAGTTATTTTGATTGATATGATTGCTTTTGTTGCAATTTAGAACTTAGCCATGTTTTTTATTGATATGATTACTGATGAAATATCAATGCTAATTAAAGGATTTTAGGATTATATTGTGATTTCTTCAGGGTCATTATTAAGTTCTGTCTGAGTATTACTTGATCTCAAATTCTTTGCTATCATTATTATATTGTGATTTCTTTGCTGTCAAATTCTCAGAATTATCCATTAATGAAAGAAGCTATGTGAAAAATATCATAAATGTTATCTGTTCTATAAGTCTCATTGCAGTTACAAATTCATATGGTTAAGTGATTGGAAGAGGAAAATAACTTCATAATGGAAGTATTTTACCCTGCGACACTAAGATGTGTAAACGTAGAACTTTATGTGGCCGACTGAATGCCTATTGCTTCTTCTTTTTTTTTTACATAAAATCATCACTTTGATATTTTTCCTTTTAGAATTTTCGGAGTCATTACTTGAGATGGGGAACTCTCTACTGGAGAAATTGCATTAGATGATGGTGGTGAAAGTGGTAAGAGAACTGGTTCTCAGTGCGTATAGAAG
This sequence comes from Fraxinus americana, assembly GCA_035079005.1. Lineage (NCBI taxonomy): Eukaryota > Viridiplantae > Streptophyta > Magnoliopsida > Lamiales > Oleaceae > Fraxinus > Fraxinus americana. The sequence goes on along the minus strand of CM068720.1, from coordinate 5,016,438 downwards.
TTGCTTGAGCTCTTGTTTGGGAGCAATAGGAAAGATGGTGTTGCAATTATGATTTGGTGAAATTTTACTAAATACCAATTTATTAACCTTTGTCCAGTTATGAAATTACATTTGCTGAGTCATCTCTGTTGGCTTTGCTTTATGGAATGATAAAAGCACCTTATTTTGGCAACTATATGATATTTTTCTTTACATCATAATGTTAGCTCACAGTTATTACATCTAATTGGTGGAAAATCACAGTTCGAGAGGCATGGTTATGATTTTGGGACATATAAAGATAAAGGACTACCGCAATTTATTATGCATATATATATACTTTTTTTTTTTCTCTTTTTGAGAGAACAAGTTGTACAATTTTACACTAACTCATATCTGAATGTTGGAAGAAAATAAATTCAAAATGACATGCTCAGCTGTTTGGGTTGGCCACTATTAAAACCATTATTATTTTAAGACCATTATTATTATTCCTTTTATTTAAAAAAAATATTTGTTGTACATCACCATTTACATATTTTTTTTACAAATTAATGATGTGTCAAAAATAAAGTGAGAATTTTATTTTTATATAGTTGATGAGATTTTGACCCAATCAAAATATGTGATGAAGATAACATATGCATTTTTTTTTTGTTCTGGACACAGAAATAAGACAAAGCATTTGAATTAGACGAGAGAATTTTAGCAATGTTACCTCATTAATTTTTTCTTCAATCGATTAACATTAAACTATTAAAATTTATTGAATAATCAGATTTATTAAATAAAATATTAAAAAAAAAGATTCACAAAATTTCAAAGTAAACGCGTTTTTAAATTTTCTATTTTGAGAAATAATTTTTCAGAATGACAAAGAGAACGAGTTTTCAGTAATTCCAAAACAGACACTCAAAACAGAAAACACAAAATGAATTCAAAACTCAAAACACAAAACTGAAACACGAAAAGAATAACTCCTAAACTTTTATGAAAAATGATTTTTTAGGAAATATTTTTTTATTTTTTTACTTTTTGGTAATGGAAACAAATTTTATAACCAATTGTGGAAAAAATTATCACTTTAATGGACAATTTTCATGTAAAAAAAACTAAACGAACACAAAAAATCCAAATTTTTAAAATTTTTCGAGTGAAAAATTATACCAATCAAACACATTTAATTAACAATTCATTGAAAAAAAAGTTTTAGGCAATTACTTTCTCTGAAATTCATTTTCTTTCTACCAATTTTCCACACTTGCAATCAAACGGACCCTAAACAGTGCAAGATATTTATTTACAGGGGTCTTACAGACCCCCTCACAAGGGGCGGGTCCCCACATGTATTAAAAAAAAAAATTTGCGCCGATTTCACTGTGTTATCTGTAAACCTTCTGTAAAATAAATTCTATAATGCAAGCGTGGTTATTTGAAAATCGGTGAAAGAATGAATCGGCTTGATATATTACCTACAATAACCATAATTACAAACATAATTTCACAAATACCCTTGTCAGCTTCGGGTTCCCAATTAATTAATCAAAATTTCAGCAGCACAGGTTCCCCATTCCCCTCATATAAGAACCCTAGCAAAATCTCTCTCTCGATCGGTCAACATCAATTCGCCTCTATATATCCTCCCCGTAATTCTCCGATTTCCGATTGAAAATGATGATCGCTGGGGCTTTGTAATTAATTAAAATACCCAAGATTTATCATTTCTGATTATATTATAATTATAATTATTTAATTGATAGTTAGAGCTTTTCTTCTGGGCCTGTAAGAATCAGATCGTCGATTGAGTTCGGAGTTGGGTTTTCCCCCTTGTTTTGTTGAGTTGACCAAGGCAGGTAAAAATCCGATCTTTCTTCGATTTTTTAACTGTTGTTGATGTGCTAGTACTTTTTGGCTTTGCTATGCGGATTTTTTTTTTTTGCGTGAAGTTTGTTTCAATGAATATCTATGATGTCATCCTCTGAGTGTTGTTGATGCAACTCTCTCTCTCTTTAAATTAGCTTATTATTTGAGCAATTTGCTTCTGCATTCAAATGTTTTTGTTTTGATTGATTGAATTTATAACTTTTTCTTTCTAGACTATGAATTATTAATTATATTTTTTGTTCTTTCTTGTTGTATAAAATCGTGGTGGGCTAAATGTCAAGGCAGTGGTGGCTTTCAGAAGCAAAAACCTGAGGTCAAGGTGTGCATTGCGTTGGTGCTCTGCTTGGAAATAATTATTATTAAAACGGAGAGTTCGCTATGTGGGCGTTGAATCGCGGTAGGATCAATCTGATCAACTGTTTCTTTCATTTCTCTGAATGGCATCCTCTGGAATAGCATAGCTGATCGGGCCTTTGAAGCCCAGTTGGCAGTTCACCTGACAAAAAAAAGGTTATCACTTACTCGTCTCTGCTTTAATTTTGAAATCTTGAAATATACAAAAAGCCGGTTTTCAAACCTTTCTCCATGATTGGTGGCATGAAATTGGTCTCTATAATTGGAATTGTGCTAAATAACTCGAATTTTAATTGAATCAGGTCCAATTTCATGCTGCCAGATGCTGCCATAATATTTTTTGATTATTGGTTTTGTTATTGGTTGTTAAACAAAATTGTTCATTTTAATGCATGGATTTGATTATTGGTTTTTGTTTCTTCAGGTTTTGGATCGATTTTCTTCAAATCTTGGGTCATTTTGCACAAAGGTTTTGGTATTTTAATATTTGTCAAGAGAAATTTGATTGAAAGTATGGCAGAAATGGGCTGCTGTGGGTGTTTTGGTTTCTCATTCTTGAGGAAGCACAAGAAGGCGATGAGGCCCAGCAGGGGTTTGGGTAATCACGCCTCACAGGAGTCCTTGTTGCCTGAGGCGGTGGAAGATGAGGAATGCCCTTTTTATAATGGTGACTATTGTGAATTCCGAAGCCCGATCAAGCGTTCGGAGGAGATTCTCATGTACAGGATGCAGCATGGATTAATTTGCAGGGAATTTCCTGTTAAGGAAACATATAATCTGATTCGCTCGGAGGTAAATTGCAGAATAAATGTTGTTTTATCTTTACATCACTATTACCTGGAAATTTTTTTCTCCTGAGATGTATAACCCCTCAATCAAGGAAAAAAGAGAAAAAATAAAAAATTAACTAGTGAAGTGATCAATCAAATGCTCAAGTACATGTACTTTTTGGAATCCTGTACTTTTTTTGTTCTTATTTGTATACCCTGAACCCTTATCTGGGCGAACACGGGTTGTGGTGTGTTAGATATTGAAAATGTTATGACAACAGGAAAAGTAAAACCATCTGAGTGTAAGTTGCCTGCTGGGGGGTGCAACAATCTGAGGGTAAAGTTGGGGTAGCTTTGCAGAATGGGGTTGACCACAAGTGCAATTGTTTAAAAGTTATGCACACTTTTTGAGCTATAAATTCACGTGATTTTGTTTGGAAGAAAGAGATTTGATTTATTTTTGTTATATGGTATTCTACAAGGATTACCGTTGCATTTATTGTTGATTGGTAGTGCTTTACAGCTAGTATTAACACATACATTTTCAGGATGAGAACGGGCAAAAGATGGTGAATGAGTATGTCCGCGAACGCAAAATTGGTGCTGGTAGCTATGGAAAAGTGGTGAGGACATAGTTTCAATATTATGCCATCTGTCCGTGCTAAATGAATTTCTATCTGTAGTCTTGCTAACTTCCAAAAGTTACAGGTTCTTTACCGAAGCAGTTTAGATGGGAAAGAATATGCAATAAAGGTAGTGTCTTCCACTATTCTTGCTCAACCATTTAGGATTTACTCTGGCAAACATTGGATTTTTGTAGAATCTTTTGTTTAAATAAAAAGTGATCTACGGGCAATGATCTGGCTCAAATATTTTCTATGAAAAATTTGATCAATAAGAAGCCCTGTGATTTTGGGTAGTAATATGTTCAAGTATGTTAACCAGCAGAGCTTTGCTCAACATCTTGTTGAAGGAATTCTGCTCTAAGATCTTATTCAACAGAGTTTTTAACCGGACTTTAAGTTTACAACCATGTCCAAATAGCAAGGCAAAGACTACGTTTTGTAACACTGCCAGGGAAAGGGTGGGGGTTTTGCTCCAGTTTAGGCTGTGACATAGTAGTGGTTTTATTGGTACTCACAAAGATATATTTGGACAACTCCAAAAAATGGTGGCTTCACGTGATAATTTTATATCCTCATTTTTTAACACAGGCATTTCACAAGTCTCATTTATTGAAGTTACGGGTTGCGCCTTCAGAAACTGCAATGACTGATGTTCTTCGTGAGGTATTTGTTTATTTCTGTATTTGTTAGTGAGTGAATTACATCATGCAAACTGTTTTCTCCAATTCCGATGAACACTATTTTTTCAGGTTTCAATCATGAAAATATTGAACCACCCAAATATAGTTAATCTCATTGAGGTTATTGATGACCCAACAACAGATCACTTCTATATGGGTAATACTTTAATCCCTTCCTTTTCCATCCGTCGCCAATTTTGGCCATTTGTTTGACTGCACTTCTTTGGTTTAGTTCTTGAATACGTGGCAGGCAAATGGGTCTGTGAAGGTTCTGATCCTCCATGTGGTCTTGAAGAAAGTACCGCAAGGAAATACTTGCGCGATATAGTTGCTGGGTTGATGTATCTTCATAATCATGTACGTCACTGAGGCTTCTTTTTCAATTTTACTTGTTAATAGAATCTCCGTATAGCTACAGGATTACATTCTTTCTCCTTTTCCAACCTGTATGTTGTGTGATCATAAGGTTACTCGTATTTTCCCATAATGTCATCTAATGTTGATAGGGACACGTCTCAGAAATAGTTTATGTTAACTTATGTTGACAGTGACATATATCAGAATTAGTTAATTTGTAGGTATATCAGTAAGATCAAGTAGTTCAGATCTGCTGGTGTAGGCCTCTTTGATCAATGCATAGTCGCATTCCTTTCTGTCGTTTTCTGGTGATTTTGTGGATGCCGAGGGATCACACGACATAGGGGCACTGTTCTACTTGAGATTGTTGCAGTAAATGAATTCAAAGTTGTATTGTGTTCCTATGACTCCTGATCTTTTGGCCCCTAGTAAAAAAATTGAAATTTCTAGTGGCACCTGATAAGTGGCTCAGTAATAGATGTGCTTCCATGCATACAAATCGAGACTGTCTTTAATCTCTTAGCTGTTTGATATGGCTAATACTTCTATAGTATGGTTATTCGTGTAGCTTAACCTGTATATGCTTTGCTTCCTTTTACATTCTGTTGAACTAATTTCATGCATTGTTTCTGGAATTAAACAGAATATAGTGCATGGAGATATCAAGCCTGATAATCTTTTAGTTACTGGTAATGGCACAGTTAAGATTGGTGATTTCAGCGTTAGCCAGGTTTTTGAGGTAAGAAATTCCTCTCAAGTAAAACCGTTAGTTTCTGAAGTATATGCATTTTTTCATTAATAGAAAAAAGGTTCAAAATGGGAAATTGTTTCTGTTTGCCACTGAAAGTGGGGGAGGTTGAGAAAAACTTAACCTCTAGTAGTTGTATCTTTCTTGCCACTGAGGTGCACTGGATAAATTTGTGTACTTAGCCTACTGATGAATGGGCTCCAGTAACAAGGAGAATTCGAACAAAAATGAAATTGGCAGCCAAAACCTGGAACTTATTGCTAGTGAACTATTAACAGATTAAGCATCTGAATCTTCAACTAGCTGCAGTGCTAATGTATGAGTTGATCAGTGGAAGTTACTAAAAAATTGTTTGGGCTCTATTAAAATGTAATTTTGGGGAAAATGTATTTTGGAATGGTGATTTTTTTGGAGAATGTGTGGTTAAAAAAGAAGGAAAAATTTTGAGTTTGTGTAATATTATTTTGTTGAAGGATGTGTGGTTGAAAAGAAGAAAGAGAAAAATGCATTAAAATTAAAATGGAGCCGAAACAGGGGCTAAATGTGAAGCTATTTTAGATTTCTGTAAAACTTTCATGGATTAATCTACAGAATCTTGCACAAATCAACCTCCATCCTTAATTTCTACAGAAGCGAATTTTTTACTCGGTATTGGGAACCTTGTTTATGGCATAATTTGAAGGCAGATTGGGTCCAAAGACAAATTTCTCATTCCTTTTTATTTTTCAAATTGGATGTTACTTCTGTGTAGATCTTATATTACCATTTGTTGATACCAGGAACTACAAAGTAGACTATATCAGGAACAATACAAGGAAAACATATCAACTAGTACGCATTGAATAAATTTCTAGAACAGGCCTAAATTTTTGTAGTTAGAATGTTTTTGTGCAGGGATTAATGTAAATCTTTGGCGCTGGACCATTTTTATTGAAACAATGTGTAGGATATAAAGCCCGTTAATAAATTCTTTGCTAACTATTTGTCAAATACGAAAAAGAAAAAAAAAATTATTGATTTCATTTTTGACTCACTGTAGACTTGCTATTCTGCCTCTGTTTGTTGAAGTAAGATTTGACTAGTCTTATTTCAGTCTCATTTCAACTAGGAATTAAAAAAAGTGTTCCTTAGTTGTACTCTATCTTAGATTTGTCCCATTTTGTTTTAATAATTGGGATAAACTGAACAAGATGGCAAAAAACCGACCCTAAAATTTTAGGAATAGGACTTACAGAGTGTTTTGTATACAAGTATAACTAGCTTGCTTATCATGCAATTTTTTCTTTTCATGGAATTTTTATCATCTCTCTTTCTGTAATTAATTTTTGTTTTGGTTTTCAATAAAATGATTTGTTGCTAACAAGTGTTTGGAATATTGTATTTGGAATTACTTTTACGACCTAGCCTTGTGAAGGCAATACATCCGTCAGTGTTGTTAGTGAAGCTTCTCCCCCATAGACTAAGGACATGGTTGGCTACCATTTATAATTTGTTTATAAATGTTGAAAATAATTTTTACCCACATATTTCATGGACCTACAAGTAGAGCTGTAAATGGATCAAATATAGACTAGATCTGCCCATATCCGATCCGATAAAAATAATTATCCAATCTAATCCGATATTTGATTGTTAAATCCATATCCGATTTACTATGTTATCGGATATCCGATCCGATAATTCGATTTGAAATTAAGCCCCCGTTTGGCACCCATTAATTTCTCATTCTCATTCCCATTCTCATTCTCATTCTTCATTTCAACCACATATTCTTCAAATAAAATAATATTACACACAAATCAAAAACTTTTCATCACTTTTCCACCACACATTCTCACATCAATCACTATTCCAAAATTTCTATTCTCCTCAAAATTAGATTCAAACACACCCTAAAGAAATTAGGAAAATGAAACAATGTTGAAGTTAACTTTTGTTGTTATTATTATTATTTTCTTTTTTCCAACTTTTTCAATTCTTAAATAGGTTTAATAATAATTATATTTTCAACTTTTAGCCAATTGGATTGAAAGGCATAAAAAGTTGCTTACACATTTATTGACTAATTTATTTATAGAGGACATCTCCAAACATTTTGTTATAAACTTTCGATGTGGGATAAGAATCTATTTGGGTTGGTTGTAGCATATTATTCTTTTGGTTTGGCTGTAGTGCATTACATTTGTTTTAACTGTAGTGCATTGTACTAGTATATAAATAATTATCTATAATTTATTAAATTAATCGTATTTCCTATCTTTTACTAATTATAAAATTAATAAAAAATTAAAACTTTCTAAATGTTTCAATTAGCACTATTATACTATATCTTGTTTATCGAATGTATTTATTTTATTAAGCTCTTAAAATTGCATTTGGTATTATAATTTGTATGTATTATTAAATAATTTTTAAATTGATTAAAAATTTAAAATAATATTAAAATAAGAAAATACATTTTTACGTTTTTTTTATGCCTAGGCTTCGTCAAGACTCGCTTGGCCAGTTTTAAGAATTGGGGTTCCATTTTAAAAGGTCAACCTTATTAAGAGGAGTAACCCAAGTCTTTATTAATTGATCTGTGTCAACATCATTTATCGATGTGAGATATATATCCCTCGACACGCCCCCACAAGATGGTGGCTCATTTGAGCAGACCAATCTTGAAATTCACGTGCTCATTTTAGAGTCTTAACAGGATCAAATCGCTCGTTGGAGCATAATGAGCTCTGATACCATGTTAAGATTTGGGGTTCCATCTTAAAAGGTCAACCTTGTTAAGAGGAGTAGCCCAAGATCTTTATTAATTGGTCTATGTCAACATCATTTATCGATATAGGATATATATCCCTTAATAGCCAGAAACCTCCACGTCTCGCTACACATTATGCATTTTAGATCAATGTGTACACGGAATTGACTTTCTTATTTTTTTTTTTATGTTTTGAATTTTTTTTATTCTAAATTTCTTTATTTTCTCATTTATTTATTTTTGTAACAAATAACATGCTATAAAAAATTTTACCAACTCAGCTATTTATAATAAATTGGATTGAATGGACATATATCCATATTTGATCCATTTAGTTAATGGATTTGGATCTTGATCGGGTTATTAGACTAGGACCCTAAATTCATTTCCCATTAATTTCATCGGATTCGGAATAAAATCCAATCCATTGACAGCTCTACCTACAAGTACGAAACACTTATTGAGAACTGATTTGTATCAATTTATAATTTATACCCTTTATCAACAACTCCCTAACATGTTTTAAGTGACACACCTGTCACTATATGAGCATGGACTACCCCTCCACTCATTTTGAATTGATTTTGAGATGGATGTACGAGCATGATATTAGAAGCTGCGCATGGCTGGTATCGGATAAGTCATGGTTGATGTTGTCCTCTTGGGTGCATGCAGTGTTAGAGTCTCTGTCTTAAAATTCCTCCTGCATAAATTAGCATCATGTTTGAAATTGACTTTGTAGTTATATAATAGAAGAAATAAATGTGTGGATTCCAACTTCATTTTCATGTAGCTATTACAGTTTGTATGATTGATTCTCAAGAAAAGTTCGCTAATTTGCAGGCTCTTTTAGTCAGCAAAGTGCTTCGTTATTATTCTCTTTGAGATATGTCCATAAGTAGGAACTTCTATAATTTGTTCACAACTTTTTTACGTGTAGGATGGTAACGACGAACTTCGCCGTTCTCCTGGAACTCCTGTATTTACTGCACCTGAGTGCTGTTTAGGTGAGTTTTCTCTTATTTGATAGTATATATGAATAAATATCTTTGACTTTCTGCCTTAAGGGATTTCTATTTACAATTAGGTCTGACCTACCATGGCAAAGCTGCTGACACATGGGCAGTTGGAGTTACATTGTACTGCATGGTTCTTGGGAAGTACCCATTTCTTGGAGAGACTCTACAGGATACATATGACAAGGTGTGTGGATCACTTTCTTTGCTGTTTTCTGAAATATTTGACCCGGCTTGTGTATATATACATAAAATCCATCATTATAGATGTTAGATATTTATTTAATAGCAATATTTTTAGGTCTAGTATATTGGCTGTGTATATCTAACATTTGATATTTTCCTTCGCCAGATAGTGAATAACCAACTGTTGCTCCCTGACGAGATGAACCCTCTATTGAAGAACCTAATTGAGGGGCTTCTCTGCAAAGGTCATTTTTCTATAATGTTTATTACCAAAATATCACCTCTATTTTGTTAATCGATCATGATATGCTATTTAGTTGTGCATCAATTTATTTTCTTCGTGCTTCAAATTATTGGTTGTGCAGATCCATTGCAAAGGATGACACTTGAGGATGTTGCACAACATGCTTGGGTCATTGGAGAAGAAGGGCCCATCCCTCAGTTCTTGTGTTGGTGCAAGCGTGTCAAACTGCACGGGGCTGAAGATGGGACCAGAATAGATAATCTCGCGTCACAATAACTAACATAAATAATGTACTCGTTTGGGATTGTTTTTATGAACAGCGGACGATAGGATATCCTACTTGGAGTAATGGAACTAGATGAGGGCTATTAGAATCGAAGAGATGAGAAACTGGGTGGTTTCTGTTAAATATTAATAGTTGGACTTCGCACTAGCGAGCGAGGAATTCTTGAAACTTTTCGCTGCTTCATTTTGATATGCCTGTGTGTGTGGGAGAGGGTATTCTCCATAACTGTGCTGAATTGATGATCTAAAATTGCTCAAGACTACTTGATTAGGACCATAATTCTTTGATTCTTTCACCTTTTTAATGTATCAAATGTGGTTAGCCGAAACAAGTTGTGGTCATATATAAACATGTGATAATATGCAAGTCCATGTTGGTTTATTGCTTGTGTTATCGAAAAAAGTCAATAGGTGCAGTTTTGAGGTTGAACATAACTTGGATGAATCCTCTCCGAAGGTCCATCCCAACTGGACCTTTTTGAGCTTGAGAGATCGAGCATGCTAAGCATAACTTGTCTTTGGTATGCATTATAGCATGGCATATATGTTTAATATGTTAGATTGTACATAACTAACGAAATGAAGATTTCAAAAAAAAATTATAAATTCAAGAATCCAGTCTTGATGTATTCTTGAAAATTTTAGGAAGACTCGAGAAAGAAGAGACGTAACAAAAATTGATATAAGTCACTTGCAACAAGTTTCCTGTAAAAGTGTATTTACAAAATTATAAATAGATCCTACGACAACTTTTCCCACTTCCATGAACGAAACTCTTGAATACCATCCGAATCTTTTTCTCCCCAATGCAAGTAAAAGTCGGAAACATTGGATGTATGATGTATGCCCCAAGTGTTGCGACAAGTCAATTTTGTTGGAAATAATCTCGGCGTTCAGAAAGACCTCGTTGCTTTCCAATTAGCTGGATTTTGCAATTGCACCTTTGTTTACTGGTAGACTGCTTATCCTGAAAAACTGATATCATTAATACGTATATTTATAAGTTTGAAATCAATCCAAGTCTCTTGAAATTCATCAAATTTGACGATTCTTGTTAGTGAGGTTTCAGAGAATAAGGATCTTTCCTCAATGCTTCTCAAAGTTTTGGAAGGTGCCATTATACTGGGATCTTTCCTTAAGACAACCGTAGATGTCTTCACTTTGGTGTTGGAGTCAGTTGGAAGTATGCTTCATCTTTTGGTTATTGAATTGTATGGCATGGTTGCCTCTGTTTCTATTGTATGAATGCAAATTGTATATTTCTTTTTCTTAGAATTTCACATGGCCAATTTTTTTCCAGTAAGTGGAAAGTGTCTGACCCATTTTTCCATTCTTAACTATCCGAAACTAACGGATACAATCTTATTGTTAGAAAAACTTTGTGGAAGAATTTGATAAACCAATGTTCTTTTAGTTGTTGTCATGTTGAGCCATGATCTGTGCAAGATTACAATGTCAGCGGAGGAGGCACTGAGAATAAATTTAGGGAATGACTACTTAGGTAGTTAAGACATGTTTCCCTTAAATCAAGAGAGATTCTTGTTCATAAGAGTGGGCACGAACACAATAAAACATGTGCATAGAGACGTGCAACGTCGCTCCATAATTTTTGATTTTTGTTCAGCAGAAAATGGGAGGAATAAATGTTCTTTCCTACTCTCGAGTGGTCATTACATCATATGACTACTGACTACACATATTACGTCTATATTTGTTCTCGAATTATTAGTAGTTAGTTTCTGTAGCTTTGCCTTCAATGATCCAGAAGTCATTATTTGTTTCTGTAGTTTCTAGGTGATAAATACCCCCATGAATCTTCTATTAATAAACATGCTTCTTCCACCACAAAGTAAATTCAGTTCATATAATGTCCTTTGATTAGACAAGGAATAAATCAATACAATTAGAAAAGAGACACAAAAATCATTTTTTTTTTCAGAAGACTTGATTGATTTGAAGGCACCTCCCCCTCCTCCTAACAAGTAGCTCTAAATCATTCGAAACGAAGAAAAAGGATTACGTAACTATAAAGTTTTCCTCCGAACATAAGAATGATTTATTATAATCACTTTTGACTTGATCGAAAGTTAGCTCGATTCAAAGGAATTTCACTATATATAAAGATTCCGAGAATGAATTTGAATGAGAAGTTATGAACTTGAAACATGATTAAACAAGACAAGTAATAAATCTTTTATTCACTTTTGAAACATGAGGGGTTGACACTTGACAAACCCTCTTAAATAAAACCTTTGTTTGATTTAGCTAAAAAATTAATAAAAATTTAAGTTAAAATCAACAGTTAATTTTAATTACACATTTCACGGGGTTCACAACTTTTATCAACTTTTCAATCACATATTTTATTAATTTTTCAAAACCTACTAAAAACTGATTTTTAACAAAACCAAGTAGGGGCTAAATTTTGTTATTTGTTCATTATAGGATGTGGCTAGAGGTGTCAAGACGGACGGGCCGGCCATGACCCGTAAAAACCGGCCCGTGAAAACCGGGATCGCGCGCCGACCCGTGACCCGTGCGGGCGGTTCACAGGCCAAGGAGGTGTAACCCGCGGGTTTCGCGGGTTGCACCCCCACGGGCCGCGGTTAACCCGCGACCCGTAAAAAAAATTGAAAAAAAAAAATAAAATAAAAATTAAAAGGGGGGGGGGGGGGGGGGGGAAGGGGGGAAAAAAAAAAAAATTGAAAAAATAAAAATAAAAAAAATTCAAAAAAAGGCGTAGCCTGCTGCATGGTTAATTTTTTTTTTAAATTTTAACTAATGGTAATATAAATTTTCTAACGGTAATATCATCCCCTTCATCGATAAATTCCAATTTATTCTTACATTTATTTTTACAATACCCTCTCATTAGTTATTATACATTTATACTTCATAGTTCATACTTGTTACCACCTTACTACAATTAAAATTATTCAATTGCAAATATCATCATCATCTTGATTATATTTCTTTCTTCTCGGTTCTCACTAGTCACTACTAAATTTTTTAATCCTACTATATTATGGATTCTCGCGATTCTTCTTCCCAAAATCCTATTTTCAATGATAGTTGCTCTCCATATGGGTCAAACCGGAAAAATTCTATATTTTTATAATTTTATTTATACAATCATACGGGCCAAATCGGAACGACCCGCGACCCGTGACCCGCATGGGCTCGACCCGGATGGGTCGCGGGCGGGCCTGGGTTGTAGTCCAAAATTGTGGGCCGACCCGTAACCGGCCCGGAACCCGCAGCGGGCGGGCTTTTTTTCACGCGGGCCGTTACCGGGCTCACATGTTGGCTGGCCGACCCGGCCCGGACCACCCGAATTGACACCTCTAGATGTGGCAACACTGCGATGTAATGTGAAGATAGCCATGTCATGACATTGGTTATATGGTGCTCTTGGTACATCGATGTTCACTGCAACGTAATTAACCTTTCGCGGCATTTTTGTAACTATAGACTATTTATGACATGACTTAAATGTTGGACACGCCAAGTATACTATACAAGAAATAATGCGAGAATTTTTTAATTTTTTTTCTCGGACCACTAAGTTTTAATTTTTTTTTAATTATCTTTGAAAATTTAAATTTTTAATTTGAATAAAAATTTAAAATAAAAAACCTAATCCCTAATTCCCTTTTGTCACTTCACTTCATTCCTCCCAAAACCAAAAGAAAAAGAATTAAGAGTGCGTTTGATTATTAATATTTTCTATGGAAAATTTGTTTTTTCCACCTAATTTCCTATTTTTATGCTATTTGACTGACAATTTTTTTTCGAGGAAAACATTTTCTTTAGGGAGGTGTGATTTTTCTAAGTTGAAAATTAAATCAATCAAATACATTTAATTAATAATTTCGATACGAATAAATTCTAAGCAATTCAATTGCCTAAAATTAATTTTTTTCCATGCAAATTTCATACTCGCAATCAAACGCACCCTAAAAAGAAAGTAGAAACCTTAGCCATCGCCACCAGGTCACCAATGTCTGGCACCCGTTTGCCACTTTTTTCTTTTGCCGGTCTCTCAACTGTTTCACCTCTTCTGAAGCCCCAAGACTAAGTTGGAATTGACAAGAATTTGCACATGGGTTGGTGATAAAGAATGGACAAGAATTGTATTGAGTTTTATGCTTATTTGCTTTTGTTTTTACCCAAAACTTTTTATTGTCAACCATAGTTTGGTAAGCAACAAACTATTTTGAATTCTCACTTTCTGTTCAGTTCTTCCATCATTTTCATTGCTTTATGTTACACTATTTCTGTATGTAGTCTCTTTGCTGTTAACCTCACATTGCCTAGGGATTGTTTTATACGACATGCAGTTAATTGCCGTAAAAAGCAAACTATGTTACAATGGTTGCAAATGCTTTTCACACTTCAGTGAATTGCATCATTCATTGATGAGAAACATAAAAATCATTGTTATGGGATGATTAGTGTTGACCTCAAAAAATGCACTAATAGAATCTTGGTCACCTCTTCTTCATGTAGACATCACCTATGCACTAGAACACTCCATCAAGAGGCAAAAGCCGCCAGTTGAAAAAAAAGTTCTGCTATCGTTTGCACACTAACGATCAAGTCAAACGGTTGGAGAAAATATAATATGAGTACAAGCAACGTGATAAGGGGATTTGTGTGTGTGTGTGTGTGTAGTGAAATGAAAATGGGTAAAGTATCAACTAGGGGTGGACATGGGTTGGGTTGAGTCAGTTTTTGCCTCAATCCAAACCCAACCCAATATGAGTTTGATCAAAATTTAACCTGACACAACCCGTGTAAAGGTTGAAACCCAACCCAATCATGTATCGGTCGGGTCGGGTTAGGTTGGTCGGTTTGGGACGACTTGTCAACAAAAATTAAAGTTATCCAATTGTCTATTATACTAAATTCAATTAGACAAGATTAAATAGTAAGTAAATAAATAAATAAAATTATCTATTATCTTATTCAATCTTCATTAGTCGAGCCTACAAAGAACAAAGTGCATTTAACATAACATGAAAAATTTATACTACATTTCTTGTGGGAAGAACAGTAAACCCCTCCTCTAAAATACACAAAGATAATTACAGTTACAATATCTACTCATACTTTTTGTTTCTTTTACTTTTCTAGGCATTTTATTTTTATTACTATTTTTTTAAAGTGATGGATTGGGTTGGGCGGGTTTATTCGATTTTCTTGAGTTAACCTATAACCTGATCCAACCCAACCAGCCTCCATAGCCAACCCACCCAACCTGTGTGAAAACAACAAAAAAATCGACCCAACCCGATCTGGTTGGTTCGATTTGGGCGGGTTCGGTCGGGTTTTGCCTACCCATAAGTGATGCTAATTGGCCGAGTTTCAAGCTCAAGACAAGGTTTCTTAATTTAATAGGCTCAATCCAATTGAATAATCGATGTCATATTGACATATATGAGACCTAGCCCTCCGCCTGAACATATCACGTAATTTATAGGTGTAATAATTAATACTTTTTTTTCGTCGTCGTCATCATCATCTAGGTTGGAACATATAGATGTTAGTGTGCCTGTTATGAGTTATGACTTATTTCTTATTGCCGCTCGTATGAGGACCCATGTTTATCTTTAATGTACTCTAAGGTCGATTAGCCTGGCCTCATTAAGTTGCTGTTGGTGAACAATTAAGATAGGCATGATTAATGAGAGGTTGGAGGGTCATGATCTGTGGCTGTGATTTGATCATGGGCCCAAGATGATTGGACTTTGCAACTACATAACAATACCATTTTGTCACCAACGATTGGCACTACAAGAGTTGTCAACCTAAAGAATAAAGTGAAAAGAAAGTATATTCCTTTCGTGCACTCAAGTACACGAAAAAATTGAAATCTATACATGTTGAAAAAACACTCGCACTTATTGAAACTTATTGAAGAAACCAGTAGAACACATCATCACTTTATTAACTTGCAAAAAAATAAAAATAAAAAACTTTCTGGTAGTTGAACAGATTTTGTGTGCAAATTTTCACTAGAAAAGAGAACTAAAATCTAAGGGTGTTTCTCCTAAAATGAAGTTGAAACCCTGAATGAAGGACAAAAGAGTTGTTTGTTTTTTGGTAAGCGACGAGGCGAGTATTTTGCATAACTTCATAACGAGGAAAAATACCACACTAAGTATTAAAATTAATGTGGTTTTACGTTATTTCATTATAGGCATCGTAGGGTGCATGTGACCTTCCATCGTATATATCCATCATTCCACATCGATAATGCAAAGTTTTGCATTATATGATTGCTTTTTCTTTGCTTCTTCAAATTTTGGTCTAACCCTTTTAATTTTGCAACCATCTAAAGGGAAAGAAAATAAGTACAAATTATGAGACTATAACATTTCTCAAGTACTCTTTTGTTTACTTATTTATCCACTTGAAATTTTTAATTTTACATTTTGAATTCTATTAATTCTTTTGAATTAATTAATTGATTAGAACTAATCACACATTCCTCCGCTTTCATTCGTAAAGGGTTTAAAAGACAAAATGACTTTTTATTATCGTCCGATCATTATAGAGGCTTTAATGAGAAGATTTGTCCTATATGTGTAAATCAAAAAGATGAGGTCAATACCCCCTGAACCACGCTTGTAACCCTAGTCAATTCACGAGGTTTTGGACAGAAAATTAATTCTTGCTGACCCAAGAATTAATTATTATTTAGATTTTTTACCATAATTAATTATTGAAAGTTTAATGCACAGAAGTATTAATTGTTGACCTTAGTTTAAAAGTACTGTTTATTCCATATCTCGCGACCTTATGTACTACTAATTATTTTATTAATGGGGAGGAAATATTTTAAGATTCAAAGTAGTGAAAGAAAATGAGTTTTTTCCAAAAGGCTGCAATTTCATTCTGATTTTACTTGTTCTTCTCCATCCTTATTTTTCTTATATAATACAATTAGATCAACGGTGGATTAAGCCCCTCATCATAGAATGATACAGGCTAAATCGGGAGGAGTAGGTCAGAACGGGCTCACTTTTCTAGTTAGTTCTTGACAAAGACTTCAGTGAAGGGATGGAGCTCTTATTCGGCACGAACGGACACAAAGAAGTCAATCGGAACAGGGCGACCGACCGAGACAAAACGGCTCCTCTCGTGCTATGGCTTTGCTTCCTTCACTTGTCCTTGCCAACGTATTAAATTAATTTTGATTCAACACCCATATCTTACCTATTATATTAAGATCACGTCACTATTATAAGACAAAGCATGTTGAGACCTATGTAAGACAAACATTAAATCCTTATCTTATATTTTATAGTATTACATCCACTTGTTTACATATCGTCTCTTAGTCAATACATATTGAAAAATGCTCCAAGTACAGGAGCAGTTTGCCAGGCAATTTACAGGCCCCTCACATGATGTGTGGGGCCCACCATTTGTTAAAAAAATAAAATAAAAACCCCACCTCCTTGCATGTGAGTTACCTGGCACAAAACCACCCCACCCCCTGTGAAACTTATCCTGTACGTATAGCACTCCTCATACATATTTTAACAATAAACAGTCTACCCCACGAAACCCTTCAATTAAAATGGTTAAAAATTAAAACAACAAATATTAAATCTCACATGTAATATTAAAATGTATTTGTCTCATTGAGAACTATTTTTGGTAATTAATTCTAAAGTTCATTTTTTGCTTATATATATATAATGTGATAAAAATATATTCTCATATAGATCTAAGTCTAGTTCAAACACTTGGTTTGTATTTTCGATTTTTATTGAGTTCTCCGTCAAACCCTAATTATCAAATTCCTTGATCTTGTGTCCCATTCTCCTACTCGACTGATTGAATCCATCGTGCCTTCCAGTTGCATCTTTTTGCATGATGAACCTTTGGGGAGAACAATGGAGTCTTTGTGTGTCCTTTTAGATTAGCACCTTCTACTTTAGCTTTAAGTAGGAATCATGTTATTTGGACTTTCAAATTATAGCAATAGTAGAAATTGTCTGACTGGAAGACACCATTTACACTGTAAGTTTTGGATTCAAATTGAATTGTCCTTTTATCCTTTACGTCTTCACCAATTTCGAATCAATCATGCTATATGTACATCGAGTTTGACATCACGTGAGTTGATAGTACATTGAGTTTAAGAATACATTTTCCAATCAATGACTAGATTTCCCACACGTAAGGAGATATCAACCTTACTGTCAACAAGGAATGTACAAGAAGTATAATTCATTTCGAATTGCCTTTATTTATGTGATTGAAACATTCATGTTTGGCACTCATCCACTGATGTTAGCTAGCTAATGAGCCAAATATACGATTGCATGATAATATTTCAAACTAGAGCGAAGGCTCAAGCCAGGTGAGAGCACGTGATAGGACATATGCACACTGGTCACAACTCGCCCAAACATCGCTAGACACATAGATAGTTCTTTGTTTATTCCATCGAAAAAGGACCATCGAAAAACTTTTTAAAAACAAAAGTTCTTGTTAGAAATGAAAATTTTTGTAGTTTTTTTTCCCCCCTTCGAGTGGGTGAGGGGAGGGGGATAGGGAATAAGTTTAGTGGAATTTTACTGTGGCTGAATTGGACAAAGTTTGGAGTGAGGAATTAGGGAATGGAGCACACATGATCACGACATATGTCTAACTAAAAAGAGAAAGTAAGACTTCAAGAAAATGTTGTACATATTGATCCATTGCGTTTCTTACCCCCCATGTTGCCTCTTATTGTCCTTTGTTTTCTTTTTGGACTTTTCGAAAATTATTCATTAGTCATAATTCAATTGCGTGTACTCTAAAAAAAACAATATGTTAACTCAGAATATGTCTAATCTCTAAAAATATAGCGCGTTAACTCAGAACAAATCTTAATTGAATAATGCTCATTGGACATATTCAAGGACGAGAATGGAGGTGATAGAGTAGTGGGCAGAAAATGATTGGCTGTTTTTTTTTTTCAAACAGTTCAATAATTTGTCAACACGTGTCTCTCCAAATTTTTAACCTGTCATTGAACCTGTTTTATATAGCATGGCTGCTCTTAATTTCTTCTTTACTTTCCTATTCATTTCTTGTCATAGGATAATGGTGCATGAATCATGATCCTTTTACATGGTACTATGGAAGTCCCACCACTTGACCTCTAAGTTTTGACTTTTATGTAAGGAAATTCTTATAACAAATGATGATCCACATTTGAAACTAGTATTAAATTGTTCATCATTTGATTAATAATTTCCATCTAACTTTAAAAACAGTCATTTGACAATCATTTAGGATTATGTTAACTCTAATATTTAATAATAACAATAAATTGAATCTTATTCCAATAATTCAAGAATAGGTTATATTATGGACGAAAATTTTCTTTCTCGTCTTCATTTAACTCTCCTGTATTGTATTCCTACATAGAGAGAACCGGGTACGCCCATTCTTTAGTGACCGCTAATACGATTCCGTTCGATCCAGTCATAAAGGAGTTTTGGGGGCTCCAAGGATCATACGTTGGTTGTCATAGCATGCTAGATATTTGGTCGAGTTGTGGCACCATTCTGTATACCAAACATGCCCTTGATCTTATTGTCCCAGGATTATTCTCTCGATTTTGGCTTTGTCATACTGTACTATGTACTATCCCTGCAGACTCTACATCCACACTTGCATACTTCCACTGGAATTTGATAGCCATATCCACTATTAGTCAAAGTTGTGGGACACTGAAAAATAGACTAAGTTCATATATGCATGGTCCCTTAAAGTTGTGGGCATGAGGGGTTGGGGGCATAGGGGAATATTACTATAAATTTGGAAAAGAGAATGGGCAGTTTTGGTTAACTTGTACACACAAGAACCACCCACACACTCATTCAAGCTCAAGTAGAAATTATAGAAGGAATTGAGATGGAAATAAAGGGAGAAATGAAGCACTCGAAATTCAAGAAAATATGTGTATTTTGTGGGAGTAGTCCAGGAAAGAGAAGCAGTTATAAGGAGGCAGCTGTGGAGCTTGGAAAAGAATTGGTATATATATTTTTCTTCTATCTATTTTCATTTGCTGCTCTTCATAATTTTCTTTGTTTTTTTTTTTTTTGGGTTTAAATAATTAAAGCTTTTTTAGTTTTGGTTAGAATTGGTAATTAACACGAGTTGTATAATAATATAAATGAAAAATAGTAGTAATTGCACCTATATTGGATAAAGAATGAGAATGAGAGTGTTCATCCCCATGTGCATGTATGCACAAACTGGTCTAGTTATGCTGGACAAAATTATCATCCCTTGTTTTGGTTTTGATAAAAATTAAATTTTAAGTAGATTTTGATAAAAGTTGATAAAATGTGTGGACGAAAAGTTGATAAAAGTCGTGGATCCCATAAAATGTGTGATGGAAAATGAGTTAAAAAAATAAGTTTTAAAAACTGGAGGTCAAACAGATACTGAATAAGATAACAAACGTGATTCTAATTTTTTTTTTTTGGTGAATTCTACGTAGCGTCAAGGATGTGTATCAAAATGCAAAACATACATAACAGTTAGTGCAATTAGTTTCATTCTACTTAGTATTAACTCGTTGCATCTTTTAACGATTGAAAAGTGGTGTCGCATCATGCGCACATACTAGTGATTCGAACAATCTCAAGAAAAGAAATACAAGTGTTCATTCACTTCTAATATAACGTTTGTTTCACAAAATGTGGAGTAAAATTGAACTTGTTTCTTTTGAGTTGTCATTGAACTTGTGGTGTACTAAAGGTATCAAGAAATATAGACCTGGTGTACGGTGGAGGGAGCATTGGTTTGATGGGATTGGTGTCCCAAGCAGTTTACAATGGTGGTCGCCATGTTCTTGGGTGAGTTTCTTGTTTTTGCTCAATTTTCTTTTCATGGGAAAAAATTGTTCTAAGCAAGACCGTCGAAAAGACAAAAAAAAAAAAAAAAAAAAATTAAAAATTTAGATTAGATGGATATTAAAGTTGGTTTAATAAATTTTAATGTTAATTAACTTTAGTTATGTTCTTTTCTCCAGAGTAATTCCCAGGACTCTCATGCCTAGAGAGGTATCATAATTTTTCTTTTTCCTATTTCGTTTCAATTTAAAATTGTCATTTTTCCTGCTCATGGAAGCCCCAATTACACAACTAATTACAAATTGAATTTCTGCCTCATCTTCCTTATCTTGTACATGCGTCTCTCATTCTCCCAATACTGCATCTAATTGAATTTGTCTGTATTTTTGTTATTGTAATTATCAATTTATGACTTGTCAGACAAATCCGGTAGAACTAAAAGTTTTAAATGTTATAGGGAATATAAATTTAATTATTTAAAGTTTTTTTTATGATATTATGTTGGTCCAACTCATCTAAAAAATAAACTATTTATCATTTAAATTATATTATTTGTTGAAACTGTAGAAATTATTACAACTTTGAAGAAAAATTCTAGAGGATTCTGGGATTTTCACCAACCTACTTCTTCCATCTTCCCTAATTGACATTTGTAGAAAAATCTGGAAAAATGTTTGCAGCCACTGCTATGCTAGAATGATCCATAACTGACTTTGCTACCTACATATATGTGTGTTGCTGTAGATGTATGGTTGTGTGAAAAAGAGGAGAGAGTGATAGATAGGCAGTGAGTGAGAGAGGAAGTGGGCCTAGTAATTTAGTGGGATAGTGGTGTCCTCTAGTTAAGAAAGTGCGAGTGAAAGTGTCAAGTGTGAATAAATTTTTTTTTACAATAAAATAATTTTTTCGTGGATTTAGACTCAACAATTTGGTATCAGAGTGAGGTGGTCGAGGACGGATTTTTGAGCTTCGGGTGTTCGTGCATAAAATGAGATTGTGAAGCTTTTTAAAGTTTACTTGATTACAAAAAGATAGATCAAGCCACGATGAGTGACTTACAAGTGGTAGGTGGAGTAAAGAAACTCAATAATCAAAATTACACCACATGACAAATTTACTTGAAGTCGTATTTCCAAGGACAAGACTTGTGGGAAGTTGTTGGTGGAAGTGATGCGATGCCACCAGACAAGGTCAGAACTCTGAAGTAATGGAGAATCAAAGCAGATAAGGCTATGTTCGTTATAAAGACGACAATCAAAAAAGAATTACTGGATCACATAAGGGATAAGAACACACCGAAGGAAGCACGAGACACTTTGGCCATATTACTCTCAAATAAAAATAACTTGAGATTGCAATTACTGGAAAATGAGATACTCTCAATTACTGAAGGAGAACAAACAGTAAGTTAATATTTCAAAATTGGATTTTTCAAGTAAGATTTCAGAGTTTAGAATAAGAAAAATAATTATACATGGTCTGAGACCCAAATTTAGAAGATTCAGTGTTGCCATACAAGGTTGGCCAGAGCAACCTTCAGTGGTTAATCTCGAAAATTTGTTGGTTGACCGATAAGCGTTAATTAAACAAATGTCAGGGGTCTCAATAAAGAGAGAAAGAAGAAGAAGAAGAAACACTATATAGTTATAAAATAAAAGGTCAACCCCGTCAACAAAAAATAAAGAATTAAAGAAGATAAATTTAAAATACAGATTGAAAGGAGCTATCAACAAGGAGAGCTCAATAAGATTACGACAAGAGAGGTCGGAGATATCAACGATCTAATGGTTTGTGCTTCGTATGTGAAAAAAGAGGTCATTATACTAGAGATCGTTGGTTTAAAAAGGAACCAACAAAATGGAATATGACAACCTCCAACAAGGAAGAAAATTACAATGGTGGAGAAGAAAATGATGCTGAAGCATCCACAACAACAATTAAGAAGGCTCGAGAAAAGAAAATCAATTCAAGTTTAAAGGATGAATTAGCGTTAGATGTGGTCCTTTCTGAACAATTGGATTGCGAAAATGATTGGATCGATGACTCAGGAGATGATATCGTGGTTCATGAAGAGTCTAATTGGTGGACTCCGCAAAGGGAAGAATCAACAAACTCCGAAGAGGTGCTTGAAGAAGTATATTCTCGGCAGACACCGCCGAGGGTGGAGCTACAAGATTTAAAGAAAATAAAACACAAATTGCAAGAAAAAATTACAGAAGCTCAACAACAAAGTCCTAAAGAATCTAAATATCTACAGGTGTCAAGGGATAAAGAAGAACTTGTAAGAGCGACACAAAATTCTTGGCCAAATGACGTGGACCAGAAAACTCTAACGGAGGATCGGCAGAGTCAACAAGATATTGAGATACGTACAAATTTATAACCACAAATAAGACAATTTAGTAGACATGAGAAATCGAATATCAAAATTGATGAAGATGAAAGCATGGAAGAGCCAAATATATTTGAAGTAACAAATGCATTAAATGGAGGACTGAACGATTCAAAACTTGTTGAGCTTAAGGCAGAGCTGGGCGTAATGAAAAAGAAAAGACTCAAAATGAAAAGTCGGTGCTGGAGGGGAGATTGTAGAAATGATCACCGACTTTGAAGAAAAATTCTAGAGGATTCTGGGATTTTCACCAACCTACTTCTTCGATCTTCCCTAATTGACATTTGTAGAAAAATCTGGAAAATGTTTATAGTTGCAGTTATCGCCATGCTAGAATTATCCATAACCGACTTTGCTACCTATATATATGTGTGTTGCTGTATATATATGGTTGTGTGAAAAAGAAGAGAGAGTGATAGATAGGCAGTAAGTGAGGGAGGAAGTGGGCCTAGTAATTTAGTAGGATAGTGGTGTCCTCTAGTTAAATAAGTGAGAGTAGAGTGAAAGTGTCGTGAAAAAAATTTACAATAAAATAATATTTTCGTGGATTTAGACTCAACAGAAACTAGGGGGTAAGCGATCCGATTTTACCAATTTTTGACAAATTTTCAAATCAAACCGTTTGAACCGGTTTGAGAAAAACTCAAATCTAAACCAAATCATTTTGAACGTTTAAAAAAACTTAAACCTAAACCTAACGGTTTTTTTCGGTTGCAAATCGCCGGTTTCGCCGTATATTTTTTTGTCTGTCTACTTTTATGACATTAATTCATTGAATTCAATATATATTTATATTTTACTAGCAATAAATCTAAAACAAACTAAATATATCTACTACAAATTTAACTACCAACTAAATCAAAGTGAAATCACAATAAACTAAAATATAGTTTTTTGTTTGCCATTTTAGGCTAAGACGTTACGATAATGTTACAATACAAGTCTACTAAACTAAATATAAATCCCAAAAAACATGATGTTCAATAAAACCTTGTGATCATCATATCTGAAAAACAAAACTACTGATTAGACAGAGAGAATAACCAACCTAATGATAAATCAATTGTTTATAATATCTAAACATAATAATTACACAAGTTTACCGTTGTATATTGTTACGAATTCAGTTTCTCACATATAATCAAACATCAATTGTTATCACACATGATTCATAGTCTCCATTGTCAAACAAATGCATTTGTTACATCATCATAGTATTGGATACTAGATCGATAAGAGAATCTTTAAAACTATGGTAATAGAAAATATAAACCACTTGCCACAACTTTCATTAAATCATCAAATGCTTTCACTTCATCTAAATATTGGCGCAGCACTATAGGTTCATTCTTAATTTGCAACCAATTCTTTCAACATATACAAGCCTCAACCATCCTTGCACCTAATAAACTCCTAAAGGAATCAAGTATCCAACTTCCAGTTGAGAATGTAGACTCAGAAGCAACTGTAGAAATTTGAATTTTGAAGAGAAAAATGATTTTTGATAGATTATGTTAGTCTTGAGATTATTAGATATACATTATGATTATTTGGTAATAATAATATATATGTAATAAAAAAATTATAAATTTACAAAAATACACACAAATGACAAAACTATTGAATTTTACACATTTGGATAATTTTCAAAAAAATTCATTTTTTTATTTTTATATATTTTTTCGCCGGTCCAGTTTGGTTTTAAACCGTAATTAAAATTCTCAAATCTAAACCAAACCATTTTTGACCGGTTTGATTTGGTTCAAAACCATTTCGTTGACGGGTTCACGTGGCACCAAACCGATAGTTTCTAAAATGCGGTTTCGGTTAGGCGATTTTTACTTACAGCCATAACAGAAACTAGAACATAAATAATAGAGTACTTACCTATCTAATAACTTTAAGTTATATTGAGGTAAGAAAAAGACTATCGTCAATCATGAAAATTTTAATTTCTAACTACAAAAAAGTCATTTAGTGTTTGTTTGGAAAATGCTGAAAAATTGAAGTCAGAGTCAATAATTATTTTAACCACATATTTTTTGACTCACTTTATTAACTTTTCAATCACCCATTTTTATCAAATTTTATCAAAATTTGTTAAATTTTTGTATCTAAAGCTAATGGTGTCGAATTAGAATTGACTTGATGGTGAATGCATGGTGGGTGTGGCGGCTTGCGGGGTGGGGTGGGGGTTTAGATAACAGGTGAAACAGTAGGAGAGGTGAAGGCAGTTGCAGATATGCACCAAAGAAAAGCAGAGATGGCTAGACATTCTGATGCGTTTATTGCATTACCTGGTTTGTACAATTTTTCCCTTCTCCTCAAATAATATATCAAGAAATTTATAAAATACATCATATACATGAGCCATACTTACTGCTCGTTTGGCTGAACTTTTGAAAAGTCAAAAGTTATTTTTTATACTAAGAAGCTATTTTGAATTATTTTTTGATTATTTTTGAAAATGTTTTATCTTACAAGAACTTTTTAGAGGAAATTGATCTAAAGTAACTTCCAAATGAAACTCTTCTATAAAAAGTTGAAGCAAAAATAAAAATCATACCAGATGAGCTCTAAGCAGTATACTCTTCTATAAAGAAACAAAAGCTATGCCAAATAGACTCTTACACTTTAACTAAGTATTTCATGAAATTACACGTTACACGTTACTTTTATTTTAATGAATACCGTAATTGAAAATAACAAATCACACTTTCTGTATTATATTTTATAACACTTCACGTGATGAACCGTAAATTTAAGGTGGTTATGGCACTCTTGAGGAGCTCCTTGAAGTAGTAGCGTGGGCTCAACTTGGCATCCATGATAAACCGGTAATTTCAATTTTATTTTTCAGATGTTCTTTTTGAAATTCTAATTGTTTATTCTGAATTTTGAAAAGAAAAATAATAAATTATAATCTTGTGCATGCAGGTAGGGTTGTTGAATGTGGATGGTTATTATAATTCATTGTTATCTTTTATCGACAAAGCAGTAGAAGAAGGTTTCATTAGTCCAACTGCACGTCATATTGTTGTATCGGCGCCTATAGCCAAGGAACTTGTGAAGAAAATGGAGGTATAAGTTTCAAGTAATATGTAATAGTTGAAACTCTGGTCGAGATTTTACTTACTTTACAAATTACAAGGTAAACTCGATCATTTATTTTGTTTGAATCAACTTTGAATGTTGTCGAACTAGTTTATGTGTATTCAATTAAGCCAAAATGAACTACAGTACTTAGTTCGACTCTCTAATAATCTTATTTATTCTATTTTTTCAGGAGTACTTTCCTCGCCATGAAATAGTGTCTACCAAACTGAATTGGAAGAAAGAGGAATTAGATTATTCTCAAAGAGAGATCGAGCCTATTTTGTAGCAGATGGCACCGTGACGTTCTATTTATATAAATATATAGAGAGAACTTTTAAGTAGAAGGCAAAGAAGATTATCCTTTTCTTTTGCCAGATTTAATTCACTTTCTTAGTAGAACCATATTCTCAAATGTAGATTTTCCTTTAATGAAAATATTTATTAATCGTTCCGTCTCTTATCTGAACTGATTAAGAATATGTGCGTTGGTACGTGGTTTGATAATATATTGGAATTTATGTTAGAATAATTCTATTATGTGGACTTTCATTTGATTGCGAATTTTACGAGTTAGATGTATGGTTTGCAATGATATTGTAATATTGCCCAATATGTTAGTGATCATTTGGGTCGTTGTACACCTTACGAGCTTTATTTTTATAACGTGGTAATTTTAATTATGTGAGCCGGAATTATGTAAACCCTAAATAGGGTTAGAGTCGATAATGTGCCGACTTTATGATTTCCTATATAATGGCTACATCCCCCTCTCATCTCCATATCATATTGGCTTACTCCATTAACGATTGGTTATTTTGAGAAGCAGGAAGATGAAAATCTAACTGGTAATATTCACACATAATAATGTCTTCCGCATGTATGAATTTCAAACTAATAATTCAGAATATTTGATTCTTATTCTTAGCATGATACTGTGAAATTATCAACAATTTATTCTTAAGTTATTGAAATTGTTAAATAATAACAATTCAATAGAAAAATGTAATTATGATAAAACAATGTGACTATAACATGCAATATTGCATGAAGAATGTTCATAATTTATTAATTTACCTACACTCGTAGTAATAGTTGAAGTGAACTATCTTCCTTCAATTAATTTAATGGCAATTTAAATTATAGTTGACTTCGTTTATATAATATGGAACACAACTATGAACCAACATCAGAATCATCAAAGCCTGAACACTAAGGCTAAGGTCTAGTTCAAGTAGTAAGAGCAAAGTCTTATCTGGGTGATGACCTGAGTTTGGGAGGAGTGATGAAGTCGTTTTATATCCCCTTCTCTTTATTAAAAAAAAAACATAGCTTAAACCTTGTAAGAATTATCAACAAGATGGAATAGTTACCTGTAGACGATTATCCTCCCCAACATGCCAGAATCTCTCTTGGGAAGTGTTACTCTTCACCTCCAAGGCTCAGAAAAACGATGCCACGTAGCATGTCACGTGGGCAGAGGGTCAACAAGAAAGTCAAATAAGACCTAGGAGGTCAAAGCACGAAGAAGGCAAAGAGGCTGAACTCCTCACACAGCTAGCCGAAGTCCTTACACTGCAGAATGAAGTCCAGGTTGAGGCACTTCCTCAAAGACGAAGTTGCCTAAGGAAGCAAAGAAAGGAGTTGAGGCTCTCCACTTAGAGAACTACTTCGAAAACTCCTCCGAGGCTCTCAGTTCGTCCGAAACCCGCAAGCTAATTTTGTTCTACTTAGAAGATTCGAAAATCTCTGTGAAGTGATTGATGTAAAACTTGTAATAAAAGTTTGTCAGTATGTCAGCCTATTGTATAGGGCGACTGATCCCTTATTAATGTATTAATTGTGTCAATAGACAGTGATGTGATGTCCCCATTAGGGAGATGGGACAACGTGATTCTGATCCAACGATCACCACGTCAGTCAAAATAGTATAAATATGTTCTCTTTGTAATTTAGAAAATGTTGGATTATTGATTGAAAAAGGGACAAGAACTTACACGAAATATACAAACACTTGGATTTATTTTCCACCCCCTTTGGTACGTTTATGAGTTATAAAGTTCTATTCACGACATAGCAAATTGAACATACATCATATCTATCCTTCCACATATTCACGTTCATGATTACATAGTTTAGTTTAATTTCGACCGGGAGATCGTTGTTAGCACGATCGCTTTTGTTCCGTTCGCCGGAGCTCGAACATCTTTGTCTCTCGCCTCAAAGTACCCCCCGCATCCATCCTCTCCATGCTTTCGTCATCATTCCGGTAGGAACGTGCTGGAATCATACTTGACTTGGCGTGAGTGGGTCCGACATCTGCTGACTCATTTTTAATGGTCAATAGGAAGGTTAGTCTCGCTCTCTCTTGTTGGAAAGTATATCAATTGTGATATTGTCGTCGTGGTGTGCCGTGCTGTTTCTTGCTGATAGTGTTTGTAAAAGAGTCGATTTTTTCAATCATTATTTTCACCAAACAGCAAAACACAACAATGCACTAGTTCTTTGGGTTTAGCATTCTTATGAGACTTGGTTTTAATTTGCCTGGTGAAAATAAGATGGTGCAAGAAATCAGCATTTGCCACATTTGGATAAACAAAAAATTTCATATTTTAGTTTTACGTCACAAAAAACTTATATACCTTCCCAGCTAAACCACAAAAATTTCACCGACGCCTAAAGTTTGCAAATCTTCTAATGAATAACCCAAGAAAAATGTTACCTCTTAACTAAAAAAGGAATAGACACTTGCCGCTAGTTAATACAAATATACAATTAGCAATGCAAATTTGCAATGAGAATAAGATTGAAATTATTCAGAATATTCAGAAATTATTCTGAAATGAATTCGAATTAACAGGTTTGCTACGTGTAAGGTAGGATCGTGGTTGCGAAAATATAAGAAATCAAAATATTTTGGCCCACTCTCATAAACCAATCTGCAAGTAGATTGATTCTAATCACGTATTGATCGTCTTGTATCTAAATATATGATTCATTTACAAGTTTACTAGATAAAAAATTTATGACCAAAAAAATGTATAGATCCAATGTCACATTCAGTAAAGATTTATGATACATGTATAGGATGTTCTCAATGTATCCGAGCGTGCCCCACCGATATATTAGAAATGATACCTTGGGACTGACGTAAAGCTAAACAAATTGCTTCTACCCCAAGGACCGATGACTCATGTGTTTGTAGTAAGAGATGTGAATCCGCATGTCTAACAGATTTCTTGAGTGAGTGTTCGAGTTTATTTATGGCATCAAACAATTCGTAGTATGGGTTTGGCTTATTGATACGTTTCAAAAAACTCGACTTGAATCAATTTGATTTTTATTTTTTTTAACCGAAAACCCGTGCTCAAAATATAAAATTAAGAACTCATTGTTCTAGCTAACTCAATCGCCAAGTACTAAAATATCCCGCAACTATAACTACTACTAAAATGTTCTGATTGAAGTTTTATTTCCTTCCCCTTACAAAATCCGGTGTGACTCTGAAATGAACTTTCGATGATATTCTACTCATTGTATAAGCTATAAAGAAAAAAAAAAAAAACCAATAATGCTAGACTTAAAATATTTCCTCTACTCAATAAAGATCAAATGACATCAATATGTAGGAGAATGTTGCTGAATTATTTGACCTAAATTTTCCACGAGTTATTTAGCTGGCCATATGGAATTCTGTCAAATTTTACCGCGTCAATCTCCTTACCAAATATTGACGACATTTTGGCATTTTTTCTTTAAAGAAAATATACTTTTTTACTCTTTTTTGGAAATTTTCCTAACCATCTCTACCTTGGCAAAACAAGCCAAAACTTTATGCTCTACCATAAAAAGTATATGCACCTTTCGAATCATGTCGAACAAATACAAATTATTGTCAACTTCCACATTTCGCAACCATCGACCTAAAATTCACGATACACATTGCATCAATGCCAAACCAATGCAATTGTGCAAACTTTTATACTCGTTAGTAGTAATAAATCCTCTATCATAGTACGTAGCGATATGCCAAGAGGGTGTACATACCTTTATTTATATCACAGTCTTTCAGTACATTGTTAAAGACACTGTATTTGATCACTCCGCGCAGTTAGCTGAATCTGCTTCACTGTTTGGACAGTTATGGTTTATGTGCGCAAATTATACATACATGATGGAGTTGGTCTTTCGTCAAATTTCTCTACGTCGTATTTGACACCTTCCATATCTTCCGTATATTCCAATCCTTCAAGCACCGACACTTTGATTGTTGAGAATTTAGGCTATTTCCTTAGTTCGTCCACATGATCCTTGTTTGGATAGATTTTAAGAAAGGAGAAAGTCAGAAAGATAAAATATATGATGAAAAAGCAACCTAAAAATTTACATGAAAACTCCAAAATCGAAGAAAAACAATGGAAACAAATATCCCACTAAATTTACACAGCTCATGAATAATCAAAAATTTAATAACGTAATAAAAGAAGTTGACAAAATAATTGGACTAAAGAGCTTCAACAAAGTACAGAGCTGAAAACTATAGAACAAGAGATAAAATTGTTTAGAGAGCTGAATTTACAGAGAGAATTAATTTTTTCTAGAATAGTTTAGGTTGACCTCAAAATATGTTGTCAACAGATGCCGGATGCACTCGTGCATGCTCAAGCTAATTTCAACATGTAAAGACTGATCAACGGTCAAGATTGCTCCTAAACTGGACGTGGGAGAGCTCAACGACACGATACGTTTTCGTTCGAGTTCGGACGAAATATCCAGGATACAATTGTACAATAATAACCAATCGCTATAAAATCAAAGTCAAAGACTGTAAATCAATGTGTGTGTAAGAAGAAGATAATTCGCTTTTTGTATTCGGATTTTCATCCTACACTATGGTCACATGGTGGAGGTATTTATAGTATTACAAACGGGATGGTGACCATTGGATGAAATTACAGGTGGCCTCATCCCCTCGGCCGAAACATCTAATCTTAGCCATGATTTTGGCCTTTCTAGCTTACTACGCATTAAATATTCTTACATCCTATTGACAAAAAAGACATATTTTTACGAAGGTCACATCAATCATTCCACAATAAATTCAAGACTTCAGCACGTGGGCCGTCACTAACCGGGGTAGAGCCTTGGACTTGATCCGCTTCGACATGCCCACATCAGAATGAGTAATGGGCCTCAGAATTTACTACAGTCCCTCGTCTTCTATAGCTGATGCTTCAGCAGGAGTGGGTCCACAGTTACAATGGGTCGGCCACGTGGCAATTCCATAACAGTTTACCGCACCCTCAAATGTTGGAGTATTATATTTGGGTCTTTCAATTCGATTTAGGGTTATATATCCTAACAATTTTATACTTTTCTAAATATTTTCTATTTTTTATTGAATTTCGAAACTAAAAACTTCTGAGAAACAGAGAAAGCTATGAGGCAATTGAGATTTTTAATTCCGAAACTTCAGCCTCAATTCATTCCAATACCAAAATTTCAAGCTCTATTTCCTCTTCATGAGATGTCTATGTAGTCAATATTTTGGTATTAACTAGTTTGTACAATGAAAAAGTTTCCAATCTTTCCTATTCGATTACTTAATTCATCTCATAAATTTATCAATCTAACTAATGTGCAAAGTACAAAGTAAGAGAATAAAATCCCGATACGCTTAACGAACATCGATACAAATATAAATTCACAAATTAATTCGAACTTGAAAATTTGTTAGGCATAAGGTATGATTGATTAAGAGAATTAGCGATATTTAGGAAAAGACCACAACTTTGAGGTCAATGAATTTGCACATAAAATTAAATCAGGCAAAGTTTGACTTCATGCATCCCTCAAAAAAAAAAAAAAAAAAATCCAAGTACTTCTATCAGATTTGCCTGTGCATGAAATTTCTCGTTGATAGCCAAATAATTGGTAATAAGACCTCAAAAGTTAGTAATATATATAATAGGATTCGTTTATTCTTTACATAATGGAGGATCAAAACCATGTGAAATGCCTCGAGAAAGTCAACTTGGGCATTGCCCCACTAAAGACCAGATTTGTTGACTGTGTTAGGAAA
The DNA here is from genome assembly GCA_035079005.1 of Fraxinus americana. Taxonomy (NCBI): domain Eukaryota; kingdom Viridiplantae; phylum Streptophyta; class Magnoliopsida; order Lamiales; family Oleaceae; genus Fraxinus; species Fraxinus americana. The sequence continues at coordinate 4,984,122 of CM068720.1, read as the reverse complement.
ACAAAACAAGATTAATTGAAGAAATGGTTGCATGTGAGAGAACTCTAAGGACATGCTTGGGAGTTTAGGGTATCGATTATTAAAGTATCGGTTTTGAACGTCTATGAGGATCAGATTTTTTGTGATATTTCGTAACAATTTTTCTAAAACTCTTCACCCATTCTTGAGAGTTTATTCTGTTTTTTTTCTTTTAAAAAAAAAAAAATTGCATATATGCCCCTTAATTAAGTTTTCAATTTATAAATGAGAGTATCAATATTATTCTACACTCGTTTTCTTATGAAAATTTATATCATCTTCCTTTAGCTATTTGCAAATAAACGAACTTTATTAGAACTGGCTACTAATTATTGACATAATTGTATGTGATCGTAGATGATTGGATGGAAAAGATGACCGTGTTTCAAATTGTTCAAGGATAGAATTTCATGTGGTATTATGTCAAATTTTACATCAATCTTGATATTCATATTACATGATTGCATTAGTGAGACATGCATAAAACTTTCCTCGCTCGAAATTAGGCGAAACAATTGGCAAAATTTCCTATTTTGCCTATGTGGCCACCATGCAATCCATAGAATTTTTGAGCCAACTTCGGATTGCCTGTCAAAATTATGCCCGCCGCCCGGATTCGGATCTGCCGCTGAGGCCTGAGGTGGGTTCGGTGATAAAGTGCTTCTACACATTTGGAATAAAAAAAAAAATAGGTTGACTTTTTTTTAGTGCTTAAAGAATTTTGACCATGAAGAGAATTCTCAATTATAATTATTGAATTGGGTTTTAATAAAGGCTTCATTATTCCCTAATCATATTTACTGTCTTCACACGCAAATGAGATTCAATTTGCATATACTGCATGGCAGGGTGAACATGGTTCGGTTTGGACGGTTTGGAGTATATTTTCAACTCAAACCATTTAATGCGGTTTGAAATTTTTCCAAACCAAACCAAACCATTATTTGCGGTTTTGTTTGGTTCGATTTTAATCCACGGTTTACTTATTGATATTATAGTAATATGTTTAAAACGCATTAACATATAAATTTAAACAAGAACTACTGACGTTAAATGTTAAATTACATTCATATATGTCTAAAATTCGACTAAACAAAAAGGCAAAAAAAATAGGATCAAGTTAGCATCTAACAATAGGAACTCCACTCAAACTTTTACAAGCAATAATATCAAAATATGTACAAGAGTACTAACCTATCATTTGATAAAAGTAGGAGCAATATCCCGTGTTGGTCATCTTCTAATGGAATTGCTTCACCGGCTTCTTCTAAAATTGGATCCATATCTGAAAAAAAAAAAAAGAAAAAACCACAATATAGATATTCCTAAAGTTAGCATAAAAAAACACAGATCTGTAAATGAAAACAAAACTCTTGCAGTTATTTAAATATGAAATGGAACAAATATTGCAAATTTTGTACTATAGTCATTAATTCATTTATACTAACCCAATTTAGATTTCACTAAAGTAGGTCCAAAGACTCTGGATGAAATTCACCATAAAATTCAGTGATTAAAATGAAATCAATTTAAAAATTAATGACTAAAAATGGAACTGCCCTAAACTTTCATAGTTTAACTCCTCTCACTGGCCAATTTTTTTCAGGAGGGTCTAACAACAGAGGAAATAGCTAGCAAGGAGCTTGAGGAGTCGGGGTACAGGTTATTCAACGTTCTTCTATCTGATGATTGTGTAGATGACATTTTTTGCTTACAATTACAATTACATATCATCAATAACAAAATTCTATTATGCATCAAAAAGGGAAAAAAAAGTTAGCTGTTATACCCAATAAACAAGCTGGATTATGTGTCTCAAAAAGAATGATATTCTATGCACATATAACAGTATATAAACATCCATAGTTTAACTAAAAATGGAACTGCCCTAAACTTTCATAGTTTAACTCCTCTCACTGGCCAATTTTTTTCAGGAGGGTCTAACAACAAGAGGAAATAGCTAGCAAGGAGCTTGAGGAGTCGGGGTACAGGTTATTCAACGTTCTTCTATCTGATGATTGTGTAGATGACATTTTTTGCTTACAATTACAATTACATATCATCAATAACAAAATTCTATTATGCATCAAAAAGGGAAAAAAAAGTTAGCTGTTATACCCAATAAACAAGCTGGATTATGTGTCTCAAAAAGAATGATATTCTATGCACATATAACAGTATATAAACATCCATAGTTTAACTAAAAATGGAACTGCCCTAAACTTTCATAGTTTAACTCCTCTCACTGGCCAATTTTTTTCAGGAGGGTCTAACAACAGAGGAAATAGCTAGCAAGGAGCTTGAGGAGTCGGGGTACAGGTTATTCAACGTTCTTCTATCTGATGATTGTGTAGATGACATTTTTTGCTTACAATTACAATTACATATCATCAATAACAAAATTCTATTATGCATCAAAAAGGGAAAAAAAAGTTAGCTGTTATACCCAATAAACAAGCTGGATTATGTGTCTCAAAAAGAATGATATTCTATGCACATATAACAGTATATAAACATCCAAACGGAATAATAAAATTTTACACCATGAAAACATAAAAAAACACGAGGATATCTATTTGTCTTGAACAAAAATCAATAAGCTATTGGAATTGAGCTTTAAGCTGTGGACTGCTCTTGGGTTACTAAAGTGTAAACTATTAAATAAAAAACAAATCCAAAATTTTGTTAAAATATATATGAGAATTTATAATTTAATAAAATATTTTTAATTAAAAAAAGTGCGGTTCGATTCGGTTTTGTGCGGTTTTTGAAAATCTAAACATAAACCAAACCATTTTGAAAAGGTGTCGGTTCGATTTACGGTTTCGCGATTTTTTTGTGCAGCCCTAGCGCATGGCATGTGATGTGAATGTCACTAGTTAGATTTCGATTTGACAAAATTAAGATTTTAAAAATTATTGGTTTGAACAGAAACATTTCAAAGTTCTCGAGTGTGTGTGTTGGGTGGGGGTCGGGGGCATCATTACTGAATATAAATATTGTCAATTTTATACTTCGCAAGTGTGTGAATCATAAAAAATAATATAATGGACTTCAGAGTTCAAATATCATTCACACGAGGACTCTAATTTAATATTTAATTTACTATTTCTAACTCCTATTTGACGAAAATAATAACAATAATATTTAGAACTAGTGCTACTAGAGTATCAATCTATGTAGCATGTATGTGTCATTGAATGATAAATTTAATTAAAGGTACTGTTATGAGATTCATTTAATTGAATATATCATGTGTTGTCACCTAAATTGGTGCTTAGCACTGATTGTGATAATTAGCACTATTCTGACGAGAGACAAATAATATGGTTTGTGATTATTTATCTAAATTATTTTAATTAAACAAAATAAATCAAATGTGCACAATTTATCGTATTCGGGTTTAAAAAGTACGAATTTAGATGTTATGACTTACAATTTCATCTATGGATACCCTTTAATTCGTTAATCAAGATTCATAACTATTGTAGTGTTTGGTCGAATTTTTCTAAAGTATTTAATTTACCTCTTTCGAGTTCAAATTGATTCTCTTTAACTAAATAAAATTCATATATCTATGTGAATCCAGAAACACCTTAACTAAACATCTTAAATCCATATAACGCAACATCAACTAGAAAATGTATCACTACGCTTTTATACTAATTCTCGAATTTTACTATGTAGTCTAAACTTAAAACTTACCCATCGACTTGTAATAGATTCACAAAATCATCGAATTATTGACCAAATAATTCAAAGCATTAAGATTCATAGATAAAATCAACACATGAAATTAAAGAATTAAAATTTTGAAAATTAAATTAAATGGTCATTCATAGATTACATTAATGATCTAACTACTCATATTAATGAAAGAAAAACAATAAAATAATATAGAGTTCATAACCAGATTTTGAAATCTTGATCGTCGAAAGAGTTCGATCTTACACCAAGCATCTTCTTCAATTTTAAAAGTCTTCAAATCCTAACTTTTTGCTCTTTGATTTTGATGATTGTGTTTTTGTGTGTATCCCATAAAAAGAACAATGAAAACTATGTCCCCGTTTGACACACATTATTCTTCATTAAATTATAATTCATTTTTCTCTATCTTCTTATCAAGAACACATTTTCTAATAAAATAGTATTACATGTAAATCCAAAAAAATTTCCTTTTTCTTTAACTACACATTTTAAAAAAAAATTAATATTACTTTTATTATAATCTGAAATAATGGGGGTCAAATGAGCATTATATATAGAATAACTTTAAAAAGGAGTCCTAAAACATCTTCTGAAATTTGTGTGTAATTAGGGATACCACAAGAGCTGAAATTTTATATAGTTAAGTTCACTTTGGTCCTCCACATTAAGTTCTTGTTCATCTCAGGTCCTCAACTTCAAGACCTGACTATTTTGGTCTCCAATTCCTTAACTTTGTACCGCTTCAATCTAATTTCATCCAAACTTATCCAATCCAAGTTTTACCTAAATCAATCATAAAATAACCTAAAATAAGTAGATATATGCTCAAAAAAATAATAAATTAATAGGAACAGAAGCCCGAGTAAGTACAAAAATGCACTTATCAATAAAGCTAGAGAAGAAATTTACAGACTCGTCATGTTATGTGTATGATTTAAACATTGTATTAACAAAGATAAAAAAGTTCGAAAACTTACTCATGGTGCCATGTAGAGTTATTCAATATATGTACTGAATGTGTTCTCATGCTTTGAAATGAGGTTAAATATTTTGTTACACTTTTGTATTTGTTATTTTATACTTATTTAAACATACAATAGACAAATAAGTTTTCCTACGTCTTCCTAATGGACTTTTTGGAAGGACTATCCCCAGAGAAACAGAATTAAGAATTGTTAATAATGAACATTACCATAAAAATGAAAAATTGTTGTAAAAGGAAAGTAAATTAGGGTTTAATGTGAATGACACGTGTATCCCTGCAGCCCTAGATATTATTACCATATGTATCCCTATTCATTCCCTATAAATATAGGGCCTTGATTCTCATTATAATACACAAAAGTCTATTGATTTCTCTTATTCTCTCTTTTTTCACAACACGTTATCAGCACGAAAGTTTAATTCTTTAAAATTTAGAGAATGTAGTAATTTTTTTTAAACATAATATCTATCATATGTACCAAAATTAATTTGGTAACATGTGAATTTTTAAGCATAATTATGTGTACCAAAATTAATTTGGTAACACTTGAATTTAATATATATTCATACGCGAATACATGTGTAGTCAGCTTCTTGTACCCCGCCGCAATGAATTTATGCCTAATTTGTGTGCATAATACATATACTTTCTAATTCTTTTTCCTATTTGTCGCCGCAATCACTACCTGTACAGCTTTTAATTCATGTTAATTAATTATTTCTTTCTACCCATTTTGTTGAAAAGCAAGTTACATAACCACGTGAATTGATATTTGGAATTAACCATGAAATCTGTGGATTGATCTTTGTTTTCCACTCAACTAATTCAAGATAAATTAATTGATATTATCATTGTGATGTGCAATTGAATATCTCATTATCCTTTTTTTATATTTAACAATATAATATCAATTATTGAATTTGCTCTTAATTGTTGTTGTTGTTCCCGAAGTAACACAACATTATAATTAATATTCCAGAAGAATATTAATTGCAGATCTATCTATTATAAATAGTTTGTTGTTACTCCTGAAGCAGCACAACATTATAATAATATTCTTGAAAAATATTACTTGCTCCTGAAAAGTATAAATTATATTTTTTTTCAGAAGAATATTGACATGTGGGTCTTGAAGAAGCACAACTCTATAAATATTATATTATCATAGAAAATATACTCTTGAAAATTTAAAATTTTCTAAATAATAATTTATTGTTGCTCCTGAAATAGTATACTATTATTTATGTTCTAGTTATATTTCGCTTGCTCCCGAAGAGCATAATTAAAAATTATGTTTTTACTCCTGAAAAGTAAATTCTTATACAATTTATTATTTTAAATAATAATATGTTATTGCTCCCGAATAGCATGACACTACGCTTCCAATATTTTAAAAAAATTGATATATTACTCCAGAAGAAGCAAAAATAATATATATTAGTATTCTTGAAGAATACTGTATTGTGTTCCTAAAGTAGCACAAATTTATAAATATTATGATTAATTTAAATATGTCAATATTCCTTAAGAATATTGTTCTATTATTTGTGAATAATCATAACTAGGTATATATATCAATATTTCAGAAGAATATTGTTTTGATATTATAGAAGAATCAATACTGCGTAATGTAGGAGAATAAAATTTTACTATTGATAGTATTCTCTACTAAATTAAAGAGAAACATGCTAAGTTTCTAAAATGTGTGGTACAATTAAAATAAATATTATATTGAACCAGAAGTTCAATTTGTTTGGCATGACCAGTTGGATCATCACTGGATCAATAATGATGCGAAATGAGAATTCAAATGGACATTTAACGAAGAACCAGAAGATTCTTCAATTCAAAGAATTCATATTTGATATTTGTATTCTTTATTAAAAATTGGTCATTGATCCTTACTCGTTAAATAAGGATTAAATTTTATATATTTCTGAAAATTAATTAGAGTGATATATGGGGCCCCTCACCTTCCATGTTGACCATCTAAATATTATTTGCATCTAATAGATTTGATAAAAATATTAGATGATTGTATGGTGTTCGCAACCTGAAGTTTGCGAAAATACTACTCAAATTATGAGTATAATTTTCAGATTATACAATTAAGACGGTGTGTCTTTTTAATACTAGTGATCCTAAATCTCAACTTTTTAATAAGTGTTAGTTGAGATGTCTATAAATGGTTTAACATTATTGTTTGTTAAACGTCTCCAATTAATTTAATTGAGAACCAAATACTTCCCATTTCAGTTTAGGAAAAGTCATTACGCATCATGCCAATATCATAGTTCTCATAGTTATAACTTGGCTTATGGTCAGAGCCTAATTTTTCCATCAAATTATTTCGATAGTGCAGTATATGTAAAATTGATCAACCACAATGCACTGAGATGGAAACTAAGGAATGCTGAGAATAAATGCGGAGTTTGAACCCTCATTCCAAATGGGTGATATTTTATAACGCTGGAAAAATGATTGTCATTTTGATTGGACAATTCTCTCGGTATTAGGGGGAGAAATTAAGAAGCTGAAAATAATGTACAAATGCATCATTATCTAAATACTCGTAAAAGACAATTCGAACCAGAAATTCGAAGAATAATTCATTTAGATGCATTTACTGACCAAAGAGATTAACAATCTACACATCAGCTTTAAATGCTCCAAATCGAATTGACTCCTGGAAGGACAATTCGTTAATATTTAATATTATATTTGATAAATTTATGGCACGCCTGAGCGTGATGATATTCGATTCTTATACAAAATCCTCCAAATGAAAATGGAACAATTGGTAAAGATGCTCTTATTAAGGAGACATATACTCTTAATAAGTATTTAGACATAACATATTATAAAACCCCTGAAGAGGTTCAGATACTTGAAATAATGAAAATTGAGATATCTCAATAAGTTATGTCATTACAGAAAAAAAATAGAATCGAAAAAGATAAGAAAAAGTTGTCAACAACACTTTTGCACATGATGTACCGCATCATATTATGAATAAGGATGAATCAAAATAAATTCGTTGAAATATATCGATCGAAGTAATGATTGGCCAAATAAAATGACGAGATCCTAGTGAAAGAATTTATAGAGAAACATGAAGTTTCTGGATCTACAATCTGAACACATAAAGGTGTATATTTATGCGAAATGAAAATGGAAAAAGTAAAGTCGTAATATGAAATGTACGACTCTTTACATAATGAATTTCGCGAAGACTTGTATAAATTATCATGTGGTGGATGTAATCACAAGTCTCTATTTCATTAGCGTGACAATACATGAAATTTGATATGCTGTAATAAATGTGATTATAGACATTTATGGTTTTGATACTATTTTGCAAAGATTTAATATGTTTGAACCATAATTCAAGTGATATTATCAATTGGGGAGTAAATATGGGTTGTACTATTTTTCCTTTGATCGAGATTTTGTCCCATTGGGTTTTCTTGGCAATGTTTTTAATGACACAACTCGTGTAGCGTACTTAAAAGAATGATGTACTCTTTTTTCTTCATTAGGATTTTTTCCACAGAGTTTTTCATAATAAGGTTTTAACGAGACATATTCTTTGTGTGATTAATATCCATAACCTAAAAGACATTTACCCTCAAAATAATATTATAATATGAGACTCCTGAAGAGCTCAACAAAACTGCAGATTATGTGAAAAATGAATTTTGAGATGAAAGATTTGGGAACAATCAAATTCTGTCTCGGGTTGCAGATTGAACATTTTCTAGCAGGATTATTTGTTCATCAATCTACATATACAGAAAAAATCTTAAAACGCTTTTATATGAATAATGCACATCCATTGACATCACATATGGTTGTTCGATCACTTGATATAAAAAATGATCATTTTCGTCCACTTAAAGATGGAGAAAAGATTTTTGGTCCTGAAATACCATATTTTAGTGCAATTGGAGCATTAACTTGCAAATTTCACTCGACCCGACATAGCATTTTTCAGTAAATTTCCTTGCAAGATATAGCTATACACCAACACAAAGACATTGGAATTGTGTTAAACATATTTTTCGTTACCTAAATAGTACTATTGATTTGAGATTATTTTATTCTCAAAAGTCGGGATCTGTTTTAGTAGGATATGCAGATGCATGTTATCTCTCTGATCCACATAAAGCTAAATCACAAACAAGATACGTGTTTACACGTGGAGGAACGACTATATCATGGAGATCTGTGAAGTAATCATTGACAGCAATATCCTCAAATCATTCTGAAATTATTGCAATCCATGAAGTAGGTCGAGAATGTGTATGGTTGAGGAATATGACCAATTATATCCAAGCATCATGCGGATTAATTTCAACAAAAAATAGTCCAACAATTTTTTTATGAAGATAATGATGCTTGTATTGCACAACTCAAATGAGGTTATATCAAAGGTGGCAGGACGAAGCATATTTCTCCAAAATTCTTTCATACACACGAGCTTCAGAAGAATGACAACATCGAGGTTCAACAAATTCGTTTAAGTGACAATGTGGCTGATTTATTTACAAAAGTACTGCCAACATCTACATTCAAGAAATTAGTTCACGAGATTGGAATGCGTCGAATCAAAGATTTTCAGTGATCAACATCACGGGGAGTAGTTGTATTCTTTTTCCTTCTCTTAGGTTTTATCTCATTGGGTTTTCCTAGTAAGGTTTTAATGAGGCAACATTTATCTTTAATATTTCAAAATAACTGTACTATTTTCCCTTCATTTTGATTTTTTTTGTCCTATTGGGTTTTGTCAAACAAGGTTTTAACGAGACAGACATTTTGTAAAAGGAAAGTAAATTAGGGTTTAATGTGAATGACACTTGTATCCCTGCAGCCCTAGATATTATTACCATATGTATCCCTATTCATTCCCTATAAATATAGAGCTTTGGTTCTCATTATAATACACACAAGTCTATTGATTTCTCTTATTCTCTTCTCTTATTCTTAATTATTTTATATATACGTGCATTATAAATTGGTAGGGATTTTTGCTGAAATTAGTATGCATTTTATGGTTGGAACACGTACGTGGGTGTTATTGCCAAGTCCGCCAATTTTCTCCCATAATTAGTCTATAAGAATTTACTCCAACTTCAATTCTGGCAGAGTAAATTCTTGACGTACTGTAATTTTCTCCAACTTCAATTATGCCAATTTTTTTTAATGATAACTTCTCTCACATTCCTGCCACGTAAATTCATGCACGTATTAGATACTCTTCACTCTTTGATTTAATTCATGCATGTAAATTATTAAATATTATTTGCTTTATAACATTAGATGTATTAACTCATGTTTTAATTCATATATTCTTTGCTTTAAATTTTTTATGGTGATAAAATATACGTTTATGATGATTATTAAATGTTCTTTGTGTCTTTAATATGATTAAATATTTTTAGATGTTCTTATATAAATCTTAAATTAATAATTTATCATGTTCTTGTTCCTGAAGTAGCACAACATTATAATTAATATTCAAGAAGAATATTACTTGCTCCCGAAGATGATAAATTATATTTTCAATATTCCAGAAGAATATTGACATATTACTCTTGAATAAGCAATATTAAAATACAACGTGCTCCCGAAGTAGCACATGTTTCGAATAATATACTATTTTAAATTAGTGTTTATCCTTGAAGGAAAACACGTAACTTATGTCATATTGATATTGCCTATTGATGTTTAATCATATTCTTCGAAACTAATTGTATTTTCTTTTGCTTTATCGTATAGTTAAATCAAATGGAAAACATCACGAAACTTGAGTTTGTTGCACTTGACATATCTGGCAAAAATTATTTGTCATGGTTACTCGATGCTGATGAGAAACAATAAAAGAAGGAAACAAAGAATCCCTACAGGATCGTGCAAAAGCACTCATCTTCCTTCGTCATCATCTTCACGATGGATTGAAAATTGAATATCTCACTGAAAAAGATCAACAAGTTCTTTGAAAAAAATTAACTGAAAGATTTGATCATCAGAGGACTATAGTCCTCCCCAAAGCCCGTTATAAGTGGATGCATCTTCGTTTGCAAGATTTTAAAACTGTTAGTGAGTACAATTCTGAACTATTCAGAATATGTTCAAAATTGACATTGTGTGGAGAAAAAATCACCAATGAAAATATGTTGGAGAAAACGTTTTCCACTTTTCACGCCTCGAATGTGCTCCTGCAGCAGCAATATCGTGAGCATGGTTTCAAAAGGTACTCAAAACTCATCTCTTACTTGCTTGTGGCTGAACAAAATAATGAACTATTGATGAAAAATCACGAGTTACGTCCAACTGGTTCTGTTCCATTGCCTGAAGCAAATGGTACTGCATTGTTTGAAGCAAATACAATATCAAGACAAGGACGTGGACGTGGACGTAGACATGGATTTGGACGTGGACGCGGACGTAGACGTGGAATAAATCATGGACGAAATAATCAATAAAATTATCAACAACAAGACATAATTTCAAAATGCACAAAGCAAACGAAAGTAGCACATCCAAAAAGGCGCATGAAGAAAGTTGTTTCAGATGTGGAATGAAAGGACATTGGGCACGTACCTGTCGTACGGCAAGACACCTTGTGGATCTCTACCAAAAATCAATTGAGGGAAAGGAAAAAGTGGAGACAAATTTTGCTGATTATGATGGTACAATTGATGTGACTTATTTAGATGTTTCTGATTTCTTTACTGGTCTAAATGGGAATATTGACTATTTGATTGGAGGTGGCGTAATGAAAGATATAAATTAGTTTACTTTCTAGTATTTCCTTTCGTTTTAGAAATTCAATTTAAATTATGTTCTTATTTTTTACAAAATAATTGAAACATTATTATGCATCGCTAATTTTATAATATTGAATTATGTTTACTCTTTTAAATTTAAATTCAAGTTTAAAATATATATATATATATATATATATATATATATATATATATATATATATATATATATATATATATATATATATATTTGTTTTCTTATAGATTCACGATGAATTATCAAGATTCTTGTTTGATTGATAGTGCAATTACACATACTATTCTTCAAGACAAAAAATATTTTTTTAGACTTAACATTAGCAAAAAATAATATTAATACGATATCATGTGCATCATATATCGTTGAAGGCTCCGGAAGAGTTTGTATTATTTTACCAAATAATACAAAATTATATTGACGATACACTTTATTCAAGCAAATTCAGAAGAAATTTGCTTAATTTTAAAGATATCCATTACAATGGATATCACATTGAGACGATACAAGAAAATAATGTTGAATATCTTTGCATAACTTCTTTTGTATCTGGCCTGAAGCAGATAAAAGAAAAATTTTATGCACTCCCATCTGGCATGTATTATACATTTATAAAAATGGTCGAATCAAATATTATCACGAACCAGAAGTTCGTTGATCCAAAAAAATTTATACTTTGGCATGATCGACTTGGACATCCAGGAGCTATAATGATGCGACGAATAATAAATAACTCACATGGACATCCTTTAAAGAATCAGGAGATTCTTTTACCTAATGATTATCCATGTGTGGCTTGTTCACAAGGCAAGTTAGTCATTAGACCTTCGACTATAAATGTCAATATTGAATCTCCAACTTTCTTGGAAAGGATTTATGGAGATATATGTGGGCCAATACACCCACCATGTGGACCATTTCGTTATTTTATGGTATTAATTGATTCTTCTACTAGATGGTCACATGTTTGCCTAATTTCTACTAGGAATGTAGTTTTTGCTAGACTACTTGCTCAAATCATAAAATTACGTACGCAATTTTTCGATTACTCAATCAAGACTATTCGTCTTGACAATGCTGGTGAATTTAGATCACAAGCATTCAATGATTATTACATGTCAATTGGAATTGTTGTTGAACATTCGATCGCGCATGTTCATACACAAAATGGTTTAGTAGAGTCATTTATTAAACGTCTACAACTTATTGTTAGACCATTACTTATGAAACAAAATTCTCAGCTTCTGTTTGGGGTCATGCCATATTGCATGATGCGTCATTGGTTCGTATCAGACCAACTGCATATTATCTATATTCACATTTGCAACTAGCATTTGGTCATGAACCTAATATTTCTCACATGCGGGTTTTTGGTTGTGTTGTTCAAGTCCCTATTTCACCCCCCACAACGGACTAAAATGGGTCCCCAACGAAGACTTGGAATTTATGTGGGTTTTGATTCACCATCTATTATTAGATATCTCGAACCTTTAACAGGTGATTTATTTACTGCACGTTTTGTAGATTGTCATTTTGATGAAATGATTTTCCCAATTTTGGGAGGGGAAAAATTACATCCTGATAAACAAGGTAGAATTTCTTGGAATGAAACAACTCTATCTCATTTTGATTCCCGCAGCAATCAATGTGAGCAAGATGTTGAAAAAATCATTCATTTGTAAAGAGTTGCAAATCAATTACCAGATGCATTTGTTGACACAAGAAAAGTGACAAAGTCACATATATCAGCAGAAAATATTTCAGCAAAAATTGATGTCCTTGCACGACAATTTGCTGTAGCAAATGAATCTCAAATACGCCAGAAGCGTGGTCGACCAATTGGTTCAAAAGACTCTGTACCTTGAAAAAGAAAAGTACAAGAGAAAAACCAACCAAAAACTTCAGAAGAAGTAATATTAGAGAAAATTAATCAATCAAATATTGAAAATATGGTTTCTGAAAATTCACAAGTGTCCGAAAATACTAAAATTTCAATAAATTATATGTTATCTCATAAATTATGGGAGCAAAATAATGTTGTTATAGACAATATTTTCACCTTTAACGTGGCTCTTGATGTTATGCAAAATGAGGATCCTGAACCATTGTCTGTTAAAGACTGTCAAAATAGAAATGATTGGCCAAAATAGAAAGAAGCCATACAGGTGGAATTGAATTCCTTAGAGAAACGGAAAGTGTTGGACATGTAGTTCGAACACCTGAAAATGTAATCCCTGTTGGATACAAATGAATTTTTGTACGAAAGAGAAATGAAAATAATGAAATTACAAGATACAAAGCCCGACTCGTAGCTCAAGGTTTCTCACAAAGACCAGGAATTGATTATGAGGAAACATATTCTCCCGTAATGGACACCATCACTTTTAGATTCTTAATTAGTTTGACTGTGTCACAAAAGCTCGATATGCGCCTTATGGATGTAGTGACTGTCTATTTGTATGGTTCACTTGATAGTGACATATATATGAAAGTCCCTGAAGGACTTAAAGTGCGAGAAACAAATGATACATGCCCGAGAACCATGTTCTCAATTAAATTGCAAAGATCATTATATGGATTGAAACAATCCGAACGCATGTGTTATAATCGCCTTAGCGAATATTTGTTGAAAGAAGATTATAAAAATGACGATGTCTGCCCATGTGTTTTCATAAAGAAAACAAATATTGGATTTGCAATTGTGACAGTTTATGTTGATGACTGAAATTTAATTGGAACTTCTGAAGAGTTCAACAAAATTGCAGATTATTTGAAAAATGAATTTGAGATGAAAGATATAGGGAAAACCAAATTCTATCTCGGGGTTGCAAATTGAATATTTCCCAAAAAGATTATTTGTTCATCAATCTACATATACAGAAAAAGTCTTGAAACGATTTTATATAGATAATGCACATTTATTGGCTTCATCTATGGTTGTTCGATCACTTGATATAAAAAATGATCATTTTCGTCCACTTGAAGATGGAGAAAATATTCTTGGTCCTAAAGTACCATATCTTATTGCAATTGGAGTATTAACTTATCTTGCAAATTGCACTCGACCCGACATAGTTTTTTCTGTAAATCTCCTTACAAGATATAACTCTACACCAACAAAAAGAACATGACCAATCATAACCAAGATATAGGGCTTTGGTTCATGTGAATCAATCATTGACAGCTACATCCTCAAATCATTCTGAAATTATTGCAATCCATGAAGCAGGCCGAGAATGTGTATGGTTGAGGAACATGACCAATCATATTCAAGCATCATGCGGATTAATTTCAACAAATGATAGTCCAACATTTTTGTATGAAGATAATGTTGCTTGTATTGCATAACTCAAATGAGGTTATATCAAAGGTGAAAGGACGAAATATATTTCTCCAAAATTCTTTCATACACACGAGCTTCAGAAGAATGACGACATCGAGGTTCAACAAATTCGTTCAACTGACAATGTGGCTGATTTATTTACAAAAATACTGCCAACATCTACATTCAAGAAATTGGTTCACGAGATTGAAATGCGTCGAATCAAAGATTTTCAGTGATCAACATCAGGGGGAGTAGCTGTACTATTTTTCCTTCTCTTAGGTTTTATCCCACTGGGTTTTCCTAGCAAAGTTTTAATGATGCAACATTTATCTTTAATATTCCAAAATAACTGTACTCTTTTCCCTTCGTTTTGATTTTTTTTTTTTGTCCCATTTGATTTTTATCAAACAAGGTTTTAACTAGGTAAACTTTTTGTAATGTGTCATTCAAGGGGAGTGTTGTAAAAGAAAAGTAAATTAGGGTTTAATGTGAATAACACTTGTAATCCTGCAACCCTAGATATTGTTACCATATATATCCCTATTCATTCCCTATAAATATAGGACTTTGGTTCTCATTATAATACACACAAGTTTATTGATTTCTCTTATTCTTAATTATTTTATATATACGTGCATTATAAATTGGTAGGGATTTTTGCTAAAATTAGTGTGCATTTTATGGTTGGAACACGTACGTGGGTGTTATTGCCAATTTTCTGTAATTGCCAAGTCTGTCATTGCTAAGTCTGCCAATTTTCTCCCATAATTAGTCTATAATTAGTCTATAAGAATTTACTCCAACTTCAATTCTGGCAGAGTAAACTCTTGACGTACTGTAATTTTCTCCAACTTCAATTCTGCCAATTTTTTTTAATGATAACTTCTCCCACATTCCTGCCACGTAAATTCATGCATGTATTAGATACTCTTCACTCTTTGATTTAATTCATGCATGTAAATTATTAAATATTATTTGCTTTATAACATTAGATGTATTAACTCATGTTTTAATTCATGTATTTTTTGCTTTAATTTTTTTACGGTGATAAAATATACGATTATGATGATTATTAAATGTTCTTTGTATCTTTAATATGATTAAATATTTTTAGATGTTCTTAAATAAATCTTAAATTAATAATTTATCATGTTATTGTTCCTGAAGTAGCACAACATTATAATTAATATTCAAGAAGAATATTACTTTCTCCTGAAGAGGATAAATTATATTTTTCAATATTCTAGAAGAATATTGGCATATTGCTCTTGAATATGCAATATTAAAATACAACGTACTCCCGAAGTAGCACATGTTTCGAAAAACATACTATTTTAAATTAGTGTTTATCCCTGAAGGAAAACACGTAACTGATATTGGCTATTGATGTTTAATCATATTCTTCGAAACTAATTGTATTTTCTTTTGCTTTATCGTGTAGTTAAATCAAATGGCAAACATCACGAAACTTGAGTTTGCTGCACTTGACATATCTGGCAAAAATTATTTGTCATGGGTACTCGATGTTGATATCCATCTTGTCTCAAAAAGTTTGAAAGAAACAATAAAAGAAGGAAACAAATAATCCCTACAGGATCGTGCAAAAGCATTCATCTTCCTTCGTCATCATCTTCACGATGGATTGAAAATTGAATATCTCACTGAAGAAGATCAACAGGTTCTTTGGAAAAAATTAACTGAAAGATTTGATCATCAGAGATTCAGAGGACTATAGTCCTCCCCAAAGCCCGTTATAAGTGGATGCATCTTCGTTTGCAAGATTTCAAAACTGTTAGTGAGTACAATTCTAAACTATTCAGAATATGTTCAAAATTGACATTGTGTGGAGAAGTATTTAAGAATTGTTGATAATGAAAATTACCATAAAAATGAAAAACCAAATTATAAAAGCATCCTTGAATGATTATTGAAAAAACACTCTCTTTTAGAAGAATTTTGAAACCCCTTGCTGGCTTTCGTTTTCATAGTACATTCTCCCACACCAATAGAAAACACAACAACAAAAGTGGGCTTAGTGCACTTACACTAAAGTTTAGTGACCTAGCTGCAAGTATGATGAAAGTTCAGTGACCTTCATTATAATTTTAGGGAGCAGATTTGAAAATAGACTAACATGTTGGCACGTTATTAGTTTCGATGGACATGTTAGCATGCTTATTAACAATACTCACAATGGAGTGACCTGATTGCTCATAAATTAAAATATGGAGGCCTAAATGCATCGAAGTGAAGTTCAATGACCTAGTTGCAAGTAGTTAAAGTTCAGTTACCTCCAATGTAATTACAAATTTTATAATTGAAATTGGTCAAAAGCTAATTTACCAAGGAATACACTAATTTTTCTAAATTTCTAATATGTATATTATTAATGATATAAAAATTGAATTCAATTTGAAACTCAGCCCAAATCTACTAACAAATTTCTAATATTCTATAGACGAAATTACTGTTTTATGCTTCATAATTTCCTATTTAATTGATCTTCAAACTAAAAATAAAATAAAAAGAAAAGAAAATCTAGTTGATTGACCATGACATGTCTTTTTAGGTGAAGCAAATTTCTTAATTATTAGTTTGTGACAATATTTGAATGTTTATCAATTTGGCATTTTCAAAAGCAATGTGGGGGGTTACTATTTTTTTCCTCATAGATCATGTTTATTAAAAATAAATAATTTAATATTAAAGAGCCACGATACTTGCCAGTTGCCAATTTCTAAACTATGCTTAATCTTTTCTATTCAATATTTATTTTGGTGCACAAAATGGTTCCAAACAAATTGCGTATTGGGACCCAATTATCAAAATAAATTGTCTGCATTTTGCATTCTGGAAGTTCATCCAAATAGTAAAATAGATAATTTTCAACAAAAACATTGATGTAGAATAGATGGTCAAGTGGATTGAGGAATTGTTGCACCAAAAAGAGAAAAACAGTAAATTGTAGTTTTGGCTTTGAGCTCAAATTTGGGCTCATAATACATTTTCAGAAAGGGAACGACGAGCCAAATTGAACTTTAGCCATTCGAGTTCGTTTAAGACTCAAAAACTACTTTTTAAGTTTTAGTGCTATTTTTGTCATTTAATTTGTTTCAAATTCTTTACAATTTTAGTTTCTTTAAACTAGGTTTCCGTTTAGTGGAAATTACACCCACCCCAAGTTTTAAACTATCCAATTCAAAATTAAGATTTAAAGGTTTTCTTTTCAAAAATCAAATTTTAAATATTAATAATAACATTAATAAAAAGTGAAATTATTCTACATATTCACCCCCACCATTATCTACCCTACCCAAATCTTAATTACTTACCTCTCTCTTCTTTCTCTCTCCATACCTATCTATTTTCTCTCTTCCCCAACCTCTCTCTATGACTCTACCGGAGTCGGATGGGTGTGAAGAGATCCATCTCTCCCTCTTTCTCTTCCCTCCCTCTCTCTACCGAAGTCGGACCTCTACGCGAATAGGAGTGCTGTTGTGGTGGAGGCGGCGCTTCTAACAAATGCACTCATTCTAGGCTATTTGTAGCGTCGTGTGAGGTGTTGCAATGGCAGCTCACTGGTGTTGCAACGGCATAGAGATTATTACGGTGTTGCCTCATGAAGGAGAATAAGAAAATGACAGATTAAAATATAGGTGTTTCTTGGTGGCATATAACACTGGAGAAATCGATGTGGAGATTACAGCGCTGTAGATTTGTTGAGGTTGGAGACGGTAGCGATGGTTTAGGTGGGGGTGATAGCGATGTGGAGATTACAGCGCTGTAGTTTTGGTGGGGGTGATAGCTATGGTTATGGATCGGCTGCGACAGTGATGGCGATGTTGGTAGTTGTCGTAGCGGTGACTATAACAATTTTAAATATGATTTTTTAGTGGTGGTGATGATGTGGCAGTTTGATATGGCGGCGGCGGCGGTGGTGGTGTAGTGATTATGGGTGGGGTGGGGTGGGGTGGGGTGGGGTGGGGTGTTTGAGATAATTTTTTTGTTGTCGGGGTGGTGGTGGTGGTTTTAGCAGCAGTGGTTTCGACGGAGATACAGCTAGTGGCAGTGGTGAGGTGGTGATTATAAATGATATGGTTGATTGTGACCAATAAATTGGTTAATGCGTAACCAATAAACAATATGCGACAAATGAAATAGATAAATTGTAATCAATAAAAAATGTGTGATCTAAAAATTTGTTAATTTGTAACCAATATATATATATATGTGTGTGTGTGTGTGTGTGTGTGTGTGTGCGCGCGCGCGCGCGCGAGCGATCGCCTTAGTGGTGGCAATGGGCCGAGCCGAGCCGGCTCGGCCCATTGACGAACGAGCTCGGCTCGTGTTCGCACGAGCCGAGCTCGTGGCTAAATCGGCTAACGAGCCGAACGCGAAGCTCGGCTCGTTGCGTTGGGCGAGCTCGGCTCGCGCCCGAGCTCGCCCAAGGCGGGCGGCTCGGGGAGCCGAGCTTAAGCTCGGCTCGCCGGCTCGCCTTTTTTTTTTTTTATATAAATATTAAACGGTACAAAAAAAAATCTATTTTTTATATTTTTTTTTAATATATATTTTTAAAAAAAATTATATGGGCTCGTAAAAACATTTATAATTTTTAAAATAGTAAATATACATTTATTTAAAAAAAAAAAAAAGATAAACCCTCCTCCTTTATCCGGGCTTGGGACCGGCTACTTCAATTTCGTGTAGGCGGAGTTAAAATTGTACACGAAAAACTTTTTACGTGTACAATTTTTTTAAAAAAATTATAAATTTATGAAAATAAAATTTTGTAATGAATGTATTGAAATTAAATATCACTTACTTGATTACATGCAATTTCGGCATATTTATGTTGAATTCGATAATTAGCGTCTTCCCAATCCTTCACGCACATTAACGCTTCCAAAATATCTTCTTTTAGTCGACTTCGAATTTCGGAGAACCATCTTCCACTGCACTAAACGGACTCCGAAGCTACGGTGCTAGCGGAGGTGTTAGTAGATCTTTTGAAATTGCAGAAACAATTGGCCATCGACGTTCATTATTTCGCGAGTCGATTACATTTTACGAACTTTTCTTAAGCGATTTGTTACTAGGCATAGTATAACGAAAGTAATCAATTAATTCGAGATGGCAACGCATTTTGACTACTACTCGAAGTTTGAGTACATGCGATGGAAGACATACTACTACTACTAGAGGAACCATATGCATATGCAGTTGAATCATATCTAATTGAGTCTATGTTTTCTAATAAATTAATTACTTTAGCGTCGTCATCGTTTATATTAGTGGGAGTAGGAGTAGGTACACGAGTAACTTGTGTACCTATTCTTGAAGCATATAATTCATACATCTCGGTTAACGTTTGTTCCAAATTCCTATAAGTAATAGGCATATTAAAAGTTAAAGCATTTGAAATTTGGTCAATTATAAATTTAGTACCCGATAAATTATATCGGGTGTCCATAACGTATGCTAAAGGAAATAACATAGGTAATTCTTCCCAATATTTTCTAAATTTTAATTCCATAGCATATATAACCGCATGCAAATCAGGGTCATTTTGATATCTATTAAAAGCCCTAGCCGGTTATATAAAGACGTTCAAGAACCATGCAACTAGTTGGATAATAAACACCCGGACAATATATTAAGTAGACGTATAAAAACTTTCCAAAAATTTCTTAATTTTAAATACCGTATTCCAATCGGATTCATTTAAGATATCATCGTCGTCGTCTCTAATATGTCTTTTGTTATAAAATTCAATGATAAACGGTTCAAAACATTCACATGATTTTAATAATAAGTAAGTTGAATTCCACCTATGACCTACGTCAGTAATAAAAGTTTTTGTATTAGAGTTCCCAGCTTGTTCACAAAATTCTTCAAATGATTGTTTTCTACTAGGTGTAATCGTGATATACGTAAGTGCATTCCTAATTCGACTAATTTCTTCCTTCCACATGTTTTAAACCGTCTTGTACAATTAAATTAAAAATATGGCACACACATCGAATATGAAATAAATAACCACCAAAATCGGGTTGAAGTACTCTATGCAATTTATCGATAACTACTTTATTTACAGAAGCATTGTCAAAAGTAAAAGAACGAATTTTACTCTCGCATTTATATTCTTTAATTATTAACATAATTGCATTATATATAGTGTTAGTATTATGAGGATACTCAATTATTTTAAAAACAATAATTTTTATGCATAACCCAAAGTGGGTCTATATAGTGTGGATTTGCATCTATATTATCTCTCTTATTAATGACTTAACATAAATCCGTAGTTAAAGATATGACACCCCCGTATTTTTCTAAATCCCCAATCAATAATCGCTTTGCATTAAGAAAATATTCAATTGTATTAGAACGAAGAGTAGTTCGACTTACACCAACGTACCTTGGATGAAGACATTGTTTGACGTAGTTTCTACGAAATGTTCGTTGTCCACTATTGCTAGTGGCGGCTCGCGCGGACAACGAACTTCACCATTCCCTTTCGTGCTTCCTCCTCCGAATACATCCACGTAGAAAGTGGCGAAGTAGTAGCACCGTCTCTACTAGTACCAAAATGTAGTTGCGTTTGTCCACGTTCAAGAAGCCCATGTTTGGCCGCACATGCTTTGTAATGACGGTTGAGGTGAGTGGTTCCAATTTTTTTTTGCCATGCCAGTCGTTGTTGACAGTATTTACATACTGCTTTATTTTCTGGAACTCCATCGATCACACGACCAGTGTTAACCAATTTGAAATGGTCCCAACATTTTGCCTGCTTCTTCCCCTTTCTCTTCCCTCTTGCATCGAGAATATTTAGTGATGGTTCTTCATCTTATTCCAAATCAATAGGAACACTGGAATCAACATCAACGTCATCCAAATCAATCGGATCGGCATCGCCTTCACGAACGTCGAAATCGTCAATGTCTTCTGGAATTGGTAGTTGGTTGAGACCGGCAAATTCATTCCCAAATTGATTTTGGGCAGGTGTTTCACCTTCCATACCGAACAAGTTTTCAACAAATGCTCGTGGATCCATTTGTGAATTGTTGAAATAGAATGTAGAAATGTAGAAATGTAGAAATGTGAATTTGTAAAATGAAGATAATATTAATGTAAAAAAATGTAGAAGAGAATTATAGAATTGTTGATAATGATTTGTAAATTGTAAATTGTAGAGTAGAGAGTATAGAATGAAAGTTTGGTGGGAAAAAAATGTTGTAATGGGTTGGGTATTTATAGGAGAAGAATTGGAGAAAATTAGAAAAAAAAAAAAAAAAAAACTTTTTTTTAATGAACAGTGACCAAACGGTCTTGAACCCGATGACCGTTTGGTCACTTGTGTGACCGAACAGTCAGCGGTTCGATGACGTTACGGCAGTCACTTTTAAATTTTTTTTTTTTTTTTTTTATTTTACTTGGGTGGGCTCGTCTCACGAGCGGCTCGGCGAGCCGCTCGCCGAGCCGCTCGTGAACAGTGACGAGCCGAGCGGGCTCGGCTCGTCTAGCCCATGAGCCCGCGCGGCTCGTGCTCGGGCTCGTTTTTTTACGAGCCCGAGCGGCTCGTGGGCGTGAACAGTACGAGCCGAGCGGGCGAGCCGACGAGCCGCTCGGCTCATTTGCCACCACTAGCTCGCCTGTCTTGCAGGCAGCGCGGCCTTTTTAAATAAATTCACGAGCCGGCTCGGCTCGATAAGGCCCGAGCCGAAAGCTCGGGTTGAGTCTAGATTTTTTGACCGAGCAAAAGCTCGGCTTGATTTGAGCCAAAAAAAAGCCTGAACCATTTTTACACGGGTCGAACTCGACTTTCGAGTTTCAGCTCATCTGAGTTCAGCTCGTTGACATCCCTAATAATTTAGGACCAAATTATATAGAATTGTGACCTTATATTTAATTTATAAAATATATTTTTAATTAATAATTTCATAAATAAAAGTTAATAAATATCTGATTTTTGAAATTTAAACATTTTATCTTAGTTTTGAAATGAGTTGTAGTTAAACTCTTAGGAATGATAAAGGTGAAAAGGTTTTTCAATTCCATATAAGTTGGAAAATAAAAATCCAAGTATCCCATAAGAATGCATTTTTCATGGAATTGGCAAAAAATAAGCTTAAAGTGATTGTACCTTGAAATTCGAACTTCATTTCTACTTTCGTATCAAACAGCCAAAGTAGATATTGAATTCCTCATATATGACATTTTCCATGGAATTTAAACCAATCAAACGGATCATTGGTTATGAATTTTTTCCTTTCGTTTAAACACCTACAAATAAAGGGTTAATTCTTTGTTTTTTGGCATCTCGAAATTAATAAGGGGTTATTCTTTTTGCCTTTTTCAACCCGTTTTCTGTTTTCGATTTTCCAAAATAGTGAAAATGCGTTCTTTTTCCTATTTTCGAAAACGCGTTTTTGAAAACAAGTGTAAAAGTTACAAAGAAAATCCAAAACGACAAATTTCTCGTTTTGAGTCTTTTCATTTAAAACAAACCCAAAATTTTCAAAACGCATTTTGGGTATTTTCAACCACCACCTGAGCAGCAGAACCACGACCATCGCCGCCCGCACCGCACCCAACCCAAAACTCACCGCATCAGAACCACCACAATCGCCGCCTACACCATACCACCAACCACCATCGTCGCCGCCACAACACCACCACCACAACAACAAAAACGCGGCGCCTGCACCACGCCACCACCCTAAACCACCACCGCCAACCAAAAAAAAAAAAACAGAAAGGATTGCAGATCAATAATAGGAAGAAAGAAAACCACCGCGACCCAACCATTTTCAACCCCCATCGCAGCGTCTTTTGAAAAATGGGGAAGAAGAACGGGGAAGAGAGAGAGAGAGAGAGAGACGAGAGAGACATGGGGAAGAAGAAAGGGTTTTGGGTTTTTTAATTTTTGAAAACAATTTTTCAAAATGTCAAAAAGAACATATTTTCAACAATCTCAAAATGGACACTCAAAACACAAAACTCAAAATGAATTCAAATTTCAAAACACAAAGAGAACAACCCCTAAAACTTCTTGATTTTATTTTTCATTCTCTGATGGATTCTAGATTTGTGTTTTAAAAACTTTCACTTAAATTTCTTGTTTCGCACCGGTCAAAAATAGTATCTACGCAACTAATTTATGTACAAGTCTACATATAAACAGAGAAATGAGAAGAAACAAATAGTATGTATTCTTGAAAGGATAAAGCTACTTGTACATAATTTCTTGTACATAAGGGTGTCCACCCTCTCACATGGGGTGGTCCCCACATGAATAAAATTCTTTTGTTAATCATGCGGGGTCCACCCCATGTGAGAGGGTGGACACCATTATGTATAAGAAATTATGTACAAGTAGCATAGTCCTTCTTGAAAAACCCTGCACATCCATAGACTTATTGTATCTTTCTATAAAGACAGCAATTATCTTAATTCAATGTCCATGGATATGAATATAATGATGAAATAGCATACAGCTTAAAAAATTATAATGCCTTCCTTTGTTGAAGATAAAATTTAAATAAATAAATTTATCTTCTTTATATAAAAACTAAAATTTTTAAATGAGATAGTTCCAAGTGTTCCAACATAGTATTAAAGTAAACAAATTGTATAAGTACTAATTATTAAAAGTGCTAGCACATGAGATCTTTGAGTCGAAAAATTAATTGGGTATGTGTGTAGGAGGCTATTGTAGACAAAAGTTAAGATAATAAATTGTTTGTTCTCTAAATTTTAGAATTTTTATATGATAAAACTCAATACTCCTTGGCTTAATTTTACTACCAAAAAATTGAAAATAAAATAAAATTAAAGATTCTTTACAAGTTTGATAGTTGAAAAGCACCAAGAATTTTTTAATAGTTAAAGAAAAAATATATTTTCGTAATGGTCTTCATTGCTGGACTCTCAACTACTCAGGCTACGCATGCACCAATTGAATTTTTAATGTTGGGTAGAACGATTAAGAGAGTTTCATTTCTTCTTTACTTAGTTTTTTTTCTTCGTTTTTAGATATTTGCTTCATGCTGTTGACTTTCTCTTTATTCAGACAGAAGCCATAAATTATGTCATTCTCTATACTCAAAGGTGTATCATTCTCCCAGGAACAAAGCATATATCATTTAATATGTACTTTGGTTCTCTAATCTTTAAGAAATTGTCATTACGATACATATGATAGCTTGAATATAAAGAATTTATGTGGAGCAGTGTTAATTATCTTTTTACTTTTCTTATTTTTTGTTAGTGGGGAGGAGTGTGTGTTCTGGGTGTTAAACCATTTCGTCTAAAACTAAAGCTTTTAAAAAGGAAAATATTTATAAAATACTATTTCCAACACCATCGTTTATATGAAAGTCGGACTCATTTAAAAGACTATTTAATATCACGATTTTTGTCTACTTTAATACTATATTGAACAATATTTATTTAGGAAAATTTCTAACTTGATAAAATTTGTGTAATTTAACAGTATATAACATATAGTAATAAGTATACATTATTTATAGAGAGAGAGAGATAAAAAAAATATAAAATTTTCATTTAAAAAAAATTTGTTTGGACGTATGAATCAACAATGACCCACTAATTGAACCATTGACCCACCGGTTGAACCAGTGACCCGATGACGCGATGAATTATTCGGGTTGATGATCAGGTCGAGTCTAATAACTATGCTTATATGGAAGTTGGACTCATTCAAAAGACTATTATTATCACGATCTTTGTCTACTTAATACTATATTGAACAATATCATCTGTAAATATTTTATTTTCGACATGAGTTGTTTTAGTAAGAGACAACCTCGTATGTTGTATTATAATGTTTAAGAAGTTGAAATTAATCATGCATCCATAGAAGGGTAAAAAAAAATGGGTAATTTTATTTTATGGAATGAATAAACTTAATCACAATTCAATAAATAAATTTACTTTCATTTCAGTCAAATAATTCCATTTAGGTTTTTTAGTTTGCAAAATGGTAATAATAATAATAATAATAATAATAATAATAATAATAATAATAATAATAACAACAACAACAACAACAACAACAACGAGGGAATTTTTATTCACGAAATACAGTTTGAACCCCATTTTAAGGGGTATATAGGTTTTGTAATAATGATTTTTTTGGAGAATATACGGTTAAAATGTAGAAAAATTTTGGATTTACATATAAATTATTTTATTGAGAAAATATATCATTAAAAATAAGTTTGAAAAAAATGTATTTTTATAAAATGGGGCTAAACATGGATTAATGATTAATCTCTAATGAGCTGCCGAAATTTTGTTCAGTACAATTTTTTCAAACAAACATTTTTCAACCTAGACTATGTAGCAGTTGATTGTTTTTATCTTGTCAAATAATTATACATAAGACATTAACATAAGTTATAATATTATACTTCAATGCATTTTTAAAATTATTTTCAATTACCTAATTCTTTTCTTATAGTCTCTTCTGAAGACGGCAACTCCCAGTGCCATCCTACCAATTTCAAAAAGGAGAGAAGAAAAATTATAAATTCCAGTATTTTCCATTTTAATTCCTTCAAAAATAAGCCATACAAATTTGAATTCTCATTCATGCAAGAAAATTCAGTCCAAGGGGGATTTCTTGTATTCAACTTGCCGAAGTTTGGCAAAAAGCCATTTATAAAGCTTGCTGCCATTGTTATATACATCCTTCAACGCCTATACTTACAGGCCAAAAGTCAAACCCAGCTGCCAACCTATTTTTTCCTCCTTAAATTTCTGCAGACTCAACGTTTTAATCTAATAAATTCCTTCTCTACAACTCCACGCAGTAGCTGCATGTTCCAAGTTCTAATTAAGGTTGAGGTTTATGGCTTTTAGCTTTATTTGCTGAAGAAGAAAAGATACCACACGTCGGTCCTGATACTTCTGAAGATTTTGATGCACAATTCATAGTATGGTATTTATTAATATATCTTTTCTAGTTTCAAGCCTAAGAAAAGGATATTAGAAGTGGTAGTGTATATATTAAGTCTGGTTTTCTGTATCATTAATTTTAATTTATTCTTTGCTTATTAAGTTATTGGGATTCTGCAAAACTAAGTAGTAATGCATATTGCAATTTTGACTTTCAGTATTTTTTAATTTTTGAGAAATGGGTTTCTGGGCTTTGAGTTTCTTGTAAGGAAAACATCTGACTATGATATTTTCCCAGAAAGTCTTTTCCTTTTTGTTTTTGCTATATTTTATAGCTTTACATTTCAATGAAAATGAATTTTAATATGTTTTAACAAATGAATGAAATATTTTTCCTTCTTTGCGTTATTTTTGAATTTATATCAACTTCTTTAATACTATATAATAATTAACTAGTTTTTATTTTCTTTTTCTCCGCTAATTATGTTCAAATATCCTCGATCATGCTTACCAAACGTGCTATGAATGTAATAAATGCACCGTAGATAATTTAGTGTTCAAGAAATGTAGGCCAAAAGCGCAGGGGTATCCCTTTTATCAGCGACAAAACGCTTTTTAATTTCTTACAAATGAGGATTTTGTGTGTGAACAAGTGTAGGTAACTCGTTTTCTACTGCTCATTTGTTTATTACCATAGTGAGGGGTGGGGTAGGGTGGGTTGGGTGGGAGTAACCCCATGTGAACTTGGATGCATTTCTCATGGGATTCTTCAACAATTTATTACTTTGGACATATACATTTCTTTATGTGGCTAATGTCTATATATACGAAGGTTTTGGCATACGATCCATTGCTCTTTCAACTGCATCAGAATTTAGCTTCTTCTTCCCATTCATCACTTAAGTCTATATTTGCAATTTAACTAAAGATTTTTGAGAGGCTACACAAATATACCGCATAAAAAGTTGAGTTCGAGTCTTCATAACTTTGTACAAACATCCAAAAGTGTATAAACAGGTTGTGCAGGCATTGGTAAGTATATGTGTAGAATATGCATCTCTTGAATTTGATTTCGGCTTTTTTCGAGCTAATGTAACATTTTGCAGGTAGGTCCATTTGTCTGATGGCCTTATTCCGGAGTAGCAACATGAGAAGTGGAGACTATTTGGAAGGAATGCTGAGTGATTATGTTGGGGGAAAGGCGAAATTGAGGGCACAAAAGAATGGATCAGCTCGACTTGTAACGGTTTTAACTTGCTTACAGTTTTCCTTTGCATGTTATGCTACATTGCTGTTGTATTTCATGAGTCCTTCGATAGACTTGGGAACAAAACCTGACTTTTCATGGGCGACGCGCATTGCGCATCAATGGAAACATTATATGATCACACCCCATATAGTGAGTCATTACCAAGAAGCCAATTCCCTTATTAGAGCTGAAGTCCAACCAATTAGTCCATCTCAAGTTTGTGAGCACGAAAAGATTGATTTTGTGCAAAAGAAGTCAAATGATGCAGTGATGATCAAATTGAAGAGGGATCTTTACCAAGAAGTGTTAGATTTCCAAAGCAAGACTGTTGGGACTGAGACACTAGCTGAGCTAATGGGAATGAAGTCTAAGTGGGATTTGCGTGGACAGAATATCCCAAAAATTACCGTTATTTTAAACCATTTTAAGCGCAAAACGTTATGCGCTCAACTAGATTCTTTGCTTCACCAGACCCTTCCGTTTCATCATGTTTGGGTACTTTCATTCGGGAGTCCAAGCGAGCAATCCTTGAAACGAATTGTAGATAGCTACAATAACTCAAAAATCAGTTTCATTAGTTCGAGTTATGATTTTAAGTACTATGGGAGATTCCAAATGGCATTACAGACAGAAGCCGACCTTGTGTATATCCTCGATGATGACATGATACCTGGCACGAAAATGTTACAAATTTTATCGCATGTAGCCGGGACAGAGAAGTACAAGAACTCTGTTCTGGGCAGTATCGGGAGGATTTTGCCTTTTCGACAGAAGGACTTTACTTTCCCGAGCTATAGAAAGTTTCGATCAAAGGAGGCAGGTCTTTATTTGCCTGATCCTGCTTATGACATCACAATTGACAGGGTTGTTCAGGTCGACTTTCTTTCTAGCTCTTGGTTTTTGTCTGCAGAGCTTGTCAAAACACTTTTCACTGAGACGCCATTCACTTTCACGACCGGAGAAGACCTGCACTTGAGGTATATAATTTTCTATGCAAGATTTAGACGCCAAGTTTGAAGTATTATCCATGAAATTTAATGATGAATTTTATAATCTAACTTGACCACATCTTCATCAAATATGACAGTTATTAACATAATTTATGCTTTTACCCTTTTTTGTAATGGTTTTTAAAAAAATCGAAATTCAGTTATCAGCTTCAGAAGTACAGAGATGCCGGTTCATTCGTGTTGCCTGTTGATCCAAAGGATAAAGAAACATGGGGTGATAGTGAGCACAGGCTTGCATATGTATCTGAAACCACAGTGATTTTCAAAGGAATTGTTCAAGTTAGAGATGACCAATGGTGGAAAGCCCTCTCAACCGGTTATGTTACACAGTGGGCAGCTATGTATCCTCAGAAGATTGATGCACTCTTCTATGCTCACTCCATTGAAGAAGTTAAAGCACTCACCCCACTTCTCAAAAAGTTCAGGTCCACTTTTGGCAAAAAGGCTTACATTGTCGTCTCGGGAGGCAATTTCTGCCCTTGTGAAGATGCTGCTGCAACTTTGAGTTGGCCTAAAGCAGTATGTAATGAAAGAAGATTCAAGATTTTTGATTTGGGAATTGGTGCCTTATCAGGGCATTCAAAGTCAGAGGTGCCTATTTTACAAGCAGTGTATGCTAGCATGAAAGGACTGATCAAAATTCACAACCCGAGCATGGTGATAACTGTAGCTGATATAGATTCAAATGTTAAAAAAGCTTTGAAGATGGCATCGGAATCCAATGTAAATGGCTCAAAATTGGTTCTTTTACCAAAACCATCTGTGTCTAAAGTTCTCTGGATGGCTGATATAAGGTCCACAGCGTTGCCAAGTACGGAAATTTTTCCATTAAAATCTCATTTTGTTCCTCTACTTTTAGTTCTATATATCCATGTTTATGACCTGTGCTTCCATTTGATATATGCAGATTGGAACAGGATGCGAATTTCTGTAAATATAATCACTCAGAACCGTGCTCATTCTCTTACAAGGCTATTGAACTCTCTAAAAAATGCGTACTATGTTGGAGATGAGATTCCTATCTCCTTCAACATGGATAGCAAAGTCGATGAGGCGACTTTAAAGCTCGTGAATTCCTTCGATTGGCCTCATGGGCCTAAAATTCTTCGTAGAAGAATCATACAAGGAGGACTCATTCGAGCTGTCAGTGAAAGCTGGTACCCCACGTCAGATGATGACTTTGGGCTCTTGCTCGAAGATGATATCGAGGTATCTCCTTACTACTACCTCTGGATCAAATATACTCTTTTGGCATACCACTATGATCCTCAGATTTCTCTGCCTCAACTCTCATCGATCTCCCTATACACCCCTCGTTTGGTAGAAGTCGTGAAAGAAAGGCCTAAATGGAATGCAACGGAGTTCTTCAAGCACATTCATCCAAACACGCCTTATCTTCATCAGTTACCTTGCAGTTGGGGTGCAGTATTCTTCCCCAAGCAATGGAGAGAATTCTACGTATACATGAACATGAGATTCACCAAAGATGCGAAGCAGAACCCTGTCCAAATCCCGAGATCAAGAACGAATGGTTGGCAAGCTTCTTGGAAAAAGTTTCTGATAGATATGATGTACCTCAGAGGCTATGTTAGCCTCTATCCAAACTTTCCAAATCAACAAAGTCTTTCGACCAATCATATGGAACCCGGGGCTCATATCAGTGCAGAAGACAACGTTGTGAAGCATGACAAGACAGATTTCGAGGTGCCCTTGTTGAAACAAGACTTCAAAACCTTATTGCCTAATGGAAAATTTCCTCCAGCTTCAAAATTGCCATCGCTTAACCTCTTCAATCAAGCTGTTTCTTTGAAAGGTTTGAAGGCCGCCGGTGCAAAGCTGAGGCAGGATGTGCTTGAATGCAATCCAACAGAAGTAGTGGCAGTCAATCACGAAACAGGTCTACCTTCACATTGTGCAAGTTTCTGATTGAACTTGCTACCATTCTTTTATTACAGTTACAGATTTTTTTTTCCTTCTTTTTTTTTTCATTGGAGCATTATAATTTATACATAATCTTGTTGGGGATGGTCTTAAATCTCAATTGTAACAAACAAATGAATGTGGGGTTTCAAACTCCTGTGGTTCCCTGTGAAATGAAGGGGAATCATGACAGTGGTATGATATTATTACGTACAATTTTTTATGTAAAGCAGGCTTGATGTAAGAAAGCTTTCGACTTCATCAACCAGTCCATCGAATTGCTCATGCTTGACAAAAGATAATTACAGAGATTTTTCAAAGTAAAATGATGAGAATTATGGTTCCCCCACAATGCCCTTTGCACCTGGGAGGATCTCTAAAAGGAGTCCATCAGTCGTGTGATTGTATGGAAGATGAAGAGGATGAAAAGTGCAAATTTCGTAGTTGGAAGGTTCGTGTCCAGTGTATAGTTAAGGACGTTCATAGGCAGCTCTACATCCCGAGATTTTGTAGATATAAACATAGGAGGATCATCAAATACATAAAAACTACAAATAATTTGGCATGTGTAATTTACATATCGCTTGATGATTTTAAACTTTTGCATCTGTTGTCCTAGCACGTTATATGACAGATGTGTCTATGTCACAAATGTCACTCCTAGTATTATTGAAAATTTTTATAAAACTTAAACTTTATAAACTTGCCAAGATCTTCACGTCAAATCACCAAAAAACTTAATTAACGCGGAACATACCTTGATCCATTGATTTATATCTTGAATAAAGAATCTTGAATTTTGATCATTTGTTCTTCAATTTAATTGCTCCAAACTCTCTTCTTGATTCTTGATCGTGGATTTATGGATCTTCCTCTTCAATATGTTTTCTCTTGTGTTCTTGTATTGATGAGGTGACACAAAGAATGAGAAAATTCATATATGAATTGGGGACCATAACCCTATATATATAGTTCCTTATGTATTCGGTTCATCGTCAAATATAAACCCTAATGGATCCGATTTCTACACATATAGTCCGGCCCACACTTTATTTAGATATCCAAAGCTCAATGAAAGTGTGTTTGGTAGGGACTTTTGGAGGAAGAATTGATTTTTGAATAGTAATATGATGGGAAATGTGTGGTTGAAAAAGAAGAAAAAATATTGATGTGATGAAAAATATTATTTTATTAAAGAATGTGTGGTTGAAAATGAGAATTGATTTACTGTAGAAAATGAGAATTTGTACCAAACAGGCTCTTGATTTTTTATTAGATCACTTTAATTTTGGGTAGGTCTGGGCATGGTTCAGGTTTTTTTGATTTTGAATCCAACCCATAACCGAAACTGACTTAGTCGGTTTGGATAAATTCCAAACCAAATCGACACAATACAATCATTGAAACCGAACCGAACCAAACCAAACCAAACCAAATCAATTTGGGTCGGTTTGATTTGGTTAATCGGTTTGGACATTGGTGTGAGTTAAAAAGATTATATATCTATTTTAGGTAAAAAAAAATTGTCTTTCTATATATATATATATATATATATATATATATATATATATATATATATATATATATATATATATATATATATATATAAATGGTAGTGAGTTGATTTTTTTCCAAAATTATCGTATATATCCGATAGTTACCAGTAAACAATTATACCAAAAATGAAAAGTAATGATACAATCTAAAATTGGAATTTATAAAAAACTTATTCTTGCTTTCTTTTCTTTCGAAATTTGGAGTTTTTGTAGAAAAAACGTAGACGGTAAATAAATTATTTAAGAAAGAATTATATTTGTGTTTTTATATATATATTTTTTAAAGTTTAAGAAGATGAAATTTAAAATGAAAAAAATAAAAATAAAAATGTATTTGTGGGTTGGATCAGTTAATTGACGGATTGGTTGCATAAAATGCAATCAATCCAACCCGACTTTATAATAGTTAAAATTAACCGAACACCGAACCAAACTGATTTTTTTGGTTCAAACCGACCCAACTCGGTTTGATTCGGTCAGTTTGTTAGATTTTTCGATTTTTTTGCCCACCCCTAATTTTGGGCTTAACTTTAAGATAGTCTTTATACACAATTAATTACATATGTCGGCCCACATGACAAATTAAACAATTTCCCAACAAGTATATCATATGATGTAAGGTATTCTTTAACCTCCCGACTGACATGATGTAGTGAATCGCAATATTAACTATACACCAATTTATTTTTAATAATAATGCATTTGTATTCGGAAACCATTCATACTCTTATAATCAAGAATATCTCGATTGAAATATATATTAGTTACATGTCCGATGGTCGTGATATTGTACGCTCAAGTTACATATCATCTTTCTTACTGCTCACTGCTATGCTATATAATGGTTCCAATATATTCAGTTGTTAATGTAACTAATAGAATTTTGTAATATGAAAGCTACTGCACTGTGTTTATTGATAGAGGTGAATATATATAGGTTACAAATGATTGAATGGATAAACATACAGAGCGTACCTAGGTAACAACAAAACTAACCTATACAAATCCAAATGCAAGATTACACTAATCTATACAAATTCAAATACAGGATAACATAACTAGAATATTGATAAGATTTCTTCTGTTAGTAACGTGTTGTAGTATGTAGTGCGAATCAATTTATCTTCATTCTTTTATTAATAGTAAATGAATCTGTTAAAGATGCATATGTTTCAACTGTTTGCATTTGTTTTTACATCCTATATATTATATTCCATTTTGAATGAATATACAAAAAGAATGAGAGTTTTACGTCAACTCCGGTAACAGGTTTGGTGGAAGGAAGCCTTACAACACCTGCAAGTTTTTCTCTGATGCAGCTCTCAATTGTTTGCCGTGCTTATACAATTGGATCTCATTTTATACTGAATAATTCAATAGTTTATAATTTTCTGTTTATCCAAACTCAAAAAGTGTGTGGTTAACTTCCAGATGGATGCAATATATCAATTGAATGCCAATGACACTACAATAGTAAGAAGTTATAGACACTGCTGTCAAGGAGAATAGGTTGGAAATTACATTACAAATCAATAATAATTGATCCAAAAAATCATCAATAATCTTGAATGCATCCTTGTCCAAATCTGTCTTGTTGTTCAACGTCGCAGAGTCCTTCAAGTTTGTTTCATGACCAGAGTAGGCAATATTATTGTATACTAACCATCAATCACAAGAATTCCTCCATCTTTGAAGCATTTTGTAGTGAATTTGCGCTAAAAAAACATGGACAAAATGCCAATGAATCAATTTATAATACCTGACTAAGATGTAAAACTTTTATATGATAGGGGAACTAGACAAAGTATTAAAATATATTTATCTTCCATTTATCTAATAATTTTGATTGCATGTACCCTCCCCAGTGATGCCCTCTCCATAATACACTAGTGATTTGAACTTCTAAATTTGCTTCACATGATCACATCCACAACCCTGGCCACAAAACCCATTGAACTTACCATTATGTGAAGGGAACAAATAATAATTTGGGATGACAAAGAAAGAACAGACGACTACTTACAATACAGAAAGCAATGATTCGAGGAAACAAAGAAGCCACGAGAATGGATAAAAAATTGAGGTGCCATACGATTGCTCGACTACTATATCAGAAGATGAATCGTGTGTCCTTTGTAGTCTTTGCCTTCTCTACTTCTGGATTTTTCAATTTCCTTTATTTGCATATTATTTTCACCTTTTATTTATATGGAACAGTAATGTAGAAATGTGATATAAATAAAAAAATGAGTTTGGACTTGAATAAAAATTAATTAATTTGAATTTGCATATACTATGCAATTGTAATTAATTATTGTGTGATGTAAGTCATTTATTGAAATGAAATTAATGCATCGAGTGATGTAAGTCCGTTACAAATTTTGAAATGGATGAATTCAAAGTCAGTATTTTTGGTGTTTTTTCTTTAATTATATAGTAATATTTAAAAATATATCATTCAATAGTATAGTAGAACATGTTTTTTTTTTATTGGGTATGTGTGGTTTTTTTTCCTTTTGGGAATTATATGATAAAAATTGGATGACTAAATCCATTTCTAAATGAGGAAATTACACCCACAAAGGTTTTTAAGTTACCATTTTCAAAAATACAGAATCAACTTTAATAATACATAAATCAGGTTTTAATTAATAACTTTTAATATTTTTTTTCTTTAAATCAATCCTACACAAATCAAACACTAATTTTTTCACACACACACTCTCTCTCTCTCTCTCTCTCTCTCTCTCTCTCTCTCTCCATTCCAACCGACCACCACCACTACCTCTCTTCTCCCTCAAATCGCCGGCACCACCACCATCGTTTCTTCAGACGTCGGGGCTTCAGTTTCCTTTTCTCCCTCGCCAATTTTTGGAACGTCGGAATTTGGGTCGTCTTTCGAGTTTGAGTTTTCTTCAAGATTGTCGTCGAATGGGTTGACTGAAAATGGATCCATGAGTTCTGCAGAGGAGTTGTTCCTTAATGGCAAGATTCGGCCCATGAAACTGTCTTCCCACTTGCAGATGCCGCAGGTTCTTCTGCCGTTGGTGGATTTGGACGGCTCCGGCGACGAAGAAAATAGTACGAGCATGAGAGGAAGAGATCTGGGAATGCGCAATCCTAGATACGCTCACCGGAAAACCAGGTCTATGTCGTCTCGTTGTGGTTGTGATGGTGTTAGCGATGGTATTGGTGGCGGCGACGACTGGGGCTACAGATTCAGACCTCGCTACAGTTGGTGGTGGAGTGTGATGCTGGAGGTGGTGTTGGTGGTGGTCGTGGTGGCGATGGTGTAGGATGCAGCGGTTTTGGCGTGTTTGGGTGGAGTTGTGGTGGTTTTGATCAGGTAGAGGCTGTGTATTTTGTTGTCGGCGTTGGTAGTGAATTTGGCGGTGATGGTGGTGTTGGTGTTGGCAGCGGAGACGACAGTGGTGTTGTGTTGGTGGTGGTCACAAATCATTTGTTGATTGTGACCAATAAATTGGTTGGTGTGTACCAATAAATAATAAACTGTGACATAAAAATAATTTGTGACCTACAAATTTATTAATTTGTGACCAATAAAAATAATATGTGACCTGTAATTTGATGTTCTGTGACCATAAAATAAGTTGTGTGACTTATAATTTTTGTGATTCGTGACCGATGAACAATTGTGACTTTTAAATTTTTAATTTGTGACTGATGAACGAACCGTGACCTATAAAATTTTTCAATTGTGACATTAAAATTTTTGAACTGTGACCATTGTGACTTACAAATTTTGTGATTTTGTGACCGATGAAAAAATTGTGACTTTTAAATTTTTAAGTTGTGACCGATGAACAAATTGTGAACTAAAAAATTTTGAATTGTGACCAAATTGTATAGATCTGTGACCTTAACATATTCGCCGGAATCGGATCAGTCGTCGGAAAAGTCACTGGAACGATCGTCGGAGAAGAGTGGTGACCGGAAAGGTCGCCGAAATATCCTCGGAGTTATAGGGGTGGTGGAGGTGGGGGTGGGTTAATTATTTTATAGTAGAATTAAATATTAATAATAAATTAATTTAATAATTATTATTTCATAATTAAAATTTTAAAAAAAACCTGATTTTTGAATTTTGAAACATGTTTTGGTATTTTTGAAATGGGTAAAAGTAATACATTATTTATGTATTCTTCCCTTTCTAAATTCCGATCAGCAGTACCAACATTCCAACCCACTTGAAGGAAGAGATTGGCCCATTAATGAAGCATGTGAGTTAACAC
This sequence comes from Fraxinus americana, assembly GCA_035079005.1. Lineage (NCBI taxonomy): Eukaryota > Viridiplantae > Streptophyta > Magnoliopsida > Lamiales > Oleaceae > Fraxinus > Fraxinus americana. Next base: position 4,947,372 of record CM068720.1, on the reverse strand, counting down.
AACTTTGAGTAATGGAAGCTTAGGGTACAAAGACCGGCCCAGTCATTTGGGATATCCAAAGAGTCTTAGTGGACGTAATTTCCTACCAATGTAAGAATACGCAGCATTCTTTAACATGAATTTCAGGTCAAGAAACTTACTTGAAATGATGAATTCTAAGATCTTTTTATGGTTGAATCACCTTGTATTCCAAAACTTCAAAATCTACATTTCATTGCTCTCCAATGGTCTCAATCCCGATCACAATTCATAACTAAGGGATCTAGTTTTACCAATTTCAAATTTAACAGATTATGTTTAAAATTTCAAATCTCAGACTTTTTTAAATTTTATTTATAAATTAATTAATTAAATATATTAATGTCACAATTCCATTTAATTTGGTCACAAATTCTATAGAATTGGTCACAAATCACAATTTTCATATGCCACAAATTATTTTACGGTCACAGTTCAAAAATTTTATAGGTCATAATTTGTTCATCGGTCACAAATAAAAATTTAAATGTCACAATTTATTCATCGGTCACGAATCTATCGAATTAATAAGTCACATATTACTTTTTAGGTCACATATTATTTATTGGTCACAATATGAATTTATCGGTCACAAATCACCATTGTTAAAGTCACAATTCAAATTTTTAGGTCACAACCTCAAATAATTGGTCACAAACACCCCCCACCCCATGCGCATCCCACGTACAATCAACGCACCACCGCCATGACCACCACTATCATCACCAACCCTCACCGCCACCACCAGTAACTCCACCTACACCATCAATAAAAATCAACCCAAACCCCCAACACCACCAAAATATGGAAACCACCACCACCAATCCAACAACAAAAACCAAAACCAACACCTCACCATCATAACCAGATCCACTACCACCACCTGTAATTGGTCACAACATGTACCACCACCGCCATGACCCATCACTGCACCAACATCACAGTAGCACCGATAACCAGCAAAATGTCTCCCCACCGCCAAGGTCCCTAGAGACCCTACCACCACCATCCTCACTGTCGCCATCATTAGCACCTCCACCTGCACAACCAACAAAAAACCACCAAAAACCTTGAGATTGCTACACATCAGATAACCACTACCTATAGATCAGAATATCCACACCACAACCTGCACTATCACCAATATCATCATTTGCAAACCTCCAAAAAAAAACCACCAAAAACTTTGACCGTCAAGATCGACTCAAAACCACCCCCAAAAACCATCATATGTTGTCCCGCCTTCCGCCGGCCAGGTCAACTAGCGCCTGCAGCAGGGAAGAAGGGACTCGAAAACAACATGTCTCAGTACAGGCCTGTGCCGAGTAGATCGCCTCGAGCTGGAGGATAACGTGAAAGGCACTTCACAGGGGCACTGAGCATCGCTGCGAAGCCGCTGCGAAGTGCCTCAAAACGCTGTGAAGGGCATTCACATCTGCGTGTGTCACTCTCTCCAGCAAACTGACTCTGTGCTCGACTTTGTCGGAGAGAGCGGCGTCGCTTGGCGGTGATTTGGTAGCCGGAGAGGGAAGACGGAGGATAGGATTTAAAAATAAGAGAGAGAAAAAAGATTGAAATGATTTAGGGTTGGGGATTGTTTCTAGATTTAGCCCTTGTTTAGTCCACGTTAATATTTTCATTCTCATTCTTCTACTCATTTCCAACCACACATTTTTCAATAAAATAATATTTTACATCACATCAATAACTTTTCATTCTTTTTCAATCACATATTTCTCATCCATCACATCAACAAAATGCATTAATCTATCCAAAATGTGCACCAAATGGGGGCTTATTTTATTTTATATATTGTTAATATTAAAGAATATAAATATTTAATAATTAATTATAATCTGAATTTTGAATAAAAAACTTTAAATCTTATTTTTGAAATGTGAAGTTGAAATGTCTTGGTAGACGTAATTTCCTCTATAATTATAGGGAAAAATTCATGGATCAAGTTTTAAATTTCACCAATGCAAAAAATCAGGTTTCAAATTTAAAAGTGGAAAAAATCGGGTTTTTTAAAATTTTTATTTATGAAATAATAAATTATTAAATCATTTTATTATTACATATTTAATTCTAATATAATATAATTAACACACCCCACCTTCACCACCCCTACCGCTCCTGGAACTATTTCGGCGACTGTTTCGGCAACTACTCCAATTTCGACGATCGTTCCGATGGCCACTATACCCCGACGATCGACGACTACTACTCCGGCGACTGTTCCCCGACCGCGATTAATTCCAACGACTATTGTTAAGGTCACAATTATATGCAATTTGGTCACAGATATCTTATTAATTATTTAAAAATTAATTTTCGACCACAACTTATCAAATTAATTGTTCACAGATTATTTCAATATCACAATTTATAGATCATAATTAACTTCATTGGTCACTGATAAAAAATTTATAGGTCACAAATTTTTAATTGGTCACAAGTTAAAAAAAATTATAGATAACAGAGATCACATTTCTAAATTTGTTGGTCACACATTATATTTTTAGTTACAGATTATCGAATTTTAAGGTCACGGTTTAATAGTTAGCCACAAAGAACCGTATATTTGGTCACATACACCCAAACATGCATCCGTCCTTCAATCCCAATCTGCCACCAATACTTGATCACAAATCGACCAAATAGTTGGTCACAGACACTCTTCATCATATCCTTACCGCCACCAACAATAACACAAATAACAACCACCATCCAAACAACCACAGATCAACCCAAACCACCACCAACAGATTCGCCAATGTATAGCCACACACCAACAACAACCAACAGCTACACACACATATCCGCCACCAACAAAAGCCAGACACACATCAACCACCAACAACGGCCACTCACACAGATCCGCCCTACACCCACAGATCCGCCGCCTCTCCGATTTTCTCAACTCCGATCCGCCACACACCCACTGCAACGTTGAGGCGCTGCTGCAATTCATAGCACCCTATCTATCCGATAACATCTTGAATTGAAACCTTGGAGCAACAAGTGACAGATAATCACACAGAAATAAAGTCAAGAATGGCGTCCGAACTAGTGGATAAATTCGACTCGCTACTACGTTCATGGAAAAACCAACAGACAAAGAAAGGAAGGAAAAGGGAGCAGCCACCACAAAGTCGCCGGAATTATCACCAATTTTTAGATTGCGACGCTGTGAACGACGGCAGCGTCGCCATGCTGAACTGTAATAGCGTCGCAACGTTGCTGCCATTCAAAGTAACGTCGTCGCGACGCTGCAGCGAAAGATGAGGGAGAGAAGGGGAGGGGAATGAGGGAGAAGAGAGGAGGAGGAAAGTAAGGGGAATGAGGGAGGCGTCGTGGTGAGGAAAAGAATGGGGAAGAGGAGGGAGGCGCGAGAGAGAGGGGAATGGAGTAGAGAGATAAATTAGGTTATCAATTAGGGTTTTAATATAGTACCTGATTTTTGAATAAATAAACTTTAGACCTGAATTTTAAAAACAAATCTTTAAACACCTAGTTTTATGTAATTGCTACATAATTATACCATAGCGATGGTGATGGAAGATGCCGATTCTCCGTCTTAAGGTTATTTTGGGCTAGGATCAAGCTATGGTGGTACTTGGTAGTAATATCAATATGTGTGTTACTTTACAAGTCACACAAGTATTATGTTAATATTGATGGTCGATTGGTTACCCCAAAATCTACAGTAACATATATATTACCCTGAAAAATATTGTTTTTCAATAATAAAAAAATTGAAATATTATAACGATACTCTATAAATAATGTAGAAAGTCAGCAACACATATGTTATCTTAACTTGTAATTTGTAGAAAATGTTAATTTTAATGAAAAATTAACATATTGATTTTAAAAATGAGTTATATTTTAAAAAAAAATTATGAAACGAGGTAATATAAAATATTGATTTTGAATAAAAAAAAAAGATGTATTTTTTGAAAATATTGTAGATGGGATATTTTTAAGCTTTTTGGAGAAAAATAGGGTAGTTTCCATCTTATTCCATCAAACGAATAACAAAATGACATGCCTAACGGGCATGGGCTATGGAACCTCACTCATCTTCCCATTATTATACTACTATATTCTAAGTGGGACAATTTATAGTGAAGGGAAAATCCAATAGTGTATTGTTTAATTTATGAGAAAAATACATAAATACAATACTATAAGAACATAAATTTAAATTTAAATTTAAATTTAACAAACTTGTTAAAAAAGTTCCACAAATAAGGTGTTAAATTATAATAACAACGACAATAAAATATATTATATGTATTAGTGAAATGAAATTAATCTTTACCATTTTGTTCATCTTCATGACCGTCAAATCTCACCATTGCCTCTCCATCTCATCGACAACTACCTTTATCGTTGGCAGCCACGTCGACTCCTCAGCGGCACTTCGCGAAGCAACACCATCACACAAAGTAGCGTCATGCGCAGTGGCTCTACGCACCTATGACCACCCTCCGCCATCACAGAGGAAAATGGGGAAAAATTAAGGTTTGCTCGACGGTGATGTAGAGGAAAAGGGCGGAAATTAGAGTTTGGTGATGACTTGGAGGTGGAGGCGTCTAGTGCAATTTATGAAATTGTAAGCCTCTCCTTGAAATTAGGGTTTTGTGAACAATGACCTTAGTGTGACCAATTTTCTAATAATTATGACTATTATTTTGCCTTTTATATATTAATTAGTGACTCTCTGTGATCAAATTTGTGTTATTTGTGATCATTTTTTTATCAGGTCTACTTTCGAATGTTTGTGACGTGTAATACAATTATTGTGATTGTGGCCTATTGTTGTGGGAGAACTTAGGGTTTACCCTCCGACAATGTAGAAAAAATGGAAAGAAATTAGGGTTTGGTGATGACTTGGGGTGGGGACCTTTAGTGTAATTTATGAAATTGCAAAGCCCTACTTGAAATTAGGGTTTCGTGAACAATGACTTTAGTGTGACCAATTTTCTGTTAATTATGACTATTTGTGACATTTTATGTGTTAACCATGATTCTCTGTGATCAAGTTTGTGTTATTTGTAATTGTATTTTATCATGTCTGTTTTCATTGTGAATGTTTGTGACATGTAACGAGTTCACTGTAATTTGTTATTTCATTGTTACAAATTATCAAATTAATTGATCTCATATTATATGTAGGGTTTGGGCTAAATTTTTTCTTAATTTATTCTACAAAGGTTGAACAATGCTCCAAGGCTTTCAGTTTATTTGGGTTAATTAATGTCTTGTTTTAGCCCCATTTTGAAAGAAAAAAATGTATTTTTGAATAGTGATTTTTGAAAAATGTATGGTTAAAAACGAATTTTTTTTTCTATTTACATGTAATATTATTTTATTGGAGATTGTGTGGTTAAAAATGAGTTTTAAAAAAAATGAATTTTTTGATAAAATGGAGCTCAAACAAGGGCTAAATTGTCTTAATCAATCATATCAATTTTTAGAGCTAATAATACAACAAATCCCGACTCCTAGAAAGCGATCCACTTGTTAGATAAAAGGTTGTAAAATTTTGAACTAAGGTAGAATTTAAAAACACTAACTTTGATTTTGAATGTTGATTTTTTTTCAAAAGAAAAAAAAAATTGAATTTGAGTTTTAGGTGTCATGTTGTTCGATAATTTTTGCGATTATTGAGACCTAAGCACAAACTAGGAAGTATAATAAGTTAATAACTATCATCAACCCTCTTTAGTGCCATTTACCTAAACCTTCAATTTGCTATCACTTTGAAGTTTCGAAAAGTTTAAAATTGATAATTAGTGTTTGATGAGAACATGGCTTCAATATCATTTTCTTGAGTAAAATATGTGGAGTGAGTTTTAAGTTGTTCTTTCTCACCAAACGAATTGATTTTGTGGGTTGTCAACATTTTGCTTTCATTGGCAGATTTCTCACTTGAAAATATATAGAAATATTCATTCCACCTTCCATTTCTTGTATCCTAAGAATTAAATATAGCATCTCCTAATAAGTTAGATTACAAACGTTAGTTAAGAACATTAATCTTGGACAATTTAATGAAAAATTATAACGGAATTTTTATATACTTAAAATCAAGAAAACAAATTTGTCGCATAATTTGTCACAAAATGAATGTCCACATATTTCGTATGCAGATTGAGTAACACCGAGCCTTATTAAATACAAAAAAAAGAAAATTAAAATCTTGTCGACTATATTGGTCTTGCTTGACCTTGCTTATTATGACAGTAAACTACTTTGAGAAAGTGATTACAAGAAAGAACCAACAGATGCCAAAACTAGCGGCGTTTGCACCAACCATTTGGTTAGTATAGCTGATAAAAGAGCCCGTATTTCCCATTCTCATACAAGTAACGGCCTCCCTCGCTCTCTCTTTAACTTCAGAAGGCCCCTCCTCCTCCTTCCCCACTACCATCCTTTCATCCCTTTTAAGCTCTTTCTATATTCCCGACGTTCATCCACTGCCACCCCGACTGGAGGTGATGCTGTGGGACTGCTAGCAAAGTTATAAAAATCACCATTCAATTTTAAAGGTCTCTTTCTGTGTGTTCTTTAGAGCTCACTGCCAGTTGCAAGTTCAAGTTAGCTAATATATACGTACTCCACAATGAAAGTAAGTAAAATTTAATGTATAAAATTAATTACCATAAAAGACTTGTTTAATAGCATTTCCAGTAAAATCTTTTATTGATTTTGTGGATTAACAAGCCATCAGTTTCTAGAGATCCTTTTTTTTATTGAAAAGATTGGTTTTGTAAAGCACACGTTTAAAGCAATATAGATAACTTGCTACAAGGAAATAGATGAACATTAAACAGCTTACCAAAAGTGACTGATTTCTCTAGCTAGAAAACCTGAATGAAAATTTCACATTATATTCAATATTTTGTCTGATTCTTCTTCCACTTCTTGCGAAAGATGGGAGAGATTCCGAGAGTTCAGTTGGGTGTTATTGGCGCATTGTTCCTTTCTGTGGCGTCGTCTGTATCAATTGTCATCTGTAACAAGGCGTTGATGAGCAATCTTGGTTTTCCATTTGGTATGCAATTTTTTTCTATTCTTGTTTATAATTTAGTGCATAACAATTTTTTGCATCAATATTGATAAAGATCGGATTCAGTGCATTCGGGCTAGAAAAATATGTTGGTTCTTGTATTGAACAGAAACTTGAGACAAAAAAAAAATATATGTTTGTTCTTTCGTGAAGAAAAATGTTAAAATTCTACTGTTGAAAAAGGGATCAAGTAAAACTCATCGAATTTGTGAAGTATAATATTTATATTATATTAATTTTTGTCATATGCATAAAAAGATTATGCCTAATTGAACATGACTCCACAAATATAAAAGACCAAAATCGAATTAAGTGTAGGATATTTTTCAAGAAATAAAAGATAATGTGTTCCTTATAATAACATGTGCTCAATTGATGATTCTTTTCCAATTTTTTTGCAGCCACAACACTGACTAGTTGGCATCTGATGGTAACGTACTGCTCTCTTCATGTGGCGTTGCGCTTAAACTTCTTCGAGAACAAGCCAATTGACATGAAAACCGTCATGCTCTTTGGCATTTTAAACGGTATTTCAATTGGCTTTCTTAACTTGAGCTTGGGATTTAACTCGATTGGCTTCTACCAGGTGCACTATACATAATTTCACCTTTATTCATTCAATTAACTTGCCCTTTTTCGTATAACTAATCCAGCAAAACTTGCAATTAACTGTCACTTTTCTTGGTATGTTTTGTATTTTTCAGATGACAAAACTTGCAATTATACCCTTCACTGTACTGTTAGAAACCATATTTTTGAAAAAACAGTTCAGGTGAGTTACTGAAACTCTCTAAAATATATATAAAAAACTTAGGCCTTTAAAATCTTACCCTGAAATGTCAATTTGCAGCCAGAAGATTAAGTTATCTCTGCTCGTCTTGCTTCTTGGAGTTGGCATTGCATCTATAACTGATCTTCAGCTCAATTTTGTTGGCACAATCCTCTCACTTCTTGCCATTTTAACAACTTGTGTTGGCCAAATTGTATCCTTCAATTCTTTCAGCTATCTTTACTAAGTATTTTTATTTTAACGTAGGCCTACATGAGCGGGTTCCTACATATAGGCCTGGCAAGGCTTGGCTGTAGGGGCTTGCCAGTAAATGGTATGGTCCAACATTTTGATACCTAACATATAATACAACCCTAATGCATTTCGGGTTAAGCCCTTCGTTTTTGGGCAGTTTTTTATCCTTAATTTGGTGAATTTCAGCTTACAAACACGATACAGAAGAGGCTAAATGTATCGTCTACTCAGCTGCTGTACCAATCAGCCCCGTTTCAAGCTGCTATTCTTTTTGTTTCGGGCCCTTTCGTGGATCAATGCCTAACCAAACAGAATGTTTTTGCTCACAAATATTCCACTGTTGTATTGGTATGTTTTCACCTAATTCCCATTTCTTAGTGCATTTAAAACCTTCATATTTAGCCCCTGTTTGTTTCCAATTTTAAACAGAATTCTTACTGTTGCTACAGTTGGTAAGCCGCAATGTTTGACCACTTTCTCTTTCAGAGGGCCCCACGTTTTTTGAAAAAAGGGGTAAAAAAATTCATTTTCAAGTTAAAACAATGTGAAACAAACAGGGGCTTATTCTCTCATAGTAATATCTATGTCATGTCAATCAAGTCTAGTTGGTCGAGCATAGCCCAGCCCGAACCCAAATTTAAGGGATCGTGGTCCGAACTTAATTTTCATCCTTTTGATTTTGCTAGAAAATCTTGGGTATGTTATATATGTGAAGAGGTCTTGTACAAGCCAATAAAATGAAATTAGTATATGCCAGTGCAAACTAGGTACAAACGTTGTATCACTTGTTAGAAATCTAAGCGATAGGTTATCCAAGAGTCTACCATATTGTAACTTCTTACTTTTGATCCAGTCTACCAGTTAGATTTCTAACAAGTGATGACATAGTGAAAAACAAGGAATTCAAGTAAAAATCTTAAGAATGCAAATTTGGAATCCACAAAGTTGAACTCACGAAGTTTTATTAATTTCACCAAAAACAACAAATTAACCATTTATTTATAAGGGTTCTAAATGAACTAGAATTGTTAAAAAAAAAAAAAAACTCGAAATGATCTAAATAACAAAAATAGCACTAAAATTTTAAAAGTAGTTTTTCGAATGATAAATGAATTCAGATGGCTAAAATCCATCATACGTCACAGCAAAGTGGTGTGTTGAGTCCGTCTAGTCATTCTCTTCCGGAAAGGTATTATGGGCCCAAATTGGAGTTCGAATGCCAAATCTGTAATTTACTGTTTTCCTATTTTCGATCCAATTGTTCCTCAATCCCATCTGCTGTACATCACTTTTGGGCTCTCACTTTATGGGCAGTCATTTTTCGAGTCTGGCTTTTTGACCCTCCTACATACATGACTAAAACCTTTTAAGTGTTAATGATTAGCTAGTCAAATTCATGTCATAAAATAGCTGCACAGATCCAAACTGATGATGAATCGCGCCTAACAAATTGCAGGCTTTCATTCTACTTTCGTGCGTGATAGCCGTTTTCGTGAACTTCAGCACATTCTTAGTTATTGGAAAGACATCACCAGTTACATATCAAGTACTAGGTCATCTCAAAACATGTTTGGTTCTTGCATTTGGCTATACACTTCTGCATGATCCTTTCACTGCAAGAAACATTCTTGGTATACTAATTGCCATTATTGGAATGGGTTTATATTCCTATTTCTGCACCAACGAAAGCAAAAAGAAACAAGGAGGAGATGTTTTGTCCATGCCTCAGGTAATAACATCTCTCTCTCTCTCTCTCTCTCTCTCTCTCTCTCTCTCTCTCTCTCTCGGCCCGGTTATTTTTCATATATATAATTAATTATCGAATATTTTTGTTGGGTGTTTCAGATTAAAGAGAAAGATACAACACCACTGCTGGTGAGCCATCAGGATAAAGAAAATGGAGTGTAGAATTCCATTGCTTAAGCTTTTAGGCTCATGTTTGATGAGCAAAGATTTTTATTTTTCTTTTTTTCAGACATTATATTCTAAGAGTGTAAATGATTTTGATTCTATAAATAATGTGTATCTCTTGGAACATTTGATAAGAGCTTTCGCATTTGGAAGATTTTTCTTTGCGGTGTTCTTGAAATATAGAATTGAGAAGATACTCAAAATTTTACTTTCTTATTTGAAAATATACTGTTAATTTCCTTATGATGATTACAAGTTGAAAAGTGGTGTCGCATGAACCACATACGTTATTCTTTCATTATACTACTAGTAAAAGATGAATGAGTATTAGCATGAATCAAATATATACTTTCATGATTTTTTTATGTTATTAGTAAAAGACGAATTGAGTAATAAAGGATGAATACATTTTCTTTTTCACGTAATGCAGATCCTTCACAACTTTTGTAAGATCGTAATCAATATTTCTTGCTATGGACAAAGAAAATATGGATTTTTCTTGAAAGAACGATGACTTGCAAATCATCTTCATAAGTGAACAAATCATTTTTTTTAGCTTCCAACATTTGGAAGATGCTTTTACCCTTGAAAGAATATTATGGGTTGCTTACACTTTAAATTATCGATCAAAATGTCTGATTTCCACCTTAAAACACTAACCATGAGTCAAGATTCATTAAATTTTTAGCTTCAACAGTTATGACAACTCGTTTACTCTTCAAAATATAGCATGTGTTGCTCATCGTCAAATTAATGGACAAAATGCGCAACCTAAACTTGTAGGGTGTGGAAGACGCTACTAAAAATATATATAGAGCTTGTTTGGGAGAGATTTTTGGGGGAAGAATTGATTTTGAATAATGATATGATGGAAAATGGGTGGTTGAAAAATAAGAAAAAATTATTGATGTGATGGAAAATATTATTTTATTGAAGAATGTGTGGTTGAAAATGAGAATTGATTTACTATAGAAAAATTTAATTTCTCCCAAACAGGGCCATAGAATCAGGATGATAATCATCGAAGCCATAGGTTGGGGACCAATTGTGAAATTTTTCGTTAAAATATTTAGAAGCTCGATAAAGTCATCTTAACCGTCAAATCATTTTGCCTGCCAAGCATCAGTCTCACATACAGTTGCCCAATTTGTGTTGCTTAACAGAGAGTATAAACAACTAACAAACCACGCCAGAGAGAGAAAATAATAAGGGCCTGTTTGATAGCCCTTTATTTTTCATGGAAGTTGAAATTGAAATTCCGTTTCCTACTTTTGTCGTGTTTGATTGCACTTTTTTCCCTAGAATTGGTTTTCCACCTTTTTCTAGGTACAATCATTTGATGCACAAAAACTTGATTTTATTTTCTCACCTATTTGGTGGGAAAACATTTTCCACCATTTTTTTTTTTTTGCTTTTTTTTTTTGTTGCAATGTGAACAAATTCTAGATACAATGGTAAAAAAAAAATTTCACTTTTATTGACAACTTCCATGCAAAACAAAGTCAAACGAATGATATTTGATATGGTAAATTTTTTTTTTTTCAATTTTTTTTTTCAAATTTTTTTTTACAATTGGAACAAATTTTAGACCCAATGGTAGAAAAAATTATCACGTTAATGGACAAATTCCATAAAAAATGAAGTCAAATGGGCACAAAACTTTCTACATTTTCCATAGAAAATTTTACCAATCAAACACAATTAATTACCATTCCCAGTAAAACATTTTCTAGAAAAATCAATTCCCTTCTTTCCACCCATTTTCCAACTTTACAATCAAACGACCCTAAGAAAAAAGGATTCCTCTTCAAAAGAAAGAAGAAAGATATCTGTGCAGATTCTTGATGCATACATGCACTCGACTGTATGTGTGTGTATGTATGTATACTATTTTTACATGTTATTGAATTGAAATTGAACATTTTGTTTTCCTATTTTTAGAGGAAATTGAGAGGTGGGTTATTGGGATATCTTGGTAATAAATAGTGAAAATGACTGTTTCACAGTGTGATGGTAATAGAATGGAGGGGTGGTTGTACTTGATACGGTCTAATCGGATTGGGCTGCAATACTCAAGGAAACGGTACTTTGTTCTTCAAGATCACTTGCTCATGAGCTTCAAATCTATCCCAATTTCTGTCAACGAGGTTGTTAACTTCTCTTAATTTTTGTGTGCTTTTGATCGATTTATAGTGTGTATGTGTATATGCATGTGCGATTGTGAAGTTTGATTATTTCTTGTTTTTGTTTCAACTTGCAGATATCGTATGACTTACTTCTGTATCATCTGTAGTAAGAATAGAAATGATGAATATTATTGTATACGTATATATATATATATATATATATATATATATATATATATATATATATATATATATATATATATATATATTTATTTTATTTATTTTTTATTTTTTTTGCACTTGGAATTTCAGGAAATTTAATTCCCTATGTTTTATGATGGGATCAGTGCCAGTGCCATTTGTTTCTTTTCTGTGAGATCCAACCACAATCACACATTCCTATATTTGAGTTTATGCTAGCCTATGTATGTTTATTCGTTTTTATATATTCATTTTAATATAGTATAAAGACAATAGTTATGTGCATAGCTATCCATATATGTATATGTGGATTTTAATATGTCTTTCATATGTTTTACTATATGTCCAGTGTAGATGTATCTGTGCATGTATCTGTGCGCACACGGTTACAGTTTTGGTTCTCAATGTGACCATGGTTCAAACAGCTTGCTAGTAGTATGACCGTAGGAGTTTTTAAATCTATAGATTCATGATAAATTAGAGGTTATGGATTATGGCAGAGAAAATTTCTGTCAGCCTGGATTGAAGCTTATAGATAACTGAAAGTTTAGAGAAGCAATTGCAGACCTTGGACCCTTTCTGGAATGTATTTGCTGGTTTTATGGTTCCTGACATGTTAAGACTCTTTGGGGTCTGCTCAGACTACATTAAGGATCAAAATACATTTAAAGAAAAAAATGAAAAAAAGAAGAAGCTGTTAATCGAAAACTTTGAGTTTGCCAAAAGAGAGAGAGAGAGAGAGAGAGAATAAATGAATGGTTGCCTAATTCCGATGGCATCTCTGGAGATGTCCACTCGTGTTATGCATCAGTGATATGATACACTGAGCTACATACTGTAGTTGATTTAGCTGAAAATATGAGAAACTTCAACATCTAGGCCCTGTTTGGTACACATTATTTTTTTCTTTCTCATTCTTCTACTCATTTTCAACCACACATTTTTCAATAAAATAATATTTTCCATCACATCAATAACTTTTCCTTTATTTTTAACCACACATTCTCCATCAATCTACTATTCAATAATACATTATTTCAAAAGAATGTGTCCCAAACACACTCCTAATAACAACATTCTGCAGAGAAATCAGGTTCCTCTTAGTAGAATATGAACTTAAGTATAAGATCTACTTGTGTAGATCACTTGATAGTTACTATTGGTTGACTGAAAAACCCTTGTGCCTTGATTTTTCTATTTCTGGTCAGATTGTTATAATCAGCTTCCGAAAATCTGATTTATCTAGGTTGATAAGTGTTCATGAGGACAGTTAAGCAATGTAACAAGTGTTCTACTTTTTGTATTTGTAGAAATATGGATGTGAAGTTAAGCAAATACTGAAATTGGGTGTTTACTAATCTTAAACTCTTAAAACTTGAGAACTCTGTAGTGGTGATTTGTGGATGCAATTTCTTTATAGTTGAATCCATACGCTAGTGATTCGTTTTTGTTTCCATTTGTACTCTTGTGTGGATGCCTGATCTTATAATAGATAGGCACTTTTAGGACTGATTTGCATTTTTGGGACTGTTTCTGCCAGTATCAATGTGAACAGACACAGGAAGTTTTTTTCTTCTTTTTGCTTATCCCAATCTAGAAACAAGCTTAATGATATAACCACATGTTCTGAAGTTGTTTTACAGCTGGCTTGGATTAAGTAACCATAAAAATAGAGTTAATGAATCTTTTGGTTCATATCTGAGATTTTTCCATACATGCTAAGAGATTATATTTATTTAAAGTGGATAATTAGTATAGTGATATTTCTTTTGTTGATATCCTGGATTTAATTATTGGTTAATATCACCAGGCATTGTTTTAAAAATCGCATGCTGATTTTCAGGTTCCTATCAGAAGTGCAATTATTGACTCCTGCATAAGGGTGACAGACAATGGGAGAGAGAGCATTCAAAGAAAAGACTCCTTGCCTTTTTACTTTATGGCAGTGATAATTTTCCGATTAAGGCCATGTTTGGTCTACATTATTTTTTTCATTCTCATTCTTCTACTCATTTTCAACCACACATTCTTCAATAAAATAATATTTTTCATCCCATCAATAATTTTTCCTTCTTTTTCAAGCACATATTCCCCATCATATCAACAGTAAAAATGCATTCTTACCTTCAAAATGTACACCAAACGGGGGCTTATATGCTAACCAAATCAGTTTGCTTTCCTTTTCAATTGGCTGAGTGGTACTTTTTTTCATTTTCCAATTTGCAGGTTTTCTTCATTTTCACACTTTATAACACTTCCAATCACAATGATCAACTGAAGGTTTGCAAGCTTTTTATTCCAACTGTTTATAACCATATTTTTTAACAACATAATCAATTAAAATCTTGTAATTTATAGTTGGGAGCAAACAGTCCGGAAGAAGCCGCAAGATGGATTCAATCCTTTCAGGAAGCAGCTTTGAAGGTCAGAACTGTTCTATTTTATTAAGAGCCTGTTTGTTTCCCATTTTATAGTAAGAATGCATTTTGGACTAGTAGATTGATGGAGAATGTGTGGTTAAAAATTAAGGAAAAAATTGGATTTGCGTGTAATATTATTTTATTGAAAAATGTGTGGTTGAAAAGAAGAGGGAAAAAATGTATCTTAAAAAAAATGGGTATCAAACAAGGGCTAAATGGAAAGATACTTTTTAGGCTGGCTAATGATGATGATTATGGATAACTGCAGCCCACCCTGAATCAAGGAGATGTTGATTTCTCTAGACGTGAACCACGGTCGTTTAGGTATGTAAGCATTATGTTTGATGTGTTTATTGACCAACATATCACTTTAAGATTATATTAATCAATTCTCATCAATGTGGTTGGTCCCAATGCAAGCCATCTTATCTTTTTACTAGCAAGTCAGATTGCCAATGTTTTTTCTAAAAACAATTTGAAAGTTTTCAACTTGTTCCATTCGGCCGAAGTGAAAGTTCCAGTCTTCAATATATTGATCTATTTTCTTATGTTCTTTATAGGTTAAACAGCTGTAATAAAAACTCACATTCCATTGACTGGACTCTCTGTTCATCATCAGTTACTGATGCTATGACATCTGATGTTGTTGCACCATCATCCTGGAAAATCTTTGGATGTCAGAATGGTATAGATTAAGTTAACAGTGTGTCTTGCAAGATGGCTGAAACGGTTTGTCTAACGTGTCTAATACTTGTTTAATGCAGGTCTCCGGTTATTCAAGGAGGTCAAAGATAGGGAATTTCATTTAAAGGTAAGTAGTCAAATGTTAATACAAAATTTGGCGTCTCTGAAACTTTCTCTTGTTATTTTTTCCCTCCTTAATTTGTAGTGGGATGATCATCCTGCAATTATGGCTGTTGGTGTAGTTGATGGAACATCGGAGGCCATTTTCCAAACTCTCATGTCTCTTGGTACTTCAAGATCAGAGTAAGTTGCAAATGATATTAAAGAAACAGAATTGTGACTTCAATAAGGAACGTTTCACTCGAACTCGAAATATTTGAGTAATTGTATCTTTTGTGAATCCATTTCCAAATAAAATATTCATATTTGAGCTGCAAATTTTAGTCTGTGCTCTTCGCAAATATCTTCACATATGAAAACATGCAGAGTAATTTTCTTGGGTTTCTGCAAGAAAAATAAAACGAAATGAGGCTATGATCTGAGAATGTTTCTGCTCGTGTATTCTAATCGACTTTGCAATTTTATTTTCTCGTGAGCTCTGTCTATTCCTAACTTGTCCTTCTGTATTTCAAGTTTTGCGTGAACCTTCCTTTGCAATAGTCATTATGTACAAAGAATTTATTCCCGCTGTAAAAAGAATAAACAGAAATTCTCTGTAGGCAAATTATTCTCTTAGAGCAGTTATTTTGGGTCTATTTTGACCATCCTCTATATTGCTTCAGTTTTCAAAATGATAAACGGGAGAAATTTTGTAAAGCTTTTTATTCTAGAAATAGGAAATTTTTGGAATACTGAATGTTATCTACGATTTACATGCTGAATGTTCACATTAAATTCTCTTAGTGAACTGCAAATTACTTGTTTTTTCATGGCGTATAGCCATTACTTTCCTTAAGAAATTTAAAAACTTCAACCTGGAAGGTTCTCATACCTAGAGTAACCTCTAACCTAATTTAGAGGTGTCAATTTTGATGATTTACTGAAACTTAGCTTATGCCAAATTGTTGGATCCTTTTATATTGTATTCTTCGGCTTTAATGATATTTTCTGTGCAGATGGGACTTTTGTTTTTACAAGGACTCCGTGATTGAACATCTTGATGGTCATACTGATATAGTTCACAAGCTCCTATATCATGATTGGCTACCTTGGTCTGGTTCATATGTCTCTATAAAATTTGTTTCATAGTTTCTATGACAGTTGATGCATGAGGTACTTTTTTCAGGGGTATGAAGCGAAGAGATCTTCTGTTGCAGCGCTATTGGAGAAGGGAGGATGACGGGACATATGGTAATATTGTTATTTCAAATCAAGTAGTTAATATTACCCAATGGCCCACTCAATTGGAAAATAACTTTCGTTTGTTTTTCTTGCAGTGATTCTGTACCATTCCGTGTTTCACCAGAAGTGTCCTCCTCAAAAGGGTTATGTCCGTGCCTGCCTAAAAAGTAACGTATGCTAAACATATGGCACTAGTGGAAAATTGTTATATCTTTTTCCCCCTTGGATATACAAGGTTTTGCTGGTTATCTTTGTATCTTCACGTGTAGCTTGTGTTTTGCCTGCATGGATACTCAAGTACTTGTGTCTTACAATTTGACATCTCACATGCTTATAAGCTTTAATCTTACAACATTTCTTTTACTAGACTCGTGTTACAGGCTCGGCTACTCTATAATTGAATTTGTTTGACTGATGAGATGACATTATGCGCTCATCACAGGTGGTGGATATGTGATTTCTCCGTCAAATCAAGGGAAGCGAACAGTAGTGAGGCACATGCTTGCTATTGACTGGAAATCATACATACAGACATCATCAGCCCGATCTGTAACAATTCGCATGTTTGGGAAGCTTGCCGGTGTGCTTCCTAATCTCTGTCTCCCCCTTTTATGCCATTGCAGTTGTTATTATATCTATTTATCTACAGTTGCCTCTGTAGCCTTGCGGGAATTGTTCAGAGCAAAATTAGATTTCTTAGCATCTGATTTCTCATCGGGTGAGTTGATGAGAGATAGTAGCTTGTTACAAAGTAAACAAGAATTGAAAGTTGAAGTCCAAACTAGGCTGGAGAATGGGCAGTGCAAGGAGAATATGGAGGAAGAAGCAGTTAAAACGCCTTCTGAACATTCAAGTCTATTCGGACTAAATGATGCCGCAGATGAATTCTTTGATGTCTCTGAACCTCTGGATTATGATCAAGCGGAAAATGGTTGGCATTCTGATTTTGGTCCTGAAACTTACTCTCAGGTACTAGTTACTAGCTATCACTTCCTGATATTGTTCAGAGGAACTAGGAAGAACATAGATTTAGTGGGGATGGCAATGCCTCTGATGACCAATGGCATTGCCTTAAATCTATAGGCTGGCAATACAGTAGTCATTGCACACCTAGCAGCCCAATTATGAAATGATATGACTGGATGCTAGATATGATAAGACATCATCGTTGCAATGAACCTGCAAGTATGCATTATTTTAATCTTGAACTTTTACACATCTGCTCGTGTAATGAAAAATTCAGTTTTTACTGCTGGATATCAGGCATTTGATCCTATGCTCAAATTTGCTACCTATTTTCCTCAGAATTAGGGCAGGCAATGATGTTTTGACTGCATTCGTCTAAAGCTGAATTGTTTAATGTTAATATTCTTTAAACGCTCCATTAGTCTGGACTCCTCTGCTACTAATAGATTTTTACTCTTATAGATTGGTACTGTGCTGTTTGTAGAAGGGGAAAAATCTAGTGTATCTCTTGATTCATTTGTTATGTATTGATTGTTTCAGGACACAGGTCAACCCAAACTGTCAACTGCTTCTGTCTTTGTGAAAAAGTTGCATGATATAGTAGGTAAGTTGATTGAAACTCATAAACTGACATGTTAGTGTCTTAGCAGGTAAGTTGATTGAAACTCATAAACTGACATGTTAGTGTCTGTTCTCTCCCTCCCTTTTTTTTTCCTTCTCGGCCTTTTCCCCTTGCCTATTGGGCAATAGTACATTGTTGGTCTCTTGAACTTCTGATAGCCTGATATGTCTTCGTGCTACAGTTCAGAAGAAAGGTTATGTCGACTTGCATGAGGTGGCAAGGGAAGATGGCCTTTCATGCAACTATGGATCCACCCTTCCAAAGGATTCAAATTGTAATTTGCCCTGCAGCTGGACAGCAGCAGATCCATTGACATTTTTAATTCGTGGAAAGACTTATTTAGATGACCAAAAGAAGGTAGTTTCCACTTTGCACATTTGAATAAATATTCAAATCCTAATATCTTACCTTTCAAGAAATGGTTTATCTTCCTTTATTTTAGTGTAATAAACTAACCAGATTTGTTTCACAATGTAAAAAGTATGTTAAAATTGCATCAGTTGCTGCTTAAGCCCACTAATGGGAGCAATAAGCTAAGCAAAATGTGTTGGGAAAGTACGAAGAAGATCCCACATTGGCTAGACATGGGTAAATAATGGGTTTACAAGGGAATAGGGCTACTCCTTTTGGGGTGGAATCTCAATTCTCAATAACCGGTATCAGTGTTACACCCCCAAACTTAGCCATGTGGACCATAGTTAATCACAATGGCTAGAAAATCTCCGTAGTTGGCTTTCAAAGGTGGATGTGCCCAAGTAATGCGTTTACCCTAACACAGTGGAAGAGTTGGACCTTGATGTACTGTGTGATCCTTCTTGGTTCAAGGGGATGGATAGATTATCTCTTGAGAGGGGGTGGGAGCTCCATACATTATGGTACTTCACTCAAGGGGGGATTGTTGGGAAAGTGCAAATGATATCCCACATCGGGCTAAACATTGGGTAAATAATAATTTTTTAAGCGAATGGGATAATAGATTAACCTTTTGGGATGGAACCTAAATTTCCAACAATTTGGGAAGTTTTTGCTCCATTTTATTTAATGCATGCTAGAATGAGGAGTTAATAGTATTTGTTTTCCTTAATTTTAGATATCTTTGGAAGCGTTATTGGTGCATGTAAGAACTTCATTGCATATCAAACCTTGTAATGGACTTCTCAAATCTGCACGTGTGCGTGACAACGGGAGTCAGTTTTTTATTGTGTCTGGTTTCCAGTAACTACAAAGTTTCAATTTTCAAGTACCATTTGATTGAAGGAAATTCAATTTTTCTTTGAGCAAGAAGACTGTAGACTGTCTTTGTTGAGTGTTTCTTCTCTATCCATGTGAAAAAAAAATTGCTAAACTTTCAATATATGCAGATGAATGACAAGTTTTGCTTTCTAACTGTATATTGTTGCTATATGTTACTCTTCCCAGATTAAAGCAAAAGGCACATTAATGGAAATGGTTGCCGCTGACTGGTTGAGATCTGACAAGCGAGAAGATGATCTTGGTGGCCGCCCTGGGGGCATAGTTCAGGTATTTTTATTTCTTGGAAACGTGTTTGTCAGGAGCTTATCGCTTTTATTACCTTCTGCAACATTTACTTGTACTGCTCATGTAGTGATCAATGACACTGAAAAGAAGTTGCTATGTCTAATATGTAGAAATATGCAGCAAAGGGAGGCCCAGAGTTCTTCTTTATTGTGAACATACAGGTAGTGGACCTCTTTCACTTTAAGCATTTTTACTATTTGGAGGTATAAGCATAATCTTTTATTACTCTTCATTTTAATAATCTAGGTTCCAGGTTCAACAACATATAGCCTTGTTTTATACTATATGATGAGTACTCCTATTGAAGATTCTCCCTTGCTAGAGAGTTTTGTCAAAGGGGATGATGCTTATAGAAATTCGAGGTTCAAGCTCATACCATACATTTCTAAGGTCAGTGCAGTTAATGTTGCATTGCACTCATTGGTTAGTGTTTTCTTTTCATTTGTTTGCTCATTATAATTTGCAGTTGGGTGTTCACTCAATTTTCTCTTGCTTTTGGACCAGTCTTGCATGCCTTATATTTTCTCTTGTTTTGTTTTTTAGTATACCAACTGATTTTTGAGCCATTGAATTTCTATTTTTTTTAATTCCCCTTTCTGACAAAATTGAGGTGTATCATCAAGATAAACAGTACTTTAGTTCCTAATCACTGTTCTCTTGTTTGAATACTCATTTACTATTCACTTTGTCTTCATTTGGTTTTAGTAAAATGTAGAAACGCTCGTTGAGTTTGGATTTTATCATTTATTGATGCCCTCAAAGATTTATTACCAATATGAAGGATCTTTGAAGATGAGTTGAACTTTGATAAAGATGTGGAACAGTTATATTATTAATCAGATCTAACTTACTATTATCCTAGTCTTCTGTTTCTGGGTGGAAGAGGCATAGGAAATTAACTTCTAGTTTTCCTTTGACCTCTCAGTGCTAGATGTCATCGCCTCTTTATTATCAGTATTGTGGTGTAATTGGATGTCATCAAGCCTTGTTCTGCACTGAAGTGTGTGTCTCACTTCTCCTGGTTGGTATCGAACATCAGTCTTGATGATTCTTCCCTTTAGTGAAACTTAAGATATAACCAGTCTGTCATTTATCATGCTAAGAATATTTTTATTGGTGATTGAATTCGAGGCTGAAGTTTAGGATATCTCAAATCGTGTTGCGGAACCTACATGAGCTGCTACAATATATGCTTTTACAGGATTTGTTTAACAGATGGATTCGCTTGATCTGAATTCCTTGAGTTTAAGATCTTTTCGACGTGGTTTTGTGGCCATGACAATGTCCAATCAATTATGAAGGCTAGCTTTTCCAACCATTTTTTATTTTGGGGGGGGGAGGGGACTAACCCTCTTTGTTTTTTGTTCAAGGCTGACAAAACCAAGTAGAATTTGTTCAATCTGAGTCCGTTGCGTGTCAAACTGGATTGTTTGCCCAAAACATTTTGAAATTATTTTGTGTATTTGGTGTGATCCACTGAGAAATATGGTTCTTTTGAATGTGATATGTAAATTCAAGGACAATGTGGACAAATATTATGTGAAGTAACCACTTGAAAATTTATACATTGAAATGCAGTTAACGCATCATTTATCTGATCCTATCTGTTGCCATGTGCACTCAGTGATTTCATCTCCCAGAATATTTACCTTTCCCAAACAAGCATACTTATTCATCTAGTTTCATAAAATAGCCATCTACAACGATGATTTATCGAAGTTTTTATTATTAAACAGCTCACCTCATATCTTCACCACCAGCAATCAAAACGTGAGACTCACAGATCATGATATCTTCAATCTATTTCACAGGGCTCATGGATAGTCAAACAGAGTGTTGGGAAGAAAGCATGCCTCATTGGTCAAGCGCTAGAAATTAATTATTTCCGCGGAAAGAACTACTTGGAGGTATAGTGCAAGTGTAATTTTATCTCGGACCACCTGCTGATTCTCTATCCTCTTTCACTTGCATGCGTTCATGTAGCAATGTGTTCAATTTATAATAATTCATTTCTATCATTTATTGACCTGTAAGGCAAGAAGAAAAACTTTACATGGTTAGATTTACACCTTGTTAGATGAATCTAACGCCACCACCAGAGAGATGATATACGATTCCCCTTTTAACTTGATTGGGCATAATCTCCTCAGAATTTGGTTGGCAATAGCGGTGGCAAAAAAGCTCGGAGGCTCGGACGGCCCGGGCTCGGCTCGGAAAAAGCCCGAGCCGGGCCCCAGCTCGGTGGAATCGAGCCCAGGCTCGGGCCGAGCCCCACTTTGGGGAGTCGGCTCGAGCCCAGGCGGGCCCGTGGCCCGGGCGAGCCTCCATTTAAAAAAAAAAAATTTTTTTTTTGAAGCAAGATGTCGACAAGAAGCAAGCTGCAATCGCAAAGTATTTCTTCGTCGCAATGCTCAGTCGCCGCCCTTGTTGCACAGTAGGCGACTATTTTTAGCCGCTGCAAAGCGACTAAAGAAGAAGAGATGAAAAAAAAAACCAAAAAATCCGAGCCGGCTCGGCTCGAGCCGCTAAGGCTCGGGCCGAGCCTCATTTTTTTTGGCCGGGCCCGGCTCGGCTCGGCTCGGACCGAAAAAAGCTCGGTCCAAAAAAGCTCGGGCAGATTTCCCGGCTCGGGCTCGGCTTGGCTCGTTGCCACCGCTAGTTGGCAATAGCTCTAGGAACTAGAGTTGTAATAACTTATCTACGAGTTATTGATCCTTGAATATAATCCATTAAATTTAACTTTTTATTAGACATCTAACAAATATTTTATGCGAAATATAGAAATTGAGTCTCCTTAAAATGTGGATTCCTCAGCTTTCCTTTCTTGAGAATTTTATCACTTTTTTCTTTTTTTCTTCGACTGGTTGGAGGGGATTAAGCTAATTTGTTCATTCATTTCAGCTTGGCGTTGATATTGGTTCATCCACTGTTGCAAGGGGTGTGGTCAGCCTTGTTCTAGGTTACCTTAACAATCTGGTTATTGAGATGGCATTTTTGGTACAGGTAAAGTAGCATATCATGTTACAGAAGTTTCTGTACTCAATTAAAATGCACACTCCCATTAAATTTTCTTGAGTAAGATTTTACTTAAATCAACTGGCTGACGGTGCAATATGAAGAAAATGTGCATGTGGTTATTCGAGTCTTTTTGGGTTACGACTAAATTTGATAAATAGTTACAGCAGATATGAGCAGTGATGCTCGTGGTGGGTTTTTTTTACTGATACAGGCTAATACACCTGAAGAGCTACCGGAATATCTTGTTGGAACCTGTCGTCTTAACCATTTGGATGCTGCTAAAGCTGTATTGGTGAAACCATAGCTCGATTATGTGATTCCCATTTTCTACGTACTGAAAACGACGTGGCACCCACCAAGTACGAGGTTATTGAGTTGCAAAGAGAAGCATGAATTGTGACAAATGAATCTGCAATGTTTTAGCTAGTTATGATTCTTTTATTCAATCAAATTGAATAGGTAGGCGTCGTATTCCATTCGTGTGATGTTATTGATGACCCTGCTGGGAAAATGGTCTCGCGTCTAGAGATCAGTCTTTGAAATATAGAAATGTGGCTTGTGAAAATATTTGATATTCTGTCAAAGCACGAGTTGTGCAACAATATGTCAAAGGAAGTTGTATGAATGAAGAACCAATTATTTGAGATGCAAATGAATTTGAATGATGGACTCCTCAACCCTTTTCAAGGGGTACAACGTTGTTGTGTATCTTTGCATGTCCAACTTATGTAGATAGCTTTTGGTTCTCACCTAATTTTCTGAGAAGCCATTTGACTTTGAGATGGTTAATCTTAACTTATAATGTATGTGAGATGTGATTAATAACATATAATTTTTATTTGTTAATTAAGTTTTATAGAAGTCAATGTGATAAAATTAAGTCTAATGTATTTTAAAATTCTAAATAAGATAATAAACTTTTTTGGATAATTAAATTAATGTTTATATAAAAATTCCAAAATGGTAAAATTGAGTGCAAAGTATACATTTTCTTATGAATAGATAAGAAGATGGAGAAGAAAAACGAATATGGGCAAATTGTAATCACGACACGCTATCCTTTACATTCGCGTGAGGTGATGAAAGATTTGAGACCGTTGTTACAACAAATGAAGGGATAGAATAAAAAGTTGCAAAGATTTGAAAGCTTTTGAACTGACTGCGATTGAATGTTGCTACTTGTACATAAAAAATGTACATAATGAATTATATAATATGATGTGAAGTAAAAAATTGATTGTATTTTAAATTGACAAATGATAGAAAACAATGTGACATTATATAATTTATTATTTAAATCTTGATATGCACGTGACAAAATTCGACTCCATTTATCCCAAAAGAGAATAGTGACTGCAATTTGTCAAAAAGGCTAAGCAGCACCCCACTCCCATTGATCAACTCCACTGAGGAAAAGGGCATTTCAGTCATTTCGTCTCCTTCATTTCTTTGACCTTTAGATGCATTCTTCCCTGCAAAAATTTTGACCTGCGCTAATACCCCGCCGTTGTGCTATCGAATAGCATCAACAGGGAGAAAAATGAAGGTTTCGTATGAGAGGAATTAAAATCCTGAAATTTGGTAGGGTTTGATCGAGAAACTTTTCTCTGATCGGAGGGGGTGAAACTGGAGAGGGGCAGTAGGACACCCCTTGTCTGATCGTGAAGTTTGTCTGGCGATACCCAAACTGTATGTGGGAATTTATGAACAACAGGTTCCAATTCATTCTTTACTTGTCTGTTTAGATGCTTATGTATAACTCATAATAATGCTTGCAATTTGTTTGAAACTTTGCCACTGTCTTTTGGGTTTTCATCTTCAGGTTTCTGTTTTGCATTGTTGAATAAAAGGAGGATACTGAAGTTTGATTTTTCCCTTTTCTGCATCTGTTGGTATGAGGCGCTTGAATCTGGAGCTGAAGTTGGCGCCGATCCTGTTGCTTCTTATATGTGGTATGCTCTCTTGAATCTTGATTTTGTTGAAAACGGAATGTTGCCTTATGAAACTGATATTCTGAATAGAGAGAGTTATCTTGTAGTTTTTATATAAAATATATGTAACATATATTCATCATTCCGCAGAAGTTTCTTTTTTTTTTTTTGAATACAATTCGTCGTTTAATACTATTGTAAAAGAAGATAATTTTTTTTTTTTTGCCAATAATTGAAGGATGACTAATTTTTCTCTCTTTTCTTGGCCTTAGTCATTTTTATAATGCAGCAATTGCAAGGTTGATGCTATGAAGGAAGGAAGAATCATATCTTCCTAACAAACAAGATTTACCTTTTGGGCACTTATGCTTGATTTTTGTTGGGAAATTGGGCAGGATATTATACTTGAGCTACATACATAAAATCTTTATATAGCTGAGAATCAGATATGTGTGTGTATGTGCACCCATATCTGAGGCTCAGAGCATGTGGGCACTTATACAAGGCCAACATTAGTATTTTTTTCTAATAATAGTTGGACCTTTTCAATTTCTTCTTCCAGCTACCATCACAACTAAGGCATTTGCTACTGAAGATGGTTATAAGAAGTGTGAACTTACTGTCAAGAAGTGGGCATTCTCTTCCCATGATTCTGAAATTAAAGATGACAAACATGCATTGCGCGACTTGCTTTTTTTCCTTCATGTACCTCGGACAGGAGGGCGAACTTATTTCCATTGGTAACTTTCTGTTTGTTATACTAATAGATCACTTCATGCCCCTCTTGCTAAAGGAAAGAGGAAGGGAAAATATCACATATAAAAGTTTTCCACACTATGTTTTATTATGGAACAAATACAAATGGTTTATGCTCATGTTCAGATTTTCCATATGCAGTTTCTTGAAGAAGTTATATGCAAATGCCCAAGAATGTCCTCGCTCTTATGATAAGTTAAGGTTTAATCCAAGGTAACATTTTCAATTTTCCTTTCATTGTGCATGCTGAAATTCATTGCTAGTGCATGAGAACAGTTTGAAGAAGTGAATGTATCTGGCAATCACACTTGGTGCAATCAAGCAAATTCTACATATTACATGTATATACCTTTCAATAACAATATGAGGCCAACTTTGCATTTCTTTCAAATGCATGTGAACTTGCGTATTTACTGCTGAGAATTCAGTTGTTGCCCAATGTTGTGAACATGACAAGCTCTAAAACCTGGCACTAGATAGGTACTTTAACTATGAAAGAACAAATTTTATCTACCTGAGTTATTAGTATATATGCTTATGATAAAAGAGTTAGGTTTTTGACATTTTGTTTAGGAATTACTTACCTGTATCTGATTTGATGATGAAAATCAGTAATTGCTGGACTTGTTTTTCTTGGAATTTTCAGCCCTGATGTTAAAGACATATAAATGCTGAAACAGACTGATTGAATGGATAACTTTCACTTGATTATTATAGTTGTCATCTAATGGATATATTGCCCTCATTTTATTGCTTCTAGGTAGATATAACCAATGTTTGCTGATGTGCTTTGCTTATACATAACTATCAAGACTCGTCATATATCTTCACAATGGAAAGATGATGCTACCTACTGGTTCCATTGCAATAACTCATTCATCATATTATATGCTTTTTTTCTCAAGATGTCTAAGCTATATATTTTGTTTCAATGAACAGAAAATCAAACTGCCGGTTATTAAGTACACATGATGACTATAGCATGATGGTCAAACTTCCCAAGGAGCAAACTTCAGTGGTTACAATACTTAGAAACCCTATTGACCGTGTCTTTAGCACTTACGAATTTTCAGTGGAGGTAGCAGCTAGGTTTTTGATACACCGTGATTTAATATCTCTATCAAGAATGGCGAAACGTGCACGTATGAAGGCAGGTGGAGTAAGCACACTGGATATCTGGCCATGGAAATATTTGGTCCCTTGGATGAGAGAAGATCTATTTGCTCGAGTATGTTTTGCAACTAGTGTTGGAAACTTCCTTTATGGAATTTTTTCCTCTCTCATCTTTTCACGATAATTCTTTAGGTTTTGTTTGTGTATTTTTCTCTGCAAATGCTCAATCAAGTAAAGTTCATTTTGTTGTGGTTGAAGCAAAATCATGATATTAGGATTTCAACATCTTTATTCTGACAACTTAGCAGTTGTATCAGACCTCAACCTGGTTGATTTTTGTCAAACTAGCTAATTGAAGTCTTGTAAATGGTGCCTTCTTAAACTAATCTTACTCTATTATTTCTTGCCATGAAACACTTATTTTAGTGAATGCCTGTCCTTCAGGCTGCATGCCCTATCCATCTTAGCTAGGATTAAATATTTGCAGGTATAGTTAGTTGCTTCGAGGTGCCATGGTCTTTAGAAATGGGATGAGCATTCAGATCAGCTTTATTTTTTTATAGCCACTTCTCTTTGTTAATTCTATTTCATATTTATATTCCCTGTCAATCCTCTGAATATATATCCATTGACTAACCTGATTTTTGAAAAGAATTTTCTGTAAAGGGACAGTATAATTTGTCATTTAATTTATACTGTAGCTGTATCTTTTTCAAGAAGTTCTCTTTCCATAAACATTGAAGGTTCTGGACAAAATTGGGAGTAAGTGCACTGAAGTATGATATTTTCTGGGTTCTCAATGTGTCACGTCGTGCTCATTGTAGTGTTTGGAAATCTTTAGAGAAATTTATTCAAAAGATTGCTATCAGGTCCTCCCCACTCACTCCATCTATTATACGGTGGTTAATAGTAATTACTGACCTAGGCGTCTGTCATGATTCTATTATCTGTTCAGGTCAGTGGTGAATCATATAATGTTTAATTTTGCCGGTGAAACAGTGTCTGGGATTACAAACATTCTCTTGCTTCACAAATTTCTAATATTTTGATTTGCTGTTTTCATCCTTCAATTCTGAATTAATGGCACCATTGTGATGCTAGTTTGTTATGGCTTGTCATTGAATATCATTTTTTAACGTATTATTTTATATTTATATGGCAGAGGGATGATAGAATTAGCAAAGGCCAATCTTATATCACAAGTAATGACTCATACGATATGGAAGAAATTTTGATGCCTCTACGTGATTATATTAATGATCCTATTGCTCAAGACATCATCCACAATGGGGCCACGTTCCAGGTATTGTAGTCTACTGCTCTTTAGGTCTTAGTGCTTGTTTGGTAGATATTTAAGTGCGTATAAGCGACGGATGCTACAAGATGTGGATTTTAAGTAGATAGTAAGTTGTGAATCTTACGAAATGTGTGGATAAAAAATATGTTTGATAAGCTCAAATTATAATTTAAGCTTTGCCAAACATGCTACTAAGCTTTATGTGATCATTTCTTTATTATTCTTGAAGGTGGGATTTAGATATTGAAATTGAAGCAATGGCAATATTGTTATGCTGTGAATTTGGGAACACAATCTTAAGTATTTTGATCAGTCATGAAAATGTGCTGTACTTGTGCATTATGTAATATACATGAAAATAGTTGGCATGGAATGGAAGTTATAGCATATGGTCTTTGAGGATGTATGAAAAATATGTTATGCAATTTATAGAGTAATTAGTGCCTCATTGTCCAAGATTTAGTTGTAAATTTGGCCACTGAGATGTGGATGTGCTGGGATGCAAAGAGAATAGTGAGAGACAGTTACATAGATGATAATTGTTGACATGTGATTTGCGATCTTTGATGTCTTTCTCAGACCTTGTGTCTCTAATCTAGACTTCAAAATTATTCACTTCACTGATTTATTTTCTGATTCATAGATTGCAGGACTTACAAACAACTCTTATATAGCCGAATCACATGAAGTGCGCCATTGTGTACTAAAGTATCAGAGTCTTGGTCAATATGTGCTTGAAGTTGTGAAGGTAATAATAAAAGGTTTCCACACCACAATCATGCATTACATGGAATATTAATACTATCTTTCTGATTTATTTCCTTATTCTATGGTTTGAATCGTAGTAGATCATTGTAAATCTTGCAGAAGAGATTGGATAGTATGTTGTATGTCGGACTTACTGAGAATCATAGAGAGTCAGCCACTTTGTTCGCAAATTTAGTTGGTGCGCAGGTGGTAGCTCAGTTGACAAAATCAAGCTCCAGTTCAGATTCTGCCATTGATAATGGTTCAGGTCAGCAATTGGAAGTAACTGGTCCAAATGACCTGTCAATAATGTCTTTGTTGCAACTAATAAAATCAAAGATACGAGCTTGAAAGGGAATTTTGGAGTCTTGGGTGTTATATAACGTCAGGATCCCACGTTACTAATTTCTTGTTTGCTCGACAAGTTTCTGAATATCTTCACTTCTATGCATCATCAGACTTTTCAATGTGCAAGTTGCCAAAAAAAAAAAAAGGGTTTACTTACCTTCACTCTAAGAACGTCATTTTTTATCTTAGAGCAGGTTGATGTCTGAATGTGCCCAATTTGAGAAGATTTGATTATATCATTTATTCAACTTCTGCCTAACTAAGCTGGATTTAATTTTCAGATCATTGTGTTTGATAAATGTTTTTATCGAAGTAATTTTCCTTTTATCTATGTGTTTGATAAATGATGAAATTTGAGCTGACCTACTCGATAGTCGTTTACCTTAAATCGTGTTCTACTTCTGCTAACAGAACAGAAATCCTTGCTTCCGAATTCCACGTCCGATGCAAATCATCAAGTGAGAACTGACTGCAATTTTGCTTCTGATCATCTTTTGAGATTGAAATTCTGGTATTGTTATATATCATTTTTCCAAATTACAGGAAAACAACGCTTACAGAAAGCTAAAGAAAGTATCATCAGCTAGTAAGGATGAAGCAGCAAATATTAATGTACACCCCCCTGCAACGGCTTGAATTTCCTCATGTTAATATTGGGATCTTCTCCCTTCTTTCTTTTCTTGTATTTTCATTTTAGCAGGCTAAGTTCTCCCTGCCACTGTAACAGATGGATGCTGGAAAACTTATGGAAGCATATGAGTCCTGCATTTCAAGCTTACGGAGCTCCCAATCAGAGCGACGCGCAAAATCTTTGAAAAGAATTTCTCCTGCAAACTTTACGAAAGAGGTATGATAGCTTAAGTTTCAGGCTTTAAACTTGTTGACTGCTTAGTAACTGTCATTATGTTATGTATTCTCCCCATCCTTTCCATTGACATCATTAGCATAACAATTTTCAGGCTCGTCGTAAGGTACCGGAACTGCTTCTCCAGGAAATTACATCACTGAACAGCCTAGATATGCAACTGTATAGTTATGCTCAGGACATCTTTGCGAAGCAACAGGCACTTATGGTGCAGAATATTGTTCTTGCAGTAAGTTTCACATCTTATTGAAATGGAATTTTGTATACATTTTTTTATTATCTTCCCGTATTCCTTTGGGGGCTGTGCGTTGCTGCTATGCTGCAAAAAAGAGAGATTGAGTTCAGTTACTAATACGTGGATAGTTTATCCTCAACATTTAAAGAGATTGAAATTAATTGGGATGATTGGGTAAACTTTCAGGTAGATTACGCTTGCAAAGTTTAAAAAAAACAGTCGTGTTGGCTATTATCTTCTGAGAGCTATATTTCATGGAGCTGGCTTTTCTTTTGAGTTAGAAGGGTAAGGATGAGAAAATTTCTCGTTTATAATTGAGGAAATTTTGCATCAGATATGACAAAGAAATCTGTCGCCTCTACCTACAACCTTTCGATATATCTCTCAAGCCCCATGACTGGACGTAAGGAGCTTTAGATAATATAATTCCACTCATTTTTACTAGTGTCATTTTACTCAAGTTTTTTCAGAGCAATACTATAAGGATGAAGGCTTAGTTTCGTTGTTTCAGAGTCAATAGTTGAATAGTGTACTTATTTTTTATTCTTGATTCTAAACCAGGGTTTGGCTTACTAGCTTATACGTTCTCATGACTCGTATTCTTATTCAACTTTTGTGAAATAATCCAATTCTTTGATGCACAAAGTGCTACCTAAAGAATGTCTTCAACAAAGAGAACTTGATCTCTTTTTTCCTTTTTTTTTTTCGGAGAACTTTTTGATTCATTGCCTTTACAGCAGATTGGTCAACTTCAGGCTTGAGTCAGAAAGTATCTGCTCTTCCCGTCTCTTTGGCCATAATACAGCTTAATGTACATGTACATTAATTCTATTCTTTGATTCTATGCATACTAATAACGAAGTGGACAGATAAGTGGTTTCTCGATTGTCTGTCCTCTGCTCTCACTTCATGTCTGTCACCCATAAATGATAAATATGTACAAGTGCATATATTCTATTGTTTATTCTTTTGATTCTATGCTTATTTTTAACAAAGTGGAGCGATACGTGGTTTCTCGATTATTTGTCATCTGTTTTCACTCCATCTTTGTCACCCGTGAATATGGACATTCACTTCAACTTGCTCATCCCCCCATTCAGAATTTTGACTGCCAGAACCTCATTTTTTCTCCCTGTATTAACTTCAAGTATTTTTTCATTTTAGTTTCTTTCTGTAAAGGAAAAAAATTCCATTTTCATGTTGATATTATTTTTGTTGTGTTAGCTTTAGTGTAAATGTTTTGCATCAAAATCCTTTACCTTCCTTACAAAAAAATGGAACGTTTGTCTCTCGACTAATGTATTTTAACTACAGGAGAATCTACCAAGTACGCATGATGAACACACATACAACAATTCATACAGCCTCCCCTCATGGAAAGTCGTTTTCTTAGTCATTGCCTCTCTCTTGGTGCTTTTCTTCGCGTTTCATTTTGTAAATGCAAGGAGGAGGACTTCGAAAGTTAAATTGTAATTTTAGTTCGAATACGTGTTGGGGATACGAACAACTGCAGAGAATGAAGCAAAAAGATGAAAAAACCTCATTGAACTGCAAAAGATGGGGCAACTTTGTAGGGAGGTGCACTGATGCCGAAGTAAAGAAACTATGGCTCATCGATGCTGCACCCTTTGTCGTACTTCAAATGCACTGCAAACTTGTTATTGCATGTTTGGTATGTTAGCTAACCAGCGTTAATCCAGCATTAGACAGTAGAAAAAGTTCAAATCTTTTCTTTACCTTTTAATCTATGTTGTAATGTTTGACAGTCAATTGAATGTCCATGGGTGAGGCTAGATGTATGTATAATTGTTTTTACCTTTAAAATCGTATTTTTTTCTTATGGAAATATAAATACTTAGCGATCCCTTTACTAAATTATTGAGATATTGGATCTATTCAATTACCAAAAATAACCAGAAAAATATTCGCCTCAAGTGTGAATTAAAGATTGCCTTGTGAAAATTTCACTCATTACTGTCTAAGGGCATGTTTGATGGGGTTTATGTTTTTGCTGTTTCTTTTTGTAGAAGAGTTTTATGAGGAAAGTATATTGGATGAATTTTCTTTAAAAACTTTTATAATCGAACAATTACCTTCAAAAAATTAGTCAAATGTGTCTAAAGTAACTTCTGAAAACATGTTTGGGATGACTTGTCTTAAAGATGCACGACTTATGCTGATCTATTTTGAACTTAGTTGGGTCCATACTAAAAATAAGTTACATTTTTAATTTTTCGAAAGTCCTACAAAAAGAACCCTATATAAATGCATTAGCGCCCCTACTTTGAGCTATACGTAGTCAACATATGATTCACTTAATTGTAATGTAACTAACAATGTCTTTACAGTATAAAGAAGCGTTCAAAAAAACCTAAATATAAAGTTTGACCCTGAGGCTTAACCACGTTTTACGATTTTCTT
Source organism: Fraxinus americana (assembly GCA_035079005.1). Lineage (NCBI taxonomy): Eukaryota > Viridiplantae > Streptophyta > Magnoliopsida > Lamiales > Oleaceae > Fraxinus > Fraxinus americana. The sequence continues at coordinate 4,914,708 of CM068720.1, read as the reverse complement.
AGTTTAGGTTTCATCTAAAATCGCATAAACTCGTAAAAATTTGAAGCTTAAGCACATCACCTAATCACCCTTTCTAGTTTTTAGAACATCTTCTATATATTAAAAGTGGCTATATAACGGAATTTCTTGTTTTTAACGGAAAAACTAACGGAATTTGTTGTTTTAACGGACTATGTAACGGAATTTTTTGTTTTAAACAAGCAGCTGCACCTTTTTTCAGTTTTTTTTATCATAACTTTGTATTCCGATATCCGATTGAGGCGATTCAAAATGCGTTGGAAAGCTAACTCATATGGCTACAACTTTAATTCAGACATCATTCTCCAATTCGATCATTTTCTATGCCAAAAATAGGTCTCAATATGAGACTAAAATATCGGAGCATAACTTTTCGGTTGGGAATTGATTTGTGATCATCTTTTGACTAAATTTGATTCTGTTGACGTTTTCCTTTATCCAATTGACTCTGAACACTCTCAAATCTTCATTGTGAGGTTCGGCACAACTTTTAAGTATTTACATTTTAATTCCCGAACTTTGGATCCTTTACAATTTAGCCATTTTCAACTATTTTCTTCGATCTCACCAACTTACATCACGACATCAAAATCACACATCTAATTATTTATCAATTACATAAACATTACATCATTAATTATTTAATTAACCAAAAAAATTACATCTTTATTAATAACAAATTAATTCTCAAACAAAACTATTAAATATAAACTAGGCAAACATGCATTGCACGTTACTTGCACCTAGTTGACTTATAAAGCATTCAACTTAATTAATCAACATATATATTATAAATAGATTAAATTTGTCCTGATCGAATTACTTAACTTAATTTTAGTTACAAATTTCACTATTTTGTCACATATATCAAACGATGTAGAAAAATCAAACGTAAATAGTTGTCCCTTGAATAGATAAAATTCTAAAAATTTTGCTTTCTGGGGGAAAAATTAAAATTGAAGGGACTAAAATTCTCATTTTTGAAGGATTAATGTGTGATACTTGTACATATAATTTGGGAGGAAATATAAGATTTTGTATCTATTTTATTTTTCTATCTCCTTGCTAATTTTTAAAGCAACTGACAATTGAAACTTTTAAAAAATTATTATAGACTGTTTACGAGCAAGAAAAATACAAGTAAACAACGCCAAATGAAATATATAAATTTAACACAATTTATTAAAAAAAAATCTTTTGAGTTATTAATACTGGAAAAATATATCAATACAGCCGTTTGAGTCCTTTTTTTTTTTTGGCCAAAAATATATTTTGAAATATTATTTTTATAGAAAATGTGTGATTAGAAAATAAGGAAAGTTTTGAATTTACGTGTTATATTATTTTATTGAAAAATACGTTGTTGAAAATAAAAAAGAAAAATTTATTTTGAAAACAATTTTGCTACACTTAGGCACCGTTTGGTAACCATTATTCTAGAAAAAAATGCATTCTTTGTGTCAAATCACACCTTTTTTGTGGTTGAAAATGAAGGAAAAGTTATTGATGTGATGAAAAATATTATTTTATTGATGAATGTGTGGTTGAAAATTGGTAGAAGAATGAGAATGAAAAAAAAAGAATGGATACCAAACAGAGGCTTAATCATAGTTGATATTTCATGATGTGGCACACAATTTAAGGAGTGATGCTACACGTACATAACTTTCTATATAATGGTCTACATAATTACATGTGGCATTCATTCAAATATTTAATTCAAATTTGACATTTACACACCAATGACAAGATAGGTGTCACATCACATTGTGTCAATCATTGTGTACATTTATTATGTACACTTAGCTCCTGTTTGACACCCATTTTTTCTCATTTTATTTCTCATTATATTTATCTTTCTTCATTTCAACCACACATTCTATTGATAAAATAATATTACACATAAACTCAAAAATTCTCCTTACTTTTTAACCACACAGTCTTCCATCAATCACTATTACAAAAATTATTTTTCAAACAAAATGGGTGTCAAACAGGAACTTAACATTTTCCCAATTTAACCAGTGATTTTAGAAACACTTAAAACAATCAATGGTCTTGATCAGTGGCAAACCCAGGTTCTAAACTCACCCCGGACGGACGTTGACTAGTCAACGTCAATCAATCAACGTCGACCATCAGCTATCGTAAGAGCGAGATCGTTTGTTAATATTTAATTATATAATATTAAAAATTATTCAATCTATATGTAAACGCACTAAAACATAAAAAATATGTATATATGAAAACGTAGTTCAATACAACTAAAAGTACTAAAGAAATACGCAACACAACATATTATGTAACTGTGATCTTAGACAACTATATTCTACGAGATCTCATGCTTTGAAAACGTTGCAATATTATTTCATTCTCAATTTTTTCAAAAATCTCTTTCTCCATGTACACCACCAAATTGTTATTCAACCAGTCGTCTCCCATTTTGTTGCGCAAGTCACTCTTGATTAGATTCATAGCATAGAATACTCTTTCAACACTTGCAGTTGCCACGGGTAATATCAAAACCAATGTAATCAGCCTATAAACCAATGGAAAATAACAAGAGCTTCATGTTTCAACTAACTGCCGAGCCACACAAGAAATGCTATTGAGATTAAAGAAGGCTTCAGTAATTCTCACATATATAAGGAACTTGTCAAGTTCAGGTCGAAGCAATAAAAGCTCTTCATTATTGAAGTCCAAAGGATACAACTGAGCAAGACGTAACAATTTATCCCTATCAAAAGCTGCAAAGGAATCTCCTGGATTTAAACACGAAATGCAAGTTTGGAGCTCAGTAGTTGTCTCGGAACAACGATCATTCAACTCTTGCAAGATTGAGTCTATCACGTAACAATACAAATCAACATAAAAACGATGATAATAAATCACCTGCTGAGTTCCACGCCTAGGCCGACCTCTCAATACTACAATATCCTCCATATTAGGCACAAAAATATGTCTAACACCACAAAACTCAATCACCCTACTCAACAAATTATCCCAGCCATTGTCTCTCATGTCCTGCAATGCATACTTACATAAATTTAATAAACCCACAACATTCTGAATATCCTGATCCTTCTTCTGTAAGGCTTGTGAAAAGTTGTTTGTAATTGCTAGAATTTCAAACATGAAGTGGAGACTGAATACAAACTCAAAGCTCTGCATAGTGTCCATCTGTCTGTCGACCATTGATTTATGCTCTAAATTTACGTCATCTTCTGATATATCCTCAAGAATATCTATGATAGCATTAAACATATTAATAACACGAGTAATTGTCAGTAGGTGTGAGCCCCATCTAGTATCACCTGGGCGTACCAAACTCATTTCTTGAAACTTACCACTACCACCACAAAGTTCCCCAATATTAAACTTTTCCAAAATCTCGGCATGGTAACTTGTTCGAAGAGCATCTACACGCTTACATGATGCACCCACCGAATTCACAATAATAGTAAGCATATTAAAAAAATCACCAAGCATGTTATTCCTACGTGCCATTGAAACAACTGTCAACTGAAGTTGGTGAGCAAAGCAGTAAACATACATAGCATGTTGGTTCTCTCTTAAAATTAAAGCTTTCAAACCATTGAACTCACCTGACATAGTGCTTGCTCCATCATAACCTTGACCTCTCAGACTAGATATGCTCAACCCATGAGTAGAAAACATTGCATCAATGACATCCTTAAGTGATTTGGCACAAGCATCAGCGACATGGGTAATGCCCAAAAAAGGCTCCTTCACGACCCCACTTTGGTCAACAAACCTCAAAATAACTGTCATTTGTTCTTTTATAGAATTATCACGAGCCTCATCAACCAAAATTGAAAATAAACAATCACCCATCTCATTGATAATAGCCCTTGTTGTCTCTACGGCACAACAATTAACCAAGTCCTTCTGATCTTTGGTGAAGTCATTTGCTCATTTCTAGGAGCATTAGTGAATAATACCTCTTTAACTTCCTCACAAAGAGCTGCATACCAGTCTGGTAGCTCAATTAGATTTCCTCTATTAAGAGATTCTTTGGATTCATCATGACCATGAAATGGCAATCCTTGCATCAAAAGGAATCTAGTACAATCTAGCACCACAGTCAATCTCGTCCTGTAACTTTTTTGTTGACTATTACTTTGACTTGAAATAATATAAGAGATACTTTGCTTTTAATTCATCGAGTTGGTACACTTTGCAAAAGCTTGATTATGAGCATTATCAAAGAGATCAACATGATCTTTCAACGTCTATTTGTTCTTCCAATCCCTAAAGCCGATTTTAGTGAATATATGTCCACGCCCTTGACCTCCTCTATCGGGTTTGAACAAGTAGCAATGCAAACAATACGCCGCATCATTTTCTATACTGTACTCCAACCAATGAAATTCAGAGAACCACTCTTTCTGAAAACACCTATTATCATTCCCTATCTTTCTTCTTGGAAAGTCATGTCCATATGGTTGACAAGGACTCCAAGTATGCCATCCTAACCTCATCTTTGATATAGTGATATTGGGATCGTATAAGTCGATGGGGGGCGTTTCCGTGGATCAGATACAAGATCATCCCCATTGAATTGAGATCGGGACTTCTTTATGTTATTTAATAACTCTTGTGTTCGACTAGAATCAGTTGGGGACTAGATGCACAACTAGACAAAGAAGAACCATGTATGGACTTTCGTTTCGGTTGAAAAAATCGCTCCATAATCTGCAAAATGCCCCAATTTATTTTTCAATTAAAATTGATTAAAAAATAGTCTACACATAGTTTAATTGAGCCCAACATTTTCTTAATTAATTCTTTTCACTTATCCCTAATTTCCTAAAAACCTAAATTACCAAAATCCCCAATATTCTTAGATTCACAAATCACAAATCTGAAATCCTTAGCCAGGCTGCGAGCGCAGTATTCTTAGATTCACAAATCACAAACACATTACAATTTAAAATTACACATTCATAATTTCATATAATCATATTATATAAACAAAAACAAAAGAACAAAAACTCAAAAGTCAAATCTGGATTAACTAAATTAACCATAAAAAACAAAACATAAAGACACTAGAGAGTAGAGAAGAGGACTGACCGTCTGACCGAGACCGAGAGAACTCTGAGAACTGAGAAGCTGCTGCCTGCGTCTCTGCGTGCTGCAGTGTCGGTGCTGGTCGCCTGGTCCTGTTGGAGTGCTGGTGCGAAGAAGCTTCCCAGCTGCTGCTCTCCTCACTACCTCAGCCGTGGCCCATGCACCGCGACACCGGTCACCGGTGGTCTGCTGGAAGCTTGGAACTGGTGGTGCAGCGGCTGCAGCCACAACCCACAGGTAAGCTTCGTCTGCTTCGACCTTCGAGCCATCGCCATTGTCTCTCCCGCCTCACCTCTTCTCTCTTTTCGTTTGGGTAATTGCCAATTGGGTTTGAATGATTGAATCAATTGGGAATTTGGGATTTTGATCTTAGATTTGGACCTTGTAGAAATGGGTTGATTGCAAGCCATTGGGCCTTATTATTTAAAAATAATAGGCCCAAGCTCAAAACAAAATTACGAAGGAAAAAAAAAATTGGCTGATCTTCTTCATCGCCCGGCTCTGCAATTCTTCCCGACGGACCCAGCACGGGCTACCGCGGGAGCTGACCAGGTGCTGGGTCCTGATCTTGATTTCTATGCATCATCACAAGTTGTTTAATTGTTGTGAAAATCAGAAAATCTACCCATTTTCTTGACAATCATCATAAATTTCAAATCCACAAATCCTGATCGTTCATCCCAATCACATCAAAAAAGTATTTGCCAAGATCATCACTAGGTGGATCCTACCTGTCATCAATCACTACAAGGTTACATTTGAACCAAATGGCCCCACAACCTACTCACTCTCCCTCTCAACAAAAAAAAAAAAAAATCACAAAACCCAACGACCACCCCTCACCTCACCTTAGTTACCATGCACCTTACCACACGCAAAAAATGTCATTAAACAAGCCCTAAATTTACAGTCTTCTATGATTTTTCCCCCATTTCTAAGTTAAATGCATTGTACTTTCACTTTTAGCCAAAGTCCGATGAGTGCAGTCACATTCATAGATACAGAAAATAAGGCAAAACAAAAAAAATTCCCCACTGCCCCCTATCTTGTTACCCTATCTTTTTATCTGCTAAAAGCCCTTTTCTTTTCTATCTCTGCAAAAACTCCTCCATGCCCTAATGGCTTGAAAAGGGTATAGGGTTTATGTTCTGGTAAGTACTAAAAGCACGCTTCCTTATAGTGCATTTTCTTACCCATCTCTTCATACCCTTTTTTTCTGAGTTTTTTTCTCTTTTTTACTGCAAAAGTTCACTCTTTTCCCCCAATTTTACATTCCCCTCACTGCGTGCATTTTCCTTCCAAAAATGGAGTCTCAAAACTGTGTATTTTTAACCATTTTTTCTTGGGATACTTCTTTTTTTGGGCCTACAGAGGTTTTTTTATGTGGGTTTTTTTATGATAATGCTTTTTTTTTTCCTTCTTCTTCTTTGCTTTTTCTCAGCTGCCGACAGAGCCGCTGGTTTTTTCTTCTTAGCTTTTTAGGGCTAACGTTTGAATTGAAAGTGAAAAGGAAATGAATAGAGGTGTCCTGTCATATAAGAAAAATCAAAAAAGAAAAGGACTTTTTCCCTCATTTTCTATTAATAAAACCACGTGCATTTTATCTTACATTTCCTGGTTAAGAATTTACTATTTCCATTTTCCACCAAAAATTTGATGAGCTGGAGAAAAATATATTTTAGTTTTAGTACATTTTTTTCTAATTTGTGTTTTTATTTATCATTCTCGTGTTATAATGATTGGCTACTATTAATTTGACAAGTACTTAATTAGTAACTACTGAAGTCTTAATTAGAATGTAAAATATAGTATTTTATATAACAAGCGGGGAAGAAATCGCAAACAAACAGAGGATTCCAAGAATCTTATTCATAGGATTTCTATGTTTGGTTTAGTCTTTAAATGGTACCAAGATTTTCAAGAAAATTGGTCATTTTGTATCTTCTCTCAAAATTGTTCCATGTACATAAAACTCTCGTAGCCCATATGATAATGTTACGAATGTTTTAGTACTAATCCAATCTATTAGATAAAATCAATTTATTTGTTTTCCTTATTACTATATACGGATATCTTCTCTTACCTTAACCGATAAAATCAGCCTCCTTGTTATATTATTGATATGTATAAATATGACATATGATTGTCAGTTATCTTAGTCTTGGTCCTTGACATGGCTTCCTTTTGCTAGATTGTGTTACATTGTTTGTTTTTTGCAAATTCCTCAGAATATGAATATGGTAGAACCTAAAAGCTGTTGGGATGGGATTGTTAATGGGGCCGCGGCCGATGAAGAGTTTGAGAGCATACTCAGTCTTTTGGATTTTCCCATGGAGAGTTTGGAAGGAGATGGATTGGTTGGAGAATGGGATGTGAGTAAGGCACAATTCCTGGGGCCTATTCCAACCGACACATTGATGGAGTTGCCACCAAATCCACGTGGCAAAAGTGGCACAGTGTTACCACATCCCCTGCCTAAATCGGTTGCTCCAGTGAGTTTAACATGCCAAGTTCTATGAAATTAGTGCGTAGTATTATATATGCTGTAATTGACTGGTTGATGAGTTATCGTTTTAATACTTCTGGATCTGGATTTTTGTTCTTTAAATATTATTCTCATCTTTTTTGTAGAATGAGCAATTGTGTAGGGCATAGAGTCCGTGGGTCCATATTGAAACTGAGATGCAAGGACAAAAGATAAAAAAGATTATTTCCTCGACTGGCTTGAGATGTGTCAAGTTGATGCGCTTATAACTAGGGTATTAGTGTGGCCACCTACTAGGGGAATGACCCTCGTTGCAGATGAGCAACCTGAAGTGGTTGCTTCCAGTTGAAGGTAGGGTTCACAAAATCACCTGGCTGGGAGTGTGAGTTGCCAGACATCGGTTCTTACAAGGAGGGTTTGGGTTTGTAATGGTTCTAAGTGAGTACATTGCTGTTTGTTAAGTTAAGATTGGTTAGTGGGCTTATAAATACTTGGACAGCCTTCTCATACAAGTTAAGTTCTACTCATCTTTGGAACGAAACTTGTTGCAGTCGTGGTCACCTGTGGACAACTGCTACTATTCAAAGACTGGGTACCCAAAAGTCACCGAGCTCTGAATATGGGTTCCTGTGGATGTTAATTTTACAAGCAGAGAATTGTAACGATCTGAATTAAGTCCCACATTTCTAAGACTTGGTCTTTGACTTATAAGCACTTGGGCATCCACTCCTTAGAAGCTGGTTTTGAGGGTGGTTCTACTCCATGTGCTTGCGATTATCCTAGTAGTGACCTTAAATTACCAGTAGCACCACTTTTATAAACCATAGACATTCATGTTTAGGAATTGTCTGACTGCAATTGTCATCTAACCGATTTCTAGTGGGTCGCAAACGTAAGGAGGTCATTACAGCATTACCAATAGGTATTCATGACTTGTTATTCCATGATGATGAAAAACTTTCCAACTCCCCTATTGCCTTCTAATTTTAACTCTATGGACTCAGCACTTTCTATACAAAGTGTAAAGATTATGCTTTAGAGCATTCCTTCGTAACCATGTAATTGCGCATCTAGAAATGGAACTGTCATATGGTGTGGTACTCTGTTCCTTATGAAGCTTCACGTCGTGTTTATGAAATTCTGAATTCATGAAATTCAATGTGACTTGCTAAGCTTTCTAGTTTAAAATACATTTTACACATGGCAGCAGGGTGTTCAAAGCCGAGAAAAGTTGATATATCATTTATGATGCACTTGTTAGCTACTTGAAAATATGTGACCTCAATATCTGTCAAGGTCCACAGGTCATTCTGGAGTTTTTGCATCTCTCTTGATCTCAATTGGTGACATTCTTTGGAGCCAACACAAAATCTTTTCTGTTCTGACTAAATATTTGTGGTGATCATCAGACCAAACCCCTCCTTTGACGAAATTAGAATTATGACCGACTGTTGAACTGGTCATTATTTAAACCGAAGATGGGTATTTAACAGCATATTGTCTGCATCTCATGCAGGGGTCACTCCCCCTCTACCCCCCCCCCCCCCAACCCCACCTTTATCGGGCTTTTGTGGTGGTTTTGTTGTTTAGTTGGTGACCCGATACCACCATATTAAGTATTCATGCTGTATGCATGCTTTGTTTAAAGTTTTTGATCTTGTGTGGAACCTAGAATGCAGAACTAAATAGCTGTATAATCATTTTTATGCTTTATTTCTTCTATTATGCCATAATTTCTTCTCTGATCATTCTTTTGATTGCTTTACCATTAAGATTGATGAAACTCGTGAGCAAAAGAAGCTTCCAGAAGAAACCTCCAGCTCAATTATTCTCCGCCAGCATAAATTTACTGAGGCCCAAGAGTGCGGTGTTTTCCAGACGCAAAGCCCTGTTTCTGTGCTTGAAAGTAGCAGATGCTGCTCTGTTGGGAAGTGTGTGCCGATCAAATCTAAGCGAGTTAGATTTCTTCCATGGTCGTCAGCTGGCATTGTCATTCCAGTTCAAGCCAGATCTAAGCGAGTTAGATCCTCAACTGTAAACCCATGGCTTTCGATTTCTTCCACCTCTAAGAAGACTTCAAATTTCAGGAAGAACAAAGACAAGAGGAAGAAATTGTCCCAAATTCCAGTTGCCAATGAAACCATGGACAAAGAATTTCAGAAGGCTAAAGCTTCATCAATGGTGTCGGATTCTGTAGAGCTACAAAATACTTTATTACAGCGGGTTGCAGCGTCAAAGAAATGCACACATTGTGAAGTGACAAAGACACCGCAATGGAGGGAGGGACCAACAGGGCCAAAGACTCTTTGCAATGCATGTGGGGTTCGATACAGGTCAGGACGCCTATATCCAGAATATCGTCCTGCAGCAAGTCCTACATTTGTTCCATCGGTGCACTCCAACTCCCACAAGAAGGTGATAGAGATGAGAAACAAAGGTAAAGAACACGTGGCTAAGGTCGAGGAACCCCTAATTTCCCCACATCCCGGTTTTGTTCCCATGGGAAGCTATTTGTTCGATTTTATATGCTGAAATTAACAATGTGAGGATCTAGTTATTGGACCGGTTTAGTTCTAAATTTTTTTTCAGAATGTTTGTTTCTTGTTCTTTTTCCTAGATGTTTGCTGGTATGGTGACTTGTAGCTAGAATTGTGTACAAAAATGAAATGGAATCTTGAATAGTATGAAGGAGAAGCCGGATATGGTTTAGGCTTTGAATTTTTCCATTTTCATTTATGTTCTTTCTGAATCTTGTTTTCGTGGTGGTAAAAGTTTGCAGTTGCTGCATTTTGATTCTGATAAGATGTGAGTGTTTTATAAATATATTACCATATTTCTCTGAAAATTGTGAGTTAAACAATTGATGGCTAAGCTTAGAAATTAACTTATAAGTAAATAAATTATTAATATTATTATAAAAAGACTTAAGAGATGAGCCCAAATATTAGTTGATGCTTTTTGAGATGCTTCTTTGGAATATTGGGATAATGTATTTAGAAATTGTATCAGTTGAATTTGAATGGTATATTCATCTTGTTGAAAAGACCTTCAGCAAAGATGCTAGAAAATGAAAGCATAAAGTGTTAAGAAACCAAATTTCTTTCTAGCTCCTCTTTGGTGAAAATTTAATTTAAGTCGAAGTCAATAATTAATTTTAACTACACATTTTATAAGATTCATAATTTTTCATAACGTTTTCCATGAAAGGTGGGGACGTTATGTAATTATCCATTTGAAGAATTTCCCCGTTCCATCACGTTCAGAACTTTCTTTATATACAAATCTAGGTTTTATTTCATGCATTATGCCAAGAAATTGATATCCATGATGCGATTTCATATTTTCCCGATTTCTTAGCTATCCATGAAATCCCTAATAGCCGTGAAGAAATATTACACTTCAATCCGAAAATCATATAGTTTCGACCTTTTTCTTATATCATTTAAAGATTCTTTCACAAAGTCCGCGATTCATACTAAGATTCCGTCGATTGGAAATTTTCCGGTATGTATGTAAACCCTATTAGTGGTCTAGACATGTCCACACAATCCCGTTTGAAAAAGAGTAAATATCCAACATAAATTCATATCCTCCAGTAGTTTGAAATCGGAAAATGGCAACACCAATTCATCGCTGCACATTGGGTTCGAGCAAGAACAAACACCTACTTGAAGGTACACCACAAGCTGCTAATTCGTCACGCCGTATCACGAATGTAGTGAATACTGCTTCGAGATTATTGCTGAAACAAAGAAGAAGATGAACAAAAATGACTCGGATTGGTTTCTTATTTATAATGTAGTGAATACTGCTTCAAGACCATTGAAGGTTCCATCGCCGAACCTAGCACCAAAAAGAAAAGGATTTTGCTCCCACATAAACCACAGGCAAGTTACATTTTCAGATTACAAAAAATGGGAGAAAAAAAAAATTGGCTTTACATTACGTATGAGGTACTTGAACGAAATTACATATGTGCAAAAGTAAAGCTAATATCAGAATCATAGCCCTTCAAAAAATTGAAATGGAAAAATTGATGGAATGGCAAAAACCTTCGAGCCAAACACATCTAGATCTAACTCGGCGTGTCAACTATTCAAACATGGTTGAAGTTGATTGAAGTATGCAATACAAATTTGGACATTGTATCGCACATCATCAGGCATGACACGAAGTTGAAGGTTGTAGTGATCGACAACCATGTGTTGTCAAAATCCTACCATGAGAAGTAAAAAACAGTTTTTTTATAATGGATGGATATGATGATATCAAATAGGATGTTGTCATCCAATATTGTCAACCAATGTTGTACATGTAGCATGATTCTTTATGTAAATGCTTTTGCTAGTTCACGAATATGCTACAATGTTTTCAATTAGTGAAATGACAATATCGTCATTTTGCTCCCCGACAATCTTTCATTGAATCTGGTATTTTCATTGATAAATATGGATATGCCATGTTATGTCACACGGAATTATATATGCTTCTTTTTTTTTATACTATGGATGTTTTATTTCTGTTTTTTTTTTTTTTTTTTGCCAACGACCTCCACTCCCTTCGTCCACGTAATGTGTTGTCATGTAATGCTTTCAGAGCAATGCTATGTGTACAAAATTGGATTACAAAATTATTTGACAAAATGAGTATGGAAATAATTTTGGAATATTGCAATGACATCGCCCATTTCGGACATTGCAATGGAAATCATTTTAAAACAAAATAAAATTCACAGAATCTGCAATGGACGATTGAATGGCAAATTACGTGTCCTAGCCCAGCACTTACCATACTCGAATGGTAAACGGGGCGGGAAAAACAAACACGATTCATTTCTCGAATATTTCGAATTTGTCCGAGATATTTTATTTATTTATTTAATTTCATATGTTTCAATTCAAGACGTAGTGAAAAATATAATGATAATGATATAAATAAATAAACGGGACTATAAATTGAGATTTTTTTCAATTATTGCCAAGTTACCATCCCTATGACATTAATGTGGTTGTTACATATATTATCAGTGATCCTACATAGACATAAAAGAAGTGAACATTAAAAACCTCGTTTTACGCATTAATACTTGTGTACTGAACATAACACAAACCACAGGTTTTTATTGTATCACTTCTTATGTCATTATTTCGAGTAGGATGTCATGAGTATTTAATGACCACATCAATGTCTTTCATTAAACAATGTGACAAAATTGAACGAAGTTACCCAAAATTTAAACAACATTCAAATATAGTGATTTAGGCAACACAACACAAAATAAAATAAAATGACTAATTTGAAAATTAAATCAAAGCATAGTGACCGTAGATACAAGTAACACGTACCATTTATGATCAATACAAAGAGTGGTCCAATGTACAAACAACATGAGTGGATGCGAGTGTGTCATCAAGTAGTTGAAGAACGTTGCTTGTCGCATGGTGCCTTTTGGACCTTTTTTTTTTAACCTTCCTATATTATAATTTATATTTACAAATTAGCCATTGCCAGATAAGTCGAGTTACCATTCAGGTTAGTTAATATGGACGAGTCTATTTAGATGATTCGATAAGACAATAGCAATGATTCGGGCGGTTGGTGGCCCCTCCCGGAGTTGCGAGTCCTTGTCGCTGCATGAGTGGTAGTGTTAAAATTCATAGGTTATAGGAGAACGTTCTTGTCAGTATTATTAATGATATTCTATCGACTCTGATGATCAAATTAGTGATTGGTAACAATAAAATCCAGTAAATTTACCTTGTTATGTATAATGAATGTATTGATATTTCTATGTGTAGAGATAGCAATATTTGGAGAATAAATGACATATCTCGTCACATGCAATAGTAATTTATCTAGCTTTTTAGTGCGTGTAACAATACTTTCCCGACTTTCCTTGTACATTAATATGTTACTATATATTCCTTGTAGACATCATCATCATACCTTGTTTGTTTATAATGCTTATGTCAAGTTATCCTTGTTTGACGCACGCACTAGCTAAGCACAATTTTTGAAATATCCTTTTCAATTATAAGTATTTTATTATATTATTTGTTGATAAATGATCTCATCACGTTGAATCGTCAAATAATGTCACGTGAACACGAAAATAATCTACAAAATCTTTAAATACGTCTTAGCTGTCATGTGAATTGAAAGAACGTTTCCTTTGTCAAATGCTAATAAATGATGGGAAAATATGTCAACGAGAGATCAATATATAGACTTAATGCATAAATGTAATGGGATTATAAAAATTGAAGGTTACATTTTTTGTCCTTATTCTTTGCTAAATGTAACACATTTATTATTGGTCCTTTTTAGCATAAATTATCACTAACATTTTAATTATATAATAAAATTCGTCACTACCTCCAATTTGACCATTAATTGATGAACTCGTCATTCTCTTTTTTTAAAAAAAGAGCCGTAAAACAGCATAAAATAAGGTTAAATTGCAAATACAATTTCATAACTTTTCAACAAGTAAAAGTAAATCTCAATCGTGCTATAAGATTAGATTTTTATGACATAAAATTTTGATAGAAAACATTTGGCGTGACAACATTGGAAGATGGGGAAAAAAAAACCAATCATGTTCGGTAACATCAACGTAGACATCAATTCTGTTAAAATTTTCCTGTATTTAGAGCTTTTTATTGTTAAAAAAAACTTCATCTACCCCAACCAAGTTCACCCACCCACGCCATTCATTCCTAATCCACCCTCACGTGCAGTCAAATAAATACCAAGGATTATTCAACAACCCGCAACATTTTTGAACACGCTTTCATTTTTTTTTTTATTATTATTTTTGGAATTTCATAGCAATTTCTTATAAATTAGTTTTTTATTTTGGCAAATATGCATATACTTAGTATTTCTAATATAGAAGTTCATTGTGTTCGAAATCAAATTATTGGTATTGACCATGATGTGGAAACGTTGTTGTGAACTTTCTAGGCAAATTAAAAATAGACTAGTGTCCATGTATGTTAATGTTGTACATAAATGTGTTCGAAATCAATGACTAGAATTGTGAATAACGTGTGACATTTTACGTGGATAAAGAATAGATCAATATGTGCTACTATCTTCTAACATTCATATTCTGAATATTATCTTAAATAATTGGCTTACTTAGGTAGTTTATCTCTTTCAATGTAAATTTGCATGTGGAATTTTACCATAATTTGTGTAATGTTTAAGGTGGAGCAATTCTTTCACAACATTAATTCACTTTAGCCGTCTATTAATTAGCACTTTCAATATGTTTGATCGATGCCTTGTAAGAATAGGGAATAGACACATCCACAAGAGATGAGATTTGCTGTCCAAATGACCGTCCAACCAATGAATTATTGACATGTCATCAATTTGATTGGTTAGTGGTAAAGTTAATAAGGGTAAATTTGAGATGATATATTAATTATTGATAACATGTCAATAATTCATTGGATGGACAACTATTTGGATAGCAAAATTAGATAACGGAATTTGACATGAATCTTATTGTTTTAAGAAACAGATCGTTTCAACAAATAAGTTTAGATCGCATGCTTAAATTCTTATTATACTTTCATTTACTAAAAAGTCAAATGCAACTAGATCATTTGCAACCACAACCGATTTTAGATGTTCGCTTGTAATTCTTTAATTCTAGACGTGTCGCATATGGACATTCACTTAGACGGAATTTCAGCATCTAAATGCACGTGACATCAACATAATGACAGAATTTCCTTAATACTTCTAAATATAAAAGGATTCTATTTTCATAATCCCTCCTTTTTTTCATTAGCCTCCCACTTTCTATATTCTTCTTCAATTGAAAATGTGCCATACCATATTTGTAATATTGGGCCTTTTATTTTATGCCAATATTATTTTGACTATTTTATTTAATTTCATAATTGTGCCATACAATTTTTTTTTTTTTAACAATCTTGATTGATAACTCACACTACAACATCACATTCATCAATTTTAAAAACTCTTTTTTAAATCAATAGTCTATATTTTGACAACATCAATGTTGTCAACTATGATTATCAACAATACTAGGCAAATGGAATTTGGGTTATTCCACTTTACCAGAAAAGTGATTAACAGATGAAGTAATATAATGTTAGTTGACAAAATGTGATTTGATGAATAAATTTTGTTCAAAATAATTCAATGATAAAGTGTCATATGACATTATGTTAACCATCCTGTCAAAAATTATGTCTGTATAGCATGATTCATGGAATTGTTAGATATTTTTCATCATTTTGCATGTATTATCTTTTGTTTTGCGAATGTTTTGCCGCTCCGACTAGTGTTTGCCGCTACGCAACGGGGATCGACTCCGCCGGTCGAGTCGCGGGGGTCGAGGGGGCAGCGCCCCCCGTGGGGGCTCGAGGGCAACGCCCCCGAAAGAGAATTTTATTTTCAGAAGTTTTTGAATAGGTATGTTTCTTCCAACAGATGCGTCCATTCATTTCAAGGGACACACCTATTCAAAAGGTTGCCTCCATTCCTATATATTCTGGGCGAATTCTCATTTGCAAGACACTTTTTAAAACTTTCTATTCTTCTATCTTTCTCTTGGCATCATCAGTTTCTCTATAGAGTGTTTCTTGGTTTGATCAAATAGTCACAATTTGAATCAAACGCCTCCATTGTATCCTGAGAGAGATTTTCTATCATACCCCGGTCGTGACTTTGTTGGAAAGGGGAGAAACATCTCTTAAAAGATAACGATTTTCGTGCCTTGGAGTTATTTATTGTTCCAGATTTCCTACTTATTTCCCAACAGTTTTAAGAGATGGCATCGTTTCAAGATCTGGCAGTAAATGAATCTGTGGCACCTTCAATTAAAGTCATGAATCAGGATTTGATACGTCTTGATCGGTTTGATGGACAGAATTTCACGCGTTGGCAGGAGAAGGTTTTATTCTTCTTGACAGCAATCAAACTGTCCTACATTCTGAGTGATGATCTTGCGCCTATTCCAGAAGAAACAGAAGATGATTCAGATGAACGCAAGAAGGAATTACAGGATCAACGACAGAAACGAAAGGATGATGATTTTCTGTGCAGAGGCCATATTCTGAATGCACTATCGGATACTATTTACAGCGCACACAGGACTATCGGAACAGCAAAAGAATTGTGGTTGGCATTGGACAACAAGTATCGTATTGAAGAGGCAAGCAACCAGAAATTCTTGATCGGTAATTACTTTGATTTCAAGATGACGGATAGTAAGTCTGTTCTTACCCAAGTACATGAATTACAATTTACAAATTATTGTTAGTAATCTTAAGAATGCTGAAATTGTCTTGCCTGAACCATTTCAAGTTGGAGCCATTATTGCAAAATTACCAAGTTCATGGAATGGCTATAAAAAGAAACTCAAACATGATGAAACCAAGCATACCCTGGAATCCCTCATGCGTCATCTGCGTATTGAGGAAGACTCTCGTAAACGAGATAATAATGATCAAGTGGCAGAAAAGGCGAACGTGGTTCAAGGAAATCATAAGGGTAACAAGAAGCGTAAATACTCCAATTCTAAGGGAGATTATGCAGAAACCTCTAAGAAAAAATTTAAGGGGGATTGTTTCTACTGCAAGAAACCTGGTCATACTGCTCGTGAATGCCGACATCGAATAAAAGACGAGAAGGCAAAGAATGAGAAGACAAAGAAGGATCAAGTAAATGTGACTGATGGAAATTATGATCCAAACCTTGTTGCTGTGGTGGAAGAAGCCAACTCAGTCGGAGTTGAAGTAGGGTGGTGGCTGGATACCCGGCTACAATTCATGTAAGTAATGATAGATCTCAGTTCAAGACTTACAAAGAATGCACCGATATGGGAGAGGTAAGAATGGGTAACAATGTTCGTGCCAAAGTTGTTGGAATTGGATCAGTTGAACTGAAATTCACTTCGGGAAAGAATCTGACTTTGGCAGAAGTTCTCCATGTACCTTAAATGTCCAAGAACCTGATTTATGGGGATCACCTTAACAAGGCAGGTTTTAAGCTTATAATTGAGTCTGATAGCCTTATAGTATCTAAGAATAATGTCTTTGTCGGAAAAGGTTACTTATGTAATGGTATGTTCAAAATGAATCTAATAAAAGATAACTTTGCTTATACTGTTGATTCTTTACCTTTATGGCATGCTAGATTAGGCCACTTAAATTATAAATCCATTAGGAACATGCATAATCTAGGAATTATTCCTAAATGTAAGTTTGATGATGTTAATAAATGTGATATATGTGTTCAAGGTAAAATAACGTGTAAACCACATAAATCTGTTATGCGAACATCTGAATTACTTGGTCTTATATATTCTGATGTAGCCGATTTGCATAGTAAAGTTTCACGTGGAGGGAACAAGTACTTTGTGACCTTTATAGATGATTTTTCGAAATATGCTTATGTATACTTACTAAAAAGTAAAGATGAAGTTTTAAACAAATTTCTTATTTACAAAGCAAAGAGTGGAAAATCAATTAAACCGAAAAATTAAAGTCCTACGTTCTGATAGAGGAGGTGAATACCAAGTAGCAGAATTAGCAAAATTCTGTGAAACTAATGGTATAGTTCACGAGTTTACTCCACCATATTCGCCGGAATCAAACGGAGTAGCAGAAAGGAAAAACAGGACTTTAGTTGAAATGGTGAATTGCATGCTGATTAGTTCTGGTTTGCCCGACCAATGGTGGGGTGAAGCACTCTTAAGTGCATGTTATACTCTAAATAGGATTCCTATGAAGAAGATTAACAAAACTCCATATGAGTTGTGGTTCAACCGGAAACCTAATATTAGTCGTCTCAAGGTGTGGGGATGTCTCGCATATGTGAGAAAACCAAATCCAGAGATTACTAAATTAGGAAATAAAACTTATAAATGTGTATTTATAGGTTATGCAAGAAACAGTACTGCTTATAGGTTTCTGAAGTTAGAATCCTATGATGTTATCGAATCAATTGATGCTGAATTTTTTGAACATATATTCAAGTCTTCATCTATGCAAACTGAAAATAATATTACTTCTAGTTCTTCTAAGAGAGTTCATGAAGAATCTCTTGATGAAACTTCTGTTGAACCACAATCGGAAATAGAACCTAGAAGGAGTAAGAGACAAAGAAAAGAAAAATCTTTCGGACCTGAATTTGTGACTTATTTGCTAGAAGGTGATGTAAATAAAATTACACATCAGACTAAACTAATGCTTAATGATGATAGTGATCCTGTCACATACTCAGAAGCTATTTCCTCTCGAGATGCTGTACTTTGGAAAGAAGCAATCAATGATGAAATGAGATCCATTATGTCAAGTCAAACATGGAAATTGGTTGATTTACCTCGTGGCTCTAAACCAATAGGTTGTAAATGGATTTTCAAGAGGAAATTAAATGCAGATGGCTCTATAAATAAATATAAAGCTCGATTAGTAGCTAAAGGTTTTAAACAACGTCATGGCATAGATTATTTTGATACTTATGCTCCCGTAGCAAGGATATCATCCATCCGCGTATTGCTATCTCTTGCTTCAACTCACAATTTAGTTGTCCATCAAATGGATGTAAAAACGGCTTTTCTAAATGGTGACTTAGAGGAAGAAGTATATATGGAGCAACCTGAGGGTTTTGTTTTACCTGGACAAGAAAAGAAGGTTTGTAAACTAGTCAAGTCTCTTTATGGTTTAAAACAAGCCCCTATGCAATGGCATGAAAAGTTTAATAAAGTAATGTTATCTAACGGTTTCAAGATTAATGAAGCAGACAAATGTATCTATTCTACATATAGAAAAGGTGCATGTATTCTTATTTGCTTGTATGTAGATGACATGCTTATTTTTGGTCCTAACTTAGATAGTATTAAGGAGACCAAACAATTACTAGAGTCTAACTTCGACATGAAGGATTTAGGCGAAGCAAATGTGATCTTAGGGATTAAAATAATAAGAAAAGATGGATGCATATCGCTGAATCAATCTCATTATGTTGAAAATATCCTTCAAAGATATGGTCATATGGATCAAAAACCCGCATCAACTCCAATAGATCCGAGTATTAAGTTAATGAAAAATACTGGTAGATCTTATGACCAACTACAATACGCAAGTGTAATTGGAAGTCTTATGTATGCTATGCATTGCACAAGACCGAGATATTGCATATGTAGTTGGCATATTGTGTCGATTCACTAGTAATCCAGGTAAAGAACATTGGAATGCGGTTTCAAGAGTTCTAAGATACTTGAAAGGAACTATTGATTATGGATTACATTATCAAGGGTTTCCTGCTGTACTTGAAGGATATAGCGATGCAAGTTGGAACAACATAGAATCGAATTCTAAATCCACAACAGGCTGGATTTTTACTTTAGGAGGTGCAACTGTTTCCTGGTGTTCTAAGAAACAAACATGTGTCTCAGATTCGACTATGTTGGCGTAATTCATTGCTTTGGCTAATGCAAGTAAAGAAGCTGAATAGCTAAGAAATTTACTAATAGATATCCCATTGTGGGAGAAACCATCTCCAGCTGTGATGATCTATTGTGATAGTAAAGCTACTTTGTATTCGGTAGCGAACAAGACTTACAATGGTAAGCAACGACATCTTAGTCTTCGACATCAGTCTCTTCGAGGATTACTTAAGCAAGGAGTAATCACCGTTGAATATGTAGAGTCGAAGAATAACCTAGCGCATCCTTTGACAAAAGGACTGACTAGAGAGATGATTGCGAAAACATCGAAAGGAATGGGATTGAGGTCTACGTAACTTCAGTTAGCTTTAATGGGAACCCTACTTGTGTTTTGAAATATAAACAAAGTTCAAAGGGTACAAACAAGTTAAAGTCTAACTTAGACAAGACACTAGAGTAGTAGTTAAAACCCATTCATAAAATCTCAAGTGTATGTATTCTGCATGGTAGAGGCTGGATTTAATTCCTTAATAAGTTCTATTGAGAGAGAAAGTAACTCGCAGAATTACTTTATAAAGAACTTAGCTATGTGAGTGAGAAAGTCAGGCCGCTTTCTATGAGATTTAGACCGTCTCTAAAGCACTCATGAAATTCGGGATATACGCAAGGCCATTAATGCGTTGGTATAAAAGAGACACTCTTTATCGGAATAGTATGTGTAATGACTCCGGCTAGTCATAAGAAGGGTCCTTGGTTCAAGATTCGTTCACCATAGCACCTTGACAAAACTTTGAGTTGTTTACACTAAGTGAAAGTTCAAAGTCAAAAGCTACTTTCATTTATGTACAATTTCCTGCGATGATGCCTTTTGTGTGTGTTTGCATGAACTACGGTGGCTTGATCCCGTTAAGGGTACGTAGGCAATCAATTTTGTGATGCAGCCGCTTCATTTTCTCTAAACTAAAATTTTGAAAAATAGGGGGGACATGTTAGATATTTTTCATCATTTTGCATGTATTATCTTTTGTTTTGCGAATGTTTTGCCGCTCCGACTAGTGTTTGCCGCTACGCAACGGGGATCGACTCCGCCGGTCGGTCGCGGGGGTCGAGGGGCGCCCCGCAGAACTCGGGCCAACGCCCCCGAAAGAGAATTTTATTTTCAGAAGTTTTTGAATAGGTATGTTTCTTCCAACAGATGCGTCCATTCATTTCAAGGGACACACCTATTCAAAAGGTTGCCTCAATTCCTATATATTCTGGGCGAATTCTCATTTGCAAGACACTTTTTAAAACTTTCTATTCTTCTATCTTTCTCTTGGCATCATCAGTTTCTCTATAGAGTGTTTCTTGGTTTGATCAAATAGTCACAATTTGAATCAAACGCCTCCATTGTATCCTGAGAGAGATTTTCTATCATACCCCGGTCGTGACTTTGTTGGAAAGGGGAGAAACATCTCTTAAAAGATAACGATTTTCGTGCCTTGGAGTTATTTATTGTTCCAGATTTCCTACTTATTTCCCAACAGGAATTTCCCTTGGCACTAGCATGTTAAGACTTTTTGGCAAAACTTCTAACTTAAGCCTGAATTGAAATTGATTATTTGGAAGCCATTTTTCTCATACATTCATTTGTTATTATACATTTTTCAAAAAAATAAAAACAAAAAATTATTGTTATATTTTCCCATAAATTTTCCTATTATTTTTATATTATTTCATAAAGTTTTCCTACTTTTTAACAATATATTTTTCAAAAATATCACTTTCCAAATAATCACTCCCATACAAGGAATAAGTAAATTCAAAAACAATAAAGCTAGCCTCTAGATACTTTATTTGTTAAGCAATTAGATTTTTAATTTTTTAATTTTGTTTTTTCATTTGCCCCTACTGACTACCAGAGCATCATCTAATGAGCAAGCACAAGCACGACATTAATAAACACGCATTTGCCTGAGGGAATGGTTATAGTCTTAGACATAACGCTCATCGATTTAGGGGAGAGAATCCACTCCTCAAGAAAACATGAAGGTTGATGCCCTCCATTCCTATCGCAAGGAAGGCAGGGAATAGCACTAATCTCAGAGACATGTTCAGAATGGGCAGTTTTCGTACCTGAATCAAATGCACTGCTTGGATCGACAACTGGGCAATAGAACATGGTGAATCGCAAGTGGAGCTATTAGTTAATCTTTTAAAGTTGGGAATGAGAATAAGACAAAATATTGGTAAGGGACGTGATTCATACTTTTGTAAAAGTTGAGACTTCATATGCAATTTTCCCTTAAAATAAAGTCCATGAGTCAAACTAACAGTCTTTTTCGACGGAATCCATCAAGAAAATGACCATTTGCACCAAAATAAAAAGACTCGGAATCCTTTACACCATTTTTGAAAGATTTGGACCAATTGCATAATATGGGCAAAGGTCAAGATCATTTTGAGCCATTTTCCCATTTACAAAAGAAGGATTGAGATAGTGTAAACATTGAATTCCCTTGAAATGAAGTGATGTCCATGAGTCAAAAAAACAGTCTTTTTGGACGGAATCCATCGACAAAATGACTATTTGCACCAAAATGAAAAGATTTCAAATCATTTACACCATTTTTGAAAGATTTGGACCAATTGCACAATATGTTCAAATGTAAGGATCATTTGCGCTAAATAAAAAAAAAAAAGGATTGAGCTAGTGTTAACTGTAAACATTAAACAAGGCCAAATATGTCTTTTCAACTATCCCGCTCATAAATCTCACGAGATATCTCTCAGCTCTCCACCACGATATTTTCTCAACTAATCACTAAACAAACATCTCCTATTCTCTACTTATTTAATTATTAAAGTTAAATAATAATTATATTCGTTTCACACTACTCTATCAGAATATATATATATATATATATATATATATATATATTATTAAAATGTTTTTTACTGACATTTAAATATCTTTACGTCTAAATTTATAATTTAAAGTCCAAAGTAATTGTTCACGTCTTCTCAAATTCCCTTCCACTTTTGCACTCAAAGGCAAATCTTCTTCCCAACCGAAGAAAGTCATTTGCATGCTTTTGTTACTTTCGAAAGGCTTATCCTACAAAAGCTACTGAAAATATCTAAACGATAAACTTATTTAAAGTTGAATTTTTTTTATTTCGTCGTTTTCAGAACTTTCGGTAACATAGTCCAGACAGTATCGGCACTAACAAACACAATTATACTAAACACAGCCGTAAAAATATGTTTTGAAGTTCCATTTCCACTCGAGTGGATAGATGAAACAAGATCGAAGAAAAGTATTGCAAATAAAAAAATTGAAATATTAAAAGGGTAATTCGTTAGTTAAATAATTAATTAATCATTTCTCTTAATTAAAAACTCACATTAGATCAGGTCTGAATAAACATATCGGTAGCAGACAAAACAGGAATCAGGTGAGAAAGAATTGGAGACTTCTGAACGTTGTCGTTTTATATTCATACAAACGGGAGAGAGATTTATTAAGAATTTGACTGATAGAGTGAAAGAGTATTTTCCGTTGGTTATTTTGTTTAACTGTACCGACGGTTTTCAGGGAGATGTTTTGTGTTAATTTTAGCAGTAGAATCTGAGATTTATACTCAGGTTTTCTTTTCATTTCAAGTATTGTTGTTGAATCTCGCATTTTCATCGCCGATTTCTTCTGCTTATATGCACCACAAACCCAGCCGCATGCATTCACGCTGTTGAGGTGTAAAAAAGCTTCGTATTCTTAATTTTTTTTGGAAGTAGATTTGGTTATAGATCTTTATTTGTACTGCTGTTATTAGTTTACTGCATTTTGATGTTAATTGTTGTGTTCTTTGTCCTATCTTCTAAAATCCTGCTGATTTTACTTTAAACTTGAACTCCTTTTCCTCAATTTTTGGCTTTCTTGATTTTTCACATTTCACAGTATTTATTGAAGAAGGTAGATAAAGGAAAGCAGAGATCTTTTGTTTTGCTCTCAAAGACAACGGGAAAAGGATGAAGGAGGCGGTGGGAAAGACTTTGGACTCGGAGTTGTGGCATGCCTGTGCTGGAGGCATGGTCCAGATGCCTCCAGTGAACTCCATGGTCTTCTATTTCCCTCAAGGACACGCTGAGCATACTCTCACTAGTGTGGATTTCACTGCCCTGCCTAGAGTTCCACCTATGATTCTCTGTAGGGTTGCTGCGGTGAAATATTTGGCAGACCCCGAAACTGATGAGGTTTACGCAAGGATTAGGCTGATCCCAATTGAGAACAATAAACACAGTTTTGAAGATGATGGAAGTTTGGGGAGTAATGGATCTGAATTGAATGAAAAGCCCACTTCTTTCGCAAAAACACTGACCCAATCTGATGCAAACAATGGTGGGGGGTTCTCGGTCCCAAGGTACTGTGCAGAGACAATTTTCCCGCGGTTGGATTATACAGCTGATCCTCCTTTGCAGACTTTAATAGCCAAGGATGTTCATGGGGAGACTTGGAAGTTTAGACATATCTATAGAGGGACGCCAAGAAGGCATTTGTTGACCACTGGTTGGAGTTCCTTTGTGAATCAGAAGAAGCTGGTTGCAGGGGATTCAATTGTATTTTTGAGGGCAGAAAATGGGGATCTTTGCATTGGAATTCGAAGAGCCAAGCGCGGTGTTGGCTTTGGTGGGCATGAGACCCCATCTGGGTGGAACTCTAGTGGTGCTGGAAATTTAGGGGGATTTTCAGCCTTTCTGAAGGAAAATGAAAACAAGCTGATGCATAGAGGTGGTAATAATGGGAATCTAATGGAGAGGGGGAGAGTCAAGCCTGAATCGGTTTTCAATGCCACACTCCTTGCTGCCAGTGGCCAACCTTTTGAGGTGGTTTATTACCCATGTGCAAGGACGCCAGAGTTTTGTGTGAAGGTGTCATCCGTGAGAGCGTCTATGAGGATCCAGTGGTGCCCTGGAATGAGGTTCAAGATGGCTTTTGAAACTGAGGATTCCTCACGTATTAGCTGGTTTATGGGAACTATAGCTTCTGTTCAGGTTGCTGACCCCATTTGCTGGCCTAATTCAATGTGGCGTCTTCTTCAGGTAATTCAGTTCACTTGAGTATTATCATTATAACCTTCTTAGATTGAACTTTATTTTCTGAAGTTCAGTTTTAACTTTTGTGTTTGCATGTTGCCTAAATATCTTGTTTATTTTGATTTGTTATGTTGGTAACTTGGTTTGTCAAATTTTTTGATGCATCTGGTTGTTAATGGAGTGTAACAATATATTCCTCTAGCGGTTCTTCTGCTCTTCTTCCTCTTCAACAATTTAGTGCTCACATTCTTTTTCCCCCCGGATTCATGTGCAATATCTCTCTTTTTCAAACTAATGGAAAATGGATGCAAGGATGATCCTGGTGGGTGAGATATGATGCCAATTGTTTTCTTAAAGCTACAACCTTATGACCCTCAAGTTGTATATCATCATTTTTCTCTCCAGTCTCAACAAATGAAGTTTTAACCACATTACAACTTCATATAAGCAAGCCTTTTACAGAAGCATCATAATATCTACTGCATTCACCAATTCCTTTGTTAGTTTGAATGCCAACTTACTAAGACTCTTAACCATGTTCCAAAGTTCGTAATTATTCCCTTTATTTCCTCTCTTTTTTTGCCTCAGTAAATTAATTACATTTTCTGTTATGTCCTTGTCTGCTGGAGAAATTTTCTTTTTTACCTTCCCTGATAAATTTTTGTATAGCTGCACTGTTTGTGGAGAGAGAGAGATGACTGGTGCGGCATTGTTCATGTCCATCCCATGCTAATAAAAATTTAGCTGGAGATAGTGCATCAATTGATTATTCTTTCTACTCCTATGCTTAGTACTTTCCATTACTTTTGCATCACGGCTGCCCAAAGTTTCTGCATTGCTGCAATTTTTGAGATTGCTGTTTCTTTCCATTTGTTTTTATATCTTCCCATTGCAGGTGACGTGGGATGAACCAGATTTCCTGCAAAATGTGAAGTGTGTTAGCCCATGGCTAGTTGAATTGGTCTCAAATATGCCTGTTATTCATCTGTCACCATTCTCGCCACCAAGGAAAAAGTTGTTTTTACCGCATCATTCAGATTTTCCAATTGACGGTCGCTTTCCCATGCCATCATTTTCTGGCAATCCCATTGGACCAAGCAGTACCTTTAGTTGTCCATCTGACACCATCTCTGCAGGTATACAGGGAGCCAGGCATGTTCAAATCGGAGTCCCTTTAGGACAACTCAGTCCCTTTAGTTGTCTATCTGACACCATCTCTGCAGGTATACAGGGAGCCAGGCATGTTCAAATCGGAGTCCCTTTAACGGATCTCCACTTTAGCAACAAACTGCAGTTGGGACTGTTACCCAGTGTCCTGCATCTTGATCCCCATGCTAAAACTTCTGATGATATTGTTGGAAACCGCATGGATAGTAATGAAAATATATCTTGCTCGTTAAGTATGGGGAATTCTAGTAAGAAGTCAGAGAAAACTGACCATGTAATAACGCCTCGGTTTGTACTCTTTGGTCAGCCGATACTCACTGAGCAGCAGATGTCTCTTGATTGCTCTAGTGATGCAGTTTATAAACTGTCATCGGTAAGGAGTTCCTCAGGTGGGACACCATTCAAGGCTGAAAAATCTGTTTTTGACCGACAAGGTATTCCTAGAAGTTTGTCCAATGCTCAGTTCTTGTGGAAGCCAGGCTGTCATGCAGCTGAAGTTGGACTGGATACTGGTCACTGCAAAGTATTCTTGGAGTCAGAGGATGTGGGCCGGACCGTTGATCTATCAGTTCTTGGATCATATGAAGAGCTATATAAAAGGTTAGAACACCTGTTTGGGATTGAAAAATCTGAAGTGATGAGTCATGTGTTCTATAGTGATGCAGCAGGTTGTGTTAAACAAGCTGGAGATGAACCGTTCAGGTAGACATACATTAAATTTTTTTTTGTAACATCTGGAATTTTACACTTGAAAGGCATTAATGTTTTCTTGATTCGCATTCTGTGGACATTTTTTGTCCATTTTCTTGTCCTGCAGTGAGTTCATGAAGACAGCAAAACGATTGACAATTCTCAAGAGACCCAGTAGTCAAAGTGATGAAAGGTAAGATCTTGTGTTCCATGCTAATCTATGTATTTTTGAGATTATGCATCAAGTGAAGCTCTTCCAATATGATGGTGCAAGAAAGTGTGAAATATGCTTGTTTATCCTCATTCTCATTTTGGATGTAACTCATTGAATTGAAAGTACATTGATTTTGTATTTCAGGAAATTGATTACTGGTGTGCCGACTGCTGAATGTGGACTAGATTCAACTAACCGTGCAGGACCCATGAGCGTATTTGTTTAGTAGCATTCGAGTCGAAGTTGGAAATTATGTGTGAATGTCTTGATAAAATTGTGGTTGTTTGCTTTATCATGTAGGAATTTGGAAGAAACTTGACCTCAGTATGTAAAAATGGATTGATGATAGCTTCAATTTTGTGAAGTTTCCACCATTATGTCTAGCTAAGGGTGTAGCTTGGTGTAATGGATATTTGTGTGTATTTTTCATGTGAGATTGTTGATGCTAGTCTTATATTTCTCAGATTATGTGCATTAGTCATTTGTTCTATGGTCTTGTGTTTGATGTGATGGTTATTGGATTGGACTTTCAAATATAGAAATATAACTTAGCCCCTATCAAAAATAGACAAGAATATATTGACTGATACAGCCATACAGGACTAAGGTTAGACGCCCTCTTAAGAACTCTATTCTTGATAAACTTTATCCTAAAGAAGTATAGATATTGAAATTGGTATTAATCTTCTCGTTGTATTCTTATCTACTTGGAATATAACTCTGGTATGAGTCCAAATTTCTCGTCTCACCTCATTAATCTTATCATTATGTTACATTACATAAAGATGATTTATTCGAGAAAATTCATATTTGATATTAAGGGTCTGTTTGACATGACTTTTGTTTCTTGTAGAAGAATTTTTATACGATGTTATTTTAGACAGATTATGTGTAAAAATTCTTCAAAACAGACAAAGTAACTTCTTAATCTCAAAAATAATTATTAACTTCTCAAAAATCCCATCAAACGAATGTTAAAATACTCAAAATATGAGCAAATGGATTGGTTCTTCTTGAATGAGTTTGAAAACATGTTGACAATCCCCACGTCGTAAATTGACACAACCCCATTATTGGATTGTTACGACAACTATTGGGGTTTGGTTTTGATCAAAAATAAATGATCACGTCACGTGTGGTTTCCACTCCACTCGCCGCCTTGGTGCTCGAGACCGTAGTGTGTTTAATGGCCCTAACATTAATGCCATCTTTGACTAAATAATTCTTGATTAACACACTAATGATGTCCGTTCCTTGAACCAACTTTTTCAAACTGAAAATTATTGAAGAAATATTTTTTTTACGATTATACTGTTAAATCATGCATAGTGCTACCATGTAAAAGCTCTATTGTCTGGTTTACTTTAATTATGATAGTGTGAAAATTTGTAAGTGAATGATGAAAGCACAATACAATTTTTTTTTTTATCATTTAATGAGATTTTTTTAATGTTTAATGATTTTGACACTTGTATGATGTAAATTTTAAGAATTATTTTTTGAAAATGGGATTTTTTTGAAGAGGAAAAGGTAATAGGTTCACATGCAAAATTATTTTATTGAAAGAATGTGATTGAAAATTGATTTGAGAAAAAATTGAATTTTAAAGAATTTGTACCAAATATATGCTTAACAATACTTTAAAAAAAAAATAAGATAATATAATCATCTTGGGAAACGGTCCAAAAGGTTACTTAAATACACAAGTCAGGCTCGAAATCATCATAGTAAGATATGAGTACAATTAAACAGATATGGAGTTTGTAAGTGTTGGAGCATCTTCAATACATTATATGCATTGCTATATTGATGGCGGGGAAGTCGAAAGATTTTCAATGTATGTTGAATTGATATCAAATACGAGACGTTCAAGTCTAAAATTAATTTCAAATGCATTCTAAGAATCGCAATATAAGTACATTTTATTCTCTTCAAATAAAAATAAAATCACATCAAGCTTGCCGCGTTGAGGAAGTTTTTATATATAACTTAAATTATAAATATATAATAATGAATGGTGAATAAGTGAATAGTACATGTGAATTTCACGAAATGTGTAGATAAAAAGTTATTTGATTAATTGCAAACAATTTATAAAAAGTTGCCAAACATTAATGAAATATTTATTTTGTTGAGTCGCTCTGTCTAAAAAAATCTCCCGAAGACTAAGTTTTATACATTATCTATTTTTTTTCACGTCATTCATTTTGACGGAATCTCAATCAACTTGCACTAGAGGTGATTTTTCTTTAAAATAAAATATCTTCAATTTTCATTTATGTGGCAAAAAGAGAGAGGGAGAGAGAGAGAGAACAATTCATGGTAGCTTTAAAGATGCTTTTATGCTCGACGAGACATGATTATTGATGTCCGAACCTATGTATTATGTAACATGTAGATAAAATACAACATAAATCAAAAATCAAGAAGTACAACAACTTACTAACTCTAAGAATGAGGATGCTATAGTTGCACAAGTTTGGGTTGTCCTATGTAATCTAAGATCATATTATCACTTGACTTGACATGCAACAACTTAATTCAAGCATGACATCATTTGTGTGTTGCGACTAATCAAATCGAAAAGTCCTTCGTGTAAGAAATCTTATAATGGGAGACAAGCATAGCATATCAATATCAATGTATGTAATCATTTCACAAATCCCACAACTAATCTTAGTTTCTACAATGTTCATTTACACTTCTAAGGTCAAAATTATAATTCTAAAAAATTGAGGAAAACAAGGGGCAGGTTCAGCCAAAACTAGGGGTGGTAAACGAGTCGAGTGATTCGAGAGCTCGGCTCGGCTCGGCTCGACTCAAGGTCATATTTTTTTCACGATTCGATTTCGTTTGGAATCGTGAGTACGAGCTCACGAGCTGTCTCATTTGGGCTCATCTTTACGAGTCAAGTCGTTTGGACTCGTGGGTCGACCCGTTTTATTTCCTCATCTTTGGACTTGATTTATTAATTTTTCTAAAAGAAATTGCTCTTTTTGGCTTATTTTGTGAATTTATTTAAAAAAAAAAATCAAGTTGGCTCATGGACGGCTCAGTTTGTGAGGCCAACGAGCCAAAAGGACCAAATTGATCATAAATTTTGAACACTAGCCAAGCTCAGCTTGTCCATAGGAAGAGCCACCCCTAGCCAAAACCCTGATTTACGTCATGCCCCTCTTTCGTTCAGTCAAAATTAAGATATTTAATATATTTCGATAAATGTTGATTAATTATTTAGTTAAATAAATTATAAATATCATGAAAGTGTGAATTATGATTAAGATTAATTATTGAGTTTGATTTAAATTTTAACCCATTTTAAATATGAAACCAAACGGGGCCAAATTCAATTCTCATTATTCCAATATTATGGACCCTCCATTGCTCTATTTGCATAGGGATTTTAGCGATAATATTTTTACAAAGCGTGTCAAATTTGTCCAGCTCGAATTGATTATCTCGACAAGTAAATAGATTGATTACGAACCTACTCCTATTTAAAATAACTAGTCACGGCTAAACGTGCGTTGCACATTATTTTGAAATGTTTTATAAACGCTGTAAAAATGATATTTGAAAATTAGTGAATATAAAAAATAGTTAAAAAAACTGTTTATGTAAAATGAAATTTTTATACAATTCAATTATTTATTTACGTGTATGATAATAATTAACCTTAATTTATATATATCATACTATAATTCAATCAATTAATTCTTCAAGTTCATGTGTGTACACTTTATATATTTTGGGGGTTGTTCAATTACTCTAAAAATATTGAAATACTACAATTCGATTACTTATGTATGTGCGTGTATACTAATTAACATTTATTTATGGATATATTAAATATAACATTCAGTCATCAAGTTCATGTACGCATGTTTTGGGAGCTATTCAATTATTTTAGGAGTAAATAAATTATTCAAGTTCATGAACACGCATTTATTTTCAAAATTATTCATTTTATCATAAATTATTCTAGAAGTATATAAATTATTAAAGATCATATAATTTGGGAGCTATTCAATTATTATAGGAATAGATAAATTATTCAAGTTCATGTACACTTATTTAATTTCAATATTATTCATTTAATCTATGATATAACGACATTTGTCTAAATATATACATATTATTTTTTTTTCTATATTCATTGATTCAAATTAATTAAATTCCATGTTGGTTCATATATACTCATTTGTTTAAATATATATAAATTATTATTTTTCTATATATATTAATTCAAATTAATTAAATTTTATGTTGATTCACTTACACCCTCTTTGTTTAAATGTATATACATTATTCTTTTTCTATATTTATTGATTTAAATTAATTAAATTTCATGTTCATGAATCAATTTGATTGTTCTCATACAATTCAATTATTGATTTGCGTGCATATTTAATAATTAATATTCAATTAAATATATATTGAAAAACGAAAAGTAAGGTACTATTGAAATAATTAAATTGTAGAAGAGTTAAAATCGTCCAGAAAATGATTCTCATTTGATGCGATATTTAATATATAATAAATGTATATAAATTACTATTTTTGTATATCTATTAATTCAAATTAATTAAATTTCATATTTGTTCACTTACACGGTTACAACCCATTTGTTTAAATGTATATACATTATTCACTTTCTATATTCATTGATTCAAATTAATTAAATTATATGTTTATGAATTAATTTGATTGTTCTCGTACAATTCAATTATTTATTTGTGTGCATATTTAATAATTAATATGCAATTAAATATATGTTGAAAAATGAAAAGTAAAGTACTATTGAAATAATTAAATTATAGTATGGTTAAAATCGTCCAGAAAATGATTCTCACTCAATGCGATATTTAATATATTATAGATTTAATATCCCCGATTATTTACGGAATGTGATAGTTAGTAGTAGTAGGCTGGTTCCATCTATCGTGAATTGATAACGTTGGAAAAGTGAAATCTTATCGCAATTCTAACTAAAAATGTTGATTATGTAGAGAGAGAGACACCAATCTTGAATTTGCTTACAAGATAGTTTGTTTAAATAATTGACAAACTTTACTCAAAACAAAGTATTCACACACATCTGAAATATAAAATTTCCTTGAATTTATATTAAAAATAAAATGGAATACTTCTAATCCAAGTGCACTAAATAAATCAAAGAAAAATTAAGGTTGAACTCCCAATATTCACAATCTTCAAAAACGACTCCAACATATTTAACTCCATGAATCTAGGTCATCATGCGATCGAAATAGTTAATGTGTACATTAAAAATCGCACGCAATTCTCAATTGAATTGGAGAGAAATATTAAGCGATTTAATTGTTTAACCATTCAACTTAAGTCACGTGTGATTTTAACATTCAAATTGACAGCTTCGATTACCAAGAACTCAAAGTGGCAAATTTAAATAGATTGAAAATTCAAAATCTTACTTTTTAAAGCTGTGGATCCATTATTATTAGTGAGGGATTTAGGGGAGGGGAAATTTTCATATCATAGGAATAGAGTATAGGCCAATTCAAAACTCAGATAGTAAGTTAAATTTTCAAATCTCGGATGATAACTAAAAAATTAAATATATTAAGGTCACGGTTATACAATTAATAGTCACAATTACATACTTATAGGTCACAACATATTTATTGATCACATATTATCAAATTAATTGATCACAAATTATTTTTCGATCACAAATTAAAAATATTATAGGTCACAAATCACAATTTTTATGGGTCAACTTATTTCACGGTCGCCAATTTTCAAAATAGTTGGTCACAAATTATTTTTCAGTTACAAATTATCGAATTTTTATATCACAATTAAATAGTTGATCACAAATAATCAAATAGTTGGTCACACACACCAAACAATCCACCCCCACCCTCAATCCCATTCCACTACCAATATTTGATCACAAATCAATCATATAGTTGGTCACAAGTCGCAATCTCCTCTATGAAAGTGTAGAGTGAAGCCATTGTAAGGTTTAGATCTAAGCCATGGAATAAAAATCCATAAAGCCATGGATGGACGACATAGTCGACGATTTACAAAGCATGAGCTTCAACTCCACCACCACATCCACCGCCACAGACATCCACCGCTCAACCAGCTATGCTCTTAAACCATCACTTGGACCTGCTCATCCGCCCACCACTTCTACCCTCCCTCTACCATTGTCAAACCTTACTCTTCCATTACTCAATCCAGTGACCCATGCTGGGGGCTCCATCCGCCGCTTCCACTGCATGTCCCTCTCTGATCTTTGCTTTC
Source organism: Fraxinus americana (assembly GCA_035079005.1). NCBI lineage: Eukaryota > Viridiplantae > Streptophyta > Magnoliopsida > Lamiales > Oleaceae > Fraxinus > Fraxinus americana. The sequence continues at coordinate 4,881,240 of CM068720.1, read as the reverse complement.
TCCACCACCTCGGCTCCAGAAATATCCGATCCATCTACTTAGCCAACCTAAAGTCATCGTCCTCGAAAGAGCAGCCTAAACCCTCCCCGACGGCTCTCTTCGCAGCTAAGGTTATGGACAAGAAGAAACTCGCAAATAAGGTTATAACAGCTTCACCGAGCAGCGGCACAAGTCATAGGAGAAGAAATTAGGCACGGCGACGGTTTCAGCCGGTGGGTAGAGAGAAAGGGTATAAAGTGAGAAAAGAGAGAGAAACGGAGAGAGGGGGGGTATAGAAATGAATTAGGGTTTGAGACTTTAATTGGGTTGGGGATGTGATTATATATATTAATTTATAAAATAATTATTAATATTAAAATATTAGATTGTCGCCTGATTTGTGATTAAATATACTTCATATTTGATTTTTGAAATGATATTTTTAAATACATGCTATAGTGTAATTTCCACTTTAGGGGAGACTAGCTAGAATTTAGCTCAGTCCTTCAATTTTTTATAGGTAAAAAATATTTTCTTATAAATAAAAATAAAATTGTGTAATTTTTTTTTTACATATTAGTTTGATTTAAAAATTTTTGGGTCTGATATAAAAAATATTTTGGGAAAAATTCACAACTCAAGCTTTATCTATCCCAAAATCAAAAATCAGGCCCCAAGGTTTAGAATTGCAAAAATCAGGTTTTTCATGAATTAATTAATTATATTTTACAATTATTATATTAAATTAAATATTTAACTGTAATATAATATAATTAACCAACCCCCACCCACCTCTACTCCGGCGACCACTCCGACGACTGTTCTCCGGTCATAGGTCACAGATCAAAAATTTTGTTCACGATTTTTTCATCGGTCACAGATCAAAAAAAATTTAGGCCACAGATTATTTTATTGGTCACAGATCAAAAAAAGCATATGTCACATGTCACATATTTTCAAATTTGTTCGTTACAGACCAACAAATTATCAATTTTAAAGTCACTGATCAATAGCTAGGTCACAGACACCACAAAGAACCACCACCATCGTTGACCCCGCTACAACAATACCAAAAAACGACCACAACCACATGGATCACCATCACCATCGCGACCGCCACCACAGATCCATCACCACCGCATGAAACATACCACCACAGATCCACCACCTCCACAACCACACATCCCCAGATCTACGACATTTTCCAAAACCAGACCCCATCAACACTTGGTCACAACCACCACCAACACTTGGTCATAAAATCTAATAATCCAAAATAGTAACCCAGACTAGATTTTTAGTCAAAATAATTGATCTACCTCAAATTTGCAAAATGAAAAGATACAGAAGAACACGAAAAATTAAGGTGATAAAAAAAAAATCAAGTAGAATATTAGTTTTGGCTCAGTTCATTCTCCCGCCTTTCATTTCCTTCAAGGGAGGGACGGGACGCTGCTGCCGCAACAGCATCACAACGACTTACTACGATCTGGATCAAGATTTAGGTCGTCAACATCTCTCTATCTACGAACCAGTAGACCTCATATTCTCCATCCACTGCTGTCGGCCAAAGATCCGATGGACTCCTCTTCTCTCAATCGTCTGCCGGAAGAAACCATCCACCAGATCTTTTCCAACTACCCCTCCGTCAAATCGCCGCCTGCAAGTGTGTCTGCAAAGCCCTCTCCTCCGCCCTCTCCTCATCGTCATTTCGCGACCTTCTGTCCACCCAATCCACCTCCCTCTCCCTCTCCCTCCTCGCCCTCAAGTCGTCCGATCGCCACATTTTCCCCTTTCCCAACCTCCATGCCTTTGACCCTGCGTTGAATCAGTGGCTCAGATTCTCTCTCTCTTTCCTTCCCTTTTCTTCTCTCCATCCGATTAAAATAAATTTGGTAGTGGTGGGGATATGGTGGGTATATAAGTTATTTTAATGTTATAATATTATTATTAATTAAAAATAATAAAACCTGATTTTTGATTAAATAAAACTAAAATCTGATTTTCATAAATTCAAAACTAAACAGGTTTTTGGTAATTAACACAAATATTTTTTTATAAGTAAAAATAAAATTTTATGTAATTTTTTTTACATATTAGTTTGATTTAAAAAATGTTGGGTCTGATATCGAATTCGTCCGTAATTATTATATAAAAAATTACACCAAATGGCATTTTGCCATCATGTATGTACCAAAATGTCACTTTTTTAAAGGAGTTGCAAGAATGTCAAAATTGGATATTTTTACCCCTATGCATAAATTAAATACCTTCCATGTCTTGCATTGATTGGGATTTGACTACACATCAAAAATTGTCCAAATTGTCCAATCGTCAAAAAAATGAAAAAAAAAGGGGGGAAATCATTTTCATCTCTTCAAAACCCTTTACCTCCTCCGGCCAGAGAAAGAGAGAGAAAGGCGAAGACAACTCCACCGGCCAACCTCACTGTGAATCACCCACCACCGGCCACAACAACGAGAGAAAACATAAAATTGAAACCTACCTTACTCTTCTCTCCACAGCTCGCCTCTCCAACTCTCCTCTCTAGTCTTAGCCGTTCGATTTCTCCCCTTTCTCCAGCTCTCCTCATTTCTCCTGTCCAGCCGCCCCTGCACTTCCGCGTTCGGCATTCCGTTTTCGAGCACCGAGGCCGAGCTCCACCCCTTCGAAGCTGCCATTCCTGTCGTCGTCCACCCCATTTTTATTTAATTCTATTTTTCTTCCGTTTACCCGATTGATTTATAATTTATTGGTTGTTTCTAGCTTTATTTAGGGATTTTGATTTAGTTATTGGTGATTTGTGAATCTTTATATGCTGTGATTGTGATTTAAGATTTGTGAATCTTTATTTAGGGATTTAGCATTTAGGGATTTAGTTGTAATCCCCTAATTCTAGGATAGTTTCCTATTTCTGTGTTTTGGATCTCTCACGGAAAAGCCCAATTTTGTGTATATATATTCATTCTTAATCAATAGAAAAGCCAAGTCATTGTTTCTCAATACTCCTCTCTCTACTTCAACAATAATAATGGGAAGTGAGTGAATTTCGCCATCAAGGTAGTGTTCATGCATCATAATGTGATAATTGTTCGAGCTTGTTTAAGTTTGTTTATTGTTATTAAGGTAGATTTAGATAATTGATGGCAATTGCTACTGGAATTGTGCTTTAAGATTGTTATTCCTCGCATTAAATGGCGCCACTGAATCCAGTGTAATCATTATCAGCTCATTTGGGGTTTTGAGACTGATTTTTGTGGTCACTGTGTGCCACCTTTATGAAAATAATTGATATTGAAATTCCATGCGAAACAAAATCGTGGGTAAACCTAGAGTTGGGATATCTATATCCATGATACATGCTATCTTGTCTATACCATAAACTATCCATGGAATTTGGAAGAATGTTTATTGATATTTTCGAAAGAGTAAACGGTGAACTTAATAATTGTACCGAAGCTTTTTATAAATATGCTCGTAGTGTCATTGCTACGTGAGGTGATTATTAGCAATTTTATCAAGTCCATCCTTTTAAACATGACGAAGTTGTACCCTCCAAAACTGAACATTGGAGAATTGTTGATTGCTATATGTCACCACTTCCATGCTCTGGTTTACCTTATAAAGTATCTACGTCTGGGTGAAATGAGAACATGTGTTCTGTCGTTCCCGACAGTTAGCTGCGTTAGACGCGTCAAATAGGGATAGGCGAACTGTCGTTCCCGACAGTTAGTCTCAGAAATCCCGACAGTTGAGTAAATTGGGTACAACTGAACTGTCGATCCCGGCAGTTAGACCAGCAATAATGTGAAGCACATTATGTTCCATTTATTGTTAAATCTTCGTGACATGTGCTTTTACAACTTGTTCATGTTGCATTGGGTAGTAGTTTCATGTCGTTATATAGTTGATGTACATATGTTGATGGCTATTTGTTTGCATCCGTTTTTCTCATCGCATACATTCATGACGTGTGATAAGCTGATGTTTTCACCTTCTTATTCATTGCAGAGTCCATGGAGTTCGAAGCCTTGGTTCCGGAAGACGCAAGGTTGCGTGCACGCATATCCCAACGAAGTAACCTCAAGTACGTGCAAAGGGTGTTGGAGCACTTCGACGAACGACAACGCCACAACTTCCGCGAGTCATCCCTTGGCTTCTTAACCGAAATTTCAGACATCCAATTCTCTGCCCAGCTCATTCAACAACTTGTTTTCAGAGGCATCCGAACAAAGAAAGTGTGCGAATTGTGGTTCAACGTGCAAGGAAACTATTGCCGGTTTGGACTGCAAGAGTATGCAGTGGTTACCGCCTTGTGTTACGGTGTCCTGCCTGATGATGATCGGTTTCATCGAGTCTTGGAAAAAACGAGACTAAAGGACAAGTATTTTAGATCTTTGGATAAGATTTCCTGTGCCCAAATCGAGAAAACATTAGTTCAATCGTCGACCCCACGGGCAGATCGATACAAGCTGGGGCTTGCACTCATAGTTGAAGGAGTCTTCAACGCTCCAGACAATAATGTGGGTATCGAGTTCGTGACACTTTCGATCGTTGACGACCTTGATATTTTTTTTTTGCCTACCCTTGGGGTAGAGTGGGGTACTCTCGTCTCATCAAGGGATTCCAGGGCAGATACGCTAGCAAACTTCGCTATGCAAAGAGGAAGCGTGAGAAGGAGATTAGTTACACAGTTCACGGCTTTCCCATAGCCATGTAGGTAACAATGTCTTTTATTTCAATTTCAGCTGAAGTTCTTATTAAGTTGACAATGTATTGGATAATTGACGCGACACTAATTCACTATGTTTGACCCATGGACAATAGATATGGGCCTTCGAGGCGATTCCTGAAATTGGTCAACGTTTTGGTCAGCGGCTTGGTGAACGATCCCCACGTATTATGAGCTGGACGGACACAAAACAGATGCAGCATCGCACATACGATGCCTTCTTCAAGAAAGTGTAGGTAACCTTTCGTCTCCCAAGATAGGCAACATTTTGTTGGCATTCAATCCAAATATGCCCTATTTTTCAAGTGACCTGATCAAAGTGTTTCATCATCCGCAGCTGCATGTTTTCGCAACGCTACGTCCGACCGAGTTGGAGTGAAACCAACACTACATGGCAACTCTTATGCCGTTTGATGATAATGTCGTACCTGTTTTGGACGACATTGCAAATAATGTGGTCGATGCACAGTTTGCTGCCGTGGCCGATGTCGGTGGAGGAGATGGGCAGGATTCGAGTAAACAGGAAGATGACGAGGATTCTAGTACAGGTGATCGTGCCGTGCAGTCTACTGAACAAAATGACGATTCTAGTTCGGACAACGTCAGGGACGGTGACGACGGAGAGAGCCATGCTGATAGTGCATAGGGAGGGATGACGGGTGTACAAATGGGAGGTGGGTTGACAAGATCGGACGTCGAGGACATGTTGTTGGATCAAAGAGTCTTATTTGAGATGCGACTCCGAACCATGAAACTTGAAATATTCGAGCACGTTACGGCTGAAAACGCTAGACTTCGGGAATTCATATCGATGGTAGTGGCACCTGCCGTTGCCACCGCATCTGCAGTTCCGAATGACATGCAAAACAATGTCCTTGAACATTCTCCACAACCATATGGAGGTACTTTTTCGAATTTTCTTCTACCTTCTATTATGGCTCTCGTTATTTGTCATATGACAGGCTGAAATAACCTGCATTTACTGTCTCACTGTAACAATATGCAGGTCATGAAACTGACTTTGGCGTTGACATGAATCAGATGCCGAAAGAACACGATTTGGCATTGGGTGGCGGAGAACCTGAAGGTACGCTTTACGAAATTATGATTCTCAATGCCAATGTTGGAGAAAATCAATATATTAATTGTAGCACATAATATTAGACTGGAGCAGTTTTGAGGGCCACAACTTTGTATCCTTCCTTGCATTCCAGTTGAAAAATTAGGAGTTGTAATTGCTTTTAGTAGTCTATTTTAATTTCCACTATACATCTGTAATTCATTGCTTTTAGGAGTTTTATTTTCCTTGGGTACGTTGCCAAGTTTCGTAGCCCTATCTCACTTGGTCAATCCACTGAACGATGTGTGCAATGTGTTGTTTACATCTTCTTGTCAGTTTATGTTTTTAGGTTTTTGAACTATCTAGCTTAAGACTCTTCATATGTAATGATAAATTATTTTCCAGTTTGACTATGTCTACTTTTTTACGTTTCATTTCGTTTCTTCATTTCACCGACCTGTGTTACCTTCTATGGAGATTATTGGAAAGTGTTTTTCCTCCGTTGTTCTGTAGTGGCAGGAGGGCCAGTTGTAGGAGGAATGAGTGGCCAGGTCGAAACAGGTCAAGATCTGCATGGCAATGAGAGCGACGCAGCGAGGACTGCTTCAGGGGAGATGGAGGCGAGGACCGCTTCAGGAGCGGAGGAGGTGGAAGGTAAGAAACGAAACCTGACATTTAGATATTTCATTTAGATAGTTCCATATTAAAAATTTGTCTATTGTTTATGTTCCGTAGGTGGCCCAACGTCCGACCCAGTGCAGCCTATATCGGCACCTATTCGCAGGCGGCGTTCCACTCGCCTTCAAATGCCAGCAGCATCGACAAGGACTTCGTACACTAGGGGTAAGAGGCAAACACGAAAAAAATAGTTGAGCCAAATTTTGTTCGTTTCAGAACTTTTGTGCCGGTGCCTATCAAGTAACTATGTGTTTTTGAACGTGTACGTAACGTGACTCCGACGGACAAAAATTTTGCACACAGTTTCATTTCAATTGATTCTTACCAAATCCGCATGGAATTTGTTTTGTAATGTCGAGCCTGGTTAATGGCATATGGTGCAAATGGTGTAATGTCTAGCCTGGTTTCAGTAAATTGGATAATTTTGTAATGTTCTTGGCATATGAATTGTTTCAAACATTTACGGCAAATTGTGCATTATCTGGAAATTTGATGTGGTACAACTATCCAAATTTTTGTTGCATGGATTAATTTATGGTCCAGTTAGGTGACTATATATGGTTCGAAGTGCGAGTTATTTAGGACATGCAACCCTTAATTACGGCAATCGTCTAGTATGAAAATATTGGCATTGAGAATCATAATTTCGTACGTATGAAGATACAAAAATGCAACAGATACAGCTTATTTACAATTGGCAAATGCTATGGTAAATAAATATGAAGTAAATTGTAATATAAAAGGGTCAGTAGACTTCAACTCTTTTACGATGTCTCATCAAGGTCCCTTTCCTGTCTAATTTAAGTTTGACATTGACTAGGTGGTTAGCAAGTGTGCATCATAAATGTGGAAATCACCCAGTTCATTATATATAGTACATCTTTGTTCTCATACAAGTAACACTTGAGAAACCTACATGTTAGTGCAATAGACATTTATCAAATTCGTACCTAGTCATTATTCAAACATATGGCTTCCTCCACTGCGAGCAACGACACCGAGCTCTTCAATAATCCGACTCCGATGCCCGGCTCATCTGTAGACGTCCCCATCGTAATTTCGTCGGATGATGAAGAGGACGTCCCTTTACGTGGTTGGAGAGTCACTTCCCCTGTTCCGTTTCCCGACCTCGACGCACTAACCAGCGAAGAATTGCAATCACCAAACAGTGTGCTCCGCAATGTCGTCGACGACTCTGATGATGACAGCGATGATGTACGCGTGGCCCCCATCGCAGGAGCTCCTGAAATAATTATCATATCGTCGGACGACTCTGATGATGACAGTGGTGCAGATGCCGGATCCGTGTGCAATTAAAATTAGACTGATGATGGGATACCATCACGTCACTAAATAATCTATCGGTAAGTATGTATATAAATTTTGATGTGGGATGAACGTGGACTCTAACTGGGAAGGAAACGACGTTGTAGTACTCGTGGTACGATGTGTTAGAAAGACATCTTAGATGTGTGGCCTCCAATTTTGTACATTTTTGTCGAGGAGCCCTTATTGACGTTGATATTATGTTCATCCAGCTATTTTGCGCATATGTAATCATGGATATTAATGAAATCCATGGGCAACAATGTCCCTTTTGCAATGTGTTTGTTAAAAATGAATTACTGTATTGTTCGAACTGTCGAGAAACAGAGAATATATGTCGGGATCGACAGATGAAGTGTCGGGGTGTGACAGACAACATCACTACACTTGTTACTTTCAAAGTACAATAAGAGACAAAGTATGGTAATGACATACAGTTGATGGCCCCAGTAGTACTTTAATTTACAAAACTCCCTAATTACAAATGGGAGGTGGCCAGTACAGTAACATACAAAACAACTGAAATGTAGATAGCAATGTTAACTGGGTTGCGTTACGATGGTGTTCGTGCATGTGGCTCGGTTATGACCAAATCTGCTGCACCGAGTGCAGCGCCGGGTTCGTGGCCTAGAAGTGGTGGACTCGTGTCTGGATCTCTTACGGCATGTAGGGGGTCTACCTGGCGGACGACGTACCAATGGTGGCAAAATATGAGTACCTGTAATGTCGTTCGGAACAACCCAATTATCTTCCCGCGGGACGGGATATATTGCTTCACTGTAAGCACCCCTCCAGTAGTCCGCTGTGTAGTAAGGAGAACATAAATCGTACAAGGACGAACCTCTTAGGCAAGCTGCACGGGTTGCATGAACACATGGCATACGATTTAGTTGGAATTCACGGCATGTGCATGTGTTCTCAGAAAAATCTACCGTGTCCGTGTCGTTGGATATTCCGACCTGTGTTAAGTTTGCTGTCAAGGAATGAGCTCGAAGTCGAGAACCAGCGTCGAACGTTGCCCGTAACTCGCTCTCCATGTTTGATGACAACACGGTACTGCATGAGTTTGAAGTCGTTCGACGTTCATAAAACCACTTCTGCATTGTGCTCCGAATGTGTTCAACAAAGCTTGTGATCGGTAACGAACGGGCATGTCTCAACATTGTGTTCAGGGATTCCGTATTGTTGTTTGTCATAATATTATACATGTGCCCAACGAATAGTGCTTTGGACCAAAAAGGAAATCATGCTCGCTCCAAGTACTCGTACGATCTCCCACTTATCCTACGAATCTGTCCCATAAGTCGTTCGAATTCTTCCACCCGATACGTTGTCGCCGCGCGTTTGAATAGGAAAACTGAACTAGCATTATTGTATCTCTGTATTAAGTTCTTTTACATATGCCACATACAACAACCATGTTGAGACAAGGGAAAAAGCTGAGAAATAGCTTTTTCTATACTTGTTTTCCGGTCCGACACAAATACAACTTCATCAGAATCGCCTATAAGATCTCTCAAGTTGGACAGAAACCACGACCATGATTTATTTGTTTCGGCATCTACAATCCCCCATGCTAAAGGGTAGATTTGTTTGTTAGCATCTTGGGCAGTTGCTAGTAAAAGTGTACCTTTGTATGGACCTTTCAAGTGACTATCGTCTACACAAATTACGGGCCTCAAGAATTGCAAGTAACCACGAATGCTTGCACCAAATGTTAGGAAGAAATAAGTAAACCTATTATGGTCGTCGACTTGGATGTGGGTTACAGTCCCGGAGTTATGCTCTCCAAGGACGTGACAGTGCGAAGCAAGCTGATGAAAACTATCCCCCGGTTCACCATGCAGCTTGAGTAAAGCAGCCACCTTCCCCCTACGTGCTTTATTGTAACTAATTTTTACTCCAAACTCATGTTCTATATCACGTGAAATAGCAGCAGGACCGTACTTGTGGTTTGGAGTGTCAAGTTTTCCCAATATCAGTTCGACAATTATAGAACTAGTGGCATGACTGTGTGCGTTACGACGCACGTCTATGGAACATGTGTACTGCTTCCTGAATTTACGGATCATAAAGAGTGTAGACTTCTTCACCGCCGAGGCACGTAGCATCCATTTGCAATTATTGTCGGCGCATTTCACGGTTAACATCTTCATGCTTGACCTACTAACTCGGAATTCAAACTTCTCTTGCAATGTGAGTACACGAATCTTCGAGTACAATTCATTCTTACTGAAGAATATTTCCCGTTCGGCAAGGTCCGATGTATTAACAGGGGTAATCCGTTCAGCAATATTAGCGGGAACGTTAGCATTTAATGGATTGTCCAAGTTCTCATGTAAGGGTGCAACCCTAATATCAGAAAACGACGCCTCGGGTACAATTTCAGTTGAGATATTATGATGATGACTTATGTCCTCATTTTGTACATTTTGATGAACATCCCCTACGACAATCATACGATCCAGCCAATTTGTATCCGTTGCCATGCCAAGAATTAGGAGCTCAACTTCTAACACCGTAACGCATATTGCAGTTTCCTTATGAACCGATATGTACCAACTCAGGTCTTCGTCATCGCGTATTTCAGCCGAAGGTACATTCACATTGGGGACTTTGAACTTCAATTCAATTTCACTACTGGGATCAACAATACCAAGTTTTTCCTTCAACCGTAAAGCAAGTCCGGCTACCGTAATATTTGTCGGCACCAAAATGGAAGTTGTTTTGTCCCCTCTCCACTTCCATTCGTCGTCCACATTTGTGAAATTTCCCCCGTACGAGACTATGAATCTCAAACCATCACTCATACCTGCAATGTTGAGATTGCAACTGTAAGAAGTCGGCACAATCAAATTATCAACATTGAATACCATCAAATGAGGAAAACAGCTAAGCAAGTCGCAACAGTTCTCAAGTGTCGAATTCGACAGTTAAACTGTCGAATTGGACAGTTTAACTATCGGGACCCGACGGTTTGAGACACTGCATTCGACCATTTCAGTACGAACTGTCGGGTGGTTTCCGAACAGTGATTTCAGAAATTTTTAAAACATTATTATAGAACATTAATAGTGATAATCAATTCACATTCAACATAACAATGTATTTTGGAAAAAAAAAATAAGTCAATGATTCATTAAATATGGAATCAATCACATTTAATGAACTATTACAAATTTCTTTACCTTCATAATCATGGTAAAAAACCTAAGAAATCAATGAGTAATAATTTGAAATTTATTATCACCATATTGTATTACATTTACGAAATAATGAGCTAAGAGATGAAATAATAGCTAACATTTCGAAATAGAAGATCAATTAAGTATGTGTTCTTGATGAAAGAATAAATGAAGAAGATGAAGTTTTTTGAAGAAAATATGTTCATGGAAGTCTATTTAGGATTTAGGGTTTATTTATGTTAGAATTTGAATTTCTTTTCTTTATTTTATGGAAGAAAATACATGTTATTGAATATAATATACATATATACAATGAATAAAATAAAAAAATTAAATCATCAAATCAAACCATTAATGGCAATTCAATCAAGCATTAATTGCTCTTACAAAGGTGACCCAAGGGTAATTTGGACCTTTCAAGTCAAAAAAGTGACATTTTTGAACAAATTGAGTGCACATACAAATTTTTTATGTATTTTCAAATTTAGTGATATTTGTGAAAATGTCCCATTATTATACCACGTAAAGGATTGAAAATTTGAAAAGTCCAACCAATAAAAACGACATAAATTTGGTGACGTGGCAGAACGTGCGGTGGACCCATTTATTGGCCTCTCTTATGTCGTTTTCAAATTAAAAAGACGTCAGAATAATTCATCTCAAGCGTACGGTCAGGATTTAGTTGTCAGTTTATTTGAATGACTGAGATTCTGCTGTAGTCCGGATCGGATTTTAATTTTTAAATTGGGGAAAATCCGTCCCGAGTCTTATCTCTTTTGGAGCAATTTAGCTTGTCGCGATAAATTACGCTTTAGGACCTTTAGGTCCCCGTTAAAGTACAGGTGCAGCAGGTGACTTATAAGGCCTCAATACTTTTATTAGGTAAATTATTTGAATGCTACATAATAATAGAATTTAAAAATGTATTTTTATGATTACTGAGTTATGCATCGTATTACTCATCCAACACTCAAGTGGAAAAATTCGTTAAATTCAACAAACGGCATCGACTTGAGTGATGGATGGTTCATACGATGCATAATTCATTGATATCAAGATACAATTTTAAATTTAGTTATTAAATAGTAACAATTGGTATAGTTCAGTCATCATTGAAATCCAATTTTAAGTTCAATTATTAAGTCGTAATAACTTTTTTCTTCCTTTGAATCGACCTCGTAAAAAAAAATGAAGGGGACAAGGGTGAAACTAAAAATCAAAGGCATATAAATTAAAGAAAAATAGAACTTTTCGGAATTTGACATTACAGACTTTTACAAAAGATCAATTTGTCCATTTGGAGTCCACTTTCAAATATTCAATCCTTCACAAAAATCTCACTTGTCCAATTCCACAATCCAATTTCGTTCCAAAATCAACCAATAATTTTATCTTTTGTAGAAACCTTTGATCCTCAAATTTTAAAATCTCAACCACTACCAAAAAATCCATTTTTTTTTTTCGGTGGAAAAATGAGATATCCACAAGGCAAAATTTGATCTTTTGCATAAATTTGTGATGCATAAATCTGAAAAGTTACATTGTTCTGTGATTTTTAGGCCTCTGATTTTCGGTTCTCTCTTTTTTTTTCCTTTCATTTTCTTTGGTTTCTTATTTTACAGAGGTCAATTTGAAGGAAGAATAAATTGTTACTACTTAATAATTGAACTTAAAATTGTATTCTAATGGTGATTGAACTATACCAATCGTTAATACTTAATAATTGAATTTAAAATTATATCTCAATGATCATTGAATTATGCACCGTGTTATCCATCTATCACTCAAATCGATACCATTTGTTGAACCTAACGAATTTTCTACATGAGTGATGGATGGTAACACAGTGCATAGTTCAGTGACCATTGAGATAATTTAAGTTCGGTTATTAAGTAATAACACTTGGTATATGTTACATTCATAGTTATAAAACCCAGTCAGGCCAGAAAATCGGTGACCCGAGTTCTTGTCCGGGCCGGGTATATTAATTTAATAGAAATACACATGGCTCGGTTAAAAATCGGCTTCGATCGAGTTAACCGGTAGTTTTGACCGAGTTAACCCGGTCGGTTTACCGATTTTCAAAATTATTTTTTAAAATTTTGGGGGTTCAAGGAATTGAGCATTGAACCTCTAAGTAAAACAATTAGTTCATCACCATTGGAGTTGTAGAGCACTTTAGTGTTTTTAATGTGCAATAAGTTATATGTATTCAATGAATCATATATATTAAAAATAATAATTTTTTAAGAGTATTTTTATAAAAACTTTGGTTAAACATTTTACTTTATTTTATAGACCTGAATAATTAATGAAAAATAATTTAAAAATAATAACTTTGCCTAAAAAAAATTCATACTTCAATTTTATTTTTTTTTATAAATTTTTATGCAATGACCCATCAGTCCGACCATTGACTCACCGGTTCAACCAGTAATCCGAGACCCAGTACCTTGTCCGGGTCGGGTCTAATAACTATGGTTACATTTAAATAATTAGCCCTATTTCTATTTTAGGGAACTTTGATTTTTGATGGCTAGAAAAATATAATTTAAATATACTGAAAAAAAATATTGTATACTTTGTTGGAATTTTGTTTCCTTGTTTGGTGAATGAGAAATTAAGCCAAACTTAAACCACTTTTATTTGAAATTATTGGAATTGTGTAGAATATTGTGGAATATTCTAGAGAATGTAGATGAAAAGATGTGTCTTTTCATATGGATCATGTCTCTTAAAGAGCATGACTTTTGGTATGAGTAACTTCCAATATTTATGATTATTCAAGAGATGCTTAAAGAGCATGACTTTTGGTATGAGTAACTTCCAATAATTATGATTATTCAAGAGATGTGTCTCTTGATATGGATGTTCCAACTACTATATATATGGATTCCCTATGTGTTTGAATACACAACAACAAACACTACAACTACACAACAAACTATTCATTTGATAGTTTCATATCATTCCATTCCATGGTTACTTTAGTTTTGCATAAAACACTTTGTAGAAGTGATTTTTCCTTGCATCAAAATCATGGTTATGGTAGAGAGGGAACTCCGTTCGAGTTCGTGGGTCTAAGTCATTTGGAGTGCTCCTATGGCTAGACGTGGTCGTTGTATCTTGGGAGATGATTGCCAAGAAACCGTTAGCACCGATGCGGGGCAAATTCATCTTAAGGAAAAAGTGTCAAACACTTGCCTCGACCGATCGCATCACTTGCATCTCATCTTTCTTTTCCGATTTCATTTTAATTTAGTATTTTGATTTCGGAAAGTAACTAATATTCTTTTGATTTCATGCAAGGTTTGAATTAAAGAATGACATGCGTTCAAGGTTGGAAAGTGATGAATCCATATTCATATATTGGAAGTCGGTAATCACTATTTTGTCTTCTCAAATCAGATTTCGGTAAATCGAATAATATTTCGATTTCACGGTATGTTCTTGATTAATACAATATGCACATTATCGGTGTAATATCTCCCACATACTTATGACGCATTCTTTGTTTCCTCGTATCATAAACAAGATGCAAATTTTCACCACGAGTAAAACAGTAAGTTTTTCTACTTTTACTATTCATTTGACTTTTATATTTCAATTGAGACTCGTATTTTTAATTGAACTAGTCATAGTCAAATGTACCTTGCACGTATTTGAAATTTTTATATAAGTGTAAATGATAAATGACTGATATCGTTTAATACACACAGTGAGTTGATTTGTCTTTTGCTTTATCGTGATCTTGACATTAATTGATACATAATTCAGCGGAGCCTTATTTGCCATTTCTCAGAAAATAATAATTTAATTCTTCACTTAGAGAGATCGTCACTAATTTGGGTGACAGTGAATATCGTGATTCATAATCCAAAACATTAAAATACTTCACAGCTCTATTGAATAATAAATCAAGGGTCTCAACGGAAATTGCCTCATCAAAGATCGTGACTGACGATAGCAATTGTCGAATAACCCACCACCATAAATGAGTAAAAATTGAGTACGAAACTTTCAAACCGACCATAATCCCCTCCACGAGCATGTGGAGCGGGCATTTGTCTGAAATTCCTATAAAAAATAAACATTGTAGTGTTTTCATATTACACTAACGAATCATGCTTTATCAGACGGGGGCAAAATTTTAAAACCAAAAGCAAAACGAAGAGGTGCACAAAATCTTAGCAGTGTCGCGACCCTAAAACAAGTGTAGTAAATAATCATAACCACCACTGTGAACCCTACAACATGGTCCCAATTTCGAACGATAATACACTGTACATATGCTCAGTCGCGTAACCCCCTGATAACTAAGAATGGGATATCCTCGGATTTCGGCTCCAAGTTCAAGGTTAAAAATTACTGACCCCATACTCCAACACTGCAACTTCTTGATCTACTCTCCAATAGTTTGCATCGTTGAATTCCTTCATCCCTGCTCCATCATCTTCTGAATCCTCCTTTTCAGGAGTCTTTGGAGATAGGTTACTCTTCAGTGGCCCAGCTTCCCCAACAACCCCCTCCTTGAGAGCTTGCTCCATTGCCTTCTCTGTCCCCTCTAGTTCTACACCCACAAATTCAACGTCCTCTTCAAACAGGGAAGGTGCAGCTATGCTTTTTTGACCTGAATCAGATTTAGTTGAACCATCACTGGAATCTGTAGAACTGGAGGTACCATTTGGTAGAGAGCCTCCAATTGAAGTGGTGGAACTAATTTGGACAGCGCTCGTCTCCACTGAATTAGCAGGATTGTCATTGGTGTCATTATGGTCAACAAATGGGTTCACACTCGATCCACCAACCTGAAAGTCTGATGTCTCTCCCCATGCGACCCATTCAGGAATGGGCCTGTCTCCAAACAGATCGTCGTTGTCTGATGTCTCAAAACGGAAGAAACCAAGGTCTCCAGATGCACTGGCCTTCTCATTCTGGGGAACCGAGTCGCCCCCATTTACAGGGTTGTTTCCATAGAAGTCATCGAAGGGGTTTGTCTTAGAGCCAGATGAGCCATTGGCAAAAGTGTTGCTCTCAGTCAATTCCTCATCCTCTCCAACCACTACCTCATCGTCACTACTGCTGTTACCACCATTTGATGTTCCGTTCAAATTGATATCATCCATCATATCACGAAGTGAAGTGCCCCCAGGTGCATCACCAATTTTGTCATCTTGGAAAGTGAACCAGTTGGAGTTTGTAAACAGACTTCTGCAAGAAAGAATCAAACGGTTTCAAACAATGACAAATAGGCTTGCTTGATAGCCAGATTCTAACTTCTTGCGCATCACAGAAGCCAACACAATAATATTGCACAATAAATGCAAATATTAACTATATTATTGCACGCGTATTCATTCTTGCAAAGACTTCCACTTCCTTTCTTTCAAAGTCTTTCGTATTTTCTTTTCCCCTTTTATACAATTCTTATGACAATCTACTTCTGGGACTTGTTACAGTTATTACAGCAAGGACACACAGTCCTGTGAACCAAAGTATATAAACCTACAGTTGCAGTTGCAAATCTTTTTCAGCATATTATCAAAATAGTTAGAATGTCTATATCCTATTTGTGCAACTTTAAATTTCTCTAGAAAATTACAATGAAACTCACCTTCCCTGGTCATCACCCAACCTTAGGGATGAAATCACTACCTCTGCAGATTCATCATCAAAGTAAAAATCCTGCATTTTCATCAATCAATGACCAAAATTAAGCAATATGGAATTCACAGAGGAAAGGGGTTGCAAACACTTGCTCCCCCTATGTGTCCTTTCCACACAATATTATTACAAGTAGCAGAAGTGCCTGTCTCTCTGGCATTCCATGCAGATTTATAACTATAAACAATATAGTATATTATGTATATTATTGACATATATGTGTGAGAAGTAATAACACATGATACAGTGACAAAAATACATACAAAAGAAATGTTATATAAGATGACAAAAATCAAAACTGAGACCAACAAAATGTAAAATCTGTTTACATAATCAATACTTCAAAAGTAAAAATGCATCCTGGAACCATCCAAGACACCCACTACCACCCAATATTGGCTGGTACGAGCAAGAATGACTTAGATTTGACTTGATTTGACTTGATACAGTATCTGGAATTCATATACCAGTAGTATTCCTCCTGTATCAGCCAGTATGAAACCAGATTTATAACACTCTTTCTACATTATATATCCATTCTTTAGTTTCATATCTGCGTAACAAATAAATTAAAGATTAAGCATAAATTACCTCATCAACTCTCTCAAGAGATCTGTTACCCTGCAAAAGAGCAATTGAAATCATAGATAATTTTGAAAGAATCTACCAATTTATTTCTTGAGATGATTACTGATGATTTTTCTTCTGGTACTGCTGTTTGAGCCTACCTCTGTATCATCATTATCATATGCATTGTATCTGAATCCTTGGCTTAAATTATTTGCCAGAGCTGCAACATCATAATCCCTATCATGGACATCATCCTCGTCACTCTCCCTAGTCCTGTCTTGCAATGCAGTTGGCCGACTGTACACATGAATACGAGAAATTTTAAGGAATTAAAGCTGGAAGAACCATCTAATTTGGAGAGACCTCCTAGTAAAACAGAGAGATGAAACAGTACCCCCACTTGGCAAAGTACAATTTTTTTTTTAAGGAATTAAAGCTGGCAGAACCATCAAATTTCGAGAGACCTCTTGGAAAAACAGAGAGATGAAACAGTACCCCCACTTAGCAAAGTACAAATTAAAACAGAACCACACAAATTAAATTTCAGAAAAAAGCATAAGATGAATTTAAATATGTTCAAAATTTTAGGAGAACGTCTGGGAATTCACTCGTGTAGTCAATTAATGTGACAATAGTTGATAGTAAATGGGTAATAACAAATTGTACTAGTTTCATTTGTTATGAACTGATTGCAAAAGATAAAGAAGAGGCATACCCACAAGCCCATCGGTATACATTTTCAACCATGTTACGCTCCTGTAAGATGGTGGTCTGCCACTCATTCCATTCATTATTTTCCTAAAGCAAACGAAACAACATTGCATGAGTAGAGAAAAAAAAAATTGAAGACATATAAATTATTGTGAAACCGTCAATATGTGAATAGACATTAGCCTTTGTTTTAGGCAGCAAAGGTAACATTATAAAGATTCAAGTTTCACGAAAAAATTCAGAAGAACCATAATCAACAGGTGCTTTAATGGAAGCTGTGGTCTGCAGCTTGACTAGGAGACTTGAAACAGATCGTGCCCAATTCAGAGGCTGATCACATGTTGATATGCATATCAAGAATAGGGCAGAATAATGGCAACAAGCAGATAGAAAAGACCACAAAACTGAAAATTTATCCAAACAATTACAAGCTTTTGTTCTCTTTAAGTTGCAAATGAAGAATTGAAGACTGCTTTTCAAGAATAATATCAAGGAATGTGGCATAAATTTAACAAAAAGTCGGCTTATCACAGACCTGAAGATATTGCTGTATGCGTTTGTCATTGTTACACAACTGAACAAGTTTATTTGATATGCGAGTCAGATGTCCAAAGTACCCTGCTCGGGGTGCCTGTCTTCCAGCAACAGGTAAAGTTGGCTGCAAAAAGAAGAGACGAACTATCATATTTTTCACTTCAAGTCACAAGACAGGAAGGAGGAACTGTCAAAGAAAAATGATGAGAAAGATAGGAAGAAGGAAGATTTGAAAAGAAAACAGGACAGGTCTATTTTCATCACAAACAGAACGCCAAGGTCTACCAGGACAACTAGAAAAAATGTCTAATTTGCCAGACAAAAAATCGTTAAAATTTATGAATTGTTTCCTGAATTACAGTGTTTGTACTCTCAATTTTCCAATCACACACATGCCAGTCCTAACCTTCTACACAAGGATAAATGAAAGGTGACAACCAATATGCCATGCATAATTGGAAAGACAGCCGGAAAATTTGAGTCATTATTCGACAAAAAACTACCTTGTTGAGTTCAGCAGAAAGAATAGGATTTTTATCCGTCTGAAGAACTTTTCCAACCAATTTACACTCTTGAAAAAGATGATCAACAACGGAATTATTTTTGCTTTCTAAGCATGAATATATTATACTCTCCACGTGATGATGCAAGGCATTATTGTATGGATACCTACATCAGAAAAAGTAACATATTAAGAACGAGCAGTTCTAAAAATCGATGCTCCAACTGCAGCTTCCACGGGACTAAAGATCATTTAGTGTTATTAAAACGCCAAAAATTACTTAAGAAGTATCGTCTTACTCAAAAAAGAGATCAAGGACCCTCAGAATTGTCCCTGAACTGACCAATTCTTTCTCTGCCACCTCATTGCCAGTTTTCAGCAGCTCCGCAAAGAACTCCACAACCTATAAACAGGAAGACAATTGCATAAAATGTTAAAATGCCAAATATAGAATCATGTGATCCTGTGTCCAACCAAAAATTCAATAGTCCACATCATTTTGAGGGTTGCATGAAAACAATTAACCAAAATCAACATACCAACCTTTAAACGGTGTTTCCCAAGAGGGGGCCGTAATTCACCATAAGTTGTAGGTAGAATCTTCTCATCAGATGACACTCTTAACAGTGTCAGCAAGTCCCCTACACCAAAAAAATGTGTCAATGCTAATACTGGTGACAAATTGAAAACAATAGGGTACTCATGCCAAGCCACCTGTTATCAGCAATCTAGAAAAATGTGAAAAATAAGGGCATTGGATGGTATTTGAATATTATCTTAAAGGGTTCTTTCTATCCTCCTATAAAAATGTCAATTTTTCATCATGCCAATAAAGGATGAGATTTACCCCCTGCCCCAACTCAAAAACAATGAAAAAGAAAACAGTAAGTACTAAGTAGAAGCATAAAGAATATTTTCCTTATCGCAAATATGTCTCCACCTCTTCAATTTGACACTTGCCATTGCCTGCCTAGAGCAGTTAATGGATCATCTACCACTCTGCAAGGTTTTTGTCACTGAACCTAGCTTTTCCCTTTGAAAACACGAAGTCTGATTTGATGGTTGAGGAAGATTTCAGTGAAAACTGAATTCTTAAATACATTCCAAGGAGTAAATTATAGATATTGCCTAGGTTTAAATGGAATACTAAAACAAGATCTTGACGCAAAATTTATTCACTTCTAACTATATCTGGGTATGTTTGTTGCTATAAAACAGGTCATTCTGTAGGTTATACCATCAAAAACAGGCTCTAACAGCTTAGTATAGAACCTGCTCTTACTACCTTCGACCCCAAATTTATTTGGCATAAGTCTTGGTTTGTTGCTGCATATCATTGAAATTTGTTAAATGCAGCCTACATAAAGAATGTTGACCAACAGAAATTTCTCTGTAGAAATATTTCTTAAAGATCACAACGCTACGTGCCTGTTATACTTATTCTCTACAAATTGTCATTTAAGTTACACATCTTCTGGACAAACCTAAGAAAAAATAAACTAAACACTGGTATAAACCAAAAATCAATATAGAAACAGTTTATAGACCATATGAATCAAGATTCCATGAACGAGAAATCTGACAAGTAGCCCCTAGTACATGTAACAATACACAAAGTACAATTTTCTTTTGGCTAGTTTTACTGATCATAAAATGAATATGTAAATACACATACAAAGCAGCACAAGAGAAATTACTAACATATGTGGTTAAGGACTCACCCAGTTTGGGAAGCATTGCACCAACAGTATCAGCATTAGCCAATTGATACGCGTGTTGGCTTTTTAAAGAATACATTACGGGTGAAGAAATTGATCTTCTTGGATCCAACAAAGAAATAAACACAGACAACGAGTGGACAAGGGCAGATTTTGAATGTGAGTCTTTAAGTGCACGATCAAATATCCTTGAAACAAAACTGCACATAAAGAAAGCTACAGAGTCAACTAATATTCATATCATTTATCCAAATAACAGGTCAAAAACTGATCCACAAGGTGAGGAAAAGCATTCAAGTTTAGTCATACAACCTTGGGCTGGATAGTTTGGTAGCCAGAGGTGATGGAGCATTTCGGGTTATGGCACATAATGTTTCTGCTGCATTGGCATGTACTTCAGGAGGATTCTGGAGAACACGAAAGGTATGTTAGTTATCATCAGATATATACATGTCATTTGCCGAAATCCCTCACAACAAATGTAACTAATACTCCATGCCGATAAACTTGCAATTAAGCAAGCTTCCATTTGCCAAACACCACATTTTCCCTTCCAAATGAAAAGATATCAACTATGGCTGAACCAGATACACCATTGGAAGAGGGACAACAACTATATACATGGAAACATTGCGTAATGCAACAATCCTTCAGATAAATTTCAATTTAAGAATTACTTCTTCCTAGACATTCCAAGAAGGCACACATCACAGTATAATCTCGACAAATGAATGTTCTAGATCTTCCCATTTTTGAAATAATTTAAAACAATAATAAATGATAAGCACCAAGCCACGCGAATCTGCAGATTAAGGTTCTGTAAGCAGTGCATGATTTGCATTGTGCACTGAAGCCAAAGCTGACAATTAGTTCCATGCCACTATGGTAATACAAAAAAAAAAAAAAAATTGTGGATAAACTAACAGACAAACCCGATATAAATTATTTCGGGTCACAGGGGCATCCAAAGTATGCCGAAACCACATACAGTGACAAATAAAATACAGGGGAAATTGGATAAAAAGGACAATAAAATATTTACATAAAGGTCCCAAAGTTTCATAGGCAAAATATAATAAATTGAAGGTGACTAGAGGATTATGAGAATGGAGATAAATATATAAATTTATTAGAGAATCCATGGAGAATATGCAAAACCTAAGAAAAGCACGGCCATAGTTACTAGAAAGCATTATATTACACAACTAGGCTCAAAGGACAAATATAACCACCTTGATATAACTGGCGTCAAAGACTAGAAAATTAGCTATTGACAAATACTAAAATAGACTGGCAGTCTAGGCTTGGTTCAACTCCTACTCCAAGAAGCCATGATGCCATTTTTTGAGACTTACTGCTGTATCCAATTTATCCACAATCATTTCCAGTAAGTTGCTATCAGCCAACCATTGTATCACGTCCATTGAATTGGAGTATAGATGGTCATCGGCACCTACAAGTCGCACCAACACCTAATAATAAAGAGTTAATGAGAAGATAATAACCCACCGAAAGCAGTAAAATATTATTCAATTCCAATACAAGATTTAACCAAAGAAATTTATATAAGACATCAACCTCCATGATGGATGTAATGCCAATTAGATCAACCAGCAGCTTGAAAACATCTTGATGGGCCTGGACAGAACCAACATCAGCTGAATGTAAGATGTCTAGTTAAGAAAATATTGTTATTTGAAACAAAAGAACAAAAAGAAGGCTTCAAATGGTAAAGTTTCCAACTTGTTTCTCCTTGTGCATGGAGATTATGCTTATCATTCTGAACATCAAAGGGGGGTATAAATTAGAGCCTGTTTGAGCCCTCATTTTCTTGCCAAAAATACATTTTGGAATAGTGATTTGATGGAGAATGTGTGGTTAAAAAATAAGAAAGTTTTAGGTTTGCATGTAAAATTATTTTATTGAAAAATGTGTGGTTGAAAATGAAAGGGAAAAATGTATTTTGAAAATACTGAGGATCAAACAAGGGCTAGTATGTTGTTGTAGCTCAAGACTTCTCATCTTTACATTTGTCAAAAGATTCAGATTCCAATTCAAAATACACAAAATTCAAACATTTAGTACTTAGTAGCTTAGTCAAAGCAAAAGTACAGGGCCGCTACACGAATATGGTAATTAAATCCCAAGGATTACAACTATAGGAGTCATCAAACACTCCACAGCCAAAATATAATTACAGCAATAGTAATAAATTTTGTTTCTTCAACAGCACTTCCCAATGCTTGATGACTTCACCTACCCATTTCCTATACCCATAGAATAAAAAGCATTCTTAGAGAAGAAAGCATATGGTGTTGGCAACCCGTTTAAGATCTCAACCCCAATAGGAATAACAAATTTAAACTCAATGGCAAAAGAACCTTAAGCATAATAGTAATACTATATCAGTCATCAGGTTAGTCAAGAACACTCTTAGGTGACGAACGTTAGGTGATTAAAAAAATAATGGGTATAAGCCATTTCCTAATTTCTATTCTACAATAAAATGACTGGTTATGACTCCTGCTTATTATGCACTGAAAATGACAAAAAATAACACAAAATGTTCAAATTTTTCACCTATCAATAGGTGTACGGATGCTTTATTTATCACCAGAAGAGATGAACGCTATATGGCAGCGCCAAGAATATGAAATTATGAGGCACGTGCTTGAGAGCATATGAAATGGGCAAAAATACATGGATTAATGCGAGCAGGAGATTTTTCCTGTCATCTTTAAATCTGTAAATTTTCAAACTCGAGTGAGAACTCATAAGTTTATTGAGATCTCTTGCTAAAAGTAAAATTATTAATGATTGCAGGAAAAGGACACTTGTCAAATGCCAAAATGACCTCGCACTTTCACCATTTAAAGAAATTCATTCACCATCCTTTCTGGCTTGCCATTGGAAACTTTTCCGGCCAGTCTATTTAAAAAATAAACTTTAGCAGATCATGAACATTGACTAAGAAAAGTTGCATGAATTGATAAGACAAATTGCAGATTGATACATTATTTAAAACGATATGAAACAAGATTTCAGAATTTCGATACAAGACTTAAGGCAGACCTTTGTTCTTCAACAGCCCACCCCACAAAATATATACATAACCATATATACACACACACACAAACTCACATCAATGGAGATTAAACTTAAATTACCTTCACATAATTCATAAGTGGAATAGTTTTTCGCAACATTAGGCATATTACGACCTGCAATGAAAAGAGAAATTAGATCAAACAAATTACTCGTCATAACTGATAACACCATGACAAACACTGAACAAGAAACATTTTGCAAAACGCTTATACAACAAGAGTACCTTACTAAAATATCCTGCCAAGAGGGCACTATGGGGACGATTAGGTTCCAGAAAAGAGAACAGTAAATCCATAAGCTGCAGAAAATAGAGCATACAATTAAAATATCAAGTGCTCGAAAACCAATTTGGTCTACAACCATGTCTTTCCAACTGTTTGACACGATGATCTCACCTCCTCTTCCTCCACCAAAGTCTTAAAGATGACATCAATCTCACAAGTAAAAACTTCACAAGCAATGAAAGGATACCTACATTAAGAAACAGATATTAGAATAAAAAATGGACTATTCTCAAACAACCACAAGATACTGTCCCTTCTAAATTACAACTCAAGAAGCAGGAAAATAGATTTTATAGGAAACATAATTATAAAGTAATGCATAAAAGTTACAAATGATCACTGAAATGCTTATTCTTTTGCTTCGGAGCCATCTAAAACTCACTTGAACATTCGTTTACTATCGGCATCCTCTAGGCACTCCTCAATGATGTAGCGCAGCAACTGTTCCACTTGAGCTTTATCTCTCAAACTAAACAACAATAAAACTTCACATTATCTTCAAGGAACTTCAAAACAAAAGGTCAAATCAGCAGGTCGTGGTAAGGGCATGATTGTCTAGGAACCGTGACTTGTTAAAAACTTGCCCATAACGTGGATGACAAAGACTTGTTAACAGAAATATGTAGTTCAAAAGTAAAGGTACCATACAAATTTATGAGGCGACTATTTAATGATTTGCATTCTTGGATTATCTCTTCTTCATCCAGAAGCTCTTCCAATGTAAAATTTTCCTTGTCCAACACTGACTCAACCTAAAGGTTACGACGAAAAATAAATAATAATAATAATAATAATAATAATAATAATAATAATAATAATAATAATAATAATAATAATAATAATAATAATAATAATAATATGAACTGGAAAAGGACAAACAAAGCAAACATAACCCAGGATTCATGATGAAAAAGCCCACCGTAAGAGAGATAATTATCAACAAAACGGAAATACAAATAAAAAAACATATAGCCCAACATGTATAGGGGCACAAATGAACTGATCAAAGTTCACGTCGACCCAGTCGCTGAGTCTTTAGTACATCATAAGACTGTCTTGTTTATCTATAAGCCACTCTCAAATAAGTTATTTTACAGAGTAAAAAATGAGTTCAGTTTTATTAACTTCATTATTTGCAACTATTTTGCATGCATCTATCAATCCGTTATGAGCTTAACTAGCTTAACTAATTAGACAAGCTTGAACAGGCCTTGAATGAGCCAAGCTCAAGTAGAGTTCAACTGGCTTAAGTCATTTTACAACCCTAGGCACATATGTCAACAAATTTAATCAAGCAAACTAAAAATGCTATGGATGTCTTTAAATTCAGACCCAGAGGTACATGGGGAACAAAAAGAAGAAACAGAAAACCTTTAACCTCAAATGCAGCATTCAGATATTATTTTATCCTTAGCAAATTAAAGATTGTTGAAAAATATTATTTTTAAGTCAATGGAGAAGGTGGAGCGACAGGCAGCTGGAAAAAAAAGGTAGAAAAGAATATTTATGTGTCTAGATATTCAAAAGAACAAATGAAATAAAGATCCAATTCTTTTGGCCACTTCATTTTATTTCACTTTCTGAGCTAACAAATAGTTGGAATCTTGAATCCTTCATTTCACAGAATCAAACTGAACGGAGTAATTAGCAGTAATGGAATTTAACAAAATGACTGCAAAAATTAGTTCAAAGTGTAATTAAAACATAACTTTATAATTATATTCGGAGGATGAGTAAAGTTAGCACATTCATAGATTACAAATATTAACAATCAAAACAAAATTGTCAATCTCACCAATTAAAACTAGTAAACATTAGCTCAATTCATGACCACAGAGAGAGAAAAAATAAACTCAAGCCAAGAAAAACTTCATTATACCAGCAATCGAACAGCAGAGCAAGATTAATATTCCTGAAAAGAATAAAAAGCATTTTTATTTTTTTTTGACTTACGGGAGAAGAAGCAGAGAGAGCTGTGAGTTTCCAAAACATGTCGAGTGTCCGTGTGTATAGATATATATAAGCAGACAGAGAAAGACACACGAGCTACACAAAGAGGAAGTTCTGTATTTAGATCTGCAAACCCTAAAATTGAATCAAGGCAAGGACCAAATTGAAAGAACTCCAGAATTAAGACGGGTTTGGGGGCAAAAATAGTAGGTGATGGAGAGGAAAAACCCTAATTCCTAAAGATCAAAAACAGTGTGAAGCGGTAGAGATCAAGACGACTTTTGATTTATGGTAGAAATTAAATTTGAGTGGAAAATGAAAACGAAGGCCTTTGGACGAATTTGAAAGGGGAGGGGTGGGTGTGGAGAAGTACAGAACCAAAATGAGCTTCGTATTTGACGAAACCAATACTATGATATTCTGTATGTATATGTGGAGTGTGAGATTTTTATATATGCACCATGAACTTTCTCACATAAATAAATAAACTTTTTCTTGATAGTTAGGGTCCGTTTGATTGCAAAGTTGAAAAATGGGTGGAAAGAAAATATTTTACAGGGAATTGATTTTCCTAGAAAATGTTTTACTGGAAATTGTAATTAATTGTGTTTGATTGGTAAAATTTTCTATGGAAAATGTAGAAAGTTTTGTGTCCATTTGACTTCATTTTTTATGGAATTTGTCCATTAAAGTGATAATTTTTTTTACCATTGGGTCTAAAATTTGTTCCAATTGTAAAAAAAAATTTGAAAAAAAAAAATTGAAAAAAAAAAATTTACCATACCGAATATCATTCGTTTGACTTTGTTTTGCATGGAAGTTGTCAATAAAAGTGAAAAATTTTTTTACCATTGTATTTAGAATTTGTTCACATTGCAACAAAAAAAAAAATGGTGGAAAATGTTTTCCCACCAAATAGGTGAGAAAACAAAATCAAGTTTTTGTGTATCAAAGGATTGTACCTAGAAAAAGGTGGAAACCCAATTCCAGGAAAAAAAAGTGCAATCAAACACGACAAAAGTAGGAAATGGAATTTCAATTCCAACTTCCATGGAAAATAAAGGGCCATCAAACAGGCCCTTACAGTTTTATAAAAACTTTAACTTATTTAATTTGATCAATAAAATTATTTATTTTAAATTTAGAGCATGTTTGGCTATGCTTAAAGGAGGTGAATCTAAATTTTAAGTTCCCAAAATTTTCATACAATTTAAAAATCAATAAAGCTGGTTGTACGAGGCCCGTGTACAACTAGCAAAACCATTTAAAAATTACTTTTTATCAGAAAGTAAGTTTTACTTCCTAAAAAAGTTAATTTTAAGTACAACCAAACATTAACGTTTTTAAAATTAAATTTTTTAGTTGATGCTTATAGCATACCTCCTTGAGGATAGTGCTTATAAGAATGTTTGATGTTGCAAAAATTCAACTGCAAACTATTATTTTTTTTAATTAAAATTAGTAATAATCTTAATGCTAGTAGATCTTGTACGTATAGTGCAATTCTAGTTCAACTAGAATATTCGTGACAATAGTTCTTGACTGCCCCATGCGATGACATCAAGATTAAGATCATTCCTACGAGAACTGGAGAACATATCTATTAGGGAGTTTAGAATGGGGTCCTCGGATATGAGAGTGTGTTTGGTAGGGATTTTTGGGAAAAAAATTGATTTTTGAATAGTGATATGATGGGAAATCTGGGGTTGAAAAGGAAGAAAAAAATATTGATGTGATGAAAAATATTATTTTACTGAAGAATGTGTGGTTGAAAATGAGTATTGATTTACTGTAGAAAATGAGAATCTGTACCAAACATGCCCTGAATGTAAAAGATTAGGCATATGGTATGATCAAGTTTGGCCATATCAATGTGCAGTCTTATTTTTGTAAAATCTATTAAAAAAGGACTTCACTAGCGAAATCAAATTAAAACGAAGTTTGTACTCAATAGAACAAAACAAACATAAAATGACTAGTGGTTTGCAGTAAGATTAAAATTAAGTAATAATCTATTCAACGTGGCTCTTTTTTACTTCCAGATTAACAAATTCAAACTTCCATTAATTATTAATTTTTCACATGATTGTGATGGTCTATTTTTGTGGCCATGGTGTGACGTGGGTAAGGTCCCGTGATATGACTTGATGTACTTATTTGGTGCTATTTTTTTAAAATTTTATTTTTATTCAACTTTATTTTCAATCGTACATCATTTCATGGTACTCATAATTTTTATCGATCTTTCAAATAAACATTTAGAGACTATTTAAGCCTCTTTTTTTATTAAAATGTATTTTAAAATAATATTTTGATGGATAATATGCAACTAAAGCCCTGTTTGGTAAATATTAAAATTTTCATTCTCATTCTTCTACTCATTTTCAACCACGCATTCTTCAATAAAATAATATTTTCCATCACATCAATAATTTTTCCTTCTTTTTCAACCACACATTCTCCGTCAATCTACTATTCCAAAATACATTCTTACAAAATAATATCTATCAAACACACCCTAAAAAAGAAAAAAATTGCATTTAATATTATTCTATTGAATAATGGGATCAAATAAGGGCTTAATCAAATTTTAGTTGACCTCGATTGGTGGGGATAAAAATCAAATTTTTAGTCCATGTCCGAGAGGCATTATTCCAGCCATTAATATAAGAAATGTGACCGTTACTCTGCAAAACGGAGCCTACCTGTGAGAAGCATGTCAGAAAAAGCCTATTTTTGGTTCAATAACGGTGAAAAAATTTATACTTCTGATGGAATAATGCCTCTCAAACAGGCTGTTAGTAAATTTTGATAAAAGTCAATTAAGTTTTTGTTTGAGCCCCATTTTTTGAATTTAATAGATTTTGGAATAGTAATTTTTTGGAGAATATGTGGTTAAGAGGCAGGGAAAAATTTTAAATTTATGTATAAAATATTTTATTGTATGAATGTGTGATTGAAAATGAATTTTGAACAAGTATGAATCAAGCAGGGGCTAAATGTATGATTAAAAAATTATGAATCTAATATGTGATTAAAATTACTTGTTGACATTAATTTATATTAAAATTTCAATTTTAATCCGCACTGAACAATGGCTAAAAATCCCAATCAAACAGAGCTATATTATTTTTATATTCAAGTTGAAAGATTTTATCCACATTTATTTAAAATTCAATTCTATTAGCTTATAATTTAAATTTGTAATCAAATTTCCAAACATGAGTATAGTCCAGAGCCACCAAGGTGAATATGATAGTATGATGGCACCATCGTAAATAACCTTCTGATTTGTGCATGCAAAATCAAAGGAGCAGGCACAATGTCACGTGGGCGGCGCAGTGCGTACCACGTGCCCCTTTTAACTTATTAATAATAATTTGACTTTAGCACTAACAAGAAAAAGTTAATAACTTTGTTTGATTAGTAAATGCAAAGGTGATTAATAATTTAAGCCACCATGGGTGAATGAAAACATGATGGGAAAGTAAAATAAAAGGCAAGTGGACAACTCTTTTCTTTTTTAATGTTCCAAGGTTCCCTTCAAAACTGAAAAAATGAGTTAAGTCCCCGCTTGATTTAGATAAAAATTACATTTTTAGTGGAATTTAAATAAAATTTGATGGTATTGTACTTGAAAAGTTGTGAATTCCGTAAAATATGAGATTATTGACTTTGATTTAGATTTTAATTTCGATTTTAAGCTAAACCAAACATAGGCTAAATAATAATCCACTCGTTCCATAAAGATATATTTTTTTTCCTATTCTGTTTGTTCAAAAATATGTCACTTTTCTTGTTGAGAATACGGTTGATTTTTTAATTTTCTAATATACTCATATTTGACGTGCCCTGTTTGAATCAACAAGCATGAACTACTAATATTAAAACACCTATTTAATGTAAGCTCGCATTTGGTGCACATTTTTTGAAAAAGAATGCATTTTTACTGTTGATGTGATGAGAAATATGTGGTTGAAAAAGAAGGAAAAATTATTGATGTGATGGAAAATATTATTTTATTGAAAAATGTGTGCTTGAGAATGAGTAGAAGAATGAGAATGAAAAAAATCAATGAATCAAACAAGGCCTAAGTGTATATTTAGAAACATCGGAAGTAAAATTTATATTTTTCAACTATATCAATTTCATTTTCTTAATATATGTGAAAATGAAAATAATTCTATCTTCGAGGAAAGAAGGGGGTATTCACTTATGTGTCTTTCGATTCTGTATTTCTACGTGTCCATTTTTCATCACTCTATTAATGCAATAAAATGATTCCCTGCATCTCTTTCTTCTAGCTCGTTAAAATATAACTGCACCACTTATACGAATTGAAACCTCTTCACATATGCACAATTAGCCCCCCGTCTGACATCTGTTAATTTCTCATTCTCATTTTTCATTTCAACACACTCTCTAAATAAAATAATATTACACACAAATGAAAAAAAATTCATCACTTTTCCACCACATATCAATCACTATTGCAAAAATTTTATTCTCCACAAAATTAAATTCAAGCACAAGCTTAGAGCTTGTTTGTCTCCCATTATGGGAGAAAGAATGATGTTTTGAATAGTGTTTTTTTGGAGAATGTGTGGTTAAAATTAAGCCCATGTTTGACATACATTCTCTTTCTCATTTTTTTTTATCTTTCTTCATTTCAACCACACATTCTATCGATAAAATAATATTACACATAAACCCAAAAATTCTTCTTACTTTTCAACCACACATTCTTCTCATCAATCACTATTCTATAACTTATTCTTCTCCAAAATGGGTGTCAAACACACCCTAAAAGAAACTTTATTGGTTTATGTGTAGAAAGAATATTTTATTATTTGAACGTGTGGTGAAGATTGATTACTGTAAAAAACAATGTTTTGAAAAATGGTAGACAAACATGGGCTTAATGTCCCCATGACCTAAGTCATCCATCCTTAATTTATCATCAGTTAGTACTAACTGCACAAATGATACCATCGTGTTTTTTATCGAAAAAATTAAAATAATATTTAGCCTCGTTTGAAAAAGCATTGACCTTCGAGTTGATTTTTTGAAGAACTCGAATCTATATAGCAAAAAATGCCAATCAATTTTCCTCTTGTTCTATTTTCTTTTACACTCTTAATTGCGGTAGAAGATAACTCCAACAAATTCTTATATCATGTTGAGACAACTACCCACAAACATTATTGTTTTTGAATGTTTAATCAACTTTTAATTGATTTAAAAATCATACTGAGATCGATAGGGCTCCACTATTTTAATTTATAATGAGAGAAATAGTTTTTTTTTTTTTTGATGTAGGAACTCGCAGTCGTTACCCTCAAGCGAAATCCCCCCACCACCCCGAAGGGGCGGAAACCCGACCACTGCCAGTACGCACTAGGTAAATCTTGTTCCATGTGCAGTAGCCCGTAAACCACACATGAGAGGTAAATCGCACTAGGCAGGTCCGGTGCGACGAGTTCGACTGAGGAAGTGTTGGTAAGGGATTCGAACTCGTGATATTTGGTCTCCGCGTTCACCTGCTCCACCATCCTCGAATGGGTTGAGAAATAGTATTTTTTTTTTTTGGAGAATGTGCGGTCGAAAAGGAAGGAAATTTTTTTATTTACATATAATATTATTTTATTGAAAAATACGTGGTTAAAGAAAAGAGAAAAATATATTATAAATCAATGGAGGCCGAATGGGGACGTAAGTTTCAAATTTTCAATCGTACAATTCATCAACTTTTATCAAAATTTAATTATTATCCAGAGGAATAATAACTAGGCGATTTACGGCGACAAATTTGTTATTATTAATAATATGCACTACGTAGAGTGGACGCTACACTGCCCTTTGTTTCGTTCAAAATTGAGTGGTTATTCTTTTGGGTGGAAAAGACCGAGACTTTTTCAGTCGACGTTGCCGTCGATATAGATCAAAACGACGACGTTCGCATCGATAGCCGGAACCCCCACGCATATGCACTGTACTGGACTACATATCTGTTGATGCTGCTAAATCAATAATAGCAATAACTCACTGGTGATAAGAGAGGGAGATGAACGTAAGACAGGGGGCGGTGCATCCAGTGGAGGCACCGCCGCTGCAGACGGATGGGGCGGCAAATGTACTCCTGCCACGCATCAGGATGAAGGATCTCCAGGGCATGCCGGGAACTGTAGGCGGCGTATTCTTGCGTTTTTCTCAATCGTTGTTTGCAGTAGTCGCTCTTTCCGTTATGGTCACCACCACTGAATTTGCTTCGGTCACCGCCTTCTGGTAATCGCTGTCATGTTATAATTGGTCTGATTTTAGAAGCTTTTGTTGATTGTTTGTGGTAGCTATGGAATTGAAACCGTTAATTTTCTTACTCTCCAGCAAAAAGGAAAATTGAATAAAATGAAGAATATTGCTCGAATCACTAGTTTCAGCTGTCCATTAGTCCAGGATCAGGCCTGTGTATACATAAATTGTTGATGCTCCACTTGTTGCTGGAGGTTGTGATAAGCACCTTATATTGAGAGGGGCGGAGCTACATAGAGTCCAGTGCAGGCCAATGCCCGCACTGGACTTTGGGCATGACACAGGAAGCTCCTGTGTGCCTGCACTGGACCAAGAGGAGGAGGAGGATGAGAAAAGGAAAGAAAGAAGGGAGAAAAAGTGTGCCTGTTGGACCAAGAAGAGGAAGAAGAGGGAAGAAAGAAGAAGAGAAAGTGTGCCTACAAGAAACGCCCTGGACCAAGAAGAGAAGAAGAAAAAGTGTCCCTGCAAGAAATAGATCAATAAGAGAAGAAGAAGAAGAAAAAAAAGTGT
The DNA here is from genome assembly GCA_035079005.1 of Fraxinus americana. Lineage (NCBI taxonomy): Eukaryota > Viridiplantae > Streptophyta > Magnoliopsida > Lamiales > Oleaceae > Fraxinus > Fraxinus americana. The sequence continues at coordinate 4,848,420 of CM068720.1, read as the reverse complement.
GAGCTGGGAAAGTGTGCTGCAAAAAAAATAGTGAAATTATTAGAAAGAGAGTGATGACTTTCCTATTATTAAGGTATTAAATTGATAAGTGATAAGTCGATACTGATAAATTAGTAATAATTTTTTTGATAATAATTCATCACTCCTAACAAAAAAATTAGAATAATCAACTATCAATTGTATTAATTATCTTAAATCAATTTATTTTATGAGTTGGGCAGCCAATTGTAGGAAGAGAGAGACCTGAGGGGATGGATTGACAAAAAAAACTCGTTAAATTTGATACCTATGGAGATGTGACGGGAATTACTCGTCTAATCGGGTAAACGAGATGAGGGCCGTTGCCTTGAAACAAGTATGGAATACAAAAAACATGAACTATTTCTGTTCAGGACTCTGCATTGAATACGTGAAGTTCTTTTTGTTCATAGACTAATTTTGACCAAAAAAATCTCCACAACTGATACCTAAAATTGTGCCGGCACTGGACAAATTCTCTGGCTCCGCCCCTATGAGACGAACTAATGTATTTTTGTCTATATAACTTCCCTACTTTTCAAACCCAAAGAAAGCCTTTGAAGTTAAGGGTGTGGAGTACAGAATAGGCCTGTCTAGTGTATGATACGATTGGCGTTTATTAGTCTATCCTGCTGCTCAAACTTAGAAAACACGTACAAAGTCACTTTAATACAGTGCAAAGTGCAAACTATATAAGAATGACACGTCTTAAAAAACTCAAACTTACTTAAGGAGGAAAGATTAAACCCAAGATAATAGTTCCTCTGGCTGAAGTTTCCTCAACGACCTCACGAAATAAACCTGAAGTTCCTTTTGTCTCTAGGATATGTGGTGCAAACTTGAATTGGCCGAATCCAAACAACTTGAACAAGACTGCACGTGCTCCCTGCAAAACTCACAGTTTTATGTTTTTGCATCATGTCGCTTGAAACCGCTTTCTGACCATGCAATTTTCTGCACATTGCATTTGGGAGCTCATGACGTACTGCCTTTACCTGTAACCTTTTTTAAAAGATAACCATCTGATAGAGATGCTAACAGTGACAACCATTGATTTTGTTTTCTTATATATTTGATATTCGAAGTTCCTCTTTCTTTTCATTTAATTGGGAACCTGGTAGGAAATTAAGGTATTATATGCACCCATTGTATCTAAAATAAATATGACTCTGTTTGGTTGCCCTTGCAATGATCCTGGCACTGAACTCAAAATATGTGCTCTTTCCAGCTACCTTGTTGCTGCTACTGGTTTACAGAGTATGTGGAGCCTTGCACTGGCAATTGTTGACATTTATGCCCTTTTAGTAGGACGCCACTTGCAAAATTATCGAGCTGTTAGTTTATTTTCTGTTGGTGACGGGGTAAGTTTATTACAATAGTTTACTCAGCACAATCACATATTTTCATAAAGGACTTGTTGGTATAGGACCAGATTAAGAGCATGTTTGAGCCCCATTTTTTTGGAAATAATACATTTTAGAATAGTATTTTGATGGGATATGTGTGATTAAAAATTAAGAAAAAGTTTTGAATTTACGTATAATATTATTTTATTGAAAAATGTGTGATTGAAAATAAACGAGAGAAAAATATATACCAAGCAAGGGCTAACTGGATTTATAATATGCCCTTGTTTGATACTCATTTTTCGTAAAATACATTTTTCTCTCTTCTTTTCAACCACGTATTCTTTAATAAATAATATTATATTTATCTATCAAAAAAATAAAATAATATTACACTCAAATCTAAAATTTTTATTTTTTAACCACACATTGTCTATCAATCTACTACTTCAAAATGCATCCTTACAATAAAAATGAGAAACAAACAGATTCTATGTGTGTGTTTGGTAGGGATTTTTTGGGGGAAGAATTGATTTTGAATAGTGATATAATGGGAAATGTGTGGTTGAAAAAGAAGATAAGATTATTGATGTGATAGAAAATATTATTTTATTGAAGAATGTGTGGTTGAAAATGAGAATTGATTTACTGTTGAAAATGAGAATTGATACCAAACATAGCCTATATATAAACATGAATTGCATTGACTTATCACGGTGAGATAGGCTGTGAAAAATATTTTGATGTTGGCACTTGTTAACGTACATGAATGTGGTGGAACCCAACTCATAGCGTGAGAGCATTCATGAACATGGTTTTTATTTGATAATTTTATTTGGCACTCAATATATTAAAAGACCTGTAAGCTTATATTAAGTTGAAGCACATCAAAGTATCCACAAGGCAATGATATTTAGTATTGGTTTTTAATGACAAAATGCTTGCATATGAATTCCTAGGACCTACCATTTGATCTGGAAAAGTACCAGTTATCAGAAGTTTGGATTTTGTGGGGATTGTGAATTTCATAAATAATATTGTGAATTATAACCTATTGCATTCAAGGTGAGATGCTCTTTAGAAATGCACTGAAGCCTGTGGCTTAACAGCCATTATGCACACTCCTTTCTCAAATTTCCAATCTTGTGATGGGTTACAACATGAAGTAAGCTAGTAATAGTTAATCAGTCCCATCCAATATTCTTCCCCTCATCTAGTGATCCCCATATACACGAGATTCACCTCTGGCTCAGCAACCATTAATTATATTTGACTGGTTTACTAAATTCTGTCGAAGTAATATTTCCTTGTAGGCTATGACAATGTTAATGTCCATGCCTCAACATTTAAACAAACAGGTCTTTATGTATTTCATGCATCCTTGGAGGCTACAGATAAATTTGGTGTATGCTATACTTGATGCTTTTAGTCACCTTGATCCGATCATCATCTCCTGCAATATTTTTTGACTCGATATTATCATGAATCCAAAATTACCCAACAATCAACTTGTTAAAGGGTATTTATGTCTTTTATGTAATGCCTAGGGTTTCCTAAGGTTTTCCTAACTCTTATTATAAATAGTGGGACAGGCTAACACAATTGTCAAGCCTTCTTACTCTTTTACTTCAACATGGTATCAGAGCAAGGTTATGGGAGATTAATTCCATAAGATTTGTTCAAACCCTTCTTTTTTTTTTTTTATCTTTTCTCTTTTCTCTGCCTCTTTTACTTAAAAAAAAAAAAAAATTCTTTGTTCATTCCGCGCTCATCGTTCATCCAGCCTTGCACCGGTTCACCGCGCTATCGTTTCATTCCGCGCATGTTCACCGCGCGCACCGTTCATTCCGCGCTCTGTTCATTCCGCTCATCGTTCATCCGGAGGTACTGCTTCACCGCCACTGCTTTACCTCCGTCGATTCTATCGTTCATCGGAGGTTACGTTCGCGCTTCTCGCTTTGGTCAGATCTACAAATGTTCGTAAGTCTGGTTATGACTCTCACGTTCTTCGTTTAAACCCTACAGTTGTTTGTATTGTTGGTTTGTTTCCCTTGTGCAAACTGTTTATTAGTTGTTGAATTGGAGGGAATTAATATCGATGACTACACCTCAACCATTAACAACCCGTAAGTTGAACGGAACCAATTATTTAAATTGGTCTAAAGCTGTGAAAATAGCCCTAACTGGACAGGGAAAACATCGTCACCTCACGGAATCCGCCCCGGCAACAGATGATAAAAAGTATGACGACTGGATTCAGGCTGATGCGCAGATTGTAACATTGTTGTGGAATTCGATGGAGCCTCAGGTGGCTGATCTCTGTACTCATCTAGACACGTGCAAAGATATATGGGAGTATCTCCGTGTATTATATTCTAGTAATCTCACCAGGATGTATGATTTATCAGTGGAGTACTTCCAACTTCAAGAAGCGCACGCAATCCGTTCTGATTATTTTGCCACATTCAACCGCCTCTATGAGGAGAGATGAATACTATCCTACCACGACTATCGATCCGAAGGAAATGCAAAAGCAACGTGAGCGTATGGTCGCATGAAGTTCTTGGGAGTTACGTCCGGACCGAACCGATCCGATCTCGCATTCTTTCCAGTGTTACCCTCCCCACCATCACTGAAATGTATTCTCGTGTTTCCCGAAGTACTACCAAGGACAATGTTTCTGGCTCGGGTTAGTCTACGTCATCTGAGCATTCGGCACTTGTTACACAGATTCCCACGCGAAATCGAGATGATCCACTTAGTGGTGGTCGTGGTAGTTTCTCTCGTGGTCGCCGTGGTAGTGGCCCTCGGGGTGGACGTAGTGGTCGTGGTCGTGTCTCCATTCGTCAGTGCTCCTTTTGTGGGTTGGAGAATCATAATCGAGACACATGTTGGGATTTGGTTGGCCGTCCACCCAAATTTGCCAATGCAGTGACATCTGATCCGTATATTCCTACCATTCCAAGATCTCAAAGCGCTAAGGACATATCTCGATGAGGAATATGCTCGTATCCTTCAAAGATAGGGCATCTCAAATAGGCGGGCATCTCTTCCTATTGCTTCTTTAGCTCAACGAGGTACTTCTTCTCGTTTGTCTTTCCATTCGTCCGTCCCCTCCCTCACCCTTTGGGGTCATCGATTCCGCGACCATCGATCACATGTCGTGTACATCTTCTTTATTTACGCATATTCGGTCCTCTTCTTCGTTGTCTCACTGTTACGGTTGCGATGGTTCCACTATCCCTATCCGTGGCATTGGTACAGCTGGACCCCTCACCCTCCTTATCTCTCTCCTCCGTCTTGTATATTCCTTCGTTTTCCTTTAATTTGATGTCGGTTAGTAAACTCACTTCAAACATCTTAATTGTTCCGTCTCATTTTTTCCGATTCTCATTCTCCGAGGATTTGAGGACGCGGAAGACGATTGGCACGGGCGTGAGGACAATGGCCTTTATTACCTTGATCGTGATGAGAGTCCCGCACACCCTCCTACCGCATGTCCCGTCGCATCCGCTCACCAAATCCATTTGTCGCCTTGGTCATCCCCGCAGCAACCTCGAGTTACTCTTTCCTAGTTTCGGTCGTTTGTCTTATTTAGAGTGTGAGTCTTGTCAATTGGGTAAGCATCGTCGTGTTTCATTTGCTTCCCACCCGCTCATGTTCGAGCATCGAGTCCTTTTAGTTTGGTTCATTCGGATGTTTGGGGTCCTTCTCGTGTTACTTCTACAATTGGTTTTCGTTATTTTGTCACTTTTGTGGATGATTTTTCAAGAGTTACTTGGCTTTATTTAATGAAAGATCGTTCCGAATTATTCTCTATTTTTCGTGCATTTTGTCTTTGAAATTCAAACCAAGTTAATGTACCCGTGCGTATTCTTCGTAGTGATAATGTTCGAGAATATTTTTCTCAAACTTTACTTCCTATATGTCGACTCGGTATCCCGCATCGTCTTCTTGCCCTCACACACCACAGAAATGGGGTTGCCGAGCGTAAGAATCGCCATCTCCTAAAGGTGGGCCGTACTCTCCTTTTGAGATGAACGTTCCCAAACATTTCGGGCGATGCGGTTCTTACAAACTTGCTTCCTAATCAACCGGATGCCATCCTCTACCTGCGAGGCACGGTTCCCGTTCCATTCTTTTTCCCCGTTCACCTTTATTTAGCTTACCTCCTCGCATATTTGGGTGTGTTTGTTTTGTTCATCGCTGACTCCTACAGGACTAAAGTTTAGATCCCGTGCTTTAAAATGTGTCTTCCTCGGCTATTCTCGCACGCAAAGGTTATCGATGTTATAGTCCATCATTACGTCGCTCATTCGTGTGTGCCGATGTTACATTCTTTGAGTCCACCCCTACTTTTCTACCCCATCATCTCAAGTTGATTTGGATGTTACACTTCCTTTCGCCCATTGACCCTACTCCCTACACTATCTTCCTCTCGCTCGCATCCTATCCCCTCCAATCGTTCTTCGGCTCCTTTGCGGGTATACTCGTCGCCGGAAGGACGCCTCATTCTTGTGCCCATTAATTCTGTGTCCTCGAGATTCTTCTCCGGCTGAGACCCGCCCATGTCCGACATGGACATGCCCATTGCATCGTGAAAGGTAAGCGCACTCCGTACTACCCATCCTATTTCTAACTTTGTCTCATATCTTTGTCTCCTTCATACTCCTCTTTGTTGCTTCTCTCATGTCCTCTATTTCTGCTCCTAAGTCCATTTCAGGCCACTTATTCTCCCTGGTTGGGCAAAAGCAATGGAGGAAGAAATGACCTGCTTTACATCGAATGGCACTTGGGATCTTGTCTCGCTTCCGCCCGACAAACTACGGTTGGATGTAAATGGGTGTACACTGTTAAGGTTCATCCCGACGGCACCGTTGATCGACTCAAGGCTTGCTTAGTTGTTAAAGGCTATACTCAGATCTACGGTCTTGATTACTATGAGACATTTTCTCCCGTTGCCAAGCTCGCTTCTGTTCGTTTGTTCATCTCTCTCGTCGCCACTTTTCTTTGGCCCTTACATCAGCTTGATATCAAGAATGCTTTCTTAAATGGCGATCTGACTGAGGAAGTTTATATGGAGCAACCTCCTGGGTTTGTTGCTCAGGGGGAGTCTGATTTGGTATGTCGTTTGAAGAAGTCTATTTATGGCCTCAAGCAGTCTCCTAGAGCATGGTTTGGAAGATTTAGTGAAGTGGTCACTGAATTTGGTCTTCAGCGTTGTGGAGTCGATCATTCTGTCTTCTACAAGCACAGTAAAGTCGGCAGAATATTATTAATTGTGTATGTGGATGACATCGTGATTACTTGGGATGATCACAGTGGTATTCAAGAACTCAAAAAGTGTTTGCATAGTAAGTTCCAAACCAAAGATTTGGGGCACTTAAAAAGTATTTCTTGGGGATTGAAGTTGCTCGATCAAGTCGTGGGCATTTACATCCCCAGAAAATATGTCCTTGATCTATTGAGCGAAACAGAATGCTAGGAGCAAAACCTATTGACTCGCCTTTGTGGATCCAGACACCAAATTATTGCCGATCGGGGTATACCACCGGCGTATTCACTCGATATAGACGGTTAGTTGGAAAGTTGAACTACCCGATTACTGCACTGAGATATCTCCTTCTTTGTTAGTGTTATTAGTCGGTTCTTGGGTCGTCCAATGATTTGTCACTCGGGATGCGGTGATTCGTATTCTCCGATATCCGAAAGGCGCTCCCGGGTTGTGGTTTGCTATATCGAAATTTTGGACATACTCAAATAAAGGGCTACACAGCGGATCGGGTGGATCACCCCTAGATAGGAAATCTACTACAGGTATTGTGTGTTTGTTGGTGGTAACCTTGTCTCTTGGAAGAGTAAAGCAGACGGTAGTGGCGCGGTCGAGTGCGAGTCGGAATACAGCGGCAATGGCGCATACCACTTGTGAGTTAACATGGTTGAAACATTTGTTGGAAGAACTTGGATTTGAACACACTTCACCGATGGAACCGGTATGTGATAATCAAGCGACTTCACATTGCATCCAACCCGATCTTCCATGAGAGAACGAAACACATTGAAGTTGGACTCGTCACTTTATTCGAGAAAAATTCTTGCGACGATTGAGACTAGATATGTAAACCTACCGATCAATTAGCTGATATATTTACTAAACCGTTGGGGGGCTCAAGGATAAAGTACATTTGTAACAAGCTTGGAGCACACAATATATATGCTCCATCTTGAGGGGGAGTGTTAAAGGGTATTTATGTCTTTTATGTAATGCCTAGGGTTTCCTAAGGTTTTCCTAACTCTTATTATAAATAGTGGGACAGGCTAACACAATTGTCAAGCCTTCTTACTCTTTTACTTCAACACAACTGTTATGGTCTTACAATCCTACATTGACAACATAAGGGGGGTGGGGTGGAATTGGATAGCTGTGGACGGCACTAAGAAAGAAAAGAAGCAAAAATCTTGTTCATTGTATAGTTTACTAATGTTCTACTACTTAGTACTAGTAAACATGCATGCAATGGTTTGATATGAAATGTATCTCTTTACTTGTAATCTGTCGTGTTTCAGGTCACTTCTACCCTTACTTTTGCAGCAGCCTGTGCATCTGCAGGCATCACCGTTCTCATTGGCAATGATCTTGATGCCTGTGCTAATAACCATTGCACTCAGTATGAGACTGCTATAGCTATGGCCTTCCTTAGCTGGTTTGCTGCATTGCCATCATTTTTGTTGAACTTTTGGTCGTTGGCTTCGAGATGAATAACACAAGCTCCCCATGGGAATTCACAGCAGTGTCAATTACCGAAGGACCATTCTGAAGTTTTTGTGCTGTTTTCGATTGATGACATAGACAACTCAGGATTCGTTCAACCTTTGTACATAAATCTTGTAAATGGGAAGTCGAATGTTATTGGTTATACTTGCACATTAAAAAACTCTTTTTTGCTATATATTCTTTCAGAAGTAAAATTTTGCAAATGAGAGTGCTATGGTTTAAAAACTCTATTGAGAGATAACGATAGTCTTTGACAGCGTTATCTCTATGTTTCAATGTACATATACATTAAGCCTCTGTCTGCCCTCCATTTTTCAGAACTCATTTCAAATATATATTTTATTGAACCCACAACTTTCATCGACTTTTTAACCACAAATTTCATCTTTTATTAAAATTTACTAAAAATCTAGTTTTAAGCTAAACCAAACAGGGGCTAAATGTGAATCACGATTTTCCAATCAAAGTTAAATCTCATGAAAGACAGTAGTACCTCTTTAAATTCATACAAATGTACAAGAGGCACAAAGTTTGACAAATCAATAGTCTACCTACAAATACAATAACTCAGTAGCACTACACAGGCAGAATTTACACTGGAGGATCAAAAACACTCCAGATGCATTCAACATAATTTAATTATATTAAAATATTGCAACTGGGGTGAGGTAAACATCACAAAACTTGATAATTCCTCCATGCTCTATCTTCCCCCTTGAATCTTTTGTCTGATTTTCCATATACTACTGTGAAAAAGGGAATTGCAACAACTGAATTTTATCCTTCACACGAAAGACCAATTAACAAAAGCAAAGGCAATGCAGTGGACAGAGTTATCTTCTGCTGCAACTTTCCACAAGATGGCTTGTTCATACGAGACATGGCGTCCCATTGTTGACATACAGATCCCGCCAGGCAAGTAAGAAAATCCCTGCAAAGAATTGTAGAATTTATTATATTCAGTGTTCTCAAAATGAAATAAGGGAGCCCGAGAATGATGATTTTATATCGGACGACAAGGAGGACGAATTAGATAAAGAAGAGGATATTGAATTGATGTCCGATAAACGAATAAGATTTAAGCTACGTTACTATTTACATTATATAATTATGATTTTGAGACTTATCGTTTTGTTGGAAACAAGTATGTATGAAATTCTTATAAATCTATTGAGTGGGAATTGTCTAGTTGAAAGTTGAAACTACGAAAAATAGTCAAACTATTGTATTTCGAAAACTTGAAAATTGTATAATTGACTAATTATAAGAATTATTAAGAAAATATAGTATTTTATAATTTTAGATGTTTAGTATGTATTACTTTAATTATTAAATGGTTTTTTAATGAATAAAAGTTTAAAACAGTATTAAAAATAAGAGAACGTTTTTTGTGCCTAGACTTGCCTAGCTTGAAATGGCAAAGCAGCTTATGATAAATTGATGCCAAAACTTGCATACAGGGGTATCTGGTTCTATGCATCAAAACTTCCCAACTACAACCTCACTGAACCAAGTGCAATCACAAAGGTTGCTTTCGCTGCTCGTACCAATGAGTAAAGAGGTCTTCAATATCATTTAAAATAGAATATTCACAGAACCACATTAACTTTGAAATTTAATTGACAAACTCGTAGAAGCTTCCCGTATATTGCAACTGAGCTTCTGCTTGATGCAATATATCGTACTTTCAGCATACTTTAGAAGATGTAAGTTATTTAAGGAGACAAAATAAAGTACTCGGATAGCATGAAATTACCTGTTGTGTGATCTTAGCTAATTCTGAAAACATCGCTTTGCATCCAGAATCATCAAATATCTTGTCTAATGTTATGTCTTGGAGAGCCAGCAGAGTTGTTTCCAACATGTCAAGCCCAGCTTGGTTTGCAAATGTTAAAACTGGCAGTGCCTGCTAGAGCAGGTTACGAAAGAAATTAAACATGGCTATACCAAAAATCTTTATATCAGACAGGCTCCATGATACATGGAGGCTTGCATATATATATGAAGGCTTCACGTTAGGTGTTTGAAGGGAGAGTGCAAAAACTATAGAAGTATCATCAAAAGAAAGGGATCTATTAAATTTAGAACTTTGCATACCTTCAATGAGCAGCACAAAATGGCATCTTGGTGATGCCAAAGTGTCTTCAATAATAATTCACCATTCAAAGAGTCGGTTCGCAGCAATTCAACCCCCACATGATAGCTGCAAAAGCAGAAAGCATATTAGAAACATATACCAACGTAAACCAAGCCCAGAGAACAAGATGAGGCCTTTCCTTCTCATGTTCGTGTCCATGCGCACACCTAGTGGTGATTTGACACAGGACTTCAAGTTTTCAAGAATTCCGATTTCCGACAATACTTTACAGGGTTGAGAAAATGGCATTGGCTAGGAAGTAGGAATGTTAGAATCAGAAGTATGAGAAACCAGCATAACTAACCTATAGCTCTGACAGATCCAATGTGCAAGTGTTACAGCTTCTGGAGAGTGCATAGACAGCTTTGGCCCAATTGCAGGGCTCAAACTTGATGGGGTTATGGCCATGGCAACCCTCTGTACAGAGGAAATCACACTACGAACATACTGGCATGCAAATGTAGCAACATTGTCCTGTAAATTTCTCTCAAATGGGAATTGAAAAGCAATAGTCAATACTGATCGTGCACTGCAAGACGAAGCCGCATATCCAGCGGCATGCTTGGCAACCGGGCGAACGTCGAGACTTGATGTTAAATCTAGAGTTTTATACGAATTCAAAGGATCCTGTAAATCACCCTACACAAACAAATCTTTAGTTATATAGAATTATGGGTCGCCAAAATGTAGGCATTTGTAATTTTAGGTTAGCAAAAAATAAAATAAATTGTACACCATACTCTATATCTCATCCATGATTCTAGAAATATATGCGATATGTAGTGTCATCTTACATATAAGGTTTGATAGAAAGCTTACATAATAGAAGCCCCTTGACAAATACATATTCATAATCCTAACATTGAACCATTTTGAAACAATCTTTGCAAGCATAAATGTTTGCTTCATGTTTAGTATACAATACTAGACGCTAATGACGAAGATTTTAGCTCCATTTTTTTCACTAATAGTGCACAACGCTGTTCATGTGTCATTACCAAACAAAAGTGTCTATGTTGTAACTTGTACAGCTCAGCCATGTTGCACGGCTGAGCCAATGTAAAAAAACAGAGAATATTTATACTAAAACTGAATCTCTTGGAGGTTGCTAGAACAGTATCAAGTACAATCTTCTCAAGGAAAACGATAAAAGCAGGTTCACGAAGAGAATTTTTAACTCAACTGGTTTCGGATCCAGCGGGTTTACTCGAAAACCAGAAGGCAGTAGAGGTGCATCATCTGGAAACATTTCATCAATTGGAGCAAAAACTAGCTCAGAGCATGCCCCCACTGTATTCTCGTCAATTCCACTACACATCTGTAGATAAGGATCAATTTATCAAGTGTATATATTTAGGTTTGCTGCATCAGTAGTTACTAAGTTCATTCAAATGGCATTAAGATACTTGAGAACGCCACCTGTAGGAGATGAATGTCTCTTGAAATAAAAGCATCTTCATGACTGAGTGGATCTCCTTCCAAACGAATCATTTCAAGCATCTGGAATATGAAACAAAAAATAGAAGTAAGATGAAATTATGTTGCACTGATGAATGCTTTCAGAACTGTTTTTACTTATTATTCAAGTAACGGTAAATGGTCACATCAAGATCAAGGAAAAGAGGAAGTCAATGCAGAAAAGGCACCTCCTGCAATATAAAGATATCAAAGAAAACAGATACAAAAATTTTAAGTCAATCCAAAAATTTGTGTCTAGGCCTGGCCGCTTTCTTTATTTTTTATTATATTTGTTGGAGGGAACTGAAAGCTTCTGTGGAACTAAAAGATTATCTTAATTCATTAGTTACATCTGTGACACAAGTACAAAGTATAGACCTCTTCGTGTTCAATTGTGTGTCCAAGTGGCATGATGATTTGACTTCCAGTGAATCTTGTAGGCCTCATTCCTGGATATGCATATGAGCTTGCTTTCAAGGCTGCAGCAGAATAGGCATCAACATTGAAGTCTGCCCATTCTGATCGATGCTCCCTTAGAAATCGAATTAACACTGCTGAAGGGACATTCTGGCAGCAATGAAATAGTTTAGTCCATTAAACACTAGATACAACATTGCCAATGGTGTGGATCTACAACAAATAGAAGGATATTGGATTTTGGTTGAGCATTGTTCAAGCAAATTGTAAATTAAAATCACTTCAGTATAACTATTCAAACCGACTAAGTTGTAATGAGCTATAAACAACATTAAAGAAGCCTATCTTAAACCTACATTACCATCTGTGGGTCATTCAGACTTCCAAAGTATTTTGTATTTCACCAAGGGTCCACAAAATTGTGCAAAGCAGGCTGAAATACTCAATTCAATGGAGAAATTTGAGCATGTTCGGCTGAGCTTAAAGAAAGTAAAAATGTTACTTTTTAACTTTTTGTTCAGAAACAAGTTTGAATATGTTAATTTCTTGTTACTTCCAAAAAAAAAAATTTACTTGTATCGAAAGTAGTTCTTGCCTTACTATCTAAATAAGTAATTATTTCCAACTTTGACCCATAAGAAAATTTATTTATTTTAAAACTTGCTGATTAACTCATAAGTGAACTTTTAAGCTTAACCAAACAGCCTCAAGGTAACAAATTGTTCAACAAATGATTGGCGTAAGACCCTGCCAGATGCTAGGCAGTCAATTATTACACTTGGAACTGTATGGTTAAATTACATGCTAGAATACACATTTTACGTTCATAAAGCTTTTGGACAAGTGAACAGAATGCTAAGCTGTACGGCTCAATATTAAACTGGGAAACATAAGAATCACCTGAAGCAGCATAGACGCCTTCACACAGAGAATACCTCCAAGCAAGGAAACTGTATTTGTACCAGTGCTCAGGTTCTTGGATGAATTAACGGCAACTACAACATCTTCAGCACCGTCACAGTTCAATATCGACCAGCCATCATCACTGAATCCGTTTATCGCATCATTAAAGCCTCTGCACAAGAGAACATATTAGATCATCAACAATGCTATCATAACCACATGCACAATATAGGCAAAATTACATCACCATATCTCAATGCATAACCGAAATATAAAGGCAGCTACCTGATTAGTCTCTGGCTGAAAGTACGCAGAACAGCTGGTTGCCTGCCAAGACCATATACCACCTCACCACTTGTCTCTTGGGCTATCTGCCTAATATATCGCAATGCCTATTTTAAAAGCATTTTGAAGGGAATGAAAATCAGGTTTCTACTATACTCAATTGGTCAAATTTTCCATGGAATTAAAATGAATTTACTTAAAAAAACAGAACTTTATGCTCAATCCTTCAGAAACCAAAATTCAATACCAAAATATTGTTTATATTATTATAGCAAACAAAATCTTTTGAAAGTCATTCAAAGTATTGTACTCACTGCAATTGTCATTTTCTGTGCCACTACTTTTGAAGATTCATAAAGTGGTCGTAGCACCTCTGGCACGCTCCAAGCCTGGAAAATGTTACTCGAGATGTCAACCAAGTTCTCGACATTGGAAAAATATTAGGAAGATCTTTTAGAATGCATCTAACCCCAAGATTAAGGTGATCTACAATGTGAATGATTGATCCTCCACCATCACATGGCCGGATCAAATATCCAGATGGAAGAATATCGGCTCTTACAAACTGTGAAGCAGTAGCTGGATTTGGGCCAGCCCCAGTACCAGAAAGAGATCTCTCACACACCTTAAAGGAAGAATGATCATAAACACACATTTTTATCTCCGCCTTGATAATTATATCATGCTTCAAAAGATTTAAAAACTCAAAACTAAATCAACCGTTTTGATAGAATTGAGATGTTTCAATAGCAAACAAAAAGACACTGAACAAAAGCAAAAAATATTTCTACTTGAGAGGAAAACCAGAGATATTTTCATATCAATGTATTTGTTTTTGTTCATCATCCATTTTGTTTTCATAGAGGAGTCATAGATCCACACGAGTCTGGAACATTAGACCTATAGTGAGGCTTTCCATAGCAAGTAAGAGAAAAATAAGAACATATTGATGAACATGTTGCAAGCACATTTAGATAGAGGAAACTATTTCTTTAGTACAAAGGCCAATAGCTAAATCCACGAGAGATCCCAAACAATTTATGCATTATTCTCATGCAGGAGAGATCTCAAACAATTTATGCATCATGCTCACGTGCCAAAATCTAAAATTAGTAATTGACAAGCACAATTGACATAGAAGCAAGATAGTTATAATATATTAATATATGTATTGGACGAACGTTGATATATTTGCATACCACAAGACTGCCATTCTCTAAGGTGGTTGTGTATCTCAGAGTCCAAAAATCACGAGCAGGAGCCAGTATTGTTGGCGCATACGTCTGAAAGCAATGTATGTAGATTAATATACCGCTGAATGAAGCATTGAAAGAGTATGACATTCACACCACTCACCTGGGTATAGAGAAGCTCAATTGTTCCTCCATTTCCAGCCTGAAACATAGTGAAAACTTCAAGGCTCCGACAGTCCCGGAACCAAATATTTCGATCTTTAAGAATCTCTGCAATCTGTAAATTTCAAAACAAGTTCAAACAGACCGCTAATGTTAGCCACATCAGAATTAGGTGCTTAAAGAAGTCTTCAAAGTCAACGTCAAACTAATTGCTATGCTTACCCTTGGTGGTTCTAAACTTACAAGACCGCATGCTCGAGCTGCCACTCCACGGCATCTATGTGAAATGGCGAAGATCCCTACCGAATCCGGACCAGGCTGTAAAAGAAATCAAACGCGTGATCCTTTCAGTCTAAGCCCTTGTTTGATCCCCATTATTTCCAAATACATTTTTCTCTCTTCTTTTTAACCACGCATTCTTCAATAAAATAATATTACACGTAAATCCAAAACTTTTCCTTATCATTTAATCATACATTCTCCATCAATCTACTATTTCAAAATGCATTCTACACCAAAAGTTGTAATGATATTAACATTTACTGCAAACTAAAGAAAGGATCATATGAACAGCTGAATAAATGGCCATACCTTCATTCCAGGCATTTGGACCCAATCGACAGCAGTTCCAGTAGCCTTCGAAAGGAACTCTGCCAAGGTCTCTTCCGCAATCGAGAGGAGTCTGATTAAACCATATGTTAAACATCAGGGATAATCAAAATTAGCGCTTACAAATATGTGTTCATAAGACAATGACGCAAATATTAAAGAATTGGATTCAATTAAATTACCCAGCAGGGTTGTTAGCATCTCTGAGAGAATGCTGGGGAGTGGTGACAGCCAACTCGCAATTTGGATCAGTAGTTCCCACTGGTGCCTGTAGAAATTTTCATATCAGAATATGAATTTGAAAGTAAACTTTGAGGAGGAAGAAAACATATATACCAAAAATCTGCAGATCCTAAATGAACGAAGTCAAACCCAATTAGTGGGACTTAGGACTCATTCCAAATCATATATGCTCACGACTAACAAAAAAAACAAAAAACTACAACTACTCCGGTAATGGTATCAACACACAGTAACGTGGCTGAGCCTGCACCATGTTACTGGATTAATAGCATGACAATGTACAGATTGCATTCAATCAATCCTGGATACACGTACTACTTTTCAACACAAGTGAACATCAAATATAGGTAGATCATAATAGATCAAAAAAGGTGAAACAGAACAAAGAGATTGATACCAACTATGGGTAAAAGAGAGTTGCATACAGTTTGCAATTGTTGGTGCATGTACCCATTCTCGCTTATCAGTTGTGACACCTGCTTCTGCAGGCGATCATTTTCCTCCATCAACAGCTTGTTCATAGCAGTCAATTTTCTATTCACACTTTGAAGCCCAGTAGATTCTTTTCTCTGCTTCTCCCGACACCTATATTAATCGAAAACACATCAACTTTCTGGCCTTCATCAGAAATCTAATAATTCCTCAAATACACAACTCAACAAAATTTAGACTTTAATCTAGGTTTCCAAGGTCCTGATAATCAGTGATCACAAAATCAAGATCTTCACTTGTTTTAATGCTCATTAAATTTGAAACTAACAAGTATGAAATTGCTATAAATGAGTACAATTCCATGTACATTGAAACTGTTAAAGACGCCAACATTAACATAGCCCAAGAAAGAATGCTAAAAAAACACTCCCACACGTCAAAAGGTTTTGCCTTTACCTTCGATTTTGAAACCAAACTTTAATTTGTTTGGGCTCAATGTTGGAAAGAATGGGGCATTCTCGGATCAGCTGTTGCCTGCGCAAAGAGCTCGGCTTTGGGCACTCGGCATAGACCCTTTCCAAAGCCTCCACCTGCTCCGCTGTGTACCGGACATACTTCCCACAATCAAGATGCTTGTTCATGCTCCCACTGCTACTCTCTCTATGTTGCTGTGCCACCATAGCCATTCTCCCAAAACCTCCAACCCAGAACAAGAATACCTCACAAATATAATGAAAATCCTGAATACTCTGAGCAGCCTTTTATATTCCCACAGATAACTGACGAAGGTTCTTTGTAGCAGAGATTGTTTTGCTTAATTTACAATTTTTTATGCTTCGAAAGGATAAAATTGACGAGCTTGACTAAGGCAGAATATTCTTGGGCTGAGAACACAACTCTTACCGCTTGACTTATAAAAATGGTAACAGCAAAAATAGCTTAACAAAAGCTAAACAGCCTTGTAATGTAAATCATGTGCATACTGACAAAAAAATCAATTTTTGCCCTTTCGTCTTCACACAATAAATCACCCTTCAGTAACCCTTTTTAATACTGCTTTATTGTTCCGCCAAATGTCCAAACTTTCACCGGAAGAAAGGTGAAATCTGTTACTTTTTTACACGCGAAACCCCTGATTTTCACCCAAAAGCGACAAAATTTATGCGTTTTCTGCAGTGTTACTGCAGAACCCCTCACCTTTTTCTTGCAACCATATATGTTACTACGAGTACTTTTAAAAACCTTGCGTTTTTGCAATTCTTCAAAACCAAAAAAAAAAATCAGAAGCTAAAGCTTGCTCGAGCAGTCAAGCTGAAGCTGAAATTCCCAAAACCTTTTTTCCTAAAAATATCCCAAAACTTGAATTTCACCAAAAATAGTCTTGAAAACGGGACACGTGGAACAAAGGTTTCTAAACTTCATATCAATAAGGACCAATTTCTATTGGGGTATTTAAGATAATTATATAAGGAAAAATGATATAAAAATTAAAAACAGAAAGCCCTATCTCTATCTCTCTGAAGAAGAGGGAAAGACTGGAAATACACAGGGAGAGGTAATTGTGGTGTGAACTGCTCGAAAATCGAAAATGGCAGGTTTTTATTTTAAGCCGCTGTTTGCTGCTGGCTGTAGCCTGTTGCCGTGCTGCCCGCCCCACTGGAATTCTTTTTTGGAATATTTTTCATCTGTTGAAAATTTAAAAATGAAAGAAAGTACAGGAAACAAACCCTTGTTGGGGTTCCAATTTTTTGAAATTTTAGGTCATGTTTTCTTTGCAGTTTTGAGGTCATTTTCAATTTTTCAATTTTCGAAAATATTGAAAATACGTTTACTTACATATTTTCAGAAATAAATTTTCAAAAACGAGTTTAAAATTTATAAAGAAAATACCAAAAAAATCGTTTTTACTGTTTTCAATTAAACCATGCCAAAAATTTTTTTTTTTTTTTTTAATTTTTGAAAACAATTT
Organism: Fraxinus americana; assembly: GCA_035079005.1. Classification (NCBI taxonomy): domain Eukaryota; kingdom Viridiplantae; phylum Streptophyta; class Magnoliopsida; order Lamiales; family Oleaceae; genus Fraxinus; species Fraxinus americana. The sequence continues at coordinate 4,830,473 of CM068720.1, read as the reverse complement.
CTCTAAATGACAAAAAGAACGCATTTTCAGCAATCTCAAAATGGACATTCAAAATCAAAAACTCAAAACGAATTCAAAATTCAAAACTAAAAACTGAAATACAAAGAGGACGACCCCTTATGTTCTCTCAAATTCAATTTTAACGATACATTCTCTCAAATAAAATAATTTTATATATAAATAAAAAAAATTTTTACTTTTCAACCACACATACTCCGAAAAATCACTATTATAAAACTCATTTTCACAACAAAATGGAGCTCAAACAGCCAAACAGAGGCAAAATCTTCTGCCAGTGCTTTGCCTTACAAAAAGAGAGTCTCGTCCAGGATTGCTAACTAAGTTTTCGTTTAGTTTAAATAAAAATTAAATTCTTAAAGGATTTTGATAAAAATTGAATAAATGTACGATTTAAAATTGATAAAAATTATAAATCTCAAGAAATAGATAATTGAAAAATGAGTTTTAAAAGATATGAGCCAAACAGTAGCTAAGAGTTTGTTTGGAGAAAAACTTAGAAGCAAAATTATTATTTTTACTATGTTTGATTGAAAGGTAAGTTTAGAAAAGTATTTTTGAAAAAGTATCTCTTATACAAGTCAGATATATTATTCAACAAAAAATAAATAAATAACATATTCGAATCTGCAATGCAGTTTCCTTTCCTTAATTCTAAATTAAGTGCGTGTTCGGTAGGGATTAAAATTAGATTAAAATTGAAAAATTAATCGTTATTGTTGACATTTATTAGACGAGTGAGACCCAATAACGACTATATTTTCAATTTTAATTAGATTTTAATATTTACCAAACGGACTAGGGTCCGTTTGATTGTAAGGGTGGAAAATGGGTGGAAAGAAAATGTTTTACAGGGAATTGATTTTTTTAGAAAATGTTTTACTAGGAATTGTAATTAATTGTATTTGATTTGTATAATTTTTCATGGAAAATGTTGAAAATTTGGTATCCATTTGACTTCGTTTTTTATGGAATTTGTCCATTAAAATGATAATTTTTTTTACTATTGAGTCTAAATTTGTTCACATTGCCAAAAAAAATTTTTGAAAAAAAAAAATTACCATACCGATTATCATTCGTTTGACTTTATTTTGCATGAAAGTTGTAGATAAAAGTGATTTTTTTTTTTTTTTTTACCATTGTGTCTAGAATTTATTCTCATTGTAAAAAAAAAAAACAAACAAAAAAAAAAAAGGTGGAAAATGTTTTCCCACCTATTAGGTGAAAAAACATTTTTCACCATTTGTGCATCAAAGGGTTGTACCTAGAAAAGGGAGGAAAACATTTTCCGTAGAAAATTTTGCGTATTAAACAGTTAAAAAAGTGAAAGTAGGAAAATATTTTCCTACTTCCCTGGAAAACTCCGCCAATCAAACGGAGCCTAATAGTGGACTTTTTATTATTCCTCTTCTGGCGCATTTTAGTACCCAGCCGGAGATACCATGTTCATACGTTAGTACGAACTTTATTTTATACACCAAATCGCAAAATAAAATATTCAAATTTTGCTTTTTAATCTGCTTTTTGGCATGCGTGAAAAGATGCACGCCAATATCAAATTGAACTGTTTGTGTGAAAATGATCGTTTGAAAAGTAATTTTTTAAGAACATATTGTTGTAACTTTTAAATAATAAATTTATGAAATGTGAATATGTTTTTACAATTCACGGTCAAGAAGTATGAAAAATTTATGGTCTCCGTGCAAAAATATTTTTACTAAAAGAAAATATATGCTTGAAAATAATTATATATATATTAAAGAATCTACATCAAACGATACTAACCCCTGTTTGATAGAGATTAAAATCATATTTTTAGTAGATATTTATAAAAGTAGATGAAATGTGTGGTTGACAAGTCGTGAATCTCATAAAACGTGTCATTAAAATATATTGTTGACTTTTGCTTGAGCTTTTAATTGAATTTTAACCCAGCCCAAACATTTGACGGCTATTACTGAAAAAAATAAATGATTTTTTGAATAATGTTTTTGAAAAATGTATTATTCAAAAATAGGGAAAGATATGACCTTACGTACAAAATAATTTATTGCAATTATGCGTTTCATTATATGACCTGAAAATAACATGGGTTGAGAATGGTTGTATCATAAAAATCATACTACTAAATATTTAAATATGTCAACCTTTTTATCGATATTGCATCACATGCAATGAACAAAAAAGTTAACAATAATTCAAAAAACGACTTTATCAAGAACAAGTTAAAACGCATCTTTAGGGTGCAATAATTGTTAATTTTTTAGAACTAATTCTTATAATTTATTGCTCTAAATCTCACTTTATCCCCTGACCACTTTGCGAGTAGTTTATTTTATTTTTCATTATATAAAGGCGAACCATTAACTGAACCAATCAATTAGCCGACGATTTGACCATTATTTGTGGACGTCTATTGCAACCCGCTGATGACATTATGACATCATATTTTACGACGAAATAGTAGTATCGATATGACTTTAAAATTATTATAAATCGAAATCATAAAAATGTAATGAATATTGACAAATAGCTGTGCGTTTGGATTTCGTTCATGGCATAAAAAAGGTTTTAGTTAAGATGGGGGCAGTTAGACAGATTAATTTAAGGGCCAATATTTTTTGTTAAATTCCGTTCTTAAAAAGCTCGGTAGGTTGAGCATTGCCCTAATATACACACACATAAGCACCGCTAGAATACACGAAAAGAAACACGATAGTCCATTATCGAGAGAGAGAGAGAGAGAGAGGAATCTGTGTGCGCGCAGACACATGCATGTGCATGTTTATTCTAGCGTCGTGTGTGAGAATTGTGGTGCAGTACACACGATCGCAGAATGACATTGAATGTCATGGTGAGCCACCCATCGAAGAGAGACAAACAGTTGAGATGAGAGAAACTAGAAGAAACAGTGTGTGAGGGTGTGCAATATACGTTGGAGTTAATGTTCTAATTTTGTGTAGAAAGAAATTGTGAGGGTGAGAAATGTATTGTATTGTGTGGTGTTCTTATCTAGTAAAGTGTTATTCTCTTGTGGGTGTCGATTGTTTACTGTATCACATTTAATAATTATTTTCTCTCTTTTGACTCTTTTTATGTTTTGTGTGTTCAATGTCTTTGATGATGATTGATTTTTCCCAACAATAAATTCTTTTTATAGGTGGAATCCTTCTACTCTTCATGTGAAAAGAAGACTTCAAGCATTTCCAGCTCGATTCCAACTTTTGGCCTCCTTGATTGCCAATTTAAAAATTAGGGGTGTGTTTGAGTCACATTATTTTGGAATAATAGATTGATGGAGAATATGCAGTTAAATAAGAAGGAAAAAATATTGATGTGATAGAAAATATTATTTTATTAAAGAATATGTGTTTGAAAATGAGCAAAAGAATAAAAATGAAAAATTAAGGGCATGTTTGGGTCGGATTAAAATCTGATTTTAATTTAAGTTAAAGTCAAGCAATCAATATTGTTACGGGCCTATGTCAAACCCGCCACGTGTCGTAGAAGTGGTCAACACTACGCCACGCGTCAGCCGTGGTGATTGCGCATTGGACGAGCTGATTGCATATGTCGAAGTGATTACACGAGGGACGAATTGAACGTATGCTAGCGAAGGAATCGAACTCATCCGCGATGCACCGCGGATGCAAAGGCTCGTACTCCGCTTCTACGACTTTACACCTGCCTCGCCCTGCCCCGTCCCGCCCTAGCAAAGATCTCTTGTACAAAGATCTTTCCAAAGTCAAATCCCTGACTAATGAGACATGTGGCAAGACCCAAATGGTCAATTCAGCCGCCTTTGTCAGAGACATTCAATGCCAGCCAACCTATGAAGGGACAGATTGACACTTAGGATGGGACGAGCCCTGAAGATCTGATAACATGTGTCTTCTCATCGACGGCTCTCATCTTCTCGTCCTTAGTATAAATATTCCCTCCTTGTGCTAGAAGAAGCATTCGAATAAAAAATTCACCTACTACATTGTAAACTTGGGTATCATTTCATCCCTTAAATATTGGCACTTTATCACTACACACTTTATCAACCATTTTTCGACGAGTGTCTTACCGCTGGTAAACCTTTTCCGGTTGAACCTTTAACTGACTCGACCGTCGAAGTGCTCGCGGCCGCTCCCAACTCCTCCGGGAAAGGTCACGGGTGACTAACGGCGTGCTACGTGTGTAGGGAACAGCTAGCTTGAAGACTTATTCTATTGACCACGTGTCGAGCCATTTTTTGAGCTCAACAAATATTAATATCTTTCATGGGTTATACATCTTTTCAATCACATATTTCAAAAACTTCTATTACAATCCACTAAAAATATAATTTTACTCCCCACCAAATACTCTCTTAATATGGTTCTAACTGGGGCTAGAATTAAATGTCAACCCACACAATGAACATGCTTGTACTTGTATGCCACTAAAATGAAAAGATGCCATTTTTTTTTCCTTTACCCCAGAGTTAAAGAAGCCATTTTTCACAGCAAAGATTAGCAAATGGAAATGTAGATTTCACTAGAAGTTGTAACTATGTGATAGCAAAGTAAAATTCTCATTAAAATATTATGAATTCAATTTCCAATTTAATAATCTATTAGAAAAATACAATACAATTAAATGTGTTAAGAAAACAAAAATATAACTTTTAGGACTCTTATTAAATTTGACCAAACATGCTATAGTCGTATTTTTTCATTAAACTAATGACTTTGACATGTTCTAATGTATCCCATTTCGAAAGTTTGATCAGTAATTTACAAGGTATGTGAATCCCGTGATAATTAATTAAGACTCGATATGTCAACCATTTAAGTGACTTAATAATTCAAAACCATCGATTTAAAAAGGGCATTAAACCCTTATTTTTCTTGAGAATGTCAAATCTGACCACGAAATATGCTTCTAAACCTAAGATACAATTCTCGTAATCATATTTATAACAAAAACACTCCTCCTTTTGGTCCTCTCTTTTTTTTTTTTTTATCATTTATTAATAATATTTATAAGTTAGGAGTGGGAACAAAAAGGCATTGCTATGATTGAAATTGTTAGGGTATAATGTAATGTTAAAAGAAAAGATTTTTCCAAATCTTTGTTAATTTGACTTTGTATTGTTACCCTAAAACACGTCAATGTATTGTCATATCCTGAGTATTGACGAGTAAATCCAAAAGAGAATTGCCTTTTTTTCCCCCAATTTTGACCGACATTTCGTGCTGCAAATAAAGTAGTTGTCGGGTATTAAATTCTACGAGATTTCACCCCATTTCGTGTGTGGTAGAGAAGAAAGAAGGAATTAATTTTATCTTTTCGAGGGCAGAAGGAATTAAAGTCAGATTCAAAAAGTGTTATGGGATCTTGCCAAAAATAAAAAAAATGTTTACAGAGTGAGTTTGTTTTTCAAAATGGATAATTCTTCTTGTATATCAAATGTGCCATAATAGTGTCCATAATGGACACATATCACTCCACTATTTGTGTGTGTGCATGTCCCACTATTTGTGTATGTGCATGCCACCTGCACACACACCAATAGTGGGGTGACATGTGTCCATTATGGACACCATTATGGCACCCTTGATGTACTTATAGCACTACTCTTTCAAAATTTAGAGAACCAATTCCACTCTCTATGATTAAATGTATTCAAAATATTTCAATTTTTTCTGGAGAAAAAAATATAATAATTTGGAAGAAAATTAATGAAAATTGAGGGTGTTTGGTGTAGATTAAAATTAGATTTTTAGTAGATTGTGATAGAAATTTTAAAAATGTGCAATTGAAAAGTTGTGAAATCAATGAAATATATGATTAATATTGATTGTTTGACTTTGACCTAGATTAAAATCAAATTTTAATCCACACCAAACATGGGCTAAAAATGACAAGGAAGTGTAAGATAAACATAGCAAAGTCAAATGTTTACGTGTATTTTTGTTTGTTTTCATTTGAACTTTAGGTTGATGGGATTAACATTCCTTTACTTTGTCTCCCACCCCATTTTCCCAATTTTTTTCACTTTTTTCTCTTGATGGGTTCCTAATAATGGGTGGAGGGTTCCCATCTCTCCCTTTTGTCTTTGAGCCATTGCATTTTCTCATAGGAAAGAATAAATCTTAATTGGACCCCAAATTCTGACACTAACCATGCTGTGGGTCCACAAAAATTGATTGCTGACATGGACACTGATGTCGTTGAAGTGGATAGTCGGGCCCACCACCTCTCGACCCAATTTCATATGGGATCGACACCTCTCTTTTTCTGGTGTATTTTATATCTCTACCTTTGCTTGTTTAGCACACCTACCATTTGCTGCATGCTCTGTTTTTTTCACCCTAAAGTCTTGACCTAAATTTGTAAATAAAGAAAAGATGGGTGCTATTATATGGTTGTGGGTAACTTTGGACCAAAAAAAACTATAAAGAGATTTTGGATTTGTTTGATTAATCCATCAATTTAGGTTCAATTAATATGTTTAATCATTAAAAGATTGATGGTCTCTTACTAATTTAATCAACTAAAGATGTATAATTAGTTCAATATCACTCTAAAACTCAAACTATATCATATTATTCTTTTGACTGACTTGAGCATCGGAGCATGTACAATTACAGCCTCCCCCATCCTTTGTGTTTGAAGAGGCTCCGATCTTGCACGTCTAACGAGTGCGCGGTAACTTAAGTTTGAAGAGGAGTGGAGGCAGAGTTTGTTGACGCACTTGAATCCAACTAGATTTGAAGGTCAATCGATCCAAGTACAAAGTAGCTTGTGAAACACGTGAATAGATCATTTGTCTTAAGAAATTGCTCGAGTCTTGAGGGCGTTCAATCATATACGCAATCTATGACCTCGTACTGGGATAATAGTGGGATAATGGCTCCAAGAGTCTTCATAAATAGCAATATAATAATAATTTAACATCAAAATCATCTACATATATTAATTTTTTTTCTTGAAAAAGCCAAGCGGAAGATAAAAGTTTTATATAACATTTTGATGCTTGTATGGTTGGTTGTGATTTAAGAATAACCGAATGGATAAAAAAGACAGGTTTTCACACAACTTTTTCATCAATTCAATATACTATTTTTCTACCAAGGAAATATGACTTGAATGAAGAAAAAGGTGGTGATATTCATAATCTATTTGATACCTCAGTTCATCTGCATTAAATCCACAAAATATTATGGTAGAGAAAAAAGAGTTCACCTGCAACAATTCTAAGCACAAAGAAGATGTATACAAACAAATGAGGCAACAGAGGGAGACACTAGTATATTTGAGTAGGACAATAGAAAGCATCCAATCATAACACAAAAATGTAACACGAGATTTTCGGGGAGAGTATCACATCTCGAGTTGTTCCAAGCACTTCACTGCAGTAGATTCATCGATGCCGTCTGTGCAATTCTTCACAGTTTCCTCATCCTCGAGTGGCCTTTTATTTGGAGGTGCACAAGTCGTCATAGGTAGTGGTGGGATTTCTTTATGCACAGGCGGAGCAGCAAAAACAGGAACTACCTGCCGGACACAAACAGGTGGGGATACTCGCACAGATTGGGGCCGAATAGGATGTGAAGGTGGTGGACGTGGTGGTGCAGAGAAAACTGGCACCGAATTTCTTATTGTAACCGCTGGCGCGATCCCTTGATAAGGCGCCCTACATTGTCTAACAGGGAGGTAAGGTGCTGCCCCAACATCAGGGAACCTCGGATTGTGTATTGCCTGAACTTCTGGAGATGTGGGCTGTGAAAATGGTCGACGGTGTGACAATGGAATATGACTGTCATTTGCAATAAACGAAGGTCTGTTTCGAGGAGCAGTTTTCTGGTGTAATAAGGGAAGGATTTTGGATGTGGGCGCTGTAGGTCGCTGTGGACTAGAGGATTGACGGGTTGGAATAGGGAATTTTTTCTGAAACGGTATGGGGACTCTGTTAGGGTTAGCCATTTCCATTTTTTCCTTTGCACGATAGTTCAGTAAGGCCCTTGCTATTCTTATCTGCTCCTGCTCATCGTTATTTTCCTGCTCCAGCGAAGAATTAGCATCTTGCCGTGCCACTGACAAGTAAAAATAAAACTTCTGAGTAAAATTCCCAAACTTCAAACAAGAATTCTGCAGTAAGAACAGAGACAGCATTCCCAGGATTGAAAAGAAAAGTATCATGATGCACTACGAAAGGTTCTCTTGATGTATTCATGCTCTGAAATGTGATCGATTAACAATAAAGAAATGGCTTGATATTAGAAATGCTGGATGAAATGAACTAATTATTCAAGAGAGACACGGGAGTTGTATGAGAATTGGTGGCATTCCGAAGTTGGATGAAAACGATGATCACATCCAGTAAAGCAGCTCATTAACAATGAGAAACACCATATAAATCTACTTGTCAAAATTTCTAAAATCTCATTCATTATATTGTTGACTCCTATCCAATACTCCAAAGATTATGCATAGGATACTGCATTAGTTAGAAGGAGAAAGTTAAGAATGCACTCACATTGTTTCAATGATAACCAAGCTGCGAGTGCGGCGTTTTTCTCAGCTTGCTTCTTGTTCTTTGCAGGTTCTCCCGTAAATGTGATTCCAGCCAGTTGAACTGTTCCTGTAAAGACAGGTAGGTGTCCTGAACCGGATTTATAAGTTGTGTACTGAGGCAAAGGAGATCCAACTCTTTGTGCAATCTCCTGTAAGAGGTTTTTATAAACTCCCGTTTCATCCTAGACATAAGATCATCCAAACACACCAAAACGACAATTTAGTATGTCACACCAATAACTTGAATTGTAAATAGGGTCATTTAATGTTAGGTATTAGCTTCACTATGAATGATCTGTAATGCGAAGATAACTCATCTTTAACTGACATGTTCTGCACATCACCCATTCATTGTAAAGTGCATTGTTGTCCAATATTGTGTACCAAACATGTCTTAAGTTTCTTTCTTGGAATTATCATAATGGTTGGTTTAGAGAAGGGGACAGGCACATGCATTGTGCACCTTGCTTTGGAGAAGCACATTAAATTGAGTGAGACAAGACTATAAATTGTACATAATTCCAAATTAATTTCCCACATGTGCCGTGAGGAAAATTACCCCAACATCTCCATTCAAAATCTCAACTCTTTTCACACTTAACTTCATCTCTGAAATAGCATTAAAAATTAGTACCAAAGTCAACAATTTCAATTATCCATCTCTATCATACACCAAAAAATAATCGGAAAATTAATTATAATCCAATTTATGCAATTTGAAAACACTCCCCCCACATGTGCCAGACTCCAAATTGCGCTTACTTAATGATAATTAGGTACACAAACTGCATTTTCAATGTATTCTTACTTAACACATTTATAAGTGTAAATTAATCATTAGTCAGCTAAATTCACCTAATGGGGTCTTCATCATATATCACTTCAATATTACAAAATCCCAAATTTCTATCTACTTTTTGTATACCAAACTTTGAACGGTCCAACCTACATTTAATTATAATTATTGCGAATTGATGAAATGACAAAATGCCCCTCTGTTGAAGTATTTTTCCCTTGTTCGAGATTTGGATCTTCGTTCTGGTTTGTGTTCCGATAAAATCCCGACGACTATGCCTTTCGACTATCGAAAAAAATAAAACACCCCATTCCCATTAATCCAAATGATGACACAACAGCAACAAGAACAGCTGTTAATGAAAGGTAAAGATTAATTATGGTCCATCTCACAATGGTTCATTGAAACTTCACTAGTCTTCCTCTATTGACTTGGACTGTATTAAAATCATTCTTAACCATGCACCCAGAAACAGGGCAGGGACTTATTAGTAATTTCACAACATAAAAGCCAAAGGCCACCAGCTTGATCGGTGAGTTAATAAACGGACCGTACTCATCGACTCGGATAGGCGTAAGTTAGCATCCCCACCCCCTCTCCATGTAGAAAGCGGCGCACGTTAGCGCTCTTGGCTTTTCCAAGGCAACAACATGAAAATGCATTTGAATCGAATATCGGGAAGGCGCACATTAGCAGAAACGGGGAAATTGAATCACGTCCATTTTTTTACAAATCCAGAAATGAAAATAAACGAAGAGAAGAAAACGTACGAGAATGCGGGCGGCGAGTGAGTGGGAGGGACCGCTGGAGGAGAGGGAGTTGAGGGCTGCCTCGGCGGCGGAGTGCTCGGCCTGGCGGAGTGTGGAGCAGTAGTTGGGACTCTCAAAGGCCTCGCCATTGAAGTTAACGATGGCCTTGAATCGCGGCGCGTGGTCCGGACCCTCCCTTATGCACGTATATGACGGCAGGTTGAAGCAGCTTCTCTGCGCCAGCTCCTGCAGCTGGTTCTTATACATCTCACCCCCTCTTTCTTTGTATGATTCTTTAAGCGAAGTTGGAGCGGATCCGGCAACAGGGTTAACGGGTCGGAGTAAGAAATTGTGATTTTCCTAGGCGGAGAAAGGAGAGATTTGTGGCGGAGGCAATGGTGGAGGTGGGTAGTGGTGGAACTTTTTCTTTTTGGTGGGTTTTAATGATGATTATGAAATGGGGAGTCAACTCTACTGGACGTTAATGTGCATGGAAATGAATGAGATTCCATGTATTCTCTCTCTTTCTCTTCCCCTCGATTTTCAAAATTTACTACGTAGATTATTTAAATAGTATATAAATTAGTAGCTCAGTGTGAATGAAGAATTTGAGGGTCTTTAGTCCTATAGAAAGAAAATGAAAAGAAGAAATATGAATTTGAGGGTCTTTAGTCCGATCGAAAGAAAATGAAAAGAAGAAATATGAATTTGAGGGTCTTTAGTCCGATTGAAAGAAAATGAAAAGAAGAAATATGAAAGGAGGGAGGTCGAGTCGAGTCGAGTCGAGTCAATCCCATCTTGAACAAAGAAGAAAAAATCAAATTAGGTTCTTGTCCTATGTTATTTGGATACAAATGAAAAAAATAAACTCTATTTACTTTTCGAGTCTAGTCTAGGGGAGGAGACATTCAACTTTTGGAAGGTGGGGGTGGATGCCTTGTTCACGCATGACAAATCATAAATAAAGAAACTATGAACAATTTAGGTATCTGTTTAATATGTCCCGAGTTGTGTCATGCCTAACCGACCCTTTGTTACTTTTTTTGAAGTTTTTTGTTCACAATATGTTGGGCTTTTTCTTAGAAAATGTCGAATCAAACCATTTGTCCTTATTTCAACAAAGAAAGCGCTAGAATTAATAAAAATGGGAAATCCTGAGCCAAACCATGTTTTCTCGTAGTGGAAGGTGCGGCTGGATCACCTCCTTTTCAAGGAGAGCTAACGTCTTATGTATATATAAAAAGATGGTCAATCAAACCTATTTCTCGATTCAATAGAAGCTAAAAGAGGTGAATAGGATTCCAGATATGTAGGAAAAATCGATAGTTTCTTTTTTTAGTTCCGAAAATGAAACTAAAATTCAAATAGTATGAATAGCCCGCCTTATGATATGAGGGCTAGTCTAATTTCCAATGCTTAATCAAAGCGCTTAAAGTTCATTTTTTCTTAAACTTATTTTCAATCGTACATTTTATAAGATTCATAATTTTTATCAACTTTAGAACCAGATGTCTCAATGATTTCACCAACTTTTATCAAAAGTTACTACTAATTTAGAGTATGTTTGGTAGGGCTTGAAATTCAATTAAAATTAAAAATATAGCCGTTATTGAGTCTCACTCGTCTAATAAAAGTCAACAATAACGACTAATTTTTCAATTTTAATCCGATTTTAATCTCTACCGAACACGCCTTTAATTTTTATCCAAACCAACAAGAACATAATTTTTCCAAACAGGTTATATTGCTTGTGAGTCGTGCGAGGCTTACTCTACCTTGCTTTACATTGAACACCACCTTATAAGCAATTTGTCTCTCTTCATTTGGTTTTAACCACACATTATCCATCATAATACTATTGCAAAATGCTTTCTTAAAAAAAAAAAGAAAAAGCTCAGACAACCACTTTGTATTAACTTTAGCACTACAACTCAGTCAGTCACAATTGTAATCATAAATATGATGACATTATAATAATTAGTTTACTGCACTAAATTATGTCTTGGTGTGACCGTAGTAGGGTAGCGTAAATTTTCATATTTACTGTATAATATTCTTTTATGTCCACTTCATGATTCATAATGACAAAATCATTCATTAAATGTGTATCTTTTGCATTAGTGTGGTTATTTACGCGGTTTTAGGAGTCAATCTTACTGTCGTAGTGGGGAACAACTTTAATCATCTGTGCTTTGACTCACCAATTCCCCAAATTACCCCCACAAGATTTCAATAGGAAATTTTGATCAAGCCTTGAACTGATAGAAAGACTCACGAAAGTGATCAGAAAATTGTAAAGTCACAAGACGTGCTACCATAGTTATAAAACTCGGTCCGACCCGGTGACCAGAGCCCTTGCCCGGGGGCCGAGTCTAAGTAAAACAATTAGTTCCTCACCATTAAAATTGTAGAGTACTTCAATGTGCAATAAATTACATGTATCCCATGATTCATATATATATATATATATATATATATATATATATATATATATATATATATATATACAGAAATGATCTAATGAGCACCGGTGCTCATCTTATCCTAAGCACCGATGAGCTGGCACATTAATTCATTGGTGGATTGGAACTCACAAAATCTTTATCCACCAATGAATTAATGTGTCAACTCATCGGTGCTTAGGATAAGATGAGCACCGGTGATCATTAGATCATTTCTGTATATATATATATATATATATATATATATATATATATATATATATATATATATATGTTTTCTAAGCCTTTTTTTGGTACATATTCTTTCAAAATTCATTTTCAACTACACATTTTTCAATAAAATAATATTTTCCATCACATCAAAAAAATTTCCTTATTTTTTAAGCACATATTTTTCATCATATCACTATTTAAAATACATTATTTTCTCAATAATATCTATCAAACACACCCTAAAAGTATTTTTATAAAATCTTTGATCAAACATTTTATTTTATTTTATAAACCTAAATAACTCGTGAAAAATAATTTTAAAAAAAAATTTATGCTTTAATTTTTTTTTATAGATTTTGATGCAATGACCCACCGATCCGACTATTGACCAACCGGTTCAACAACTAACCCGAGACCCAATAACTTGTCCGGGTCGATGTCCGTGTCGGGTCTAATAACTATGGGTGCTACCAATATTGGTGTGTACAAATACAACTACACAAAAATTGGAGCCTATCAAAAACTTAGGCCATGTTTTATAAGAGGGAAATGAGTATACCTTATCTATTCAATACAAATACAAGAGGTGGGAGTAGGCATAGTACTTGGAAGAATCACCATGAAAAGGAACTTGCTCCCAACAGGAAAATATCATTTTCCACAGCTTTCACCCACCGACAAACCCGATTGCACGTCTTTATTGCCGAATCCTGCAAGGTGCAATGCAATTTATCATAACTCAGAATGACGATAATTTATATAACTAAAATTTGCAGGATCGCTCTGCCTTTACAAGCTCGCTTAAGATATAACGCTAGCTAGTTTTGAATAGAAGTTGCACAAGAATTCCAAGTTCAGAGACAATCTTCTCCTATCACATTATTTTCTAGCCTTCCTACATTGGCAGCAGAATTGAAACAACGAAAAGAAAAAATCTGAGTTGAACCAAATATTCTCCTTTCATCATTTTCAACCTTTGCTCCCTGGGCTGAAGGGTAAAAACAAGAAGAAGAAAATATCGCCTGATTTGAATGCCATGAACTCGTAGAACAATCTATTTCAGGCAACATTATAAAACTTCAAAAGAGATGCTGCACAAGATACGGGTCTCTCAGATGTCGGCAGAGAGAATGTGCTTTTCTACGTTCCAACGCTTCCAAATGAGCTCCATGTTTCAGAAACTTACTTGATCTAGGAAAATCATAATTGAGCAGAAGATACCACTAATACCTTGTTTGATCCCCATTTTTTTTTTTTAAATACATTTTTCTCTCTTCTTTCAACCACACATTTTTCAATAAAACAATATTATGCGCAACCCAAAAACTTTTCCTTCATTTTTAACCACACATTCTCCATCAATCTACTATTTCAAAATGCATTTTACACAAAAAGAACTCAAACAGGCCCTAAACCTTCAGAAGACCCACTATCGATTCTCATCTATTACCTAGCTATGACATATTAGTCAAAACTCTACAAGCTCACTTATCGGTTAATTCTTTTTTAAATACACAATGCCCCCAGGGTCTCAAATAAACAGCACATGATAAGCCATGGCTAGAAGGCACAAGATAAATTTTTCTCTAAATACAAATCTAAAGGCAAGGTAGGGCAACATAATGTTTCGAAGTTGTAAAGGTTTCCGCTGCTGCAGTAAGATAAGCTATTATTCACCATAATTGCAAAAATGTAGTTGTCGGATCCATATAGCTAAATGTATAAGTTGAGATGGTACAAATCATATTTCTTAACCTAGACCTATCAAAATGCATCAGGATATGTCGGATTTAATTCTAGATATATAATCTGACCATCAAAAACAGCCCTGGAAAGAGACCTGCAATTTCAAACCCAGTCCACCGAAGTTCATAGTGTGATATTATCTTACCCTTTCTGCAAGGGGGTCAAACGCTGCATATAGTTCAAATTCTTCTGTGACCCAGCAGAGTAAAACTGCAATGTCAATGGATTGGTTAGAAACTTCACAATCAGGAGTTACAAAATAAATGTGCAAAATTGACAAACTAAACCACTGCAAAAAGTTATCAACAAAAAAAAGAGGAATAAAATCCAATTAAAACAAAAAATATTATGCTTGTCCATGATAAAATACTCTCTTAGTCACATTTCCTTTTTGGATTGCCCACAAGTAAAACACCCTTTTCTAAAATTTTGGGCTTTTCTATCCTTTATTAAAGACACTGTAGTCCATTATAAAATCATTTGTCTCCCAACTCAAGTCAATGAAGATTGTATTTCTCTCTTCCCTCAGCCTCTTTCTCTCATCACAGCCATGGCTGCTTCACTTGACATCACTCCTAACAAATATATGAAGTTACCATTACTGCCACTTCAATGCCAACATATTGCCAACCTCAAACTACCATCAACTGGACATAGTTACCACCACTGCCACCTCTCCGACTGAAGCAATTTTTCAAAATGAAGACCAATGGAATTTACCCAACCCCAAACCACCACAGCATGTAACCGCAAAATCCATTTGCTGATGTCCCTTCCTTGGACATGAAAAAAACAAAAAAGAACTCATCTAACTAAGGATGGAACTTTGCATTACAATGTTGATCGCCTTTTGATTAAGAAATTATTTTATCAACAGAGACCATCACTGCCAATTTAGAGAGTTGGGAATCATGTCATGGTGGTGTTACTATATGCTGTTTTCTCTCCTGGAATGAGGCTGATGGTTCTGGTGGTGCAGCTCTTCAAATACTAAACAACATTATTGAGTTGTGGAGTCTCCATGAGCAAAATTATTCATTGCCATATATTTATGCAAAAGTGAAAAGCCAAAGCAGGGTCAATCTTGGAGCTTCTAACCAATTGAAACATTTTAGTGATCCTTTCACATCAAGAAAATGTTATCAAATGAATCATTCATTTATCATGTAACAATGTAAAGAACTAGGTCTACCAGGAATTCTCGGTGAACACTATCATTCTGAAAAGCAAAAGAACATTGAAAATCACCAAAATAAAACACCAGGCTATTGAGAAACATATACCATAATTTTCATCCATTCTAAACTGAGTTTTATGAGGTCCATTTCCTTGATCGTGCATGGATGAAAAAAGTTTCTGGTAAGCCCTATATAATCTGCAAAACAAGACAACAATTTTGCAGCCTGGTTATCAAACTGTCCAGAATAACCCTTTCTGATGATAATACAATGTTATTGTAAAGTTGAACAGTATGAGACTGGTTACCTTTTCTGCTGTGTCAAGCTGTTGATTGGTGATGAAAATTCAGATGACACATATTGGTCAAGATAAATACTGTGATACATAAAATGCCAAAGCCCAGCAGGACCACCAGTCCCAACTAATGCTTCCCTAATCCTTCCCGGCGAATCTGCTGCAGGCCCTGATTGACCTAGATGAGAAGACATGGATCCCATAATAGAAGCAGGTTCCATAGGCAAATCCTCAACACGCAGGCCACCATTTAGCATGGATCTTTGAACTTCACTCAGTACATTTGACTTTAAAAGTACCGATTGAATACGAATCCTACAAGATATACCAGAGTTTTCCTTTTATCAAAGAGTGGAAGGACTATAGTAATAAATCCAACAAGCCATCCTGTGGCCCCTTGGATAACAAAATTTAACCCCAAACCCATGTAAAAATTATTGCAATACAAATTGGAGAGCCATTGGATCATGAATTTCTGAAACATTGGCAGATCACATGAACATATACCTGCAGTCCTTCAGATGAAAAAAGGCATCTGAACTTGTAGTAAGCAGCAACAGGTACGTATCAAACTGTCATCCAAAATTTTTTATCATTTGTTGATAAGTAGGCATGACTCCCTTATTTACTAGCTTTCAAGTAAGTGATGTCAAACTTCTCACATTAGTGTCTTAATCTAGCCATGGGAAGATAAATGTTGGAAAAAAACTCGTAAACTGGTATTCCACAACAATTATCTACCAACAAACTTTGAATAATGATGATGAATCTAATGTATTAGTAGAATACATGCAAACTGCATCTCTATGAGGGATATCATTAAGTGTTGAGTTCCCTATCCCTGTATCCCTTGTTAGATTCCTTTGGGTGGTGATAATTGTATTTCTTGGATGTATTTATTTACTTGTGTGGAGAGGTATTTCAATCTCTCTCTTAGTTTATTTTCGTACATTTTCCACCCATCACGGTATCAACATCTAAAGTATTTAGAGTACTCAAAATTCAGGTTTCCTAAAATCTCAAAACTAGGAGAGAATAGCCGTTCAAACGTGTTAAATAACTGAAGCTGTTGTTGTATTTTAGTCTACTTACATCAAAATAATGCACATAAGCATACAGAAACGCCATGGGATTATATCTTGGTAAGCAAATTGGCGAGAATGACTCAGATGTCCTGCGTGAAACAAAAAGAAAGAAAGATAAAAGCCTCCAACAAACAGAAACAATAATCTCAGTCGTAAAAATCAGCTTCAGTTCAAAAGAGCTAATTATTATGTGATTTTCACCATGAACTTCCATGGAATTTATTGGCATATATTTATAACTATTAACAATATAAGGTAATGTAATTGACACCCTGAATCTCCGTGTTTCATGTTTATTAAAAGCAAAAAAAAAAAAAGGAAAAAGGAAAAAAAAAGTGTCGGGCATGGAAACAGAAAATACCAGATGGAGATTCTTGTGGATATAACTGGAAGACTTCCCATGAACTAAACATTCACTTCAGGCAAAAGAATGAGAAATATTTTGAAAAATTATTTTGATTGATTTTCTTTATTTCTTTTCTAGGTTACGTTTAGGTGATTGCATTTCATAGTTAGGTAACTCTCCACCTTTTATTAGGGATCTTGAGAATAAACTGGAGTAGGTTTTCTAATTATAGAGGCTTCTGAATATTAAATTGAATTGATATTGAAGTTTCCCTCCAAATTCTCTCTTTCAGCCTATTTGCTAGTTGTGCATTCAATATTCATTTCCTTAATTCAGTTGGTCAATATTCAATTCTCGGTTTCAAAAAGTAAGATTGCACACGTTATCTAGCAACACTAGAAAAAATCTGCTTTACAATAAGTCATACATTTAAGAGCCTCATATCTATTTTAAGTTCAACTAGGAATAAAGATTGTAAATGGTGAGTATATCATTCACCATAGCAAACGGCTCCAAGGCAATGCGATGCAACGAAGGAAAGCGCACCTTAAGCGGTTGATCTCCACACCAACGATCATCCCAAAACCTGATATTATTGCCATTTCCAACCTCATAGCTCAAATTATCTCGAAAGTCACTCCATCCTCGTCGGATATACCTCCACAAACTCACCCCATAAGGACCACGACCGTCAACCGAACACCAACCCCCCTCCATCACACCATACTTCGCTCCAATGATCTCTCTCCAAAAACTCGCCCTCTCCACTCCAAATCGCCACAGCCACTTGCCCAACAGGGCCTTATTAAACAGAGACAGACTCCTTAATCCAAGCCCCCCCACCCTTACAGGAGAACATACCACACTCCACTTGACCAAATGGAGTTTCCTCTCTTCTCCCATCCCTACCCAAAGAAATTCCCTTTAAATCCTCTCTAATTTACGTGCCACTGTGACAGGAATAGAAAACAACGACAAAAAATAAGTAGGGAGGTTGGAGAGAGTGGACTTGATGAGAGTAAGGCGACCACCCTTTGAAAGGTACATACGCTTCCACCCCGCTAACCTCTTCTCCATCCTTTCAATGATCCCATTCCAAATATGCTTACTTTTAAACCTTGCCCCTAAAGGGAGCCCAAGATACGAAATAGGCATATGTGCAACCCTACATCCCAAAATACCAGCCAACTCATCCACGTTAGCAACCTCTCCCACTGGGATCGCCTCGTATTTCCCAGTTAATCTTCAACGACACCGTTTCAAAGCATAGAAGTAACCGACGCAAATTCCTCAATTGCTCATCATTAGCATCGCATAAAATCAGTGTATCATCCGCAAATAGCAAATGCGAGATCTGTGCATGTCCAATCGTAAAGCCCCTTATCAGACCTTGATCCACAGCTTTCTCAAGCATCCTACTGAATGCCTCCATAATAATAACAAACAACAAAGGAGACAAGGGATCTCCTTGCCTCAATCCTCTGCTACTTCGAAAATAGTCCTCTGGAGTGCCATTAACCATAACTGAGAAAGAAACAGTTGAGATGCAAAACTGAATCCACTTACACCACTTTTCCCCAAATCCACATCGCCAGAGCATATACAAAAGGAACTCCCAATTTACATGATCGTAGGCCTTCTGAATATCGAGCTTGCATAGCATCCCTGGCACCCCCAAACGCAATCTTGAGTCAACGCATTCATTTGCAATAAGCACAGAATCCAAAATCTGCCTTCCTTTCACAAAGGCATTCTGGGACTTAGAGACCACTTTCTCCAGCACCTCCCTCAATCGATTCGCCAATAACTTCGCAATAATCTTATACACCCCACTCACAAGGCTAATAGGGCGAAAATCCTTAATATCCAACGCTCCAGGTTTCTTAGAAATCAGCACAATAAATGTAGCATTAGAGCTTCTCAGGAACCTGCCATACTCATAAAAATAATTGAGAACATCCGTAATATCCGCTCGCACCACCTCCCAACAAACCTTATAAAATGCGAACGAGAAGCTGCCCCGTCCCGATGCCTTATCATCATTCATGCTAAAAACCACCTCCCCGATTTCCTCTTCCCCAATCTGCCTCTAACCATCTACCATCCTCCTCTCCGATAGTAGAAAAGTCCATTTCCTCCAACTTCCGCCTCCACTCAAACCGTTCTTCCCGATAGAGATTTTGATAGAAACTCACCATTCTGTTACCAATAGCCTGTGGGTCCTCATAAGTAATCCCATCCACCTCCAGCAACGTGATAGAGTTATTGCGCCTATTTGAATTCGCAATCCTATGGAAGAACTTAGTGCATTTGTCCCCCTCTTTCAACCATGTAATCCTAGATTTTTGACGCCACGCAATCTCCTCCATCTCCACCAACCTCTCCAACTCTCCCCTTAATACTTCATGTCTCTCCCTCTCCTCCCCAACCAACCCACGACTCTCCTCCCGCTTATCTAACTCCTCTATGTCTGAAAGACACCGACTTTTACGCCAATTGACATCGCCTACCACCTCCTCATTCCACCTCTTTAATCCCCTTTCAAAGCCTTTAATTTCTGGTCCAACACAAAGCTGGGGGACCCCCTAAAGTCATAAGAGGCCCATCAGGTCCTAACACGCTCCTCAAAGCCTTCGACTTTTAACCACATCTTCTCAAACCTAAAAGGCTTTCTTCCACTACCCCTCATATCCCCAGATAATGAAATAGGGAAATGATCGGAATACACCCTTTCTAATCTCCTCTGCGTCACATCTGAGTATTTAACCTCCCACTCCCCACTAACCAAAAACCGATCTATACGGGAATGAACCAGTTGGTCCCGATTAGAAGACCAAGTAAAATCTCCCCCAATCAGAGGTAGATCCACCAACATAGTCTCCCTAATGAAATCTGAGAACTCCTCCATAGCCCTTGTAAGTCTCCCACCATTCGACCTCTCAGAAGGAAATTGAACCATATTGAAGTCACCCCCAATGCACGTTGGGAGACTCCACCAAGCCATCATACTGGCCAACTCATCCCACAAGCCCCCTCTACTACCATCAGCATTCGGACCATAAACTCATATGAACATCCACGGGAATCCATCCCCTATATTCCTAAGTGAAAGCGATATGGTGAATAACCCTACACTAACCTCCTCCATATCAAACACTCTAGTATCCCACATGACAAGCACACCTCCCGAAGCCCCCGAAGACTCCAGAAATTGATATCCTACATACTGTCCCCCCCCCCCCCCACAAACTACTAATCACAGCCCTCGAAACGAGCTCCATCTTAGTTTCCTGTAAGCATACCAGGTCCGCCCTCCATCTCCTAATCAAATTTCGAATACCCCACATTTTCCCCTCATCATTAAGCCCCCTCACATTCCAGCTTATGATTTTTGGAATCATTTCAACACTCCATCAACCCTCCCCACCATACCTCTCTTAGAATCTCCACCTCGATGTCATAATTAATCGACCATTCAAGTCGGCTAAGTTCAAGATCGCCTTTTCTTCTTGATTTCCTCCTGTGTGCTCTTCTCCGAGCCTGTTAGACTCCAGAGCCTCAAATAGTTCCATGAATTCTCGCTCATGTCCGTTACAGGACACACCAACCATCCTGCTGAACTCCTGAATTTTTTGAAGAACCCAATTCGAAGGTGAAAGCCCATCAGCAAACATGTGTCCCTCCACTTCCACCGAATCGCACCACTATCTATCTCTCCCTTCCTACCGTCGTCAACCCACACAACCAAAGCTTTTTCAGACCCTTGTTCCCTTCCTTGTAAAGGCTTTGAATACCTCCGATTGTAAGTATTCACCACCCTATTAGCCAAAACCGTCTCCTCGTGTTCTTCCACACCCTTACAAGCTAAACCCTCTGCCAATACACGTCCCTTCTGATTCACATCCGGCACTAGTCCCTCTTCTGATTCAAAAGCATCCAACGCATCCATAGTTGCTGCCTCCCGATTAGGCTCCCCTTCCTTAGACCAACGTTCTTCCTCGTGAACTGCTTCAAAACCCGAATCATCATCCTTAACCAACCCCGTTACATCCACTCCATCTTCCTTAACTGAATACGCCAGTTCCGTCCGAGTCTGAGACTCACGGATTGGCTTACTCAAAACCTGCTTATCCTTAGTGTGGGCAGCCTTCGATGATAATAGGTGACCACCGCCTAGAGATTCCTCCACGCTCCTCCCACACCTATGACAACAAAATAACCCACAACCCGCATCAGACTCACTTCCCACAAGCCTAATTAATTCATCAAGTTCCCCTTTCAATGCCTGGATGCGTGCCCTTATTTCAGCAGACCTCCAAAGCCCTCCATGGGTTCCTCCAACACTTGCCTCCACCCCCGAGTGCCTCATTAAATTAGGATTACTCCCACCAACCGCCCCTTTCTTCCGCAGCAACACCCGTTGATCGACATTCTCATGCCCATAGCTCGAGTTTGCCACAACTCTCGCATACGTCCTTCCTGTCGCATTACGTCGTCTACAATTCGGCGTGCCTTATCACCGGCGACAAATGAATCAACAACGGCACAAACACCCGCGAGATCAATGCCCATCCTTCTCCATTCACGCCCTCCGCACCATCACAACTCCCTTCCGACGCCTCTCCCCATACGGGCATCATTATCAAGTACCGCCACACTGCATTACGTTCGCACATCGTTGTGCCCAAAATGCTCTCTGGGCTTCGTTAAACTTAGAGGCGAAACCCATCAATCTGCTCGTCGCCCTCAACTTATCCACCATGTTCACCATCCAAAAGGCGCCAACCCTCCCCATGCAAAGTGAGTGCGCTAGCTTTCGAGCCCCACTGCTCATCCTAACAGCTGCCGAAATTGTTAATAGAAATTGCAAACTCCTTCGCCTCAACTCGAAACGACGATCATACACCAAACCATAAACATTCCCCAACTTTTTACCCAAATTCGTGTAACGGCACATCTAACGGCGAGAATAGGTGCTGGCCGGACTGGGACCTCTGCGCATTTTCGTTTTCCGATCCGCGCTGGAGGTCACGCGCCGGCACACGCCCCGCCGGCCCGGCCCATGGTCTTCCCAGACCACCCCCCCAAGTCGGAATCCCCACCCCAATCCACCCGTCGTGCGCCAGACCGAGGAGGGCCGGAACCGCAGATCACAGGCGGCGGCGGCGCTAGGGTTTCCACCTAGGGCAGCTGCCTGAAAGAGCGGCTGTGTGAGTGGCGTGAGGCTGGTATTATCTTCTTCCATCTAAAAAACCTTGAAATTAAAACTTTGGATTCTTGGGAGAGGAGTTGCAGGCGGTTTTCTACATGTTGAAGGGCCGGCTGTTATTCCTCTTTTCTTAGCAGACCATTTTTGAATCCCCAGCTCCATATGTGAGGAAAAAAATCATAACCAAGTATTTAAAATCATCAAGCAAAACACCTAAGGTGGCAGGCAAACACCATAGAAACATGTCTTGTGCCCATATATATGTTTGTTTGAGTGTATTTATGTATTTATACAGCTGATTATGACATAATGATCTCAACCAAATCTTGATTCCCATAATTTCAGAGAGGTGGAAGTAGGGAATATGAAAGAGAATATAAAAGTTAGCTGAACTTGCCTAAAAGATTCAGAGGACATAATAAAATTGGAGAGTAACAGCACATCGTCGGCATGAAGAGATGCCTTTTGTGCACTAAAAAGACTGATAACCTGCATTTAAGTTTCAACTGATGATGTTTTTGACTGGAAACCACTAACAACTGGGTTAATTACACTTGTAAAGGAGTTGTGACTGACAAAAGAAGGTAAAACAAGAACTTTAGAATTAGAAGATTACCTTATGTCTACACATTAATATTGCAAACAAGACTCCTGAATCAGCTATATCTTGCAAGATCAAACCTGCTGCTTGCCTTGTTGCATAAGCAAGGGGAAGACAGGGATATGCATGGAGAAAAGTGGCAGGATTCCTACAACAGAGATGTAACTAAATCTTAGTTGTAAATTACAGAGAGTTAAAAGAACTACAAAAAACAAAAATACGTAACTGACAGATAAGGAACATTACATTTGGTCTCAAAAGGCAATCATATGACCTCACAATCAAACAATTGACATCAAACTCAGAGAGATGCTTCCAGTTATTAAGCTAAAAAGCTAACTTAAATTTGATTGTTAAGTAATACAAATTTCAAGCAGAAATTACAATGTCCACTACATAATAATTTATAAACATCTAAAATAATGTGGGTAGCTCTATTCTTCCTTCTGATTTATAGAAGTGACAGTACAAGCCGTGATAGACATAACCAGGAGGAAGAAAACTACCGCTATTGAGAAAGAGAACATTGGTTGCACAACTTTCCAAGCAAAATGTTTAATAATATTAGACGGATTCTTCAAAATTAAAACCAGTTAATGAAAAAATCATGGAAGGAAAGCACCGTTGGACATATGGTTTCAGATATTAGAATCTCTTGCTCAGATTGGGAATTTCAGCAAGAGTAATAATACAACTAGTAAACTAGCTAGATGGACGGATCGTACCCATTACATATGATGAAGGAAAAGGAAAATGATGCAGACACTAAAAAGTAAGAATTTTATTAGTTAATAAAGACTAAAGTGAGGTTCTTCCTACGGTCAGAGTCCAGAGACTAAGAAGTACTCACTATCTAGAGTTGATTATTAACGTCCATCAAAAAGAGTTTTTCTTGTAGCCCATAGTTCGCAAGCTCTAACACCTAATATACTTTGCCCAAAATGCGTGCGTGCGTGTGTGCATGTAGAGAGAGAGAGAGAGAGAGAGATCAGAACTGTTTGGACTAACAACAGATTAATAATGACGTAGTTGGAATAGCTGACAAGGCTTTATTAATATTGCTTTTATTGACACTAGATTATCAGTCCAAAGAGATTAACGATGTACCAACTGAAAGAATGGATGAGAGAGGAGAAGACAACATCTGTTCCTCCAAGTAAATGTGTCATATCAAATCTGGGATTCTTCTCAAAACATCTATTTACAGACTTTGTGAGGATAAGTATCATCTGCATTTAAATCAAAGCAAAATAAATAAGTTAACACGTCCATCAGAAGTGAATCTCATCAAATTAAATAGGCATGAAATGGGAAAAAAAATGGTAAGAGCCTCTGAAATTACATGGATGCGTTACCCACCTAGAAAATCTATTAAAAATATATATATAAAAATGGCAATATGCTACCTGACCATAAAGGAGCTCCAATTGTCCCCTTAGTGACTCATAAGGCTCTTCTGTGCAGCTAATGCAAACTAAGTAAATTGGTCCTTTCACAAGAAACACTACCTGAAATTCAAACCTCACATATCTGAAAAAATATGAAAGCGTACTGAAATACAAGCCAAAAATCCTACATAAGTATGGTGCTGAACTCTATAGAAGCTTCCTATTTAAAATAGTTAGCATTAACCAGCTCTACAAAAGATTTTACCAAGAACAAGTTTGGCTAAGCTTAAAATTCAATTAAAATTAAAAATATAACCGTTATTGGTCCCACTCGTCTAATAAAAGTCAACAATAACGGCTAATTTTTCAATTTTAATCCGATTTTAATCTCTACCGAACACGCTCCAAGTAGGTAACTATTTAGCCCCTGTTTGAGTCCCATTATAGTAAGAAAATATATTTTGGAATAGTTATTTTTTGAAGAATATGTGGTTAAAAAAGAAGGAAAAATTTTCGATTTACATGTAAAATAATTTTATGGGAGAATGCGAGATTGAAAATGAGCTTTGAGAAAATGAGCTTTTGAAAAAATGGGGGACAAACATAGGCTTAATGTTAAAAGAAGAAGCATGATGCCACTCCACACAAATAAATCACTACAAATATCAGAAGACAAACTAACCTGGTGCTTTCCTGCTCTTACAAATTTAACCTGATCGTGCCTGAAAAGGAAGCAATGAGGCAAACTAATATACAAGCTGATAGAAAAACGGCAAAATGAGATGATAGCAAAAGAGCTGCATGAACAATGTACCCATTTTCCACAAAGGAAATGATGGCTTGCAAAGTTGCAGAGAACCCAGCTAGCTTGTGTTCATCCCCATATCTTTAACTCAATTGCAAAACCAAACAAAGATTATGATTCATAAATGAAAGTCATAATCAAATGCTGGAATTGAACAGATACAGTGAATCATCACCTTTAAATACAGGAAAAAATGGAAATCAATTTTGCTGTACGGCAAAAAGTTCAAGAAACCAGCGATGCATACCTAGAATATATGGGTTTCCCGGAGTGACTCAATATAAAGAAGTGTTTCTTCCTTTTTCTCCATGAAATTGAAGCATCATCCTGCATTTTATTAAATAGTCAATCAATTTAGGACAGAGCAGCTGTCATGGACCACCATATACCTAACATTAGTTAATTGGTGTGATCTCAAGAGTGTCAATAAGGCTTACGAATAGGAAAAACCGAGAAAATATAGCATATATCAACAATGGATTTTGCTCAAGCAGAAAACAGACATATTGTTCAGGATACCCCCAAAACAAGAACTGGCCACATAATGGAGTGCAACAAATAATCTCTGAATTGGTTAAAAAATAAATAGGCAATTAGAGTAGTTAAAATAAAGGCTAAATAATGGCCATCTTCCTCAACATTTACACCGTTTTGCAATTTTATCCCAACCTTTGTTTCTTAACATTACTCATCTCAAACTTCTATATATCAGTGCTTGGTCTCCAGTGATGGTAAGGCTGTTAAATTCATATTATAAGACAAAATTAACCTAAACCTTAACTGAGCAACCAAAATG
Source organism: Fraxinus americana (assembly GCA_035079005.1). NCBI lineage: Eukaryota > Viridiplantae > Streptophyta > Magnoliopsida > Lamiales > Oleaceae > Fraxinus > Fraxinus americana. The sequence goes on along the minus strand of CM068720.1, from coordinate 4,804,236 downwards.
TAGAATTTAAAACCTTCTTTCTCTAAAACCCTGAACTGTCCTCTCTCGTCCCATTTCCTGTCTTTCTCTAAGTTCTCAAACCCACTTTTCAAAACCCAATCTCAGTTGGTCATTTCCCCAAAACCACAAATTTTATGGATCAGTTTTCTCATCTTGTAGTAGGGAGGTTGCTATATCCTGCAATTTTAAATAGAATAAAACTCTTACTGCCAATAATAGGTTTTCTCCCATCCCAATAGGCGTTTCTACCCATCGAAATCCAACCACTAACTCAAAACTCAAATTTTCCTGCCAAACTTCCATTCATTTTCTGAACGGACTTATTGAGGGCAACTCCCGAGCTCTGAGAGGCCAAGAGGAATGTTCACCATAAAAGTAAGAAATGGCACATGCTCTAAAATCCACACTAGATTTAACCTGTTAATTTCTGTGAAGAGGAGCTCCGAATGATTAGTTTGGGCTATGACAGACGTTGACAAAACTTCTATTCCCAAATCTGCAACAGAAGTTAGTTGATACAAATTACTTGTTTCATTCAGGGGTCTACTTTTCGTTTTTGAAGATTAGAGAATGGTGTATAGTGCTACTATGGGAAACCTTCATTGGGCACTACAGGCACCAATTTATGAAAGCTTGGGAGAGAAATTCCAAGAAAGATAGGTTGGAGATTGAAGTGCAAAAATGAGCATAATATGAAGAGTGCCACAGAAATTCAGCAGAAGATAAACAAGTTTGAGCTATACATAATCAATTGTGGATGACCTAGAAACACAAAAATTAAATGTGTATTGTGCGGTCTTTGAACTTTGAACAGTGAGAATAGGCATCATTTTGAATTAGCGAAATTCCAAAATAAGCTTGCGTCCTATAATTTGATGTAGGAGAGTTTAATTCAGTTCGATTTTAGGTTAGTGGATATTTTGGCAGTAGTTGATGAGAAAGGGTTTTTGGACCAAAACTCAAATCTGTACCCGAGCTGGGAATGGTAATCGGGAACAGTAGTTTGTAAATGGGGTCGTTTCCTATGGCTGCATGCTGAGATTTCCCATTGAGGGTGGTCGGATTAATCTAAGAAAAGACAGGTCTAAAATATTAGCTTAAAATCAGAATCAAGAGAAAGGACAGGAGGGCCGGAGGAAAGAAGGAAATAAGATTTCACCTTGAAAGGGATTAAGCAAATTGATGCAAACACTACATTAATTCTAATATAACAAGCACTCTGCTGCAAATAAAGATAATACAAAGGTTGCGACCCCAATGTACAATCAATTAGCTCATATAATAGACATCAGAGAAGACGTTAGTAATCAGCTATTGAAAATCAATTACACCTAGAAATCAATAATTTTTTGTGTGATATTTTAGTCATCACACCCTATAACAATAGCAGCTACAAGTTTATCACTGGCTATGGACGCAGAGGTCGTGAACAATGACTCGGACAATCTCATATAGGCCACCTTAACAACAAACAGATCGAAATAGTTCCCTCTAATGTGTAATATACTTTATTTTGATTAAACTCGAAGAATTGTAAGAAATACGATTCTTTTACTGCCCTTGATTACCAACACGTCCACCAATGCATACCATTTTCCATGTACTCAAAAATCATTCAACAAATTATTCAATCAAGAAAATGAAAAAGGGAATGGGAAAGCCGAAAAAGTATTAGTTTTGAATGTTTCAGCCAACCTCATCTAGGTTGCGTTTTCTGCGAGTCCGCTGCTCTTGAGACCGCAGAACTCCATAATTCTGGACCTCGTCATTCTCATCCTCGGCATCATCATCCTTAATTTCATCACCCACACCGGCTGCATTGCCACTACTCCCTCTCTCACCCGCGTATCCACTGCTATTGGGACTCATTGCTTCTTCCTCGGAATTATTCCTCGACGCTGAACTTGCTTCAATTACCCTCGAAGCTTTCGCCTTCAAACTACTCTTAGTCTGCTCTTCTTCTTTAATCTCATCTACTACAACTTCTTCTCCAATTTCTCCATTCATCTGTCCAATCGTGGTTGTGAGCTGTTCCATGGGCTCCGGTTGCTCCTCTTCCTGATCAAACGGCTCCATTTCGGGATGAGACAACATTGAAATTGAAACCAATTGATTTTCCACAGCGTCGAGTGACTGATCAATTGAATTCAGATTTAGGTCCTGGTTCAAATTAGGGCTGTGAAAATCGCTTTCAGAGGAAGAAGAATTTGAATCGGAGGGCATTGTCTGAATTAGGTTGGAGAAAATGGTAAGTGGTGCACACCAACCAAACTGGAAATACACAAACTAGAAGACGACCAGTAGGTGAAGGTGGTGGTTTCAGGATTGGGGGATGGGTTCAGGTAGCACGCCTTGCAACGGTACGATGCAGAAACGGGCCGGATTTTCCACTTGGATATATTGGGCCATTTGACAATTTCATGCAAGTTTCGTTTCGTTTTGATTTCTTTTACTTTTACTTTTACTTTAACTAATAAAGAGGCCTTTGGAAGAATTTATAAACTAATTAATTTATAAATAAAAAGTAACCGATAAATAAATTAATATTACTTTTGAATTTATTAAAATGTGTGTTTGAATATGAAGTTAGATCATTAATACATTTCGTCTAACGGACTAGTTACATTTTCATTTTAATTTATTAACGCAAAATTATTTGGACTACAAATTCTTTAAGAGTATTTTCGAGAAACTCTTTATTTATAAATGGCATCTTATACATTATAAGAGCGTGTATAAGTTTAGAGGGTCAAAAATTTTATGCACTCCAACAATAGTTTCTATTTGATTCTTCATTTTACTTTTCTCAAAAAATATTGATTGATTTCTTCTCTTATTTTATTTAACATAATTTATTATGTGCATATCAATTTGTATTTTGAATAGTAAAAAGTATATTAGTAAAATCTGAGATTCGCTAAATACAATCATTGTACATTAACTTCTTTTAAAAATTAAGATGGAGAGTCTCCTGTAACTTAATTTTAAATATTAACTATTTAAAATAAAAAATATTTTTGTTTTAGAGAGCCTTGTAGATATGTTCATCCTGATGAAAAAGAAAACCCGCCCCTGCTTGAACCCTATTTTTGAAAAAAAATTCATTTTCAACCGCACATTCTCCAATAAAATAATTATACAAGAATTTTAAAAACTGTTTTTTACTTTTTTGTTACACATTCTCCAAAAATTCATTATTCCATTATAAATTTTACCTGGGATAATGCAAGGTTATACTAGCATAGTAGCATATATCTTAGTTGCTAATAATAATAATGGGAAAATGTTGCTAGGAAGTTGGAACCTCCATGGAACTTGAAAATATAGGATTAAGAGGGTAAACTAGAAGTTAGGCCAAAGAGATGTAAATTGTATTTTTCAACATAAAATATATAAAAAAAAATGTAAATTTATATATTTTTTACATATACAAAAGACAAAAAATAAATTTAAATCCTTTCATTGGAGCAAAATTTAAATTTAAATCCAATGAAATATTAATAAGAATGTTAAAAGCGGATTTTATATATACCAATTTAAGATGCTCTTAGTTTTGTCATTCCAGTTAATATGGCTTCAAGGCAATCATGATATATATACGTCGTCATCAGGGACGGATTGAGGGGTCCCAAACCCATTGAATTTTGGACCATGCTAGACGAACCGCGTGGATGATCTCGGAATTGACCGCGCACATACACATGGAGGGTTGGGATTATTTTAATTATGTGGGACCCTCACCTCGATTGTGAGGGTGCGGTCATCCCCGCGGTTATCCATGCGAGTCGTTTAGCATTATTCTTTGAATTTTTTTAGGTAGAAAAAAAAAATTACAAATAATTTTTTTTTTATTACATATTAGCATGTAATCCATACGTGTACGTCATATTTTATTATTTTACGCTTTGTCAAGTGACCATACATTATTGAACAATTTAAATTTTTTACAATTTTTTCAACGTTTTCAAGGAATCATAATCAATGAATTAATAGCCCCTCGTTTTCCACCCAAAGTCGATACCACACATTGTAAACTACTACAACATGCTCCGTTCCAACTTTATTAATGATTCCAAAATCAATAATTCCCTCGTTAAACATTGTTCTAAATTTTATAGTATTTCACCTTCTTCTCAAAACTAATTTTTCGAAATTAAGAATTACAAGCGGGGATGCATACACCTATGAGATGAAAAACAACAATCCGCTTCACTTCAAAAAATCTCAGTTAAAAATTAGGCTCTCTCTCTCTCTTTTTTTTTTTTTTCTTTTTTATTGGGGGGCTAGAAAAAACGTAAAACGGAAAATAAACCCAAAAATAAAAAAACTGGTAAAAATGAATCAATCTTGGAACCCAGTTTTCTCCCAAATTGCATTTCTAACCGTACTGAGATCTCTTCCCTTGAGAGTCCTACCAATCCCTTCGTGCACCGAGAAGGAGACCATCCTAGTCCTCGCCATTTGCCGCGCCAAATACTCGTGTGGCGGCATCCGACTCCCGTTCTCTCCATACTCCTCGTCTTCGTAATCATCGCCTTCGGTGTCTCGGCGGCGGTTCTCCCTGTACTCTTCCTTCAGTATCTTCGACCAGTCCGGCACGTTCACCGGAAGAGACGCTGGTCCGCCGTCGACTCTCGGGGCCGGCGCTACCGACTTTCTGGAAATTCTGGAACTAGCTTTCTGGAACTCCGGCGTGGCCGAGCAGGCATCCATGTTCCAGACGTCGGATTCGTCGAGCTCGAAGATCGTTGAACCTTTGGCGAGCGTCTGATCGGTTGGGAGGAATCTGTAGTTTGCTCTAGCAAAGTAGGTTTTTGATGCTGCCATCGGTGTTTGCTCTAATTTCTCTCTAGCCCCTGTATATGTGTATCTATTGCTTGTTGAGAACGGAAATTTTGTATTGAGTGTTTGGTACTTGAAAATGGAGGTGTTGATCTGCCTTTATAAAGGGTTTGAATAGGATAAGGCTACTCTCTCTCTCTCTCTCAAAATTGTCTTTCTATCTTCTCTTACTATCGTCTCAGCAACTGGCGCAAATACTAAAATCCCGTTCCCATCTTATCCCCTGGAATTAAGTAGAAATACCATAATGCCACGGCATATTCTAATTAAGGAAAAATGCTCGTTATACGGCATTATTTATAAATTCTTTTATAATAGCAATAAATTGTGCCTATGTTTGACATTCATTCTCTTCCCATTCACTTTCTCATTTTTTTCTTTTTTTTCATTTCAACCACACATTCTATCAATAAAATAATATTAAACATAAACCGAAAAATTTTTCTTACTTTTTAACCACACATTCTTCCCATCAATCACTATTTCAGAATTTATTCTTCTTCAAAATGGGTGTCAAAATTTAAATTGTCACTTAAATAATTTTGCTTATGTAACGTGGGTTAATAGTGGTAAAAAAAAATAAAAATAAAAAATTGGGGAAACATTTTTATTTGATTGATGAAATTTTGATTCAATCATCTGCTGTACATAAAATCTGTAAATTGTGATATAAATATGGCACAATCGATACTTGTATGAATAGGATATCCAACAAATTAATCTTCAAGGGTTATATCTATTTTAGTTCCCGTTTGATCTAACTTAAAAGTTGATAAATATTTAGTAGAACTCGCATCTTTTATCAATACATTTAAAACTTGTTTGTTTCCAATTAAAATCCAATTAAAATTAAAAATATGGCCGTTATTGGGTCTCACTCATTTAATAAAAGTCAACAATAACGGCTAATTTTTCAATTTTAATCTCTACCGAACACGACCTTGATCAAATTTATGTAATGCCTCATGGATAATTAGCACAAAACGTTCATATCGTTTGCACCCACTAAACAAATCATCTCTCTTGTTTCACACTCATTTCAACATTTTCTTGCAAGTCGGTATTTTCCAACTCCTTCCATCAATTTCATTTTCTTCCATTAAATATGGGTAATCGGTGTAAAACGTTCATATCATTTGCGTTCATTACGCAAAATGTCCATATCGCTTGCCTTTATTGCACAAAAATGTTCATATCGCCTATTTTCTTTATTAAAGTATTGTAAAATCGCTAATTTACCATCGTCTTTAAATAAACAAATAGCTGTAGTTAGAGTTTCAATTTATTTATTTTTTTAAATACAAATGATTCTCAAGTAAAACAATTTAAATTTAGTAATAAAAGAAAAAAATTTCTTCTTCTCAATTAACCTCATCTACCCCTACACTTACCTCTATCCCCATCATATACCTTCCACCACCACCACCACCAAAATAATCAAAAAGATAATTAAATGTATAGAAAAATAAGAAAAAAAAATATTGTTCTCCTTCCCCATCCAATCCCTAACCCCTGCCACTGGCGACCACCAGCACCGTATAGGAATTTAGCTATTTTTCTGTAATTAAGTTTTATGTTTCAATATCTTTTTGTTTTCAACTAAGTTACAAGAGTTTTTTTTAGAATTTAGCTACTCTCAACATTTTTTTGTTTCTATCTTCTTCTTGTTGATTACGCACATACCGACATACAATACACACTCGTTGCATTAACTTTTAAATTTTGCCTTAATTTTGTTCAAGTTTATTTTCCCTCGCAAAATGATGTCTAAAAATTGGGTCATTTATTTCATTTGAGGGTTTATTTAAGACCATAATCCAAATGAAGTGGAACTCGTTTTCACTATTTGAAAATTTTAGGAATTTGACTATAATTATTTATATTTTTATATAATTCTTTCTTATTTATTTATTTATTTAAAAGGGGGGTAAATTAATTATTTTAGAGTACTTCAATGAAGAAATTTAGGTAATAAGGACATTTTGTACCACGAAGTACTAATTTCATATTTTATAGAATGAATTGACATAATGAGACAAAAACGATCAACTTGATAAAAAAAGTTGAAATAAGAGTAAATATCAAACATAAAATGATATAAACAATTTGTGCAGGTAAACAATAGAGATATTTTGTTCTAGTCATGCAATGCCCCACCAGAACCAATAGTTCTTTGTGTGCATCCACGTGTCCTTTTCAAATAATGACAAAACCTTAAGCTAAGGGTATTATCGTAAACACGACGTTGCACTCATTTTTGCCTCATTCTGTCGCGACTTATCGTATATGAGGGCCTTAAAAATCTGTCGCGACTTAAGTGAGTACAGTTCACCTGGTACAGATCCCCAGTTGAGGCGTCCAAGGAAAATAAACGCGTCAGATAATTCGTCGTCTTTGTGCCACGTGGCTTCACGGTTACTTCAGTAAGGCTATGACCGTGATGGCACGTGAAGTGGGCCATTTCAATCTAGCTGCCAGCTGTCAGACTCCTCCTCCTGTACTAACTATATCACAATTGATAAATTATCGCGATTTCAATTTCTCGTGTATTTTTTGTCGTTTTCCGTCTTCGATTTATCGCACAAGGGAATGAACTCGAAGATATCCTTATTAAAAATAATTTTATTATTAACTTTTTAATTGATCAAATTTAAATTTTAATAACATACATACAATTTTTATAAACTTTTTATTCATACATTTTTGAACTTTTTAATCATAATTTTATCAAAAACTCTGTCACATGTATCGTAGATATTTATGAATGTAATTTTTTTTTAAATTTCTTAATACATCTATAATTGGATGGTGCGTTATGTCACATCACAACAAAAAGTTTACATATTAAGAAAGTTGAAAATGTTTTAACACACCTCTATTGTGGAAGGTTTGTTTGACATTATCCACTTATTATTATTATTATTTTTTTATAATTTATCTTCATTAGTTGATATGTCAAATTAAATGCTACCATGACAAGGAAAAATGTCAAATATGTCTATAACACTATCCATCCGTCGAAGGTGTTCTGAACATCCTTCACTTAATTTTTTATAATTAATCTTTATTGAAAAATGTGTACATTTATTTTTCATTTATTTTTCACTATTTCTCTGCTTCCTTTCCCATTAATGCAATCCACGTTTCTATAGGATACGCTCCTCTTTCAATTTCCATTTTATTTGTCACGTATATAACAATTCATATAATTGAATTGAAGATGCTTTAGTGTCTGAACGATTGTTTATTACTAGATTAACAGTGACTTCGAATCCCGTAGGTACAACCTTTCATTTAAGTATAATGAGATAAATAAAAAGTGGTTCCACTAAAGAGGGTGGAATGGCTTAAGAAAGTGGATAGTGTTGCTATTGGGATTCCAAATTAAGAGTAATTAAATGATGATGTTCCCACAACCCATTTTTATAATACGTGCATTACATTATTGTGCTTCGTTGTAAGCAGCAATCTTTATCCAAACACTTTCCTTAATAAACTAGGATTTTTATTTTTATTTTTAATTCTTTTAATATATATATTTTGGTACCCTTAGCCAATGATATATTGACAACATGTAAAGAAATACTCGTTTGTACTTAGAGTTTACGTTACAAATAGCGTGTGCTATCCAAGTTCACGTCAACTCTAATTACAAATTGTATTGTTAGAAATGCACATCGGAAACTTATGCAACTTTAATTTTATGCAACTTAGGAACCTTTTTGTCAACTATAGTTTTCTATGTAACATGATAAGATAGCTGTAATTGCTTTTGATTATGCCAACTTGAATTTAATTTCCCCTACAAGTTTTAATGATGCTTCTAAGAAAGAAAATAACTTGTTCTCCTACGTTTTAAGCTAGAAAGACTAATTATTTTGCATTATTTATGTTGAATAAGACTACGAATTTCGTCACATTGGTCTTCGAAGTCGGCCATACCTCTCCAAATGAAAATCGAACCCAAGATAATGACCTGATAATATTACAATGTTACCATTTGAGTTAGGTCTTGATTTTTCAATACGGTTATTATCTGAAAGTCGCAACTTATACTTCGTGATCAGAGCTAACTCGGCCTTTAAATAAGTGGAGCGATCGCTTAAAATCTCACATTTAGGTAAGGCCTCCAAAATTTAGAAATTTTCATTTTAAATAATCTACCACCAGAATCTCATAATCATATTTTTTTTCATCCATGAGAATTAAAAAATAAATTTCATAAACTTATTTTACCAAGTCTCTGGCAGTAAATAAGTAATGAAAGTAAATAAATATTATTTATAAAAAAAGTGTGAGGGTGACCAATATTAAAAACCAAACTGTGCCGAGCATGGGTTGCGGTTTGATCATAAGCAAAAGAGAAATTTTTGTCGCATGCGGACTCAAGACGAACCTTAATATTGTTGGAATTTTATTTAATAATGTATGAAAATAAAATAATTTCAATTCCCACCAAAAATTTGTTTTGTGTTTAAATAAAAACTGTGATATGAATTATATCTTTTATAAATTTTGCAAACTCTTTTGTCGATCTTGGAACACGAAAAATCACAATTTTCAATTCACAATTATCCAAATCTTCCAATGAAAATCCACGTGGGGAACAACTGTCCAAGGCTCGGCTCAGGCACCTAAAAAAAAGTAGTAACATACAAAACTTAAAAAAAAAGTTTGAAAAAAATTTAAAAAAGTAAAAAAATGATAAAAAATTGAAAAGCCGCATGCCACCTTTGACGGGGCAGCTGTTGTCTGCCTTCGTACGGTTGTAGGCAGCTAAACTGAAAAAAAAAAAATTCGAGTTGACCGGCTCGTAAAGGCCAGAGCCGAAAGTTCGGATCGAGCCTAAATTTTCTGGTCGAGCAAAAGCTCGGCTCAGCTTGGGCAAAAAAAAGTTCGAACCATTTTTACTTGAGCTGAGTCCTAACTTCAAGTGTTGGCTCTCGATTCGACTCGTTGACATTCCTAAACAAATTCAAACTTGTTCGTTTACCTTAAAACTATAATCTTTTTGTCAATATGATCCGATTAATTACGAGATATCGATACATGTCATCTCAATCATAGATTATATCTTTCATCATACTATTAAGTCCATATAAGTCGAAAACCCTTTTTCGACTTATGAGTACACATTGACCAATGAATTCATTATCATTTTAACTGAACGAAACGTAGATCATAATCTTTTACTAATTGAGAGCGACGAATCCTATATCGATAATTCACAACCTTCATATATTTTTGACATATCTAAATGATATCGTATTGGCGGCCTTTGATAGAGCAATATCCAATATCACCAAATTATGACCGTCCTTATATAAGGTATTATGATGACCTCAAGTCGAAAGACCAATCCCTCTACCGAACGTTAGAGATTAACCACCGACACTCAAATAGTTATTCATGTGGAATCTCCTAAGTGGGGTCTCCACTGTTTTGTTTTATAACAAAACATCCATGATTCATTTAAGTGTCACCACACTTTAACTTGTGAGATCAGTTGCTTACTTCATAAGTAAGAAATGCAACATGTGATGATGTATCAGTACTAAAAATATTCGTATCTTGTTATTACTTATGATCATAGATGATTTAAGATTCAATTATATGTAATTTATATTTCACAATCACAACTCATCGTGATTAACAAATTACTAAGATTTGAATCAACAGACGCTGTTATTTAATTTATTTGAATATTAATTCAATTACATTATATATCTATTATAAATGAAGCACGTCAATTTATATATTCAAAGTGTTTATGTCAAAAATTGATTGGATTTAGTGCATAACACTTACAATTATACCACAGAACAATACATTTTTTTTTCCGATGACGAATCATTTGAAATAACTTTTCAAGAAACAAGCGATCCCTTCTTTCACGATTGAGTCGAAGAAGGAGAGCAGCGCAAATGAAGCATGATTTCAGTTGTGTTTTTATATTCCGAGATTATTTTCGGCCTTTAGAGGACACGACTTTTGAGGTGGATCTAGCTATTATTGGTCAAATAATGACGAGTTACACACGTTATACACGCAAGAGAACAAACGAGAAGATACAGCAGAGAAAAGAAAGAAAAAGTTAGGATTTTAAGTCTTTGGTGTAAAGTACACGATTCTTGGTGAAGTTCATCTTTTCTCATTTTTCCTCTAAACTTGATGATTTACTCCAAAATCGTTTTGTATTTTTTTCTTCCATTACGATGTATAACAGAGCTAATTTGTATTTACATAGAGATATATTGAGATGACTCAATTAAATACGATTAATTTGAACTCAAAACAGATAAATTGATTTAATCAGTGAATTCGATCAAATACAACTTTAGAAATTGAACTTGAGATGCGAGATTAAAGAGGATAACTACGGTGAAATCGTTATCCTCGATCCAAAGAAAACACGTTCATGTAATTGCTTTTGCTTTCCTTAATTAACATTAGTTTAATAAAATAATTGCAATCAATTTTCGCTTTATTTAATTGTAGTTTTGAATAATTAAATTAATTACTAAATAGATGGTAACTCGTGACTCGTGAGAACGATAAATTGGACTCTTATGACAAATCTTGCACTCGTTTTGTTAACGTAATGAACTTGCAATTAAAGCATAATATCTACCCGAAGCTTCCTCTCATTAGTACAAAGACGAACTTGTGGTCTAGCTCTTTGATGGGGATCTCTCTATGCATGTGACGTGTCACAATTAGATCCCAATCAATAATATTTATGGGATCTACAAATATGGTTCAACATCTACATCCATTACATGTTCATAAGTCGCACGTAAAGCTCTCTATCTATCCATAAATGCATATCAATAATTATAAACCATTCAAACTTGAGTGCAAAATAAGATTTACATATATGTAAAGCTTATGTAGAATTAAAAGTAAGGCACACCTTCATCCAGTTCATGCCAAACAATAATGCAAAATCTGAAATTTGATATTTTGAGGAGTAAACACTTTTGCACTTGAATACTTTCAAGCATGATCATAAAAGTAGAATTAATGCCCTGTTTGGTACACATTATTTTTTTCATTCTCATTTTTCTACTCATTTTCAACCACACATTTTTCAATAAAATAATATTTTCCATTATATCAATAACTTTTCCTTCATTTTTAACCACACATTCTCCATCAATCTATTATTTAATAATACATTCTTTCAAAAGAATGTGTCCCAAACACACTCTAAATGTGAAAAAAAATAAGAAGAGGAATAGTTGAAAATACACGACGAAAATCAATATAAGTTAGTGATTCAGATAGGACAATTGACGAGTATGTGATCACCGACACACATTCTATGCACCAACAATTTTGAACAATAACATTGTTAGTGGTGTCGTCGGCAATCATAAACGGTGCTTTGATCAATGATCACATACATAGAGACATTTATTATTTCTTATTTAATTTTCTCTAATATTTTATCTGTAACTTAATGTATATATAATTTTGATTCTAATATTATAATGGGGTACTTACAAAAATACCTTTAAAATTAGTGGTGTTTTGAAAAATCATGTGAAAGGTTTTTAGGAAGTAAAAAATACTGTGTAAAATGAAAAAAAGTGACACAATGTCACTTTTTTATAGAAATTGTCACCTTTTTATTTTTTCAAAAAAGTGACATAAACTCAAAAAAAGTGACATAATTCAAAAATTGGGGAATGAGGAGTTAAAGGATTACAAAATTGGGGAGGACGTGTGACTTTTTTTGAGAAAAGTGGCAGAATTCACATTATCCTTTTGTCAAACACCTTATATGCATAAAAAATTTAACGGATTCAAAACTATTTTTTCAAACGTGTTTCCAAACAAAATAACAAAATCATCAAAAAGAAACTTTATAAATGTTAATTATTTACACTATAAGGTTTAAACTAAATCTAATCATGGAATTCAAATAGAAGTGAGATAGATGGCTGAAAATTGACACTGTTACTCGGTGTTGATTTTTGACGAAATTGGCTTCTTCTTCTTCTTCAATAGGGAGGAGTGTTTTGTTATTTCAGCAAAATGACTTCTATTCATCAAGTTTGGGTGTTTTTAGCGTATTAATTACTGTTAATTTAAAGATTTAATGATAAAACATTAATTTAGAGTATTGTTCAATTTTTCTTTTCAAAAAGGCCGTACGGGGCCTAATTTTCCCTATTATAATTGTTATTTGGGAAAAATTCACTTTCCCTACTTTATCTTTACCCTATTTCAAAAATAACAAAACAACTTTTACATTTCAAAAATCAGATTTTTTGACCTATATATACACATATTTATAAATATTTATTTATTTATTTAAATATATAAATAAATATAAATAAATAAGTAAATATATAATATATATATAAAATTAACCCACCCCCACCACCACCACCCCACCACGCCGGCGACTGTTCCGGCGACCACTCCGGCGACGTCTCCGATTCTGACGACTTCTCCGGCGACCACTCCGATTCCGGTGACTATTCCGGCGATCGTTCCGGCGATCGTCCGATTCCGACGACTATTCCGATGACATGAATTTTTTTGTACTCACATCAAGTCACAAACTGTGTCACAAGTCACAAATGTGTCACACCAGTCACAAGTCACAATCCAGTGTCACAAACAAGGTCACATGTGTCACAACACATGATTTTTTGTTTATAATAATTGATAACACAATAAGGCTCACGTCTCACATTTTTATTAATAGTCACATATTATTTTCAAATGGTCACAGCACAAGTCACAAAATATATTACCACCGCCGCCATAGCCCACCACCACCGCAACACCACCAAACACCACGGGAAACCACCACCTCCACCACTAACAGTAATGCAAAACCATGACCGCCACCACCAACAACCACCTCCATCACCAACAAAACCGAACCACCACGGCCTACCCACCGTCACTGTCCATCGCCTCCAACAACAAAAAAGGCACCACCGCTACACTAATCGCACAAATCAGAAAACATACAACAGATCGACCACCTCCAACCACAACCTCGAATTTTTTGGTGAGCCAAAGGGATTGGCGCTCGAATTCTCGTGCCCATCGCGACCACGGAGGGGGAGTAGCAGAAATGCCGACGTCGTCATTGCTCACAAAGCGTACATCTCAGAAAACACACAAAGTTTCACCTAGAAATTGTCTCTTCGTTCTTCTTCTGACCCATCAAAATCATCATCGACGGTGACTCGTTTTCGACTCTCCGATTTTGAATCGTTCAACTCCGAAACTCGTTTCTTCACGCTCGCTGCGTGGCCGACATTGTGAAGATCCTGGTTTCTCTTAAAATTTTGAAATTGGTGCGCAGATGTTCGCGGCCTAGAGAGGGAGGGGGAGAAGAAGGGAGGAGAGGAGGGGGAGGAGGGGGAGGGAGAGAGAGAGGAGAAGGGAGGAGGAGGAGGCCGACGATGGAGAGAGAGGCAGCACAGAACGGGGATGGGAAGGGAGGAGAGAAATGAATTGTATTAGGTTAGAGTTTGATAGATTTAGGTTTTATATAAATTTAATTTAATTTTATAATATTATTATTAATATTTAATTAAATATAAAAATATGTATCTATCTATAAAAAATCTGATTTTTGAACATTAAAACTTAAAATGTTATTTTTGAACTTGGATCTTGAAAAGTAGGCCTCTATATAATTTCCACTTGTTATTTTGTTGAGATTTTAGCCCAACAATAGGTATAGTCAGCCTGTTTATCCGAGTCCAGATGTCTTAAGTATTTGAAAAGTCAACTCCAAGCCGAAGCCCAAACGTTCTTGGGCCATATAGCCCAAAAAACCCCGAATTGCTACACCATTTTACCCTTTTCTTCACTTTCTCAGTCACTGCTCTCAAAACCCTAGCCACTGCGAACAATGCCGCCGAAGTTTGATCCCTCCCAGGTCGTCGACGTTTTCGTCCGCGTCACCGGCGGTGAAGTCGGTGCAGCTAGTTCACTTGCCCCAAAAATCGGCCCGCTGGGACTTTCTCCGAAGAAAATCGGTGAAGACATAGCCAAGGAAACCGCCAAGGACTGGAAGGGCCTCCGCGTAACGGTCAAGCTCACCGTCCAGAACCGCCAAGCCAAGGTCACCGTCGTTCCCTCTGCCGCCGCCCTCGTAATCAAGGCCCTTAAGGAGCCCGAGCGAGATCGTAAGAAGACTAAGAACATTAAACACAATGGGAACATCTCGCTCGACGATGTCATTGAAATTGCCAAGGTAATGAGTCCACGCTCCATGGCCAAGGATTTGAGCGGCACCGTGAAGGAGATTCTTGGCACTTGTGTCTCTGTAGGGTGCACTGTTGATGGGAAGGATCCTAAGGACTTGCAGCAGGAGATTACTGATGGAGATGTGGAGATTCCCCTTGACTGAGGTGATTACTTTGGAATTTTCGTTTAATCGAGTTCTCTTTTTTCTTTTTTAATTTTTGTGTTGATTACGAGGGGAAAAATGTTTAATTTTGGAGGATAATTTTTGACATGATTTGAATGAAAGAACTTTATGAGAGACATGTCCTATTAGTGGTATTATTATCATTGTATTATTATAATGTACTTTAATAAAGTTATAATTTTGTGCAATTTTACTTAAGAATTTTTGCTCTTATGCTTGTTACATTTGGAATGGCATTCATTCATTAAGGTGATCGTGTTTGTTGAGTTAGTTTAATTGGTAGTCCACTTTAGTTTTCTTTGTACTAACATTAGGAAGTACCTCGGTATTGTTCATTCATTCAACAAAATTATTGGGAAAGTTAGTTTTGCTTAAGAATTACTATTTTATTATTTTTTATGTATTTATTATATAACAATAAGTTATGTATTTCTGATATTAGCTTATCCTCGTATGTTTTTGTGCCATGTGAAATTGTGTTTATTCATCAAAAAGGGTAAATTCCTACACTTTGCTGCCTAGGCAATGCAATTCTTAATATGTTGCCTTCTTGTTTACTGCTGCAGACTACTTTTGGGTTTTGATACATAGTGAATATTTTGTAAAATATTGTTAAATGTGATATCTTGATCTTGGGTTATGAGTAGGCTAGCAAGTAGCAACTAATAGATTTCAAATGAGTTGGATTTTACTGAGCTTAAGTATCAATTTTGACTCTTAAATGGCAGATTAGTGAATTCTTGGGTTACAGAGCTTCAGTTTCAAGGTTTACCATCTAGGAATGATGCATTTGTTGTCCTTTTATCCTAGCGTTCAGCCAGTATTATATACTTTTGGTAGACCAATGAGTATGACAGCATGATGTTTCAAGCATTCGAACATGAATGCAACAAATGAATGAAAATGCAGGCTTGAAAAAATGCTTGTCGACTGAAGAGTTTGAGATTATTCCTTGAGCCTCTTGTGTTGAACATTAGTAATGGTTAATGAATTCTCGGGATAAAGTTTACAGAGCTTCGGTTTTAAGGTTTACCATATAGGAATTATGCATTTAGACTTTTCTTTGCTTCTTGGTTTGTTGATTTATTGTCCTTTTATCCTAGCGTCCATCCAATTGCTAGTATTTTTATCTACTTTTAGTAGACCAATGAGTATGACAGCATGATGTTATCAAGCATTAGAAAATGAATGAAAATGCAGGCTTGAAAAAATTCTTGTCAACTGAAGAGTTTGAGATTATTCCTTGAGCCTTGTGTCAAACATTAGCATTAAGGGTTTCTTAGTGCCACATCTGTTGCTGATGATACGAGTAAACATGTGATGTCGCATAAAACACTTTTTTCCAGTGGAACATCTGTGCTTGAATTTGAAACAAATCCTATATCATTGTAAGAACTAGACTTTTCTCAGTAATGAAAAAATTTTCGGAGGGCAAAGTCTGTTGTGAAAGAAAAATGTGAAAGCGATCCTTTAACAGCAGAATTATCTACTTTGTTATAGTACGTTTGTCTTGATCTTTCAACTTCCCGTAGGAGAGAATTCTAAGTGGTATCCAGATTAGATGCCTATTTTGGGAGCCACTGGCCTAAGGATATGCAAATACTAGGTACATGTTTTTCTGACTGTTTTAATGTTATTCCTGAGTGCTATCCATTTTTGACTTATCCTTGCTAGACCAGATGAAGCTAGCACGGATAAATCTATAAAATCTTTCATGCTGGTTCATCGAATTCGCGTGTGTAAGCATTATTCTTCTGGGCACAATTAGTCCTGTGATTCCTCCCGTCTGAATCTTGTTCCAATGGTGAATATGAGGAAAGAAATCTCAAAATTTAGATCCATAGTGCCCCAGAAACACGTGTCAACCTTTTTTTGAAAGACTTACCAGAATATTGGTTTCGTCTGGAAGAAACCAATCGTTACTTTCAGTTGGTGATGACTGTTTGGGATTTTGATTTCTGAATTTGAATATGGGAGGATTTTTACGGATTAAGATTGTGCAACAAGAGCCTATCTCGTTGTATTTTCAACTAATATATACGATCAAGTATTTTTAAATTTCCTAATACATATTGGTGTATATATGTAATGTTTTTCCAAAAATTATCCCATTGGGCAAGAGGACAAAAAGGGATAACCAGGACATTAAGTTGGCCAAACGAACTCGATGCCACTTCTCGCATGACTTCGGAGTTCGGACTCACCCAATGAGTTAACAACCAAGACTTGGTCAGATGAGAATTTGATCAAGTTAAAGATAGGGGTAAAATTGTCGATTTGATTTTATCTTGTCTTCTTAATTCAAGATACAAACAATAACTCGGTCATCAAATCGTACTCTAGGATGGGATTGGCTATGATGGTTAGATCATCCAATGTATAGTTCTTTTTTAAAAGGATAAAGTTACATGTAAACATTTGGTATTAAGTTTCACATCCCCCTTGCATGGGTGGTGAGGTCTTTTTAAAATTCTTATCACCATCCACCTGTCGGTGTCGAGATCGTCACTATTTTCATCCCCGTGGTTACGACCTTCCTCCAATAAAGTCCCAACCTTCAAAGGTAACCATATTCAATTATCATGTTTGAACTCATTTTTCTCTAGCATCGTGTACACTTTTTATCTATTTAAAATTTCATACCGAATTGATCTTCTGAAGGTATATAGTCAACATTACAGTGGTAAGAATCTACGGTTCACATTTATCCATAAATTTTTAAAGCCAAAAGTAGTGACATTAAAAACTGATTTTGAAAATGAATTATATTTGGTTTTAGACGTTATAAACCAACTTGCTATATAAGTATTTTACTTATTTATACCAATAAGTTGTATACGAAATGTAGGCCCCTCACTTTGGTTTCCATTAATTATTTAAACAAAAACCATAAAGTAAAAAAAATTATGGTGATCGGAGTGGACACGTGTTGTTCTACTAGCCGCTACTCAAATAGTAAACGACATAAAAAGAACACAAATGATGTAAGATAAACAATAATTAAACATATTAGAGTTTATGAATAAGCGTTATGACAGATGGAGAAAGGGAAGTGGAATTGTCGGTTTTAAAGTAATAAAGCGTGGTTGGTTTTTCCAAAAAATATTTTCAATCACAAATTTTGTCAATACAAATAATTTCGCACGTTGACTTATAACTTCTTCTTACTTTTTAATAACACAATACAAAAATTAAAAAAAAATAAAAAATTTAACTTCAAATAATCTGTCTATAAAACAAACTCTAGTACACAGGGGCGGAAGCCCATTAGGTCCAGTGCGGGCAAATGTCCGCACTGAACTTTTGGGCCATTTTTTTTTTGTTGGGCCAATTTTTTTTTTTTAATTAAACCCACATCCCAACCCAAAACACTCAAGCCCAATACCCAAAAAGCCTTCTTCTTCTCCTATCATCTGGAATTGGGCAAATCAAATCGATAGTTCGCCCTCGCCCCTCGCCTGTCGCCCTCGCCCTTCGTCTTTCGCCCTCACGAGTTCCAACTTCCAATAGCTCCTCTTCCTTGTCCCTTAGCCCGTTCGACCTTCGTTCACCCGCAGCCCGTTCCCGCTTCAAGCTTTGTTCGACACTTCGAGCCTTGAGGTTTGAGCTGCAGCAGAAGAAGAAGTGAAGACCTGAAGAAGAAGCGAAGAAGGTGAGAAATGCTTGTGATTTTGCCCTTTTTTTTTCTGTTTCTTTTCATTTATATAATCATATGCCCGACTGCCCCTGCTGGTAATAATGTTCCTTTTTTTGATGTTCACTTGCTGGATTTTGATGTTCAATTGCTGGACTTTGATGTTCAATTAGGATTTCATTTTGTCTAATCCTCTGCCCTGCTCCTATTGCTAATCGAGGTTTGGCTTGCATCTTGCTGGACGCTGGTTGCTCCCTGACTCCCTCGGTCCCTCCTGCCTGCCTGCATTCAGCCTTTGGCCCTTTACCCGTGTGAGGTGAGTTTGAGTTATTTGAATTTGTAACTAAAAATTGAAATCATGCATTGCACTGTGAATTGAGTATACTATTGCCCTGGGAAATGAAATTTGAATAAATGAATTGCTAATAGTGATGCTATTAACTACATAAAAAGAATTGTCCTCTGAATTTCCTAGTAGTAATTGTCTAATTGGATATGAAATGTTTAAATTCAAATATCAAATGAACAGATACTTTGAAAGAAAAAACGAATGTAGAAAATGTTGATGAGGGAATATTGAATAAAGTGGAATTTGATGTCACAAAACTTCCAACTGATCCTGGACTAAGGATACCTATATTGGATTACAATCAGAACATTCGAGATGAAGTTCGAAGAACATATATGCTAAAGGGTCCTTGTCAACCCCAAGATCACGACTTTCCAAAACGACAATTTGGAGTAACCTCTAGACGGTTCAATTCTTTTTGGTTTAAAGAGTTCGGTTCTTGGTTGGAGTACAGTGTAGAAAAGGATGCTGCTTATTGTTTGTATTGTTATCTTTTTAGAACAAGTTCTGGAAAACAAGGTGGAGGTGAGTCTTTTGTTGGTGAATGTTTTACATATTGGAAAGATAAAAAAAGACTTCACACTCATGTTGGAGTTCATGACAGTGCACATAATCACGCTCGCATTAAGTGCGAAAATCTGATGAATTAAGAGCAACACATTCAATCAACTTTACACAAACAGTCAGAACAAGTAAGAATTGCGTATGTTACACGTCTTAATGCGTCTATTGATTGTGTTCGAATTCTATTGCGACAAGGGCATTCATTTCGGGGTCATGATGAATCTAAGGATTCTCTCAATCCTGGTAATTTCTTAGTTCTATTGCAATTTTTGGCTGCTCATAATGAAGATATAAATGCCGTCACATTGGGAAATGCACCTCAAAATTGCAAATTGACGTTACCTGATGTTCAAAAGGATATAGTAAGTGCTTGTGCTGTTGAAACAATCAATGTTATTATCAAAGATGTTGGCAATTCATTATTTTCTATTCTAGTGGATGAATCTCGTGATGTGTCAATGAAGGAGCAAATGTCAATTGTATTACGTTATGTAGACATAAGTGGACAAGTGAATGAACGTTTCATTGGGATTGAACACGTTACAAGTACAACGGCTCTATCACTTAAAGCTGGAATTGATAAGGTCTTCTCCAGATATAACTTGAGCATGTCTAGATTGAGAGGACATGGTTATGATGGGGCAAGTAATATGCAAGAGAAGTTTAATGGTTTGAAAGCACTCATTTTGAAGGAAAATTCATGTGCTTATTACATTCACTGTTTTGCTCATCAACTTCAACTGGCTCTTGTAGCTGTAGCAAAGAAGAACATTCATATTACTAACTTCTTTCGTGTGGTTGGTGATGTGGTAAATACTGTTGGTGCATCGTCTAAACGTTGTGATCTTTTCGAGAAAAAAAATCAGACTTTATTATTGAGGCAATGGAAAAAGGTGAGATTTTAAGCGGCCGGGGACTTAATCAAGAAACAACCCTTCAACGTTCTGGTGATACACGATGGGGTTCACATTATAATTCGTTGGTCAGCTTACTTGCCATGTTTTCTTCTGTTAGTGATGTGCTTGCAATGATTGTTGAAGATGAAGCTTGCTCTTGTGATCAAAGATCTGATGCAACACATTTATTGGAGTCGATACATACATTTGATTTTGCATTTAATCTACAGTTGATGAGAAACGTCTTGGGGATATCAAATGAACTGTCGAAGGCATTGCAAAGAAAATATCAAGATATTGTGAATGCAATGCAATTGGTGAAATTATGTAAACGACGACTCCAAATAATGAGGGACGAAGGGTGAGACTCTTTTCTTGAAGAGGTATGTGCTTTCTGTCAACAACATTATATTGATGTACCAGACATGGATGATATGTTTGTACGTCATGCACTTCGTGGTCGCCTTCAGCGTAATCCTCCAGGAATTGCAAATTTACATCATTACCAGGTAGATTTATTCTACTCTATCATTGATTTACAATTTCAAGAATTGAATGATCGTTTTTCGGAGGTAAACACCGAGTTGCTCCTTTGTGTAGCGAGTTTATGTCCACAAGATTAATTTTCTTCTTTTGACATGAAATGCTTGATTCGACTTGTTGAGTTATATCCATCAGACTTCTCAGCAATTGATCTCCTTGTACTTAATAATTAACTTGAGACTTATATTTTTGACATGCGCTCACACAAAGACTTTGAAGGGTTGAATGACCTTGGTGATCTTGCGAAGAAGTTAGTCTTCACAAAGAAACATAAGGAATATCTATTGGTTTACAAACTTTTAACTTTAGCATTGATTCTACCGGTTGCTACGGCTACTGTGGAGAAAGTCTTTTCTGCAATGATCATTGTTAAGGATAGATTGCGCAATCGGATGGGTGATCAGTGGATGAATGATTGTACGATTGTTTATGTCGAGAAAGATATATTTTTGAAGCTCGATAATGAAATTATTGTACATCGATATCAAAGTATGAAAACTCGCAAGGAACAAGTATAATATATCAGTTATGTCTTTTTAGTATTCTCGTACTGTTGTTTTATATTTTTATCATCATTCAATTCATGACCAAAAACTCGACGATGTTTGGCGTCGAAGAAAAAATGCCCGCACTGAATATAAATCTTGGCTCCGCCCCTGAGTACATTCACAAGGCGTTTATTTCTTTAACATTTTTGGATAATTTTCGAGAGTACTTTATCTGAATAAAAGAGACTTTCCTAAGGTAGATTTCTCATAAAGCTTTCTATAAAAATTAGAAATAAAAGCAATTTGATTGTTTAATATCTTTGTTCTACAAAATCGAAGTTAATTGAAAATATAAAGGCATGCAACAAAATGAAAATTGCACATTTTATTTGAGATATTCATTTAATTACACATTTAATTTGAAATATATCATAAAAATCCCAAAAAAATCAGCGCCACATGTTAGGTAAATATAAATCATTGAGACCCTTTTGAGGTGTGACACAGATAAATTCAACTGGCAAGCTGCCACTTGCCCACAACATGACAACTGAGTACCAATTTATAATAAACATATAATTACTGATTGATTTTTTTAAGGCACCAAGATAAAATTAAAAATTATGATCCAACTTAATTATATTTTTTTATTAGACAGTGTAGCAACCTATCTTAATCTTTATCAATATTTTTATGTTATAAAAAACAAAGATACAAGTCAATCTATAGTCGAGTTTAAATGGACGTGTTCGGTAGAGATTAAAATCGGATTAAAATTAAAAAATTAGTAGTTATTGTTGACTTTTATTAGACAGTGAGACCAAATAACTGTTATATTTTGAATTTTAATTAAATTTTAAGCTTAGCCAAACATGCTCGTAACTTACATACTAGATTAACATCGATATTAGTTCTCAACAAGTTTGCAACATTAGAGCCAAAATATAAGCTCTAACTAAGATACATGAGATAGAGATATGTAAAACTCAAATAGTCGTTTTTTACATACTTAAATTCTAAAAATTTAAAGGTGAAGAATTTAAGTACACAAAATAACCTCATCCAAGCTACACTTCCTATAGTAAGATGAACAATTTGCATTTATATTTGACTACCATGAAAATGAATTGCAGGAAGTAGCGGTAGTGTCAAAACTCGAACTCAATGGGAGGCTTGATTTGATTACGAAAAATAGAAAGAAAAAAAATCTTACAAAAGAAAAATTTCTCAAATTTGAGCGTCGATCAATAAGTAGAATTAGAACGAGCGATGGCTGAGATTCACGCAGAAACATTGACTTCAAATTTTAAAGAAAATATTTGAAAACTCATTTATTCCGATTTAGACGAAGATTTTTGAATGTTAGAAGAAAAGCACCTCGACCTAACAAAATTAAGTGAATACCTATAGTTATGCTTGTACCCACGTCTCTCCGCCATTGCTTACAAATAAATCCGAAGAAAAAATTGACCTTTTTGCATAAAAAGTGTGAGACGAATATGTGGTGGAGATAAGCTTCAAAAAAATTGAAAGTATTTTTATAATTTAATAGTAAGGGCTATTTTGTTTATTCGATGTTGCTTAAAAGCCAAGCCGACCAAAAATTAAGAAAAGTGAAGAGGGCCCGTTGATGACAAAAGGTGGGACCATGCAAGCGAAGAAATCCTCATTAATTTGTATTGGGCGGCTAACTATTAACATTAACTTAATTAATTATTCAACCCACAATAATCATAAATACCAATCCTCTATCACGACATTTTACACAGTATTGAGTATCACCTTTGTCCCAAAACACACACACACACACACTAGCCAATGACGAAAGACGTCGAATCTCACGTGGAGCAGGCGGGGGAATTCTCTGCCAAGGACTACCATGATCCACCGCCGGCGCCGCTCATTGATTTTGACGAGCTAAGCAGCTGGTCATTTTACAGAGCACTTATTGCTGAGTTCATTGCCACTTTACTGTTCCTTTACATCACAGTTTTGACTGTTATTGGATACAAAAGCCAGATTGACCCCGCTCACGGCGGCGATCAGTGCGGCGGCGTCGGGATTCTCGGCATTGCATGGGCTTTCGGTGGCATGATTTTCATTCTTGTTTACTGCACTGCCGGTATCTCTGGTCAGTTTTAAGAGTCTCAACAGGCTTTTTTCCTTATAGATTTTGATAAGTAACTTACTGGAGAATTAAGTAGTTTTTTGATAATATGACAGGAGGACATATTAACCCGGCAGTGACATTCGGGCTGTTCTTGGGACGAAAGGTGTCGCTGATCAGAGCAGTGATGTACATGGTTGCACAGTGTTTGGGTGCAATTTGTGGTGTGGGTTTGGTGAAAGCATTCCAAAAATCTTATTACAACCAGTATGGTGGTGGAGCAAATGAACTTGCTCCAGGGTACAACAAAGGTGTTGGATTGGGTGCTGAAATTATTGGTACCTTTGTTTTGGTTTACACTGTCTTCTCAGCCACTGATCCTAAGAGGAGTGCCAGGGATTCCCATGTTCCTGTAAGCACCTTTTTTTTTTTCGGTCTTCTAACCCAAACTCTGATATTATATTCTTGAAAATATTGATTTAAATCTTACATATATGAAGGTTTTGGCTCCACTTCCCATTGGATTTGCTGTTTTCATGGTTCACCTTGCCACCATCCCCATTACTGGAACTGGCATCAACCCTGCTAGGAGCTTTGGAGCTGCTGTCATCTACAACAAAGACAAGGCCTGGGATGACCATGTATGCCCACTTTTACCTCTTTAATTAGTTCTAGTATTGTCTTCACTTGTTAAGAAGTGTAGAATATTTGATAAAAAAAATTAACGAGGGTGTGTTGAATATGAAATTTAATAAGTTTATCTGTCGTTTAACAACTTGAACTTTTAGACAGTGTTCTTTAGACTAATATATGTTATTACTTTTGTTTAAATAAATATGCAGTGGATTTTCTGGGTTGGACCATTCATTGGAGCTGCCATTGCTGCATTCTACCACCAGTACATTCTAAGGGCAGCAGCCATTAAAGCACTGGGATCTTTCAGGAGCAACGCTTAAGACAAGTGTGCATTTCTTTCTCACAAGTGCATGAAAGTGGAGAGGACCTTGAAAACTGTACATGAATTCCCTCTGGAGATGGGGTTTCTTTAAATTGTACCCCTGCCATTTTCCTTTTCCTTTTGGTTTGGATGTATTTAAATGGTATTTTAATTTCTCCAACTTTAAGTGCTTCTGTATTGTTGATGTTATTCATAAATAAGTAAATCGTTCGTGCTCGCTCTCTCCCTTTCACACACACTATCGTGATATTTAAATAAGATAGACGAACGACGCACTCGTAATTCATTGAGTGCTTGTTTGGTAGAACTTTTATTTACTTTTATAACTCTTAGCAATGGCAGATAGTCCTCATATAAATACATAGAATATACACAGTTGAAAAGTTTATTTTTTTTTGGTATCGTTCATAGTATATAAGTATCCACGACATATTATATCATTGTACATGGTATATGACACAACCAAGTTTATAAAATCAACTCCTAATTGAAAGGCATCATGAGGTGGCTTCTTGACATATATGTTTGATTTTTATTAATCAAAGTAATAATGGAATTTCTTAGAATAAAACATGATAGGTCATTTTGTGGTTGATCAGCTAATCCACCTTATCTTGTCTTTAGGTTTGACTTTTTAACATTTTCCCTAATTTTGAGTTGTTTGACATCTTCAAAAGATTTTTCAAATACAAGATATTATTTATTCCTAAGACTTAATGTTTAAAAATAAACTCAAGGAGAATTTTTATTTGAATTAAGCTAAATGAACATAATAATTGACATAGGGGTTGACCAACCTCTCACATTGCATGTGGGTCCCAATCTGAATTAAATAATGTCAACCTCCTCCCATGTGTGTTTGTTATGTCATCCCTTATGTCAACCATTATGTTTGTGTAGCAAAACTCTTTTTATTTTAATTAACATAAAAAAAAGCCGTGTTTAGTTATATTCTTATTTTATAATGATTGCATTTAATAGCCTCCAATTGACAAATTTATAAAGAGGAGTAGCGTGTTTCACGAAATGTGTAAATAACAAATAAGTATGAATGTGTGTGATTGAAATTAATGTTTGAGAGAATTTATAAAGTGATACTCCACTCTTCACTTCTTAAATTACAGGAGTATATATTGGTTGCCAAACATATTTTAAATTACATTTTTTAATGCTCTCTACTTCTTAAATTCTTCATAGCATATTAGAATTGATTGTTCATCGGCGTCTAAAAAATATGTTAAATAAAAGATAATAGAAAATCAATAAAATGTTTCTTGAAGAAAATAAAATGAAGAACCAAAGTAAAAAGTATCATTGGACTGTATAACGATTACTCCTTAAATACTCTCTCTATCATTATCCATAAGATATTTTTTTATGTATAGTGAGCCTCATGAATATGCTTTTAAGTCTATAGTTGTTTGAACTTTTAGCCCTATAATTTTTTGGACATAAGTTATTTTAATGAAGATGGGAACCTCATCTTAATGCTGATCATCATCTTTTACAATATCTCAAAGCAATTCCAAGGCAAGGTCTTCTATTTTTAGCCCAATCCTCTTTCCAGTGATTGGGGTTCCTGCCTTGACACAAGAAAATTAGTTACGGGATTCTGTGTCTTCTTTGGTATCTTGGAGAGAAAAGAAACAAAGCACTTTATCTCGATCTTCTGTTAAATCGGAATATCGAGCCTTGACTTCAACTACCAGTGAGCTTATTTGGATTCAGCAGTTGCTTCATGACCTTCATGTCTCTTCTCGTGCACCTGCTTTAATATTTTGTGACAATCAAGCTGCCGTACACATCGTTACCAATCCTATATTCCATGAGAGAATCAAGCATATAGAAATGGATTGCCACTTCATTCGAGACAAGATCATCGATGGCTTTGTCAAGCTACTTCCTGTCCGCACTTAGTATCAACTAGCTGAAATATTCACTAAGACTTTGACTGCCACTTCTCTATTTCCATTGATGTCCAAGATAGCCATTATTAATCTCCATAGTCCACCTTGAGGGGACGTAATAGAGTATATGGAAAGCAGAAGCAGCTACAAAATTAGTTACATAGCTGGACGTGAGTTTGTTGTTAGGGTAGTTAATCATCCTCGTGTCAATTTTGTATTGATTCTTGTAATTTTTTTGTTAGCGAGCTGCCTATTTATACCAACATGTAAAGTTCATTTCATTCAATAACATGGGTCAGAATTATTTTCCTTTTGCTCTCAGTAATGACAACCCATTCTCAATGTTATACAGAGAGACTCGCTCCTCTTGAACTTTACCTTGAAGGTGATTTTCTACCAAGGCAAAGGGGAACCTAAGGATCATCATAATTGAAAAGGCCCAAACATACGATATTAAAACAAGATTTTAACAAATCAAAAAACAAACTTTGTAGAAAAGTAAAGACCGAACACAAAGAATTGTTTCGACCCAAATCCAACGCCTACATTCCCTGTTGAGCATCTAAATAGTAAATAATGGATATTTGCTCGATTGCACTAATAAGCCCAAAATGACAACAAGTTACAAATAGTTCTTCCAAACACAAGAGAAAAGCATAGAACACTTATCTCTTTCTCACAGAACTGCAGATCTAAAGTGAATCACAAAAGAAACCCCACAACAGCTGACTGAAATCGCGATTACAAGAAAATCCTTATTCTCACAGCAATTGCTCAAATAATAAATTACAGAGGCTAACAACAAATATGATCTCAGCTTTACAAGTTCATCATGAGAGATGAAGAACATGAAGGACCAAACCCTAATCTACAAGGAAAGGGAACTCTCAGAAGAACCCAGAAGACGAAGAACTCAAAAGGTAGATTCGAATGAAAATATCTTTCACTACACACACACACACACACACACACACATATATCTCACACCATCAAGGCAATAATCCAAAGACCAGAAATAATCCACATGTCACCATCTCATAATAAGTGCACTATTAAGAAAAATAGGTCCAGCAGAAACACGATTTTAAGCCAATTTTGGGAGTACATCATAGATCAAAGCTCGAGCCTCAACAATCTCCACATTGCTACCAGAAATTGGGTTAACAAGTGCAGCTAAGAGCAAACATCACCAATTATTTTTTATTTACTCCAAGTACCATTAAATACATGACAGATCCAATAACATTTGCATATAAAATTTTAGACATTCTAGCAAACTCTTCATCAATTTTAGGACACCATTCAAATGAAAGTTTAAAATGATTTGAAAGAGGTAAGGTAACATGTTTACAGTTAAACATGTTAAATCTTTTCAAAATTTTTACCATATAATCATGTTGATACAAAAATAACATGTCATTATCTCTATTTCTTAAAATTTGCATACCAATGATCTTCTGGTTGAACCAAGATCCTTCATATCAAATTTAGATTTCAACTTCTATTTGATATCATCAATTTCAGATTTATTACAACTTGCAAGTAACATGTCATCAACATAGAGAACTAAGTACAAAGAACTTTTACCTCATTTACCTTTATAATAGAGACAAACATCATAATTGCTTCTTTAAAAATCATGTTTCAAAACAAAGGTATCAAACCTTTTATACCAATGTCTCGGGGCTTGTTAAAGACCATAAAGAGATTTCTTTAATAAACATACAATATTTTCAGGGCTACCTTTAATAAAACCAACACGTTGTCTCGTATATATATTTTCATCTAAATCAACATAGAGAAAAACAGTTTTGACATCTAATTGATCACGTTCCCATCTAAATTAAACAACAAGGGCAATAATACATTTTATGGTGGTATATTTAACAACATGGTAAAAATTTTAGTATAGTCAATACCTTCATTTTGTATGAATCCTTTAACTACCAGTCTAGCTTTATATCCAACATTTTTATTCTCCCCTTCACTTTCTTTTATCTTATAGATCCACTTGCAATCAATTAGGTGCCATTCTCTTTGTGTTTCAGTTTTGTGTTTTGAGTTTTGAATTCATTTTGTGTTTTGTATTTTGAGTGTCTGTTTTGAAATTTCTGAAAATGCGTTCTTTTTGTCATTCTGAAAAACTGTTTTTGAAAACATAAAAATGGAAAACACGTTTACTTTGAAATTTTGAGAATTTTTTTAATAATATTTTATTCAAGAGATCAGATTATTCAATAAGTTTTAATAGTTTAATGTTAATATAGTATTAAATAACATATAAATTTTGAAGTTGGTGAATCTTGAAATAATTTTTTCCAAATATAAAAAACATAACCTATATTAAATTTGACAAATCCTTATTTTTGTTCTTGTACGTAACTTGTGACAATAATTAAGTAGCATCAAGTCACAATCAAACATAATCAAGTTGCAAAAAATGGGATCACTAATCTCATATTGACATGTTAATAAATATTTTGAAATCAATTTTATCAAGTTCATGTTATTATAAACAATTATTAGTATAAGCAAGTCGATTCAGTCTGACTCGAGTTATCAATTATTATAACCAACAAGTCCCTTCTCCTTGCCAGAAAATTGTCACTGAGGGAGGGTAAAGACATTTATGCAAAAGGTAAAGACAACAATGTAAACATGTGTTTATTCCTTCTTTCTTTTTTCCACAGAAGTAAAAGAAAAATTATGGTGCATACACAAAAAGCCAAATAGAACAATTCTTGTCCATTTTCATCAGCACAAGTGGTACAAACTATATATATATATATATCATTAGCATTACAAAGAATTCATTCATAGCGCATACTAAAATTGACGAACCACAACTCACAAGATTCCAAAACTATTCCAAAGTATCACCACTACAACAGCCTTAGCAAGCATTGTTTTCCCAGTGCCAGGAGGACCATACAGCAAGACACCATGAGGAGGATCTATGCCAATATTTTGGACTTGCTTGCCATGACCTCGTGAAGTTCAACAATATTTGGGTGCTTCATCATCTTCATCACTGAGATTTCACGCTTCACTTGCTCCATCATCCCTACACGAATCACCTTCTCCATCATCCACTAAGTCGCTACGGGAGAGAGATCGTGTAGCTAGTTCTTCCCAGCAGATGGAGAATTTCTCATCTCCTCAATCTCATCATTGAATGGACTCTGTGTTTTAGTCAACCACTTGAAAGACCCTTCTATTACCAGGCCCTTAAATATGTTTCGTGTTTTGCTCACCATAGCCATTTCCCACTATCCCCTTTTTAAGAACTTCTGTGGCTCTCTTTTTTCCATTTCTTTCAATAACTCTACATACAAGTTAATGACCTGCAAAGCAAGAAGAGTGAAACCAGGGCAGACAAAAGTCATCATATGGAAAGATTATCACTCCTATAGGACTGAAGTCACAAAAATGTCCAAATTCTCATAGGACTGAAGTAACATTTAATATACTTTTAGGCAGTGATATATGCATGTAAATTAAGAGGTGTGTTAGATATGCTTAGCTTATTAATCAACAAATTCCATACATGAAATTAACTAAAATGGATGCTAACATATTAGAGGACAAATAATCATCAACTAGCTTTTGCAAGATCTTAAGAGAATAGATCTCTCCAGGTGATAACATCTCTCAACAAGCAAATTAGATCCAATGACTTCTTTCTGTCTCCACTCCCTCATAAATAGATCCAAAACTTAGTGCACTAATCAAATTAGCTTCAAAGTATCCACCTTTGGCTTTTCAATATAGAAGAAAAATTAACCCAGCACTAAATGTATGTTCCAGAAAGTCTCGCCCCAATCCCCATTGCATCTTGCCTTTCTGCTGAAAGGCAACCACGTACTATAATGAATCCCTGAATTTCCTATTGCTCTTCCACTACAAACATCTTATGAAGATTGGGATAATCACGAAATTTTGATCACCAATTATGAACAGAAAATAAATATATCATAAGCAAAACATAACATATATCAAGCAAAAAAAAAAAAAAAAAATAAAGCAAGAATTCATTGACAGAAAAAGTTGCTAAAGCCAGATAATTTTTAGTAAAATTCCGATTGTCTCCGAACACGAACACACCGCCACCTGCCGTAGCTGCAGGACTAGCTTCTTAGCCACCTGGGTCTTGCGATCTGGCTCCAGCTTGTTCTCCGTTTCAAAGCTTTTCTCCAGCAAGTGCACCTAAATCAACCCATCCCACTAACTTAAAAAGGAGTAATTACATACTAAGTGCAACAAAATTAAATCACTTTTCATCATTTATGCATCAGATTATGGATTTACCACAGTGCCCAGCTAATTTGTCAAATAACATGCAAAAAATTATTTAAAAAGGATTACAATAGGGTAAAATTCGACTTGCTCAGGAGTGAGACGACGCTTCTTCTTCAGCAATTGTTCGTCATAATATTCTTCATCATACAAATCTTCCGGCGAGTTGAGAGAAGAAGAGAGGGGAACAACTCGATTTTCAGTTTTCTGAGAGAAGAAGAGAGGGGAAAGAGGTAGAGAGGGGAAAGAAGAAGAGGGTTGGAGGTCATTTTCCATGTTTTTGGAACAGTGCCGCGTTTTGGGCGTTTTGGCTTGATTTCTGTTGAAAACTCACAAAACGTGGAAAACCACGTTTTCTGTTTTGTGTGTAAATTTTTTTGCCATTTTCAAAAATGTGTTTTCAGAAATAGGGAAGAGAACGCGTTTTCACCATTTTTGAAAATTGAAAACAGAAAACGGCTAGAAAACGGTAAAGAGAACATGGCCTTAATTTTTGGTCTTTAGGTCTTTAACCAATTTTCAGGTCTTATTTTTAAGGTGTGAACTCATTTCATCATCCATAGCAGCTTTCCAAAGTATAGAATCTTTACAGTTTATGGCATCATCATAGGAGTTAGATTTATTTTCAAATTGATCTTGATAAGTAAATAATGAAACAAAATCATCATTATCAAACCTTATAGGAGGTCTGATTTGCCTCTTTTCTATATCTCTTGTGAGTTGATATTCATCAAGAGCTAGAGGAGCAAAATTAGTTTGATCTCCAGTTTCAGAAATATTGTCAGTTTCAACGGAAATATCATTATCATCAAGATCAGATTCATCAACACGAAAAGTATGTGTTTTATTTTCAATTAAAGAAGGCTTCACCTTAAATTGAACATCTTTTTCAGTCAAGTTAGTTTCTTTACCTTCTAAGCATGACATAATAGACTCATTGAAAATAACATCTCTTCTAACAATCACCCGATAACCTTTTTCATTTTTAACCCATAGTCTATAGCCTCTAACGTTTTCACCATAAATCAAGAAAACACATTTAAATGATTTATGTTCTAATTTACCAATATTTTGATGAGCATATACAGCACATCCAAATATTTTCAAGTGAGAATAGTTAACATAATTTTTAGACCAAACAGTTTCAGGCACATCAAAATTTAAAGAACTAGTAGGGGTTCTATTTACAATATAAGCTGTAGTTTTTACATTTTCACCCCAGGATAGTTTAGGTAAATCAGAACTTAAAAGCATGCATCTCACCTTATTTAATAAAGTTCTATTCATTCTTTCAGCTATGACATTTTGCTGAGGTGTGTAAACAACCGTTCTATGTCTTAAAATGCCATGTTCTTTGCAGAAATTATTGAATTCATAATTGCAAAATTCCAAACCATTATATGTTCTTAGAGTCTTTATTTTATGATCAGTTTGATTCTCAATTTGTATTTTCCAATCCTTGAAAACAGAAAAAGTTTCATATTTTGATTTTAATAAGAAAATCCAAATTTTTCTAGAAAGTCATCAATGATCAAAAGATAATATCTAAAACCAATTAAGGTAGTCACATAGGCAGGACCCTACATATCAACATACAGATATTCAAATTTTTGTTTGGATTTATGAATTCCAGTTCCAGGTAAGAAATGTAACTTAACTTGTTTGCCAATAACACTCTATTCACAAGAACCAAAATCACCAAGATTTTGTTTTCCAAAAACTCTTTTATTTTGTAAAGACTTCGAACTTTTCTTGCCAATGTGGCCAAATCTTTCATGCCATAATTTTGCTAAAGTAAAGGTGTCTGGTAAAGTAGCAGCAGTTAAGCTAAGTAAAAGTTTAGCATTCAAAAAATAAAAATCATGTTTCTTAGGGGTGCTAATGACCAAGCCAGAGCCCCTAAGAATTTTAATATGTCCTTTACCCAATTTTATGTCAAACTCCATGTCATCCAACATGCTTAGAAACTCTATAATTCAGGAACATATCTTGTATCTTTCAGGAATAGTACATTGCCATTTTCTAGAAGCAGTTTAACAGTTCTCATTCCTTTAACTTTACAAGTCATGTTGTTCCCCATTATTACTTGCCCCCCAGTTGTTGTTTCAAAATCAAGAAAACAATTTTTATTGGGGCACATATGAAAAGAACAGCCTGAATCAAGTATCCACTCTTCACATAGCTTCTTTTCATTATTAACAAGGACTAAACCATCTACAATTAAGGATGGCAAAAAAACCCGATAAACCCGATACCCGCGGGGACCCGCCCCGAACGGGGAAAGGAAAACCCGCTTAAACGGGTAACGGGGCGGGGAATTATTCCCCGAGGCGGGGACGGGGCGGGGACGGGTAACGGGGTCCCCGCCCCGCCCCGTTAAAAAAAAAATTTTTTTTTTTTTTTTTTTAAGAATTCAATACTTTAAGTGAACATTTTCGTTAGTTCTAATAGAAAATAGCAACTAAAATTATTTGTTTAAATATAATGAATATGGACAATAAAAATAAATTATCAAAAAAAAAAAAAAAAAAATTAAACGGGGAATTAAACGGGGAATAAACCCGCCCCGCCCCCGCCCCCGCCCCGCCTTAAACGGGGAACGGGGCGGGGACGGGGAATGAATTTCTTAACGGGGCGGGGGACGGGGAGGGCATCCCCGCCCCCGTCCCGCCCCGTTGCCATCCCTATCTACAATATTATTTTCATTGCAGACCATTACAACATTCCCATCATCAAAAGTCCTACCTTTTGCTTCATTCTTTTTCTTGTAACAATATTTAATAAAATGACCAATTTTACCACAGTGATAACATTATTTGCCTTTTGCCTTATTCTTGGATTTACTTTTATCATACCACTTGTTCCTATTTTCATTTAAAGACTTTGAGTGAAAATTAGTTTTACCAAACCCTTTTCCCTTAGCAAGCATGTTATCTCCATAATGACTTTTTGTCTCAAATTTAATTTCAAGAGATTTATTTCTTAAAACACTAATGATTTCATCAGTAGTAATCTGAGCCATACCATATTCAAGAGCAACTTTAATGTCTCTATATTAATAACTAATAGAGTTTAACAGGACTATAGCCAACTGATCTTTTGAAAGCTTTTCATCACAGTTGGCTAAGTCTTAGGTCAACTTGGTAAACATATTCAAGTTTTCATCCAAATCAATATAATGATGCCTTTTAAAAGAAAAGAATTGTTTTAGCAGAAAACATGTTAGGAATAGTCTTAGTCACATATTTAGCTTGCAGTTTAGCCCAAAGTTCAGAAGCAGTCTTGGTTTCACCAATTTCTCTTACAACATTATCAGACAAGTACAAGAAAATAGTACTCAATGCAACCTCTTTAAGTTCAGTTCTCTTAGCAGGAGGCAAGTCTAAAGGTTGACTATTATCAAGAGCCCTATCAACTCTCATTTGCATTAAAATTGCCTTTATCTTTTGACACCAAATGTTAAAATCACATCTACCATCAAATTGTGGAACTTCAAACTTAGTAGAAGCCATATTTGAATTAACAAGATGATACATAAATAGGTGTTCAAGATATTAGTAAGGTACAGTCAGAGACTCACAGCAATTACAACAACTTAAAATCACAGTATTACACTTAGTAATACAAGATTTCACAGTTACAATAACAATCAAAGATCATGCAGAGCAAACACAATTAAAAGACACACTAACAAAGATCACAAAGTCTATGTTTTATAGACCTCTCTTGTAAGATCATCCAGACACACCCCCGTACTGGATTTATCTCAGATTTTCAAAACCTCGTTTGAGTCTTTGGACAAAGATTAGTCTCTAGGGGGTTTTGGTGTATGGTAGATTAAGGAAAAAATCGAGAAACCCTAATTCGAAAAAGAAACATTTCAAAAATTAGAAAGATCTCACACAACGAGTTTTAAGAAACTCAATATCTTTTGCTTAACAGCAGTCAACAGTTTCGAAAATTTGTGATCTGCAACAGATCAGACTCTTTCTGTAAAGATCCAGATATCTTGTTCTCAGTTCAGGCTCTGATACAACTGAAAGGGCCCAAACACACGATATTAAAACAAGATTCTACAATATCAACAAGTCAGAAAATAAACTTTGCAGAAAAGTAAAGATGAACACAAAGAATTGTTTCGACCTAAGCCCTGGAGGTTCGACGACCAAATCCAACGCCTACATTCCCTGTTGAGCATCCAAATAATGGATATTCGCTCGATCGTACTAATAAACCCAAAATGGCAACAAGTTACAAATAGTTCTTCCAAACATAAGAGAAAATCACAGAACACTTATCTCTTTCTTAAAGAACTGCAGATCTAAAGAGAATCACAAAAGAAACCCCACAACAACCGACTGAAATCGTGATTACAAGAAAACCCTTATTCTCACAGCAATTGCTCAAATAACAGATTACAGAGACTAACAACAAATATAATCTCAATTTTACAAGTTCATCATGAGAGATGAAGAATAGGAAGGACCAAACCACAATCTACAAGAAAAGAGAACTCTCAGAAGAACCCAGAAGACGAAGAATAGAAAAGGGAGAATCGAATGAAAATATCTGCCACTGTACACACACACACACACACATACATACATACATACATATACACACACATATATATATATATATATATATATATATACATATATATATATATATATATATATATATATATATATATATCTCACACCATCAAGGCAATAATCCAAGGGCCTGAAATAACCCACGTGTCACCATCTCATAATAAGTGCACAATTAAGAAAAAGGGGTCCAGCAAAAACATGATTTTAAGCCAATTTTGGAAGCACATCATAGATCAAATGTTCGAACCTCAACAATAAGTCCTAACACCTACGAAACTCTAATGGACCTAAGGCAAGCCTTCCACATCACCTTGGTAAAGGAGCCAATAGATGGTACAGTGAACTCCGTCTTTGAAGGAAAAATCGACACAAGGCATGGTGCATACGCGAGAGAAGTTGCAATTAGAAGAAAAATAAAAGAAATATACGCACATGTGAGATTGGAGACGGAAAATTACAAGAGAAAAAAAAATATTTTAAGAAATATTTATAGATACGATGGAGGAGAATACATAAAATATAGTTTGGTTTAAGGGATAAGGCCATGTGGCCAGAAATTTAAGAGCATGTGGTGTCGGGGAGAGTAGCGACGGTTGTGCTATCTATAGGTTGCAAAGATACAATCAACCCCAGTTTGATGGGGATTAAAATCAATTTTTTAGTAGATTTTGATAAAAAATGATGAAACGTGTGATTGAAAAGTTGTGGGACTAATGAAATATGTGTTTAAAATTAATTGTTGGTTTTGATTTTAATTAAAATCTGAATTTCAATCCTTACCAAACAGGAGGCTCAATAATTTTCCTCCTTGAGTGGCGTTGGAATACCTTATAAAGATTTACACTTGGAGTTAAAAATAATTGAATAATATGAATTTGATATTTGTATTTACAATATTTATAAAGTTAAATATGAGCGATCTTAACACTATACAAATACAAAGTAAGAACAATTATGCTAGACTCATATTTGTATAGAATAAACCTACACCAACAAATCTACAAGAAGTTAATGCATACCAAGACTGATGTAGAGTTGTGCAAGTTGGGTAGATCTTTACACTATAGTCCATAATTCCTATTTCATTCAAGAATCATGTGTTACAATTCAGTACGATAACTATTCATCATTAGTTTTATTATTTTATTAACGTCATCATTTGTTATGTGTCTTTCTTTCTAATTATTGCTTAATTATTTTCTAGTTGTTGAATAAGTCTTATTAATCTTGTTTTAGTTGAGCTAGTATTACGGGAAGAACTATTCTTCTCCTATTTGGTTGGGTAGGTGGTTTAATAATTGTTTCTCCTATTTTGTTGATGTTCGTTGTGGCAGTCAAGGCTATTTAAAAGCCAAGTCAGTTCATGAATAATATATGTTATCAATTTTCTTCAGATACTTTGTATTTGTTGGAGGCCAAAGGTTCCTCAATTAACTTTAACAGCTTTAAATCCCTAAATATCATCATAGGTAAGAAAGGAAATACACAGTACGTACCACAGTGGTATCAGAGCTCGGGCATGGATTCAGGAGTGGAGAAATTGGAAGCAGATGTCAACTCTCTTACCATCGGTCAACAACAAATTCTTGACAAGTTGAATGAACTTTCTGTTCAGTTCAACACCAAAGCTCGTTCACAACCCTCGAATGTTCAACCTGATCTAGAAGGTGAGAACTCACAGGCTCCGCTCCAGAATCCGATTCGACGAATGGGCGACACTAGTGGCACATCACAGCAAGGGTCGCACTACGCACCCCGATTTATCAAACTTGATTTTCCGCGGTTCAAGGGAGAAGAAGATACGACAAGCTGGTTTTGTAGAGTGAATCGGTTTTTTGAATTCAATCATACCCCGGAAGAAGATCGAGTGGCTTTGGCATCCTTTCATTTGGAAGGAGACGCTCAATTATGGTATCAACTACTCAAACAGGAAAAGGACGTACTGACGTGGCAAGAGTTCCAGGATGGATTAGATCTTCGATTTGGTGTTACTAAATTTCAAGATTTTTTCGGAGACTTGATCAAGTTGCGGCAGGTTGGTTCAGTTCGTGATTATCAGACTCAATTCGAGAAATTGTTAGCTAAGGTGGGGTATCTTCCTTCAAACCGCCAAGTAAGTTGTTTCATCAGCGGCTTGAAAGAATCTATCAAAGCTGATGTACTAGCTGGCTGCCCTGCAACCTTGTCAACAGCCATCGATTTAGCTTGACTATATGAAGCTCGCAATACATCATAGCGCCGACCAACTATGACAGCAGATTTGAGAAAAGGGTCTTTTCCTCAGCAGGAGGGAAAAAACAACAACACCACTCTTCCAGTCCGACGATTATCACCAACAGAACTGCAGGAACGATGTGCTAAAGGCTTGTGTTACAATTGTAATGAAAAATTTGTTCCAGGACATCGGTGTAAGAAGCTGTTCCTAATTGAACTTTGTGAAGCAGAAGGAGACGGCGATGTGGTTATGGAAGAAGAAGAAACTGAGCAGACATCTTTGAATGACATGCCAGAAATTTCTTTACATGCTATTTCAGGATCACGAGCACCAGAGACAATGAGAGTCAGAGGCAACATCGGGCGCATATCCACCATTGTTTTGGTTGATACAAGAAGCACTCATAACTTCATCAGTGAAGTTCTAGCAAAGAAGGTGGGCTTACAACCAGTACAAGGAGGACAGTTTGAAGTAATGGTAGCATCAGGTGAACGTTTATCTAGTTAAGGGAAGTGCAAGTGTGTAACGTTGCTCCTACAAGGGATTCCCGTGTCTGCTGATTTTTATTTACTACCTTTGAAAGGCTATGATATTGTTTTAGGCACGCAATGGTTACGAACACTCGGTCCAATCTTGTGGGACTTTGCAAAATTACAGATGAAGTTCCAAGTAGCAGAGGCAGAGGTGATTTTACAAGGAGAGTCATGTCCAGC
Source organism: Fraxinus americana (assembly GCA_035079005.1). NCBI lineage: Eukaryota > Viridiplantae > Streptophyta > Magnoliopsida > Lamiales > Oleaceae > Fraxinus > Fraxinus americana. The sequence continues at coordinate 4,765,721 of CM068720.1, read as the reverse complement.
AAATCAAATAGTTGGGGAATTAAAATTCATCAAAGCGGCACGAAAAGGATATAAAGGTATGCTGTTCCAATTATTTTCTCTGGATAGTCCAAGGCCTTCACAAGAAGAACATTATCAATCTTCTCACTTGCAACAGCTCCTGGAAAAATTCGAAGATATCTTTAAAGAACCAAACAGCCTGCCACCCTCTCGCACTCATGATCACAAGGTTCCATTAATACCAGGAAGTGGACCAGTTTGTGTTAAGCCATATCGATATCCATATTATTAAAAGACGGAGATTGAACGACTGGTAGCGGAGATGCTTTCTACAGGAGTGATTAGGCCAAGTAACAGTCCTTATTCCTCTCCTGTCATTCTGGTTAAAAAAACACGACGGTTCCTGGCGAATGTGTGTCGACTACCGTGCTCTTAATAAGATCACGATCAAGGACAAGTTTCCGATTCCCGTTATTGATGAGTTAAATGGGGCAAAAATATTTTCGAAACTTGATTTGCGAAGCGGTTACCATCAAATCCGGGTAGTTCCAGAGGATACTATTAAGACAGCTTTTTGTATGCATCATGTGCACTATGAATTTTTGGTGATGCCATTCGGTCTCTCCAATGCACCCTCAACCTTCCAAGCCTTAATGAATGAGGTATTCCAAGAATATTTGCGTAAATTTATTTTAGTATTTTTTGACGACATTCTTGTTTACAGTCGGTCTTGGAAAGAGCACGTTCACCATTTGGAACTAGCCTTAACTGTATTAAAAAGTCACCAGTTGTTTGTTAAGAGAGAAAAGTGTCAGTTTGGGCAGCGACAGGTCCACTACCTTGGCCATGTGATTTCTGATGATGGGGTTGCAGTGGATCAAGACAAGATCGCCGCTATGGTTAATTGGCCTAAACCGACCACCCCAAAAGCATTGAGAGGGTTCTTTGGGTTGACAGGTTACTATCGCAAGTTCATCCAAAACTACGGGAAGATTACAGGCCGCTGACTCGGATGCTAAAAAAAGACTCATTTTTGTGGTCGCCTACAGCGGATGCTGCCTTCCAAAATCTAAAATCAGCCATGACGAAAGCTCCTGTATTAGCTCTACCCAATTTTGCTCAACAATTTATTGTGAAATGTGATGCCAGTGGTTCGGGAGTAGGAGCTGTATTAATGCAAGACCGACTAATAGCTTTTTACAGTCAAGCGTTGCAAGGAAAAAAATTTATTATTGTCAACATACTAGAAGGAAATTCTGGCATTAGTCATGGCTGTACAACGATGGCGTCCCTATTTACTCGGGCGACAATTCGTGGTGAGAACGGACCACCAAAGTTTGAAGTATCTGTGGGTCCAAAACATCACCACTTTAGCTCAACAAAGATGGTTATGTAAATTGATGGGGTTTGATTTCGTCATCGAATACAAGAAAGGACCTGAGAATATTGTGGCCAATGCTTTATCTCGAAGAGAAGATGATGCAAGGGAGTCAAAACCATCTGGTGAGTTAGCAGCAATCTCTGAACCAGTGTCAAATTGGGTAGCCGCAATCAAAGAAGAAATTAGCTCTAAAACAGATTTGCAAGACTTGGTTCAACGAATCCAAAGAGATGAAGTCATGGGACCATGGAAGCTTTTTGATGGAATTATTTTTTTTAAAGAAAGAGTTTTCCTAGCTGTAGATTCACCATTAATCCCTGATATAATTGAGCAGTTTCATAACAGCTCTCATGAAGGGTATCATAAAACCCTTCAGCGAATTCAGGCCAATTTTTACTGGACGGGAATGCGGGAAAAAATCAAGAAGTTTATTACTGCCTGCGACATTTGCCAACGCCACAAGTCTGAACAACTTGCTCCCGCTGGCCTTCTACAGCCACTGCCAATTCCGAATCAGGTATGGGAGGATATATCAATGGATTTCATCGATGGTTTACCGGTATCTAAAAACAAAACTACAATTTTTGTCGTAGTTGATAGACTGACCAAGTATGAGCATTTTATTCCGTTGTCCCATCCATATACCACTGTTGGTGTTGAGATTTTTTTTGAGAATATATTTAAATTGCATGGGATGCCGAGATCGATTGTTTGTGATCGAGATCCCACTTTTACAAGCATCTTTTGGTCAGAGTTATTCAAGAGGAATGGTACAAATTTTAATTATAGCTCTGCCTACCATCCACAAACCGATGGCCAAAGCGAGGTGGTGAATTGTACCCTTGAAATGTATCTAAGGTATTTTTCGAGTTCGCGACCAAATAAATGGTGTAACTGGTTAGCATGGGCAGAGTACTGTTACAATACTAGCTGGCATTCCTCTATCAAAACGACCCCCTTTGAGCTTGTTTATGGCAGGGCTCCGCCTACATTGTTGTCTTACATTCCTAGTGCTACTGCTGTTGAGTCTGTGGACAATCAACTACGAATTAGAGATCAAGTTCTTAAGGACTTGAAAGTAATGCTTCAGGAGTCGCAATCTCGTATGAAGAAGATATACGACCAACATCATATGGAATGAGAATTTGAAGTGGGAGACTGGGTTTATCTAAAACTCCAACCTTATCGACAATCATCAGTGGCAATAAGAAAAGTTGCCAAGCTAGCTCCGAAATATTATGGACCCTTCATGGTTCTAAAGAAAATAGGAGCAGTTTCTTATAAGTTGGAATTGCCAGCAGAGTCAAAAATTCATCCAGTGTTCCATGTTTCTCTTTTAAAGAAAAAGGTTAGTTCCAGACACCCAATTCAAGGTGAACTTCCAGCTGTTGTAATGGATATAGGAACCATTTCCCCTACACCACAGGCAGTGCTTGATCGACGTCAACGAAAAAATGAAGTTGAAATTCTCATTCATTGGAAGGGACTCTCACCTGCAGAGGCGACTTGGGAAAATCTTGCTGCTATGCAAAAGCAATTTCCTAACCAATCTTGAGGACAAGGCCGTTTTTTAAGGGGAAGGGAGCTGTTATGTGTCTTTCTTTCTAATTATTGCTTAATTATTTTCTAGTTGTTGAATAAGTCTTATTAATCTTGTTTTAGTTGAGCTAGTATTACGGGAAGAACTATTCTTCTCCTATTTGGTTGGGTAGGTGGTTTAATAATTGTTTCTCCTATTTTGTTGATGTTCGTTGTGGCAGTCAAGGCTATTTAAAAGCCAAGTCAGTTCATGAATAATATATGTTATCAATTTTCTTCAGATACTTTGTATTTGTTGGAGGCCAAAGGTTCCTCAATTAACCTTAACAGCTTTAAATCCCTAAATATCACCATAGGTAAGAAAGGAAATACACAGTACGTACCATCATTGTTTTCACCATTTTTGTTAAATAATTGTAAGTTAATTAGTTTATAATCAAGTAAATTCAAATTGTCTCGTAATATTTATTTCATACAAGAATATATTACAATTTTCTATGATAACTATTATCATTACTTTTATTTTTTTAATTAAAGTATCTTTTCTTTTACCATTTATATATACTTGAAGCATCATTACGTTTCTTATTTAATTGATTCATGCAAAATTTTTAGCCTCAAATTGCATTTTTTATTCATGTTTTTTATACTGTATCCATCCTGAAAACTTATCCAATCTTACAAAAAAATAAAAAAAATCTATCAATATGAATAAATAACAATTTTTTTTTTCATAACCGTGGATATCCAAGCCAACTTGTGCGCACCCCGACTAATCTCACGGAGTCCTAAAGTTTACGGTCAGATACTCACCTATGTGGCCCTGAGGGAAATAAATAACATATTTTCTCTCTCTCACACACACTCTCTCTCTCTCTCTCTCTCTCTCTCTCTCTCTCTCTCACACACACACACACACACACACACACACACACACACACACACACATATATATATATATATATATATATATATATATATATATATATATATATATATATAATATTTTATTTTATATATATTTTTTTAATCTCACAATCTCTCAAACTACAAACGAACTATTTAAAGTGAGATAAAGGAAGTTCAGATGGTTCCCTATCTTGTACATGAATAGACATGTTCTATTCTTGTGACTTTAGAGTTTAGAGGTCCATCGGTGCATCAGCTTGTAACTCGTGAAATATTTATGAGTCACACTCGGTTGAACCACCCCCCCCCCCCCCCCCACACACACAAAAGAATAGTTAAAATGGGAGCACGGTGAAGCACGTGATATTAATAATATAATATTTTCCTTGGGGTGGGGGTGGGATGAGGTGGGGTGAGTATGCATTGATTTATAGTTTAGCATGCGTTTGAGAATTTGCAATAATGTAGAAAATAAGTGACATACATATAATTACATTCATCAAAAGTTGATGTGATGACCCTTTGCTGCCCCGTTAAGCTAAGCAAACACACTGACTACGTACCTTTTGTTGCTTTCCCTATGTAAATGATAATTAGTGAAGAATTGATAATTATGATAGTACGTAAACATGTACGATATGTTAGACGAACGGGTTTGATCTTGGACAGGAGATCACCACTAGTTAGACAAAATAAGAACAAAGATGGTTAGAAAAATTAGTACGTGGAAACATTTTGAAACTTGAACACACTGTTGGTGATGTTGAAGGAAGGTGGGGATGACGTCAAGTCATCATATGTTCTGGGCGACACGTGCTACAATGGCAGGGATCCCACGAGGGTGAGCTAACCCCAATAATCCGTCCTCAGATTCAACGTACCAATGAAGGCAAGAATGAATAGTGTGAATCTATATGTTACCGTATCCAATACTATGTGTCTTAGTCGAGTTGGAAAAACACTCTTTAGAATAAGCTTGTGCTTAACTCATTCAAGTAATTTTGCTAGACTTCACTTCAATTACTAGCTACGCATTAGGTACATAAACTCGTTGTCGTTAAAGTAATGACTTCTGAAATTTTCGAGTGCCGAGCTACACAGATAGAAGAACATAATTGTTAGGGCCAGTTTTGGAGACAACTTCATAACACTGCCTAAACAATTGTATCATTAGCATGCCCTCTATACCACCTCATAGACCAAGATTCAAATTCAAGCAACAACCACATTACAACCTATAAAAGCAAGCCTATTTCCCTATTTTCTGCACACCAGAATTGAGTTTGCAAAAACACAGAAAACTTAACTCCCCAAAATGACTCCTTTGGTGCTCTTTGTCATTCTTTCATTGCTCTCCCTTACAAGAGCTGATGATCGAGCTCACGGGCTCAAGAATGAGAGTCCCATGGCCATCTCGCCACAAGCATATACATTTTTCCACCCTCAAAACACGCAACAGCCGAGCGTGAACCCTCCTTGTCATTCATCAGATTGCCAATCGTTGGTTATATCTGCCACAGTGAAATCTACTCCGGCACATGAAAGCGTAGTATCGGGTGCGAATAGATTAGGAACCAGTTGTATTGCTGGGATTCCATTTAGGTTTTGGTTCACAAGTCTCGTAATGATGGGGGTTTTACTATGTTGCGGTGGTCGACATGTCAGCTAAGTTGCACCGAGATTATCCCGAGCAGCCCACGGCTGGAGCGTCTATAGGATGTGGTTATAGGTTACCCACCCCCACCCCCACCCCCAATCCTACAATCAACTTCTTGTTCACTTCATTTGGTTTGAGTTATCAGATTGTACTTTTGGAGTTAGTCACGGAGAGTCATCTACTTCTGGTCCTTTCAGTAGGAATGAGAATATCTGTTATTTCGGTAGTATGTAATACTTGTGTTAAATGCTATGCTAGTGTTTGATCCTCGTTAAAATGAGTTTTAATGAGCCATTACATTTTACAAATTCCATCAGTGCGGACCCACATTTGCAAGGAATGAAAATACATTTTTTGCTTTTAACGGAGTCCAAACAGACGATAAATATCTACGAATATATTTGAGTAATTTTCTAAAAGTATTTTGTTTGACTAGGAGAATTTTTAGAAAAAGTTGGTCTAAAATAGTTTTTTCACGAATTCTACTCTTCTTTAACAAACGGGCCCTACATGTCATACAAGAAGCCGGTAAAGGACATCTCGGTATCATTACTTTGGTTAATAGACGAACTAATAAAAATATTGGAAATTCATAAACAACAATTATTGAATGGAAAATTAAGGAAAGGACAGCATGATAGTATCATTACTTGAATTAAATGCTTCATACATTCTTGACAACAAAATGATAAAATAAAAATGTGATGAACCTGACAATCTTTTTTAAAGTTCACTGTTTCAAAAATGAAGAACAAGCCCCCTACAAAAGAAACGCATTTTTTCAACTGTCATTATAAAAGGCCTTCATCACATTCGTCTCCCTCTTCGCCCCATCCCCAACCTCAACCTCAACCTCCACCCTACCCTTGTGTCACCTCACCTCTCCCCACTCCTTTCACCCCCATATTGGGTGAGGAGAACAGAAGGTTGGGGTGTTAAATAGGTCAAGCTGAGTTGAGTTGAGCTGAGCCAATTCGCCATGATGCAAAATAGATGGTTGAATGGATTGAGGAATAGTTGGATAGAAAGGGGGAAAAAGGGTAAAGTATGAAAATTTAGCTTTCAAGCTCCGATTTGGGCTCATAATACCTTTTCGAAAAGAGAACGATGAGCCGAACTTAACATACTATTATACTGTGACATATGATGGATTTTAGCAATTTGAATTTGTTTAGGACTCGAAAATTGCTTTTAAAGTTTGGGTGCTATTTTTATCATTTAGTTTATTTCGAATTCTTTTCAATTTTAGTTATTTTAAATTAGGTTTTCATGTAAACCCTTCTAAATAAAGGATCAATTCTTTGTGACTTGAGTGAGCTAAGCTCTCAAACCAGAAAGCTGGCAAAGCAGCTCACCCCACTTTCCACTCCTATGAGGAGGGAAGGGGGGGGGGGGGGGGGTGCTGTGGATGGTTTGAGGAAGAAATAACTGATATGTGATGGAGTATCAAAATGAAGAAGGCCAACTTGGTCCTTAAATATTTCCTCAATAATAAAAGAGTTAAAACTATTTGTACAGTGATTTTATACAACTAGTTTAGATTAAACTATTTGTACAGTGATTTTATACAACTAGTTTAGATATCAACAATGTGTAAATATCCCGATCATTGATTTAAATAAATGTTATTTAAATCAATGGCCAAACTGTCCGCTAACTCATGGATTGCCAAATTAATAGTAAGATGCATGGAGGCACCAGTCACACGAAGATTTCGGGTAGTTTTTGAAATGTAATGGAAGTTCAACTTAAAGCAATTGTGACATGAGATTTTTTTCTGGCGTATGTAACTTACAGAGAAAACTGTAAAGTTCATCATCGCCACATCAGAAAACCCCACTAGCAATTCATGTTAACAGTAGAATAAAATGGTAGTTAAATTAAAATATGAACATGTGCATTAGGGGCGGAGCCAGAAAAAAATAAAATAAATTATACTAGACTGATACACAGTAAAATAATAATTCCATTAGAAAAAAGGGGTTAATTACAAAAATACCTCTAAAATTATGGATCTTTTGAAAAGTTATATGTGAAAAATATCTTGGAAGTAAAAAAATATTATATAAAGTTAAGTGTCACTTTTTTATTAAAAAGTGACATACAATTAAAAAAGCGACAGAAATTCAAAAAAAGTAATACTAAAAAAAGTGACAAAATACTAATCAAAACCTTGAAATCAGTTCAATAAAGTGACATAAATTAAAGAAGTGACAAACACTTAAAAAAAAGATGTTTTTGATTTACTGGGACGATTTCGGGCTGGATTAACTTACCGAATTTGAGTGGCTCCATGTCACGGCCATATAGTTTGTCAAAACTCTAACACACCTTCAATCGGAAACTTTTCCTTACAGCCAAAAGAGAGAGAAGACCATTTTTCTTGTAACGAAGTAACAAACAATAAAAAAGTAACTGAAAAAAAAAGTGAAACATTTAAAAAAGTGATATTTGTCACTCAAAAAAGTAAAAGAAATTAAAAACAACAAAAGTAACATACAATAAAAAAAAGGAATAGAAAAAAAGTGACAACACTAAAAAATTGACAAAACACAAATCAAAATCTTAGAATCAGTTCAATAAAATGACATAAATTAAAAAAGTGATAAAAACTCAAAAAAGTAAGACACTTAAAAAAACTGACAAACATTTTTTATAGTTTCTTTCCAATTCCTAGCCTTTTAATCTATGATATTGATTCTTGATGAGTCTACTGTATGTTCTTGATGCTGAGTGAGAGACTTAAAAAAAAAGGTGACATAGCTTGTGAGTTCTATGCAAATAATCTATTATTGAACACTTTCAAATGGCATTTACATGTTGTCCTTGCTTCATCACATTTTCATCTTTAACATCCTTAACAAGACTACACTTACGCATAGAACAAGCAACAAGTTAAATTCATTAATCTTCGGTTGTCTCTTCACTCTTATCTTTTTCGCTATGTTTTGAAGATGTATCAAGTGCTTTTCGATATACTATCTCAAAATGGTCGACAATACCTCAATAGGAACATAAATCTTGTTTTTCCTTTTCAAATAATCCAGCAAATCACAAACAATCTAGAACTGCTTGACCGTGTACTTTAGACGAGATAGAATCCAAAAAATCATCTCAATCTAATTCCAATATGAACACTGGAAAAATTGGAATCACTTCAGCCCATTTACAAAACTAGGAGCAGCCTGTGTTTGCCTTAATTGTAGTTGCCGATGGTCTTAAACATATTGTGACAACCTCAACGATGATTACTCGAGGCTATAGTACACAACAGTTGTAGCAACAACACCTAATGGAGGCTTTAGCGCGCGAAAGTTGCGTGGCTAGAAGCTATAGCACATGGTAGTTGTCTTAACGTTTGGGTAATGGATGTGGTTACATGCCGTTAATCACGCGTTTGAATGATAGAATGTGATTGGAGCATTTTGCAGAACAATTGGTGGCTACTTTTCACATCATCTTGTATATGTGCCTAGCCGAGAAGTTGAATCCATACACACCATCATCACATTTTATAAGAAATCACTCAAATAAAGCTACAGTAGAAATTTATTGAACCCATGCCCCCCAAATTTATGTGATTGGGCTGAAACTATACAAATGCCTGATAATAATCCAGATATAATTTACATCAAAAGCAGGATTCGACAAATTTTATCCGTTGTACAATTTAATCTATAGTCTAATTAAGTTTTTCTGATGCTTACCGAGTTCCTTTTTGATGCATAGCAAAATTGAAAAAAACTTCAAAACTTGTATTAAAGTTCCAAAAATTTTCTAGAATCAAGGTACAACGTATGACAGAAACTTCAACATAACAATGCAAAGCTATAAAATTTGTATTGAAAGAAAGTCTACTCAAACTAGTTGGGAAAGTATTGTTTGACAATATGAAACAAGCTTTATACATTTTCCCGTCACTCAACACAACAGTTATCTGTTACCCAAATGATAAGATTCAAAGTTTACCTTCGATTTGTAAGGCTTTGACATTAATTTGAAGATTGTTCAAGGTCCCAATGTTTTTCCTCATCCAATTTTGAATTCTGAATAGTAGATTTAACTCCTTTTCACCATAGATCAACTATATTAGGGTAAAAAACAACAAAGATAGAACACAAGTTTGTCCAAAATCACATAGTTACAACTTGAAGCGTTGAAGCGGAGTCGGCGGATTCGTGGGTGAGGAGGATTCTCTTTGTGAGCTCCGTGGAATCGTGAATCTAATTTCGAATTTGTGATTTTGGGAGTTTAGAACGTATTAATTACGTAATTAAATGTTTTAATTAGTTAATAGGTTATTATTCAAATGTCTTAATTTTGAAGGGTAGTGGGCCTAATTTTCTTTTTTTAAAAAAAAAAAGACCCTTCAAATGTGATTGGGCCGAGACCTGCCCCTCTCCCCGCGGGCTATCACTTTGACAATTGGTGCAGATGGCCGAAAGATATCCATTAGAATCGAAAGAGAACATTCGTAGTAAATAAGAACAAGTAAAACTTGCAATGACGGTTTCAAAATAGCGTAGATTAGATCCAAATTTTTAAATCATAGAAGATACGTTCCAAACCTTTAAATTGTGAAAGAGAAAGATGTCTAGATGGCATCTTTTCAAAAATCCGTTAGTTGACAAAAAATAAAATCATAATTCGACTAATTTTAAGAAGGACAAAATTAAAACAAGGAAGATTTGCATCAAAAAGTTCCAAATCTTTAAAAAAATTTATAAGTTTAATAAATGTGCTTTGGAATGACATCTAACGATTTTATCCAAAACATGTATATTTTCCTTTCAAAAATTATTGTTTTACGTGCTTTTATTTCATAAACAATAACAAATAACACGATTTATATGTTAAAAAGAGGGGAAAATGTTTTAATAGACGCTCCAAGCTGTGATTAGAATTGGTTTAAACTTTTATTTTGTCTCGACGAGCATATACTTTGTGTGGGTTCAATTCTTGAATGTTTTTCTTCAAAATTTTGTGGACGAGCGTTGTAACTTTTCCAAGTCTTTTTGTTGTATATGTACTCGCTTGATGAAAAGAGTGACTACTCGAACAACAACACGTCTCCCATTTCCGTACAATCTAAGTAAATAATAAATTCAATCTATCATGAACTTGGTGGTTAAACTCTACTGCATAATGTAGGGGAGGTCTTGCGGAAGAATAGCTCGACGTCAGGATGATAAAAAGCTTGTAAAATTAAAAAAAAAAAAAAAAATTTGCTATCGTCAATTTTATTGCTTCCACTGAATTATTGGCTTATACGTTTAGTAGGCCCCGTTTGGTGCACATTTTGAAGGTAAGAATGCATTTTTACTGTAAATGTGATGAGAAATATGTGATTGAAAAAGAAGGAAAAAATATTAATGTGATGAAAAATATTATTTTATTGAAAAATGTATGATTGAAAATGAGTAGAAGAATGAGAATGAAAAAAAGAATGTGAACTAAATAAAGCATTAATTAGTGTACAATGTACATTATAGATAAGGAGTCCACATGGTGTAGGTCAGGTTACATTTGAAAGCCAGCTACCTTTAGGTGCAGTCCAAGTAACATGGGTTCACAACATGTAACGTAGTGGTGTGAGGTTACAGTTCCACGCCGACACAAATAATTTTTAAAGAAGATTATTATTAGTTTTGAATTTAATTAATTATTTAGTATTAAATAAAGTGTTTAAACCAAATTCAAATTCCTTAAGAGATGGATGACTGGAATCCACTTTGTTTGTATCTTAAGCAAGAAACAAAATCCCCTCCGTTTCATGCGCCTCTCTCTCTCTCTACTTCATACCATAATTACCGTTCCCCTGTATCCTCTCTCTCTCAACCGCCATTGTACTTCTCTGGATCTCTACAAATTCTCTCAATTTTCGGGAATAACTCCCTTTAATTCTCTTCGACTTGGTTTTGAATCTTCGAAAATCCGTCGTAATGGCTGCTTCATTCAGAAAACTCGTTCAAATTCTCTCTCTAACTCTCCTCTTCACCGTCATTTTCACTGTACAATCAGTAGTAGCCGTAGATCCGCCAGAATATTCCCCTTCTCCTTCTCCTGCTAGTCCGTCGATCTCCCCTTCACTCCCGGATTCTTCTCCTCCGGCACCTCCGCTGTCAGATTCCTCCCCTGCACCATCTCCGGCGGCAGAAAATTCTTCTCCCGAGAAGTCTCCGCCTCCTTCATTGGCGCCGGCTCCAGAGATTGCGAGCAATGTAAACCACGCGAACCAAGCCAATTTCAGTAACTTAGAGACGGAGGAGTCCTCTGGCGGGATGAAAATGGGGCAGAAGGCCGGGGTTGCAATCGGAGTAATTGCTTTTGCATGCGTTTTGGGCATCGGAACTATTGTGTACAAGAAACGCCAACAGAATATTCGCCGCTCGCAGTTTGGCTACGCCGCTAGAACCGGATTTCTGTAGATCCACAGTTAGAGATTTCTATTTCTATATGTGCTCAAATTCTCACTGCTACTACCACACACTGTCATTTTGTTTGATTATTTGGTATTAATTTTCATAGATGCATTATTAGATTTGTTGAGAACTTGCAGGAGGTGAATGATGTGTTTGATTAACAATTCTTCTTTAAATCGAATCCATAATTAATGCTTATTGTTTTCTTGTTCTTTTCGATTTTTGGATTGTCAAAGAAAATGTACCAAATTTCTAACAAAATTCACTTTCGGATTACAATATGCAAATATTATCCTCACCTCCATTTAAATCACAACCCAACTTGTAAAGAAACGATCCTCAAGCTCCAGTAGTGGTACTTAATACAGCAACAGAAGTACCAGAAGCAGCAACTCGAACCTTCTTTGGTTTCATTGAAAAGGCCCCGTTGGTGCCCGCAGAGGAGGCAGTAGCAGCAACTCGAGCCTTCTTTGGCTTCTTCACTGAAACGGCGCCGTTGGTGCCGGCAGAGGAGGCAGTACCAGTAGAAGCAGCAACTCGAGCCTTCTTCGGCTTCTTCACTGAAACGGCGCCGTTGGTGCCCGCAGAGGAGGCAGTAACAGAAGAAGCAGCAACTCGAGCCTTCTTCGGCTTCTTCACTGGAACAGCGTCGTTGGAGCCGGCAGAGGAGGCTGAACTGGCGGCGTTTTGAGTGCGGAGAGAGGTGATGTGGCACTCGTGCCAGTCGATATCTTTGATGCCCTTTATCACTTCCTCCAGAGTGAGGCAACCACATGAGGATACGTCGTCGTCTTGTAAGGTAGAGCGACTGAAGTTCATCAGCTGTATTCTGCTCACCACTTCCGTCAAAGTCTTCTGTATTAATAAATTACTCATTAATCAATATTAATAGAAATGATTTCTCAGAAACGAAAAAGGAAATTCAAAAAATATGCAATATCGGAAATGAACTTCGAATTATTGAATCTGACCTTTTGACAAGTCATCTTGTTGAAGCCATGCATGCCAAGGATCTGTAAAATTAAAGCAATAAAAAAAATTAACCGAAAACTTTGATGCAATTCGTACTCAAACTCGATTTCAGTAGAGTAAGTGAGTAACAGCACAAACATTTAACCAAAATTGAGATTGACGGTTGGAGGAGGACCTGGTTGAGTTGGCGGACGGTGAGATCGACGAGATTCTTGTGACCATCAACGAGATCGAGGTAGTCCTCAATTGCTAGCATTGTCTTTTGCTTCTTTGTCAATGTCTGTTGATGTTCCACCATTTCCATATCTTCTCTCGAGTGAGTTCGCTTTCCTTGGAATGTGAATTCTGTTTTTGTGCAACTGTTTGAATGAACAGAAAATGCACTGCGTGCTTGCTGCTCAAGCACTATAAATACACATACATGTATGTAATGCGCGCGACAAAATGAATAGTGAAGTTATGGGCCTTACCAGTTTTAGGGCCCAAAAATCCAATTGATGAAATATTTTGAAAAATATATTTTTACATCGTTTATGTTCAAGGTTTGATTTTTGGGAAGATTACATATTCAAGAATATGAGTTTAGTCTATTTCAAAAATAAGAACACAAGTTTAAAATTATCAAAATCAGATTTTTATTAGAATTTTTTAAATTTTTATTTATGAAATAATAAATTATTAAATTAATTTATTATTAAAATATTTAATTCTAATATAATATAATTAACACATCCCACCTTCACCACCCCTACCGCTCCGTCGACCGTTCCGATCACCGTCCTACTCCGGCGAACTTTCCGACGAAGTTTTCCGGTGACTTCCTGACCACTGTTCCGACGAACTTTTCCGGTGACTTTTTCGATTCTAACAATTATTTATCTTATTAATTAAATATTTATTTATTTTATTAATTAAATATAATGGTGTTACAATTATACAATTAATGGTCACATATACATAATTTATTGGTCACAAATTATTTTTGAGGTCACAAATCTAAAAAATTATAGGTCACGTTTTTTTATTGGTCACAGATAAAAAATTTTGTAGATCACAGATTATTTCGAGATCACAAATTAGGTCACATATTATTTTATTGGTCACGGATCAAAAAATTACAGGTCACAGTTATCTATCAGTCACATATTTTCAAATTTATTGGTCACAAATTAATTTTTAGTTACAATTTTAAAGTCACAGTTAGATTTTTTTGTGACCACCCCCGTGACCACTACAAATTTCTGTGACCACCCCCATCGCAGATTAATTTTTAGTCACAATTTTAAGGTCACCACCACCGAATTCTGTGACCACCCTCGTGACTACCACAGACTTCTGTGACCACTCCCGTGACCATCACCAACGTTGTCGCCAAGACCAACAGCACCACCTCGTGACCACCACCAACTTCTGTGACCACCACCAATTTCCGTGACCACCATTGTGACCATCCTCACCCGCTCATCGCCGCCACCATAACAACAGCACCACCACCAACAAATAGCCACCACCAGATCCAGTCAACTGCTAACAAAAATCACAACAATCAACTCTATCAAATCTCCAGGCACCAACAACCTCCTCCAACACCGCCAGAAACTCATACCCAACTACCGCCCACCATCGCACAGCCACAGCCGCACAAACACACACCACCGCCCACCACGGCATCCACAGCACTGCAATCGCACCCATAGCACCGAAAACTCAAGATTCGCAACCACAAGCCACCACAAAAGCCCCAAATCACCACCACCACAAACAAATGCCGACCACCACACCATTATCTGCACCGCACCATAGCCACCGCCACCTAGATCCATCGATCGGCCAAATCGCTCACATCTCTCGGCCAAATCGTACTACAGCAACTATGGGCGGAGGGGTTGAACCAGCGGTGATTTCACATGCGGCGGCGCGGCATTCTCACTTGGTTTCACAGCACGTAGCGGCGCTCCCTTTCATCGTAACACAGCGGCTGAGCCACTCTCGTCACTGTTGCTCTATGATCGGCGTAGCTCTCATCGCCTTCGCTTGGGTCAAGCTCGTCTGTAGAGAGAGAGAGGGGAGTCGTTTGTAGAGAGAGAGAGAAGACAGAGACGAGGGAAGTATGAGGAAAATTGATTAGTGTTTGTGATAAAAATTGTATAATTGATATTTAATATTTAAAAATAAAATATTTGATTTTGGAAAGATGAAACTTGAGATCTGATTTTGGAAATGGAATATTGAAAAGTAAGGTTTTGAGTAATTTCCACTTGATTTTTTAAGTGAAATTCGAAGTCAAATTAAAAGAATAATTCTTGGTGTACATAATTTTTAGTACAGAGAGGTTACATGTAGCATGTCCCTTAATAAAAATAGTTTTATGAAAGAGATTTTTCAGTGTTATTGAATGAGTGACGAGAGCGTATGAAAATTCCGAACAACTTCTAATTACCGTTGATTCATTCTGCAAATTTCGATTCAAGAATGGCTCTCCACTCCCTTTTGTGGAGAAGATACTTTAGTAAGGTTCTTGACTTTTAATTTGGTTGATAATTCTAACTGGGTATTGGACATAAAAGAGAGCGTGGTTTATCAATTCCATTATCTCAATCGTTTTCAATGCCATCTAGACTCTGTTTGGCTAAGCTTAAAAAGTTTGAAATTATCATGAAAATTCACTTAGTCCTTTATTATCAAAAGTCAAAACGAATTAATATGAAACATAATAGGTTTGGACAGTAATCAAACTAACCACAGAAAAAGAACAGTTCGATTTCGACAATAAAACAGTATCCGATGCTTGCATGTTAAATGTTAAATTGGACGAAGTCCAATGATCAAAAGTACTCGTCGAAATCCAGGAACACATCACTCAAGAACCGCATTATGATATGTATTTCTCTTGTTGCTCTTGAAGGAGCCTAGCAGAAGATTTGGCATCCAAATAAAGAGTACCAACTTCTTCGAGATCCGTCTGCAAAACAGATACATAAAAGCTGAGCAACTATTCTTACTATTAGAATCCACAACAAACTAATATACAAGTACCTTGCAAATATCATCGCGACCATTCATTTTAGCAACTATGCTGGCTGGTGATAACAGCTGGACTGCATGCCTGATGTAAAATGCGATATGGATTTAAATTGAAGGAATAAAGTCACAAGAAGGGGGATATAAATCAATATTTTTTTTTTTAAGTAAAACCTCAAGGATGCTTGCTGTCCAATCTCTCCAAGATAAGCCAGACTTTCCTCGTCTATCTGCAGCTCTTCGACTTGTGCTCTGATAGCTAATATCTGCCATTGCATCAACAAAAGAATTTATTGAATAGCAGATGTAGATTAGAGGCCTCGGGTTTTTTAATGCAATAGAATAAATTTCTCTATACCTGTATCATTTCAGCTGGACCATAGGTTTCAGTTCTTATTATAACCAACCGATCTAGTAAGTCGACTGGTATGCCATGAGGACTACTCATGTCCGTTCCTCTGCAAAGAAATGTTTTTGTCTTTTAGCATTTTAAGAGAGAAAATGAAGCTGTTCGGAAAGTGGGAATTCCAAGGAGATGATACGGATACATGCAACTAGAATAATTACATTTCAGTTGTAATATATGTATATAATGGTTTATATACACATGATGCGATGAGATATGATTGAATCAGAATTTGTTAAAAAAAAAAAAAGGTTATTTGCAATAATGTTATTTGCATCAACAAACAAGGTTAAATACATCGTTTGTGCATTTTAGTTTTGTTAAAGCTACAGTTCTAATTTCACTAGATTTTAGAATGTATTTTCATATAAATAAATGGTTTCACCCGTTATTTTGTATGTTGAAAGCTGTAAATTATTTTCATATAAATGGTTTCACCCGTTATTTTGTATGTTGAAAGCTGTAAATTATAAAGAAGGCAAAGTAAAGAACAGTGGGAAATACTGGAGCAAGTTCTCAATAAAATCCGCTATAAACCACTAGGCATGGTTAATGGTCTCAGTACAAGGGGACACATTGTTGGTACAAAAATTAAAGCAGAAAATTGAACCTTCATGCAGTTTTAGAGGATCATCTTATACAAACATATATATCAATGAAGATCAGGTAAATTCATCAAGTTAGGACTAAACATCAAATAATTCCAATATTGACGAACATGTATAAAATGGATTTAGTTGCTCAGTTTATAAAACAAAATAAGTGCTAGTTTCCCAATAGATAAAACATTCCCCAAGAGAGAAACTACCGAATAAGACAATAATTATTTGATGGTTCGACACCAGAAGTAATTATAATATCGTATAAAGCACAACAGAAGAGTTCTGTTTTTCGATGTGTGGACCCACCCAAGAAGTGAAAATTATTTTCTTTATGAACCTTGTGAAACATGCTTGGGGTAATTTTTGTGGAAACAATTTCTAACGGATTGTTACCATATGTATCCACTACAGTAGCAGAAGACCCTTTCAAGGGCAAGGACAAGTGATGCAGAAGCTATTAATTGGTTGGTCAACACTATCGGAGTTCAGAAGCCGAGACATCATACATCAACTACATCGAGTTTTTTAATTGAAACTGGTGTCCATTGATAAAGTCATCGCAGAAATTAGTTGAAGTTTGAATGCAAAAAGTTAGATTTATTGGTCTTTTAATTAAGCTCAGGAATTGAGGAACTTCCTGGTAATTTGTAAGCAGTAATTTTAGTCCACAGGATTTTCACCATTACTTGAGTCTTCGTTAAACTAAAATTTGTTTCAAAATAATTTGTTAGTTATAAGATGGCTCAAAACCCACCCATTGAGTGCCCTTCGTGAGGCTTATGACTAGACCTACTTAGGTGGCTGAGGTGTGTGCTCGCTTATGTTGCCATTTTTGGCATTTTATTACTGGCATCAAGTTATTGAGCTATTTTTTTATAGCTTTAGAGTGTTTATGGGTGCTTTTATTTGTTTTTTATGCCTTTACACTGAGAAGGAGAGGGGGAAGGGGAAAGCAATACTGCTAGTGTAAGATGATGACAAAGGAGAAAGATGGTGGATGATAATTGGGGAATCGAATAAAATGATTTTCTTAAGGATTTTGTAAGTAGTGATAATATAGGAGATTTCTGGACTATCTCTACTACTAGACTTAGTAGAAAAACTATTTCTTATTCTGTTAGAACAAGCACTCAGAGTCTATAAATGCTAACTCAATGCACTTCCCAAAAGTTACTGTTCAGCCACCAAATTTTCCTTTTCTAGACCTGATTCAAGCTTCTTAAATTTCACAGATTCACACTTCATTTGCGTATGATAGGATATAACATATACTTCTCTTATTAAGTATTAGAACAAATAAATAAGGAAAAATAATCCGAAGAGATAATGATTTTATATTGCATTCTTCAACATTTTACACCAAGAAATTGTTAATTAATTCTCTTCTTCATATTCTTTTTTTGTTTGTTGTGAGGGTTAGGGGTGGGGTGGGGTGGGGGTAAATTAAACGACTGGGTCTACATTTTGGCTTCTGTAACGACTCGAGTCTCTATACCCAAACCGTTAAATTATGTACTGTCCGCTTTGGGTAGGCATATGCCCACTTACCCCTTTACGACTTTCTATCGCGTCCCTCAAGATTCAAACTCAAGACCGCTGCCTAATAAAAGACTTGAATCTCTTAAAGCGGACAGTACTAGACCGTTAACTTACGTACTGTCCACTTTGGAAGGGCCCTCACGACTTTCTCTCGTGTCCCTCGAAATTCGAACTCAAGTCCTCTGCCTAATGAGTGACTTACATTGAATCCTAGTACCAATTGCCTCATCATTCGCTGAAATCAAAATATCTGCAAGATCATGGTCACAATTTGTAGGAATTTAAAAAGTGATACACTCTCGCAGGGCCATATATTCTTTGTGCAGATCAACGATAATTATAATATCGAGAACCTCGTGTAAATACCATAGAATAAGGTTTTATCTTGATCCTATTCCATTCCAAAAATGAAAAGTTCGACACAATTGGAATTTCTTTTTGGAAATTGGATGGCCAATTGGTACCAAAATTCAACTTAAGTCTCTCATTGGGCAGAGATCTTAAGTTCAAATCCTAGAGGACGCGATAGAAAGTCATGAGATGGAAAGTGGGCATAGGTCCACCCAAAGCGGACAGGACATAAGCTAACGCTTGCATTTTTTGTAACAACCAACGTCTCTATTCCCAAACCGTTAGCTTACGTACTGTTCATTTTGGGTGGACATATGCCCACTTACCACCTCAAGGCTCCCAATTGGTACTAAGATTCAACTTAAGTAAGTCTCTCATTAGACAGAGATCTTGGATTCGAATCCCGAGGGACACGATAGAGAACAGTGAGGGGGTAAGTGGACATATGCCCACCCAAAGCGAATAGTACGTAAGTTAACAACTTGGGTTTAAAGACTCGGGTCGTTTCACAAATTGTTAAGATAATCAAAGGAAGTATTTAAACAAATAGCAAGAGTGCATCACTGTACCTGACATTACAAATCCCTCGGTTTGTCGCAAAAATTACTATTGGAGATAAGGAACTCTCTAAAGCACGATTCAAGTATGAAAAGCACTCCATGTCCAGCATATGCACCTATGTTAAGCTTAGCGTGTTAAAGGAAGATATCTGCATACAATTCAAGGAGCTAAATGAATGGGTTTACAAGAAAAAAAGTACCTCATCGATAAATAATACACCAGGAACAAGTTCTGCTACACCTTCATCTATATAACGGTTAACAACCTGCAATCAATTAATTGTATAAGTGCATGATGATTCAAAAATTCTGCAAATATATAGTTTCTGATAATCCAGAAGTGGTTCCATGACATAATATACACCTGTTTCAGGATTCATTAATAAGAGATCACAACCGTAGAAAGTATACAAGAGTTCCATTGAAACGTGATATATGTACCTTATTTATTTCTTGCCGTAGCTTGTCAGTAATTTCTGTTTTCCTGGGCTTCATCATCTGACCCATCAGGGACAATATATCTTGTCCACCTTGAGGTCGAGCATTTGCAGCATCAAGATCATGTAATGTAACATCCTGATAAGGCGACAATATTTAGATAAGAGAACCGGACATTCAACAAACGTTTGAAACATTTACCTTCTCCCTCTATGCATTATTCTCTTGATGAAACCACACCAACGTAGTAAAGCTCATTACGAGAATCACCACATACTATCCCAAAAATATGTTAGGACATATAACTTCCGCCCTCTAATATGTTACGTCACCACAAGCCATAATAGCTAACTTGAAATAATTCTTCTCCACATGGAAAAAGGGATACACAAGGCATAAGCATGAACTTCAGAAATTACCCTAATGGATCGAATCATGTGTTGATATAAAATCTAGATGAAGAAGGGAGCACGGGAAGCACATACAAGATAGGTAAAAAAATTGATCTATTTAGAATCAAAAGGTTTAAGAAATCAAATTAGGCACAGGTCTGCAATCCAGAATCTCAACTAAAATCACACATATGATGAAATTAATGATTTAAGAAAAAGGTCTATACACAATGCTCAAAACACCTGAAACTAGAAGTAAACATAACTGAGGCATTGGGATACTAACGAAGTTCTTTTTGTGTGTGAACTCTCAACTATCTAAAAACGCCAATGAGAACTACAATAATTTAATAAAACCATATTGCAGAAAACAGAGACACACCTGAACTATCTCCTTCTTTTTGTGAACCTCCCCTTTAGGAAGTGGAACATATTCTTCTGCCTCGAGATCAAATTCTGTTGCAAAAGCATCACTCCTTCCCACCCTTTTAACTGCTCCACTATTTGCTTCAATGTATATAACATCACCAACCGCTACCTGGAGGTTTTTATAGTATTAAAACTATGGCTAGGAAATGTAAACGGTAAATTTCATAAGTAAAATAAGCATGCTGAAGATAAGATATCACAAGTTATTCAAACATCATCCTCTAGAATTGGTTCACAATGTAATATATAAATAAACAAATGACATTTAGGAAGTTCCTCTTCATAAGACAAGAAACTTATTTAACCCCTGTTTGGTAAAGATTAAAACCAGATTTTTAATATATTTTGATAAAAGTTGATGTAATGTGTGGTTGAAAAGTTGTGGATCCTATAAAATATAGGGTTAAAATTAATTGTTGACTTTAACTTAGATTTTAATCAATGTTTTTTGCAGTACCAAACATGAGCTTAGGAAGTTCCTCTTCATAATGACAAGAACCTAAAGCGTAACATTTGGTGAAACACAATATAAGGTTAAACCAGAGAATTTTTCCTAACATGAAAGCGGCTACTGATGATCTCACCTTTTCCTTAATCAAGGCATCATATATTGTTGGGTCCAGCTTCAATTGTTTTGTACCTTTAACAGTTTTCAAACCAATTATAACATGGCTTATACTTTTACCATATCCACCTGTCACACTCTCAGTTTCTTCAGGAGATAATTCAGTCACCTACAGTACAAGCAGCGGCCAAGAGTTAAGAGACTGAACGAAGCAAATAAAGTAAGTCAAAAAATCACAAAATTTTCAAGAACCCAAAAATAGATCCTGATGACGAGTAACTTGCCTCCCCTTCATAAACATCCTTGTTCTCCTTAATACGGAGGCCAATAGCACGTCGAAAATTCTCCATTAGAACCTCTGTCTTCTTTACTTCAGATGAATACACTTCTGATCCAACCATTGGGCAGAAAGGAACCTATATATATTTCAATTAAGTAAGAGAAGAATACGATACCAGTTAATAAGCATTATCACACTCAATTCGGTAACAGAAAAATAAAGGTGGAACGAATCACAACAATGAAGACTGAAATGCAAGAAAGAATTCATGCTAACAAAACCTTGCTACCAAGTTCTTGGGAAATTCCAAGGGCAAGAGCAGTTTTTCCAGTACCAGGAGGACCAGCAAGTAATAATGCACGTCCAGCCATCTTCTTTTGACGTATCATATCCACGACAAGACCAGAAGCTTCCCTGGCAGCTGCTTGACCCACAAATCCAGCAGCCAGTGGTATTGCATTTCCATTGGGCTACAAGAATAAGTAGAAAAAAAATGAAATCAATAGACATTCTATATATATATATCATCGCTCAATCATTTGAAGGCCAGTAACAGACCCTGGACAACCCATTACAACAATGACTAAAGAAAGAATCGATCCTCTTTCTAATAGTACAAATAAAATAGACAATAAAGATTAAATCTTTAAACTTCAATAAAGTTCTTCTTCTGTTTCTTCTATTTATTTTCCTAATTTAGCAATGCTTACACAAAAACAAACAAAGAAGAACAAATTTTATTCTGGCAAAATTGTTTTTTTTTATTTTTTTATAATTGGCTTAAATATTTCAGCGTTGAAGGAAACACAAGGCCCCATTCACAAATAACGTTTTCTTCAGAAGCCATGAAACCGAAAAACTATAAGCACCGGTATAACACAAAACAGAAAAACCCTAAACCCTTTAAAACCCACAAAAATTAAATATTTAGAAAAAAAAATTGTCAACCGAGGCAAAAAAAAAAAAAAGGAAACATGGCATATTTGTGAGGAGAAAAAATCAAGTACCCAAAAAAAATATACACTATAAGAATCAGAAAAAAATGGAGTAGAAAAATAGAACAAGTTACCTCGAGGCCGAGGCCTTTGATATGAGTATGAGTTGCAATTCTCTGCTTCTTAGTGGTGGATTGTACTTCTTCTATCTTCATTCTCCTTTCCTTATTTCTTTCTTCTTCGTTTTCAATTCTTCTTTGTTCAGTAATTTCTCGTTTTTTGTCTGCGAAAGCTTCCCTCGCTGCTGGTGCTGAAGGCGGAATGGCGGAATCATAAAGAGAGAAATCCGCTTGAACTTCAGTTTATATATTTTCACGAATTTGTTAAAATAACCCTTTCATTGTGAAAAAAGTGGGAAAAGGCCTTTTACTTAAGGAAATATTAGTGATGGGCTTCCCAACCTTAGCCCCTGGAGATTAAAATCAAAATTTTTATTGAATTTTGATAGAAGATGATGAAACATGTGATTAAAAAGTTATGGATTTCATAAAATGTAGGGTTAAAATTAATTGTTGATTTTGACTAAAATTCAAATCTTGATTTCAATTTTCACCGGCTAAATCAGTGTGATTTTGGATTTTCAATTTGAAAATAAAAGGTTTTGGAACCTAACTTATTTAAATATGTAAACTAAATCTCACGTGATAGACGTAGGGATGTCAATCAGGCTTGTCGACTCGGACGACATGTGGCTAAGCCCGTAAAAAGTCCAAGACAGCTCGACTTGCAGCTCAGATCAAACATCAATTCCCGATGAATGCCCACCCTAAGCTAGCTAAGCCACACAGGGCCGGCCCGAGTAGCAAGCTAAAATGGCCCGTGACATGGGCCAAAAATGACTGCTTGCTGCTAGCTACTTGTCGAAGTATGCAGCAGCAGCTGCTTACTGGGCTGCATGAAGGGAAAAAAACGAGCTGGCTCGATAAATTCTGAGCCTAAAGCCCGAGTCAACCCTCAATTTTTCGTCCGAGCTTTGGTTCGACTAGGCTTAGGCCAAAAAAGCCCAAGCAGCAAACTTCGACAGCTCGAGCCGATTTGACTCGACTTGTTTATGTTCCACGATAAACATAACTGTAGATATTAAAACGGCATGTTACTTTTACGTGACCTAAGATTGACTGCGAAACTCTTAAACTATTTAAGATTTTAGTTTTAGGTCACGCTAAAATTTCACATTGACAATTTTCATGTGAGAGATTTAAATTCAAATAATTAAATAAATTGAGGATTCAGAACCTCTCTTTTGAAGCCAAGCTACATGAAAGGTTGAGGAGTCCAATTTTAATTTTTTTCTATTTAAATTGATTAAGTGAAGAAAGCCTTTTTATAAATTGTTATATGTTATATAAATCACTTGCTAACATTATGCCCTAATTTGAATGGATTTAAAATCATATCTCTTTATAGATTTTAATAAAAGTTGATAAATACGTGATTGAAAAAACGTGGATCCCACAAAATGTTTACTTAAATTAATTGTTAACTTTGACTTAGATTAAAATTTTGATTTTAGTCCTTACCAAACATTGCCTATATATAATTCCAAAATACTATTATGATAAATGACTTCTTTCAATTAATTAAAATTGATCTCTAGTATGTAGATATTATTTGAGGAGCTGGGATTAATAAATACAGAAGAGACTGTGTGGTGTAATTGCCAGTGCTAAAATAATACAGATAACAATCTTGTTCTATTCCAATCTTTAAGAAAATTTTGAAACTTTTGCATGATTTTTTACTTAATACTCTATTTTTCATTTCAACCTAGTAAGAGATCAAACTATATGCAAACATTCTGAAAAATCTACTGCATCTTTGTATAAATACAAGAACTCTTCAGTTTGCAGATTGTTGATTGTAGTCTCATTTGATTTGGTTCTGATCATCATCCGCCACTAAATGTTTCTCGATTTTCATCTCCTGTTTGATGAAGCTGAGGACCTTTATAGGACGGCGTTGCAGTTTGATTCATTTGAGGTTACCTTGTCTAATTTAAGGTGACTTGGTTACTCATTTGATTCTGATTGGTAACAGCACGTCGCCTTCTCCATCTCAGGAACTCAACGAGAACAGAACTTCCACACATTGCTGCACCAAAACCCGCAAATGTTGAGAGAAGAATTGATACAACTGGTCGCACATGAACCTACAAGTTGCAAAGTAACAAACTCGGATAGTAATACAAAGATGTTTGACAATTGACATATAATAACCAAATACAGTATTTAGTTCTTGAAAGTAGATTAAACGAGAGAGTTTCTGTTGGTCCTTACCAAGGAGTAAAAGATATGAGCAGAGAGAACCACAAGGGCAAACTGAATTGATGCATATACCCAGACGAATCTTCTCTCGACTACATATATAAAAAAGGTTCGTAATAATCATGAATAGAAACAAGTTCTAATATAGAAAATTTTAGTTTGGCATGACGAATTCATAATGAATTCTTTAAGACAATTAACCATATTAGTTATTCCATTCGGAACTAAATTTGCACATACCCATAGTTGAAGAGGTCAAAGACGACAGAAGACCAAGTAAACAAGAAAACGGAAGCGATATGGCAATTGCACCTGTACCCATTCTATGAACCTGCAAGTAGACTAAATCATAAATGAAAAGCCAACCTGCAGATCTCAATCTAATGAAAAAGCTGTTAACCTTACCAGCAGCTGCTCAAGAAAACAGAAGTAGGCCAGCATACCGACAATGACAAGAATGGGCACTTCTTGCCAAACTCTGTTCCACAAAAAAAAAATGTATGCTTCAGGCAACAGTCTATTCATACTGTCCATATTTCATTGCTAAGGGGCATAACATGTTTGAGTTCTTGAATTTGCTAGGAAAAAAAAGGTCAAGGAGCAAAGTGAGACCGGTTTACTGCACGACCCACATGACACAAAACTAAGAAGC
The DNA here is from genome assembly GCA_035079005.1 of Fraxinus americana. Lineage (NCBI taxonomy): Eukaryota > Viridiplantae > Streptophyta > Magnoliopsida > Lamiales > Oleaceae > Fraxinus > Fraxinus americana. The sequence goes on along the minus strand of CM068720.1, from coordinate 4,740,368 downwards.
TAAAAGATAGTACTGCTTGAAGACGGTAGAATGATGTTTATATGTTTTATAGCCATAGAAAAGTTCTCTAAGTGTATCTCTGATAAAACTCACACTCAGAATTTAATACTAAAACTTGCACTTGCCTGTATCCATTGATTTCCATATGTCCAAAACTAGTTGCTCCAGTATTGCGGTTTATAGTACTTTGGATACGCAGAAGTGTGACAGGTAGATTTTGAACTTCTTGCTTGCAAACATCACACGTCTTGTTACCTTTTATGCTAAACCATTTTATGGCACATTCTTGATGAGCCAAAGCAAGTTCACCTTTGCAGCTACATTCCATCTTAAGCGTCTCTCCACCTTCACATAGTTCAACAAAGCAAATTCGACAAACAGCCTCTTCTTCTGGTATATCTTCACCATCATCTTCATTATTCTCTGATTTCATGAGGTTATCAATAGATAGAAGCAACATCGTCATAAATGGGCAAAAAAGAACAAATCTCCATTAACTTTTTTCTATCCGACTGCTATAAAAGCTTATTTTGCAACTTTAGCAGTCAAAAAGGCACAAAATGTTGAAATCTGCTAGTGAGGTTAGGTAAAATGTAACAAGAAAGGCTAGTGGAGCATATGGATACTGGGCATGTGCTTTACTAACCAAATTTGACATGCAAATGCTTCTATCAGTTCTATAACAATGTTCGTTATAGAAAAAAGTGTTCTGATGCTCTATGTATATGTAGAAGTATAAATAGCTTCAAGTGTCCAATGACCTTTACTGTAAATTATGGCACTGGTAGACAAAATTACCAGATTCTCCAGGTGCAGTCACTGTCGACACTTCTGAAATGCCATCCTTCACTCGAGGAGTTGAGGGGATCACACGAAAGAAAGAATCAAGTTTTCGAATGCTTTTGTCTTTGTTGAGGTCTGGGACAGAAAGTGACCTGGACATGTGCCGCTGAGCAACTTTTGTCTACAAGAAACAGTCATCAATATGAACATTTTAATCTATAAGCCAAACAATTAGACTAGTTAGCTGTATGAAACTTGAAAAGAAACGAAAAAGGAAAAATAACAGTTATCAAGTATCCTCAGGATATTACCGTTGAATGTTTTGGCTCCAGTTAATGTCTGCATTTACCAATTATCTAGTTCTACTACCTCTCCATTAGCCCCCTCTTAGTGAAAACAAGGGAAAATCATACATTTTGTAGTTAAAAGTTTTCAGCATTAATGAATTAACATAACTAGAATGGCAAAATTACAAATATAACAATATGATTAGTTTAGTAGCCTTGTTTTTTTCTTTTTTCAGAAATTAGATGCTAGAGGTCTTTTACATGGTCATATTCACTCCACTTGCTATACAAGTATGCTGAAATCAAGTGCCATATACGTGTTGGAGTATGATTCAAATCCTCATAAAAGTTTTTCCCAAATAATTACATCAAGGGTTAAAGAACTTACCTCAAGGGCTACAGAACTGTTTATACTTCCATCACGGACAGAGTCTGGATTTGAATGTACAATTGGAGTTACAGGTAAGGATTTTGTCCTCTTCATGCGAGGTGTAAAAATTTTTGTTAGTGACCATGACCTTGGTATGGAAGGATTCTCTTGCGTCCTGGTAGTTGATGAACCTGAATCAAGGTTGGAAGTCTTTTCTGTATCAGAATTAGAACTCCGGTACTTGAAGCTTAGTCTTGGCAGCAAATTCTTGATGGATGGTTTGGCTTTGGACGAGGAGGGATAAGGAGATCCACTTACAGTTACTTTTGCATCAGAAGGGCTAGGAGTTAAAAGGAAGTTAACTCTTTTGGGAGTGGGAGTGGGAATGGGAATGGGAGTAGGCGTAGGAGGCATCTTTATTTGAACAAACTCTTGATGGGATACCTCCAATGTTCTGCTAGGTATCTCCAAGAAAAGGTTCGGTTTCTTCCAATGTTTAACGTTTGATGTTTCTCCCATCATCCCAGAGGATTTCTCTTCCTGAAAATGGAAAGCGCTTGGTTAGTTATTCAAGTTGTCGATCAGTAAATATTGTAGGCATCCAAAAGTAAATTTACTGATAAGCAGATGAACTATAAGCATTTACAGAAACATGCACGCTAGGACACAGATATCATGAGTAATCATTCTATCTGTAAACCGCACAAAGCTATAATAATATTACAGTGTAGTAATCAACACCAAAATACATGTATTATCATTTTGCCATACTAACAGATTCTCCAATAGTTCTTCTTGTAAGACCCTTTCTCCTCGACTTGCTCAATTGGAAAACTCTCACATGTGCGTAAGCTTTCTCAATCCGGCCAGTCGAGATTATAATGAAGTATTTCTATCTGCGAAGCACATCACCATCCGCGTGGTGTCAAATTCACACAGTTTGAATAAATATGAATTTATCCCCTTAAAGAACAGAGAGATTGGAAATGTTGTTTGCGACGCATTGCCAATAATTATTGGCATTTCCATTTTCAAATACAATAATACTATATGATATTTGCCAATAAACAGATAAGACCTAAACTAATTTTCCATCTGATCCTTTAAAAATAAATGCAGAAGTTAATTCTTTACTGCAGAGATTTCCCATTGAAAAACAAAAAAAAAGAAGAAGTATTTTGTGAAGTTCAGAAATCAAGCATCAGAAGATGCCTTTTCCAAGTGTCGGATCTTTCCCATGTGAAGCGGGACTAGAGTGTCAAACAAGACTCTCCGTTCTACCCGAAATTCTTGAAAATGACAAAGAACAAAGCCCATTTGTCATCTAAGCTTTTAGATGAGTTGGTTCGACCTTAACGTGCCTCAGATATTGTGTTGAACCATCCACTTTTAAACGAGGCAGTTCAATTTCACCTCAAAATTTAGTTGAAAGAAGTAATAAAGTAGTAAATGAGCGAAAATTTTCAATAAAATCATGTTTACACGCCAAATAACCATAGAAGGAGCATTCAAGAGACGGTATATTGATCCATGGCAGTTAAAAGTCATAAATAGAGCAAAAAAGCAACTGCAAAACCAAGTAAATAAACAAATTAGAACCGAGTGATCGAAGACAGACAACCTGCTTCTAATCATGACAACTAATAATACTAATTTACCTTTTTTTTTTCTTCGTAGATGTTCCACGAGAAAGCAATGATTCATTTCGCATATAAACAAAAATGAAGAAAGAGCAAATATTTACCTCAGGAATTGAAATTGAAACTTCTCCTTCATCCATCTCAGTTGTGGACTCGTTCTTGTCTTCACTTTTCATCATCACCACCACCACCTAAACTGTTAAACACACTACCGTCAAACAAACTCTTAAAGGAAAAGCAGAAGTATATTTTCAGAGAGCGAGAGAGAGAAGTGTGAAGATGATGTTTAAGTATTGTGAAATTCTGATGAATGAAGTTAATTCTTTACAGTTTACATTTATTGATAGAGGCAAGGAAGGTAAGGAGGGATTGGTGAGGACGGGAAGGTGAGGGGGTATTAATTTCGTATTTCTATATACATGTTGTAAGCCTTACATCGTATATAGATAAGATATACTTAGCCCCTGTTTGGCCCCATTATTTAACATTTTTTATAGTTGAAAATTTTTTGAATAGTGATTGATGGAAGAATATGTGGTGAAAAAGTAATGAAAAGTTTTAGATTTGTATGTAATATTATTTTATTTGATGAATGTGTGATTCTAATGAAGAGAGGAAAAAATTTAGTGTAATGTAATTTAATTTAATGGGGGCCAAACAGGGGCTTAGTCCCTTTTTGAGCCACATTATTTTTTTTACTCTCATTCTTCTACTCATTTTTAATTACATATTTTTCAATAAAATAATATTTTTCATCACATCCATAACTTTTTTTTTTCAACCACATATTCCACATCACATCAATCAAAAAAATACATTCTTGGAGCAAAAATGTGCACCAAACAGGGACTTAGAAAGATATTGTCCATCTGAAATTGTTCTTTTATCCACTTGCTGATGTGGCAAGAGAAAGTGGGTAAGATAAGACTCCCTACTGTGGGTACTGTGGATATGAGAACATTTCTGATTGTCCATCTACCCATTGTGAACACGGAGTCGTGTAAAATGATTTAGACTAGTATAGTACTAATATACCATTTTCTAGTGACGGAATCTTTGAACATGGCATAAATTACAGAGAACAAGAACTCAAAATTCAATAATTATAATTCGATGGAGTGTTTGATTTGTAAAACTACAAATTCTTGCGAAGGTTTGGATGAATGGATTGTTTTTTCGAATTCTGCTTGAGAATAAGATGAAGAGAACATGAAGGATTGAAGATAGGCGTAACTAATTTTTTTAGTGAATAGCGGAGAAAATCTCTCTAAGGTCGGTAATAACACATCACACTTTGTACGTGTAAATAAGACATGATTAAAAAGGTGTTACTTGTCATGAACACAAACAAGTTTGAAATAAGTTAGATCGGTATAATCTAACACACCGTGGTCCACATTTTGTACAAGCATAGTGAAGTTCGGCGGTTTGATCCGTGTTACGGGTCAATTTCGAAATATTCTTGAATCGAGTAGTGGTCCACGATCCATGTGAACAAATCTTTTACAGTCGATATAGGAATCCCTTTCCCTGATACAAGAAGAGTTGTAACACAAAATGTATATAGTTGCTCCGTCCCTAAATTTGGGGGTCGATCCGATCCTATTGAACCCTTGAAAGGTTTCTTGAGCACTGAAAAGAAAAAAAGCATAGTGATTGATTTGAGTGATTGGAGCAATCCATTCCATGGGAAGAAATAGATAACCATGTGGTCATATGTGTCAACCACTTTTGTTGGCTATCCAAGATTGTCAAATGGTGGGGCATTGAACATGTGTGCTGCATTATGCTAGTATGAAAAGGATGACCCGCATCCTTAACAGCCCCCACCTGTCCTGCCCTGTGCCTTGCTTTGGTTTAGATAGTGTTTATTTTTAAGTTCATTACCATGCTTTGCTATTTTAATATTTGGGTAGGCAGTCCTTTCAGTTTCAAGCCTAACCGGAATGAACTCGTCTTAAAATATCTAATTTGATAAAGTTCCAATTCAGTTATGTAAAATCGGGTCTCATAATCTAGCAAGGAACTAGAAACTTATTTCTCATTAGGGTCCGTTTGATTGTAAGAGTGAAATTTGGGTGGAAAGAAAATGAATTCTAAGAAATTGAATTGTCTAAAATTGGTTTCCTGGGAATTGTCAATTAATTGTGTTTGATTGGTATAATTTTTCACCTGAAAAATGTTGAAATTTTGGATATTTTGGTATTCATTTGACTTTATTTTTTATGAAAATTATCCATTAAAGTGAATTTTTTTTTTTTTCAATTGTCCATAGAATTTGTTTTCATTGCTAACAAAAAAAAAAAAAAATAAATAACCTGGAAAGCCAATTTCCACCAAATTGGTGGAACAATGTGTTCCACAAAACCAAGGAAATGATTTCCATGACAAATTTTAATTATCAAACAACACTTTTTGGAGAAGATGGAATTTTATTTTCAATTTTCATGAAAAATCCTCCAAATCAGACAGACCCTTATAATAATTACGCCGATACTTTGTGATCTTTACTGTCTTTCTCTGCATGCACCTCTTTTTTCCTTAAGAGTTAAAAAATGCCCTCATTTTATAATTAACAATATCTCTAGCCTTTTCTTTTCCCGAATCAATAATTTCAAGTTAGGGTCCGTTTGATTGCAAGGGTGAAAAATTGGTGGAAAGAAAATGTTTTACAGGGAATTGATTTTCTTAGAAAATATTTTACTGGGAATTGTAATTAATTGTGTTTGATTGGTATAATTTTCCATGGAAAATGTTGAAAGTTTGGTGTCCATTTGGCTTCGTTTTTTATGGAATTTGTCCATTAAAATAATAATTTTTTCTACCATTGTGTCTAAAATGTGTTCCAATTGTAAAAAAAAAAAAAAAAATTTTGAAAAAAAAAAATTTGCCATACCGAATATTCTTCGTTTGACTTTGTTTTGTATGAAAGTTGTCAATAAAAGTGAAAATTTTTTTTACTATTGTATCTAGAATTTGTTCCCATTGCAAAAAACAAAAAAAAACAAAAACAAAAAAAAGGTGGAAAATGTTTTCCCACCTATTAGGTGAAAAAATATTTTCCACCATTTGTGCATCAAAGGGTTGTACCTAGAAAAAGAGAGGAAAACATTTTCTGTGGAAAATTTCGCATATCAAACAGTCAAAAAACTACACGAATCAAACGGACCCTTAGAGATAAATTTTATATCTAAGTTGATTTATTTTGGTTTGAAATCTCATATCTAAATAAATCAATTTAAATATGAAAATCAAGCACCGCCCAAGTCGGTCATTAACAACATCTGCTCTAGTCACCACCCACCATACATGTTTTGTGCCTTGTACGAAGTGAAAGTCGTATTTCTTTTTTTTGGTGGGTTGAGTTGAAGATGGTGACAACCGACGATAGTGGTCGTGGTGGTAGCATTGACAAACGATGGTGTAGAGTGATATTAGATGACTACATGATGAGTCTTGGAACAAAGAACATTCATTGTAGTACGGAAAAATAAAAAAAAGAAACCCGAAAAAATTCTTTCACTCTCGTCATTCTAATTTTTTAAGGAGGTGATTCAACATAATGAAAAGAGTAGGTAAATGTTTCTAATAAAGTTTGGCGGTTCCTATTTGTGCAAAATTTGTTTGACAAGAAACACAATTCATATTATATTGACAAAACACGTTCAAGATAAAAAAATATAATTAAGCGAGTGGCTGTTTATGGTGTGTTCGGTAGAGATTAAAATCGGATTAAAAGTGAAAAATTAGCCGTTATTGTTGACTTTTATTAGACAAGTGAGACCCAATAATATCTATATTTTCAATTTTAATTGAATTTAAGCTTGGCCAAACATGCTCTTAGTCTCATCTAAAGATCATTACCTTATAATTATTTTAATATTGAATTTATCTAAACTTTTTAATTGTATCAAGTGGTGACCAAACTTTGATCGGGGCGAATGGATCAATTACTACTCGAGAATATATAGCTCATGGAAATGTTTAACATTCTAGAAGAAGGAAGTGGGCAAAAAGGAAAAGGCTTTTGTCCCACACAAAAGTAGTGGTGGGAGAAACTATGATAATTATCATGTCAAGGTCGTACCATGCACTTGAATTTAATTTTACTTGTAGTGAGAAAGATGAGTATAATGCATATGGCCCATCACACCAAATTTATTCTCAATTTTAGACAAGATTTAACTCAAGAAAGTACTACTAATGGTGGTTAGAATTGAGAATTACTTTTTTTTGAGAGTAAATCATTTCTTACTAGTATATTTAGCATGCTTAGCTAAACAACTTGCTTAAATTTTCTAAAAGAGATTTGATGAAGATTATTAGAAGTTAGACAAACTATTGAACTCTTAAGGATATGGTCGCGTAAATAGAATTACCTTCTTCTCGTAGAGATAGATTTGCTTTCTTTTTGTTTGTTTCTTTCACTTTTTGTCCGTCTCAAATTATATGTCAATTTTCTAATTGAGAGTATAGATATTTTTTTAATTTTATAATATGACCCTATTTAATTTGTTCTGTTATTGATAAATAATAAATAATCCTATTTAAATTACTCCATCCATCACATTTATATAAATTGGTCTTATTTTTCACATGTATTAAGAAATCTTACTTAACCTCTGTTTGGTGAAGATTAAAATCAATTTTAGATTTTGATGAAAGTTCGTAAAATATATTGTTAAAAAACTCTCTATCTCATAAAATATTTGACTAAAATTAAATAATGATTTTGACTTAAATTAAAATCTAGATTATAATTCGTACCAAACATGAGTTTAATGTTATTGAAAAAGTAATTTTTGCCATAAACTTTTCTAATTCACCCTTATTTAATTATCAACAACTAATAGTAAATTATTGTTGGAAAAAAAACATTTTTTGTATAATTTCAAGAATAAGTAGGAAAAATTAGTTATAAATAAGCAAATTAAATAAGGGTATATTAATAAATGAACAAAAAAAAAAATTCAATAAAGAAATATGACTATATGACTGAGATAAGAAAATAAGGAAATTCAGCCAATATAAATGGGACGAATGGAGTATTATTTAATGTAAGGGTATATTATGAAAAATGTAAGAAAAAAAATTATATTTACACCCAAATTAATTTACATTTTCTTGATCTGTGTGAAAATAAAAACAAGTCATTGTTTGAGTCCCATTTTTTTTTATCAAAATGTATTCTTGAACAGTGATTTGACCATATTTCAATCACACTTTTTTCAATAAAATAATGTTACAAATTAATCTAAAATTTTTCTTTATTTTTTAATCACACATTCTCAATCATAATATTATTACAAGATGCATTTTTTTGAAAAAAAAAATGGAGCTCGAACAAAGTGTAACCGTGTAAGTTTATCTTGTGAAACGGAGGGAGTAGAAATTATGATTTTTGTATTCTTGTGATGAATGGAGATAATGGTTAATTGATTATGATATGTACTCTACAAGTTCGCACTTCACATTAATGATGGAGGCAAGAAGTTAGGAAGGGGGTGAGGTGCTGACTTCGCCATCAATTTTCATTCCATTTCCCGAGTGCAAGTGGGGACTCACTTCATTTGTCACAAACCGGTAAAGATTTTGCTATTTGTACATTAAGGTCCCGTTCGGGAGGGATTAAAAGTCAATTAAAATTGAAAATATGGCCGTTATTGGGCCCCACTCGTCTAATAAAAGTCAACAATAACGGCTATATTTTCAATTTTAATCTGATTTTAATCCCTCCCACACAAACCCTAAAAATAAATAGAGTAATGCTATTCATAGTCGCTCACTGTAACAGTCGTCCTATGTGGCACACACATGACATGTAGTTATTTGATATATTAATGTGGTAGTTTTTTGATCACATTAATGTATTAAATACACATTTGACATGTGTGTGTTACATAAGACGACTGCTGCAGTGAGCGACTGCAAATAGCATTATTCTAAAAAAAATTGTACATAATGCATTATATAATATGATGTGGAGGGAAAACATTGAATAAAAAATTGATTATGTTTTAAACTGATAAATGGTAGAGTGTCAAGTGACATTATGTAATCTATTATATAAATTTTAATATACATATAGCCAGATTTATAATTTAAAAGCTACCAGGCCACTCCATTTAGATGAATAATGCTATGTAGTCCAATTGGGAAATGCAACTCCAATTTAGGTGACGCCAACCGAAATTTTAAAACTAACAAAATGCCAATGTGTCCATCCAACTAACCAACTTTAATGATTGGCATTTAATCACATTAAAATCTAATTAATTTTTAATTTGTAATGATAGTATTAAGAATACTTTAATTAAAAGTTACAAAAAGTATAATACATTGCTGTGAATAAATAAAACAACAAATCATACCAACACGAACATTTCAAACAAGACTAAAAAACAGGACTTAAAAATTCAAAACCTTGTTCATACAAGATTATGTACAAGCTTCACATATTATTTTAGCAAAACATGCCCTATCTGACAATGCTGCCAGAGCAACATTACAGAGGAACAAAACCACCCAAATTGGTAGTGCTCGCTAGCAGGCCCGACCCTGAGGCGAGACGAATGAGGCCGTCGCCTCAGGCCCAAACCTGGAAGGGGCCTAATTTTTTTGGCCCAAAAAAATTTTTTTTTTTTTTTTACTAGGCCCAGAAGTGAATTAGGATTTAGGCCCAATTCTAACCTAAACAAACACTCGCGTCTTCACACTCTCACGCTCTCTGGCTCTCTCCTTCCCGCTCGCTCTCGTCTCCACTCTCCAGTTCTCCACTTCAAAATTCATTCATCTCCTCCAACCCAAGCCGACGCCGGACTCTCCTCCAGTGCAGTCTCCTCCTCTTCTAGTCTTCTTCTTCCTGCCTTATACTTTTTCCCTTTCGAGACCTTCTCAATCAGCGAACTGCGAAGTGCGAACCATTTCATTTTTTCGAGTTCCGTTATTTCTTTGGTTCGATTAAGGGCCCAGCCTGCGATCTGCTTCATGCTGGTAGTCGTGGACCAGTCACCAGTGCCCAGTGCCCAGTGGTACTAGTCTGAACTCTCAAGTCTGCGAAGGCGTGGCGTGAGTCGCGTGACTGCGTGAGTTCTGCTTCGTGCTTTAGGGTTTGTTTCATTGTCTAATTTCGGTTTTGGGGCTTTTGTGAAACTGTGATTTGTCTAATTTCAGTTTTGAGCTGCTGAAATTGTGATTTGTTGGATTTCAGTTTTCATTGTCTAATTTCAGATTTGTGAAATTATGATTTGTCTAATTTCAGATTTGTGAAATTGTGATTTGTCTAATTTCAGTTTTCATTGTCTAATTTCGATTTTGGGGCTTTTGTGAAATTGTGATTTGTCTAATTTCAGTTTTCATTGTCTAATTTCAGATTTGTGAAATTATGATTTGTCTAATTTCAGATTTGTGAAATTGTGATTTGTCTAATTTCAGATTTGTGAAATTGTGATTTGTCTAATTTCAGTTTTCATTGTCTATAACCGGGGCTGATTGATCCAGCAATAGCAGGTGAGATTGAGCATCTTGTTGGGATGGTTTTCCCTGAAATTCGTATGCCTTTTTTCCGCATCAGTGGGGGTCCCACCACCGGAAATTTCGGTTTTGGGGCTTTTGTGAAATTGTGAATGATTCAATTTCAATTTCAGTTTTGAATGATTTGTGAATGATTCAATTTCAGGCTTACGACAACTTAAATGTGCAACGCTGGATGCTGGAATAGGGCATGATTCCACAATTTTCGTGGATTTTCTACTTCTCAAGTAAGTAATGGCTTGCTCTAACTTGATATTGAAAATGTTTGAAGCCTTGTTGGCTTATATAATTGTGGCATTGTCGGCTTGTATAATTGTGGCCTTGTCGGCTTGTATGAATGTTCATTGTAGCGTGTAGGATCAATTGCACAGGCGCACGTAGTCACTATATTGAATACTTTAATTGTGAGATGATTGTGATATTTGTTTGTTGTTCTACGCGTCAGTGTTAAGTTTGCAATACGTTGCATAATGCACGGTTGGATTTTGCTTTTACGTCGATCTCCGGGGGCCAGACACGGAGCTAGGGGGCCGCTGTTGATCTCCGTTGTCTCTTAGTTAAAACAAATTTTCGGGGGCTCCGCCCCCGAACCCCCGGCCACCCCCCCGAACTCAATTCCTGGCTACGTCCCTGCCGGGGGCCCGATTTCCGGAGTCCACCTCAGGCCCCGCCAATCACAGGACCGGCACTGCTCGCTAGTGACCAAACGCCGTCGTTTTGACGCCTGATTTTATGTTGCCATGTATGTGTATTCAAGAAATATGGAATACACATACATAGCGATGGTGTTAATGACAGTCAAATTAAGCCAACAGCGTCGTTTCGCAACCAATTTTCCTTTTTATTATTTTAAAAAAAATCGAAAAGGTGACGTTTTGGTTTAGGTCAATAGGGGCCAAAAACGATGTCGTATCTTTTGTTCTGCAGACCAAATGACGTCATTTTGGCTTAATAAAATCTGGCGTCAAAACGACGTCTGTTGATAAAAAATGTGATCATAAATAAAGACGTTGGTGGTATCAGAGACAATTCTTTCTTCTTTGTTTTTCAATGACCGCAATGTTTTTGTCGATAATGTTGTTGAAATCATGATGGAGTTTCGATCAGTGCTCGTTGATGAAGAAAATGATGGTGTCAGCGATGATTCTTCATTATTTTTCTAGCAATGACAATGCATATCATCAATGATGTCGACAATCATTGACGAAGCTTCAAGTGTTGTTCCTCATCAAAGAAATTGTTAATTTTAGCAATAATTCTTTCTTCATTGTATCTAAGAAACAACAATATTATCAATTATATCATCTACCATCACCATGGGCATACGTAGAAATTTAAAGTTAGGGGGCACAATCGAACTAGTAAAGAAGTTGAGAGAACTTTTATAATACAAAATTTTACGTCCAAAAAAATCATATCTCATGTAATTTTGCATCCAAAAATTTACATGGGATGACTTTTTCGGATGTAAAATTTCGAAAATTTTTGATATCATATCCCATATAAAATTTCCTAATAAAATGATGAAAATTATATTGAGAAATTTGTATCGTAAAAATAAAAAATATTAATGAAATAATTCAATTTTTTTTTAAAAAAAATGCGAGTTAGACGTCTTTCTTTAAAACTCACGTTTAACGCATTTTTAACTATTTTCGATATCTGTTTGAACTATTTAGTTAACAAATTAAATTATCAAAGCATTTGTTTTTATAATATTACAAATTGAAAATCCGTTCGAGTTCTCAATTTAATTTTTAGTTGTTATCTAGTTAGCGACCGAAGTTTTTAAAGGAATAACACTTTTTTTTTTTTTTTGTCTGTTTTTTGAACACATTTAACTATTTAAATTCTCTCTTTAACATATTTCATCATCTCGACATCAGATTGAGGCCATTAATTCATTTGAATGATGAAAAAAGATTCTATTTAAGTAAAGGGTAGAGAATTTTCCAAGTTACCTATACAAAAAGAATATGTCCATTGAAAAAGTGATTTAGAACTCTCATCTTCGACTGAAACTATAGTATCCCAAACAGGAACAATGTTCAAAGATTTGATTGCAACCTCTACTTTTGCTTTCTTGTTAAGATGCTTACACTTGGACTAGTTTGTAAAAATGTATATAATTCCACTTTCCAGCTGTTGGGAATGGAAAGCCACATGTAACACTTGGCAGAATTCAATTCAGGAATGATCTATTTGTACTCGAGTAATACTATTTATCATTATAATAATGAAATATCGATGATATAGTAATTCATTATTTCTCACAACTCTCTCTTATCAAAATTGAACTGCTAAATCTAATTATTCAACATGGACTGCCCACATCGTCGTAATGAAGAATAACATTATTCATTTGTACATAGAATGGTACGAAATGTTGATTGCTTGTTGTATAAGTGAGCCCCGTTTGTCTCTTTTTAAAATAATTTTTTAAAATTCTCATGTTCATTTTCAATTATAATATTCACACAATAAAATATTTTAAATATAAATTCAAAAAAAAATCATACTTTTTAACCATATGTTCTCCAAAAAATCATTATTCAAAACATCAGTTTTTTCAAAAAAAAAAAATGGCCATCAAACAGGGGTTGAATTAAAAATAAAAGAAAATCAAGTTTAATACTTTTTTTGGGGGGATCTAATATTTAATTTGTATTGCAAGAGATTGGTATGCAGTACTGGCTCTTTTAAATAGCGCTAAAGATTGAAGCTCATAAATTAGTTGAAGGCTTTGTTTTGTGGGGATTAAAATTATAATTTTCATAAATTCTGATAAAAGTTGATGAAATGTATAATTAAAAAAATTGTGGGCCTCATAAAATATGTCATTAAAATCAATTAATAACTTTGATTTAAATTAAAATTTTAATATTCACCAAACATCGGCGAAATGTAAGCTTTCATACACTTTTCTTGATACTCTACTCGAACTCGATTTTGAATCCCTATATATATTACTTCAATGTTTGAAGTCATTTCAGTTAAGCGAAAGGCATGCTTTGCATTTTGTATGATTATAAATTCAAAGATTATTTAAATTCAAAACTTAATATTTCAAAAATATTACATTGTATAATATAAATTATTTGTTACTTTTACATGTTAAAGTGTCTTATTCCAATTCCACGACAATACGTGACGGTCAATACTTGGAACACGGAATTTTCCCCCTTTTTTTTTAATGCAAAAACGGAATGTTACATGTTTGAAATTTTAAAAAGTAACTCAAAGTGGATATTTTTGACCTTCTCAACTTCGTATGAGCGGGATAGTATCATACTACTAGAAAAATAAAGAAAAGGGTAAAAGAGAGATGGAGAAAAGCAGTAGAGAGCAAAGGGAAATCTTGGGGGTGCATGTTTGGTTAAGTTTTAGAAAAAAATAATTTTTTTGTTGGCCAACATTGGAATTAAGCAAAGTTATTTTATTTGAAAACGTTGGAAATTGGTACAAAATTGTTGATTTTGATCAACTATGACTAATTGATTAAGCGAGACCTATAAATCGATTACGGGAGTTCGAAACCATAACACATTCTACTTCGAAAGTAGATTATTGTAGTATTTTTAATATTTTCGGATGAATAAGAAATTAAGATCGGAAGTGAGACGATTAACCTATGTCTTCTTAGAAAATGTTTAACCAAAAATATATGATTTTGGATGGAAATCATATTGATAAAAGTTGTCTAGAAAGGACATGTCTTGAGACATGACTTATTCTAATAGTTGTATCTTTTTGAGATATAATTTTTCAACAATTATATATAGGTTCCCACATTTGCAAATTCACTTAATCCCATCATTATTATTACAATATTGCATATTCACTTCAAAATATTTTGAATTCGATTTCACGTCAAGAGTTCTAAACTTTAATAGGTCTGCTGATATTTGTAATTTGGAGTGTTCATATTACAAAACGTGATCGTCTTAAAGATTTTTGCTTTTTTAAACTTAAAACCTGAAAATTGATTTAGTGATGGCTAATACCTGATTTATGAACTCTTCCCATTAAATTACCGTCAAATTGGACTGAAAGATGCATGCCCTTTTTGCACTTGCAGGTATAAATTTCAGCCCGCACCACTTGGGCAACTTTTCAGCTTCTAGACGATTGAGAGAGAGAGAGAGAGAGAGAGAGGGGCACCAAAATCCAAATTTTGCTTCAATAGGAAGATTTATATTCACTTTTTGCCTTTTATGAATGTGAATTTATTATCGAAAAATGCAATTTGCATCTCGCATCCCTCAATTGAAGAGGTTTTTGGTCATTTTGGAGATCTAAATCTCCATTTTACACCACCAACAAAAATGCCATAAAGTGTTTGTTTGTAAATATTTTTTGAAAAGTGATTTTTAAGTGTGTGTAATTAAAAATGAATTTTTTTTAAAGGATATTTGAAAAATAGTATGAAAGATAAAGCGATTCTCGAAAAATTAAAATCAAACCAGCACTAAGAGTATCATTTAGATATATATTAAAGACCAGTCTTTACACTCATAAAGTAGTTAATTAATGTAGAATTGGATGTTTACATAATCCCAATAATGCTCCAAAATACACAGCAAACTACACTAGCTAGCTCTTTCAAGATTTGATAGAGATGTGCACAATTGATCAGCTTATTATTTTGACCATGGGAGTTTGAATCCAGTCAATATATTTCTGCCAATCTCCAACTATGTACCAAAGCCATCTTGAAAATCTTTTTGCCAAAGTATAAAAATTTAATCGTTCGGGCCTACCCCGAATCATTCCTCCTTTGAATATTATAAAAGAATTTAAGGTTGGAACGTTGGAAAAAATAATAGAATTCATTCCGCGTTTCGCTTGTCAACTTCACTTGAACAAGAACCGAAAATTTGTACGATAATAAACTTTATTAGTCTATTTAACGGTCATATTACGTTAGGATAAGATGGTCAAAAAGGCTCTAATACCTATTCGAGATGGGTCCGAGGAGATTTTATATTATTTCATTTATGTCAGAATTTTTCATAACTATTTTTTAATTTTTATTAATATATCGAAATTTTGACAAATTAACTATATTAGAATATTTATTTGGCAAATTTATATTTTTGAGTAAAGCTACTTTACTAGAAAATGGTTGACATCTTGGGTGACCGGCCTTACATTGTGTGTGGGTCTCACGTGAATAAAATAATGTCCGACCCTCGAGGTGTGTGTTCGATCATCCCCAAAATTCGTGTAGCATGGTTCTATATTTTTTACCCACTATAAAAAAATTTTAATCTATGGGATGCAGTATTGAAAACCTATTCTGACATGGGTAATGATCAAAGGTTTAAAAGTAATAATTATTATTTTATTTTTACTACTTTATAGATGAAATTTTTGTTGATAACTTAAATTAATGAAATTATCATTGACAATCAAACATATATTCATAGAAAATTGGATAAAATTTTTCAGGTAGAAAATTATACCAATCAAACACACTTAATTAATAATTCCCTGAAAAACAAGTTCTAGATAATTATTTTCTCTGGAATTCATTTTCTTTCTACCAATTTTCCACCCTTACAATCAAACGGACTCTAAGTAAAATCAAGTCTCGCGATCTAAAGATACTATGCAAAATATTATTAGATGTGATCGTACCTACCAAGTCCT
This sequence comes from Fraxinus americana, assembly GCA_035079005.1. Lineage (NCBI taxonomy): Eukaryota > Viridiplantae > Streptophyta > Magnoliopsida > Lamiales > Oleaceae > Fraxinus > Fraxinus americana. Next base: position 4,724,103 of record CM068720.1, on the reverse strand, counting down.
AACTAAGGAACGAGATTTTTTTAGTTATTTTAATAGTCATTTTTTAAAGTTTTAATTTGATCAAGTGGAGGCCAAACTTGTTATGACCAACTCTTGATCATAGAAGTCTTGAAAATTTCACTAAAAAAAAAGGAAGTGGGCGGAAAGAAGAATTCTAATGTGCCCACAGACCGGTAGTGGGTGAGGAAATTGTATCTTTCAACAACTTTCGTCATCTTGGCAATAGATTGAGGTCATGAAACTCTTAGGGTCCGTTTGATTGCAAATGTGGAAAATGGGTGGAAAGAAAATATTTTACTGGGAATTGAATTGCCTAAAATTTGTTTTACTGAGAATTGTAATTAATTGTGTTTGATTGGTATAATTTTCTACCTGAAAAATGTTGAAAGTTTGGTGTCCGTTTGGCTTCATTTTTTATGAAAATTGTCCATTAAAGTGATAATTTTTTCTACCAATACATCAAGAATTTGTTCCAATTACTAAAAAGTTAAAAAAAATAAAAATTAAACAATTAGAAAAAAATACTATATTCGTTTAACTTTGTTTTGCATAGAAATTGTCAACAAAAATGAAAATTCTTTTTACATTGGTTGATAGAATTGGTTGCCATTGCTTAAAAAAAAAGGTGGAAATTGTTTTCAAAACAAAATCAAGCAAACATGCATTAAATTGTTGTACCTAGAAAATAGGTGGAAAATGGATTCCCTAGAAAAAAAGACACATCAAACACATAAAAAATGGAAAAATGGAAAATGTTTTCCATTTTCCATGGAATTTGGACCGAATCAAACGCAAAATCATGAGATTTTTCTACGGGAAGGTTGTTCTTTTATCAATTCACAAAGCGAAGAGACAAGATTCTTGTCACGGTCAAGATGGACAAGGAATTTCCAAGACATCTATATAAAAGAGTGTGTCCATCCTCAAAAGTGATTTAGAATTCAATCTTGGACAGAAATTATAGTATCCCTTGCGGGACCAATTTGTAAAGATTTAATTTGAACTTCTACTTTTGCTTTCTTGTTAAGATGCTTGCACTTTTATCTAGTTTGTAAAAAAGGGTATAATGCCACTTTCCAGCTGTTGGAAATGGGAAGCATATATCACTTGGCATAAGCCCATTCATATTTGCACGACGTTCATTCATGAAGGATCTATCATACAAGAAAATTAAGTTCAATACTAAATATTATGCTCTTATTTGGTAAGGATTAAAATTAAATTATCATTAAATTTTGATAAATATTTTTTTTAATATGTGGTTAAAAAGTTGTGGGACCCATAAAATACGTGGTTTATATTGATCGTTTAATTTTAATTTAAATTAAAATTTGATTTAAATCAATACCAATCAAGGGCTAAATATATTATCCACATCGAATTTTTGAAACGCTGAAAAAAATTAAAAAAAATTAAAAAATTATTGATCCTAAATATCATATTTTTTTGAAAAAACAAATTATTGCTAATAAAGATTGCAGATTAAAATAATCCAGCAGCCAACTCCCAACTTACATTATTATTGTTATTTTATTTTATTTTTTATTACTTAAAAGTTTCTTTTTCCTGTTCTTCGATGGTCAACATTTGAAACACTGAATTCTTTCCCATTTTTCAAAAGCAAAAAGGAAATGTAACGTCTTCAAAATATTAAAGAAATAAAAGCAACTCAAAGTGGAGACATTTGACCTTCTCAAGCGGGATAGTTTCATAGTAATAGAAAACAGAGGTCAACAAAAGGCTTTAGAGAGCAAAGAGAAGTCTTGGGTGAATAGTTTCGTTTAAAAATAATTTTTACTGACATTTTCACTTACATAGAAAAGGTATCTGTGGTGATAAAAATTAGGTTATGTTATATGTACCGAATTTTTATACCAAATCTTTTACACCCCACTCATATTAGGAGGTGGAGACGACCACAAGCCGGAATTTTTAAATACACATGGGATCCGAGCGCATTGTGAGAGGGGGACACCATTCGGTACATTTAGACTAATTCATAAAAAAATATATTTTCAATTAAAAGAGAGCTTAACCAACAAGCTTAGTTACGTTTTCTGAAAGAGATCAATTGTCGATCTCGATGATAGATTAACTACGACTGGATAACGTGATCCAGCCTAAGTTTGATTCCAACTTTTCGCTACACTCATTTTCAGCTACAATTTTTTATTTTTATTTTTCAAAAAAAAAATTTCACATTTTTTCGTAATATTTTTCTATATTTAGATCGTTCATTATTACGATTGTTCGATGCAATGTCGTGTTAGTTTTGATTATATCTGATTAATATAACTTTACGTTGTTACTTGATGCACAAATTGCAATTAGTTGTCACCTTCAAAATTGGTTTGTAAATGGATGATGAATCTCTTTTGAATTTGAATTCCCACATCCTAGAAGATTCGTTATTCTTTGGCGTAATGGTTGAATGATAAGCTGGCGAATTAATGAACCTTCAAATACGATGGTATCAATTTCCAGTAATTGTGTAAAGTGCAAGATTAATTGATCTAAATATAAATTTTAACAGTTTTTCAAGTAAAAATCAAAAGAGGGAAGGAAGATGGGTAGCTATCTAAAAGACATATAATCCATCCATCATGTTACTCAGGGACGGATCCAGGACCGGATTAATACGTAAAAAAAATAAAATTACACATAATTTTTTTTTACATATTTTTTTTCTGACAAAAAAAATCAGTGGGCGTAGCCCGGCCCAGCCCCCCCTTCCATCCGTCCCTGCTGTTCCTCAATCAAGGAATGGCTACTGCCACCATTTTAAGTAGAGACAACTGCATTTGAAATAATGTTATTTATCATTATGATAATGGAATATCAGTGATATATAAAAGTCCACGTGGAATCGTGAAATTGTGCAATTCAAGTTTTATAAGAGAGAGGTGGAGAAGAGAGAGAAAAATGTGATGGATAATGTATTGCTACATCATTGATAAATAGCATTACTCATTCTTTCTGGCCATTGCGATTAACTAGGGTTCACATCTTTATTTGGCTGCAATTAGAGATTCATCTTGTGCGTTCACATGACTAAGTTTAAAGTCTAGCTATAATACCGATTATTGAGGAATTGAAGTTTCATCCCAAAAGATTTAACACGTCGCGAGGACTAGCCGAGGATTTTCTTCATATTTTCCCACCGATTATACAATATTAACATACATTTACTCTGTGAAACAATCAACAATTCAGTTTAGGTTATTATGCTAAAACATTGGCAGCAGATACACACCATCTCTTGAAATATAAGGTGCTTGGATTTTAAAATAAGTTCCTTTTTTATTAAGCCAACATGTTCGAAAAAATTCACTTATTTATAAGCAACATCAATATAACAATTTACCTAAATGCCCTTATAGACCAAGTTTTTTTAAATGCAATTTCCAAGATGAATTGATAAATTTTCAGAAATTTAAAGCTAATATGGTAAATGTGATGATAAACTCTAAAAATAAAACAATAAATATAATGGGAAGCACTTAATGCTTTTCCTCATTTTGTCTCAAAAATAAGCCCCCTTTTTGTTAAGCTAAGATGTTTGTGTGTTTTTTTGTGCTTATAAGATCATTTGACCACTTATAATCTGGATGCAAACACGTGTTATGTTTAAAAATCAATACCATAAGCGTAGCAATTGTAAAAAGGTTTCCTTATAAATAAGTTTTGAAATAATTTTTTGTATTCCATTATTCCAAAATTGCAAATAATTACTTATTTTCAAGTAAAAGTAAGAAAAAAAAATTACTTTTTTTATCCTAACCACCACTCTCTTGGAATTAAGAACATTTATATCATATAGCAATTAGCATATAAGGTGAAAAACCCAACCAGCTATGGCCAAAAATTTGCTGCTATTAGTATTTGATCAGCAACAGACAGATTTTTGGGTAACCAAATTCCTACATGCCTCATCAAACAATCCCAAAAATAATTATGTAAACTATACTAAGAAACAATATTTTTCTATTCTTGTGGAGCAGATACAGCTTCTATTAGGCATGATCTCATGATCTTCCCCAGTTTCGAACAAGCATCGAGGCATAGCTGCATTGCCTGCATACAAGATAATATTAGTTCTTCGGAAGTAATCTTGATTTTGACATGATTTACAATGCCTGGAAAACACGCATAAAAATGCAAATTTCATCATTAGGCCTCACAGAAAATTTGGCTCCTGAAGCCGACGCAAATTTTAAAGCAACTTAAACATGCATAATAACAATCAAACAAGCAACAAGTATGTATACCTCGTGAACCTTTGGGGTCGACCATTCTCCTGTCACAGTCATCTGAGTAACTTCATTACGAGATGACATGCAAGTAATCATTAGGCCCCCATCTTGATAGCTTTCTTCTTCTGAAACTGGATCAATGACAAGGTTCTTCCCCAGACATGACTGGTAATGCATAGAGACATTGTAAGACATCATAGAAATCAAAGGATATTTTACGAACTGAATTTATTTAGTCGTATGTAAGAACAATGTTTCTTACTAGAAGTGGACACATGGGGGTATTTATCTCCTAGAAAGTAACAAATAGAGACTTCTAGGTCATTGAAGACAAACTTAAAAGAAACAACAATTGATGCCCGCAGCAGTTCATTATGATTGGAAACTACTAATAATTCAAGAAAAAATGATGGACATCCCAATGGATTTATTATATGGAAGACTTTCATATTTACATACTTTAATTAAGTTTTATTTTAGGAAAATGCTTGTTGTATATCACCATTTACAAATTCTTTTACAAATTGATGGGGTGGCGATAAATTGCATTTTAACTGTCAAAATTTCTTCCCACTTAAACGGTTGTGCTTGTGTAATGCAGGTTAATGACAACAAGAAATTGGGAAATTTTTTTCTTTTTTATTTGGTTGGTGAGATTTTGATTCAATCAAATCTTGTCAAGTCATATGTTGGTAAACAAATATGTGAATTGATATGTACATGTAGCACAGTTGCTTATTTTATAGGTTTTCAAGTATTTTATAATATTTTCTTAGTTTTTTTCTTACTTAAATTAAGTTACTTAAAACCCTATATAAGAAGACTCATCATTGTAATAGTTAAAAATTATGTGGGTGGCCTAGCTACCGAAATTAATGCAGTTAATTATGTCCCTCCTAGAAGTTGGTTAGCTACCTCTCATTTTGTTACCAGAGACATTGATAAATTGGTTAAATAGATATTTTCTGCTTATAATTTCTCTCAATTTTCTTCCCTTTCTCTTGCTTTCTTCTCAAGTCTAATTCTTGTTCGTTGCATATGTCATAAAAAATATTCCAATATAAATGATACGGATAATAACATCAATCCTACGCTAAAAAATCTACAGTTCATGGCCCAACATGATGAAAACGATAAGAGTATTTGTTTATCAAATGCTTCCACAGAAGTTCATCTAATAGTGAGATTATTCTCTCAGTTTCGGATAATTTAAGAATGGAAAAAAGGGGTCATACTCTCACCACTTATTGATAAAATTTGGTACTGTGAAATTCCAAGAAAAAGAAATATATACTTTCATGCATACCATAGAAACAGAGGCAACCATGTCATACAACATAATCCCTGCATCTGCTAGAGCAAGACTGGCGCATGATATAACCACTGGGAGATCGCCTGCAATCATGGAATATTAGTTTCATAAGTAAATGACGCAGTAGGCTAGCCCCAAGAACAATTCACCAATTAGATTGACACATCAGAAAATAAAAACTCAATAAACACTACTGAATTCCACCAATTATATCAATTGTGAAGTGTAGAGAAAAAATGCGTGTTAAATAGCTCATAATATTCATCCAAAAGTCAACCAAAATATGAAACTTACTTCCACCAGACTCCAACACCAAAGCGAAGACATCCACGGTTGTCTTGGGGAAAGATTCCAGTATAATGGCACCTTCCAAAGCTTTGTGAAGCATTGAGGAAAGATCCTTACTCTCTGAAGCCTAACAAACAAGAAGCATCAAATTGATGCAGAAGATTACTATGGAAGGAGAGATAATAACAGAGTAGTATAGGGATCAAAGCTCTCATGTACCTGCCCACGAATAGGAGTAGCAAAACTTGTATAACTGACATTACAATTCAGTCTGCCTATGTCGCTGTACATCATTGCTTTCTTACTTTCTCGTGGCCCAAATCTTAATAAAATCAATGGAAAAATTTAGAAATACTCCTGTGGCAAATGAATTATACATGGAACAATGAGATAAACATCTAGAATACCTGTAATATTGTGACATAATGCACTGTACCATATTAAATCATATGTAAAGCTTAGGGATGACATTATGGATTCTACTTGCTCTTTTCGTTATGCATTCTCATCTTTTTAGTTACACACACATACATTTCAAAACTGATTTGAGCCAAAATCAGATACAAAATGTGGAAGATTGATAAATACCATTAATTTTCATCAAAAATAATATGTCGTGGAAGCATGCAGAACTCAAAACATTGCAATAAAATAGTCTATCATATTTAGAATATACTCACACGGATACAATGACCTTGGTATTTCCAAACTCTGCATAAGCAGATCCTGAAGCAGAATTCACTGCACCAGTTCTTAGAACTGCAAGCCTCAAACAAAAATGTGCTTTGATTAGTCCAAATTCCAGGATATCATGTAAAATAAACTCTAAAAGAAACAAATACACATTTAATAGAGCCACATGCTGTCACAGAAGACAAGAAAATGCTTAAACATGGAATGAACAATTGAAAAAAAAAGAAATATTGAGTACCATTAAAATAGATTAATTACTGGTCTGTGAATAGTAATCTATCCGATAATATAAACTTCATGGAAACATGTTTAACTAAGAAATACAACATGAAAAACATCATAATTTTGAAATAGGCTAGTACCCATAGAGTGAAGTCAAACGCATATAACACGTACTTAAGGAAATGAATTGAAATTTAGAGGCCATTAAATGGCAATTCAAAAACTAAAAATATCTCCATTTTATTTTCCCAATCTCACTAAATCTAGTTGTTTTCAAACAAAAAATAAAAAAAAAAAACTGACGAAACTAAATTCTAAATATAGACTATTCCAATGTCCAAGAGCCCATATTATATATATTTGCCCCATCATGTAGAATAAAAATTTTAAGCTACCAAAGATATCTATTTTTGAGGACAAGAAGTCTACAGATCAAAAAAGGTGTAATCCCCGAAGCCAGCTATTTGCAAAGCAAGTAAGTTTTTCTGAACACACAGAGGATTTCCCTCAAACACAGATGGGGTATGTTAGGAAACATCATGAAGACACACGAAAAATATTGTTGCATCTTTGATTTAAGCAGCAAGTAAAATATCAGCACAACAATTACAGATTAGGCATTAAAAGCTCTTTCTAATGTTCAAACATATCCCGAAATTAAAGCAAATCTATAGAAATAAGTCCACTTAAAAGAAAAAAAACCAAAACAGAGAATAAAAGACACTGAAAGCATAAACAAACTTAAAAAATTATATAGATTACAAGATGATAGTCGAGAGAGAAAAAAAAAAGAACAAGTCCTAAAGCTAAATACCAAAGTCTGAATTTAGCCTCACGTTCCAAGTTCTGCATCTGAATTTCAATTTAAAATAACACATGGATCTGGATTTTCAAACATTCCGATAGATACAGGCATCTGTCACTTTATCTAAGACATTAAACATGCATGTATTTAAGGTCACAAAAAGACCAGAAAAGTTGAATTTTCAAACATCCCAAATGCCCAAACTCGTGAGTCCACAAAAATTGAAGAAAATATGTAACAATTTGACTATTGCAAGACACACAGACATCAAGCAATTAGAAGTTGCAAACGAAAAAGTTCATCTCAGTTGCAAGTTGTCATTGTTTGCACCATATTTCAGGCAGCTCAGAATGTCAAACACCTGAAAAGATGACTATATAAGAAGTTTAGGTCATAGTAGAATGACATGTATGTTCACATACATGCCGAGGAAAACAGAAGGAATAAAAAAATTATAATACAAGAGGACAGCAAGAATTTCAGTCCAGAATTCCCTGACAGTCGTGCCATTAAAGGGAAAATAAAATATGACAACAATATCTTAAATCTAAACTTGTTGAATGATATTATTGGTAACTTAAACAATAGCCTATTAACTCCTTGTAAATTTGTGTACTTTCTGAATTTCACTCGTTGCACTAACTGTACAGGAGAGTCCTAGCTTCTCAGAGGCGTTCTTAGTAGCAGTCTCCAAATCTCACAATAATTTAAGACAAGTATGCCCCATAGTTCAGAAAAAAATCCACAATAAAGTAATCACTAGACTTCCATCCAAATATTATGCCCATATATGAGCATGCTTAGTGTTCAAAATATTAATTCACCCAGAACCTACATGTACTAGGAATCTAATCTTAATATTGATAAAAAAAAATAAAAGAGAGAGAGAGAGAAACGAAAAGTTTAGAACAAGCTCCGAAAGAAAAGAATTTTGCATGATGGAAAACAATTTCTATGATGCCCGGACTCGGGTACACGTACATATTTAAGTGTCGGATTTTTTATTTTCTAAAATGTAGGATACGGGAACATGGCTAAAAAGAGTCCAAATTTCGGACACGGGTACATGGGTAAGTTTTTCAAACTTTAATTTTTTTATTAATCCGAGATATCATTTTGAATAAACCAAAATCAATTACTCACAAAGAAGGAAACATATATTGAATAAGGGGTTAAAAAGAATAAAATAGAATTTTAAAGTTCAGTTTTCAATTATGAGAATTACTAAATGTCATATAAAATAAAAAATGAAGGATTTGATTGCAATTTTGATTTAGTGGAGCGCTAGTAGCACTATATTGAACCCATTTCATTTTATACAAATAAAACCTTAAATCACTGATACAAAGAGAGAAAAAAAGGAAAGAAAAAAAAGAAGAAAATGGAAAGAAAAAAGAAAGAAGAAGAAAAAGAAGGGAAAACCTAGCGCCGCCACCTTTCTCCACCCTCTCGGCTGCGACACTAGGTTTATAGAGAGCAAAAATGGGAAAGAAGAAAAGGGAAAGAAAAAAAAGAAGTAAAAATGACGAAGTATCCGGTTGAAATTTGGAGGATCCGACACATATCTTATACACATACCCATGTCGTGTTACTCCGACTATTTCGAAGAGTCCGAGTATTAGAGAACAATTTAAGCTCTCACAGTAAAACAAAACATGGGGAAATATGCAAGTGTTATGTCATGAGCATGCCTGAATCAAAGAAAAGTTCTCCTTTAAGATGGGAGTTTTGGATATTTCATGTTCCAAATTGACAATAATAGCATGATAATTTCACAAGTTGTCAACCACCAGACAAAAGTAATATGCAGCAACAAATTTTAAGGCTAAATCTACAAGTAGAAACAAGTTCTAAACTTATGTATTGAGAAAGGAAACCCCCTTCATGAGTACCAGATATGCCAAAAAACGCAAAAGAATCATCTACTAATGGCAGTTGAAACAAGATGAACAGATAAAATCAACCACTAAACCAAAGCCAATATAATTGCATTATAATTCACAATGTGTCAACCACCAAACCAAAAATAATATACAGTTATACAATTTGAGGCTAAAATCAGAAAGAAAGTAGGACCTGAGACATAATTTGTGTATTGAGAAAGGAAAACCACTTTCATATGAGTACCGCATATACAGAAGAATCTTCTATTAATAGCAGTTGAAAGATAATGTATTAGTACTTACATCCTTGGGAAGGTGATCTGAACAAATTATTTGAAAAATGTGATCCAAATCTCATGATTTTAGTAAGAGGATGTATGGGTGTACAAAAGCACGCCCCTTTCACTTTGATACCTTCTATTTTCCTTTTCACACCAATTAAGATACTTAGTGACCATCCTAAGCAGTAAAGCTATTGAGGACTAGAACCCAAGACACAGACAAGAAGCAACATCCACGAAGAGAGAGGACATTTTCAATCATATACTATTAATATGTTGTTCCAAAAAGAAGTTCGAGAAGTTAAACATGCCATATAATTTGCATCAAAGGGATCAACAGTTAATGACCCGGTTAATAAATAGAGATTCAAGAACATAAACATCAAAGTGAAAACGGAAAACTATCCACATGCTTGAAAACATCTACCTAGTCAATTTGTAACTAAATACTCTAGCATCGTGATTTTGACTGAGGTATCAGATATTAATGTTTAATATTCATAAATTTATTTTTTCTTGTTTCTTCCTTTAGGATATTTTAGGTTCTGTGTGTATATTCTCTTTATATTTTCATATTGTTTAATTGACGAATGCTTATTGTCTTTAAAATCTCTCTAAGGTTATCTAATAATACTCTGTTGAATATAAGACTAACAATTTTATTTTTTTTAATAACGATCAACATAAATAATTCATAAAGCTCACTCAATGGCACGTCACTGTGAACTACAAAGCAGATAAGCCAAGCATTCAATAATTCAACAAAAAGGCATGAATTTCAAACGCTGTATTTTAGGAGGAATAAAATCGATTCCAAATTCACCAATGCAATTAAATTTAAAACATTATCACCATGTATAATGAAACTTTATCTACATGTATGTACATAAAATTTTAAAATATAGACAATATGTACATGCAGGGCGGCACTGGTGGAGGCCACGGCTGTCCGGGCGGATCCAATCGGAGCCTGTGAAAATGGAGGTCCTCCTTATGTTCTGACTCGTCGGTGAAGGCATGTATGTTGCCGCTGTGTTGCTTATTTTTCCTGCCATTCCTCTTTTTTATGTGTATATGGGGTTCGCTTTCTCTGTGGTTTAAATTGGGCAAGGAGACGCTTCAGCTTTACTAGTTAAGAACACGTGCGTTGTACTTGGTGTGTATGGGAGATGAAATAAAAGAAATGACAACCTGAAAATATTTAAAACAAGCAAGCTCTAGAAATTCAAATAGCAAAAAAAAAAAGAAGAAGAAGAAGAATAGAAAACAAAAGGAGGAATTTTCATCATGTGACAGCCCAAAGATGGAATGACCAAAATGAAGTTCCAAGCCTCAATTAAGCAGCATCATTACATTCAAGCGACACCTTACCACTCTAAACCTTAAAATTTAGAAACAAACTATAAAGCTACTGTACAATATATGTACTTCATTTTACGTCCCGCACATTTTTTCCCTGTAATTAATTTTACATCCCAAACATTTTCCCCCATAAGGTCGAATCAGATCAAACCAAGCTTGCAAATGGAGAAGGTAACCTAGGCAAGTCAAACTGGCTGCATGAGGTGCTGCTGGCCAAAGAGATTGTGTATTTCCTTTCGCAATTACATACATTGAACAAAAACCTAGAGCAGCCTAGTTTATCAAAGTAGGTCCATCATTAGTACAAAATTTCCGACTCCAGCAAACTACAATTAATGTATCCTTATAAATTTGGAAGCCACTATATAGAGAGATAGAGAGACCTCGAAATTTATAGCACTCCTCAACCAATCACTAAGACCGACATTTGTAACATGGTGGTGGTTGATGTGGTCTATAAGTAAATTAGACACATCATTGGACTACCTCTTTCACTATTAGCTAAAAAAAAAACAGAGGCCGAAGTTTCATCATCATGAATTCCTTATTATTTCCCTGTTTGTTTCAAATTAAAATCGGATTTTAATTTAAGTCAATGTCAAACAATCAATATTAATCATATCTTTTATGGTCCCACAACTTTTCAACCACACATTTCAAAAACTTCTATAGCAATTTACTAAAAATCTAATTTTAATCCCCACCAAACACCCCCTATATATTTTAGCCACAGATTGAAAAGTCTTTCATCATCCAACCATAAAAATGGTTTCTCCAAATGTTTCGTGCCGCAAACTATTTTTTGACAATAAATAAATCAGAATTTCCACAAACAGTCACTATATTATGATAATTCAAAGGTGAAAGAAGATGTACAAACATTAAAAAGCTATCTTATATACACATATAAATTTAAGATTTGATTACCCCTCTGCACACAACATGCATGGAAAGGCATGAAAACTTTGTCAAGGGATCTACCGTTTGCATCTGGCAAACTTCTATTTCAAGTCTTTGCAATTGTATTAAAAACAATTGTATACAAAACAAATTTCTCGCAACAATAAAAGATTTGACATGTCAAAGCAATATAATGGGTCAAACTCTTCTGTCTGGGCATCATATGCCCGTATAGTGGATCCACAATGAATATTCAATTAAGAATACAAGTTTGTGGGCTAGACAGAAATGGAGCAAATTCAGTCCTTGTAAAGGTTAGTTATGCTTCATGAGATAGAATCTTTTGGGGGAAAACAAAGAAAAGCTAGCTTGCGCGCAGCTTTCGTTACATTTAGAATTCGCTGAATCAACCTTTTTGGGAAACAAATAATATTGTTAAGAAAATAATGCTTAACTCTGTTCGACATACATAATTTGGATAAAAACCAAGGATGTCTTGCAATTTTTATTCATTGAGATAACATAAGGACTATGAAGAAAATAAAGTAACATCGAATCATCCTCAGTAAAACTTGATGTACACTTCAGACAAAAATTTCTCCAGGCAGAAAAAAGGAAGAGAAAAAGAATGATATGCTAAAATCTTGTAGTCTATAGCAGTTGGCATTGATATTTATCTTCAGAACACAAAAGTATGTATAGACATTAATACGACCTCCGAAGATGTAAAATTATCAGAAGATTCAGAACTGACATGTAACTAACAGGACTACTTTCTAAACAGAAACAAAGAGTTAAAGCCTCTTCCCTGCTTTCTGTTTCTAACCATTTGAGTGAAGAATATCATTGAAAAGGCTAAATCTATTAGGGATCCTTTCCCTTTTGCTACTGTGCAAACCTAAGGTATCGAACAGACCACATAGAATACCCTTGGAAGCAGGTCCGCTCAATTAGTAACTTCGGAATAATGAACTCAGAATTCCCTATGTAATAGGATACTTCTCCATGATAGAATTTTGCACCAAGAAGCCAACATTTGGAGAACTCTTTCAAGTGTTTGTGGGAGAACATTAGAACTATAATTATAACTACATGGATTCTCACTTCAAGGGTCTCAAACCCCTTTCGAGATCCCCACGATCAAGATAATTAGGACTTCTCTTTTCACCAAAATCTCAATAGAAATATCCCAAACCCATCAAATAAATCATTAAACACAGAATGATTGTAAAGTCAAAAACTTTACCCAGATTCCATCTTCCCAAGAATGAAAAATTCATACAGGCAAAACCAAACACACACAAAAGCAAACTTGGAGCTAGAAAATAAATCGTCTATCAACCAAATAAGAAATCAGTTCAGGAAAAAAATGAATATGGTAGAATACGCATGGAGGGAGAGAGGCAGTGAGGCACAAGCTTACCACTGTTCTGTGCCAGGCTGCCAGCGAATGCAGTGAGGCGAGCTTTGGAGTTGCAGGGTAGATTTTCAAGTTAGCCGTGTTTGGTATATGTGTTTGGTAAAGATTTTTGGGGAAGAATTGATTTTTGAATAGTGATATGATGGAAAATGTGTGGTTGAAAAAGAAGAAAAAAGTATTGATGTGATGGAAAATATTATTTTATTAAAGAATATGTGGTTGAAAATGAGAATTAATTTACTGTAGAAAAATAAAATTTTTACCAAACATGCTCTAAAATTTTCATTTTCATTCATCTACTCATTTTCAACCACACATTCTTTAATAAAATAATATTTTCCTTCACATTAATAACTTTTCCTTCTTTTTCAACCACAAATTCTCCATCAATCTACTATTCCAGAATACATTCTTCCAAAATAAAGTGGATCGAACACCCCCTTAATTAAAGATTTCTAGCCCGAGAACGCATTCGAAAGAGTAATTTGACGAAAATACGTGGTTAAGAAGTGGGTAAAAGTTTTCAATTTGGGTGTCATATTATTTTATTGAAAAATGTTTAATTGAAAATGAGTTTTAGAAAAATGAGGGGCTGTCCACTTTGTGTTTCAGTTTTGTATTTTAAGTTTTGAATTCATTTTGTATTTTGAGTGTATGATTTGAAATTTTTGAAAATGCGTTCTTTTTGTCATTTTGAAAAACTGTTTCTGAAAACATAAAAATGGAAAACGCGTTTACTTTAAAATTTTGAGAATTTTTTTAATAATATTTTATACAAGAAATCTAATTATTCAATAAGTTTTTATAGTTTAATGTTAATATAGTGTTAAATAATATATAAATTTTGAAATTGATGAATCTTGAAATATTTTTTTTCCAAATGAACCCTGTTCTCATCACTTCCAACTGATAAATATCTACCAAGAGCCTCAAAACCCCACCCGATAACAAAACAGTCGCAAAATCATACAATGCCATGGCAATCAAAAGCACCCAAGTGGTCCATTCTGGTAAAAGCGTAAACCAATAAGCCATCAGCATTCCAATAACAATTAAGTAAGCTTGCGTAAAAAATGTTGCCATTTTCGACATGAACACAATCAAAACACCAAAAAAAGTGAAATTGAACAGAAAAGAAGAGAAACACATGTAGTATTTCAAGAATTTAGTGCATCTGAAATAGAACAAAAGCACCAGCAGGAAAGTAACTATTGCAATAACATAAACAAATACAAGTGAATAATAAGAATGAATATTTCTATCTGCTACTTTCACTAATATCGAGCTCCCTCACAAAAAGAGAAATGCAGCTTTCTTCCCTCACTCAAAGACACATAATTCCACAAATTTGATGTCTTAAAGTTTTCACTAATTATAATTTTGCTCAGTTGTAAATTTTTTGATGAAATCATCATCCTTTGTACCACACTACCAATAATATTATCCTCTTCCAGATTACTCTAAGAGCACCACTCCAAGACTCTAGTTACTACAGACTTCAAACTCGAAATTGTCGATAGTATCGTTGCTCTCGACCTCGGGAGTAATGGTCTTTCCAGTTAATGTTTTCAAGAAGATCTGCATCTTTATCCGCTTGTTTTACTCTTGCTATTGGAAATCTACACGAAGAGGGAATGTCATAAATATTTCCCCCAATAGTGAGCAGTCCAAACTCAAAAATCATTCCCTACATATTTGAATTCATAATATTCAAATTTTAGTAAGACATATTCAATTGGGTTGGGCAAAATGTTCGAACCGAACCGAATCGAGCGATTTTTCTTAAATGAAATACCTGAACGGGTATCCGAATCGAGAACCGAATGGTTTGGTTCGATTCGGTTCTCGGTTCTAGACCAAAAATCGAATAAGATCGATTTTTTTTTATATTGGATAAATCAATTTCTTTTATTTTTTCTAAACAAATTAATAATTTTTTTCTTATTAAATCTTATCGGTTGAACAATTTAGAGTTTATTTATATTTGTTAATTGTGTTTTTTTCAATTTTTTCTTATATAGTTTCTTATTAGTTAGTATGGAAAGTCAAGCAACTGATGATTACGTTAAATAGTTGGTAAGTATTATTAATACTTTAAAATATTTTATCTTTGTGACTTCTAACTTATATTTCATTTTTATGTAGACTTGAAGGTTTGAAGAAAATGTATTATTGATATGAATCATCGAAATTTTACTAGTAATATTTATTTTTTGGTATTTGTATTTGACAACTTATTATTTATATGTTATTAAATTAAATTACGTTAATTTGTAAAAGTTAATATTGAATTTAGTATTTGTATCTACTTTTTGTTATTAATATTAGTATTTACTTTCAGGTGTATTTATGTAATATTATTCTAAATGTTAAAAAATTTAATTATAGTATGGAACCGAAGATAACCGAATCGAACTCGAATGGTTCCAAAATTAATTTGGAACCGACGGTTCCATTTACTAAATACCCGAAAATTTTTGAAATCGAACAAAACCGAATCGAACCAAACCGACCCGCGCTCACCCTTAATATTCACAATAATCACCACAATATATTCCATACCTTGAAGGTTTCTAAATAAAACATTTATTGTTCCAATACTAGACAAAGTATTATTAAAATTTTACTTTTATAAACTAAAATCACCAAACTTAGTAAACAGATATCCAAATAAACAAAAGAAATAAAACTTATCAAAATTGAGAACTCTTCTTTTCTTGGGTTAGAATAGAGCCCTCCTAACCTCTAACTCACTTGCATCGGAATAACTGCTTAGTGCTTACTAACGTGTCAAAGGTAGCAAACAACAAGACCAATAGAAGATCCCACCATTACCGCCCAATCCCTTTCCTTTAGACCACCAATCAAGCCCTTCTTTTCACCGTCTACCACAAACTCCCTATTAAGACCACCAATTAAGCCATTTTTTACATACACAAAAGACTTCACAGAGTTTTATATGTATATAGGGATAAACTTGGAGGATAATGACGTTAGAGAGGGATTGAAGCTATGTAACTTAAAGTTGCTGAATTTTCATTTCCTTGCAGGAGAGCAATTTGTTTACCAATTTGAGTCTTATTAGCGAACCCCACAAGGAACTAATGCCTTATCTTTCCCCTTTTCCATAGTAACTACAATTTAAACTCATCATCATTAAAAGCATATATCTCCCAAAGAAGCCTGCATCATCAAGCATAATTCCCAAGCACAACCCACCTTATAAGTCACTACACCTACCCATGTACAATATAAATAGATAAAAAGGAATTCATATTTACATCTTTAAGCATAGACTTGATATTACCTTGAAGAGGTGAGTGAGGAGAATAATGTTATTGGAGAGGGATATGGAGCCACGCAACTTGAGACTTCCTGAAATTTCTATGATGGGTTGCAGCACAATTTTCTGCAGTGTCTACAGCTTCTCGACGATGGCCATTGATGCCACAATCTTCAATGGGCTGTTTTTTTTCCCCGTAAAGACTGAATCTTTGTTCAAGTCCCACAAATAATTTGATGAAATTTGCAGATTCTTTGAACCAATTAACATTGAACGTGAAATAAAAGCGGACGTTTTGGCATTGGAGTGTGGAAATTGGAGGCGTGGAGTTTGTTCGGTAGCTCAAGAGGAAGAATTTTGGGGGAAACTGGAAAATGAGGCCGTTTCCCATGTTTTTAATATGTGGAGTGTTTTGGGAAGAAAATGGCCAAAACGGTGTTTTAGATATTTTGCATTTTCAATATAATTTTTTTTTAAAAAAATTCATTTTCGGAAACGGGGAAGAGAACACATTTTCACTGTTTTGATAAATCGAAAACAGAAAACGGTCCGAAAACAACAAAGAGAACATCCCCTGAATTTTTGTAAGAACGTGGATCAAACTGGGTGTTAATTCAACAAATATAAAGGCTGAAAGGCATTTTAAATTAATTCAGGGCAAATTGGAGAATAAAAAGGGGTTAAATCAAATCACCACCCAACTTTATATTTGATGTTATCATGATCACCAAATTTTATTTTATTTTACCATAGTCACACAACTTTATACTTGATGTTATCACGACCATCCAACTTCTTTTCATCATTTTCACTAACTTTAAAAGGAGTAAAACGATAACTTTATATTGTATATATAAAATAAATTTAAAAAATAAAAAAAACTTATTTTAAAAAAAATAAAAACTTATTTAAAAAAAAGTCACTTAAAAAAATAAAATAAAGGGTTAATTTCACAAACGGTCACTGAACTTACCTAAAAATTACAAAACAGTCACTGAAATTTCATGCACTTTCACAAACGGTCACTGAACTTATTATTAGGACTTTATGATGTTAATTCAAATTTAAAGGACCAAAATACGTTGATGTAGAAGCTTGAGGACCGCCACTGAAGAATAATGGTTGCACGACCGCCACTTATGGAGCCAAAATCAACCACTTTTTGGCCACCATGGCCACCGACTCTACCACCAATATACTCACCTCATTGCCCTCTACAACAACCACCCAATCGTCGCCTTCAAACCCACTGGAATCAGCAGTAAAATCGGTTAAAAAAACCAGATATGCCGAACTCTTCTCCTGCCGGAAATCACTATTCCGGCGACATCCATGGTCGTGCATCACATCCGATAATTAGCCCTCATCCAGACGATCACAACCATGGTCATACATCAACCAATACTGCCCCTAATCGGCCGGAATTAAATCTGCAAATTCCGTCAATCGCGCAGCTTCAGGTTCGAGATCTGTCTTCCTCAATTCTTCATCCCCACAACATTGAATCCTCAAATTGGCCCCAATCGAGTCTTCAGCACCCACATACGACCATGGGTAACATGTCAATTGCACCAATTGATTCAGAAATCGCATCAATTTTTGAACCCAAGTCCGACCCTTCTCGCGCGAGTCGAAAAGAGCCTCTCCATTTTTGAACCCAAGTCCGGTCCCTCAAGCTTCTACATCGTGTTTTGATCCTTTAAGTTTGAAGTAATATCATAACAGTACTAAAAGTAAGTTTAGTGACCATTTGTTAAAGCATATGAAACTTCAGTGAGCATTTGTGAAAGCGCATGAAACTTCAGTGATTGTTTCCGCAAGTTTTAAACTTCAGTGATCGTTTTGTAATTTTTAGGTAAGTTCAATGACCGTTTGTGAAATTAACCCATAAAATAAAATAAAAACTCATTTTTTTAAAAAATATATTTTTAAAATAAAATAAAAACTTATTTTAAAATAAGCGCTTTTAAAATAAAATAAAAAAAACTTTTTTTTTGTTTTTTTAAATTTATATATATATAATACAAAATTATCTTTTGCCACTTTTAAAATTAATGAAAATGGTGATAAGAAAATGGGTAGTCATGGTAAAATATTATATGAAATTAAGCAGTCATCATGATACATTATATGGAATTAGGTGGCCATTGTAAACTAAAATAAAATTGGGTAATCATGATGAAACGTTATATACAGTTGGGTGGTCATAGTAAAATACAATCATATTGGGTGGCCCGATAACACTAAGTATGAAGTTGGTGATCATTGGTGAATTTAATCCGAATAAAAAATATAACGATATTTTGGTCCAAAAAGTTTTTCCAACTTTAAGACTTTTATATAGGCTAATTGGTGCAAATAATTTATGGTTGTTTTACTCACACACCACGATATTTTTTAGATTACCCAAAGAGTTATATAAAGATTCATAAATGAGTTAAATCCACCAATAGCCAGTCAACTTTATACTTGATGTTATTATGGTTACACAAATTTATACTTAGCGTCATCATAGTCACCCAACTTTATACTTAGTGTGATAACGATCACCCAATTTCATATAACGTTTAACCATGACCATCCAACTTTTTTTTTTTTTTTACTATTTTCACTAATTTTAAAAGGAGTAAAATTGTAACTTTACATTATAGAAATAAAATATTTTTTAAAAAAAAAATTAAAACAAAAACTTATTTTTAAAAAAATAAAATAAAACTTACTTAAAAAATGTTTTTAAAATAAAATAAAAACTTATTTTAAAATAAATGTTTTTAAATTAAAAAAAATTAAATTCATTTTATATATATAATACAAAGTTACTGTTTTACCACTTTTAAAATTAGTGAAAATAGTGAAAAGAAATTGGGTAACCATGGTAAAATATTATATGAAATTAGGTTGTTATGATGAAACGTTATTTGAAATTGGGTGGTTATGGTGAAATAAAATTAAATTTGGTGACCATAGTGTTACTAAATATAAAGTTTGGTGGTCATTGGTAGATTTAACACTTTATAAATAGATGAGGTATCGAGAAGTGAGTGACTTTTTTTTTTTTAATTTCGTTGAAAAAATTTTGACTCAATCATATCTCACCATATTATGTGTAGGTAAATAAATCTGTAAGTTGTGATGCATACGTAACACAATCGATTTTTTTATAAATACAACATATTTTAATTACATTAAAGGTCATTAACATTTATTCATACTCATATTTATATCTTTCATTTTTTTTAATAATATTTTTAATTTTAACATTTTATTGATCATATAATTTTGTCATTAATCATGATTTTCGTCCAAAAATTTTGTTAACGTTCTTTAAAATGAGGGTTAAATATTTAATCGCATTTTAATTATCATTTGTTTTGTTTATTTAAAAATACAATGGAAAAGTGAGTTATTTTTTTACTTTATTTTAAAGAATTTTTTTGAGGGAAATCATAATTAGGAACAATTCATGTTAATTTGAGAATGAATCTTACTACATGTATATCAAGATTTATATAATGAATTATATATACAATATCATATCATTTTCCAATTTAAAACATAATCAACTTTTTCATTCAATTTTTTCTCTCCACATCATATTATATACATTTTTTATGTACAAATATCAAAATCCTTTGAGAATAAGATACAATAAAAAAAAGAAAATTTTGAAACATAAATATAATAATGTGTTATGAACTTTTTATGCAATTTAAATGTAGTGTATATTGTATAGTTATTAAAAAATTGTGGCGTGAATATATTTAGCCATAATTTATATCTTTTACAGAATGTATTTTATTTGGAATGCACAACTCACAAAATATGTCTCTATTTGCATTTCTAGCCCTTGACTCTTTATATTTTTGATTGTGTAGTCACTTGTGTCCTCTTTTAACTTTAACACAAAAATCTCATTGTTAAACATGTTATATGGGCATAACATCAATAGAATGTTATTAGAACATTTCCAATAGTAGAGAGTTCTAAAGGACTAATCTTAGTCATTGATGAGGAAATATATTTTCCATCAATTCTAAGGAGGTGGTGGTATAAATAAGTGATAAATTCATTTGTTATCATCCAAGTATGGGTGATAGAGAATACGATTAGTAAGAGTTTGCAAACTCTTACGATTAGTAAGAGTTTGCAAACGCTAATACTAACTTAGAGGGGTTTTAGTACAAGACTTTATATTTTAATAGGTAAGGCCATGAAAAAAGTATGCAACACTGCCTTGACAATGTTGTCTTATAGAATTCGAAATTCACTACTTACATATTTGATTGCAAAGAAATTAGAACCATGTAATCGAAATTGAACTACAAAAATTATATCAACACAAATAAATTTGAAATTTCGTTCTTTTTAAAATTGTGTTCATCCATCCATTTATAACGATTAATTATTTTGCTAGATATATAGGCCCCGTTCGGGAGGGATTAAAAGCCAATTAAAATTGAAAATATGGTCGTTATTAGGCCCCACTCATCTAATAAAAGTCAACAATAACGGCTATATTTTCAATTTTAATCTGATTTTAATCCCTCCCACACAAACCCATAGTGTCTCTTCTTCGCCACCAGTTCTCTGCCTAATTAAGTTAATTTATAAATATTATGTAACACACCGAAATTTTAGAATAAAACTTATGTGTTCTATATATGATTTTGAAAGTTGAGGAATTAAAATAAAGTATTTTAAATTCTTATGTTTTGGATCAAATATTTAACTTTTCATAGAGTGACCAAAAGCATATCAATATGGGTCTCGTTGGATAGCTCATTTTTAATCATGAAAATAGGCTCGAGAAAAAGTTAATTTGGATAAGTAGGTCTCAAGATATTAAAATTTAAAAAAAATTGTAATTTATTTATATTTTTAAAATAAAATTGAAATTGAATGAGAATTCTCACGTGTAGAGAATGAATGTAAAAATAATATTTTATTAGAATTTATATTTAAAGTCAAAGTTGTTTTTGGATTGGAATCTTTTTGTTGTGATGGACACGCGTCACATTATAATTCAAATTCTTATCAAGTTAGATAAACATAATTTTTATCACAGTTATATTATGACCCAACTACTATATTTTTTTCCTATAAATAATGTGCCCATATTTCACAATTCACCACACAGAATTTTACACAACAGTTTTCATATAGAGAACAATTGTAAATTCTAAGTATATTTTTATATCAAAAGCTCGTTTCATCAATCGAGGTAAGATACTTTTGTGCAAGTTGTTTTGTTTCCTTATGTTTTTACGTTCAATAATTTATGCATGTATTGCCAATGGACCTTCGGGTTCGACCTAATGAGAAATGAGAAATGTGAAGACATGAGTATCTCGATTGGCCACCGATATACGCCATAAATGAGAAATGTGAAGAATGGTATGAATTGTCTATGTTATTGTTATGTAACTGCATATGGAAATTGCACGTATCTTACTGAGTGTTTTCAAAATACTCACTCTTACAAATTTTACAGGCTAGTTCGGGTCGATCGGATCTGTGGCGAGATGGTGCGGCGGAGTGCCAATGGATTTCCACCTACGAGAATAATATTAAGTTTTGATTCTTTCCATTTAAAGTTTATTAGTTCGTTTTGTCCAATAACATTATTAGCAAATTATTTAGTTGGAGAATGTTCGAATTGTTTTCGAAGACACGATTTTATAATTCATATTTAAAGTTATGAATGTTCTGTTTATTTAGAAAAATATAATTTTACAGTTCCGCATTTAAGTACATAAAAATTATTTTGGTAACACCTCAAGATGCGTGAAATTTTGGGGCGTTACATATTAGATATTAGAGATCTAAATTATATATAAATCATTTTAGTCTAATCATTCACTTCTCTTTTCAAAAAACAACTATAATCCAAATATAGCATTAATCTGAAAAATTAGTACTTAAATAATTGCTCTCTATACATCCAGTTAATTTAATTATAAGTATACTCATGAATCTTGTTATTGTATCAAGTTTGCAAACTAACATGCATAATCATGCAAAAACAAGTGTAATGTGAATGATCAAAAACAAAATATGAGCACAAAGAATGATGACCCTGTAAATGGGAGAGAAGATATACATTGTCAACTCAAATAATCCTATCTAGTCAGAATAATAATATAACGCATCAATTTTGCATTTTATATATGTATATTTGTGCTTGGTAGTCCAAGAAGCATTCTATTACATTTATAAATTACGTGGCATCGACTATTCATTGGATTGAGCTTATTAAACTAAATAATTTGCATCTTGGGTTCGGCCCATTACCCACGTGGCCCATTTATGGTTTCCTATGTGATTTCATTTCATACAAATGTATGATTTCTAATCCTATCCAAATTTCATTTCCCTATCTTGCACTCTCTTTTTCTCTGGTACGGCTGTTGACTTGATCGTCGGAGTGCGCGGTCGACGAATCTTTTTCTCGACCGGCGGCCTTTGCCTCCTAACGGGGTGTTCCAGTGTGCAAGTGACGTCTACGTGGAGGAGAGGTGGAAGAGATTCAGTTGGCGCATTTTTTGAGGTCAACAAATTAACGACATATGTGAAAAACGGTACGTTAACCACATTCTATTATATATCAAAAAGCCACCAGAAAAAGAGGTAATTTTCCAAGCAATTTTTCTACTGGAAATAAAAAAGGCAGCAACATGTAAGAACGATTTTTTTCCGGGCAGTGTCCTCTACCAAAAATCACAGTCAGCCACCAAAGAAAAAAATGGTCATTACCGATTAAGTGTTTAAGAAAATTGGGTTGAAAAATCCGCCATGAAAAATGGCCATTTCCGGTTAGTGAGGGAAGAAATCTGCTATGGAAAATGGTTAATGAATCAGAAACTCCTTGAAAGGGGATTTTTTTGGTGAAAAGATCGAAGAGAGTATGGAGGTCTTTACGGGCAACAAATTGCAAAAGAGAATATTAGAGGAAAAGAGACAAAATTGAAGCACTATTCTTCTACAGATATGATAACCACTATGATGATGTCGCCATCATTTATCCTTTTTCAAATAAACCTAAATGATTCTGCCCTTTTCATTCTCAAGTACATTGTGAGCGTTCAACCAAAAAAAAAAAGTCAGCCTCAATTACTTTGGAATGGAGAACTCTTGAAAAATAGCAAAGATTGTTCTAATAGGTCAAGTTGCTGGGATTATTGCTAGCTCAAATGCTGTTTGCAGAAGCAAAAAGAAAATGAAGATAATGAGGCTATTCGTTAGGTGTTGGATAAAATGTCTTGGGCTAAAATTTTGCCTCTAAGCTCCAACTATGGTTGTTGAGCTAACCATGACATAGCAACCACCATTTTATCAATCTCCGACGACAATTAGCACTGTGTAGTATCATAGTAACCAACGGTACATGCCCAGCTTTGTCCACTGTGTAATTATAAATTTTTGATGAATACAAGACATGGTGGTAGCGTGCCTTTCAAACCAGGGTGATGGGTTGTCGATTCTCAACCTTTTGCAGACTTTTTGCTGGCCTGGGCAATAGGCTTGTATTATATTACTTGTCCTTTCCTACAATTCAATTCTCTAGACCTCGACTAATTCAAGTGACCTCTTTGGAGCTCATTCCACTCGAGTCAGTTACTTGACTTTCTTCACATTATTTGGGCCTGAAGAGCTAACAAATTAGAGACACATGCTTTCCTTTCATTATGCAAGTTGCACAATAGGTTTATTTTATTGGGCCCATATTTCTTTCTTTTGGTTTAAAGTTATTAGGCCATTTATCCTTTGAATAGACCACATCATATTTAACAGTTTTATGCCTCACATTCTGCATGTTTCACTTGGAGATCAATTAAATAGAATATCATATTTTTATTTGGTATGCGGGAATTAATTGATGTGAATACCGTTGGGAAAATGTTCAATTTCTTGGTGTACTAATTTCTTTATGATATTATGGCATCTTCTTGTTATCTCCATATTACCTCCAACTATTTGATTAAATGGCGAGCCTCAAATAGGGTGTTGACACGGCCACAATGCAAGCATAATTTCAAGATTTTTTGTGTCCCAAACTAGCTGTGTTCTTCTTTACTGGATTTCTCTACCAAATTTGGGGAAGATGTTCGATGAAATGTCATAACTGGATTTCATATCTTTCTATGGACTGCATTTTATTTTGGGCCTTCCATAATGATCATCATTTTGCTTAATCTTTTGGTTTGAATTTATTTTGCTTGGGTAGTCTCTTTCAGCTAGAAAAATGAGAGCTAAAATATGGCTACATCTTGAAGTCCTCGTTCCTTGAATAGAGGAAGATGTAGTATTTTGAAATCTTTGTTCCTTGAATAAAGGAAGATGTAGTTTATTGGAGTCATCATTCTTTGAATAAAGGAATATGTGAAATCTTGAAGTCCTCATTCCTTAAATAAAGAAAGAGACAGTATATTGAAGTCATTGTTCCTTGAATAAAGGAAGAGACAGTATATTGAAGTCCTCATTTCTTGAATAAAGAAAGAGGCGATGTCTTGGAGTTCTTATTCCTTGAATAAAGGAAGAAACAATATATTGGAGTCCTCATTCCTTGAATAAAGGAAGACGTGAAATCTTGAAGTCTTCGTTCCTTGAATAAAGAAAGATGCAGTATATTGAAGTTCTCGTTCCTTGAATAAAGGAAGAGACGATATCTTGGAGTTCTCATTTCTTGAATAAAGGAAGAAGCAGTATCTTGGGATCCTCGTTCCTTGAATAAAGGAAGAGGTGGGATCCCGAATTATTTACCCTTGAAAAGTGAGCATCATTTTAACCCTAGCCAAACGTGTTTGCCCTTGCAAAATGAGTCTTTTCTGGCCTTGTGGATGCCTATTCCTCGTCTCGCCAGATGATTATTTCTGGCCTTGCGAGATGTTTATTCCTTACCTCTCACTATCGTCGAGCTAAGTTGTAAGACCTCATCTATTAGAGGTCGCTTATAAGACTCCAATAGTTCGATAGCTATTGGCAGGATGTTTATTCTCCGCCTCGCCAGATGATTATTTCTAGCCTTGTGAAATGTTTATCCCTCGCTTCTCACTATCTTCGAGCCTAGCTCTAAGACCTTGTCTATTCGAGGCCAACTTCTAAGACCCCGATAGTTCAAGAGCTATTCGCGGGATGTTTATTCCTCACCTCTCCTCGCCAGATGCCTATTCCTGGTTTCGCGAAATGCTTATTCCTCGCTTCTTACCATCGTCGAGCCTAGCTATAAGAACTCGTTTATTTGAGGCTAGTTTATAAGACTTCGATAGTTTGAGAGCTATTTTGAGGGATGTTTATTCCCCGCTTCGCCAAATACTTATTCCTAGCTTTGCGAGATGGTTATTTCTCACCTCTCACTATCATCTATCCGAGGCTGCAAAACCTCATCTATTCGAGGCTATCATATAAGACATCGAAAGTTCAAGATGAGCCACTACCTCGATAGTCATTCCTTACTCCGCGAGATATTGCATTACAACTGCATTTATCTTCAAAGAGCTCATTATGCCTCAACATCGACTGTATTACAGCTGCCTATCTTTCAGAGATTTGTTTTTGTTTCAGCTATGTTACATCTACTAACTTTCAGAGAGTTTACATTATTTGTTGTTTCGTAAGGAGAGGGGTGGGCCCACCTTAATACCTACGAAGACGAAACCTTCCATGGCTGGATCAAACACATGGAGGAAACCTTTGACATGGATGTGCCACTCTCACGTAAGGATGTCAGCTTATTATGACTAATTACAGATTTAGAACATCGCCTCTGCTACTCACATTCAGAGCATCGCCTCTACATCAGCTTATCACAGCTGCTTATATATTTAGTCTCGTCTCTACATCAACTTCATCACAGTGGCTTATATTCTAAGTCCGACTAACATATTAATATTCGACTCAGACTTGAGGGACTACTGTGACACTAGTATCTTTGTATCATTACATTATTACTGCTAGTATATGCATTATATTATTGCTGCCAAATACGTATGCCACATCATTGCTAGCATGCCATGACGCTATTTTCACTACTTCTAGTACGTATGTCACGTTATCTACATTATCAACATGTTGCTTCACTATAGCACTACTATTACACTAAGTTGTCCAAGCATGCAGGTCATGATAGGCTCTCTGCATATCATATTTTGAAAAAATTTGATGTCATCATTCATTTTATTGTCATGAGTAGTTTGAGAGGCAATTAAACCCCAAATTTATTTTATCTATGTGAGTGCAGTGGAGATATTATGTTGTATTACAGGTTGGTTTAGTCCATATTACAGAGAAGATGTTGCTGAAATTTTGACAAATTATATGTGACATCTTTTGAGGCAATCTGTAAGCTCTCGCTTATTTAGGCTCGCAAAGATACTTCTGAGGCAATTCGTAAGTCCTCGCATATTTGAGATTGATGCATATTTTCGAGACAATTCGGAAGTCCTCATATATTGGAACTGCTCATATTCTGAGGCAATCTGTAAGACCTCACCTACTTGAATACTTATATTTCGAAGTCCGACTCGCACATGAATGCACGACTCAGACTTGGGGGACTATTGTTACACTTATAAATTACGTGGCATCGAGTATTCATTGGATTGAGCTTATTAAACTAAATAATTTGCATCTTGGGCTCGACCCATTACCCACGTGGCCGATTTATGGTTTCCTATATATATGTGTGTGATTTCATTTCATACAAATGTATGATTTCTAACGCTATCAAAATTCTCTCTTGCACTCTATTTTTCTTTAGTCCGACCGTTGATTTGATCGTCAGAATGCAAATGGTAGCCGGACCTTTTTCTCGACTGACGGTCTTTGCCTCCTAACGGGGTGTTTCAGTGTGCAAGTGATGTCTACGTGGAGGGGAGGTGGAAGAGATTTTGTTAGCGCATTTTTAAGGTCAACACATTCTTTTCCCAATTTCTATCTTGAATGATTTGCGATATCAACCTACAAACACGAGTGTTTGTAGGTATTCAGAGAGGAAAGTGATGAAAATAGGGCTAATTGGAACTTCGAATTGATTTCTTTGTTTTGGAAAAAAACAATTAAAGAAGAACTAATTTAATTTTTCTATTTCTTGATTCCTTTTTTTTTGCTTTACTATAGGAAATTATATTTTGTTCATTTTCACATTTGGATTAGAGTCTAACTTGTTAGTTGATACAGAAAGGTTTTGTATGGTATTTACAATGCTTAGGGCTGTAAATGGATTGGATATGGATCAGATCTGCCTATATCCGATTCGATAAGAAAATTTATCCGATCTGATAATCCAACATATATTTAGTTGCTAAATCCATATCCGATTTGCAATATTACCGGATATCCGATCCGAAATTAATAGAAATTAGAGAAATTTTTTTGAACTAACTTGAGGCCAACCTATTTTTCCTAACAAGCCCAATCGTGACTTCTACTATCATGATGTTCCTTTTAAAGGAGAGACCGTCTTCTAATTTTCTATTGACATTCGATGTGAGATAAGGTAAAATTGAATTCCAATTCTAAATATAAATATTTTATTTCATTATTTCCATTAAAAAATCAAATTATTTGTTACATATTAATTATTATTTTTTGAAATTGTATATTAATTACAATAATAAATATAATTAAGAAAAATATAGATATTTATTTACTTTAAATTAGTATACTAAAAATTAGAAAAACATTGGTTAAAATCAACTTTTTTTAAAAAAAAAATTTTTTCCAATTCTTAAACAAGTTTAATAATTATAATTTCTTAAAAACTTTTTTATGTTTTGAATTTGATTATTTTTTATTCTAAATTTATTTATTTTCTCATTTATTTATTTTAGTGACAAATAATATACCATAAAAATATTTTACCGACTCAATTATTTATAACAAATCGAATCGAATTGACCTATATCCATATTTGATCCATTTAGTTAACGGATTATCGGATTCGGATCTTGATCGGGTTATCGGACTAAGACCCTAAATCCATCTCCTCGTAATTTCGTCGGATTCGGATCAAAATTCAATCCATTGGCAACCCTAACAATGGTAGAGGTGTCAAGACGGACGGGCCGGCCAGACCCTTGAAAACCGGCCCGTGAAAATCAAGGACCGCGGGTCGACCCGTGACCCGTGCGGGCGGTTCACGGGCCATGGAGGTGTAACCCGCGAGTTTCGCGGGTTGCACCCCCACGGGCCGCGTTAACCCGCGGCCCGTGAAAAAAAAATTTTGAAAAAAAAAAATTATAAAAAAGCAGAGAGAGCGGCTCTCTCCCCAGCAGGCTCCTTCCTGCAACTGTTCCAAATTTTTTTTTTTTTTTTTGTGAGCAACAGTAAAAATAAATTATTTTTTTTAGTAACGGTAATATTATTTTTATAACGGTTATATCATCCCCTTCATCTATAAATTTCAATTTATTCTTACAATTATTTTTACAATATCCTCTCATTAGTTATTATACACAATTTCTTCATAGTTTAATCTTCATTTCTTCATACTTGTTACTACCTTACTACAATTTCTTCATACTTGTTACTACATTTATATTTCATAGTTCATTCTTCATACTTTCTTCATACTCAGTTCTCACTAGTCACTACTAAACTTTTTAATCCTATTATATTATGGATTCTCGCGATTTTTCTTCTAAAAATTCTATTTTCAATTATAGTTGCTCTCCAATAAATTTAGAAGATGATAATGTTGTAGAAGTTGGATTATTTCAAAATGCAAGGAAAAAAAACAAATATCAGATGTGTGGCAGATGTTTACAGTAAATGAAAAGGATGGAAAAGTAGTATGCAATATCTGCAAAAAAGATTATGTCTGGAGATATGGTCAAGGCACCGGCACACTACGGAGACACAAAGAGAAACATTTAAATGAAACGGGACATTTGGATCCTAAACAAACTCAGATTATTGGTTTTACTAATGCTAGTGGATCAGTTACTTTTACTAATTTTGTGTATTCACAGGAACGAATGCGAGTTGGGATGTTGGAATTTTTAGCAGCTCGTGAGATGATCTACACATTTGCAGAAGATCAGTATTTTGAAGAGTTCCTGCAAAAATACATTCAACCTTCTTACAGGAGTGTAAGTAGAAATACTGCTCGTTCTGATTCTATAAAATTATTTCATACAATGGCTGAAAATTTTAAAAATGATTTGCAAAAAATTGATGGAATTATGTGTTTTACGTCTGATTGTTGGTCTGAACGAAATCATAATGGTTATGCTTGTGTTACAGTACATTTCATTAATAATAACTGGTTATTGCATAAGAGAATTATTACTTTTCATTTACTTGAATATCCACATAATGGTGTAAATTTGTGTGAAAATTTATTACAAGTTTTTAATGAATTTGGTGTGTTAAATAAACTATTTAGTGTTACCTTTGATAATGCAAGTGCTAATACTGTATGCATTGAACTTTTAATTAGAACGATTACACCTCCATATGATTCTAAATTATTTCACATGCGTTGTGTTTGTCATATATATAATTTAGTTGTGCAAGATGATTTGAATTAATAACACCACAAATAAGTATAATTAGAGAATCTATTAATTATATTTCTTATTCAAATTATAGACAATAAGAATTTGCAAAAATTTGTAAAAATCTTGGGTTGAGAAGAAAAAAATGTGTTGATGATGTTCATAATAGATGGAATTCAACTTTTTAACGTTAAAATCGTGTATTGACTATACTAATGCTATTAATGCATTTGTTAATTCAAAACAAAATCAATTTTATATAACTGATTCGGATTGGGAAAAAACATTTAAAGTTATGAAATTTTTGAAACCTTTCTATAAGGCAACAAAAGTTAGTTCTGGAGTTTATTATCCAACTAGTAATCTTATACTTTTACAATTAATAGAAATTATTGGACAGTTTTCATCATTTAGAGACGATCCATTTTTCTTTAAAATTATTTACTCAATGGAGGAAAACTTTAAAAAATATTATGAAAATATGCCACTAATTTTTCCAGTGGCAGCTGTAATGGATCCTCGCATTAAATTGTTTGGAGTTCATTGTGCTTTAAAATCACTTTCTGAAACATTGGCTTTTAACATAAATATTACAAATCGATAATTGGAAATTTTTATTAATGAAATGTATAACAACTATTTTATTAAATATGGTAACAATGAAAATATGTCTTCTTCTCCAATCTCTAGTACAACTTCTAAAGGCAAATCTTCTTTTTTCTCCATAATAGCTAAGAAATGTAATGTTCTTGGTTTTTCATCTACTATTTCAACTTCAACTGCAAATCCACATACTACACCTGCTGAATTAGAAAGATATTATCAATTTGATCATTATAGTTTAATACCTGAATATGAAGTTGATAAGTTATATATTTTACGATGGTGAAAATTAAATGAGCGGTCGTACCCTATATTATCTAAAATGGCACGAGATATACTAACAGTTCTAGTCTCAACAGTTGCATCCGAGTCTGCTTTTAGTGCAAGGTATTGAACGAACGAAGATCTAGACTTAAAGAAAATATTTTGGAAACTCTTATATGCGTGAAAGATTGGATATTCGCGGATCAAATGATGCAAAATAAAATTAATGATGATGTTGCTGAAAATTTCAAAAATCTTACGGTTCATGAAGATTGATTGATTGTGATGTACCTAAATTATAAATTATAGTAAAAGTAGGTGCCAACCTAGTTGGGATGTACTTTGCTATAAATATATACCTTCACGTAATTAGAAATGCATTTAGTTGTTAAATTTCAATTATTAAATTTGAATTCTATATAAACATTTCTTGATATAAATATGAATTTACCATTTTATTCAATTCTTAGTTTACATTTAACAAAAAAAAATTGCTATTAATATAAAAAATTCTTGGAACAACCAGCGACCCGGATGGGTCAACGGGCGGGCCTGGGTTGTAGTCCAAAATTTGTGGGCCGACCCGAAACTGGCCCGGAACCCGTAGAGGGCGGGCTTTTTTCCACGCGGGCCGTTACGGGGTCATATGTTGGCGGGGACGACCCGACCCGACCCATCCGGATTGACACCTCTAAACAATAGTACTGGTCAGCGTGTGGATACAGCACCCTGCGAGCTGGCGCAGCCGCATCTACTGCGAGCTGGCGCAGCCGCATCTACTGAATCCGCTGGAAATAAAAGGATTATAAAGCTTTGACGAATGACGTGAAATATATATATATATATATATATATATATATATATATATATATATATATATTTTTTTTTATTTTTTTTTCCTCGCAAAAATAGTTCTAAAAATCATTGTTATAAAAGCTTTGCATAAGCTTCGCCTAAATTCAAAACTTGTATTTACCGTTTAATTATGATTTGCGTATGAGCTTTATCTTGTCTCGCTTAAGTTCGTAAAAACTTGTAACTTGATCATACGTATATGATTCAAAAATATTTTTTTTCTTGTTATTTCGGATTGTATTGGATTATATTTTCATGTGTATGACTTTTAAGTTTATATTGATTGAATTTTTTTAAATATTATTTAATTAAATATTAATAAATAATCTCGTTATTGTGACCGTTAACGGTCAACGAACTACCTTAGCTCACCCAACTTCCTGGATCCGCCCCTGGTGTCGTACAATCTAATCCGTTCTACAAGAACCATAAAACATGAAGATATAACATGTCATTCATATAGAATGAATGGGAAACAATTTAGAAGCTAGTACATTTTTTTTTTTTTTAAATGAAACAAGACATAAAGCAATCTTTGATGGTACACATTGCACAGTGTTGAAGCACTCTTTATAGATGTGAAAAATTCCTCAAATACAGGAAAACATGCCAGATTTTTTACAGATTTTTGAATTGCCAAATCCTGTGCGTCGGTTTGTGTTTTCCCTCCTCCAATGTTTAAATCCAATTCATCCATTTCAAAATTCTGTATGTATTCTGTGAAAAAAATCTGTACTCATAGCATTGCTCTTATAGATGTGGAGCCCCAGGCCAGAATAATGGAGGACGGCACCTTATAAATAATCCACATCATCACACAAACCATTGGCTGCGAGAAGATGAAAAGATAAAGAAAGTATTGCCCGAATCCAAGATTTACTTCATTCTTTTTTCTTTTCATATTATGATCAATATTAAATTAACTCGCCATGCAACAAATGATCTTCGACGTGGAGGTGACGGTGTTGGAGGGCTTGGCGTTCGTAATGTTTTTGTCGACAGAGACATAGCTAGAAACCAATCCGTGACTGCTGTGAGAATATTTAGCTACCAATAGTTACTGATTTATATGCATTTTCTCATGTTACACCTTTAACTAACAGTCAAGCCTTCACAGGAAGTTGGAATATGCAGCCTCAACTATCAGCCAGAATCTGGTGCATCAAGCAATTTTTATACATTTGTTTTTTGTTGAAATGATTTTCAATATGAGTACAAATAAAATCATTGTCGAAAATATATAGGATAAACATTACATCTCTTTGAGAAAAACATGAACAATTCTGTAAAATACAATTTTTCTGTTCAACAAATGAGTACTGAATAATCTACAACATTCATGGAACCGTGTATGTCAGCATAAGAAGCAATTAATCGACAGTCTGAATGAAAAAGCAACCAAATTTTCTATAAATTATTTACATTCAAAAACTCAAAAAAAAAAAAAAAAAAAAAGGTTATTACCATATATCTATCATCAGTTAACACATCTGTGATCTTTTCTGAAGAAAAAGGGAGAAAAAATCAAATAAGAAACTCTAGCATTTGGATCCTTTTTCCGCCCAAGTCCCTGATTGCAACTTGAACAACCTTGTAAAACTCCTCCTAGCCTCCAAATCCACATGGCTTATAATTAACCAGTTACACAGAAGCTACTATTTTTGCAAATCTAGTATTTGAGAGTTGATGTTCGGTAAACTGAATGATTCAAACCGGGGTTCAGTTAAGTCCACCGTTTCATCCTCAGTTGCATGCCACTTTTTTGATTTTGAGGTGAGGAGCATCAATATTTCCATATCAGTGGAAGGATTATTTTCTTCTTTTTCACTCTTTTTAACACAGAGATTAGTAACGCTGTTGGAAGGCAGTGAGGATCGAGCTGGTTGTTCTGATGTAATTTGCTTGATTTCCTCAACTGCAACAGGGTGAAGTTCTTCATCGCACTTCTCTGAGTTTTCACTTTTGGTGCCACCATTGGATGAATACTGTACATGACGGACAAATGACAATAAAATTCGTTAACTCACAATAGCCAAAATACTTGACTGCATTGTTGTAGAAATATAACTTGGCAAACTATGAGCCTTCAAAAATAGAAATAGTGATTATGGCAATGCTAGCATAATTGTACACATAAATTGAGGTTGAGCCACTTCGAAGCCGGATTGCAGAGACTGCATTCCTGCGAGTCTAACACGAACCATTTAATATTACAGTTATCTAAAGATGGTAATTTTATGGCCAATCAAATGCACGAGTCCTAAAGCTCGTTCACTTTGATATGAAGAAGTCTACGAAAATTCTCGGGTGCAACAGGGTTAACAAGCTGCTTGCAATTGAAGCAGTGGATGCCAAAATGGAGAAAGTGGCGTTTAGGACAGACAGGAGCCTAAGATTGTTATTACAAAAGGATTAAAGACAGCACGGAGAGCGACAAGTTATATGCTTGTCTGCACGGTCTCAGAAAGTAATCTGAAAATTTTCCAAGCATTCGATGAGGATCTTGGATTACCATCTGCAGATTTTACTTTTTTCTTCTTGTATTTCATTAATTCTTTCCCATGCATGATAGAAGGAAGAACTTAATTTCCTGATCATGGGATGAATTCTGGTTATTTTCGGGCATCTCAGATCCTTGTATTAATGTTTCCTAAAAGTCAGCTTTGAAGTGAAATAGATATAACCAAAATCGTCATTTTCTTGATGTTAAAAGAATGGGAAAGCTTGGATGAATATCATCCAGAGACATCAGTTTCCACCTCGACTTAACCAATCAGATGGCATTGGTGCAGAGTTAGAACTTACAGCGGTTCGATGAGAAAAAGAAGATTATTGCATAACACAAGCATGGAGTTACGACCTACATGATAGACACATGATAAGCATCAAAGAGTTATAGTGGTGTTCCAAAGATTACCTTAAAAGAATGTAGTTGCAAGTTTTTCCTTTTAGATTTCTCCGGTGCAACAGTTGAAAGAATTTGGACAACCTCACTCATGGTTGGTCGAGAATCAGGATCCAATAATAAGCACTCCTTGGCTAAGTAAGCCATTACTTGCATCTCCTCTTCTGGGAAAGTCCCTTTGAGACGTGGGTCCGGCAACTCAGAAATCACTCGCTTACTGTCATGCAAAAGCGGTGTTGCCTGCAGAATCAGTAAAGGCACACAAATTAACATTAAAAATCACAATAAAGATTGAGAGTACAAGAAAACTTCTTCAAAATGTTCATTCAAATAAGAGTATCTGATTGAAGATACAATTTCAGAGTGCAAAAATAGTGACTTTCAGTTTGAAGAAATCAAACAGAGCCACTGGCAGGATTTCTTGCCGAAGGACTAAGAAACTGATTATCCATACCCATATTACGAGACTTTGTTCGCCTTTGTTGTCAGACTTGTGGATGGGATGCCGGCCAGTGATGAGTTCGAGAAGAACCACGCCAAAACTGAATACATCGGACTTCAGGGAAGCTTTTCCAACTATTGCGTACTCTGGTGCAAAGTAACCAAAAGTGCCTTGCATTCTGGCTGGAGAACTGGAACAACTTTGAATCCCATCATTATGCAGGTGTTTAGCCATGCCAAGATCAGTAATCTGCATGATCAATATTGAATAAGTCATCTTTTTCATTTGATTCACGAAGTTTTGCTAATGCTCATAACTAATGATTTTTAATGTTTTACTTACCTTGGCTCTCCAGTTCTCATCCAAAAGAATGTTAGTGGATTTAACATCTCTGTGCAAAATTCTCGGTGCAGCCGCTTCATGAAGATATTCCAAGCCACGTGCAGCTCCAAGAGCTACTGAAGTACGAGTACTCCAGTCCAGACATTGCCCTGAATCCCCATCTAAACACTCCCTGAGATTACCGTTAGGCACGTAGTCAAACACTAGCAGCCTCTCAGTATGCTTTCCTTGGTGTTCTGAGCAATATCCGAGCAAAGGCACCACATGACAATGATGAAGTCTTGATATCAATTCTATCTAAGCACAAGTAATGATGTATCAACACTATAACGTGTATGGTTCTATATGTGTAAGAAAGTGTGTTTTGTCAAACACATACAGAATAGCCATTTGTGGCAGATCATTAGTACCTCAGTCAAGAAAACATATTCTGCATCTGGCCCGGCCTTAGTTTTTATTCGCTTAATTGCAACAATTCTTCCATTTTTGAGATGACCAAGGTAGACATGGCTGCTTCCTCCAACTCCAATCACATTAGCTTCAGAGAATTTATTTGTTGCACTTTCCAATTCAGAATATGAAAACTGTATAATTATTCCGTGTATTGCTCCCATTTTGCTTCTGAATTGGAAGGATGTATTCGGAATGCATCCTTTAGGACAAAAGAAAGTAAGAGAAAATATCAAAAGAGATTTAAACAACCATCAAGTCTGATTCATTTGAAAAATAGCATATTTTGTGTACAAAAATTCAATTGAAGAGCAGAAAAAGTTATCTGAACTTCAAAACACAAAGTGAGTCAAAAACTTCAATGCATGTCTGGTACACTATTGGAGTCTAATGAAGATGATTTTATCTTCTTTTCTTCATTAATACTATCTAGTGCTATCTAATCCTCCGACCAAATATGCATATAGGATAAATCGATAGAATAAAAGAGCGAGAACACATCAAAATATGAAACATAAGGAATTTTACCTATGAATGGTTTCATGGATGAACCTACATGACCTTTACATTCAGCCATTGAAGAAGTCCCCTGGTTTATCAAGTTGATACCACTGCTGCAGCTTGTTTGTCCATCCGATGAGAATAGAGGCAATTGAACGGGATGTTTATCCTTTCGATAGATATACCATAACAATGTAGCGATGAATGCAAGAGTTATGAGTGCTGCACAAAGTAAGAGAACTATAACAACTTTGCTCAAATTCCGCTTCTTCCAATGCTTCTTTGCAGTAAAAGTCCCTATTATGACACAATAAACAGTGCATAACAATATCTCAGTCTTGCAGTTGCACAAGCCCAGAAATAAGGAATTCAAGGAATTCAGCAGTTTAAGCAAAATAATCATAGACGTCCAGGAAAAAGTAAAAAGCCCCATTTCAGATTCTTGACAGAAGAATAGTTATAATTGAGTAGAACACGGTTAGATACGGGAAGTTTATTTGTCTCAAAGCTGCTAATTCCAAATAATTTGGTAATTGTCAATTCCTAGTAATCTATGAAGCCTTGAAAAAAGTACCAGAGTTGCAATTGCATGACGTAAAACAGCCACTATTACTATCTTCCCCTACCACTCTAGGCAACCTATCAGCAGCACAAATACATGTCCATCTGCTTTCACTTGATCCTCCTGCAGCTATAGATCATACAAACAGTAAGCAAATTATGTTTTCTTGAAATATGAATAATAAGAAACTAGTGAAGTATACAGGAGTTTTAGAAAAAAATATGAACTAAAGGGAAATAAATCAAATTATATCGTGAACTGATTGGGGGAGATAGATATACATAAATATTTCAAAGCGCAAAATGCACGAAATCTTAGTCAATGAACTATTCATTGTTTTTCTGCTGAAGAAATACAACTATCACTATCAGCAAGAGCTTGTGCTAAAAAGATATAGTCTAGATTGCAGCTGGAGATTCCACTAAAGGAAACATTCAAATATTAATAGGAGTCATAGTGTATAGTAGTTTTTCATGCAAATAATAATTATCCTAAATCTTTGTCTGAATCTAAATCTTTCTCTCCTTGGTTCTAAAATTAATAGTAGCTGAGATTTCATCGTAGAATGATTATATTCATCTAGAGCACATGAATACCTAGTAAGATAATTTAAGATATTGGTGAATAATGGATATTTTTACACATTACGTAAATTTGTTATAGAAAAATGTAGCAATAACAATCTGAATTGGCAAGAAAGTTATAGGATCAATAATACCAGGACTGCAATCACAGGATGACGAGCAGTTTGCCCGGACAAAGTTCATATTCGCTTGTTGTGCAATAGAACAGGTGCAAGTCCACTTGGTTGTTTCAGACGTTCTTGAAAGTTCATCTGCCAAATGGTAAATCAACAATAAGCTAATTTCTTTACTTGAAACCTCTGGAAAGAATATTAAGTGTACGTTTGATATGTTGTATCGAACAAGACTGAACAATATAATGAACAAGATTGTAGATTGTTTTCGCAGTGTTATTTAATCCTCCCTACAAAACATGCCTTAGTAGGGCCTTGTTGGGATGGTAAACCAAAAGACAATGAAATGGCTATTGATAAAGGTTTTACGAGGAATGCAGAGTTTTACTAACCGCAAAGGGTATGCTGAATCCAGACTAAGGCTACGATGAAAAGAAGCGCATATTCCACTTGGAGTGTCATGTGTTCAAGTTCAACCTAAAATGAAACCGCAAATATACATCCAAAATCAGAATGATGATATCTTATTGGTTTCATTTCAGCTAAAAATGTTATTTTTATTGTTAAGCACGCTATACTACTTATAGTCCAAATTTCCACATAATGGGCATGATAAATATTTTGAACTCTTTAAAAAAAAAATTGTAAAAGAACATGAAATTAACAATATCCCGAGCATGATACTGCCAGAAGACTTTGCCTCCGACTTTCAGAGTGGAAAACAGAACTTACATTCATTTGGGACACTTGGAGCCAGCATCAATATCTTACTTTCTGGTGTTCATAGAGCTAATCTTTCTCATTCCAGAAAATTGAGTCAAATAACTCTCTGCAGGGAATTCCTATTCATAGTAAGAAGAGCAATTGTTACTACTATAATTAACAAATTTGTTCTCAAGTTCACGACTATTCAAGATACTTATATAAGCTATTGCACAATAAGGCAACAGGATGCTCGGTCAAGGAATATTCTCACTTTGAACAACTGGCTATAAACCAGAGTTCTTCTAGTAAATTCAAATCCAAGAAAGGGAATAACATGACTTCCAAGAAACATATATAAACATTCCATAAATTTGAGACAAAAAAATTCCAATGTCACTGTCACTGTCACTGAAGAGAACCTGAAAATGAATCAGACCTTACATGAGGAATCGTCAAAACCAAATACTTTTATGACACGTTACTGCCATGTGATTTTTTTTATCGATCCAATGTCATGATCAAATAAGAAAAGCCAAAAAACACATTATCCTCACAGCTTGATTTTTCAGACTTGAAGAATGAAACACCGGGTGAAAGCTAATGCTCACCCAAAAATTATAATTATCAAGATAAAGGCAGACCCCTCAAGAAATCTCCAAAAAAAGGCCAAAAAGGAATTGCGAAATTGACATCTGTCAGCAAAAGAGATGAGAAATAAAGATATGAATCCAAAAAAATAAATAAGATAAACCAAGGACCACAAACCAAACTTTCAGAAAGGTACATTTTTCAAACCCGAAAGGGACCCCTTAACAATCAAAATAGGTACTAACTCAATTAAATACAGTGTAGAAAAATAGGTATTAATATAGATTATCCTATCTAATCTTGGTTATTGAATCATTAGATCATTCTTTCATGTCTATGATTGAAAATGGCAAGTATTTCAAATTTTTGAATGGTCCAATGTACGTACATACATGCCAACGGTTAAAAAAGACTTTGCTTCTAAGACATACGTAGACAGTTGTTTAGCAGAACGGTAGACTTTTGCTTTTCAAGGGTCCCACTAAATTATGTGTGTGAAAAAGACATTCTTGTTTTTCTCGAAGAAGGGTGATCAGTCAGTAGATTGAGTATTTCTTCTTCTTCTTTTCAGGGAAATTTCCATTAGTCGGTTTACTTGAGGTTGTCCAGTCGAATAGTGGTGTATACAATTTGGATTTTTACTTTATTTAAGCAACTATATCTTAGTTATATCATTAATTTGTAGTAGAGATTGCAAAAGTGATGTTTAAAATTTAAATCCTAGTTGGTGCTTTTCAAAAATATTGATGGTCACTTTACATCGAAAGCAAAAAAATTGAAATCAACTACTGACTTTTCTTTCAAAATTTCAATACCTTCTTCAACATCGGTACATTAATGCTAACAAATTAAATCGACGACCGTTTCACTCATTTATGACAAATAATATCCATTTTTCTGGAAGAAAATCACCAGTTATTTTTCTCATATAAATACTATCTAATCATCTCAATGGTCTTCCGAAAATCTCTAATGGGTTCGGACATTCTGTCCGTTGCCGACAAAAAATATGTGTAATAACATTGACAATTCAGAAATTAGAAATAAAATTCATTG
This sequence comes from Fraxinus americana, assembly GCA_035079005.1. Taxonomy (NCBI): domain Eukaryota; kingdom Viridiplantae; phylum Streptophyta; class Magnoliopsida; order Lamiales; family Oleaceae; genus Fraxinus; species Fraxinus americana. The sequence continues at coordinate 4,683,935 of CM068720.1, read as the reverse complement.
GCATACCTTTTGAAATAATAGTAAAGTAGAATGAAGAATCACATTGAGCTCCAATATTTACTTCTTTGATCTGTCTTTCTACAAATTAACAGCATCTATACATACACGCAACTCTGTGTATCACTTCACATTGAGCAAAGCTCAACAAAAATACTTCATGAGAAATTCTTCAAAAGAAGAAGAACAGAAGAGAGAGAGAGATAGAGAAGAGAGAGAGACGGAGTGACAAGTAAAGAATTTGTCAGCACAGATGTCTATGCAAAAGATCAGCAGGGAAAAGGGTTGTTGCCACGTGGACTTGTGTGGTTCCGATTCCCAAGGCTTTAATTCTTGTGCTATAGCGCGCTTACCGCTTAGGGTGAAATTTTTTAAACAGTCACTGAATTTTCACATACGTTTCAAATTGACCACTGAACTTGAATTTGTTTCATGGGTTGTGTTATCTTCCATTTCATGATAGAAGCTTAATTGAAATTGTATATAAAATAAAATCCATTTGGTATAAATGTTTCTTCCATGGTCATTTGATTTGAAATTTTACTAAAAAGTAATATAATTTACTAATATATTCCTGAAAAAAAAAATTGTCTATAAAGTGCCCCAACTGCAATTTGAAAGTTTTGAGTAAAAAATCTTAATTAAAATCTGCCTCCACTAATAAAATTTCTAGCTCTACCCTGACGTGGTGATAGGTAGGGGTGGGCAAAACCCAACCGACCCCGTCAAAACCGCCCAATCGAACCAACCAGACCGTTTTGGATTGGTTTTTGTTGTTTTTACACGGGTTGAGTGAGTTGGTTGTATGGCAGGTTGTGTAGGGTCGGATTATGAGTTAACTCATAAAAAATGAATAAACCAGTCCAATCCAACCCGACTATATTTATGAACTTTACAAGTTTTATGATGTTGTTTGGAAACTTTTAAAATAATATTATAAGATTTGGAAAAAATGCATTTTACGAAAAGTAGTATAAGCAAATACACATTCAACACAAAAACATTTTAATAACCAAAAACATTTATTGACTTCGTATAATTTAATATCAATTTGTCTATGTAACATTTTCGGGCATAATTCAGATTATTTTGTTTATTGCAACTATGTAGACCAAATATTATATAACACATGAGTCAATTATAAATTCGTTCATCCCGACTTGCCTATTTTAGTCTTTGTTGACAAGGTGTCACAACCCGATCAACCCAACCCGATCAATACTTGATTGAGTTGGGTTGAGTTTCAATCTTTACACGAGTTGGGTTGGGTTCAATTATGATCAGATCGATCATGTTGAGTTGAGTTTAGGTTGAGGCAAAAAAAACCCGATCCGACCCAACTCAACCCATACCCACATCTAGTGATAGGATAATATGGAATAACAATTGAGTGAGTTTCATGTAAGTTGGGCTGTTTTCCATGCAAGTTCATGCATTAATTTTATGGACTTCGATTTTATAGGGGGATCGATTGGAAACATGTGTTGAAGTTCGGTGATGAAATAGAATCAAATCAAAGTTATATGACCAATTTAAAACGTGTGTGGAATTTCAGTGACGTGTTGAATATTTTACCCGGCGCGCTATGAACAAATGGATCATAGGTCAGGCTGAAGATTGCAGTGAATAACCTCAGTCTATTGCTCTTGTTACATTATTGTCTAAAGATTTTTAAACAGTCCATTTACATCCCTAAGCTCTCGGTTTTGCAGCTCTTGCTGTAGTCTTTTCTTTTTCTTTTTGTTTCTTTTTATTGCTTGTTTTATTAATTGTAAATTATAACTAAGTTCTTGTTTGAAATTAATTTTTTTTTCAAAATCACTTTATTCCATTCATTTTCAATCACAAGTTATTAAAAAAAAAAAAAAAAAAAAAAATCAATTTTCACATTTTCTCATAATTGTTCTCTATTTTTTAGCCAAACATTATCCACGAAAAATTACCTTTTTTTTTTTCTTTTTTACAAAACCACTTCTCAAAAAGTTAACTTTCGTTTGAGCCCCATTTTTCACAAAAAATGAATTTTGTAATAATGATTTTTAGGAGAATGTGTGATTAAAAAATACGGAAATATTTTAGTTTTACATGCAAATTATTTTATCGGGAGAATGGATGATTGAAAATGAGTTTTTGAATGATAGGGCCCAAACAAGTGAGTGTTTTTTCTTTATACCATTGGAAAATAAAAAATGCTCTTCTAACATGTCGCATTTGTTAGGTAAATTCGGTCAATTTCTAGATAGAACCTTTTGAATTTACAACCTGTCTGGCAAAACTAAAAATCAGGAAAACATTGGTTTTTTGACCGTTAATATTTAAAAAATGGGACCCACCATCTTACAAAGAAGTCAAAATGTGCAGCACAAACGGTAGGAATTTTGATTATTAGTTTTGCCAGACAAGCTTTTATGCTTATGTTTTTCTCTTTCTTGGAATAACTTTGGCAATGGACAAACACCTCTATTTGTAGTGAGTCTTATTTGACAATTTTCACCATTTTACATGTAAGTCTCACTAAATTCAACAAAGGATAGCAAAGAACTTCAAATCAATGCGGAATACTATTTATATACTATTCCAAGCTCACCGTAGATTGTCAACTTTTGCTGACCAACATTGACTGCATTCTTGGTCTCTATGAGCAATTTCTTATCTGTACTTAGATCCTTTTCAATATGCTCTTTATTAATCCATTTTCTCTATTTTAGAAAGTCAAACATCTTTTTAAAATGTTCAATACATTTTTATCTTCAAAGACTCAATTAAAGAGGGGATTTGACTCTTCAAATGTAGATAGTCAAATCCACTCTATAGTCTATACATTGCTTCATTTATTATTGCGTTATTTTCTATTCATTCCTTCGATTTCTATAAAATAAAATAAAAAGAAGGGAGTGAATACATAAAAAAGAGGGTAGTCTTAGAAAGAAGGAAAATAATTACTTGTGAGAAAGAAAATTTATGAATATTGAATGTTATTGGAGTTGTGTAAAAAGCTTGACTCTTTATTTTTAAAAATTCCTTAAAATACTCTTTAAACTAAGATCACTATTGAAGGTGCTCTTAGATGCAATTTTGGTTGCTAATGAGCCAATTTCCCAACTATATTAAGAGCTCGTTTGAGCTCATTATTTGATGAAAATGTATATTGGAAGATTGAGAATGCGTGTTTAAAAAATTAAAAAAAATTTTGAATTTGTTTATAATATTATTTTATTGAAAAACGTGTGGTTGGAAATAAGAGAAAGAAAAATATATTTTGAAAATAATGGGGATAAAAAGAACTTCATGTGCAACAAAAATTAAAATTTAGGAATACAAATACTTCTTTTGAAATTGAAAGGTAAGGATGAGATTGAATAAGAGCAATAAGTTAGGGACTTCTGCTTCTATTTTCCCATCGAGGCCACGTTTTGAGATCAACATTGCTTTGTGTGGGGTCAAAAGTGGCTCATCGACCAAGGTTTGGTCCCACCTTAGACGTTCGATTTAGACTAAGGTGCATAGAGGTATTCCTCAATTATTGCTACATTTGCCTAAATGCGATTTGCAACTGGGTAGCGATTAATTAAATTAAATGGCAGAAGTTCGTGACAGAAAAGCAAGTCAACTAGGTACTCTGAAGGTTTTTTCCATATCCCATTTTTACCCTGAATTTTTCCAATTGTACCTTGTCTTACATCCCATTTTTACCGTCATATTTGTTGACTTTGAATAGCCTTTGAATAGATGCAGCTTTAAAAAAAATATCCGCTCGCTTCTTGGGCAAGCCATCGTTGACAGTTCATTCGTGAAGGTTTTTTCCAGAGGCAATCCATAGTGTTAAAAATAAGTGTTTTCAATTTGGTTGTAAATGTATTGTACACTTGTTAGCACTACAAAAAATAAAAAAATTCACACTGCGCGGACACGGTGTCCACCACGACTGCACATAATAGACACGAGGTGCTCGTGCAGTGTGATTTTTTTTAATCCCTCGTTTTCAAACTGCAATTCCTTAGTTAGTGTTTGATTATCTAAATATCTTCCCTTCTTCTATCTTCTGTTATTCATTCAAGTATTAAGGGTAATTTGGACTTCTGCCACTTATACTCACAATTGCTGACTTCACAACCCCATTTGTTCTTGAAGGAGGCAAAAATGCAAATGACAACTACTTTTACACATTTTGCCCACAACATCAAATCCAACTTCGCTACGCTAATTCCCTACCGACTGCCAAGATTTTTTGTACAAAAAAAATTCCCTTCAATCAGCTCACAAAAGTAATTGAAACTGCCAAAAAAAAAAAAAAAAAAAAGTAATCCTTCTTGTAACCGTTGGTACAAAACTGAGATATACATTACATTTTGCAACTTCTCCCACACCTTCTGTGCTTAAGCTTGCAACAACTATTTCATCTTTTGGTCTTCGAATTCCCCTACAAGTATAAGGAGACTGCGAGGATTTTCACATCTGTGTTGCATGCAGGAAATCAGTTTAAATCCAAAATAGGCATTCTGAGTTGTAAGAGCCGGTACAAAACTGCGAGATAAATTACATTTTTCTCATTTGAACTTGTGTGGAAGTTCTCAAATAGACATCTCGAGGAATGTGTATTCCATATTCTCAAAAAAACATTTACAAGAAATTTCGTTTAAACTATGTAACTTGCTTGTTAGTTTCATTTATTTCTATTAGTGTTTCACATATGCAAATAGGTTAATATATTTCATATGAATCTTATTTCAACTTATGAACGGAGTTATATGCGTTAATAGCCTTCTTCAATTTGTATTGGTTGTTTTCATCTTCAACTATTCCATAACTTAGCATACCGTTGTCATGGATATTCCGAATACATGTTCTGACGGAGGTACTGCTCCTTTAAACTTCAAAACAATGTCGTATCGCCAATTGTTAAACAACTGGCATATGGTAGTATAATTTTCTTCATATGTTTATTTATATACATGTGTCTTCATTCAGATTTTCTTCCAATTGTTACTTAACAGAATGTGAATCGAATCACATACGATGACATAAGGGGGCAACGGTTGCTCCCGAAAGGAATTCTGATTTGTAAACGATTATGAGCTTTTGTAAATTTTATTAATGTTTTTGAATTAAATTATTAATAAGTGAAATTTGATTTAATTTGTGTAAAATGTAAATAAATGTCATCACTTAAATTTAATTAAGTAGAATAATGAAATGTTCATATTTTGTCACAAAGAAAAAAAAAATGATCCACGCAGTGTGGAGTGAAAACTCGGCACTATGCAGAGTGATTACTTCGCGCTGTGCAGAGTATTACTCCGCTCGCGGAGTCATGACTCCGTAGATGCGGAGTCTTACTCCATGCAGTACAGAGTAACACTCCGCGTGTCCGCACTGTGCCAAGTATAAAACTCTGCACTGCTTCGGACAGTGTGGAGTGTTACTCCGCACACTGTGCGGAATCATGACTCCGCGCTGCACGGAGGTGTGTTCCAAGTGTTTACTTTAATTGTACAATTTTTTTTCCTTGATGATATCCCTCTGCAGATAATGTTTCTGAAACACAAATTCAAGTTAAGTATAATATTATGGAAGTGCCAATTTCTCTCCCCTACTTGAAGCCTCTAGCAGATAAATCAAATCCTAAGCAAGGAACCGGTAAGACCATGTATGATGTAAATGTTACTTTTGTATATATTTCCTTACATACTGTTACTTCATGTTCGAATAAACCAACTTTCAACTCTTTATTTTAAGTGTAGTCATGCTTTATGCATTGTTTCTAATTCTCGTATTTTTTTCTTTTGTTTGTTGTATATAAAGGAATATTGTGAGGTATTTTTAGTAGGACTTTGCTACAAGTACTTACAGCATAGACACAACATTTGGGGGGGAATTTTTTTTTTTTCAATATTTTATACATGGGTCCACTCTATGTGAGTGGAAATTCAAAATTCTAATAAAAGCCTGGTAAGAATCATCTGTACTTGAAGCATTTTTCTTTTTAGTAAGTATGCAATTCCCATTTCTAAAGAATCTTCCCAATGCATTTTCCCTCATTTTAGAAACCCAGAATTCACTTTTCCATACAATCTTCTCGGTTTTATTCTTATGTTTATTCTTTTGTTTGTTACATATTAAGGAATACTAAAATGGTGGTAAAATACCATGAATCTCATTACCCTTTCATTAGCTGCTATTTTGCTCTTTATGTAAACTTCCTCAATATATGGTAGTGAAATGCTATGAGTCTACTAGGGAACTCAACGGGTTTATTGTACCATTTAGTAGAATCTTGAATCCTGTTTATGGCAGTAAGAATAAACCTTTGGTAATATTGCAAAATATCACGTTACAACTGATTTTGTTAATTGACTTTAACGTGTTTTCTCGACATACTGAAATTTGACCTTACGCTTGTGTAGAGCATTTTATACTTATAAGTTCGGATGCAACTTTGTTATGTTTTCATTTTTTCTGTTGAAAAGAAAGAATTTTCTAAGATGAAATGTATAACTTTTTTTCTTTAATAACACGAGTCAAAGTATTATTTTTTGAAACATTGTCATAAGTTTTTTTAGTACACGTTGAATTGAACACAAACCAATGCTTGTGAGTTTTAGATTTTTGGCACGAGCCTCGAATAAACAGATTTATTTTTTGCATTTGTATATTTGAGGAAGATGATGGTTTTGATCTTTCAGTTTAATCATCAAATTTCTATTCCCCACAAACATACACAATTCTCATTCTAGAGGTCTCAAAGTATTTCGATGCTAAGATGGAGGTAAATGAAGAAAATGAGACCAAAGAGGATGAAGAAAAAGGGGCTCGAGGTCTTTCTCATTGATTTTGATTTATTTTTGGTAATATTATATTCTCGTAGATGATAGTTGTATATGTACCGATTATTGTATTCTGTTCTCTCAGACATTTTTTGATATCTATTTGTACTTTATCAATCCTTTGGTAATACTAAATGTTTGCAATTTTCTTAAGAACATCATACTTAGTGCCTTTTTCAGCCTCATTTTTAGTGTAGAATGTATTTTAAAATAGTAAATTAATAAATAATATGTGATTAAAACGAAGGAAACATTTTAGGTTGCGTGTAATTTTTGTCGATGGATTCTTGTTTGTTTTCAAATTAATTCTTGTAATTATAAAGAAAATGTGTATAGGTAGGTAGCCTAGAGAGATCCCGTAAATAAATTCTTTCTATTTTGGACAATTATTTTGCATATGAATACATTGTACATAGTCAATTTATAAAGAAAAAAAAAATTTGAAGATCACACAGGTTGAATTCTTAAATTGTGCTGTGTTTTACTATAGGAAGTTATTTATGATGGTTTTACATAAGAATACAAATAATTGTTTGGAGTTCCTCAATTCTGAGGAAAGTCAAGTTGGTTACAGATTACCACCACACACAAAGTAGACAATGGAGAGTAGCTTACATTTTTTAGTTCAATTGTTGTCCCTCCACCCTGTACCGACCAATTTTTTACGTTATTGATAAAAATTCTATCTACACATCAAGACTGAAGAATGAAGCTTAGTTTAGATTGGAATTCGATACATGAAAAGTATACAAGTCAAACTTATAACAAATGCATAATATTATAGATTCTCTGTTGTAAGCAATTTTGTTTGTTACTATTTTCATCTGGTAGCCTTGCCCTAAAAACCATTTTTTTGTTATATATATGTGTATATGTAGAAAGAGATTTGGGTGGAGGAAATATTCTATGTTTACTACTTACAACTAACCAGTTGTATCTTATTTCTTTGATTGGAGAGTAGTCGAAAAGATGCTCCCCACTGAATGTCACCACTTTTTACAGATATAGTTGGAGAGTGTAGAGAAGTATTGGTCTTGAACAATTTGTTTTATGGCACATAAAACGTTTCTTGACATGTGCTCTTGTATGGAATGGGTCAAGTATTAGTGTTTATTTAATAACTTCATGCATTTTTATTGCTTGATCTCTTTGTCTTCGGATCCAAAATCCTGTAAGTAGTCTTCCAACTTGGCATCAAAGGCCTTCAATCCTTTTTTTTTTTGATATGCAAAGGCCTTCAATCCTATTATGAGCAAAGTAATGCTTACTCTTTCCTCTGTTTTATTCATCATTATAATGAAGCTTTAAGGTGCATCATATTATAATTACTATTATCTAACAAGTAAATAAGCTTAGTTCACATACACTGAAGAGTGGAGGCATTCGTGGCAGTTTTGCATTTTTTTTTCCTTTTTATGATGTTTTGAAGGTATGAAGTGCTAGAATATTTTTGAGAAGAAGGTTATCATGTAACACAGTCCATTCTATTAATTTAATTTAGCCTAGCGTAACATTTCAGTATAAATCGATAGAAGAATCATCTGACAATATATCATATGTAAATTTACTTTGTTAAATAAAGTTCATTTTGCTAACTTCATTGAATGTATATACAATGTTAACATAACCTTAAAAATAACAAAATCCGTGCATTGCACGGGCCAAAACTAGTGTTACACAAAATTCAGTTTTTCTAAATATTTTTTTTCTAACCTTCGGAACTCCAAAATTTCACACGTTACATATTTTTCTTATATAATAAGAGAAGAAAAATGACATGCAAGATAGACTCGACTTAAGAGTAGTTCACAATCAAAATGTTCCTCCACTACCACTACCAACAGAAGAGTAAAAGAACGTGACCATCAACAAGAAGTAAACTTGAAACTTTCTACGGTAAAATCGCTTCAAATCAAATTGAACAGTCCACCCAAATTTTTCCAAAAAAAAATAAAAATAATAAAAAATAATAATAAAATATTTACTTGTTTTACTCAAGATATATTATTTATTAGTTCAATTTATACCTCAATAAAATACTTGTTAGTCGGCTTATACGGACTATTTTATGAAAATAATGATTTATGATAATATCTTTCTTATGTATTTCAGAAAGAATCAAATTATTATCTTAAATTTCATGGTTGAACTTTATATTTATTTAAGTAAGCTTGTATAGAAAACATGTTAATATGGTATTTTTATGTTTAGAGTGTTTCAATTTAAGTGCTATATTGAGATTTCAGACTAATATATTTACTTTTTCAGTTGTTTGAAATGTCAATTTTCTTCGCCAAAAACTACTGTTTGAACTAGCCAGCAATCAATGACACGGATAAGACAAGAAAGCACAATTTTGTGAGGGTGAGGGTGAGGGTGAGGGGGTGCGAGGGCAGGTGCTGTAGGCTCTTCAAAGGCCAGTTCGCGAAAAAAGTTATCTACAACAGAAGCTGAGTACATAGTAACGTCCAAAAGTGCCATTCAATTGGCAAAGAATCAAGTCTTTCTCCATTTCATCTGAGAAATACTTGCAGGGGCGAAGGGGAAGATCTGTTGACATGTTAACAAAATCTCAATAGCAAATTGATGATGCTGCATATCTCATCTTACTCTAGTAAATTCACAAGCCTTTTGAAATTAACAAACTCCTCCCTACAGAAAGGAAAAAGAATTTCAGGCCCTTCCTTTTGGCCTCCAGAAAAAGCATGCAAAAAAAATAAAAAATAAAAACCTCTAATGATATGATCCCTCTGTCACCCCAGAATGAAAGGAGTGATAATTAATGGGCAAACATCACTTGAAATATGGAAATAAGGCTAGGATTTGATAGAATAATAGACTCATTAAAAGAATCAAATCACAGTACTTGCATATATAGAGTTCAAAATTAACACAGTATCCCAACACTTACAAGGCTATACCCAATGTGCTCTCAAAGAGGAAAAAACTCATATCTCTTTATACCCAAATTACAACATCATTTCAACATATTCTTAAAACCTGTTTACCCCTCCCTATTGTTATTCATTTACATTTGAAGTTGAAACACACCCTTGAATTCAGAATCTTCTGTGAACCTTCTCAATTTGGTGTTGTCCGGGAAAAAAGGAAAATAGAAATAAATAAATATGCAACACAATGATGTACTAGGTGGATCTTGGAGGAAATTTTGCATAAGCAAGCCTAGTGCTCACCTTGGCTGTGGTCGTGCAGGGAAAGACCGTGTTGGCCGCATTGGAGATCGAGGATACGGACTCCCAAACAACATAGTCTGCGATTGGTTTACCATGTCAACCATGGAAGGAGTCAGATAAGCCTGGCTCATACTATGAGTTGAATCACCGCGTGCAGTGGCTCTCTGCCAAGAATGTGAGCTCAATCCTGATAAAACATAAGCCCTTCCAGACGTTTCATAAACACGGAGGTTGGTCATTCTCTCTTGCATTTCCCGTAATTCAGCATCCAACAAGACACACAATCTGTCACCAGCTCGTGCTGATACAGTTTCTGATAATTTTCTACGACAATTCTCTAGGACAGACACAGCAGCAGCGAAATCACCGTGTTCAGCAGCAACCCTAGCTTCTGCTATGGCTTCTGCAGATTGGAGCCTGTTCCTCTGCTTGTCCACTTCCATGGAAATCGCTAATGGTCCAGTTAGGATTGGCCTTTGAATTTTGACATCATTTGCAGCATTTAGAGTTAACAAAACTTTGGAAACGGGATCCTTGTAAATACATCTAATCTTTAGCAGTGACATCTCATCATTTGATCCATCGACTGGAATATCAATTGCTACAAGAAAATCTCTTTCTTCTTCAGCATATAGATCTCCAACTTCAATAACGCCCTTTCTTTTATCCGATGCCAAGTTGCTCATATAACTTCCTGATCTTATTGAACTGATTTGCAACATGGGGTTAATGCATTCAACTTCCACATGTAATTCCTGTACAACAACACTCAAAAGCCCCCCAATGCATTGTGCAAAAGCATCTTGAATTACATTCTCTGCCTCTATAAAAGAAAATGTTCCCCCCGAAGTTTCTGAGATAGAATGCATTGAGACTGCATCATGATCTGCACCAAATCCAAATGCATGTACAGGAATGTTGAGACTGGAATCCTCATTCAGATGCATGGAAACTGGGAGCAGTGATGGATTAGCAGTACAAGTATTGCCATCATTAGGCCTGCTAACAGTATAAGTGTCTTGCCCATCAGAGAACAGTATAATACTGCTAACAGGATTTCTCCACTTACGTTCAGTCATCACCTTGGCAGCCTTTCTAAGGCCCTCAGCAATGTTTGTCCCGCCGCTCGCACTAAGAGAATTCACAGCTTGTAATGCTTCAAGCCTTCCATTATCGGTCATTTTACAAAGAGGAAAGAGACGACGAGCAGTGGAGGAGAAGGCAATCACTGAAAGCCTGTCGGAAGGCCCTAGATTTTGAATCACAAACCCCATTGCTCGTTTAAGCAAAGCAAGCTTCGTACCTGCCATGCTGCCACTAACATCGAGCAAGGTCACAAGATCAACTGGTGCGCGACAAGTTTGAGATTGTAATGGCAAGCCACCCTCGCACATTCCAGAATGTTGTAATCCATAAGTAACTGGAGCTTTGAGATGAATCAAAACCGTGAAGTTACTATGGGACACTGATTTTGGAACAGCTGAAACTTCCGGGTAAGTTTTAACCTCTATAAATCCAGCAGAATGGCCAACAGTCAAGTCATTACTGGTTGAGGTTTTGTCAGTGACAGTAGGTTGGTCACTAATAAGTTCATCATCGTCAAAGATGCCAGGTTCCATCGTGTTAAAAAGTGAAGTAATGTGCCGATTAATGTCTACCCGTGGAGGGGGGAGTAGTCTTTGAACAGCCGTCCAAGCATCATTTTGAGGCAAAGAAACATTGTTTATTCTCACGCTTCCCTGAGATTTATTGGTGGTAGGACTCTGAAAAGGGATTTCTTTCCATTTCACTCGGCAAACAGGACAGCTTTGCTTTCCATGCTTTACATTAGAAGTAATACAATGGAAATGAAATGTGTGGGAGCATTCTGCGGTGAAAATGGCATGGCCATGGCCAGGTTTCATGGACGCCAAGCATATTGCACAGGTTTTCTGCAATCAAAGATAAGATCAAAATCAAATTAATCACACAACATTTGAAGCAATAATATGAAGAACTTAAGTGCATGTTTGGCACGAGTATTGAAGAATGCTCATCATTATTATGGACAAGATTTTAGCTTATTCTTATACTATCCAGTAATACCCAATACTCTCTACCAAACATACCATAAATGTAAGCAAAAAGGCGTATACATGTGCCAACATTGCCATGACTCAACCGTTGCCACAATCCAAGACAAAAAAAAAAAAAAGGCATTCTGTCTACTGCTCACATCTAATCTGTCCATATGTAAACTTTTCAAATAATTATGAGGTAGTTTTTCCAGCTATACTATGTTGCCAGCAAATTAGAGTGTAATATTGTCAGATAGATTATACAGTGCTAAGGTGATCGATCTGCCATTACATTGAATAGAATTCTGCTACCATCCGAGCACCGACCGTAGACTATAGTTAATCCTAATATCAATAAATATACCACCAAACCTAGTGGTAAATTATTCTGGTAAAGTAAGACCTATGATAACCTCAAATAATTGTAAACTTTAAAGGGCAATTAGCAAACTGTAAAAACCAATAATGAAGCCTTCGAGGCATTAAAAAGTCAATAAAAATCACTTAAAGCAAATGTATAAAAAGAAGTAGAAATCATTAGTGACTATAAGGTCATCATTCCTTTTTCAACCCTTGGTCTCACTTTGATATTAAGTTATTGCACGAAAGTTGTGAACAAATGGTCAAGTTGAAGACTAATATCATAAAAAGGGGTGAGGAAATAGCCAAATGAGTATTTTCATGTGTGTAAAACAGTTGAGTTGCTGACCATGAAAAGCACTATCTTTTCTCTCTCAGATGGGGAAAGAGGGAAACAAAAGTTCAGTGTTGCTTCCCTTTTAGTCTTTTACAATAAGGCCAGATGACTATTGTCCTCAAAAGGGACTCCACCACTTTATCCCCACCTTACACTGAAAACTACATCACAATGCATAATACCGCATTTTTGGTTGCGTATGTACTCGACCGCTCTATGCAGAAAAATAGATAAGATTTTAACTTATTTTTCTTTTTTAATTCTACTCCGTTCAACTTGTGTCATTATTGCTATCACCATTGTCATCATCCCTACACATATCTACCCCACGTGACAAGGGACACCCTATATACAAATTCATTCAACTACTCCATCAGAAAACAACCATTCATTTATTCATTCAAAAAAAATAAGTAAAAAATTCTTTACACTGTCACGAAAGTAAAAGAAATCTAATCAATATAGTGGTTTCATTAATCGATGCTTATTTGAGATCACTGGGGTCAACAAACCAAAATTAATGGTAGAAATAAAGAAAAAGTAAATTTTTTTTGAACAATGTAGAAACTGCAGAGATTTCCCTTTTTTGTTTATAAAAGAAAAAAGAAATATAATCACAAATTTACCATGAAAAGAAAATTATTTTTATGACACTCTTAATAATAAGAATTTACAAGCATATGAACATTAAAATGCAAAAACGAGCAATTAAGCATCCATTAATATATTTCTATTTATTGTACCTTGGAAGATTTGGAGGAGTGTTTAGGCAAGAGGAGGCCGGAGGAAGACGGCGTCGGAGTGGTCGGCATTTGAACCCGGCCGTAATCAGAATTTCGCGGCGGCGTTGGAGACAAAGATACTGCATCGGAGAACCTCCTAGCTGAAGGCTGCGGTGGCGGTGATGCCACCACAGGCGTGTCCTCTATGGTTCTTGGCACATAAAGACACGTATTAAGCTTCAACCCAAGAGCCATCTTGGCTTTACTCCATTTGCTCCCACCACCCATTTTTGCAGCTTTCACCACCAAAACCACAGTTCAAGAAGCACTAAACCTATAGGTTACGCATACAGATGTATAGACACAGAAACAGAAATGCATGCATGAATATAGAGCAGCATTCTATGCAAAAACAGATCTCAAAGTCAACTTGCTCTTTGAGCTGTTTGTTTTGTTTTGTATTTTCAGTTTCTCTCTGTTCTTGGGTTTTCTTTGAACACTGACACGGAAACCAATGGCTTTACGTTACAGCCATATCACATTATTATTATATGTATAATAATGACTGTAGTAATGGGTTTCATGGGGTGGAGTGGGGGCGGAGAAGGGTAAAAATGGAAAGTTAGGAAATGCAATTTATTTGTTGGGATTAGAGGCACGGGAGTTTTGACCTTGGTGTAGACTTTGGATTTAACAAGTTTTGAAGTGGACAAGAACATGGTAATGATAACGCCAAAAGTATTTGTTCATAGTTTACCAAATACAACTGTACAGCTTTGGTCAAAATTTCAAATTTATAGTAATGATTATTTAATAATATTTTATCTTTCGATTTTTCTCATTTTTTTCTTCTTTCATTTGAAACTATTGACATGAAATAGAAGTAACAGAGAAATATTGATTGATGCATCCTTTAGAGAGCCCCAAAATGACTAACGTCAAGCACAATGACTTTCTTCAATATACGATATATTCATGTTGAATCCCGACCAAGTCAAAGATTCGAACTACATAACGTGCATTTTAAGTGTTCAATACCCCCAACAAAGAAAAATACATTAAAATATAATGTTGTTGGAATTGGTGGTTGGTTATTTTGCGGCTTCAAAATGGAAGTTATTTTTTATGTGAATTGGTGCTCTTTTGCCAAATCTTAAAAATCAAGTCTCCCTACCAAATCAAAATTTTAACATTAGTTATAGTAATCATCTAATTTCAGCAACTTGCAAAAAAAAAAAAAAAAAAAATTACTTTTCCAGTTATGGATGACAGCATTTGACAAATCACTCATTGGTTTATGCTTAATTTAAAATCAAGTTGGACCTTGATAAGCAATCATATTTCGGAGTTGTAGACTATATTATGGGCATGTTTGGGATCCATTTTGGGGGAAAAAAAAGTTTTAGAATAGGGATGGCAACGGGGTGGGGCGGGGTGGGGCGGGGCGGGGATGCTCTCCCCGTCCCCCGCCCCGTTAAAAAATTCATTCCGCGTCCCCGCCCCGTTCCCCGTTTAAGGCGGGGCGGGGTAGGTTATTTCCCCATTTAATTTTTTTTTAGTTTTTGATAATTTATTTTTATTGTCTATATTCATTATATTTAAACAAATAATTTTAGTTGCTATTTTTTATTAGAACTAATGAAAATATTCATTTAAAGTATTGAATTCTAAAAAAAAAAAAAAATTTAACGGGGCGGGGCGGGGACCCCGTTACCCGTCCCTGCCCCGTCCCCGCCTCGGGGAATAATTCCCTGCCCCATCCCCGCCCCGTTACCCGTTTAAGCGGGTTTTCCCCTCCCCGTTTGGGGAGGGTCCCCGCGGGTATCGGGTTTGTTGGGTTTTTTTGCCATCCCTATTTTAGAATAGTAATTTTTTGAAAAATGAGTATAGAAACTTTTTTGATTTATGCGTAAAATTATTTTATGGGAAGACGTGATTGAAAATGAGTTTTGAGAAAAATTGAGCTCAAAAAGGCGATAAAAAATTTAGAAGTTGTTCTCTTCGTGTTTCAATTTTTAGTTTTTAGTTTTGAATTCATTTTGAATTTTGTGTTTTGAACGTCAATTTTAAGATTTTTTAAAACGCGTTCTTTTTGTCATTTTGAAAAAAAAATTTCAAAATTTTTTTTTAAAAAAAGTTTTGGCTTGGTTTTATTTGAAAACATTCAAAGCTACTTTTTTGACGTTTTCCGTTTTCTTTGTAATTTTTAAACTCGTTATTGGAAATTCTTTTCTGAAAATAGGTAAGTAAACGTGTTTTCAGTATTTTCGAAAATTGAAAATGATTTAAAAATAACAAAGAGAACATACCCTTATTTACCCATGTCCTTGTTTCGTTTAGATAAAAATTATTTTTAATTATTTTTTAGTTGTACCAAACATGGGCAAATTATATATCTTTCTCTTATTTATATATCTAATTTGATTTCGATTCAACATACTAAGCCTATGCTGGATTTAGCTAAAATAGTTGATAAACATATAAGTCAAAGTCAACAATTGCACAAATTTAATGTGATTTACAGTTTTTATCAATTTTCAATCACACAGTTTATCAACTTTTATCAAAATATATTAAAAATCGGATTTTAGAAAAACAAAAAGGGGTGGTTAAAATACTTGTGTGAAAGTGATTATTTGAAAAATAATTTTTTGGAGAATGACCGGTTAAAATTAGAATAAAGTTAAGAGTAAATTTGAAAAATGATTTTTTTAAAAAAATAATAATAATATGTCATTAATTATGTTGGAGATTAATATTTTTCATTTTTAACAATAGAGATAAAAAAAAATATTAATACTTCGTGGTTGTAGACTCGAGGCTAATGTCGTTAAAATGGGTAGGAAAAATACGGGGACGGCGTAGATGCACTTTCTCAAACCAAATTAAAGTCGTTTCCCACAAAATTTATTAATCAATACACATTAAATTCACGCGTTTTAGGAAATTTTCAGAGCATGTTTGATAGTACTTAAGTAAAAGAAAATTTATTTTTAAAATGCTTATTCACTTCATTGACTAACAATACTCACTACATTAAAATGTAAATATTATTTCGTTACAAGTAATTTAGTATTACCTTATTTTAAAGATAATGTATAATATTAATTTTGATAAACGAAATTACTTTATCTTTCTAAAGTGAAAATATTTATAATTCCGCCATTTGCAATATAAAGAAGCAATGTAGTGAAGGATGACTTATCCTTCCACGGCACCATAAATGGTTTATCATAATTAATTATTTGAGAGGATTTTGACCAATTAATTATTCATTTTTTATTTCATTTCCTTTTCAATTTTATGACGATTAAAGCAACAAGAAATATTTTCTATTAAGAATTTTAATCTTGAGGTCAATCTTATTGTTTTCATTTTTAAATGTATTATCTTGACTCTGTTGATGTTTCTTCATAATCAATCTGTCGATGTTTCTTCATAATCAATCTCAATATCGGAGAAAAGCCAATTATTGTGATGTCTCTATAGCGCCGTTAAAATAAGAACAAATCCTCTTGTCTTGTGTTGTATAAATGACTTTCTTTATTAAATGTTTTGTAGAGTTATTCTTTATTTGATTTATGACTATGATGTGTGCTTTAAAAAAATAACGAGTTCTCGTGACAAATGTATTGGACCGTAGCTTTGAATATTACGGGGCATAGGCACCTTTCACATAAATATTGCAGCCACCAAGTGGGGTCTAATGGTCCCCAAAATTTAGTGTAGTACACTTGCATCCCAATGCCATATTATATATCAAGAATTTTAATTTATAATGTTAGAGATTTACCCTAGATGATTTTATCGAAATAAACTCGAAATTATACCTAAATTTAAGTTCGCTAATGTTAGATGGTTAGCTATGTAGTCACAAGAGAATAATTTTCGGCAAATAAAATAAAAGAAATACGAGATAAGTATGCTAAATAATATAATCGTAACAAAACAAAGAATTATGAATGTAACCTAAGTCTACATATCTAAATAATTTTAATGTATTAAACCTTGTCTATTTGACAAGAAAAATGGTGTTAAGGCCAAGTAGGCAAGAAGCTAAAAATCATTTCAAATAACCATAATTGATTTTTTCTATGAAAGATAATCACGATATGAGGACATTCTACATACATGTATAACTAATTTGTCAAGCTTTTGTCCATTGACGAAAATTCTCTACTATTGCCTTCAATAAGAATTTGACAGTAACTCATTATCAGTGTAAAGAGAATCATTATTTTTGCAACTAATTAAACACGAGTAATGCTTCATGTACAGAAGCATTACTCACAGAGGCTTTACAGGCTTCTCAGAAGGGGGGTGGGGGGGGGGGTACACGTATTTTAAAAAAAAAAGAAGAAGAAAAAAGGGCGGACCCCACACTATGTAAGGGCCCTTTAAAACCCCTGAGTAATGCTTCTGTACTCAATTAAACACAATTCAATACAACCAGAGACCAAATCTACTTGAATCAATATGAGTTTGTTGCTTAGAAAACTCATTCTAGGTCACCCTGCGACTTAGATGCGAGATATTTCTTTGTTTTTTTTATTAATAATCAGTACTTTATTATGCACCTAATGCTACTGTTTAACATGTACAAAAAAAAACTAGATGTTAGGATTTAATGCCAGAATTGAATTACTTCGAAGTTCCATTAGTTTGCACAACTTCATGAATTTGAGTAAAAAATGTGCATATTCTTATATTGTTACGACTTGGGGTCCATTTCAGATTGCTTATGTTTATGCTTTTGAGTAGTAAAGAAGAGAAACAAAAGCTAGAGCGTTTAAATTAGTGCTCTTTTCAACTTTCAAAAGTCATGTTCAACGAACCCTTGGAGATGGACGTAAAGTTAAACTCTATATAGCTACGCATACAAGATAAGATTAGCGAAGTACATTTATGCAAACCAATAAGAGTTTGGAGTTGAAAAAACTGGCTACTAGTAGCTAGTGAGTTGCCCTGGAAAGTGTAGCACATTTAAGGATAGAAAAGAAAGTTCAAACCCCACTAAGTATCTTTATTCATTGTTCTTCCACTACTACAATTTCAATCCTCTCTAAAGTTGGCAGCATTTGAGGCCTCAAAAGGAGTTTAAAGGAGCCATTATCTCGGGTCCATTGTACCCCTAAAAGCTCTGAAATGAAACATGGACTGGAGCCCTATTTGAATGAAATATAAGGTGCCTTATTGGAGGGTGGGGGCATTGATTTAGTGGGTTGTTGGTATATGGCTGAAAAATTATTTGGGACTTAAAACTCAATTCACCGCTCTCTTTATGTGTATAATGTTATGAGATTAGGCATCGTTTTTCGAAAGTCCTACATAAACGTCTTCTGTCAAAGAAATTCTAATTAAGCCTAGTTTGTTTCGAATTAAAATCAGATTTTAATTTAAGTCAAAGTCAACAATCAATATTAAACATATATTTTATGAGTCTCACAACTTTTCAACCACACATTTCTAAAACTGCTAACACAATCTACTAAAAATCTAATTTTAATCCTCACCAAACACCCACTGGCTTATTGTTAAGGAAATAGCAAATCTTGTGCTGATTTGAAATATATTTGATTTCAATAATTAAGTTATTTTTATAAAATATAATATTTATTATAAGTCATTTTAAAAGCTGCAAAATGAAATATTATTTTAACATAAATATATAGTTGCAAGCTAAAGTGCGAGGGTACATGTGGGCACAAATTGAATTTAGCCTAAAAATTAGTCTTCTTGAAATACCCTGGGCAATTTATAAAAACAGATGTTTGCATTGTCATCACGATTTTCTTTTGTTGCGTTACTTTTAATTGCACTAACAATCTCAAATATTTACTCATTGTCGTACTCATACTCCTCCCTTTCTATAAGTAGCGAAGTAGAGGTGTCAATCCGAGTGATCCGGATCGGGTTAGCCCACCAACATATGAGCCTGCGTGAAAAAAAGCCCGCCTGCTATGGGTTCTAGGCCGGTTCCGAGTCGGCCCACAAATTTTGGACTACAATTCAGACCCGCCCACTAGGGATGGCAACGGGGCGGGGATGCCCTCCCCGTCCCCGCCCCATTCCCCGTTTAAGGCGGGGTGGGGCGGGGTCGGGGCGGGGCGGGGGTAGGTTATTTCCCCGTTTAAATTTTTTTTTTTTTGAGTTTTTGATAATTTATTTTTATTGTCCATATTCATTATATTTAAACAAATAATTTTAGTTGTTATTTTCTATTAGAACTAACGAAAATGTTCATTTAAAGTATTGAATTCTAAAAAAAAAAAAAAAAAATTTTTTTTTTAACGGGGCGGGGCGGGGACCCCGTTACCCGTCCCCGCCTCGGGGAATAATTCTCCGCCCCATCCCCGCCCCGTTACCCATTTAAGCGGGTTTTCCCCTCCCCGTTCGGGGCGGGTCCCCGCGGGTATCGGGTTTGTCGGGTTTTTTTGCCATCCCTACCGCCCACTGACCCATCCGGATCGAGCCCATGAGGGTTACGGGTCGCGGTTTGTTCCGATTTTGCCCGTATTATTGTATAAATAAAATTATAAAAATATAAATTTTTTCATATTTATAGCAAAAAATATTTTTTTTGTTAAATGTAAATTAAGAATTGAACAAAATGATAAATTCATATTTATATCAAGAAATGTTTATATAGAATTTAAATTTAATGTTACATGAATTATTTATAACTTTGCAAAATTAAGGGCTTGTATGGGCATGATTTCCATTCCATAAAATTGATTTTTGGCCCGTTAATTTCTGACACACAGACACAAAAGTCAGCAGCAAACTCGGATTTTTTGACCGTTGCTCCGTTCAACAGTATGAAAAGCAATTTTTGGGCTGATTTTAATCTATCCCAGATAGGGTCTAAATTTAATTTAAACAAATAACAATTAAATACATTTCTAATTACTAGTGAAGCCCGCGGGTCACACCTTCTTGACCCGTGAACCGCCGCTCGGGTCACGGGTCGGCACGCGGTCCCAGGTCGATCCGGGCCAGATTTTCACAGGTCTGACCAACCCGTCCGTCTTGACACCTCGAGAGCGAAGCCACCTTAGGCAGTCATCTATAGTGGGCCTTGGCTTCCTCCACTTGACTGGACAGAAATGTGCAGCCTGTTCAGGCTCATAAGTCTCATCTTACAATTTGTGTTTTCTACCTTGATTTATTTTCACATGTAAAAAAAAAACCTTTATTTAGTAGTACTAAATATTTTGAATTTGGCATTTTCGAATGATATTTCGGTTTCAACAGTGGAAAGGGTTGGTTTTGCTTAGGGATGGCAAAAAAACCCGACAAACCCGATACCCGCGGGGACCCGCCCCGAACGGGGAGGGGAAAACCCGCTTAAACGGGTAACGGGGCGGGGATGGGGCGGGGAATTATTCCCCGAGGCGGGGACGGGTAACGGGGTCCCCGCCCCGCCCCGCCCCGTTAAAAAAAAAAAATTTTTTTTTTTTTTTTTTTAGAATTCAATACTTTAAATGAACATTTTCGTTAGTTCTAATAGAAAATAGCAACTAAAATTATTTGTCTAAATATAATGAATATGGACAATAAAAATAAATTATCAAAAACTAAAAAAAAAAAAAAAAAAAAATTTTAAATGGGGAATAAACGGGGAAATAACCTACCCCCGCCCCGCCCCGCCCCGCCCCGTCCCGCCTTAAACGGGGAACGGGGCGGGGACGGGGAATGAATTTCTTAACGGGGCGGGGGACGGGGAGGGCATCCCCGCCCCCGCCCCGCCCCGTTGCCATCCCTAGTTTTGCTTGCAATGTATCCAAACCGGGTCGGTCGGTGTTGATTTCAATTTCGAATAGGGTCCAAAATCGACCCACTCCCACCCCTACTGCTACTCCAGCTAGTAACTCCCCCCGCACTGAAATAATTTTTAACTCCACACCAGCTTTATTTGTCGTATTATTATCCTCGGTCTTTCATAAATTGCACTTGTATTTGTCCCCCCCCCTCCCCCCCCCCTCCCTCTTGTGCTTGTTTAAAAGGTGTGTAAACAATTCTATTGTTATGCCCTGACTTTTTAAACGGAAATTAAAAAGATCAGTGACCAAACAACAATCATGTTATACTAACATCTTGGATGACAGAATTGTCATGTGACATAATTTTATTGGACTGCTTAGAAAATAATCAATAATGTCATCCAATCATTTTTTTTCCACATCTTCTGTCAAGAAAAATGTCTAATTCATCTAGCAACAAAGCCTAATTCAGCAAAACAAATGAAATGGATATTTGAAAAGAGAGATGATCAAAATTAAGCCCCCTATTTGGTAGGTATTAAAATCTAAATTTTAATATATATATATATATATAAGTCAAAGTTAACAATTAATTTTAACCACATATTTTATGGAACCCACAACTTTTCAACCACGAATTTCATCAACTTTTATCAAAATCTATTAAAAATCTAATTTTAATCCCATCAAACGGAGGCGGATTTAGACTGCATAAGGTGGCATATTCATAATATTGAGTTAATAAAAACTTCAGTAGCCCTATTCTTTGCCAAAACCATAGATGTCTGATAATATAGCAACTTACCTATGGTATTTACATCATCAATATAAACAAAAATAGTAATAGGTATATGCCAACTGCGTTTGGGATAGAATATTCTCCTTTTTTTGTTGAGGTATCTTCCTACTGAGCATCAAAAATCCCATACAGGACAAACATTATCTTCTCCCTTTTCAGTCATCATCGGACAAATAAACAACGTTGCTAGGCAGATCCTGCACATTACCGAACGAATGAAGCTCAGATTGTTGCGAAAAATCAAAAGTCAAACTGAGACGAGGTAAAGGTGAAAAAGAATGTGGCACCTGTACACGAGGCTGATTATCCATGTCCATACGCATCTCCTGTGTGGATTGAGAAATACTAGGAGGAGCCAGCAGTCCATGAGAAACGGAATTAGTGAATACAGGTTGTGGTGTCTGTGAATGTGAACGTAGCAACGGTTGATACTGGACAGGTGGTGCTTGTTGAGGTGGATGTTGAGAAAATGGCGAAGAATCAACAGGCCGGAGAATTGATGCCCGCTGTCTTGGCACACTAGGTGGAAAGGCTGCCACACTAGCAACATATTTGGATGCAGCAGGTCGGAACGCTTGAAGGTGAGGAGCCTGAGCATGGATCTCCCTACCGACTCTGACATTGCCTGTGGAAGGTGTCAGGGTACCAATATGGGGGGGTCGGGTGGGAACATTATGGGAAAGAGCTGGTCCACGCTGCAGAGGTTGCACAGGTTGGGACGAAGATGAACCAGCAACATTTGAAGGTCTAGTAGAATGTGACACACACAACTGCACAGGTTGTACATTTGGAGCTGTAGTATGGAGGCCAGAAGCAGGCCTGCAGGCTGAAATCTCAGGGGAAGGTCTCACTGAAGTAGGCAGAAATGGATGATTCCAGTTCTGCATGTAACCAGATTGCATAGCTGCAAAGAAACATTACACATGTCAACTTGTATTAGTATTAGAATATGTATTTTGAAATAAATTGAACACAATCTGGTCAAACACAAAATGGTCACTGAACAAGCCAATTCCTATTTGTCAGTGAAATATCTATGAATCTCTATAATGTATCCGTTTTATCTTATTTGTTTCTAACCAATAATTGGTAGTGTTTGTCCAATGTGTTGCGATAATTGGATAACCAACTACGTTACATTGGTTTATCAGTTGACAAAAAAAAAAAAAAAAATTTGAACTCAGGAGTAATAAGTAGCAAATGCTTAACTTGTGAAACAACAATACCATCCACATAAGAACATGCATCAAAACTCAAAATTTTACATTTATATATGGGAAAATTACAACCACGGTACCAAACCTTTTATTTAGTTGCAGACTTTGTCCAAACCTTTCATTTGTGCCACCCACGGTACCAAACCTTTAAACAACTCACACCCAGTATCCAAACAGATGGAAACTGTTAGTTTGACCATTAGTCGACAAAAGAATTGATCTTGGCCATAATTTTGACTAATTTTGAAAGGATAAAATTTCAACTTTCCCACTCCCACCCCCAAATCAAAATCCGAAAATTCACCGGCCAGCTGCTTTTAAGCATTTCACTGCCGTCCGCCCCCGCGGAAATTTCAGAAACTATGCATATAATAATTTGCAAATAAATGCAACTTAGCGAGAAAACTAATTATGAATGACAACAGAATGTAGTAACTTATCGCGAAGAGAAGAAGCCAAGTTGCATTGGAAATGAAATCGCTGATGAGAAGCTTTTCGTTAGGTGCCCAATAATATGCCCTCAACTTCACAACATTCGGATGGTTTACGCTCCCGATTGCCTGAACCTCCACAACAAACTCCTTATACCTACCTCTGTTCCCCGTCTTCTCCCAACCTCCTCACAGCCACGACACCCCATTTCCAAGCACAACTTTATAAACAATCCCCAACCCACTCTTCCCTAACACATAAGCCGATGCCCTCAACAACTCGTCTAACTCAAAATTGAACCCCTTATCGATAGTCATGAGATCTCCCTTCCCACCACTCATCCCTCCACTAGCTCCACCGCCACCCTTTTCCAACTCCACCTCCGAGTCATTGCTCGGGAAACCACTAATGCCAGGAAAAACAAACAATCCCGTCTTCTTATTTCCCCCAAGCTTCCCTTTCCCAGTACAACTACAGAGTTTTAGGTTTGGGTGGGGTAGTTATGTGTGGTTTGGGTTTTTTTTTATTTTAATTATTTTATTATAGAAAATGTAAAGTTACCATTTTATCCTTTTTAAAATTAGTCAAAATTATGGTCAATGTCAATTCTCTGATCAACTAACAGTCAAACTAACAGTTTCCATCCATTTGGACTCTGGGTGCGAGTTTTTTAAAGGTTTGGTACCGTGGCTGCA
Organism: Fraxinus americana; assembly: GCA_035079005.1. NCBI lineage: Eukaryota > Viridiplantae > Streptophyta > Magnoliopsida > Lamiales > Oleaceae > Fraxinus > Fraxinus americana. The sequence goes on along the minus strand of CM068720.1, from coordinate 4,659,538 downwards.
ATTTTCCCATTACATATTATGTGCTTTTTTGGTTTCATTATAAGTTCCTGAAATTATAATGTGATGGAAATGAGTGACGGATACTTGGGTAGTAATTATGGATCCTACAAAATGTATACTTAAAATTAAAGTTTGACTTTGACCTTTAACTTATAAGGAGATTTTAATGAAAGGCCAACAAGCTCTATATCTATATTTTTATACTTTTTAATATAAAACATGACACATTGAACATCTAACACTTGCCTGAGTGTCCCCTAAGTATATCCCTCTAGCACCAAAAATTTAAAAAATATATATAAAAAAAATAGGACATAGCACCTCGCTTGTCGGACACGTCCTGGGATTTACTGAAATGTTGAACGTCACCCTAGTAGGACTGTAGGTCCAATTTCATACCAGAATTTGCACAATGGGGTCAAAATCTCTTCAATTGACCAACAAGAAGCATAAATCAAAATATATAGAACAATGATAACAAATGGACAAAACTGAGAGAAAGCTACCAAGAGATTAACAAATATAAATATACTAAAAATACAGGCACCATACTCAAATATATGTCAATAAGTTTATTTAGCTGACATCAAAACAGAAGTAAACAAGTTAGCCAAAAAAGTTCGACCTTATTTGGTAATTTTGCAAGTTCCTTGAACTGACACTTCCACGCTTAAATTGTGACACACGTTATTTGAATTACACTTTAGAAGAGACAAGCTCAGGCCCACCAGCGAAATGAAATCACAGAGAAGGGGAGAAGATAATGTGAGTGGTTTGCAACAATTCTGTGGGACTAAAGGTCTTTGGAAAACCATGCTATTATAGAACCAAAAAGTATAAAAGAGAGAACTAAAAAGTTCAAACCCTGCATTTTAGGTTCCTGGAAAACATGGTCATACACGGAAGATTCATCATGTTAAATCACAATAACAAGTTGCACTCTTTTAATGAGAGTCTTAGGAAGAATGTTGCATCTAGTCCATTTAAGATCACCAAGGCAACAAAACCATAGATGACACAGTGAGATACTGATTGTTCTTCCAAAATGTTAGAGTTTGGTAAAAAGGAATAATGGAGAGAAGAAGTTAAAACACTTCCTCTCCTTCACTTTCATTATATAGAGGAAATCAACAATACACGTATGGAAATAGCTATCAAATATGGAAACACAATAAACCGAATTGCATCTTGTCTAATCTACTTTATTCTACCTTATTTATTTTCCTAACACTCCCCCTCAAGCTGGAGCATATATGTCATATAAGCCCAGTTTGGAACAAAGAACTCTCAACCGATTGCCGTTCAACGATTTTGTAAACACATCAGCAAGTTGGTCTCTGGTCTTCACAAATGGTGTACATATATCACCACTCATTATTTTGTCCCGGACAAAATGACAATCAACTTCGATATGCTTGGTCCTCTCATGAAAGACTGGATTTGATGCAATATGTAGAGCAGCTTGGTTATCACAAAACATTGGAATCGGAGTAGAAGGTGATAAATTGAGTTCTTGAAGAAAGTGCTGCAACCATGTCAGCTCACTAGTTGTATGAGCCATCGCCCTATATTCTGCTTCTGCACTTGACCTCGCTACTACAGTTTGTTTCTTACTTTTCCAAGAGACAATGTTACCACCAAGAAAAGTACAGAAACCAGTAGTGGATCGTATATCTGACGGGGACCCTGCCCAATCTGCATCTGCGTAAACCCTTCTATTCTGATATGTCCATTTGGTTTATACAATAACCCAAGGCCTGGAGCTTTTTTCAAATATCTAATAATACGTATCACAGCTTCCCAATGAGGAACTCGAGGAGCATCCAAGAACTGACTAATGACGCTAACTGCATAGGAAATGTCTGGTCGTGTAATGATAAGATAATTCAGTTTTCCAACCAAACGACGATATTTTCCTGGTTTTCCAAACAATTCTCCTTCATCTTTCAAAAGTTTCACATTAGGATCCATGGGAGTATCAACGGAGCGAGGCGAAAACCTGTCTCATCTAACAAATCAAGTACATTTTTTCTTTGAGACAAATTGATACATGCTCGTGACCTAGCAACTTCAATTCCCAAGAAATATCGAAGCTTACCTAGATCTTTGGTTTGAAAATGTTTTTGTAGAAATTGTTTCAACCGAACAATCCCATCTGTATCATCACCAGTGATGACAATGTCATCTACATAAACTACAAGGACAATATAACCTGCACCAATTTGTTGATGAAATCTTTTGAATGATCTGTCGACACCTCGAAGATCAAATTCCAGAAACAACTTCGAGAAAATTTCCCAAACCACGCCTTGGTGATTGCTTTAACCCATATAAAGCTTTTTTCAACTTACAAACATAATTACGGTACTCCCCACGAGCAGCAACAAACCCAGGTGGTTGCTCCATATAAACCTCTTCGTGTAAGTCACCATTAAGGAATGCATTCTTTATATCCAGTTGAAACAAAGGCCAACCAAGGTCAGCGGCGATGGAAATCAAAACTCGAATAGAAGAGATCTTAGCAACTGGAGAGAACGTTTCATCGTAGTCAATACCATAAGTTTGTGTGTAACCTTTAGCAACCAGTCGGGCTTTCAATCTATCAACGATTCATCGGGATTGAACTTCGAACAAAGACCCGTACATTGCCAACGGGACGTATTCCGGTAGGGAAGGAACGAGCTCCCAAGTCTTAGTCTCATGCAAGGCTGCCATTTCTAACTCCATAGCCTTTTGCCACTCAGGATCAGATAAAGCCTCTGTCACTGTCTTAGGTACAAGAACACTAGAAAGTTGGGATGTGAAACAAGAAAAGGAAGGTGACAACGAATCAAAAGTAACATAGTGGCTGATAGGATGGTTAGTTACACAAGTACGTTTACCTTTACGGAGAGCAATGGGCAATGATTCAGGATTAGAACAGATGACGGATGCAGGATCGGTAGACGGCAGGATGACGGATGGGGCCACAGGAGTTGGTGGCTTAGGTCGTCGAGTATAAACCTGTAAAGGAGGTGGTGGATCCTGGTGAGAGGAGGACAACTCCGGTGCATTATGTGGAGTCGAGTCTAGTTCACGAGAGACACCAACAGGTAGATATGGTACGGGTAAGCTAATGGGGACTCGAGGGGATTCAGACAAGGTACAATGGTCAGAGAAAGAGGGTGTGGACTCGTCAAATGTGACATCTGCACTGACAAAATAGCGTTGTAGAGAAGGACTGTAACACCTATACCCTTTTTGTTTTTGGGAGTAACCAAGGAAAATACATTTCATAGAGCGAGGGCCGAGTTTGTCACGATGAGGACCGAAACAATGAACATAACTAACACACCCAAATACTTTGAGAGGTAACGAATACAGAGGAGAGGATGAAGACAAAAAAGAGAAGGGAGATGCACCATTCAAAATGGAGGATGGCATGCGATTAATGAGATAGCATGTAGTAAGGACAGCATCACTCCAAAAACGTTTAGGGACATGCATATGACAAAGAAGAGCACGAGTAACTTCTAACAAATGACGATTTTTGCACTCGGCAACTCCATTTTGTTGTGGAGTATATACACAAGATGTTTAATGAACAATGCCTTTGGAAGAGAGATATGATGTAAAAGAAGCAGACATATACTCCTTGGCATTATCTGACCGCAAAACACGGATTTTCTGATTAAATTGAGTATTGATCAAAGTACGAAAGAGTTGAAAGATAGAAAGTAACTCAGAACGATTCTTCATTAAGAATAACCAAGTCATACGAGAATAATCATCCACAAAAGTGACAAAATAGTGAAATTTATTAGATGAAATATGGATTGGTCCCCATACATCAGAATGAACTATCTCAAATAAACTAGAAACACGACTAACGGTTCGTGAAGGGAAAGATACACGATGATGTTTGCTAAGCTGACAAGCTTCACATTCAAGAGACGACACATTACGAAGACTCACAACTTGACGTTTTAAAGTGGAAAGAGAAGGGTGACGACCAAGGCAGCAAATGCCATACGCATGGGAGAAACGAGAGAATTTGGAGAGCCCGAGGAGGAAAGACTGGTGAAAGATCCAGATAATACAAACCACCAACTTCATGCCCCATACCAATCATCCTCTTCGTCTTGAGATCCTGAAAAACACATAAGGAAGGATAAAATGTTACAGAACATTGAAGAGTTGTGGTAATTTTACTAATAGACAATAAACTAAAGGGAAAGCCAGGAACATGAAGGACAGCTGACAGATCAATATTAGGACTAAGAGATGCACGACCCGAGCCTGCAATACTAGTTCGGGAACCATTAGCTAGAGTGACACATTTGGGAGAAATAACAGGATGATAATCAAGAAGAGAAGTAGACGAACCAGTCATGTGTTCTGTTGCCCCAGAATCTATAATCCATGGAGTGTGAGAGGATGACAATAGACGGTGAGAAGATTCGGTACCTGACTGAGCAAGAGAAGCCATAGAATTGGAAGTGGCATGTTTATGAGCTAAGAACTCAGCATACTCATCTCGTGGTATAGATAAAAAATCAGATTCGGATGTTGAACTCGAGTTAGCCACTGGTCCTGATACAGTATTATGGGCTTCATTAGAGGAGGCCTGATTGGCATATCCAGATGATTTGCCGTGTGCATCCCAACAATAATCAATGGAATGACCCATACGACCACAGTGAGTACATTTTCGAGGTTCACGATTTCCCGAACGACCAGTCCCTCTGGTGTCACGTCCACCGCGAGGGATAAAACCACGTCCACCTCGACTATGACGTCCACCCTAAATGAGCACACCCCAGAGCAAGAAAAGCGAACGATCTCCGTAAAGTGTATTATCTCGATAAGGTAGAGCGGAATACGAGAAAACGTCTCTGCAAGGCTGAAGCTCCTTTCCACCAATATACGTGCCTTCGAATCGCTTCAAACTCGGTGGAAGACCAATAAGGAATTTAACAACATCGATGTCTTCACGTTGTTTTTCCATAACTTTCAAATCGAGAGAGAGGTTGATGAACATTTCGCTCTTGTGCATGACCAAAAGCTTGTTATAATATTCAACAAGGCTGGAGGAGCCCTTCTCAAGTTCAAAGTATTGTTTACACGTCTCATATATGCGAGTAACATTCCCAGTCCCAGAATGTATATGTTTAAGATGTTCCCAAATTTCCTTAGCTGTAGACATATAAAGAAGCGAGAAGACCCGATATGAGGCTCAGTACGCTAATCATAAGTCCAATAATTGCGTTATCCTCTTGATCCCACCGATCATTAAGAGTAGAATCAACTATTTCAGAGTCACTTTCAGAGGACTTGACATACGGCCTATCTAAAATCAAGTGGTTAAATAAACCCTTACCACGCAAAAACACCTCTACACACCGAGCCCAATAAGCATGGTATGAAAAGGCGTTGGTGAGGCGCGCCTCACCATGAGGCGTATGTGCCATGCCCTGAGGCGGTTCTGCTGAGGCTAAAAGTGTGAGGCCAGCGCCTCTATAACTGAGGCGCACGCCTCAGGGAAAGCGCCTCACGGTGCAAGAGGCGTGCGCCTCTTTAATTTTTTTTTTTTTTTTGTTTTCATAACTAATAAAAATCTGACTTACCCATTCTTAAAAAAAAGGGCCCATTAAAAAGGACTTTGTGGGCCCAAATGTTACTAACCTAAACCATCTATCATATATACAAACCGTAGACAGGAAGGGAACTGAACAGGCAGAATTCCTTCTTCTTCAGTCTGCATTATTCTGGCCGGCTTCTTCTTCTCCTTACAGGCTGCTGGGAGCTTTCTTCATCAGGTATTTTCTTCTTCTTCTTCTTCTTCTTCTCCTTCACCTACTTCTTCTTCATCATATATTCTTCTTCTTCCCCTTCTTCTTCTTCTTCTTCTTCTTTTTCTTCTCCTGCTGTTACTGTTTTTTTTCCTGCATATATATCCGAAATCACATGGCTATAATCACTTTGTATTGCATCTTTTTCTTCTCCTGCTGTTACTGTCTTTTTTCCTGCATATATATCCGAAATCACATGGCTATAATCACTTTGTATTGCATGAAATGAATTAATGAAAGATAAACTGACTGTTTTCATGCTACTGTCTTTTTTATTTATTATCTTTGCATCACTTGGTTGATAGATCATAAAATAAAAATCATCTAAATTGAGAAATTATTACAGAAATCTGGAGTTTCTTTATTTATACTTTTTCAAATAAAACATGGCCTCAGAAAATTACCTGTGATCGACCAAACTTTTTCAATGCCTTCAAGTTAACACCTGACAAACTCCTCCTCAGTCAACCCCTCCGGGACCTTGTCATTTTCAGAAGTGTCCACCTGATTATGGTACGACTTCACATGGAATCTCCCTTTCATTTTGCAAATATCTCTTTTGTAATTTGCACAATGACAGTATCTTGTTTCATGTTGATATTTAGTGTGGCTTTTTGTCCATATTTAATGCACTTCAAACCACCTGGAATTGGTTATTTTCCGATGGCAAGTATTTAACTTTTTATGTTGTCTTGTGACTAACTTAGTTTTCTTCTTGTATTGTAGAATGGGAAAGAACCATCGAACGGATCCAGCTTGGAAGTATGGAAAAGAAATTGAAAAAACGGGAGGTGATAAAAAGTCATACGTCTACATCGAGTGTATGTTTTGCAAGAAAACCATCACTGGAGGGGTGAAGCGGATGAAGGAACACTTAGCATGTACTCACAAGAATGTAGCCCCATGTCCTGGAGTTCCTGCGGATGTTAAACAAGAGATTGCGGAGTATATGAATGTTGGAAACATGAAAAGACAACTATCACAACAACAATTTGAAGATATGGTCGAGCTTGGTTCTTATTATGAGAAGAATGATAAAGAAAAAGATTCTTCTAGAGGCATTAGAGGACCAATAGATAGGTTTGTGTCAAACATGGGCGGTGATGATGAGACACATCCAAAGATGAATGCAGCGAAGATGAAAGAGATGCGAAATAGCGTCTGTTTAGATGTTGGCAGATTCTTCTTTGAAAATGCAATACCTTTCAATGCGGTTGAATCTCCTTCATTTATCAGCATGTGTCGGGCTCTTGGTTCATACGGTAGAGGTTTTCAACCCCCTTCAATTTACGAACTCCGGACATGGATTCTTAAAGAGGAAGAGGAATCGACAGGGAAAATAGTTGAAGATGTAAAGGCGACATGGATTACAACTGGAGTTTCTATATTATCTGACGGGTGGTCTGACATGAGAAATAGAAGCTTGATCAATTTTCTTGTGAATAATCCACATGGAACGGTGTTTCTTAAATCTATCGATGCTTCTGATGCAATTAAAGATGCGGATCTCATGTTCAAATTATTAGACGAGGTTGTGCAAGAAGTTGGCGAAGAAAATGTTGTTCAAGTTGTGACCGATAATGCAAGTGCATACAAAGCTGCTGGGAGGAAATTGATGGAAAAACGCAAGCATTTATATTGGACTCCTTGTGCTGCACATTGCATCGACTTAATGCTTGAAAAACTTGGGGAGTTGCCACAACACAAACATGCATTGATAAAGGCTAAAAAGATCAGTAATTTTATTTATAATCATCAATGGGTGTTGGCATTAATGAGAAAAATTGCAAAGAAGGAAATAGTTCGACCGGGTGCTACGAGATTTGCTACAGCCTACTTGACTTTGCAGAGGATCTATGAGTTAAGAAACTCACTACGAGCTATGTTCACTTCTAATGAGTGGATAAATTCTCCTTGGGCAAGGAAAGCGGAAGGGAAACAGGTTAGGGGAATCATTTTGAAGGATAAATTTTTTTGGCCAAGTGTTGCATATGCTTTGAAGACCACAAATCCCCTAGTTAGTGTTTTAAGACTTGTTGATTCTGAACAAATGCCAGCAATGGGATTTATTTATGGAGCAATGGATAATGCAAAGGAACAAATAGCAAAAAATTTGGGTGAAGATGAAGCGGCGTATAAGGAAATTTGGAATATCATAGATGATAAGTGGGAGTTTCAATTGCATCGAGACCTACATGCTGCTGCTTATTATTTGAATCCTCGTTGTCAATATGCTGATAATTTTTCCAGGCATTCTGAAGTTATGGCAGGTTTGTATAATTGCATGGTGAGACTCATTTCTGATCCAACTGAAAGGGAGAGAGCAGATCTCCAGTTAGACCAATTTGTTGAAAAACAGAATTTCTTTGGTCTCGAACCAGCAAAATTAACTTTCACTAAGCGGTCTCCTGGTATGTGTTAAATTATTAATATATAATTATATACACAATTTGAATTTTATTTACAATTTTATTTCCTTTTTTTCTGAATTTTGATCCAGTTGCTTGGTGGACTCAATTTGGCGTTGGTACTCCAGAACTGACCAAGTTTGCAACAAGAGTTTTAAGTCTTACTTGCTCATCTTCCGCATGTGAGCGCAATTGGAGTACATTTAATTTAGTGCATACTAAGAGAAGGAATCGTTTGACAACAAAGAGATTGAATACTTTGATTTACATCAATTATAACAAGAAGCTCAAAGATCGACATAGGCGATTGAAGTCACTTAAAGAGGGTGAAGATCCTTTGATTCTAAAGGATGTTCCATCCGATGATGAATGGATTGCAGATCAAGATGTTGGAGCTCCATCAAACGCATGTGATATAAATGATGACGACCCGAGTCTAAATTTTATGATTGAAAGTTCTAAGCATACACAAAGTCAACCTATTAGGAAAAGAACTTTTTCACGAAAAGGTATTCATACTTTTATAATTCAAATTTCTTTATTTTTTTTAATGAAATTATATTAACACATTGTTTTTTATTGAATTTACAGGGAAGGATAAGGTCACATTGCAATTGGTGGATGAAGAAGATGATTTTGTAGAAATTGAGAGTAGTGATGAGGAAGATGATGGAGTAATTAGATATGATGATGATTCCAGTAACAATTTTAGTAACAGTGACGATAGTACAGACTTTTAGGCATTTTTTAGTTTAAGCTACTTCTTTTTTTCAATTGAAAATGGAGTGATTGCTAACTTTTGTAATGTTTTTTTTTTGCTAAACATTTTCTTGTTTTTTGCAGACTCAAACAACTTTTATTTTTTGTATCATTTTATAATTCTCACTTAGATTTTTTTTTTTTTTGATGAGGCTTACGCCTCAAACCGCCTCGAGGCTTACGCCTCGCCTCAACAAGAAAAAACGCCTCAGTACTTAGTTCCGCCTTTTTAAACTATGCCAATAAGTGTAATTTCTTTCATTCAACTTTTCGGGCGACATAGGTCCAAGGAGGTTGAACATCTCTATCTTGGATGACATGATACGAACCGCAAAAGTAACCCGACAAGAAACTCAATAGAAATTAAACCAACCCCAATCCAATAGGAAACCCAACAACAAGTCCAACAATTAAAACAACCGGCCCAAGAAGAAAATGAGCCACAAACCAATCACTAGAGTCCAGAAATAAACAAATAACAAATTGGGCCCAAAGAAATCAACAAACTAATAGCCCAATTGAAGAAAGTAAGAGCCCATAGTCAATTAAAATGTTGCAAGCCCATAATTCATGCCCAAAAACTACCTCCAGTACAAGACCCACAGAAATCGACCAAATTACCTCCACTGTGATCGCGACGTGGACACCAGAAATCGACAGCCTCCACTCCTGCTGTCGACGCCAGAAACCGACAGCTTCCAATCGGCGGCCAGACGGAGGAAAAACAGCCACTGCTCACTATCAAGCTCGACCACCACAAAATCGGCCGGACACCTTAAAACCGATCGACTGGAGAATCAACATATACGTGCGATCTTAGGCTCCGGCGACGTCACATAACGTCTGAATGGGCAACCATATATGCGACCACAATAGAAAGGGAAGAGAACCGAAAAAAAAAAAAAAAAAAAAAAAAAAAAAAAAAAAAACGAAGGAAAGCAGCTGAAGCAGAGGTAATTACCAAACCCTAGAATATCTATGCTCTGATACCATGTTAGAGTTTGGTAAAAAGGAATAATGGAGAGAAGAAGTTAAAACACTTCCTCTCCTTCACTTTCATTATATAGAGGAAATCAACAATACACGTATGGAAATAGCTATCAAATATGGAAACACAATAAACCGAATTGCATCTTGTCTAATCTACTTTATTCTACCTTATTTATTTTCCTAACACAAAACAATACCGTTATAGAACCAAAAATATGAAAGATATAAAATAGAGAATGAAGAGGTTCAAAAAAGCATATTCGGATGATTCAGACAATGTAATCACCATGGAAAGATCCCTAATAAAAATACCACAGCTTAAAAAAAATGTAATCAGTACTTATCATTATGTTTGAAAACTATTTCCGGAGTTTAACTGAACAAACAATTATAATTAAATAAGGATTTTATTGGTAAAAATTAATTTCCAATGTTAGTGAACCTACTAAATGGAAGATATGAATCCATAGAATCAAAAGGGAATTGAATTTCTGATTTTTGATTACTCATCTGCCATTTATAGTCAGTTGGTAGTATGCACAAAAAAAATATGTTTTGTCCTGAGAGTTCAAGTCCCCACAATCATATTATATGAACAATACAGGAACACACCTTCAAAATGAACTATTGCTTATACTTTGGAAGAGGTATGACCAACTGATTATGTACCTTCCTGCGTTCCTGGATGCTGAGAAGGCCTGAGATTGAAGCATTCAGATTTGAAAGCCTCAGCCAGAATTTTATGCATGAAAACCTTGTTATAATTGCTATCAAGTTCGTTCTTCCTCAGACAATACGTGGCTTCAGCATCCTGAAGTTTTCTGGCATACTTATCACATATTTGAGTGATAATTTCCTGGATCTCCTTCTTACAATCAGATTTCAGTTGTGATTTCTGTTAAGAGAGAGAGAGATAGATAGAGTTATTTACAATAAAAAATACGGATACATAATACGACCAGGAAGAAATTCTGACACACATTATCTTCATGGACTTTTATCACTTGTTCGCACTCTTTCTGTAACCTATGCAGTTCATCTTCAAGTGGTTTAGCATGAAAAGATGAAGTAGGATTCCAAGAGCCCACATGATGAAAAGGATAAACTAGAAGGTTGCTAGGTCCATGAAGATGAGTGACATGTTCCCCCAGTTGCAGAGCAGCTTGATTTGGAAGTCCAAGTGTACTTGTAACTGCTTCAGACATAGTCACATTAATCACAGCAGAGTTGTTCAATTCACAACTTGGTTCATTTTCAACTCTGTTTGGTGATCCTAAATCAAGGTGATTGCCGTCAAGAGTTGAAACGACATTAGCAACTGGAGGATGTAGTTCTGAATTTCCCCCACATTGAGAATTAGCTTGATATGCAAGTGCTTCTAGTTCCTCAGCTAAATGGGGAGAAGCCTCAGCAGTTTGGGAATAACTTCTTTCTTCATCCTGGCCTTGATGTTCAACTTCACTAGCTGAAACTTGATCACATCCAGGGGATACATAAAAGGAAACTTGCTGCAGCTGCTCACGGTTCCCAATTACTTCATGATTAGGCTGTATAGAGGTTACAGCATCAACAGATTCCAAAATTGCAACGTCAAGTGTTGAATCGACAGGAGCAACTGGAGGATGCAGTTCCAAATTTCCTCCACTTTGAGTAGTAGCTTGATTTGTAAGTTGTTCTATCCCAATTAAATGGATAGAAGAAGACTCAGCAACTTGGGAAGACCTTCTTGCTTCATCCTGAGTTTGATGTTCAACTTCACTAGCTGAAAATTGATCACAGCCAGGAGATACGTAAGCAGAAACTTGATGCAGCTGCTCACAATTCTCAATTACTTCATGGTTAGACTGTACAGAGGTTACAGCCTCAGCAGGTTCCAAAATTTCCCCGTCAAGAGTTGAATTGACATGAGAAACTGGAGGATGCAGTTCCAAACTTCCCCCACTTTGAGAAGGAGCTTGATATGAAAGTGCTTCTAGCTCCTTGGTTAAATGGAGAGAAGCCTCAGCAATTTGGGAAAAGCTTCTTGCTTCATCTTGGGGTTGATGTTCAACTTCACTAGCTGGAACATGATTGCAGCCAGGAGAAATATAAGCGGGAACTGGCAGTAGCCGCTCACAATTCTCAATTACCTCAAGATTAGACTGCACAGAGGTTGCCGCCTCAACAGCTTCCAAAATGGTTTCTTCAACTGCTGTAGTACTTTGATTTTTTGTGACTGGTGCATCTTGGTCTTGCAATTCGGCAGACACTGAGCATTGGTTATATTCATCTTGTGCTACCTGATCATATCACATATTCTAGTTGTTAATTACCTAGTTCCATTATACAATCCTGGAGTAAATTTGCACGTCCTGACAAACATCGTCAAAAAATCAAGAGACACAAGTACAAGAAAGATAATCCATGGAGTGCGCTTCATCAGCTCTAAATAATGTGCCAAAGTTTAGAGGATAATATGTCTGCAAAACTATTGGAGAGAGCATAATTTTTAAGGACATATTAACTTACTGGAGAAAAACAGGGTGTGTCCCTCAACTTAGATTTAAAAGTCTGTACAAGTTTAGGAGTGTCTTCAACTCAGATTTTAACCCGATAACTAGTGAATTTCTAAGGATTTCATATTGAAAGGATTTTAATAGATAACAGTAGATTTCAAGCCTATAAATATAAATACCCAGCTCTTTAGGAATTCTATTCTGATCCCTCAGATTTCAATGGATTTTGAGCCTACAAATATAGTCAAATGATTAATACCTTTGACAAAAATAAAAGAAATCAAGCTAAAGAAAAAAATAGAAAAATATAAAATAAAATAGCAATAAAATATCTCATTTTCAATTCTCAATCTGAAACTCAAAGTGGGAGAGAAGAAACGACGAATTGACTTATTGTTCCTATTGAAATTTGGACTTGAATTTTTATTTTGGACAACTAAGAACTAAAAATAAATTAGTCCATTCTACTTTGTTAACTCTAGCCACAAACTAAACACGTCTTTAATCATAAAATATTAAGTGCATATTTCGTACGTAATTTTCAACACTATAACAAAAATGATTTTATTTTCAGATTGAACTCATTTCTAATTTGTTCATATTTATTTTCTGGGTTTCGTACATTGATTAAATGTGTTCTTTTTATATGACAAAGTTATGAATTTTCTATAATAAACTATAACATTATTAATTTTATTTTCCAATGACAAAGTTAAAATGTCTTTTTTTTGGGGTGATCGGTTAAGTTATATTATTTTATCATAATTGTAAGAAATCCATTAATATCCAAGGAATCCATTAAAATCTATAAAATAGAACGTGTCAAAATCTTATGAATTGGGTGGAATTCTATTCAAATTCATGAAATCAATGATAATCCATAAATCTTAAAAAGCCCATTAAACTCAGAGTTGAGGTCACCCTCTTAAGTTTTTACTCTAAAGTGCAGTGCAGGACATTTAGGATAAGCATAAAACTAGACCATTTAGAAGAAAAAAGTGCATACTTGACTCTGGGTTATTAAACCACAGTGATCTGTAGAAGCTATAGCTTGCTCCAAAGGTAACAATGATCGGACTCCATTGATCAGCTTATCAGCTTCTTTGCTTTGGTTCATCACATTTTCAGGCAAATCAACTTTATATACTTTATCATACACCCTAAGATGTGCATTGTGGGATTCTACTGAGCAACCATGCCCTACAATATCAGTATATACGGCTTCAGGAACCACTGTAAAGACCTCTTTGCTCTGCTCACTCAATGGAATTATATCAGAAACTATTTCTCCATGAGGATTCAATTCCTTGGGTGGCTCAGCTGTAACAACAGATGTTCTCTCACAATGAACTATCCCCATTCTTCTTTCAGGTATAATATTTATCAAATTATTAACAGTTTCAGTAGGAACAGTACATCCCACTGCCTCAGCTGATACAGTAACAGATGTATTAGAGGGCATGACATCATCCCCATGCAGGTCACAAACAATTTTGTTATGACTTTGCTCCTCTATATGTTGTTCAGACCTGAGAACATTTTCAGGGCCAGTAACAGTAATTTTCGCAATAGCCTGAGAGCGTCCAGGGTCCTCAGATTGAGATTCAAGCAAATGTGGGTCATCAACTGACTGAATTTCACTACAACAGGCCTTAGCTTTGGCCAAAAAATAAGCCACCTTTTCTCTCTCATCCTTCAGAGCAGCTAACTGTTTTGCCTCCAGAACTTTAAGGTTCATGTCTTTCAGGATCTTGTGTTCTTCAATTTTCTTTGCAATGTCTTCATCCAAAAGCTTGAGTTTGTTGATTCTCATGGAACCTTGACCATATATACATCGAATGAAAGCTGAATCCAACTTATAACCATTCTCCAGTTGTACCCTTTTCTCCTCCCAAATTCTATGGAACTCTTGAATTTCCTCCCATTGTTGTTGAACAAGTTTTTTCATCCCTTTATCACATTTTTCCTTGATTCGCTTTTTATTATCTTTTATTTCACTACCAGAAACTTTATCTTTTGGTGCCTGTTTCTGCTGAAGGCTCCTTTGCTCATCGGAAGATGCAATTATTTCCTCTGGCTCATCCATGTCAACATCGATGGAGATAGTTCTGACCAAGACATGAAATTAGATTGTGTAGAAATTAGAAGAAGCAGTTCCAGTTAATCTTTTTTAACGATGACTCGTTAAGGGCTATGCTTGGAGAAATTTCACATATCAATATGTGGGCAACCAATAGAAATAAATCCTACTGTCCAGACTATGCAACCAGATAGCATAATTTCTTAATACTGTTATTATTACTTTTATTTTACATTTTTTGGTGTGTTGTTGGAGAGGTTGGAGGGGGAAAAGAAGGGAATGTTTTGCTGCAAAGTTTAACAATTCTGGTTATTATATTTTACCTCAAATTCAGTGAAGTAGCCAACAAAAGGGTAACTAAAGATTCATGTCATATAAGGGTGGAGCTAACTGTATTCGAGTTCTTTACGACTATGACCGGTACACTCCATAACTATCATAATTGATTTATAGATAGTCTGTAATATGTTGTTACATCTGCTTAGCAAACAAAATGCATTAATGTTCATCAGTTCATGCTGGCCTCGAGTCTTGTCAAATTGAACCGAGACTTTCTCGGCCTACCCCAACCCGCACATAAATAGACATATCATTCCTAATGCTTAGCATAGCAGCTTACTCATCATGTTGCTCATCAGTTACACCTCTCCTCAAGACCGCTGCTTCCTATTCTCTATTCTCAAGCATGTCTGATTAACAAATGTATTGGTTGAAAAAGTTGAGTTGTGAATGTAAAATTTACTCTTCATCCTCACGGCATATTGGTCATGTGCGAAAGTACTCCATGAAGGTTTACTTTATGGTAAAAAATTGCCCAAAAGTTCAATATAAAACAAATGCTGAAGTATAAAAGTCAGATGATTTCTATTTAACGAGTATATATAGGAAAGAGCATGTGCTTGTTCAGAAATGTTGACTAAAGGTTAGAAACTAATTAGAGCAAAATTTTGAGACAGCTCAGAAAAAGGGCAAAAAACAGTAAATTCATGCTACCAAAACTGCAGGCATGAATGCAGATATGTTGACTTAATGAGTTGGATTTCATTTGCATATGCTTCAAAACAGAAATACAAAATACTCAACCTGTCAAGATAAATGAACTCAATCATAAAAAAACAATTTTTTTTAAAGCCTAGGCATAATTGCATAGTTATCTAAAGAAGTAAACATGGTTACTAAAGAAGTAAACATGGTTACACGTATTTCCTAGAAAAAGGTTAAATACAGGGTAATAAAACATAACCTTTGAAGCATCATTTTGGTGAAAAATATAACAAAGTTTATAGCATGCAAAGCCACTTTAGCCCTCTCATATTCGATCAGGAACATAACCCATAACAAAAAGCAAGTTTATGGCACACATATTAATAGCAATAGAATGTTCAAAAATAAATAAATCTGAAAAAATGTTAAACACCCCACAATGAGTAATTTGAAATTTATTAGAGCTAGTATGTGGACATCATACCTTCTCTTTTCAGCACATTCAACACGAAGCCCCAAAAGATTGTCATTTTCACGCTCGTGTAATGATGAAGGAGCATTGTCCACAACTGCCGAGCAAACATTTTTACCAGCATCCATTGAGGTATGGTCTAACTCTGAGTCCATTGTAGATCTCATGCCATTCGGATAAATATGTTTCTCGCAATTTACTGCATCCATGGAACCACCTAGTGATCTTCCCAATTGAGTCAAACTTGCTGACTCTGGAACCTCCATATTGTCAGTAGAAGAAATATTTGATAAAACTGTTCCAGTATCATCGACAGATTCTCTGACTGCATAAGCAATTCCAGATTTTTCGAAAACATTGCCATCTGGAGGTTCAAGAGGCTTGTCCATAACACTATGCCCAGGAATAGATTCTGCACTGATATCATTTTCAAGTGCGTCCACATCAGAACCCCTCAGACTAGAAATGCACCTCTCAGGAGCTCCATTAGCCTTATTGACATGTTCGACTCTTATTTTCTCTACCATTCTTCCACTGCACTCATATCTCAAGTCTTCTTTTTTTCCTCTCTGTTCAGAATCAATTTCCCTGACATCGCCACCGCCAACCTGAGAAAGTATATTTGATCCTTCCAATTCCTCATCAACATCTATGCAGAAAAAAATGTTTTTGGGAGGGATCAAAAAATTAATCCGCCAAAGAACAGTATGCATGGAAATCTGTCATTGGCATGCAAATCATAATTCTAGGTTATATTTAGAAATTGTGAGCCATTTGACCACATTCCCTTCCACTCACTCACCAGTCTCACAGGAAATTGCAAAATGTATTGCCACCAATATTTGTGTTAGGGTACTGAAGAATCCTATTGACAGTCTCTCTTAACTTGACCATACATAAGATTCAAAGTAAGCCTTTTCTTAATATTCTTCCATTTGCCTGTAACTGGACAACATACTATCTTTTTAATCTTACCTTAATGGAACTGTCTGCTATGTACATATAAAACTAGCAAATGAAGGGGTGGAGAAAACCCTAGGCAGTGGCAGTGGGACATTGGGGACGAGTTGGTGGGGTATAGGCAGGGTGATGGCAGGGGTTAGGGAAGAAGTGATTTTTTTTCCTTTTTATTAATTTTTTTTTCTGGAGAGATGTATTGTTGGATTGACCAAAATAGCTGTAAAACAAGACGCCTTGTGCAAGGTCTGTGCCACTTCACGGTAATTATATGGTTTCAATCCAACCACTCAGGTGCCCCAAAATTGAAAGAAACTGAATGAGGACACAAGTGCCGTACCATGCAATGTTGGAGATCCTTTCTATTATACAGAAATAATGGAATACAACTTAAAGTGAAAAAACTAAGTGCCTGTTTGACACCCATTAATTTATTTTATGGTTTGTTATAAGATCATTTTCAACCATACATTTACACAAAAAAATATTCTACACGTATACCAAAAAACTTTCCCTACTTTTTAACCACACCATCTCCTAAAAATACTATTCAAAACTCATTTTTTCCCAATTAATGAGGAATCAAACATGCTTTAAAAAAACATCACCTTGCAGCACTTCCTGGTGTGCTAAGGAAACGAGCTGCAAATGGAGATTCAGTTTACCTGGTAAAGTGTCCACCATCCGTTTTTTATTCAATTTAGCCTTGTAACTTCGAGCATCCGTTTCCTTCCTCTTCACACCAATAGATCGCAGGCCAGATTCAGCTTTTCCAGATTGCACTTCCTGCTTTGCAGAGGAAGCAAGCTGCGAATGGAGATTCAATTTACCTGATAACACATCCATCCGTTTTTTCTTATATATATCCCTGTATCTGTGAGCATTCATTTGCATCCTCTTCAGACCAACAGAGTCCGGGTAAGGTTCAGCTTCCCCCGATTCCATGGTCACCTGTATCAAACTTTTCTGTTTCTGTTTCTTCTTCTTCCACTTCATATTTGACAGACGAAGGCCTTCTCCAGATTGCTTGGAACCCAGAGAACGTGACAAATTACTCCTATTAACCACGTCCAACCTCCCTGGAGAACTATGTGCATTCTGTTTCTCGATTCTCTCAACTTTCCTCTCCACTGGAGTAGAAGGTGGCATTTGCTTCTCACGACTCTCGGATTTCTGCATACTTTGGGGGCTTATGGTCATATCTCTTGGTAACACTACTTTACTTTGGGACCTTCTTAAAACCAAGACACCAGCTGTCTCCATACTCAAATTTGACAACCCTTTACCATTAATCAGTTTTTGGATCGAACTATTACCAGTCTCTCCCTTATTTCTCTGTAGAAACCGTCCATCACTCACCATCTTTTAAAGCTGCAATGCTACATCAAGTTCTTTAGCTTAAAACTCTAAGACAAAGTCAATTTACCAACTAAAAACTAAAAGATCAATAACAAAGACAGGCGGAGCCACCTTGGGTCTAGTGGGGGGAAATGCCCCCACTAGAAATAAGCATTGTCGCAAGGAGAAAACCATAAACAACCGCATCAAAATGTCGGAGAAATCATTGTTGCTAGAGAAAGATTACCATCAAGAAACAACAATTTTTGAAGCATAAATAAATTACAAGGAGTTGAGTTGAAATCAAATCATTCACAACAGTCAGAACGAGTGCGATTTCAACATATAAAGCTCATTTTTAAACTAATAAAATCCGATACTACCTACAAAGTTTGGTGATGAAGATGTTGAGTAGATATCACTGTAACACATGTCTCCCTTTCAGCCTTCCTTCACAAATTGTTCCCAATTTTGATAGTATTACCGAAGAAGAAAACCTTGGCCGAGATCGTCCTTTGCTCGACTTGAACAGGCATGTGTTAAATTGGGCTTTAATAAAAATCTCCTTGTAGAAAATATAAGAGAAAGGGCTCTTATCGAATTTTATTCCATTTTTGGGCTTCAATCAGTTAAGTAATAAATAAAAAAATTAGACAAATCTAATATTAAGGCTCCGTTTGGGAGCCATTCTTCTTCAAATAATACATTTTATCTTTCACATCAAGTGGGGTCCATGGAGAATGTGTGGTTGAAAAAGAAGGAAAAGTTATTGATGTGATGGAAAATATTATTTTATTGAAGAATGTGTGGTTAAAAATGAGTAGAAGAATGAAAATGAAAATTTTAATGGTTACCAAACGGAGGCTAAACTTCTACCTTTTTAACAAATTAGCCGATTATAAAAAAAAATTGTTAAATCAGATATTTGGAATTCAATTCATATATATATATATATATATATATTGCATTTCTAATATGATTCTCAAATTATGGTAATTTAAACAATATTTTTTATCTTAAAATAGAGTGAGTGAATCGTTGACTTGATTTGTACTAAGAAAAAGTAATGATTATATTTCCATTTAAACGGGCCGGAGGTCATAAATTCGTGCTCACAACTCTACAATGTAGAAGGAATTCGTCTCATGCGAACCATAATTGTATGTCGCTAAAAATCCTATCAAATATCACACCGTTCATGTTTGACAACCATTTACTTCGACATGAACAATGTCACAAAAAGTTGTCGTAATTCTAAGAGATAGTTGTAGCTGGAGTCACAATTATTTGATAATCTCACATGAACTCATGCATGTGAATTGGTCGCAATTAAATGATATAGAATAAGTCAGAATCACAATTGCTTTTTGTCAAACAATCCATCCAAAATCATAAAGTTGAGATATGATCGCAAAGTAGTAGGAGTCTAATGTCCCACAATAGAAGTAAAAAAAAATACATTCAACGTTTCTTCTAGCTACTGTAATATCTATACATAATTTTTAGAGATTTCAAGTACTGATGTCGTTGACCTTTATTTTTCGAAAGAGAGTTTGCTATTTTGTAGGATTAAATATAAAAAAAGAAATTATTTTCATATTTCTATCGAGTAGTTCTCATATGAATCTTCCAATCTAGGAACCTACCAAATTGGTTCTAATACACAATATTCTATAAAATATGTTTTTTATTTTTTTGTAGTGACATGATTGTTGTAATTTTGCGAAATGTTTCTCATTTCTCAAAAATGCGGCATTTAATATAGAGTTATTACTTTTTCCTAATAAGGACATGTTCGGCAGAGATTAAAATTGAAAAACTGGATGTTATTGTTAACTTTTATTAGACGAGTGAGACCCAATAACGACCATATTTTCAATTTTAATCGGAAACAAATATGCTCTAAATATGTATCCATTTCATTATAGTTCAATATTTTATATCGTGCACAGACATTATTATAATAAAAATATTGTCTTAAATATATTTAACACAATTCTTATGAGTAGATCAACCATAATTATAAATCCGCATAATATATTATGCCCCTATTTGGTATAGAATGAAATCAGATTTTTTGTAAATTTTGATAAAATTTGATAAAATATGTGGTTGAAAAATTGTAGACCCTATGAAATTGGTTCAGATTTTAATCTGAACCAAGCAGGGGCTATAACATGTGTTCATTTGGGGATAAAAAAAAAAGTGGACTGTCGAAGGCTATTAGAAATGAAATATAAGAGAGATTAAAGGGAGGAGTTTCAAAAAGTTGAAATTTGTACAAGGAAATAATATAGAAAATGTGACACATGACACGCTATGATGCAAGAAAAAAACCCATCTCTACGGTGATACACTTAAAAGGTACCTTATGCTAATGCGGTTGGATCAGTTATGTATACTATGGTATGTACTAGACCAGATGTTGCACATGCTATTAGCATTTTGAGTAGATTTATGGCAAACCCGGGTCCAGAACATTGGACCGCTTTAAAATGGCTTTTAAAATACTTAAAAGGTTCTGCAGATTTAGGATTGCATTTTAAATTTTGTAAAGAGGGAGTTGTGTTGAAAGGATATGTGGATTCTGATTATGCTAGTAATAAGGACAATAGGAAATCAACAACTTCATATGTGTTTACTTTGTGTGGTGCTTGCATTAGTTGGAAGTCCCAATTGCAGTCTATTGTTGCCTTATCTACTATTGAAGCTGAGTATGTAGCCATCGAAGCTATAAAGGAGTCTTTGTGGCTTAAAGGCTTGTTATGTGAACTAAATGAATTGCGTGATCCTGTTGTGGTTTATTGTGATAGTCAGAGTGCTATTCATTTATGTAAAAATCCTGTTTTTCATGATAGGACAAAACATATAGATATTAGGATGCATTTCATTAGAGATATAGTTCATAAAGAATCTATTTTGCTTGAGAAAATCCCTACACAGTTTAATCCCGCGGATATGGGAACAAAGGTACTTCCTCTTTCCAAGTTTAAATCTTGTTTAAAAATTCTAAAAATTGATTCTGGGTGAATTTTGTTTTTCTTTGCAGGTGGTAACCTTCTTGGTGTTGGTGCTATGAAACACTAATGTGTTTAGTGGTTTATGGCATTGGCATCAAGGGGGAGATTTGTTGGAATTGTGATGCCATTTGTGACATTAGTTTTCTAACTATTTTTGGGGCTATGATGAAAAGAAAAGGGCTCAGCCCATTGCTGAATAAGTTTCAGCCATTGCCCAATAACACAATAAAGATTCAGGCCCAATACCCAAGCCCAAGACTTACCCAAGTGTGTTGCTCTGGACCGTCGGATGGGGATCAGATCTACGGTTGATAGGCTGTCCATATATACCAGCTTGACCGACTATTTTTCGGTGTGATTCTCATTCTTCCCCTTCCTGCTGTGTGCGAGAAAGCTTTTGGGTTTTCTTCTGTCTTTGTGATTCTGCTCGTTTCTTCCTTCTCTACTTCTGTCTTCGTGATAGGATTAAAGCCCCTGGTTGTAATCAGTGTTCTTTGTGTTGTAATCTCTGTGATTGAGGGGGAGTTTCGACTGGTAGATTGATGTGTTCGATCGAGTCCATTGTAGTGGCTGCTTAGGGTTATTGTCTTGGGGCTTGGGGCTGTTGTGGTCGTTTCTATATTGTACGGACGGGTACAATGTTATATTTCTGAGCCTAATGAAAAGGAGATGATTCGTTGTGAATATTGTTCGATATTCTTGGAGATTTCTTGACTGCTTCCGCTTTATTTCATAGGCTTATGCTTTACAGTGAAGACTAGGGAGAGAAAATGTATGGATGTAAAAAGTAAAAATTTATGATTTCAAGAATGCTTATGGATGCATCGGCATGCACGAATATTTCGCGAGAAGAATTAACATTATAAAACGTAATAATCAAATATCATTTTCGTATAATTAGTCAATTTAAATAACACATTTATACATTTATTAATATAACATACGCATGAAGACAATTGAATGTTTATTTACTTGAAATCCTCATAAGTTTAGTTTTATGACGGCAAGCAGAGATGTCCTTAATCACCTACTACTCAACGTGCTAGTGCGTTAAGAAAACTCATCCAAACTTATCATTTGATGTTATTATTATACTTTACTGATAATATGTCATCTTATCTGGAATACTATAGCATTTATCAACTACTGAAAAGAAGTGGCCAATAAGCTATATCAATGCATTTTAAATTCATACAAATGAAGAGAGTACTTCAAATTTTAAGTACATTTTAAACTCACATAATTGAAGAAAATAATTTAAATTTCATATGTTTTGAAACTAATTTGCGTGTCCACGATTTCACTATAATGAGATGCAGAATCACACTAATGTACTTGCAGCTCAAATTCAAAACAAGAAATTTACTAAGAAAATATTTAAAACTGTAATGATGAGTTGAAGAGAAATTCTAATAACATGCATTAAAATAGGTTAGCCATCACAAGACCTGGAGTTGGTGTCGAGGGATAGAATTCCATATTGAATAAAGATGAAAACACAAACTAATTTATAAAGAATTAGGTTACTCCTCTTAATAAAGTTGACATTTTAAGTTGGAACTCTAAATTTTAATATGATATCAGAGCCCGTAAAACTCTAACGAGCAATTCGATCTGATTAAAACTATAAAAAAAAAAAAAAAAGAGTAAACAGATTTCAAGATTGGTCTGTTCAAACGAGTCACCATCTTGCGGGGGCATGTTAAAGGATAGAATCCCACATCGAATAAAGATGAAAACATAAACCAATTTATAAAGGATTGAGTTACTCATCTTAATAAGGTTGATATTTTAAGATGAAACTCCAAATCTTAACAATTGGAGGATAAAAAATTTGCACCATTAACCAACAATTTAAAATATAAAAAAAAATATTCATTTCTGCATGAATACAACTAACTTGGGGCATGTTGGGCTATTCTGAAAATCTTCCTAATAAGTAAACATTTAAAATAATTACAATAGGAAATCATAACATATATGCCGAATAATTCTGAAGACACCAATTTAAACATGGAATGCATCTTATTTTATTGCTATTCAAATCAATGAAATTCCTTAGTATATACACATACTAACAACGTTATTTATTTATTCAACAGTTTTTCGAAATAAATTATTGAATTTCTCATATAATAAAATAGATACACCAAAAAGAGAAATGCCAATTAAATCAACCTAGAATTTGACCTCTCTAGATTTATTCAAACTTCATGTATGTGAGAAATAAATTGACAAATAATATTATATAATCATATATAAATACACAACACATACGGGTGGGAATATGGGTATGAAATCATAAAATAGACTTAATAATGGCTAATGATGACATGAAATCATAATTGAAATAACAAAGCAATAAAATTAAAATCTTAATACCTTAAAACAAGATAATTTGTTTGAATTAGGAAGCATGTATATATAATTTAACTTGCAAGGAGATGTATAAATAGGAAAAATCAATACTTTTAATCTAGTGACATTTATCAAGGCATAAAAACTGTTATGTTATTAAACACCAAATCTTTCCCTATAAATTTATTTAACCTTAAACTTGATTGATTTGGTTACTACATTTCCATTATTAAATATCTAGTTATTATTTGTAATTATCTTACATTAAAACGTGATTAACAAATAATAATTAAAGTAATAGACATGTTAATTGTCAAGGGCATCCAAAGAACATTAAATTGTAAATTCAATGGAATTATATGTACCTTAAATTTAAACCTACTAGGCACGTCGACCGTCTGAGGCGTCCAAAGTACATTCCACTGCATCAACATAGTTAATAATTTAAAAGTAAATGTAACATAAATGCAACTAATCTAGATAGACATAATAGTAACAAGAAATAAGTACTCAGCATTACAGTAAAAATCCTACTAGGAAAACACTTATGGAAAAATTCTAGTGAAGGAAAAATATCACATTATTCCTTGGAATATGCTACAAAAATAGTCTCATTAAAATTAATGTCAAAAAAATTCAATGAAATAAATTCTTGGTCAAGAAAAATGAGTACAACACGTTTACTCCCTTCACGATAATATCACATGAACTATACGTTTTAGGCATATTAAATTACATATATTTGATGCACATTGAATTTTATGCATTATCAAGTTAACAATATATAGACTTGTGATTGCATCCACCATATATGAGTTTTTATGAAATTCATTATTTTAAGAATCATGCATTACATGTTACAACTTTATTTATTTATTTTTTCATATAAGTATACACTTTTATGCATTGGGGCTAGTGGTTCAGAAAAATCAGATTTCTATAATAAGTTCAATTTTGGATGGATTGCGTTTTTTATTTAGTCAATTATTTTTACGTTGATATTCTTCAACGAACCTCCTTCAATATGTACAAAAGTGTAGTCAATAACTTTTTTGTTTCGATTTCATATCTTTTTGCATAACATAACTTATTGATATGTCTCGATTTTTAGTATTTTAGGTATCTGAACTCTTCTGTGATTTTAGAAACATACGTTAGGGCTTTCCAATAAATTGGGGTTTTCTTCCCATTGTCACCATTTTTGCACTTAACTCGATATCCTAGTCTCTCACTTTCAAAATTTGTGGGCCTCTCAAAACTTTCTTTGATGATTTTGAGCTTGATTTTCTGGTAGGTATACTTTAGAATTTCCGTTCTCGTTTTTTACTTAGTTTTTTTTTATTATTATTTGAGACTTTATGATTTTTTTCACTAGGATTTCTTTAGGTTTTGGTAGGTTTTTTTTACGAGAATTAAAGCAACTTTTTATAAAAACACAAACTGAGAGGGAAGTGTTACTATAAATCTTTTATGAAGAGTATATGCTTATTCAATAAGATTATATTAACTATTTGCTCCATTTTCTTGGAATCGAATATCATAACATTTCACGCCTACAATAGAATTATCAAATACAATGTTAATCGATTGTTTTCCTTCGACGTTAATTCGAGTTGGAGCCTTTAAAGGTGGTGTGTCAGATATTGTAATCTCTATAATTAATAAACGCATCTAAATAGATAATTTGCCAACCTTCTAGTTCGAATTATCTCGTGAAATGATCTCTACAATATAATCATGCATTATTTTTATTATTTCCAACTGCATGATTCATCCCTTTAATACTAAGAAAATCGTCCTATTAAAATGGCAATTAGCAAACTGCAATATAAGATATCAACCTTCAAGTATGATAATGAATCTAGATACAACATATATTAGCATTATTTATTGAAGATCCATCTTTGTGCACCGTAGTAGATAATTCACACATATATTTTACAATAAAAAAATATGAGATATGTATTATTAGGCTCTTCACCCAATGTCAACTACAACGGGGAGAGCTTGAAGTTGGCATGATGAGTACGCATATTGCTGTATGTTAAATACCATTTCCTAAGCAGAAATGGAATCATTTTGTTACCCATAGTCATGCTTAGTATTTTTCTGGATGCATTTAATAAAAAAACTCATCCATTGGCAATAAGATATTCCACCATTATTCCAACTAATAGTCATCAAAAGTGTTAGGATGTTTACTTACTGATATTATTAAAACGAATTGTCTTAACGGTGTAATATGAAAAGTTCCACACATAATTGAACAATTGAGCAAATAATCATGCGAGCATCAAGTCACGAGTGTACAATAATTACGTATGACACTATCTAGTGGATCTATCTATTAATACTAATTCTGTCCAATAAAAATAGACTTGCTTTCCTTTTTAACATATCCCATATATCGATTTCCTTGTTGAGAGTATTTGTTAATTTTCCAGTTTTCTAATATACCCCAATTTAATGTTCCTTGTTATCAATAAATATGAGTTACTCCTATTTGAACCATTACTCAATGTAGGGATATATTAGAAAAAACGTAAGAAAAAATTATTGTTCCAAGTTCCAACTACATTACTTAAATTTTTTAAATTTGTGTGAAAATGAAAGCAAGCCTATTTTTATAGGATGAAAGGACTATAATTAATTTGTAGATGGTCTACGTGGAGGGTGAGTGGGTCCACAAAGTTCAACTTGAATTTCTTCAAGAAATATTGAGAATTTAGTCTCAACTTTAGCCTGTAATCAATGATCAATTTGCCCTCAGAATAAGCAGTACATGAGAATTCAATATATGAAAGTTGCTTTTGGTTCTTCAATAGATATACACACATATTTTCAATAAACTTTTGCACTATTATGGATCCGAGATAGTCTAAATAGATCGTGCCAAATAATAAAAGTTGTGTATATGCTTCAACGGTAAGTATATTTGAATAATACAAATAACAAAGTATATATTTGGAACATATCGATTTTCTTTTTAGTTTTCATCATTATTTCATTTTTCCTTCTAAAAAGTCGTGATAATTTAACTAAATGCTTGAAATTATGACAGTATCGAAATCTGTTTCGACCTACGTTAGTTCCATAATTGTTTGTAGTATTCATTCCACATAATGTAATAAAATCAATTGGGCATGATTTGTGACTTAACACCTAAAACTCGTTGTTCATGATCTACAATTAGGTTTTTAGAACATGAATGCAATAAGAAATAGTACAAATGAAGTAACATTTCTAATAAATATAAATCATGGCATATTTGATTTACGTCCTATACCACCAATATCATTTTGCTTTTCTTTTATAAAAATCATTGACAAAATATGAATCTTTTCGCTAGATTAAATCTTAAGATATTCTTCAAGAACTATCATATTTCAGTCTCGTTCAATTTTAAAAAATTGTTACAAAATGGGACTGAAGTCAGTTAGTCCATTTAGTCTTGCTTCATCTTCTTCTTCATTTTTTTTTAAAAATTTCTTCAAAAGGTTTCAAACTACTCAAATTATGTATCCTGATAGCTTTTAAATCAAAGAAAAATGTTTCGAGTCAAAGAGAGTGGCTTCAAACGTTGTACAAATAAGAAGAAGGCTTCTAGCATTTTATGGTATCATATTCTTAAAAAATTATCGTATTGAAAGATTGAAACATAAAGGCCGTGTTTCTTTGAGAGTATCAACTTTATTCATATAAGTACAAACTTGTAGTTCTAAAATATTTAAGTTGAGTTTCTTCATAAACAATCAATAACATATATTCTCTTAGAATATTGAAACTCATGACATTGTACTTATTCGAGAGTATTAACACAATATTTTCTAAAATATTGATATGGATGAAATTTGTTTTTTCAGAACAAAAATTCAACTTTTTCCTAAAAATATTAATATATAAGAAATCTCACTACTTCCAAAATAATTGTACAATATTTTTCTAAAATATTGATCTACAATAATTGAGAAATTTTCAAGAATAATGATACAATACTATTCAATAATATCAATACACAAAAAAAATGTTTCATCATGAATAATGACATAATATTCCTCTACAATATTGTGAGGGTGTTTGATAGATATTAAAATCGGATTAAAATTGAAAAATTAGCTATTGTTGTTGACTTTTATTAGACGAGCGGGACCCAATAATGATTATATTTTCAATTTTAATTGAATTTTAATTCTTCCCAAACAAGCTCTGTATGTACAATTCATACTTCTCGTAGAGTAATATAATATACTGGGCAGGTTTGAGCCCCATTATTTTGTGTAAAAAACATTTTAGAATAGTAGATTGATGAAAAATGTGTAGTTAAAAATGAAGGAAATATTTTTGGGTTGTGCGTAATATTATTTTATTGAAAGAAGTGTATTTAAAAAGAAGAGAGAAAAAAATAGAGATCTAACAAAGTCATTATATTGGTTCATCTACTATGTGATAGTTACCTTCAGATATGCATTTCCACTATAATGTCTATGTCCTCTCATATTGTACATTTCCCCTATGATGTCTATATCTTCTCATATTTCTCACACTCAAAATCCCTAAAACTTTTAGTACTAGGAATATTATGACAACCAAAAATGTATAGAAATGGACAAAATCAGGATTTTTATTAGAGAGCTAAAATTTTAAAATGTCAATGTACTAAAATTAATGTATTAATAAGTCGATGAGAAAACAATTCTTTAATTTTATTATATATAAATTAATTCTCTACAAGGCTACGAGGGCTCATGGTACTTTTGGGCTTGCGATCACACAGAAACATGCCGAGAACAAGTTGGCGAAATTTTTCTATTTTCGCGAGATTTCATTGTTAGTTTAGGATTCTATTTTATTTCCAACTTTGACAATATCTTCTATGACCTAATTACGTTTTATTAGGGTTTCTAGCATTAGTATAAATATGAGATTTATTTTATTGTAAAATTGAGAACCTTTTTGACATTATGAATTCAATGAGATTTCTCTCTTTTTGTTCTTGATTGAACATGTATCGAACTTATCAAATATTGTTATATTTGTGGTGTTCAACCCTTAGAACTTATCAAAAAATTATGCACCATTTGTGATATTCGCAAATCGAGATTCATTGATTTTGTAATCAAGAGGTCATTCAAATTTTATTTTTGTTTGGTTGTTTGGTTCAATAATTTTCAATAATTTGCGGGTCGAGATTCTACCGTCTAAAACCTGAATTTGGGCTTTCCTGACGTTTTCAATTAATTTTGCGATTTCCACGCTGATCCCGTACGGGTTCGCGCCATTTGGTATCAGAGCTTGAGCTCCAGATTCAAGTTCTATCCTTTTTGTTCTTTTGAGTCTTTTGTTTTTGTCGTAAATTTTGAGTTTTTAATCAAAAAAATTCTAAAAAAAAGAGTTTGGAAAGTTGACACTATCATATTATCTATCTAAAATCCAAAATCTATTTATATTCATTCCAATCCAAAAATTCAAGAACCACTTTCTTGAATTTAAATATCACTCATCCAATTGTCCAATTCTTTTCTTGAGTCTTTTTTATTACGCCTACGTAAATGATGTATGATAATTTATTTTTCAAACTCGATGTTTTGTGGGTAGTACGATATGTAGTCGACTATTGATAAGGAGTACATATCAGACTTGGCTAGTATCACGATGATGGAAAAATTGGGATTACCTTTGCAACAACACCCTAGGCCTTATAGGATGACTTGGTTGAAGGAGTGTGGGAAGGTAGATGTGACCAAGCGGGTTTTATTGAATGTCACCATTGGGAGATATAGTGATGAAGTTTGGTGTGATGCAGTTCCATTAAAATCTTTTCATATCTTGTTTGGGGGGACCTTGGAAGTATGAGAGGAATGCTATTTATGATATGGAGAGGAACAAGTATAGGTTTCTTCCGAACGATGTAAAAATCACTCTGGCTTGGTTGACACTAGAATAATCCTTTGCAGATCGATGGAAGGTGAGAGGTGAGGCAGAACGGGAAAAGCAAGAGAGGGAGATGACCACACCTAAGGAGAACACCGGAGTTGAATTGCAGGAGGAATTTAGAAATAAGAAAGTTGAGATGGAGGATGGTGGATTGAAAAATGCAGTTGATATTGGGGAGAGTGAACTAATTAATGAGCCGGAGCACGAACATACTGATACAAAAATTGTAGAGATGGTTCAACAACAGAGTGAGCAAATAATGGCAGGATGTGTTGAGCAAATTGTTGAAAATATTGTGGGAAATGAAGAGCAGAGTTCCATTGTTAAGCATGATATGGTGAAGACGATGCATTATGAGTACGATGACCCACATATCATTGAGGGGGAAGCTAACAAATTCAACCGTGTTTTGATTAATTTTTTTTTCAGGTGGATCGTTGTACGTGAGAGTTCATACAACATCTATGAGTGGTTGTGTTTGTACGGCAATACATCCGTACCTACAAAATGGATGGGTATTGTGTATTGATCATATGCTATGGAAAGAAAAAATTTCCATTTGATCCAGGTGGTGCAGTGATGAGTTGTGTAGCAGGCTGATTATCCCCTACGCGATCACAATGTAGGGATTCGAGGACGAATCCTTTCGAAGAGAGATGGGATGATATGATCGGGATAGGCAATCACTCGGTCGAGTTTTAGAATCCAAATTGAAGAAGTTGACAAGTCAAGGTTCAAGTTTCGTGAAGGGCCCGGGAGCCGAAACGAGTTGGATTCAATGTTTGAAAGATATTTGGAAAGAAAACAAGCAGTGTGGATGAAAACGGGCATAACTTTCAGCTCGATTGTCGGATTTTCACCTATGAATACATTCCAAAAATGACACGAAATTGTGTACAAGGCTAGCGAGGCTCATGGTACTTTTGGGCTTGTGATTACGCAGAAACATGCTGAGAACAAGTTGACGAAATTTTCCAATTTTCGTAAGATTTCCTTGTTAGTTTAGGATTCTATTTTATTTCTAACTTTGACAATATTCTATGACCTAATTACGTTTTATTAGGGTTTCTAACATTAGTATAAATAGGAGATTTATTTCATTGTAAAACTAAGAACCTTTTTGACATTATGAATTAAATGAGATTTCTCTCTTTTTGTTATTGATTGAACATGTACCGAACTTATCAAATATTGTTATATTTGTGGCGTTCAATCCTTAGAACTTATCAAAAGATTATGTACCCTTTGTGGCGTTCGCAAATTGAGGTTCGTTGGTTTTGTAATCAAGATGTCATTCAAACTTTGTTTTCGTTTGGTTGCTTGATTCAATAATTTGCGGGTCGAGATTCTACTGTCTACAACCTGAATTTGGGATTTCCTGACGTTTTCAATTAATTCCGCGATTTCCACGCTGATCCCGTACCCGGGTTCACGTCGACACACTATACTACTTGTTACGATATCGTACACTTGCGATATAAAAAACGTAACAACACTTTTGACATTTTGTCAAGTTTACCAGCTGATGCGTTTTGCCTGCCATGATGTTGAACAGTCTCAGGTTTTTATTGATGGCTTGGAAATCCAAAATTCGTGTCAATTACGTTTCCCATTTTCCTACGTGTTCTTTTTTTTTTCTTTTAGAAATTCTGGACATTTGGTTGAATTTGTCTTTGACTGTGCCATTATTTTTAACAACCTTGCTACTTGTACAAAAAAAATTTGACAAAAAAGTTGACAAATCCTCACAATATGGGGGGGCCCACTTTTTATTTTCAATTTTTTATTCACGTGGGGCCGCAATCATGTGAGGGTTTGTCAACTTTTTTGTCAAACTTTTTTTGTACACTTAGCTTTTTTCTATTTTTAAAACTCCATTAGTTAGAAGACACGACACTCTTTCCAAGATGTTTTCTTCACTAAACGGCTCATCAGTTGACGATTGTTTTAAGGTAATTTAATATAACGGAAACAAATACCACAATTCAATTAAAAATCTCAAAGTTTGAATGTAGGCTAAGATTTAAATAAATATATTTTCTTAATAATTTTATATTTTAGATGGAGTGAGTCAACAAAGTACGAACAGACACAAATGAAAAAAAAAAAATTGAGTTCAAATACTCGTCAAACCTTTGATTAAAAGAAAAAGGACATGCAATGTCAGTGGATACGTTTAATTTTATTTTGTTGTTTATTGTTAATTAAGTGATCTTTTATTATATTATATTTATCAGGAATTTTATTTTGATTAGAAGTTTAAATAAAGTAGATATATTTTTTAGAGTTTGTTTTGCTTTGAAGTCTAGTTAGGAGATCTGTATAAATAGGTTGCTATAATATGCTGTAGGATGATTGTTTCTGAATGTTTATTAAAATTATTGAAGATGCTATTGCCCACGGTCCTAAAACTATGGAGAGGTCATCGTAAAAACCTTTTATAGAGCGAGATTATCGCAATAAATACTCAAGTTATTTGAGGATCCAAAGATTGACTATCAGTAAAACTATACTTCAATATTATTTGTAAATCTATAGATATTATCTATGAACTCTAAATTTTATTGCATAATTATTTTATTCATATCAAATTTTAACATGGCAAATATTTCTAGGCGATATAAATAAGCACACACGTTTTCTCATTGACCGAAGGATCACAATCTTGAACGTATTTGTAATCATAAGCTTTGAATGTTAATATTTTTTTACCAAATTAATTCAATAACCAACAACCGAGAACATTATTCGACCTTGTTCCTATTTTCAATAGCCAATATTCAAAGTTCAAACCTCATCATCATGTGATAAAAATGAGAACACAAAATTCATTGTGGGTGGGTGGGCGGTAAATGTCCATTCAAAGAATAATATCACTAAAACATTCTACATTTTAATAATGATAATATAGAATAATAATTCATCTGACTTTTCTCCACCTGAGAAGAAAACAAAACTGTAGGATTCTGGAAACAAATCATTTGAATGACAGACCTGGCTCTAAGGACTTGCTGAACCTTTTTCTACATGAATCGTCAGCATTGACGTCCATTAATTATTTTTCGCAAAAGAAGTGGAAAAAGAGAATTTCAGGGCTTCAAGCGACCATTGCAGAAGTCTTTTCCCAAGTATAATTCTGCCACCTCAAAATGAAGATTCTGTTTGGGATATATTTTTTCAAAAATACAATTTTGGAAAACTCATTTTCAATCACGTTATTCCATAAAACAATGTTACACATAAATTATTATTTTTTATTTTTTTAATTACATATTTTTTAAAAAATCACTATTTCAAAATATATTTTCCTTCGAAAACTCATTTTAATGGATCCCAAATAAGGACGACATTTCTCACAATGGGCTACATGAATGTCAAAACCAAATCGACTACTTCCTATGAACATTCATTACTACTTTGTATATATATAACCCTCTTCCTTAACAACATCATATTTCTCAAATACATATTGTGGGAGAAAGAAATCAGAAATGAATAACCTTAAAACAATAACTTTTTTTCAGAGGTTCTTGATTGTTCTTGTTTTAGTTTCGTTTTCATGCTTAACAAGAGCACACGAAGTTGGTAAGTAGTGTCGAAAAATTATAACAGAAGCCATTATTATGCATGCATAGCTTGCTCTCTCTTGTCTCTTGTTCTTTTTCCATTTTTTTCTTCTTTGATGATTGATTTATTTCTTTTTCTTTTTTTTTTTTTATTGTAGATGATGAGAGCGAGTTTAGTTATGAAGAAGATAGCAAAACCGGTCCGGCGCACTGGGGAGAGATTAAACCAGAATGGTGGATGTGCAATTCTGGCTCAATGCAGTCTCCCATTGATCTGCTGAATGAAAGGGTTGAAGTTGTATCTCACTTGGGGAGGCTTAAAAGGAATTATAAACCCTCCAATGCCACCCTAATTAACAGAGGTCATGATATGATGGTAAGTTTTAATAACCTAAGATATTTATATTGTATTTTATATATCCGGTGGTTATATATATTGTCCAGTTTTTTTTCACAATCTTGTATAGGGTTTCCTTGTTATTGAATAGTACTTATGAATGCAGTTAAGTTGGGAAGCTGGTGCAGGGAGTATTCAGATAAGTGGAACACTATACCAACTTAAACAATGTCATTGGCATTCACCTTCAGAACACACTCTCAATGGCAGGAGGTACTTCAAAAAAAAAATAATTAATTTCCTATCCAAAACATGAATCCATTTCTTAATAATATTTTTTTAAATTTTTCTTAATATAAAAAACATATTACAACATTCGGCTACAGGTTCGATATGGAGATTCACTTGGTCCATGAGAGCATGGATAATAGGACTGCTGTGATTGGAATCATGTACAAAATTGGACGCCCTGACTCCTTCTTCTCCATGGTAATTAACCGTAAATTACACTGTGTCTACAAACATATTTGTTTGCAAGTATTTTCAGTTGATTTCTTATACCATTCAATTTTTATATATTAGATGGAGCAAGATTTGAAAGCTCTTGTTGATACGCGTAATGTTGAGAGAGCAGTGGGTATTATTGACCCAAAACTTATTAAACTAGGCAGTAGAAAGTATTACAGGTACATTGGTTCACTTACAGTTCCTCCTTGTACTCAAGATATTAGTTGGACAATTTTGAGAAAGGTACGCTCCATCACTCTAGATAATTACTGGACGACAACATTTTATAGGACAAGAACAAGATTTTAACTTATTTTTATTCCTTAGTCCTATCAAGTGTTGCTGGGCCAAACGTGCCAAACATGTTAGAAATTATCTAATTGTGTCTCGATATTTTTTAAGGTAAGGACCGTTTCAAGAGAACAAGTAAAACTGATTCGTGAAGCTGTACATGATGTAAGTTTCTAATCAAATTTACCTACAGAATATTTATGTAGAACTCTTACATTTTAATAGAAAAATCTGTTTATAGTCTATGCTTCTCTTTTTCTTTTTGTGATTTTCTTACAACTGCTTTAATGATTACAGGACTCAGACACCAATGCAAGACCAATCCAACCACTAAACCAGCGTCCTATAAAGCTCTATAGACCAAGAGACAATGAGAACTGAAATTTTCTTTACTATATATGTAAAAGTATTATCCATATATGGATAATTATTATTTATTCTCATAATAATTAATGATCTTGCTGGTTACACTCTCAGAGAGCGTGTTATCATACTATAGAGATGGTAATCCATATGATTCCATCTTCCATGTACTTAATTATCATTGTCATTAATACCCTGGAGAGTATTGTATTCTTTCAATTATTTATTTATTATGAATTTAATAAAGGCGATATTTTCACGCCCATTTTTCTTATCATACAAGCAACGAAGATATATTTTTTACGGTTGGAAGATATAGTTTACGAGCGTGTGACCACACATGCTTCATACGCGTGAAGAGGAGATCTTGCAACCAATATTCCACATTTTGAATTTACAATAATCAGTATTACCTTTCTGAGATCAATCAGAAAAGGTAGGAGGTAATTAAAGACAATTGGGCAGATAAAATCACAAAATATAAAACAAAAAAGAGAAACGGACTAATGGAATGTGGCCGAAAGGGTACTAATTGTTATTGTTACCAATAAGCTATAACGGCAAGAGGACTAACAGCCAAGAAACTATAGTGAAACGCAAGCTTTCTTGTGGTTAAGTGTAGTGAACAGAAAGGTGCGATATATTCCTTTGCAATAACGTGCAAGATTCTCTCAGTTCCAAACAAATTATAAGTAAGTTGTGTCCCAATTTACGTGAGGCATTTTTCAGTCAATGGACCTGATATTTGCTAAGTAGATGGCTTAAGATAACTGATCCTGTTTTTTGCATTCTTATCTTGGCTAATCAATTCAGCTTTCTTAACAAAGAGAAAACAAAACTAAGAATTTATTGCAATAAAATAAAAAAGTACCAAAATACATATTTGTCCAAGTGATTGTTAAGTAGATGAGTCATTTAACAAGTCTCCAAACAGACAAACATAAGAACATATTTCACCGTTGTTAGCAAGTTTATTGTCATTAGCAAGTTTTAAATTATTTAGACCTAACGTGAGAAATTATATAATTAAAAGCAACAAGTCACTTTTTAATTATTTCTAGATGATTAGATCAAATAAGTCAACTTGTTCTAAGTTTAAATACCACAGTCAATAATTAAAGCAATAAAGATACCAAAGATGATCACGGAAAAAACCCAACGGGTAAAAACTCTAGGCATTTTACCAATCAATAATCCACTATAAATCGAAATAACTTATCAATAATCCACTATAAATCGAAATACCCTGTAAAATTTCTCACCTCAATTCCTGCAGTCTCCCTTAATCTTACTGGAGGTGCACTCCTTCAAAATAAATCTCGACTCTTAGTTTATATCTTAAACCTCCTAAATTGCGTGCTCCTGACGTTGATCTCAACTCCTGCTATCTCACCTTAGTCCTCCTGAACTTGTGATTCTGCAACAACTCCATATCCCTGGTATCGATTTATCTTCGTTGGATTAGGTGGTTTGGTGTTTGATCAAAAGATCTTGTATGTTTTGTTCTGTAGTTTAATACGAAACAATATGGCTTGATCGACAAAATATGATTTGAAAGAATTTATGAATCAAGTAATATGTGGTGGTTGAATCATGAAATCGATGAATGTTTTGGATCATCAAAGAATTGATCTATATGGAATAAATCTAATTCAACACACTTTTGGACGTTCATGGGGTGAGATATATAGGAAAAGTGTTTGGGATGAAAAGGGATTGAAAAACCAAGTGTTTAAAGCAAAACAGATTTCTGAACATCGACCCGTCGCTCTAACATTAGAATCTAGTAACACACAAAAGATGTTAAAACACACAAAAATAGAATAGAAACAAAAACAAAAATAATGTATGCATAAATCAATGTCACATGATGGTAAAGAACGAGCATGCACCAAAAATACCTAATCAATGAGGCACACAAACACCAATAGCCATCTAAGAGATTCAAATCTCAGACCATCTAATGGTTTGATAAATAGGCCAGCTAACTGGTTCTCTGTAGAGATGTGCTCAAGGGTTACAACACGTGTCTCTACAAGCTCTCACATAAAATGATGTCGTATATCAACATGTTTGGTTCGAGAGTGTTGAACATGATTTTTGAAAATATTAATGGCACTAATGTTATCACAAAAAACAGTTATAGTACCCTGTTCAATTCCATAATCACTCAACGTCTGCTTCATTCAAAGCAGTTGAGTGTAGTAACTTCCTGTATATTCGGCCTTTGCCGTGGACAATGAGATATAATTTTATTTTTTACTCATCCAAGCGACAATATTAGCACCAACATAAAAATAGCATCCAGAAGTACTTTTTCTATCATCAAAATTTCCAGATCAATCGGCATCGGAATAACTAGCAAGATCAAGATTAAAGTCTTGAGAGTACATGATCTCATAATCAACGGTTTCATCGACATATCTAATGATATGTCGCACGACGCTTAGGTGGGATTCCTTGGGATTAGCCTGAAAACGCACACAACCCTCTACACTAAAGGCTATGTCAGGTCTATTAGCAGTGAGATAAAGTAAAGTTCATATCATACTCCTGTACAGTGTCTGATCAACACTTTTTCTTGTAGGATCATGATCTAACTTGGTACTGGTGCTCATGGGGTTCTAGCGTGTTTTTTGCTGTCTAATCCAAAGCGCTTGACAAGGTTTTTTGCATACTTCGATTGAGATATGAACATCCCATCATCAATTTGTTTAATTTGGAGACCTAGAAAGTAATTTAATTCTCTAATCATACTTATCTCAAATTCTTACTTCATGCATTCAGCAAAATCATGAGCAAGAGAATTAATAGGAGAATAAAAAATAATGTCATCGACATAAATCTGAGCTATGGTGATGGTTTCCTCAATATGTCTGATGAATAAGGTTCTATCCGCACCGCCTCTTGAAAAATCATGTTCCATGAGATATGCAGTAAATCTATCATACCAAGCTCTAGGAGGTTGTTTAAGACCATATAAAGCTTTATTCAACTTGTAGACATAATGTGGAAACTTATGATCAATAAATCATTTAGGTTGTTCAACATAGGCTTCTTGAAGTTCAAGAAAGCACTCTTCACATCCATTTGATATAATTTGAATCCTAACATGCATCCAACATCCAAAAGAATTCTAATGGACTCAAGTATAGCTACAGGGGCAAATGTTTCATCAAAGTCAACTCCTTCAACTCGAGTATATCATTGGGCAACTAACCTAGCCTTATTTCTAGTTATGGTACCTCGATCATCGATTTTATTCTTAAATATCCATTTAATACCTATAACATTACAATTATTAGGCTTAAGAACTAAATCCCATATGTTGTTCCTGACAAATTGATTTAGCTTCTCATGAATCGCATTTACCAACATTCATCCCTAAGGGAATCTTCCACTATTTTAGGCTCAATTTGAGACACATAACTAGCATATGTCAGGTTATTCAAAACCCTCTTACGAAGTATCATCCCTTCATCCAAATCTCATATAATATTCACTTTAGGATGATTAGTCTTAACTCTGGGCGAAAGTTCCTCAGGAGGTTTAGTTTTATCATCATGTGAGGATTCTTTATTAGGTGTATCTAAACCATTAGAAATGTGTGAGGGATCGGGAATTGAAGTTTCTTTAGGTTTAGTTACCATGACGGGATCAAAACTCAAGTGTTCAAGCTCTATCCAATCTCCCCCTCACTACAGGCATCATCTACCACTACATATCGTATACGAGAATTGTATACACAATAGACTCGACTATTTCTGGAGTATCATAGGAAAATTCCCTCATCACTTTTGGAATCAAACTTGTCCAAATTTTCTCTATCTTTCAGAATATAGCACTTCCTACCAAACACATGAAAGTACTGACAGTAAGTTGTTTACCTTTCCAGATCTCATATGGTGTCATATCAGTTTTAGGTTTAAGATAAACCTTATTTACTATATGACACACAGTGTTGATAACGTCACTCCAGAAATACATAACTAGCCCTTACCTTGAAGTATGGCTCCAGTCATTTATTGAAGCACGCGATTTTTCCTTTCAACTACCCCATTTTGTTGTGGAGTGATCGGTGATGAGATATCATACTGGATTCTCTCCTCTAGGCAGAAATTCTCAAAATTCGAGTTTTCAAACTCTTTTCCATCATCACTACGAATTCTTGATATGGTAAAGTCTTTCTCATTTCTAAACCTTTTGTATAATGATATGACAAGACTAAACACCTCAGATTTTTCTTTTAACAACTCAATTCAAGTATATTGAAAGAATTCGTCAACCACAACCAAGATATATCATTTACCACCAAGACTCTCGGTCCTAAATGGTCCCATTAAGTCCATATGGAGTAATTCAAGCAGCTTGCTTGTTAAGATTTTAGAAGTTTGTTTACGAGTTACTCTAAGCTATTGACCTTGTTGACACGGGCCACATAGAGTGTTATCAATATTTTCAAGTTTAGGTAAGCCATTAACAAGTTCCTTTTTGTTCATATGACCAAAGCGTTGATACCAGAGTTCAATTACATCAATCTTGGCACTAGTGCACACGTAGTTGGAATTAGGAAGAACTCCATAATAATTGTCTGAAGTTTTTACACCTTCGAGGACAATGTTACCAGTCGAATCATACATAGAACACCGTTTCTAAACAAAACTAACCTCAAAATCAGTATCGCATATTTGACTAATGCTTAACAAGTTGAACTTTAACCCTTTCACATAAAGCACGTCTGAGATAGTAGGTAATCTAGATATATTAACAACACATTTACCTAGGATAGGTGCGGTAGCCCCATCTCCAAAAGTAACCACACTGCCATTCCACCCATCGAGAGAAGAGAACAAGGCTTTATCACTACACATATGTCTAGAACATGCACTATCAAGATACCACAGAGTTATTTTGAGCTTTAAGTGCAACGTAGGCAACATAAAATTTCAAATGATCATCCGACGTAGGAAGGTCACTCTTTTTAACCCAAACCTTCTTAGTAGTAGAAGTGATTCTAGCCAGCTGAGTCATCATCTCAGTTAAGTGGTTAACCTGATTGGTGATGAAGTTAACCTGCTCGAGAAATCCTGACTTTTACTTCCAGTCGCGAGTTTACGACACCTAGGTCTTGTATGTCCTAGTGCGTCACAATGGTGACGCTGGGAATAAATCTAGGTTCAAACCTACTCGAAGGTTGTTGCCAATTTATAGGGCAATTGATCATACGTTGCCTAGTAGGCCTCGATCCTAAGACATTCTTGCCCTTGGGCTCAAGATCAACAGTATTCCAAGCTTTGTTGGTGGTTGGGACGAACGAGGTCTTGGATGTACTAGCAAAGGTATTACAATTTTGAACGTAACCCAGACCATGCCTATTTCCAGCAGACTTGTTTATCCCTAACAGATTATTGAGTTTCTGCGTACCACTCATAAATGAATGAAGTTGTGTGTTAGATTTTTTAAGATTACTTGTTAAAGATTTAACTTTGGCTTCTAAGTTCTCATTAAAAAGTTTCAACTCACTCAGACTTTTGGTAGAGTCTTGAAGGTCACATATGAGTTTTTTTTTCTCTCTCTCTCTCTCTCTCTTTCTCTCGTTCAAGTTTATTAACCTTTTTCAAAACAGCTTTATTGACCTTTTTTTATTTTAAGACTCTCCTCAAATAACTCTCGATAAGACTCATGAATATCAGTTTCGTCCTCAGAATCATCCTCAGAGTTCTCATTACGTTCTTCACTCTTAACATTTTCACTTTCCTTATCAGATTCAATCTTAGACATAGATGTGAAGGCCATAAAATTTAGTTCATCCTCACCACCAGAGGTATAACTTTGAACATTCGAATCTGATTCATCATCACTCAAGGCATTGCTAATGCCTTACGCCTTCCTTTATTCAAGTTCTTTTTCAAGTTATGACATTCATTCCTATAGTGACTAAAATCCAGACACTCATGACATCTAACTGACTGTGTTTTCTTATTAAAAGTCTTAGGGTTACTCTTCTCATGCTCATCGTTCGAGAATTTACGAGGGACATCATTTTTCTGTTTTTGAGGGTTTTCTCATATTCCTCACATTTTGAAATTTTTTAACGAAACAAGCTATTTCATCGTCCATAAAGGTTTCAGCATCAGTTAACTTACTCCCTTCTTCCCTAATAGTGTTCATTGATATGGATTTAACCTTTTCGATTGAGATATGGTGAGTTCATAGGTTTGAAAGGATCCTACGAGTTCTTCTATCTTAATAGCATCTAAATCCTTAATTTCTTCAATCGCGGTGACTTTAGGTCTAAATCTTTTAGTTAGGGATTTAAGGACTTTTCTAACAATTTTAGACTTGAGGATATTCTTACCTAGGTTGAAACTCGAATTAATTATTGATAAGTACGTTTTATATACTTATTTTACTGTCAAAACATGAGCAATTGTTGAAATATAGCTTAATTCTATACAATTCATATTTTGCAGGACAAGTGATGAATGTAGCGGAAATAAGGAGAAACAAGTGAAAAATGACCAGAATGGAAGAAAGTGAAAGTTCAAGGACTAAAGTGAAAATACTCAAACATTATGTCGGGACTCACGATGAAAGTTCGAGAGTGCTAAGGGTCGATTGGAAGCAATTAGAAGTCAAAAAGGAATGGAATATTATCAAAATTAATCTCCAATTCGCACAAGATATATTCTAGATTTTTAGCCGAATATTGTAACTCATTTTTGGCATAGTAAAAGTCCTAATTGGAAAAGAGCTATTTCTAACAAAGTTGTAGCTGTTCGAGTTATCTATCCAATGCATCATGAATCATCTAAATCGAATATTAGAAGGGAAAGTTATAACCAAATTACTGAATACTGTGCAGAGACAAAAAATCCGCGCGCGAAAGCAACTTTCTTTATTCGATTAAAACTCTTTTAGAAACCAATTTGAACGTGATTTTCATCCAATTTCCGACTCTTACAAATACTTAATAGCAAAGTACATATGAAAGAGGCCCCCATACACCATTCTTCTCCTCTTTGACTAAAGAAACTCATGGAGAACTAAAACTCTTGGTGAAACTACGAAGGAACTCAATTAGAATTGGTGATTTCATGTCTTTTATTCATTTAATTTGATATTTTCATTATTAAATAATACTAGAATTTAGATTTTCATTCTCTTGAATTTATATTGAAATCGGTTTAATATTTACAAGATTTTTCATGGATTCATTCATGCTTTTTTCATTGTTCAACCAAACTATTTATTGAGTTTCAATTTCAATTATTTATTGTTGAGATTGGTTTAACAATTATTATATCTTTCATAGATCCAGTCATACTTCTTCTATCGTTAGATTAAACTAGTTGTTGAATTTTAATCTCAATTTTACTTTATTGGCGGATTGATTACTGTCTTATGCTTGATGTATATGGTCGATCTTTGATCTTGTTCCAATAAAATTGTGCGAATATGTCTTAAGTCTAAATTATAGGATTACATTTTTAAATTAAATTGATTTTCACGATATATCTTCCGATTAGAGTGTCGGGATGAAAGCCTCTAATTGTGTTATAAAAATGAATAATTGATATGATTGATCCAATCCAATTGAGGGAAATTCGACGCTTCACCATTTCGAATTATTGATTTTAATTTCACGTTTCAACATTGAGTTTTATTACATATTTAAAAGAACAATTCAGCCTTTTTGATCCTTTAAATATTCTTCCATCTCCTTGTGGATACGACACCCCAAAACTGTGCTATAACTACCGCATTATTCTTTGGATGTAATCAAATTTTGGCGCTGTTGCCGGGGAGACGGTACAAAATACTAAGGGATCGACTACAAATGGTGACATCGTTCCTTTACTTTTATTTTTAGTTAGTTTAATTTTCATTCTAGTGTTTTTATTATTTTCACTCTCTTTTCTTTTACTTGTGTTTCATGAGCAGGTATCGAAGAGAGAGAGGGAGATCTACTGACAGACCTGACATAGAGTTTGAATTCCCTTTTAATCTTATTTTTGAGTCTACATCTAGTGACACGAACACCACATCACATAACACGATGTCTGACAATGAGCATGATGCACAATGAGCATGATGCACCGTATAGAACTTTGCAAGATTATTTGCACCCCACGCGTATATCCATACCGTCATGCATTGTTTTTCCACCTAATATGTCACGTATGGACCTTAAACCGGGAATGATTCAACTTCTTCCCACTTTTCATGGACTCGACAATGAGAATCCATACGTGCATATTAGGAAATTTGAGGAGGTAGTTGCGACCTTCCACAATCACTATGGTACAGCAGATACATTCAAACTTAAATTTTTCCCTTTTTCACTTAAAGATAGAGTAAAAAGTTGGATGTATTCGTTGAGACCACGGTCGATTGGCACTTGGGCTGAAATGACTCAAGTATTCTTTAGCAAATATTTTCCCCAACCACAAAATTACTACTTTGAAAAAGTAGATCTCTTCTTTTATCCAAAAGGAGAGTGAAACTTTATATCAAGCATGGGAAATGTATAAAGAATTTCAAGCTCTTTATCCACACCATGGTTATGAGAGTTGGAGCATTGTGAGCTATTTC
Organism: Fraxinus americana; assembly: GCA_035079005.1. NCBI lineage: Eukaryota > Viridiplantae > Streptophyta > Magnoliopsida > Lamiales > Oleaceae > Fraxinus > Fraxinus americana. The sequence continues at coordinate 4,616,253 of CM068720.1, read as the reverse complement.
TATGAGGGGTTAACATCTAGAGAGCGCCAATTTGTTGAAATGATGTGTAATGGTGATTTCCTACAGAAAGATCCTGATGAGGCTATAGAATATTTAGATGAACTAGCAGAAAAAGCTCACACTTGGATTGACCCTAGTGCCACTGATAGCACCAATAGGTCACGAGCCGTAGGAAATCCTTCTAGTGCAGGCATCTATCATCTTAGGGAAGAAGACAATTTTAGAGCTAAGGTAGAAGCCCTGACTAGAGAAATTGAGAACCTACACACCAGTAGTTCAAAGCCTACATCTACTGCTGTTCGTGTTGAGTCTTTTGGATCGTGTGGTGTGTGGGGGGACTTGATCATCCAGTGCAAGAGTGTTTTGCTCTAGCTGAGATGAGGGGGGTTTATGATGAACACTGTAATGCTTTAGGTGTGTACAAAAAGCCTTATACCCCATATTCTGAGACCTACAATTAGGGGTGGCGGAATCATCCTAATTTCAGCTGGAAATCTGATAACCAGCAACCTACTCAGCCACCTAAAGTTTTCAATACACCATCACATCAACCCTCAACGTCTAGGAATTCTTTAGAGGACACCCTACATGCTTTTATGGAGGTTCAGGGGAAAACAAATCAGAAGTTTGAAACCATGATCAATCAAGTTGTTGAGGAGAGTAAAGAAATGAAAAGCCATATAACCAAATTGACTAATGCCTTAGCAATAAGGGAACGTGAGAAATTTTCGGCTCAACCTCAACCTAACCCTAAGGGACAACATATGGCTCAAACTTCAGGTGTAGAAAACAACCTTAAGGAGATAAATGCTATCACCATTCGATCTGGGAAGGTTGTAGAACCAATCATTAAGCCTAGGGAAGCAGAAGAAAAAGAGAAAGACTCTAGTAATTCTGAAGAGAGTGAGCCTAGTGATAAGGTGGTGGAGAACCTAGCTAGAGCACCATTTCCTCAAGCCCTAAAGCCTAATGTGAAAGCTAATAGCCAACATGATGAGATCTTAGAACACCTTAGGTAGGTAAAAATCAATCTACCTCTCTTGCATGTGATTTCTCGAATTCCTACATATGCAAAAGTCCTCAAAGACTTGTGTACTGTGAAAAGGAAGTATCATGTCAAGAAAACTGCTTTCTTGACTGAGCAAGTGAGTGCAGTGATTGAATAAAGAGTCCCACCGAAATACAAGGATCTTGGTTGTCCAACAATTTCTTGCATCATTGGGAGTTGTGAGTTTGCACAAGCCCTTCTTGACTTAGGAGCTAGTGTTAACATCATGCCTTATGCCATTTATCTACTGCTAGGCCTAGGTGAGATAAAACCTATATCCGTAGTTTTACAATTGGCTGATCGATCCACTATAAAACCTAGAGGAGTAGTTGAAGATGTTTTGGTGCAAATAGACAAGTTTTACTATCCTGTTGACTTCCTAGTTCTAGATTTGAAAGTTGATGTGAATGTGAACTCCAAAATACCTATTATTCTTGGTAGACCATTTCTTGCTACTGTTAATGCTCTTATCAATTGCAGGAATGGTCTAATGAAGCTATCTTTTGGAAATATGACTCTTGAAGTCAATATTTTTCACATCACTAAACAACTTATGGAAGATGATGAGTGTCATCAAACGTACATGGTTGATGTACTCACTCAGGAAGATGCACCTGCAACCATTGATTTCAATACTTTAAACTTATTTCTTATAAAATTCTGAAATTACTGCACATTGCCATAATGAAGAATATGCTAATATTTGTGCCCTTTTTGCTAAATTTCAGGGTTATGGGACATCACCATGGCAACCAAAGTTTGAAGAACTACCAGCTAGAACTGGAGGGCAACAACCATCAAGTATTGAGAGTCCAACACCGGAGATGAAACCGCTACCCCCAGGACTGAAACATGTGTTCCTTGGACCATGTGACACTTTTCCTGTAATTATTTCTTCAGAATTAAATGATTCTCAAGGTAAATAGCTTTTGAACATTCTGAATAAACACAAATCTGCACTAGGATGGACTATAGCTGATATCAAGGGTATAAGCCCTCTAATTTGCTCACATAAAATTCACCTAGAGGAGGGGACTAATCCTAAAAGAGACCCCCAGCGTAGGTTAAACCCCACCATGAAAGAAGTTGTTAAAAATGAGGTACTTAAACTGTTAGATGCTGGTATTTTTACCCCATTGCAGATAGTAAATGGGTTAGTCCAACGCAGGTGGTTCCTAAAAAGTCGGGTGTCACGGTGGTTAAAAACGAATTTGGTGAAATGGTCCCTACAAAGACTGTGACTGGATGGCGCATGTGTATTGATTATAGGAAGTTGAATGCTGCCACTCACAAGGACCATTTTCCCCTCCCATTTCTGGACCAAATTCTTAAGCGTGTAACTGGCCATCAGTTTTACTGTTTCTTGGATGGTTATTTTGGTTACTATCAAATTGAGATAGCTTTGGAGGACCAGGAAAAGACTACATTTACTTGTCCTTTTGGTACCTATGCATTTCGTAGGATGCCATTAGATTATGTAACGCTCCTGCTACTTTTCAACGATGCATGATGAGTATGTTTAGTGATATGGTAGAAACCTGTATGGAAATTTTTATGGATGACTTAACTGTTTTTGGTACTTCTTTTGATACATGCTTGTTAAACTTGGAGAGAGTTCTAACCCGATGTGAGGAAAATGGGTTAGTTTTGAATTGGGAAAAATGTCATTTTATGGTATCTTCAGGTATTGTCCTAGGTCATGTTGTTTCATCTAAAGGGATAGAGGTTGACAAATCTAAGATTGAATTGATCTCCAAACTGCCCACACCTAAGACAACCAAAGATATTAGATCTTTCCTTGGCCACGCAGGTTTCTATAGAAGGTTTATACAAAATTTTTCATCCATATCTAGACCTTTATGTAATCTCTTAGCCAAAGATGCTACATTTGATTGGACCCCAGCTTGCCAAGAGGTGTTTAAAACTTTGACCGACAAGCTAACTTCAGCACTCATAATGCAATCATTTGATTGGTTATTACCATTTAAAATTATGTGTGATGCTAGCGATTATGTGGTAGGTGCTGTCCTTGGGCAACGAAGGGAGGGTAAACCTTTTGTCATTTACTATGCTAGTAGGACCTTAAATAGTGCTCAAATGAACTACTCCACAACTGAGAAGGAACTACTAGCTGTAGTCTTTGCTTTAGATAAGTTTCGATCCTATTTAATTGGTTCTCCTATCACAATCTTCACAGACCATTCTGCTTTTAAGTACCTTCTTTCCAAGAAAGATGCTAAGGCATGACTGATTAGATGGATTTTACTCCTACAAGAATTTGACATTGCTATTAAAGATAAAAAGGAGGTAGAAAATGTGGTAGCAGACCATTTATCTAGGTTAACTTTTCAGGATAATGTGAATCAATTGCCCATTAGAGATGACTTCCCAGATGAACACTTGTTTTCTGTTTCCTCTTTACCCTGGTTTGCTCATATTGTCAACTACCTAGCTATAGGTGAAATCCCAGGAAAGTGGAGTGCACAGGATAATATAAAGTTTTTAGTTGAGGTACGTAAGTTTTATTGGGATGACCCATGCCTATTTAAATACTGCCCTGATAAGATTTTGAGGCGTTGTGTGCCCAATGAGGAGATACCTAGCGTACTAGACTTTGATCATTCACAGGCTTGTGGTGGTCATTTTTCCATGAAAAAGACTGTCGCAAAAATTTTGCAATGTGGTTTTTATTGGCCTACTTTATTCAAAGACACTAACATTTACTGTAAATCTTGTGAGAATTGTCAAAAGCTTGGAGCTTTGTCTCGACGCAATATGATGCCATTGAACCCCATTCTAGTGATAGAAGTTTTTGATTGCTGGAGTATTGATTTTATGGGACCATTTCCACCTTCCTTTGGTTATTTGTACATCATTGTGGCTGTTGATTATGTGTCCAAATGGGTCGAAGTAGCAGCTTGTGGAGCCAATGACAATAAAACAGTTGTGAAATTCCTTAGAGAAAATGCGTTATCTAGGTTTGGCATACCAAGGGTTATCATTAGTGATAGGGGTTCACATTTCTATAACCGTTCGTTCGAGGCTCTAATGAAAAAGTACGGGGTCATTCATAAAATATCAACTGCTTATCATCCCCAAACCAGTGGACAAGTTGAATTAGCCAATAGGGAAATCACACAAATTTTGGAGAAAACTGTAAACCCTACTCGTAAGGACTGGTCGTTGAGATTGAATGACGCACTTTGGGCCTACCGAACTGCTTTTAAGACCACTTTAGGCATGTCACCATATAGACTTGTATTTGGGAAACCTTGCCATTTACCTGTAGAGCTCGAGCACCGAGCCTTTTGGGCTATCAAACACTTTAACTTTGATCTAGATGAAGGTAGTAAACTTAGGAAGTTTCAGTTAACTGAGTTGGAGGAGTTGAGAAATGATGCTTACGAAAATGCTAAACTTTACAAAGCAAAAATGAAAACGTTTCATAATAGACACATTCTTCGAAAAATGTTTAAACCAAATCAGAAAGTTTACTTGTATGATTCCCGACTCCATAAACATCTAGGGAAACTTCGTTCTAGGTGGTCTGGTCCTTTTATAATGAAACAGGTATTTAACTATGGGGCAATTGAAATCGAGGACCCTAAAGATGATAGAGTATTTAAAGTGAATGGACAGCGTTTAAAGATAGCATATGGGCAACAGGTGCCCGTGGAGGAAGAAATTCCTCTTGCAGACCCAGTTTACCATCCTTGACACCTTCCATGTCCGTCCATCACTTTACTTTTCTGTATTTTCGATTTTTAATTTCTTTTTTTAGTTTGTTTTGCATTATGTTAGGTTCTTTCATTTCTTGCATTACCATTTCAATTTAGTACTTTTAGGTTTCTATTTCTTTTTCGGCTGTTGTGAGTTTGCTGCAATACTCAGGTGATATCTTTCATTCTCTCCCATTAGAACTATTGTTTTTACATTGAGGACAATATTTCAATTAAGTTTGGGGATGGTGCATGAGCATTTCATTCATCATTTTAACTGCAATTTTTGAACGTTTGTCTGTCGAATGTTTGTGTGTTTAAAAAAATAAAAAAATAAAAAATTCTAGTTTTTATATTTTAGTATTAGACTTTAATTCTTGCTTTGTGTGCTTGTGTGTGTTTAATAATTATGCCAGCTATGATGTGACTATTGGAATATATGTCAGTTATGAATGATGAAAATGGCGTGTTATCCGATTAGTCTATACTTGTTTATGTACAACTTGACATTTCTATGCACGACACTTATATTAGCATTTTGAGTTAGTGATGCGGTTCAGTATGTAGTGGATAGTGGAATATAGTGATACAACCAAATAACCTCTAGTGCCATATTCCATAAATCCAATTATAGGTTAGTTTGGAAATGATTAAACTGTTACAGGGAAACACTGAGATGAATAGGGATTCCATGCATGAAAACCTTGTGTGGATTGTTTGAAACTCATTGAGATAAAAACGAGGTGAAAGCTTTAAATTAGAGGTTAGTTTTAAAAATTGGATGTCTAAAAGAAAATGGACATTGCACTAATCTTTGAGTACATAAAAAGTATCTTTTCGAGCCTATATAACTCGGGTGATTAAGCCTATGAGGGTGATTTAAAACCTGGTGCCCTATGGTCATCTGACTTGGGAGTTATCGGCCTAAAACTCGTTACATAAGTTATATAGAAAGTAAATGAGAAGATACTCAAATAAAAAGAGAAAAAGAAATGGAGAAAAAAATGAAAAGAAAGAAAAAAAAAATTCAAATACATTGATTAAACCCCAGACATTCAGTTGACAAAACTACACATTTGACGAGAAGTAAGTAACTTAGTCTAGTCTTGAGGGTTAAAGCAATCAAAAATATAGGAGAATCCCGACTTGTTGAAAAATTCGCGCGCGAAAGCAACTTTCCTTAGTCGATTAAAACTCTTTTAGAAACCAATTTGAACATGATTTTCATCCAATTTCCGACTCTTACAAATACTTAACAGAAGAATACATATGGAAGAGGCCCCCATACACCATTCTTCTCCTCTTTGACTCAAGAAACTCATGGAGAACTAAAACTCTTGGTGAAACTACGAAGGAACTCAATTAGAATTGGTGATTTCATGTCTTTTATTCATTTAATTTGATCTTTTCATTGTCAAACAATGCTAGAATTTAGATTTTTATTCTCTTGAATTTATATTAAAATCGGTTTAATATTTACAAGATTTTTCATGGATTCAATCATGCTTTTTCCATTGTTCAACCAAACTATTTATTGAGTTTCAATTTCAATTATTTATTGTTGAGATTGGTTTAACAATTATTATATCTTTCATAGATCCAGTCATGCTTCTTCTATCGTTAGATTAAACTAGTTGTTGAATTTTGATCTCAATTTTACTTTATTGGTGGATTGATTACTGCCTTATGCTTGATATATATAGTCGATCTTTGATCTTGTTCCAATAAAATTGTGCGAATATGTCTTAAGTCTAAATTATATGATTACATTTGTAAATTAAATTGATTTTCACGATATATCTTCCGATTAGAGTGTCGGGATGAAAGCCTCTAATTGTATTATAAAAATGAATAATTGATATGATTGATCCAATCCAATTGAGGGAATTCCGACGCTTCACCGCTTCGAATTATCAATTTTAATTTCACGTTTCAACATTGAATTTTATTACACATTTGAGAGAACAATTTAACATTTTTGATCCTTTAAATATTCTTCCATCTCCCTGTGGATGCGACACCCCAAAACTGTGCTACAACTACCGCATTATTCTTTGGGCGTAATCAATTATATCATTAAGCTTCACATAGAATTCATCAAACGATTCATCTGCAGTTTAGAGTTTTTAACTGTTTTAGTTCCTTCGTGTGTGATTTCTAGTATATCTCAAACATCTTTAGTAGTTTCACATATCGATACTCTCATAAACTCTTCAGTAGATACAGCCATTGAAAGCTCAAGACTGACCAACCAAGATGTGGGTGAATTGATTTTTAAAACTTTTTCGTTAACTACTCAAAATTTTAATGATAATGAACACACAAATGATAATGAATAATCTAAAAACAAGTAAGCACGTAAATTAAGCAATGTAAATTTTCATAAGGTAGAAACGTTAAGTAAAAGGGATAGAGAGAGCAAACGATATGATATGCAGGTTCGATCCAATGCAATGATCTACGTCTCCCGTTACCAAGCTCTCCGAGATGAGCAAGTCCTTTTTCACTATGTTGATTTACTTATGGAGCAATCCAACCCTTTACAACTCTTCGGTGACTTACAAACAAGGAGCATCGATCCTTTTATAATGTTGAGTCTTACGAGACCTCAACACGGTCCAAACTATTGAGCTTTATGGGACCTCAATATGACATTCGATTTAAAAGAATTTTACAAGTGAAAATCTTATCTTCTTATCTAATGATAGATTCAAAAAATAAGTACAAGAAGAGAAGAAAGCAAACACTTCAATAGATGGCAAATAGTATAGCTCAAAGTGTTTAGGTTAAAAGAAAAACTCTTAATAAGGATTTTCACAAAGTTTAATCACTCCAAAGTTTTTCCAGAGTTTGATGTTTTTTAATCTTCTTAATGATAAAGAGTAAGGTTGTTGGGATCAATAAAAACTTCACTTTAATGCTCAAAGAGAGGTTGTTGCAAATGAAAAGTGAGTGAGGTATTTATAGGATTCAAACTGGCCAAAACTCTGTCCATCCGGATAGGAATCTAGACGTCCGGATAGTCTAAAATACTAGCCGTTTGAAGATGTCAAAACGATAAAAAAAGTGACCGTTGGGGGTCATCCGGATGTCCGGTTTCTCATCCGGACGTCTGAATGGGCATTTTGCCCCTAGACGTTTTCTTCCTTGATTTTTCGTTTGATGCGATTTCTTTGAAGTACTTTCTCATGTATTATTTTTAAGGTAAGTGACTCGATAAAGACTTTATGCAATCATTTGATTTTGAAAATAAATTTTCTTATGCATAAAAATTCACTTTGAGCTCTTAGTGATTATTTGCCAAGTGTTGAAGCATTTTACCTTTACATGAGTGTGAAATGTTTAAGTACTATGTTTTGTACATCTTAGCGTGAATTGCTTGATCGTTCATCGACTTTTGTCTCGATTCTTTTTTAGGCTACTTTTCACAGGTTTCAATATTGTTCTTCATACCTTCGATATGCAAATTTGTTTCCATGTCGATCTTTGTGCACAAATTACTTGACCTCAAACTTCAGGTTATTGAATCTATGCAATAATCACTATAGACACTTGAAATCAATTTGTTAGAGATAAAAATAATTTGTTTGTGATAATCAAAATGAGACGTCAACCATAGGTCAATAATTTTCCCCTTTTTGATTATGACAAACAATGGATAATTTGCAATAGAAGTATCGAACAAATTGTTATATATTCCCCCTGTCAATATGTCGTGATAAAATGAATGTTTCCCCTATCGATATGCTATACAATCATAATCTTACATAATTATCAGTATCTTCTCCCTTTTGGCATAAGCAAAAAGAAATTCAAGTTGAAGAGATGAATAATTTAAAGGATATGCAATCAACATTTAAAAAATTAACATACTAATCAATCCATAGGAGTTCATAAACATATGAAAAGATAAACATAGACAACATGTAAAGTGCTAAAGGATCTAGGGTGCCGGAGGTGAAAAGCGAGCATCGAGGGTAGCAAAGAAAGAATCATGTCACTCCCGGAGCGCAGTCCGCTGTGCCTAAAGCAACAAACTCCCAAAGCTATCGACGGTGGCAGTGAGAGAATCGATGCGCACGTGAAAGATGTTGAATTGTTCTTCTATGAAGGAGAGATCAGTGGATGGACGGGGTGCACTGGATGCAGAAACGTCAGCAGGAGGAATAAGGGTATCTTCAGGGTCGCCTTCAGATTCTTCCTTGAAGGGTAGTGTCGAGGGGCTTAAGGTAGCATCAAATCCCTTAGTTCTAGCCACATATTGCCCACGATCCTTAAAGATTCTCATCCTATTGAGGGTTTGTATATTAATAACATCGATAGGGCATGGTTTAATAGAAGTTTCACCCTCAAGTGAAACGTCGAAATGTTGAAGAATTTTTGTTAGAAGCATCCCATAAGGTATGGCTTTAGTGTGTCGTGATGCATGCACAAGTTTCATAACTCCTATAGCAATAGTAGGAAAATCTAATTTTTGCCCAGCCAATATAGAGTCCAAAAGAAAGAGATGGAAGTTACTCACTTCGTCTCGGTGACCTTTGCGTGGAAGAATGATGTTTGAAATAATATTTTGAAAATTTTTACACGAGAGACTTAATTGGTTGGCGCTAATTTTGGTGATATTCTCAAAAAAATTCGATAAGTCGACAACATGCCTCGAAGGTGTTATAACTATCGCAAGTAGGGTGTGCTTTGTGAACAAAAATTTTATGTCACACTGTTGAAGTTCAAGAAGTTCACAAATGAGTGCTTTTGTGATTTTGATGCGAGTGTTTTTAAGAAGGCATGTGATTGTGTCGGGAACGTGGGTCAAAATGCATGTCTTTGTAAAATTCTTTCATGAGGCGTGGGTATGCATGTTCCTCCAAGGTACACATGGATACCCCTCCCATTTTTTCAAAATATTCCTCGATGTGAAATGCAGGAGCTTCTATAGTAAAATCGGTGAAATCAACGCTCTTACCGATGAGAATGGGTGACTTTTCGAAAGGCTTTGGTGGCGTCTCAGGTTGCAAGTCCGTATCTTCTTTGGATGAGGATGGTGGAGGTCACTTCTCGGTCTTCTTCATGCGTTTGCCTCATTGGGAGCTCAACATTGTGAGAAATTGAGGTGAAAAATTCGAATTTCAAAGATAATGGTTTGAAATTGTTGCTAAAATAACAAACAAATGAAATTAAGTGTGAAATATAGGTAGGTAGTGATTGGATGATGGATTTTTATAGTTTAATTTGGAGGAATTTGTAGAAAATACGAAGTATGAAGCTAGGGTTTCGAATTGGGAGAAAAATGGGCGATTTTGAAGCAATTTTCGTTAGAAATTTGAGAATTTGATGTAAAAATTATGGATTTTGCAATGACTATAGACTTGATCAAATAGTGAATGTTTGTGAGGAATTTTAGGTAAGTGTAGGAAGAGACTTTGAGAGAAGAGGATGAAAAAAATAAGAAGAAGAGGCTGAGAAATCGATTAAAAACATCACAGATCCGACGATTCGGACGTCCGGACGATCTGAGGTTTCGTCCGAATGGCATATTTTTGAAATATTAAAATTTAGTTTAATTTTGTGCATCCAATTCATCAATAATGCCTAATCCCCTTCTAATATGTGAGAAACGGTCTAGAGCGAGAGATTTAGTAAAGATGTCGGGCAATTGATTTTCCGTATCAACGAATTCTAGTAAGATATCTCCCTTTTGAATATGATCCCAAAGAAAATGATGTCGTATTTCAATATACTTAGTTTGAGAATGCAAAATGGGATTTTTGGACAAGTTAATGGTACTAGTATTATCGCACATAATAGGAACATGATTGTAGGATAAGTGATAATCATTTAGAGTTTGTTTCATCCCAAGTACTTGTGCACAACAACTCGCCGCCAAGACATATTCGGCATCGACCGTAGATAATGCTACCGAATTTTGTTTCTTACTAAACCATGTAGCTAGAGCAAAGCCTAGAAAGTGACAAACTCCACTAGTACTTTTACGATCAATTTGACATCCAACCCAATCTGCCCGTCTGAATAGCTAAGTAAATCAATATGAGTGTTTTTTGGATACCAAAGTCCTAAGATTCGAGTCCCACTAAGATATCTAAAAATTCTTTTCATAGCTTTAAGATGAGATTCCTTAGGATTTGATTGAAAATGAGCACACAGGCATACATTAAACATAATATCGGTCCTACTTGCAGTTAAGTAAAGAAGGGATCCGATCATACCTCGATATTTGGTGACGTCAACTGAGATTCCTTTATCATCTTTGTCGAGCTTTGAGGATGTGCTCATGGGAGTGGTCATAGGTTTTAAATCACTCATTTCAAATCTCTTTAACATGTTTGGTATATACTTACTTTGATTGATGAATATGCCATGACATGATTGCTTAATTTGAAGTCTGAGAAAGAACTTAAGTTCTTCCATTATGCTCATTTCAAATTCCTTACTCATGTTTTTTGAAAATTCTTCATATAGATGAATATTTGTTGCTCCAAAAATAATGTCATCAACATAAATTTGAACAATGAGCATATCTTCTTTATGGATTTTAATGAAAATAGTAGTATCCGCATTACCAATAGAGAAACCTTTTGAGAGTAGAAATTTGCTCAAGAGTTCATACCAAACTCGTGGAGCTTATTTTAGACCGTAGAGAGTTTTTCTAAGTTTAAAAACATGGTTTGAAAATTTATGATTTGTAAAATCGGGTGGTTGTTCGACGAATACTTCTTTTTGAATAAAGCCATTTAAGAATGCACTTTTAACGTTCATTTGATAAAGTGTAAAATTTTTGTGAGATGCAAATGCAAGAAGCATGCGAATGGATTCTAACCTAGCAACTGGTGCAAATGTTTTTTCATAATCAATGTCTTCTTCTTGATTGTAACATTGTGTCACTAATCTAGACTTGTTGCGCACAATAATTCCATTTTCATCTCATTTGTTTCTGAAGACCCATTTAGTATCAATAGCGGTTTGATTATTTGGTCTAGCTACTAAATCTCAAACATTATTTCTTTTGAATTGATTTAGTTCTTCTTGCATAGCTAGAATCCAAAACTCACCAAACTCGGGTTCTTTAAAATTTTTGGGTTCAATTTGTGAAATGAATACACAACTACCAAGAGATTTCTAAGAGAAGTTCTAGTAGTGGTACCTTTTGATGAATCGCCGATTATTAACTCCCTTGGATGAGAGGAAACAAATTTCCATTCCTTTGGTAATGTGGAGTTGCTTTGAGCCTTGATTGGCTTTTTTTCACCTTCTTGATCGTTGGGTTCCTTTGATTGTTCTTCATTTGATACTCCTTTGTTTTGGTCTTGAATATTCATTTGTTCGAAAGGAGTGTCCAAACTTTCATCATTATTACTATCTTTCTCTTGATCAAGAAGGTTAATCTCATCAAAAGTAACATGCCTATATTCTTCAACAACTAGAGTTTTTTTCTTGAAAATTCTATAAGCCTTACTAGTCGATGAATATCCTAGAAAAATTCCAATGTCGGATTTTGAGTCAAATTTGCCCAAATTATCTTTTGTGTTTAAAATGAAGCATTTGCAACCGAAAACTTTGAAATGGCTAATGTTGGGAATTCTATTTTTCCAAAGCTTGTAAGGAGTTTTGGTTTTCTTACGACTTACCATGACTCTATTTATAATGTAGCATGCGATGTAAACAACTTCGGCCCAAAATTAGTTAGGTAAATTATTTTCATTCAACATGGTCCTAACCATTTCTTGTAATGTACGATTCTTCCTCTCTACAACACCATTTTGTTGAGGAGTTCTATGAACCGAAAAATTGTGTTCATATCCATTATCGTTACAAAGATCATCGAAAGCAATGTCAAATTCTTCACCATTGTCACTTCTAATAATGGTGATAGTGTAACCCTTTTCATTTTCAAATTTCTTACAAAAATGTTTGAAAGCCTTTAAGGCTTCATCTTTTGTATTCAAAAATATAACTATGTAAATCTTGAAAAATCATCAACGATAACAAATGCGTAATGCTTACTGCCTAAGCTAGCCGTCCAGATGGTCCAAAGAGATCCATGTGGAGAAGTTGTAATGATTTTGTTGTTGAAGAAAAGATTTTTAGTTTAAAAGAGCTCTTAACTTACTTCCCAAGTTGACAAGCATCACAAATTTTGTCTTTTTTAAATTTCAAATTTGGCAATCATTTCACAAAACAATTTTTATAAATTTTTGAAATAAGGTCCATGTTTACGTGACCAAACCTTCTATGCCAAAGCCATGTTTCATCTTTTAATCCAAGTAAGCAATGTTCGTTATTTTCATATTCAATATTTATGATATAAACATCTTTATTTCGGTTTCCAATGAAAATTACCTCTTTTGATGTAGCATCCTTAATTAGGCATTTGGAAGAATCGAATTTTATACTATAACCTTTATCACATAATTGATTAATAGTTAGCAAGTTATGTTTGAGGTTATCGACTAATAAAACATTTTTCAATCAAGGGGGAAAAGTGATTACCAACATTTCCGATTTCAATAATCTTCCCTTATGCATTGTCTCCGAAAGTTACATGACCTCCATCCTTTCTTTTGAAACTTGAAAGTAGTGATTTATTTCCGGTCATATGCTTCGAACATCCACTATTCAAGAACCATTTGCTTTTGATTTTCTTCTGTACCTACAAGTACAATTTAATTTTTAATTTTTGGTACCCATACATACTTGGGTCCTTGGTAGTTTGTTTTTGAAAATTCTCTAATCCACTTATTTTTGTTTTCAAAATATAATTTCTTTTTAGCCAAACAATTAAAAGAAACATGTCCACTTTTATTGCAAAAAGTACAAGTAATGTTTGAAGTTTTAATGAACATGTTTTTGAGAGATTTTTGTTTTAGAGAAGGTTTGAATCCGATTCCCCCTTTGTCAAACACACATTTTTCATTTCCAAGCATTAGATCAAAATTCTTCTTGCCTTTGGTGAAATTATAAATGACTTTCGTCAAACCTTCTACCTTTCCTTTTCAAGAAATGTTTTTTTTAACTAATAAATCGTAATCAACATTTTCTTTATATTTTTCTAAAGTTTTCTTTAATTCATCCTTCAATAAATAGTTTTTCTTTTTGAGAATAGAGTGACTCAAAGTAAGTTTTTCAAAATCTTCGAGTAATTCATCATAAGAACTAAATAATTCATCATAAGAATATTTTTCTTTTAAACTTACCTCATCTTCAAGTGCCATGAAGCACATGTTGACGATTTCATCTTGACTATCGCTTTCATTTTGGTCTTCATCATCACTATCTTCCCAAGTAAGTTGGAGTGCCTTTTTCTTGAAAATTTTCTTTTTGTTTGGGCATTCGGTTCTTTTGTGACCCTAATTACCCCTTTCTTCATTATTTTCTTCTTTCTTTTGGAATTTTTGGTTATTTCAAAAACCTCTCCATTTTTTTACAAGAAGGACCAAATCGTCGAGCTCTTCGTCACTCATATCGTTGTTCGTTGTTCCTTCATCAATAGCCGATTTTAAAGTAATTTGACGTTTTGTAGCCTCTTTTGATTCCTCTTTACTTTTTCTTGTCTTCTCCTTGATTTTGGCACTGTTGAGTTCATAGGTCATCAAAGTTCCATAGAGTTCTTCCAAGGGATATGTGTTCACATCCTTGGTGTTTTCTATCAACATTCATATACGACTCCATTCCTCCGAGAGTGATCTAAGCATTTTGCTTACAAGTTCACCATTGGTACATTTTCGATCAAAACCATTTAAACCATTCACAAGATCGGTAAAACGAGTAATCATATTAACGATAGATTCATTTTGTTTCATAAAGAATTTTCGAATTCTTTAACTTAACATATTTCTTTTAGTTTCTTTGACCTTACTTGTTCCAATATGAGTAATTTCCAGAGCATGCCAAATATCATAGGCCGAATCACAAGTGCTAATCCTATTAAATTCATTTCTATCTAGTGCACAATCAAACAAATGTTTGGCCTTAGCATTTAATGATAATTTTCTTCTATCTTCTTCATCGTATTCCTCTCTAAGTTTATGAATACTTTGATGGGGTCTTTCATCAATCTTAATAGTCTTTGTAGGCACATATGGACCATTTTCAATTATTTCCCAAATATTATAATCAATTGATTGAATATAGATCATCATCCTAGCCTTCCAATAATTATAGTGTGTGCCATCAAAGAAAGGAGGTCGGTTTGTGGAATGCCCCCTCAAGATTTTGAAACATGGTGTTAGCCATAACTCAAAATTGTAAAATCTTTTAAAGAAAGAGAGTACCTCGCTCTGATACAAATTGAAAGCCCAAGACTAGCTAACCAAGAGGGGGGGGGGGGGGTGAATTGGTTTTTAACAATTTTTCGTTAACTACTCAAAGTAAAATGATAATGAACACACATATGATAATGAATAATCTAAACACAAGTAAGCACGTAAATGAAGCAATGTAAATTTGCACAAGGTAGAAGCGTTAAGTAAAAGGGACAGAGAAAACAAACAATATGTTATGGAGGTTCAATCCAATACAATGATTTACGTCCCCCGTTACCAAGCTCTCTGGCACGAGCAAGACCTTTTTCACTATGTTGATTGACTTATGGAGTAATCCAACCATTTACAACGCTTCCGGTGACTTACAAATAAGGAGCACCTATCCTTTTACAATGTTGAGCTTTACGGGACCTCAATACGACCCAAACTATTGAGCTTTACGAGACCTCAATATGACCCTTGATTCAAAAGAGTTTTACAAGTGAAATTCTTCTCTTCTTATCTAATGATAAGTTCAAAGAATACGTACAAGAAGAGAAGAAAGCAAACTCTTCAATAGATGACAAATAGTATAGCTCAAAGTGTTTAGGTTAATAGAAAAACTCTTAAAAATGATTTTCACAAAGTGTAATCGCTCCAAAGTTTTTCAAGAGTTTGATACTTTTTGATCTTCTTAAGGATAAAGAGTAAGGTTATTGGGATCAATAAAAATTTCACTTTAATGCTCAAATAAAGGTTGTTGAGATCAATAAAAGCTTCACTTTAATACTCAAAGAAATGTTGTTGCAAATGAAAAGTGAGTGAGGTATTTATAGGACTCAAACCGGCCAAAACTCTATCCATCCAGACAGGAATCCAGACGTCTGGATAGTCTAAAATACTAGCCGTTTGAAGATGTCAAAACGGTAAAAAAAATGACCGTTGGGGGTCATCCGAACGTCCGGATGGGCATTTTGCCCTCGGACGTTTTCTTCTTTGATTTTTCGTTTGATACAATTTCTTTGAAGTACTTTCTTACGTATTATTTTTAAGGTAAGTGACTCGATAAAGACTTTATGCAATCATTTGATTTTGAAAATAAATTTTCTTATGCATAAAAATTCACTTTTGAGCTCTTAGTGATTATTTGCCAAGTGTTGAAGCATTTTACCTTTACATGAGTGTGAAACGTTTAAGTACTATGTTTTGTACATCTTAGCGTGCATTGCTTGATCGTTCATCAACTTTTGTCTCGATTCTTTTTTAGGCTACTTTTTGCAGGTTTCAATATTGTTCTTCATACCTTCGATTTGCGAATTTGTTCCATGTCGATCTTTGTACGCAAATTACTTGACCTCGAACTTCATGTTATTGACTTTATGCAATAATCACTATAGATACTTAAAATCAATTTGTCTTGATAAAAATAATTTGTTTGTGATAATCAAAACGATTTTTGCTCGTTTCTCTACAAGAATTGTGGGAAGAAAACCCAGAATGGGAGGTTCAGAATCCGGGATGTTGAGATTGGTGAATGGTTTTGCTTTCAGCGGTACTAAAACAGTTGTGTTTGGGTAAATAGTAGTTGTATGATCTAAATTATTAGCTTTCCATATTTCTTCGACTGAAATATTGAACTTAAGACTCAATTTTTTTATCATCCCCTTCAATAAAAGGGTATGTGACAAAGTACCTAACCCCTGAACTCCTAGAGACTTTATCAGGACAAGCACACTTCAAAGGTACACGAAGAGTTGAACCAGCACGAAGACTGTTTAATCCCAGAAAATCTTCTTTTTTCAGTGTAATTGATTTCACTAAACCTTCAAATGTTGTACAAGAAATTTCTGACAGCGTTATATTTTCAGGTAAAGTATAGTTTATGTTAGATTTTGGGGCTTAAATCAACCAATTTTCGGGCTTAGAAAACAACCAAACGAACACCACACTTCCAAGGCTCGACCCAAAACTCCTACACCCGGTTGCTCCAAGATATACATCCCCACAAAGGAGATATGGTGGTGGTGATGGCAAGCATACAAAGGGAAGAAGGAGAAGAGGATAACAATGGTTGGAACTCACCTAGAAATCCACCAATCCATAACCTGGTTGCCTCTCTCTCGGCTCCTTTCTTCTCCATTCTCTTGCACACACTACACACACTAACACACGGCTGGAACACCAACATATATGGGACACAAAATAGGTTACTCAATTGGGCCAAACACTCCTCTCCAAAATGGGCTAAAGATATCACTAATGGGCTACCAATTAATTCCCACAACTAACCAAACTAAATGGGCTAATACCTATTACCATCCAACCCAAACTTGGGCCATCCAAAAGTATAGGTCGTTTTCGAGTCGAGCCAAGTCTATGGCGTCGCTAAAAAATTCGACAACTGTTTTAAATCATTGCCCGAATTTATTGGGTATCAAAAAACCCAACAAATCTCCACATTGATCCCAATAAATCTGCAAGCAAACAAAACACTAATACATGCTCCATATACTTACCAGGGCTAAGCAATAAAATTGGTATCACAGACCTTATCCCGTGTTTCGAAACTGAAACACATACCATATATGCTCCATATACTTACCAGGGCTAAGATCAAGAACACCCAAATAGAAGCAGATAATAACAGCAATCAATCAAGAGCAAATAAACATGCGATAGAGATATCATATATAGGATAACGCTGATCTTTTCAACCATGTTCACACAGAACAACATATTAACACCAAGTCAATCAACAGGCCAACACATACGCAACAAATGCATAAATGACCTCACGAAGATCTCACTACACTTATCCTATCCCATTTCGTGTTGCTCACTCCTCGAGAACACATATCTCACATCATCGCCCACAATGCTCACTAGACTAATCACTCAACTCATGTCTAACTGGTAAGTCTCTATAGATCCTAAGTTATCGGGATAATCATCTATCGCCACATCACTTCTCCAACCTAAGTGGATAATGGGTCTCCACCTAATAGAAGTGGTAGAAGTGCCTCACTCGCACTCCACCTGATCAGGGTCTCTTCCAGATAAAGGATTCCAAACATTTGATCACATCTCCACCGTAATCCAAATGTAACACTCCACATCCCACAATACAAACCACAATGTACCCCTAGGCATCTATACTCCACCTTACCAAAAGACACGCACACATACTGCCAAAGCATCCCGAACCTACTATGGCAAATCAACACATTTTGGCGACCACAAAGGTTAGGGCTTAATTTAAATTGACCCACGTACCAACAAGGTTACTCCAACACCAATGCTCTAAAAAATCCACAAAGGATTTATCCCACAACGGGAAAGGTGAAGGTGGCACTCACAAAGAGAATAGAAGAAAGAGTTGGTTACTTCACAACACTCACAAAAGAGGCTTACACAGAGAACAAAGATAACCCTCACAGGCAGCCTTACACAATCTCACAAACCACACAGCTCACAAAGATGAAGGAGAAAATGGATGTCCCTCTAACTTCTCACTACCACACTCTCTTACACCACTCACAGAGCAAAATGAAGTACGTTATAGATCTCAATCCACTATGCATGCAAACATATTACACAAAGTAATAAGATCACTCCAATTCTTGCCAATGCACATATCAAACACATTGAAATGCAACATATAGACATGCAGCCGAATTGAGCAATTACACACATGCAGAAGGAGTTATACACAGATGTTTGTGCAGTAACCAGGTTTACACTCAATAAACCTCACTAGGGTCATCACTCGACCCAATGACAGAATTCGCATCACCACTCTCCTAATCTTCCCTTTTATTATCATTCATAGGACTGTCTATTTCAACCATGTCCAAATTACCGCAGTTAAAACACATATTAATTTTCGCACTTGCCTTAGACCACATTTGTCATCAAAAGGTTTTATGAAAAACATTTTCGCTTTACCAAATTAAAAAATCACAATTTTCATTAAAACATGCACAACTCATAATGTGTCGTCATTTTACCCAAAAAAAAATAAATGCATAGAACACAAAAACGACCAACCACGACCACAAGTAAAGTACCAATACAATTCACATAGAATAGTCAAGTAAACTTTCCTAAGATCACGTGCAATTCTAATAATGAAAAAATTTAATTGGCAACAAATTCACAAAGAATTTAAGGCAAATAATTAACAAGTAATTCCTAGGTCTAGCAACAGGCAATGATTACCCTTTCACGGTAACCCCAAACCTAACGTCACCCCCACACGATGACTTCTAATGCGAAAAATAAATTGTCCTACACAATAAATTTAACTGCAATAATAAAAGGTAAAGAACATGATACCGAGCGGACCACGTCTGAAGGTCCGTAAATATCGACAGCTATGAATTCACTACTTTAGGACCATCACCATTCGTCCTAAAATCTCCAGCAACCACGGCAACACAAAACGACACCCGACACCCGAACGTCGAAGGGCAAAATCGTCCAAATTTCACCGTAGTGCTTCAAACTGAAATCCGTCAATACTGTTGGGTTCGTCTTGTCGTCGGGAAAATTCTGTCTTTTGACACCTTCGCCGGATTCCAGCCGACGCGCCGGCCACGCCCTCGTCGAAGTTTCCACGCGCCGGCGACGGCTCCGGCTCTTCCAACATCTTCTCCGCCTGCTGAGTCCAATGGTGGTGTCCGTTTCTCCATCCGACTTCTGGTTTGTCCGGAAAACGCAAAAATAGATGGCAGAAAACTGAAAATCTGGACAGCTTCTTCCTCTGATTTTCTGCTGCGATTTTGGTTCGATTTCTGACCATTTTCAGCCCATTTTTCACCCCAAAAATCACAGATTTCTACTCCACCCAAGCTCTGATACCATTTGTTAGATTTTGGGGCTCAAACCAACCAATTTTCGGGCTCAGAAAACAACCAAACGAACACGACACTTCTAAGGCTCGACCCAAAACTCCTACACCCGGTTGCTCCAAGATATACATCCCCACAAAGGAGATATGGTGGTGGTGATGGCAAGCCCACAAAGGAAAGAAGGAGAAGAGGATAACAATGGTTGGAACTCACCTAGAAATCCACCAATCCATAACCCGGTTGCCTCTCTCTCGGCTCCTCTCTTCTCCACTCTCTTGCACACACTACACACACTAACACACGGCTGGAACACCAACATATATGGGACACAAAATAGGTTACTCAATTGGGCCAAACACTCCTCTCCAAAATGGGCCAAAGATATCACTAATGGGCTACCAATTAATTCCCACAACTAACCAACTAAATGGGCTAATACCTATTACCATCCAACCCAAACTTGGGCCATCCAAAAATATAGGTCGTTTTCGAGTCGAGCCAAGTCTATGGTGTCGCTAAAAAATCCGACAACTGTTTTAAATCATTGCCATTATTGGGTATCAAAAAACCCAACAGTTTATATCTGCTTGGAAGAACTGATATGTACAGGAACAAGTGATTGGAACGAGGACTTCTCGATCTGCTTCAAGAATCCAAGATGAATTTGAGACATTGTTAATGATAAGTAAATTATCTGGATCCGTCTTGAACAAACTAGAAAGACTTGATATGGTTTGAAACTTCTGGTTAGATCGGTAAACCAAATATGTGTGGCATGAACCTGGAAAGGAATTTCAGGTGTACCTTGTACCCGGATATTCTGTGTCTGAAGAACATAATGTTGCATCATAGAATTGTTGGCTGTAGCACATTTCAATGAATAGACATAGCAGAAACCTTAGAAAAACCATGACTAAGAAAAGTTGTTATGCATTTTACACTGAAAAGAGTAGTTAATTCTGAACCTGGTTTAGTGTTTCAGGATGGAATATGATGATGCGCAGAAGAAATGCCAGAATCCAGTGGTTAAGATCAAACAATTATGGTATCTCCTAAGTACATAAATCTGTTTAGAGTATTTCTTTAAGAGCTATTTTTTTAAAGCCAACTTGTCTAGAGCACATTTAGAGCATATTTGGCTAAGCCTTAAAAAATCTAAGTTCCTTTTAATTAACTTTTTGTCTATTACTTTCTTAGAAAAATTATTTGTTTTGAAAGTAACTCTTATTTCAATAAAACTTACTAATAAAAAAATTATTTATTCTAAAACTTATTTATTAAGAACTTTTTAAGCATAGACAAACATGCGCTTGCTTACTCATTAATTTTCAACACGGTCCTTCACGCACAAATCGATTTTTTTTTATTTTTATAAAAAAAGTGTAATATGTGCATAATATTCATAAATAGATGGCATGATGGCTTTTATAACATTTATTAATTATAATACAATGTAGTTATCTTATCTAAATAAAACAAATTATTTGAAGAAGACGTGATTATTTATTCAAATTAAATCATAAATTGCATTATTCTGCCCATAATCAGAATTTTGATGAAGGGCCGAACCAGAGGAGGTGATGTAAGGGATGACTACCTTATTCTGTAAGTGTCCAACATCGTGACCATAAAGTTACATTTGGTGATGAAATTTGTGAAGGCTACATCAACAGCCGGCTGGCTTTATAGTTAAAAATAATTATTAAAAAAAAAAAAAAACCTTGGAACATTTCCACTTGGAATTTTGCTAACAGAACCTTTCAATTCCAAAAACGAATCTTTATATATATCTTGCTATGATAATCTCTCATTCAATTGAGAAATTGTTGCAAATGATTCCAAACCTTTGTCTATTTGTTCAATCTTTTAAACCTTGGCAATAACTTTTTCAAAACTTTGCATTCTTGATACAATTGGTTCTTTTGAATGGATTCTATCCAAAATCATTGTTAGTTTGGTGAGTGAACTGGTACTTTCTTAAGGGTAAATTATGTATTTAGCCAAAGTTATAACGATATTGTCTCTAAATAATTATTTGTCATATTTTGTCCTTACTCTTTGATAAATAGCAAATTTAGTCCCTCATAACGATTTTGGACAACTTTTGCTATTAAGTTGAAACCGCAATAATTCATATGAAATATTTTGCACACTTGAATGGTCGATTTGTAGTATAAATTGAATGGTTGAACAACTCTTGAGATCAATTATACTTCTTGAAGCCTTTGAAATTTCCAAAATTGTGCAATGCAATGACTCTAATGTTTGGAGTGAATTTGTTGGGATACAATACGATATAAATGAAAAAAGTCAACTAATCACTCTAGTTTTTCTCATAATCAAGATATGAGTAATATTTAGTTCATTGACATATAACCACTCCCCCTACAAGGTGTCACAAGATTCAAGAACGAATCTTTTTCAATTCGAAAAGAACGATGTCAGCGAGCTCGTATAATTTAATATTTTATTTTTATTGTTAATTAATTAGTCTTTTATCATTTTATGTTTAGTAAGAATTTTATCTTAATTAGAATTTATATCAAATTAGAGTTGAAGTTTTATTTTTATTAGAGGTTTATTCATATAATATAAGTTTTCTAGGATTTGTTTTGTTTTAAAAGTCTAGTTAGGAGTTAAGGTGCTATGATTGTGTTGCAAGGCTTTTTATAAATATTGAATAAAAACTTTGAGATTTTTCTTCAATTATTCACCTAAATTGTTAATTTGTGTACAAATTTTCTTTTTTAATTTCGTGTTTATTATTGGGCACGAGTTCGAATTTTTAAAATTACATTAAAACCAATAAAATTTAACATATGTTATTTTCAAAATTTTAGTATCAAAGTTCAATAAGTGTCATAATGGTCAAACCTTCATTATCCTAAGGAAAGGTCACATGTTCGAATTCAACAAATGAACATTTTTACAATTGCATTAAAACCACTAACCTTTAACACATACAATTCTGGTAAGTTTAGTGTAAAAGTTCTTCAAGAGTGTGTTTGGTATAGATTAAAATCGGATTAAAATTGAAAAACAAGTCGTTATTGTTGACTTTTATTAGACGAGTGAGACCCAATAACAATTATATTTTCAATTTTAATTCCTCCCAAACAAGCTCTAAGTGTCATAATGGTACAATTCTCTATTGCGTTATTTTTTGTAAAAATTGTACAACTAAAAAATTTCACAATAAATCGGTTGAGATGAGATTCGAAACCAGGACCTCCAAAATGAATATACAAGTTCCAACCAGCTAAGTTACAAGAAATGTTTGAAAATTTAATGTATTACCAGTTGTATAATTTATAAAGTTTATCTATTGTAAACAAAAAAAAAAGGGTTCTCGGCGGATCCAGCACGCGCTGCCGCCGCGGAGGCTCGCCAGGTTAGTGGTGGCTTGGCTTGACCCATCTACCCACGAGCTGAGCTCAAGCTCGTGTTCAAGGGTCGAGCTCGCTTGGCCCACGAGCTCATGAGCTCACGAGCCAAGCCGAGCCCATGAGCTAGTTTTTTTTTTTTAATTTTAAATGTTTTTCATTTTTTTTTTACTTTTTCTTTAGATTTTTTACAGCCCACGAGCTCGCGTGGGCTCGTGAGCTTTAGGCTTGTAGGCCATGTTCGTGAGCCGGGCGAACCTACAGCTCTGCTGACTAGCCCGAGCCGCCCACGAGCTGCTGAGCAGCTCAGCCCATTTGCCACTTCTACGTCTGGTGCTGGATCCACCACTGTATGTACTAACGGTAGAAGACGCATGGAAGTGTTTTGATGCATATTTCAATTTTCGATAGACTTGAACAACATTGTTAACTTTAAACCCCCGTTTGGCCCCCATTAAATTCCATTACATTACATTCAATTTTTCTCTCTCTTCATTACAATCACACATTCATCAAATAAAATAATATTACACACAAATCTAAAACTTTTTACTACTTTTCCACCACACATTCTCCCATCAATCACTATTTCAAAAATTTTCAACCATAAAAAATGCACAATAATGGGGGTCAAACAGGGGCTAAATATGGCATTAATATTGTAGGGTTAATAACACAAATTGTCATTGAACTTTGCAAAAAGTTTTCCTAGGGTCATTGAATTTTAAAAATCACTCTCAAGTCATCACTGAACTTTGCAAAAAGGTTTACACGGGATCACTGAATTTTAAAAATCATCACATTCATCACTAAATTTTGCAAAAAGTTTCCCAAGGGATCACTAATTCAACGATCCTCTAGGAAACATTTTGCAAATTTCAGTGACCTTGTGGAAAGTTTTTACAAAGTTTAGAATGAATTGAGTGATTTTTAAAGTTCAGTGACTTGGTGTAAACCTTTTTGTAAAGTCCGGTGATGACTTTGGTGATTTTTAAAGTTCAGTGATCATGTGAAAACTCTTTACAAAGTTTAGTGACTATTTGGGTTATTAACCCTAATATTGTACTTTAGTTTAACTTTTGTAGACAAAGGTGATTCTTCGCTTTGCTAGTTTTTAAGAATTTTCTATTTGTTCATAAAATAATTTATTTGGACTATTTGAATAGTAATTTTAAAATTAGAAATGACGTTTATTTTGCATTTTTCTTTGCAATTGATATGGCAATGTTAAGATTAAAGTATTAACCACAGAAAATATTGTCCTTTAAAATTTTTTTTTTTTTTTTAGTGGAAGGAGGGCGGTACCTCCGAGGTTTTATTAATATGTCCTCACTTGTGGCGGAGGAATACCGTGGTTACAGTAGAAATAAAGAAAAGCAGTAAAAAAGGAAGTACTACTTCCCTTACAATAGAACATCATTGCTAGTACGGAAAACGAAAACAAGGCAAGTTACACTTATCCAAGCGGATGTAACCAATAGTAGAAACAGGAAAACTTGATATAGATTCTATGAAGTCGGAACTATCTTGGGCTCCAATTCGTGCTAGTGAATCTGCCGCCTGATTAGCTTCTCGATAAAGATGTGATACAGTAAAAGATAGGACCTGAGCAAACTCCAAAATATCTTCCCAGATATGACGTATAGACCAAGGAATGCTGACATGACGATGAAACCAATGGGCTACCACTTTAGAATCTGTTTCTATTGCAATTCTATCAATGCTAAGAACATAGCATATTTGAAGGCCTATTCTTAGAGCGGAAACCTCTGCAAGAGTGTTAGTACCAACTCCAAGGAAATGATAGAAGCCAAAGATAACATTACCTTGCCAATCCCGAAGTAAACCACCACAGCCAGCCGGGCCTGGATTTCCAGCGCTAGCACCATCAATATTCAGTTTGTAATTACCATGATGTGGAGGGTACCATTTTACAAGGAATGGAGTTTTTACTTGTATTGGAACTATAGCTATGTGTAGTACCTGTGAGAAATAAGAGGAGAGAGACATTTTCCTAGGTTTAAGAAAACCATTCAATTCATGTAGCCAACATTTAACTTTTGCACAGATCTTGTGTAAGTTAACCGCCTCATCCTTAAATCTTGCAGAGTTTCTGGCCAACCACAGTTCCCATGAAAGAAGAGGTGGGATAAGTAAAGCTACAAGATGTTCTTGTGTCGAACTACCAAAATGAGAGTGCCAAAGTAACATTGCAGACCGCCAAGAAGTATTAGTAGAGATTCTAACCCCAAATAATGTTCCAAAATATTGCCATGCTTGGAAAGCGATATGACTAGTTGCAAAGACATGATCTATTGTTTCCGTATGCCCCTGTAAACAACATTGACACTTGGAGACAACAGGGATCCCACAACGCTAGACCACATCATCAACAGAAACCACAGTATTCCAAAGGCGCCAGCAAAAGCTAGAAATTTTTAGTGGCATAGTGGGATTCCAAATGATCCTATAAGGAAGAGTGGAAGATCTAGTAGTTCTGATAAGCGACCAGGCTGAGCTAGTAGAAAATAAACCATTGCTACAAGGGGACCAAATTAATTCATCCCTACCTTTGCGAAGTTGGATTTGTGAGCGTTGAACTTCCTCTACTAAAGCAGAACCACCCAAAGAAAAACGTTTATCCAAGTTCCATTTGCCATGTGAGACCACATCACGAAGTCTTAAATTAGGGGATATGATAGTCCAACCAAGTACAGATAAACTACCTGAACCCCTCCAATTGTCATACCAGAATAGAGCACTGCCATCTCGAATCAGTCATCTGCTGTGTTCTAAAATGAGTGCGAATTGATGGGAAAGATGTTTCCATATTGATGAATCTTTAATACTAACAGGAATGTTGGCAATGTCTAGGTGATTATTGAGATATTTTTGTCGCAAGAAATCAGCCCATATAGAGTGCGAAGAGATAAGTCTCCATGCCATTTTACATTGGAGCGATTTGATCACATCAAAGAGATTGCGAATACCCAACCCTCCTTTAAAGATTTTAAAACCAATTGTATAATACCATGTCATCGGTACCAAAGTAACATCGTCGTGAATACTTCTTCGACTGTTGTTTACTGCCTTAAAACTTTTTACCATGATGCCACGGTCCTAAAACCATGGGGAGGTTATCATAAAAACCTTTTATAAAGTGAGATTATTGTAGTAAATACTCAAGTTATTTGAGGATCCAAATAGGCTTGGGCATGGTTCGGGTTGGTTTGATTTTGAGTCCAACCCATAACCGAAACCGACTTAGTCGGTTTGGATAAAGGGAAAAATTCATAAATAAGGTGTATACTTTACACCAATTCAAAAATCAGGTTTATAGTTTGAAAATTCAAAAATCAAGTTTTTTTTAATGAAATAATAAATTATTAAATCAATTTATTATTAAATATTTAATTATAATATAATTAACTCACCACACATGCACCACCCATACCGCTCCGGGGACTATTTCGGCGACCATTCGACCACCACTCTTCTCCGGCGAACGTTTCGGCAACTGCTCCGATTCCGATAATTATTCCGATGACTATTCCGGTGACCATTCTGGTCACATATTTACAATTTACGGTCACAATTCAAAAATTTTATAGGTCACAATTAATTCGTTGGTCACAGATTTCAAAATTAGTTGGTCACAGATCAAAATTTATAGGTCACACAGTCACATATTTTCAAATTAATTGGTCACATATTTTTTTACGGTCACAGATAAAAAAATGATTAATTTAATTGGTCACATATTTTCAAATTTGTTGGTCAAAAATTATTTTTCAGTCGCATTTTGTCAAATTTTTAGGTCACAGTTAAATACTTGATCACATACCACTGGCACTACTTCAGCCACCACCACCACTCACAGCCACCAAACAAAGCATGGCCATCACCCCAACATAACCGTCCACGGCCACCACCCCAACATAACCGTCTTCATCGTCGACACAACCACTGGCAGAAACCATCACAACCACCAGGACCACGACCACCGCCGATCCACCATAGCCACCAACTCAACTACCTGCACAACCAATAAAAATCACCTAAAACCCCCTAATAACACAAAAATACCACCAACACCACAACCTCACCCAACCACCACAACACCACGCCTAACCAAATTTTAAAAAAAAGACTAACAACACAAAAACACCACCACAATAACACCACAACCGCACCCAACCACCACAGCACCACCACCAACACTGCACAACACCACGCTCAACCAAATTAAAAAAAAAAAGACGGAAAAGAACGGCAGCAACGTCGCCCAAACACCCACAGCAACGCCCAAACACCCAATGTCGCCCAAACACCCACAGCAGCGTCCAAACACCCACAGCAGTGTTGCAATGCCACTGCCAGCATCGTGACGTTGCTGTGAACGCAACAGCGTCAAGGCACTACTGCGATTCACAGCAGCGCCTGCGTCGAGAAGCTGAGAACAACAGCGTCGCGATGCCGGCAGAGAGGAGAAGGGAAGGGGCGGCGAACGGTGATGCAGGTGAGAGAGGTGAGAGAGTGGAGAGAAATGAATTATTTAGGGTTTGAATTATTTAGGGATGGATATATAATATTTAATACTTGATTTAATTATTAATTCAATACCTGAATTTTGAATTTGAAAAATTAAATGTCTGATTTTTTGTAATTTCCCTTGGATAAATTCCAACCCAAACCGACCCAATCCAATCATTGAAATCAAATCAAACTCGATTTGGTCTGGTTAATCGGTTTGGATATTGATGCGATTTAAAAAATATTACGAATCTATTTTGAGTAAAAAAATTTGTCTTTCTATATATATATATATATATATATATATATATATATATATAAATGGTAGTGGGTTGATTTTTTCAAAAATTATCGTATATATCCAATAGTTACCAACAAACAATTATACTAAGAATGAAAAAGCAATTATATAATTTAAATTTGGAATTTATAATAAACACTTCTTCTTGCTTTATTTTCTTTCAAAATTTGGAGTTTTGGTAAAAAAAAAAAGTAGACTGTAAATAAATTATTTAAGAAAGAATTATATTTATATTTTTATTTTTAATTTTTTAAAGTTTAAGAAGATGAATTTTAAAATTTAAAAAAATTGAAAAATGTATTTGCGGATTGAATCGGTTAATTGACGGGTTTGTTGCGGTTTGGTTGCTTAAACCGCAACCAACACAACCCGACTTTATAATGGTTAAAATTAATTGAACGAAACCGATTTTTTGGTTCAAACCGACCCGACCCGACCCGACCCGACCCGACTCGATTTGGCTTAGTCGGTTTAATCTATTTTTCAATTTTTTTGTCCACCCCTAGATCCAAAGATAGACTATCGAGGAAGATATATGTCGATATTATTTGTAAATCTATGCATGTAACGATGACTCTTAACGATATATTGAATACATTAAATTAGATATTATCTATGAACTCTTAATTTTATTGTATAATTATTTTATTCATATCAAATTTGAACATAGCAAATATTTTCAAGTGATATAAACAAGCGCACACGTTTTTCCATTGACCGAAAGATCACATTAATCTTGAACATATTTTCAAGTGATATAAACAAGCTTTGAATGTTTATATTTTTTTACTAAATTAATTCAATAACCAACAACCGAGGACATATTCACCCTCGTTCCTATTTTCCATAGACAATATTCAAAGTTCATACCTCAACGTAATAAAAATTATAACACAAAATTCATTGTGGGTGGGTGGTAAATGCCCATTCAAAGAATAATACCATTAAAATATTCTACATCTTAATAATGATAATATAGAATAATAATAATTCATCTGACTTTTCTCCACCTCAGAAGCAAACAAGACGGTAGTTTCTCAAACAAATCTTTTGAATGTCAGACCGCTAAGGAACTGAAACAAGTTTTCCTGAACCTTTTTCTACACGAATCGTCAGCATTGACGTCTATTAATTTTTTTTTCGCAAAAGAAGTGGAAAAGGAGAATGGCTTCAAGCGACCATTCCAGAAGTCTTGTCCCAAGTATAATTCTGCCACCTCAAAATGAAGCTCTTGTTTCGGATATGTTTTTTTTCTCAAAAATACATATTTTGAAAACTCATTTTCAATTACGTTATTCTACATAAATTAAATTATTTTTTTATTTTTTAATTATACATTCTCCAAAAAATTACTATTTCAAAACACTTTTTTTTTTTTTTCAAAATCTCATTTTAGTGAAATTATTATTTTTATTCTTTAATTACACATTCTCCAAAAAATCACTATTTCAAAACACATTTTCCTTCAAAAACTCATTTTAATGGATCCCAAACTGGGACGAAATTTCTCACAATGGACTACATGAATGTCAACACCAAATGAACTACTTCCTCTGAACAGTCATTACTACTTTGTATATATTTAACCCTCGTCCTTAACAACTCCTTATTTCTCAAATACATATTGTGGGAGAAAGAAATCAGAAATGAATAACCTTAAAACAATAACTTTTTTTCAGAGGTTCTTGATTGTTCTTGTTTTAGTTTCGTTTTCATGCTTAACAAGAGCACAAGAAGTTGGTAAGTAGTGTTGAAAAATTATGACAGAAACCATTATTATGCATGCATAGCTTGCTCTCTCGTCTCTTGTTCTTTTTCCATTTGTTTCTTCTTCTTTGATGATTGATTTATTTCATTTTTTTTTATTGCAGATGATGAGAGCGAGTTTAGTTATGAAGAAGATAGCGAAACCGGTCCGGCGCACTGGGGAGAGATTAAGCCAGAATGGTGGATGTGCAATTCTGGCTCAATGCAGTCTCCCATTGATCTGCTGAATGAAAGGGTTGAAGTTGTATCTCACTTGGGGAGGCTTAAAAGGAATTATAAACCCTCCAATGCCACCCTAATTAACAGAGGTCATGATATGATGGTAAGTTTTAATAACCTAAGATATTTATATTGTATTTTATATATCCGGTGGTTATATATATTGTCCAGTTTTTTTTCACAATCTTGTATAGGGTTTCCTTGTTATTGAATAGTACTTATGAATGCAGTTAAGTTGGGAAGCTGGTGCAGGGAGTATTCAGATAAGTGGAACACTATACCAACTTAAACAATGTCATTGGCATTCACCTTCAGAACACACTCTCAATGGCAGGAGGTACTTCAAAAAAAAAATAATTAATTTCCTATCCAAAACATGAATCCATTTCTTAATAATATTTTTTAAAATTTTTCATAATATAAAAAACATATTACAACATTCGGCTACAGGTTCGATATGGAGATTCACTTGGTCCATGAGAGCATGGATAATAGGACTGCTGTGATTGGAATCATGTACAAAATTGGACGCCCTGACTCCTTCTTCTCCATGGTAATTAACCGTAAATTACACTGTGTCTGCAAACATATTTGTTTGCAAGTATTTTCAGTTGATTTCTTATACCATTCAATTTTTATATATTAGATGAAGCAAGATTTGAAAGCTCTTGTTGATACGCGTAATGTTGAGAGAGCAGTGGGTATTATTGACCCAAAACTTATTAAACTAGGCAGTAGAAAGTATTACAGGTACATTGGTTCACTTACAATTCCTCCTTGTACTCAAGATATTAGTTGGACAATTTTGAGAAAGGTATGCTCCATCACTCTAGATAATTACTGGACGACAACATTTTTATAGGACAAGAACAAGATTTTAACTTATTTTTATTCCTTAGTCCTATCAAGTGTTGCTCGGCCAAACGTACCAAACATGTTAGAAATTATCTAATTGTGTCTCGATATTTTTTAAGGTAAGGACCGTTTCAAGAGAACAAGTAAAACTGATTCGTGAAGCTGTACATGATGTAAGTTTCTAATCAAATTTACCTACAGAATATTTATGTAGAACTCTTACATTTTAATAGAAAAATCTGTTTATAGTCTATGCTTCTCTTTTTCTTTTTGTGATTTTCTTACAACTGCTTTAATGATTACAGGACTCAGACACCAATGCAAGACCAATCCAACCACTAAACCAGCGTCCTATAAAGCTCTATAGACCAAGAGACAATGAGAACTGAAATTTTCTTTATTATATATGTAAAAGTATTATCCATATATGGATAATTATTATTTATTCTCATAATAATTAATGATCTTGCTGGTTACACTCTCAGATAGCGTGTTATCATACTATAGAGATGGTAATCCATATGATTCCATCTTCCATGTACTTAATTATCATTGTCATTAATACCCTCGAGTGTTGTATTCTTTCGATTATTTATTTATTATGAATTTAATAAAGGCAATATTTTCATGCCCATTTTTCTTATCATACAAGCAACGAAGATATATTTTTTACGATTGGAAGATATAGTTTACGAGCGTGTGACCACACGTGCTTCATACGCGTGAAGAGGAGATCTTGCAACCAATATTCCACATTTTGAATTTACAATAATCAGTATTACCTTTCTGAGATCAATCAGAAAAGGTAGGAGGTAATAAAAGACAATTGGGCAGATAAAATTACAAAATATAAAACATAAAAGAGAAACGGACTAATGGAATGGGGCCGAAAGGGTACTAATTGTTATTGTAACCAATAAGCTATAACGGCAAGAGGACTAACAGCCAAGAAACTATAGTGAAACGCAGGCTTTCTTGTGGTCAAGTGTAGTGAACAGAAAGGTGCGATATATTCCTTTGCAATAACGTGCAAGATTCTCTCAGTTCCAATACAAATTATAAGTAAGTTGTGTCCCAATTTACGTGAGGCATTTTTCAGTTAATGGACTGATATTTGCTGAAGTAGATGACTTAAGATAACTGATCCTGTTTTTTGCATTCAGCTTTCTTAACAAAGAGAAAACAAAACTAAGAATTTATTGCAATAAAATAAAAATGTACCAAAATACATATTTGTCCAAGTGATTTAAAAAGTCTCCAAACAGACAAACATAAGAACATATTTCACCGTTGTTAGCAAGTTTATTGTCATTATATTTGAAATAATCTCGTTCTTCATTAATAGAAAAGAAAAATGTACTCTGGAACTATTCATATTTGAAAGTTTTAAATTATTTAGATCCAACGTGCGAAATTACACAATTAAAAGCAACAAGTCACTCTTCAATTGCTTCTAAATGATTAGATCAAACAATTCAATTTGTCCTAATTTTAAATATCACAATCAATAATTAAAGCAATAAAGATACCAAAGATGATTACGGAGAAAACCCAACGGGTAAAAACTCCATGCACTTTACCGGTCAATTATCCACTATAAATCGAAATAACTTGCAGTACGGTCCAAACTCGTCTACCCCGTAGAACTTCTGACTTCAATTCCTGTTGTCTCTCTTAATCCTACTGGAGGTGCACTCCTTCAAAATAAATCTCGACTTCAGTTTATATCTTAACCCTTCTAGACTGCGTGCTCGTGACGCCGATCTAAACTCCTTGTATCTCACATTAGTCCTCCTGAACTTGTGATTCTGCAACAACTCCAGATCCTCGATATCGATTTATCTTCGATGGTTTGGTGTTCGATCAAAAGATTTTGTGTGTTTTGTATAGTGGTTTAATACGAAACAATATAGCTTGATCGACAAAATATGATTTGAAAGAATTTATGGATCAAGTAATATGTGGTGGTTGAATCATGGAATCAACGAATGTTTTATATCATCAAAGAATTGATCTCTATAGAATAAATCTAATTTAACACACTTTTGGATGTTCATAGGATATGATATATATAGGGAAAAGTGTTTGGGATGAAAAGGGGTTGAAAAACCAAGTGTTTGAAGCAAAACAAATTTCTGAACGTCGACCCATCGTTTGAGCGCCAAGCTATGACAGTCGAGCAGCAATCGTTATTATTTTTATCATAACTTTCTCTCCCAATATCCAATTGAGATGATTCAAAATATGTTGGAAAGTTAACTCAAATGGATACAATTATTTTAGAAATAATGTTGTCCAAATTTTAATGTTTTCTATGTGAATATGCGTTGCAAGTTACGACCAAGAATTTGAAACATAACTTGTACGTCTCTTTGACACTCTTTAAACTTTTAAGTGCATTCATCATATATGATCTTCTTAAATATCTTGGACTCCTTCAAAACCTTTACTACCAATCCGACTCTTTTGACTTTAATTAGGATTCAATAAATCATATTTTGACTTTAATTACAACTCGATAAACTCCTAATACAATTCAACTAAGACTTGATTTTGACTAAGGTTATTGCCAATTACAAATTAAGAAATTGTCAATTATAATTTGTACTTAACAATCTTCACAATTAGAGTGAGAAACTATCTTTATAATTGTCTCCATATAGTAAATCCCTTGGCACCTTAATTGCGCCTTTCTTCTTTCAATATGTCCTTAATGTTCTACTTGATTTTGCATATCTTTCAACTCCCAATGAGTTTATTATGGAGAATAATACCTAATCTTGAGGATGCTCTAGAATCTTTTCGATTGTTCGTACGAGAATTATGATCTTTAGCTCTGGAACTGAACCATTTCCTAATTAGTATATGAGAAAAACTTCGAGATTAATAGAAAGGAAGCTTAATCGGCAACTTTATAACTGAAAAAGACTTCTATCCACTGTTGATTTACAGGATCTGATCATTGCCGTCCATTGGTGATATAAAAGGGTTTTAGTATCTTGACTTATTTTTTGAGAGAAATATTGAGCGATTAATGTATAACCTTATGAGTATAAAGTAGGTGGAGTTATATACTGGTTTACAAGGAAAAATGCACCCCTAGGTTGATCCGCATACGGACTCTATACAACGACAATAATTAGGTTCCACAACCTAGCAAAGAGTTCCAAAGGGAGACGTAAGCAGTGGCAGGCTGAAGTCCATGCCCTTAGTGGCAAAAAGAATTCTAGTGTTCTTTTGATTTCTTGCTCGCGATTTCCACAACCTAGCAAAGAGTTCCAAAGGGAGACGTAAGCAGTGTCAAGCTGAAGTCCCTGCCCTTAGTGGGAAAAAGAATTCTAGTGTTCTTTTGATTTCTTTTAAAACGAAGAACAAATATTAAATCGCAATTTTGTATTTGTTTTTTGTTTGCTTATTTAAGGACACAATGGAAAAAATAATTCTTTCTACTATATTGTAATGAGATTTTGGATAGATATCGCAATCAAGAATGAATTATGTTAATTTGAGAATAAGAATACAGTGAAAAAAAGTTCGGAACATAAATTTAATAATGAGAAAAGGTTATTAGTAGTGGAGCCAAACATTTTTCATTGTGAAGTCAAAAATTAAAGAGTAATACTACTTGTACATAATAGTGTACATATTGATGATGTGGATAGTATTAATTAGCTTCATTTCTGTACACAATTACGTACAAATAACATTACAAATTAAATAACAAAATAATTTTCCTGAACATATTTTTATCTTTAACACTAGTTAGTAGTTTTACCAATATTCTGTTCTTCACTCGAAAATGAAGATTTTCCTTTAAAATATTTTTCATAATTATTTGACTTGAAATTTAACAAATAAATAAATGCTAGTCTATATAAAATAATAATTTCAACCATAAAAAGGCAAAAACACAATCAATTCTAATAGGCAAGTCAATATTCCATTAAATCATAATAGATAACAACCAATTCCATAAAAACAAGAATCCCAACAATGAGTTTTAATTTTTAATATTCCATAAAATCCAAAACATCAAGTTAGGACTTACTTTAAAAGTGAAATCGTAGTCGGAACTTGATATTGGCACAAATGTCTTCAACAAAAGTGCAATTTATCAAAAAAAAAAAAAAAAGGCATATTTAGCTCCTGTTTGGATTTTAATAAAAATTGATGAGATGTGTAATTGAAAATTTGTGGATCTCATAAAATATATAGTTTAAATTAGATATTGACTTTGATTTACATTAAATTATAGATCTTAATTCCAAACCGGGGATTAAATTCTAGATCTTAATTCATTATTAATTGATGAACATATTCAAAACATATATACATTTAGCCCTTATTTGGTTTAGTTAAAAAATCATATTTTATTAGTAGATTTTGATAAAAGTAATTGAAATGTATGGTTGAAAAGATTATAAAAGTTGTGGATCATACGAAATGTGTAGTTAAAAGTAAAGTTGAGAAAAAATAAATTTTGAAAAATGGGAGCCAAACATGGACTTAGATAGAGAAGACCTAATAATGAGCGTTTTGAACCACTAATAAGAAATAAGATAGGAAAGTGATAAATTAGGAAAATAAAAGATTGGTTTTGGCTAGATTAATCTTTTCCAATTGAAAAAGATTAGTCCAATATTTTAACTTCAACAATTCACTGGAAAAATACATTGTACCATCCAATGCACTTTGATACGTCATAACGAGTATTCAAAATGAATAGTGAACCCATAATTATTATTCTCCTCATGAGGCAAAGTCTACAATGGTGAAAATTAATTAATTTCACCAACCAAAATCACCCGTTTGTGGAGTCTTCCTTATCACACCATTGATTAATTGTGGTATTGGCCATTGTAATTTTCATAATGTTTTCATTGGCCGTTAAAGTTAATTATCATTCAAAAATAAACGAAATGGAAAACTAGCAAACGAAAATTCTCACATGGTATTCATTCAATTTTAGCTTAAGCTGTCGTATCAAGTAACTAACATGCAAAATAAAGATGAATCATGACAAAATAATATCACAAATTCACAAGGGCTCGTTTTTCATAAAGTAACTAATCGAGCATTCTATATTGAAAAGAATATACAAACACATACTCATACAAATACTTGAGACTTTATTGAAAAGAAGGGAACTCATCTACTCATCATATCTATCCTTCCACATATTTCATTATCATTTTGTTGAATAGGAGATCATTGATAGTGTGATAGTCCTGAAATATATCGTCAGAACCTTAACATTTTTGTCTCTCGCAGGAAATTGCCTCCCTCGTTCACTGCAGTTGGATTACCGTTCTTATTCTGGTAAAAACGTGTTGGATCCGTACTTGACGTGGTGATAGTGGGCCCGACATCTGTTGAATTCATTTTTTGGGGTCAACAAGAATACAATGAAAAAAAGTTCGGAACATAAATTTAATAATGAGGAAAGGTTATTAGTGGCTAGGGATGGCAAAAAAAACCGCCCACTGCCCGATTGCCCCGCCCGAATGGGGCGAAAAAACGCCCGACGGGGTTGGCGGGCGGGGCGGCGATATGGGGTGCCCGTCGCGGGGCGGGGCACGGGGCGGGGTGGGGATGCCCCGCCCCGAACCCGGCCCGTGAAAGATTTAAAAAAAATAAATAAATATATATGTGGATTTTTTAAGGAAAAAAAAATAAAAAAATAAAAAAAAAATTAAACGGGCGGTTTAACGGGGCAAGCCCCCCCCGCCCCGCCCCGCCCCGCCCCGCCCCGCCCCGCCCCGGTTAAGGCGGGGCGGGCACGGCGAGGTGGGAGTGATGGCGTGGCGGGCGGGGCGGGGGTGCCCCGCCCCGAACCCGCCCCGTTGCCATCCCTATTAGTGGCAGAGCCAAACATTTTTCTTTATGACGTCAAAAATTAAAGAGTAATACTACTTGTACATAATAGTGTACATATTGATGATGTGGATAGTATTAATTAGCTTCATTTCTGTACACAATTATGTACAAATAGCATTACAAATTAAATTACAAAATAATTTTCCTGAACATATTTTTATCTTTAACACTAGTTAGTAGTTTCACCAATATTTTGTTCTTCACTAAAAAATGAAGATTTTCCTTTAAAATATTTTTCATAATTGTTTGACGTGAAATTTAACAAATAAATAAATGCTAGTCTATATAAAATAATAA
Organism: Fraxinus americana; assembly: GCA_035079005.1. Taxonomy (NCBI): domain Eukaryota; kingdom Viridiplantae; phylum Streptophyta; class Magnoliopsida; order Lamiales; family Oleaceae; genus Fraxinus; species Fraxinus americana. The sequence goes on along the minus strand of CM068720.1, from coordinate 4,579,148 downwards.
TTTCAACCATAAAAAGGCAAAAACACAATCAATTTTAATAGGCAAGTCAATATTCCATTAAATCATAATAGATAACAACCAATTCCATAAAAACAAGAATCCCAACAATGAATTTTAATTTTTAATATTCCATAAAATCCAAAACATCAAGTTAGGACTTACTTTAAAAGAGAAATCGTAGTCGGAACTTGATATTGCACAAATGTCTTCAACAAAAGTGCAATTTATCAAAAAAAGAAAAATGCATATTTAGCTCTTGTTTGGATTTTGATAAAAATTGATGAGATATGTAATTGAAAATTTGTGAATCTCATAAAATATATAGTTTAAGTTAGATTTTGACTTTGATTTACATTAAATTTTATATTTTAATTCCAAACTGGGGATTAAATTATGAATTCATTATTAATTGATGAACATATTCAAAACATATATACATTTAGCCATTATTTGGTTAAGCTAAAAATCATATTTTATTAGTAGATTTTGATAAAAGTAATTGAAATGTATGGTTGAAAAGATTATAAAAATTGTGGATCATACGAAATGTGTAGTTAAAAGTAAATTTGAGAAAAAATGAGTTTTGAAAAATGGGAGCCAAACATGGACTTAGATAGAGAATACCTAATAATGCACGTTTTGAACCACTAATAAGAAATAAAACAGGAAAGTAAAAAATTCAGGAAAATAAAAGATTGGTTTTGGCTAGGAAGATATTTCGGTCACATCATTAATCTCTTCCAATTGAAGAAGATTAGTCCAATATTTTAGCTTCAACAATTCACTGGAAAAATACATTGTACCATCCAATGCACTTTGATATGTCATAACGAGTATTCAAAACGAATAGTGAACCCATAATTATTATTCTCCTCATGAGGCAAAGTCTACAATGGGGAAAATTAATTAATTTCACCAACCAAAATCACCCGTTTGTGGAGTCTTCCTTATCACACCATTGATTAATTGTAGTATTGGCCATTGTAAATTTCATAATGTTTTCATTGGCCATTAAAGTTAATTATCATTCAAAAATAAACGAAATGGATAACTAGCAAACGAAAATTCTCACATGGTATTCATTCAATTTTAGCTTAAGTTGTCGTATCAAATAACTAACATGCAAAATAAAGATGAATCGTGACAAAATAATATCACAAATTCACATGGGATCATTTTTCATAAAGTAACTAATCGAGCATTCTGTATTCTTAATAAAAAAGTTGTAGAACACTAACATATAATGATGAATCTAGTAACTCAACATGAGTATTCATTACAACTTTGTCCCAATTTTTTCGGTCATGTGGATTCGGCATCCAGCTAGCGTCCAGCATCACGTCAGTTTTTTCTCTGTGTTCAATCAAACCATTCTTGCCAGAATTTTAATGACATCATCCATTGATGGCCTATGCAAAGGGTCTTCTTCAATACATGAACTAGCCAGTACTGCTAAACATAAGGCCTCTGCTATAGGATAATCTTCCTTTAGACATGGATCCACAAAGTTTCTCAACTGCTCAAAACAGCCTCCTTCATTTGCTCCACCTCCAAAAAATCTAATTGATTCTTCAAATAATTTCCCATCTGCAGCCTCTTTCCCTGATATAAGCTCAAACAAAACCACTCCATATGCAAAAATGTCTACCTTTTCAGTCGTCGAGCCGTAAAGAACATATTCTGGAGCAACCCACCCTCCAGGACTTGTTAAACTTCCAGATTCTTTCAAGGAATCATCAGCAGGAATTGCTTTGAAGACTGTGAGTTTTGCCCTCAAATTTGAGGTCAAAAATATGCCCTTGCTGTTTATGCTCATGTGAAAATAAGAGGGTACAACACAATAATGCAAATAATGTAGGCCAGTTGCGATGTCAAAAGCAATTTGAGTTCTCCTGTGCCATGAAAGAGAAGTGGACGAGCTTGACAAACAGTCCCTTAAGCTTCCATTAACAGGAAATTCAAACACCAAATAAGACCAAGAAAAATCATCCTCTCCATAACAAACTCCATGTAACTTCACAATGTTGACATGATTGATCTTTGAATGTACATCAATAACTTGACGGGTCCCCTCAAATCTCATTCGTTTGATCATCACTTCACCATTATCAATCAACCCCTTGTAAACACTTGGACTAATGCTTGTCTCTTCACTTAAATTTTTAGTCGCTTGTTTGATCTCTTCCACACTGTAATTGCACAAAGAATATTTTATCCCAACAAGGAGATCAGGAGACAAACATGAATTGGTGGAGCCTCCAGTAGGAGGTCCAGATAACGGGCAGCTTCTCGGGGTCGAGCAGGAATTCAACGAGCTGCGACGCATAGAAGTACAGAGCCTATCAGATTTGAATTTATACAAGGCCTTGACGTATAGACCACAGGAAACTATTGTAGCAAGAATGAGGAAAAACCCAACAACTGATACAGCAATACAGAGTTTCTTTAGTTGTACGATTTTTGCTCGTTTCTCGACAGGAATTGTGGGAAGAAAACCCGGAATGGGAGGTTCAGAATCCGGGATGTCGAGATTGATGAATGGTTTTGCTTTCAGTGGTACTAAAACAGTTGTGTTGGGGTAAACAGTAGTTGTGGGATCTAAATTATTAGCTTTCCATATTTCTTCGACCGAAATATTGAATTTAAGACTCAATTTTTTTGTATCATCCCCTTCAATAAAAGGGTATGTGACAAAGTACCTAACCCCTGAACTCCTAGAGATTTTATCAGGACAAGCACACTTCAAAGGTACACGAAGAGTCGAACCAGCACGAAGACTATTTAATCCTGGAAAATCTTCTTCTTCCAGTGTAATTGATTTCACTAAACCTTCAAATATTGTACAAGAAATTTCTGACAGCGTTATATTTTCACGTAAAGTATAGTTTATATCTGCCTGGAAGAACTGATCTGTACAGGAACAAGTGATTGGAACGAGGACTTCTCGACCTGCTTCAAGAATCCAAGATGAATTTGAGACATTGTTCATGATAAGTAAATTATCCGGATCCATTTTGAACAAACTGGAAAGACTTGATATGGTTCGAAACTTCTGGTTAGACCGGTAAACCAAAAATGTGTGGCATGAACCTTGAAAGGAATTGCAGGTGTACCTTGTACCCGGATATTCTTTGTCTGAAGAACATAATGTTGCATCATAGAATTGTTGGCTGTAGCACATTTCAATGAATAGACATAGCAGAAACCATAGAAAAACCATGACTAAGAAAAGTTGTTATGCATTTTATACTGAAAAGAGTAGTTAATTCTGAACCTGGATAAGTGTTTCAGGATGGAATATGATGATGCACGGAAGAAATGCAAGAATCCAGTGGTTAAGATCAAACAATTATGGTATCTCCTAAGTACATAAATCTGTTTAGAGTATTTCTTTAAGGGGCCGTGATTGGAGTACAGGTCCCTGCCCGGCCAGACACAGCAGGTGGGGTCGGGGCAAAATTTTTTTTTTAATACATGTGGGGTCCGCCCCACATCGGTAAGAAGAAGCCCTGTACTCAGGGCATTGCTCTTCTTTAAGAGCTATTTTTTTAAAACCAACTTGTCTAGAGAACATTTAGAGCATATTTGGCCAAGCGTTAAAAATTGTAAGTTACTTTAATTAACATTTTATCTTCAAATATGTATACATTATTTTCTTAGAAAAAATTATTTATTTTGAAAGTAACTCTTACTTCAGTAAAACCTACTTATTTCCTACTTGACTAATAAAAAATTATTTATTAAGAAATTTTTAAGCATAGACAAACATGCATTGCTTACTCATTAATCTTGAACACGTTCCTTCACACACAAATTGATTTTATTTTTTTATAAAAAGTGTGATATGTGCATAATATTCATAAATAGATGGCATGATAACTTTTATAACATTTATTAGTTATAATAAAATGTAGTTATCTTATCTATAAAAAAACAAATTATTTGAAGAAGACGTGATTATTTATTCAAATTAAATCATAAATTGCATTATTTTGCCCATAATCAGAATTTTGATGAAGGAACAAACCAGAGGAGGTGATGTAAGGGATGACTACCTTATTCTGTATGTGTCAAACATGATGACCATAAAGTTACAATTGGCGATGAAATTTGAAGGCTACATCAACAGCCGGCTTTCTTTATAGTTAAAAATAATTAAAAAAAAAAAACTTGGAACATTTCCACTTGGAATTTTGCTAACAGAACCTTTCAATTGCGAAAACGAATCTTTATATATATCTTGCTATGATAATCTCTCATTCAATTGAGAAATTGTTGCGAATGATTCCAAACCTTTGTCTATTTGTTCAAACTTTTAAATCTTGTCAATAACTTTTTCAAACCTTTGCATTCTTGACACAATTGGTTCTTTTGAATGGATTATATCCAAAATCATTGTTAGTCCCTGTTTAGGAGGGATTAAATTTTTCTACAGTAAATCAATTCTCATTTTCAACCACACATTCTTCAATAAAATAATATTTTTCATCACATCAATAATCTTTTCTTCTTTTTCAACCACACATTTCCCATCATATCACTATTCAAAATCAATTCTTCCCCCAAAAATCTCTCCCAAACAAGCTTAGTTTGGTGAGTGAACTGGTTCTTTCTTAAGGGTAAATTACATATTTAGCCCGAAGTTATAACGATTTTTATCCTTAATCTTTGATAAATAGCAAATTCAGTCCCTCGTAACGATTTTGGACGATTTTTGTTATTAAGTTAGTCATATGACTTGCACGTGCCATTTTAGTAAATGAAAATGATGACAATCCTTAAAGTAAATCAATCTAAAGATATAGGTCTAACAAAAAAATTCAATCACCTTCTTCACCCACTCCCTATCCACCCACCTAGCCACCACCACCTGTGTTTAATTGTGCTTAAAATTCTTAACCTGTGCTAGCTACTTATAAAAGTCATGTCCTTTTAACTTTTTTCGAGGTATTCTTATCTTCGACTTTTCATTAATTATTATCTCTCTCTCTCCAATAACCAATTCTATCCAAAAGATATATTGGGATGACATAAAACAACTTATTTGCCCATCATATTTAAAAATAAAAATAAATGTAAAAGTGTGGCAAATAATTTTTTTATTTCAAAGCACGGAAACAAAGTATCTCAACAAAAATAATCATCAAGGATGAAACGTGCTAGTTAATGGATTGTTGAAAATAGAATTTGACAAAAAAGAAAGAAACATTAGGAACATGGGTTTAATGAGCAAATCATGATGACTTAAGTGTAATAAAAATATGACGCAACTAACAAAAACTGTAGTGTGAATATAATTATCATTTTTTAAAGGCTAAATATTCACGTCTCATTATTTTATAAATGCATCATATTTTAATTACATGAAATGTCCATAATTTTTACTCATTATCACCCCCTATATTAATTTCAAACTCTTTTTTTATCGCATGCTTATCCTTAACATTGTAGTGAGGGGTTGTTTGATAAAAAAATTGATACGATCCTAAATAATTTTAGTAAAAATATATAAAGTGTGGCAATAAAGTATAAAAAAAAATATAAATCTCATGAAATATGTGATTAAAATTAAACTTTGATCGGTGGAAAAGTTGATAAATATAAAAATTTTATCACACAAGCACTCATTAACAAAATTATGACAATATTTGTCCTCCATTTTAAGAACGCCATCAGAAGTTTTGAATGAAAATTGTTAGAAAGGATGAGATTTGCTAATTAAATAAAGGTTAAGGATAAAATGTGATAAAAAAAAGTTATGGACATAAATTTGATCATGGATAAAGGTTTGAGACTTTTATGCAATTAAACGTGGTACATCTATTGAAAAATGTGGTATTGATATAACTATCATTATTTAAAAGCAAGACTAAGATTTTCATTTTTTGTTAGGTCCAAATTGTATTGGCTAGTTTCGTGTCCAAAATTATAGTTTATTGAATTGTAATTAAGATCAAAAGGTCAGGATTAGAAGTATGTTTTGAAGGAGTCAAAGACAAAATAAGGAGAAAAAGTCGTTGCAAACGACTTGCTTCATGCCTTGCCACCGCTCGAGCGGTTTTTAAAGTAGCTTCACCGCTCGCTAACCGCCGTAAGATATGCTAAAACCCTAGTTCACTATTTCAACATATTTTAGAGTCTCAAACAATCTCAAGCACTTCATGCTACTAGTCGTTGACACTTGCGCTGCACGAATTTTGTATTTGTTGTGTTTTTATTAGTGTAGAAATTGTAGATATAAAAAAAAAGTAGTTTAAAATTTATTGAATTATTCAAAAGTCTTGAGAGCATATTATTGCATCGCTAATACTCCATCTAACAAATTGATTATTTCTAAAGCTGATATTACTATACAGAGAAACTCACTAAAAATAAAATTGAAAAGATCACGTGTATGTAGAACATGGCAGTACATGATAATAGAAATGTTTGACATACATAAAGATCGCAGGTTTATATGAGCAAAAAATATTTGATTCATTAAATAATAAAGCATATATCAAAAAATGAAAATGCATATCAAATAAGTTGTAAAAGGATATCATGCAGCATTTACAAAATATATAGATCAATAGATCTGAAGGACCTAGGTTTTAGCAAGAAAGAAAAGTTAGTTTTAGACTGTGAGTTAAGTAGACTGCTCTATATTGAACAGCCAAAATTATTACAAGTGTCTAGTACATGTGAATTTGAAAAATAGAACTTGAGCACTATTTAAACATAAAACCAAAACATTCTACTCGAAAAATTGTTCAGCCAAACAAAGTCACATCTAGCAAAATTTAGAAACTTTTCTGGTAGTGAAATGATTTCAGGAAAAAATCATGAGATCAGCCTATGTTAAACTTTATATGATTTCAAATAGTTGTGTCTTAAGGGTTGATGCTTCTACAGATGAAAGAATGTAACAGGTTATTGTTGCCTCAGTACGCAGAATTCAAATTGGCGTTTTCGCAATACAATAGACACCCAATTTAATCAAAATTGTGATCAAACTTCCACAACTTGCTTTCCGTAAGAGAATTCATCATTAAATACCTTGGAAAATAAAAGGCAAACTTTTCTTAGATTCTACTGAATAAAATAAAATGAGGATTTACCAAATTTAACATGCCTTTAAAGCACATTATGACAAAGTGTTTGAAGCCCTATATGTACACTCAATTGTCAAAATTTGCTTATAATGAGACAATAATGTGAATCATTTCATATGACTGCACTTATATTGAATTGCAAGTGTAATAAAGAATTTTTAATTATGTAATGTCTAGAAATGCCATACTTACTTTAACTTTGCAAAGTAAAAAATAGCCCCACTTTTGTTAACACGGTCAATGGTGAGCTTTTCAATTGGAATGCATCAATCGAGCAAACTATACCAAACTATATAAGCTTATATGTTTCTAAAGTTATACCATAAACAAAGGGTAAAAGCTAAGTAACAATAAAAACTTTTAAAATGCAATAGATATTACATGGTTAAACAAGTTCCTCGGCTCAAAAGATTCTAAATCACACATGTAGTAGTCAAAAACATATTTGCTAGTATTGAGTACGAAATCAATCTAATACAAGAATTAATCAAAAACATGTCTAGAACTGATAACACAGTTGTTCAAACAGATCACATGCCAAAGTAATCAGATCACATGCCAAAGTAATCAGTGAAGAAAATCAATATTAACGCATTGTATAGCTGCATATCTAACCTTTGAACTGTAGGAATGCTAAGTCATAGATCAAATTGGAAAAAGATAATAGAAATAACACTGCTATATAGCCGATGGGAAATCAAATTACCTATCATGTGAACGGTATATCAAAAGAAGATAAATATGAGGACTAAGTGATCTGACTCATTCACTCACATCCACATTATAATTTTTGAAATTCATTATACGCATGGAAACTTCATTTACAAAACTCAGAGGAAACTTGCAAGTGTTTTTACAAAATATTATTCCAATTAAATAAACCTATAAAATATAACATTCACTATTTATCTCCAGTTATGCATTTGAACACTTGCGGAAATAGAAAGCGACACTTACCACAATTCTAGATCCACTTGGCTTTGAAAATGCTTTATCTCTATTAACACAAGATGGATGCTATGCTTTTGGGAAACCTCTATGAATTCATAGGGAAAAATTATTGATAAGCATCATAAAACACAAAATCAACAATTTTTTTTGAAAAACACGTGAACACATTTTTTTTGTTTACATTCTTAATATTATATGTCACTACACAAAAAACTCACCTACGGTCACACATGACAAGGTCCCACTATCGAAACAAGTGAAACAAATATCGTCTCCCACGAGCTTCCTCCCTAAAGCTTTTGCTACAGTTTTAAAATTTGATAGTCTTTGATTTATTTCCTGTCTTCTGCTTCCATCCAAAAACTTTCCTAGAGTCAACCACATTAACTTCAATGTCTTGAGTCACAATCTCCTCCTGGGTAATCGTTCCCTTGTCTTCTTTAAAAAACGACGTCATCTTTACACGAATGAAGGTAAGCCGTCGTCGTTTTCTTCTCTTACAGATAATTTTTTGGTTTTTTTCTTTCTTTTTTTAGAAAACGGCGTCGTCTTCACACGAATGAAGATAAGTTGTTGTCGTTTTCTTCTCATATGGATAATTTTTAAAAAAAAAAAAAATCGACATCAGCTTCACACGAATGAAGGTAAGCCATCATCGTTTTCTTCTCATACAAATACAGGGAAAAAATGAAAATATGAAAAGAGTAGGAAAAAAGCTTATTTTGTGCAGTAGAATGGAATTGGATATTATTGTAGTAGGTGCCCAGAAACTGCCCTTTTTATATAGTATGTATTATATAGTAGAGATATTATTTTCATCCATTTTCTCAATAAAATGACAGTTATACCCTCCTATTTAAATAAAAAAATAAAAGAAAAAATAAATAATAAATTGTAACCATACTACCAAATTTTTCAATAAAATACAAATAAATTTCAAATAAATAATTAAAAAAATCATCCACTTTCACTTCCACCATCACTTTCACTCACCGAAAACACCATGTGTATGTCTTCCAATTCCACATAGCGTTGCAGCCCCACTACATTAGCTATGTCCCGATTCAATCCGTATATGCAACTAACATACCGTATATGCAACTAACATACCGGATTTACAACATATACAGTATATGCAACTTACCGGATATGCAACTAACATACCGTATATGCAACTAACATACTATACATACAATTTACTATTGCATCTACGGTAACAACAAAGTGCCCTTTTTTATATAGTAGGGAAGGAAAGTAGAGAAACTATTAAATGAAGATATTAAGTTTCCCAAACAAACTTATGCCAAACAAAGATTTTAAAAAGTATAAAAAAACTTTCTAAGAAAGATTATCACAAATCACAGAAATAAGAACTACAAAATCCAGTTAAGTATAAACATCCAAACAACCGAACCAACTGGTCAGTTGCAAACTTTCATCTATTACAAAAAAAAAATCTGACGATCCTCTAAATAAAGAAATAGCAAAAATTATAAAGAAATCATACTAAACCCATCATAAAAGATCAACATATTAAGATATATGTCAAGTAGCATAACAAATCATAACTACAAAAATTACAAAAACTACTCACAAATTAAATGAACCGGACCTCTACTAAACATACATAACTTCCTTCTTGTATAATCACAAAGAAATAAAGTAATTTCACCTCTTGCATTATCACAAAGAAATAAAGTAATTATATCCAAAAATAGTGAGGAAAAAGAATAGTTACCTGTGCAACAAGAATTGCTTAAATAATTTAGTGCATATCTCCTTCAACAAAACATGAACCCATTGAAAAACGAAAAATTAAATCTACTGTAAATACCAAACAACATTGAAATAAAAAAGAAACATTGATCTCAATAAAATCCGATTCCCCAACATAAGTACATGAAAAAAAGAATAAAAAAATACTAAAAATGAAAAATTATACAGTTAAATATTGAAAAATTAAGCAAAAGAAGAAAACACAATATGGAATGAGTCAAACCTACTTGTAGGAATCGTGAGGAAGATGTAAGTGTTATGCCCTAGTCCAATCAACTTTGGACATAAACACTTTGAATATATATAATCAATGTATATGTATGGAAATATTTATTATTTAATTGAATTAATATTCTAATAAATTAAATAATAGAATCCGTAGATTCAAGTCTTGGTGATTTGTTAATCATAAGGAGTTGTGATTGTGAGATACAAATTACATACGACTGAATCTTAAATCGTCCGTGGTCGAGGTAATAACGAGATACGGATATCGTTATTACGGATAGACTATCGCGTGTGGCATTCTTACTTGTGAAGTAAGTAGCTGATCTCACAAGTTAAAGTGTGGTGACACTTGAATGAACACGTGGATGTTTTGTTATAGAACAAAACATTGGAGACCCGCTGAGAGATTCCACATGGATAACTATCTAAGTGTTAGTGGTTAATCTCTAACGTTCGGTATTGGAATTGGTCCTTTGACTTGAAGTCATCATAGTACCTTATATGAGGGCAGTCATACTTTGGTGATGTTGGATGTTGCTCTGTCAAGGGTCACTAATACAGCATCGTTCGGGTATGTCAAGAATCATATGAAGGTTGTGAATGATCAATAGAGGATTCGTCACTCTTAGATAGTAAGAGATTATGATCTACATTTTATCCAGTTAAGTTGATAATGAAATCCTTGGCCAAGGTGAACTCATAAGTCGGAAAAGAGTTTTCGACGTACATTGACTTAACAGTGGGATAAAAGATATGATCGATAATTGAGATTGACACATATCCATATCTCATAATCGATCGGATCATATTGACGAAAGGATTATAGTTTTACGGTAAACGAACAAGTTTGGTTTTATCATGCTACGTGATATTTCCCGTCACATGTATTGCCATGATACATTGCTAGATGTCAATCTGGGACAACGAAAATGAATTAGTGATAAATTAAAAGGGGCGTTTTAATTTATTAATTTTGATTAGATCAAAATAATAATTCACGTCGTTCGGCATCGTGATCGGGAACCTAATGGGTCACACACAAAAGAGAATTAGAAGAATGAGATTTACCAATTAATTAATTGACAAGTGTTGGATAATTAATTAATTGGGTTGTTTATTAATAGGCCCGAATTAATTAATTGAATTAATTAATTCATGGACCAGATTTAATTAATTTGATTAATTAAATCTTGCACCGGGTTAAGTTTAATAGATGGGCCGAGCCCATCTGGACTTATATTAATAAGCTGTTAGGGTTTGAAAAACTGTAGAGAATTTTATTATTCTTGCTAGCACAAGAAAAGAAACCCTAGCCGTCATTCTTGTTCTCTGTGTGGATCACCATTGGAGGCTGGACAATTGGACAGCTTGGATTGCAGATCGTGATCATTGGGGTTCAAGAAAAAGCAAAAGAGTTTGTGGAATTCATCAAAGGTATCATTCTCATCACAGTTTCTATCTAAACACATTGCAGATCCTCGTTTGGGAATTGAAAATTGTTTAATTTCCGCTGTGCATGATAAGTAAATTCTCAACAGTGGTATCAGAGCCTACTTTGTGTTTGTTAGAAATTGTTTTGCATGATTAAACAATTAAAAGTTAATTGTTTATTTTTTGTTTCTTGAATCTAGCAATTTAGAAAATTATTTTTCATCTTCAAAAATCTGTTTTGAAAATGAAAATAATTTTTTCGTCCAAAAAAAAAAAAAAAAAAATTTGGAAAAAGCCGCCGCCGCCGCCGGCCATGGCGGCAAACCTGCTGCCACACACGGGCAGCAGGCGCGCTGCCACAGGGAAGGGCCGCAGCGGCTAGCCGATCGGCTATTTGCGCGGCTACTGAAATCGCGGCGGCAGCTGCGTTGCTTGCCGGCTAGCGGCCACGGCTCCGAGCATGCTGGCAGTGGCGGGTTCTTCTGCTGCAGATGGCCGCCCGCAGCCAGCGGCGGGATCGAGAGTCGCCGGTGACGAAACGCCGGCGGAAAGGGGGTAAGGTTTTAGGTTTTTCAAACGGGTGGAAGTGGTTGGAGGCGGGGGCCTCTTGTGCAATTTTCGAAATTTCAGGCCCCCGCCTGCAATAATGAAAAAGGGGTCAAATTTGCAATTATTTGAAAAGGGCCTATTCTGGTATTTATGAAATTTGGAGGCTCTGTTTGTAATTTTAAACCGGGATCAACTTTGCGATTTTCAAAAATGAGTTTTTAATTTAAATTTGAAATGGTTTTTGAATTTAAATATTAAAATGGTTTTAAACTTGTATTTCAAATAGGTTTGATCTAAAATTTCAAAATTGACCCGTTTGTGCAACATCTCATTTTCTGCATTGAGACCAAAATGTAGGAAAAATTGTCCTAACCAAAGCAATCACGGAAGACAACGATAAGTGAAGAAAGAGATCTTAAATAAAGGACCACCAAAAATGCAAAAGCAATTACCTTCTAAAACCAAGGCAATATTGCACAAAGTAAAGAATTGCAGAGTCCATAAGAATAATTACAAGCTCGTGAACAAAATGAAAATGGCCAAAGTTCAGAAATAAAATTCAATAATCATAGACACAAGATTTTTCAAACTTCTATTGGCTAATTTATCCAATCAATGGTTTTAGAATTGCTGGTCACTTTAGAGCACCACGTTTTGGTAAGTCAAAAAAATTTACACAAATATCATAAAGCCTGAAATGTCTCGAAGCAAAATAAATATAAAAAACAAAAGTCAAAACCACATATAGAACAGAAAGTCATGAATATAATCATAACAGTGTATATTCTCCAACTGGAGAAAGAAGTCAGAAACAAGTAGCCACACAGCAAATATAATCCGGCACATAGGCATTTTAATTAAAAGGCAACAGAAGAGACGAATTACAAAAGTAAACATTGAATGAATAAAAAAATTGAACATCGAATTGATAATTAAAGAGTTATGCAGATATACCATAATGTTGAAAATGTTCAGAAATATATGCAGAAGAAGTGTTGATTGTTACAAAATGATCCCCAGCACTTTGATTTACATGGACTTTATTTGATCTTACACCATTAACTTGGAGATAGGTACCGTTGAGTAGAAATCTTACTCGCATAGCTGTTCAGCAAAGTATCTGTCATGATTGGTTATACCGATTAGATTTATTAAGATAGGTAGGAATTCTTTTGTAAATTTTTTTTTTCCAATGCCTACTTTTTTATGGTTTCTAGTACATTAATTTTATTTTATTTTTATAGTTTTTCATTACCGGAAGTGTGCTTGTAACAGTTTGGGAGTACCTTCGTGTATTATGTTGCATGATAAATATGTTTCAAGCGTTGATATCCTGAACAAATAGAAATCAACAACCATCAACCTATTACAAATTTACAGACAACTCATTATAAACAATCGACTAAAAAAACCTAAAAATCCAAAAGAAATAAATCTTCAACCCAGAAAAATGGAAACAGTTCGAGCAAAATAGATTTTAACAAGAAAAAAAAAGTCAATTTGAAAAAAATAAAAATAAAAAAAAATAAGAAGAAGACTTGTATCCAAAACCATAAAGAGTTATAAAAAAAAAAAAAAAAATTGTCCGCGCTGCGCGAACACCATATCCGCGAAGTCTCCACGCAGCGCGAAGACACGATGTCTGCACTATGCGGACACGGTGTCTCCGCGCAGCACGGACCTTTTTTTTTTTTTTTTTTTAATATAACAGTGCTAGCAATTGAGATGTTTTAATTCATCATGTTAGCTTTTGCCTGCTCATAAATTAAACAATACTTTGAAAGGTTGTCCTATTCGATAATCTTTTATCTCACCTGTAAACAGTTATTTTCTTTTGATTATATTGTAGTAATTCTAAATACGAGAACAGGGAATAAATATCTAATTATTCAAAGTCTAATACGACGTCATTTTTATAGTAGATTGGGAAAAAATGATATGTTATAAAATTGGAGGAGCGCAGATACCGTGTCCATGAAGTCTCCACGCTACGCAGACATTTTTTTTTTTAATTGAAACATCTTAGCCCTATAATAAAAACAAAAAATGTCTGCACTGCATGGAGACACAGTGTTCATTCGTGTTCGCGCAGCGCTGACCTTTTTTTTTTTAATAACGGTGCTAGCAATTAAGATGTTTCAATTCATCATGTTAGCTTTTGCCTGCTCATAAATTAAACAATACTTCAAAAGGTTGTCCTATTCGATAATATCCGATCTCACCTGTGAACATTTATTTTCTTTTTGTTATATTGTAGTGATTCTAAATACGAGAACAGAGAATAAATACTGAATTATTTAAAGTCTAATACGACGTCATTTTTATAGCAAATTAGGAAAAAAAATGACCTGGTATAAAACTGGAGGACTGATGATATGAAAATTGGAAAATGAACAGAAACATCTCATTCATTACTATTGCATCTACAGTAACCACAAACTGCCTTTTTATATAGTAGTGATATATACACAAGCCATAGTTCATTCCAAACATCTCTAGAAATTGGTTGAGCCATTATTTCAGTCAAGAGAATATCCTACAGAGATCAAATATATATTCCATAAATATCTTGCCTCAACCATAAGATCAAAATATAAAAGATCCAAAGATCAAATACCAAAAAATAAAAAATAAAATCCTTTAAAAAATTACCTTCAAAGTTCTAAAATTCTAGAGAGGCAGTTGGAGTTCCAATTCGAGAATAACGAGGTTCATTCTTGGTGATCCACGCGGAGGGAAAAGAAGTTTAGAGTTCTGAAAAGTACTAGAGGCACAATCAAAGAGGTTCTTTGGTGATTTATAAGTTGGGTGGTCAAAGTCTATTAAGGTTTAGTTATGTATGGACCAACTGTAAGTTATATTTCCTAGTGGATCATTTTGACAAGTTTTGCCTTGGAGATTTTTTTTCTTGTGAAGAGTTCTTCGAGGGATTATCCTTAGTTATCATATTTGTTGTTGATTTTACTTTTATGCTTTGATATACATCGCATGACTGACAATTAGAGTTTAATTAAATTAAACGTAATCATTTAAAGAGAATAATATATCGCATGTTGCCTTCACCCCCACCCCCCCCCCCACCCCCTCGCCCCAAGTATTGCTTCTTCAAAATTTGTTCCTTCTCCTTTCAATAAATAATGGCAATTTATCATTAAAACTAACATTTTCCAAACAAATACATAATCACTTCATTGTATCCAAAACTCTAACTAAGTAAAACAATAAATTTTACAACCATTACCATAAAAGTGATGCTTTATCTATTTCTCGACTCAACACGAGCTCTGTTATTATCTTAATTGTGGTTAAACTAGAGTCAATATCAAAAGCAAGAGTCTTGATCATGTATAGGTGCTGTCAGAAATCACCCATGTTATTGTTGGGAACCGGCATGTAAATATCACAAAAAATAATTTAACTTAATAACAAAATATTCCGTGTGTACAATTTTATTATCAAGAATATAATAATTTTGTTGAAGGATAAAATGTATAGGTATTTTAGATATTACCCTTGTAGCGTGCTTTACAAAATTCTTTTTGAGTTTCCATTCTTGATTCCAACTTCGAACTCTCGAGACTTCTCTGACATTCTTCAAAAGCTAAAAAAAAAAAAAAAAGGAAAAAAGAAAAATGCAAAGATTTTAATGTGTATGGTCACAATAATAAAAATCAATTACTAGACATATATATATATATATATTATGAGACATAATTTGAAAATGAAAAAATTCCATAAACAAAAAGAAACTTTTCCTTTTTCCTTTTTCAATTAAATTATTCTCTACCCTATATGTCGCGTGTGTGGCACACGTCACTAGTGTCTAGTACACGTGATTGTGTCCAATTGAATTTAATTACTTTAATTGCAGTCCACGATAAATTATAACTCTTATAATTTATTCTATCTTTTGAAGCCACTAAAAGACGTGATCCGACTCAATTAAACTAAGTTTCAATAGAACAAACTTAACTCGATCATTCTCATTTTATTCCACTAAAAGAAAATATTGCTCTCTCGATCTAGTTCAAATTACTAAAATGGTATAATGAATAATTATAATCTTCGAGTTATCATTCTTATGTATTATCTCATTAATCATTTCGAATAATATGTAACAAAGTTAAAATGATCAAAACGCCATTTTCTAAATATACATAAATTCTCAAATCCCAATTTATATGTGATAGTTTTCATATGATCATATCACAATATTAATTCAACGATCAATGTTGAACTACTGAGGCCAAATTTAACTATCCACTGAAAAATCTTTTGAGGTCATAATCGTGGCTTGTTAAATATGTGACAAATTTCATATTACAAATATATCTTTCTCGTTAGTGCACTTCATTCCAAAGGCAATGCCATATTGATCAAAATTTTGATCTTTCACATTGATATCTTAAAGAACTTCAAATTAGTAATTGACGTCCATTATCTGCTCAAAATTAAGGTTATATGGTCGATAATCAAGTGAAATTAAATGTGTGGTCAACATTACAAATTAAATTTTACATTGTGCAGTTGAATACATTAAATTTTATCTTATTACAAAATTTGAGACGATCTTATCAAAATAAAGTATCTATTTTTATTTACGAGTCATGGACTATAAATTTTAGATCGAATTATAAATCAAATCCTTCCAAACTTACAATTTAAGCACTCAAATTTATAAAAGAAAAACGATCTAAAAACAAATACAATCTCAAATTAATACAATCAATTTATCAAAAATGAAATAAATTAATTTTATTTCAAAATGTCGCGAGTACAAATAAATTTACTCGAGGACAAATACTGTATAACAGCTAAATCAACAAATTGCAATATGACAGTAATAATTATACTGTCAATAATGCTGTCATTTAGAGAGGAATATATTCTTTGTTTATGTTCTAAATTGATATGGAAAGATAATACCTATCTTGTTGTTAATTGTTTCATAGTTGGACTTGAACTATTATCTAACAAGATTTATGATTTGCAAGGTTGAACAGGAAAAAATGGAATTTAGTTCTATATCTAGAAGCATAGAGCTGGCTGACTTGGGGTTTTCGATTGGGTTTTCTCATTGAATTTTCTTAGACAAAAACCCAATTTTTCTTATTTATGGACGGTAAGTTATTTGAACATTATATAACAAGTACTCTCCAAAATTCGAATCTTTCTACATGATAAGTTGATAAGTATTAGAGAATATACTTCTATCCATTGACAGCAACAGGGAAACTACTAGCAGGAGTTTTACTGCGATTTTGTAACTTTTGGTTTATATGAATCCACTTGGATGATGGATTCATCTGTTCGATCCTCAAGTGCTGGTAAAAAATTTCCTCCAACTTCATCATGATTTTGATCATTCTGAATAATGGTGTAAATGGAGTAATAGGCATCCCACTTAGTCTTGCCTCATTTAGTGGAGATCCCAACCATAAATTCTATTAGAAACGGCAACTATATAAACCCTAGAATGCCATTCTACTTTATATATAAACTTGACTCTTATCAAGCATCCTATATAGAGTAAGTTATTTTCTATATATATTTAAAACTTCTTAATATACAAATATTGTTTGGATTTTGTGGCGCCTAAGGAATCCATACGTTTATTTCCTCGTCTCTCTTCGATTATAGTGAAAACATGAAGTAGCAAGTTAAATAGATCTAACATTGGGGATGATATCATAAATGGTTTCGAAGGGCCTCTCGGAAGGAGGCCTGAGATCAGCCGAAGAAGATCCTTCTCTTTCCTTTTTTTCCCGAAAAAAAGGGGGCCCACCATCTCTCTCGGTTGGATCACTGAAAGAAGGATGCGACGAATCATCACTCGAGGCCTCAGACCAGAGAATGGAGGTTTTCTCAACTGTTTTTGTGTAGTGTTTGATCGATTACGTATTAATCAATATTTTATTGATTGGTCTGAGGCTACCAAGCATTCGTCTTAGATTCAATCGTATTCGAGAATCAATAGTCGAAACATCTACAAGAGTTGGCTTATAACCATATATATCTAGTTTCACTTCATCTTTCGACTTCATTGTGTTCATTTTTGTTAATTTAATTAGAAGGGATAGGGCTTAATGGCTCACAAATTTTTGTTGTATTAATTTGATACAGGAAAGGGAGAAAATGGCTAAAATGAGCCTCCTAGTGTTTCTTGTAATGCTACTGGTAACGAGCTTTTGCCTTACGAAAGCTGGGAAGCCACCTGCCACTGGTTTAAAGAATGAAGTTGAGCATGAGGAAGAGCAGCAGAACAGGAGAATGGATGAAATTTCTGGATATTCTGACTCGGATCACCATAAGTGTGACATACCATGCTTCACCCATCGCCCATAACTAATGAGGTTGGAAAAGTTGGTCATGATTATATATAATTATGCATGTTTGAGTGTGTATGTAATTGTGTATGTATACCTGTTTATAGTTTTGTAACGAATTATATATATTAATATGGTATGATTAAATAAAACAGTGGCTTTGGTTGTACAAAATTATAGTATTATCAATTATGGGCGTGTCAAGTATCGTTGTCCAAATTGATGAATATCTATTACCTTAATTGATTAAACTGATAAGCATGAGCTAGTTCAAACTAATAATATGTGGTTAACCTGTGATTACGATGCAAAGTGTTGAATCCACCTACCCATATATGACGTCGTGTAGAGCGTGAAATTAAAGATGAACACATATAAACACGTTGATTCACAAAGGATATCGTGAATTTAGGAATCAAATATCTTTACATAGAGTACTAAATATTTGATCTTGATCTCATAATCATTGATTCGCAAAAAATAAATAAATAAATTGGAAACTCGAAATTCGGTGATTTTGTTCGATATACAATAATCCAAAAACAACCAGCTATAAAGTGTATAAATAGGAAAACCTATGTAGGAAAAAAATCCTAAACTATTTTAAAGAGGTAAATGCCCCTAATTAATTAAAGACATGAGTAATAAGAATAAAAGCAAAGGAAATAAATATGCCCTTGTTTGGTACCCATTATTTTCAAAATATATTTTTATCTCTTATTTTTAATCACGTATTGTTCAAAACTAATATTATATGTAAATTCAAAAAAAATTCTTATTTTTTAGCCACACAGTTTCCAACAAAATATTATTCCAAAATGCATTTTGGACAAAAAAAATGGGGCTCAGACGTGCTCATAAAAGGATTGATCTTTGGTTCCATCATTCTTCTCTAGTCGAAGAATATTCGCCCTCGAATCTTGTATGGTGTCTCCATCAAATTCCTCATGACAAGGAAAATCCATTTGATAAACGCAGCGAAAGTGAGATCAAATCAAGAACACCATGGAAACTAATTGATTCACACCATGAAATTCAGCACAATTGGTTGCTTATGTCAAATTGCATATTGGTTATTATTTACGAAAGCAGGTTGTCTTCTACAAGTGGACTAGTAGTAGGCTCATGAAATCCAACGACTATGCTTAGTTGGCTCTTATATTCAAGCAATGGATAGGGATGACAAAAAAATGCGTTAAACCCGATACTCACGGGGTGGGAATTACTTGCCTAATCGGGTAAAGGGGACGGGACGTGAATCGTTGTCTCGAAACAAGTACACATAACATGGTCCCCTCCCGGCTACCCACCCGTTTAAAGTCTATTTCAAATTTGAATTTTTTATTAAATAAAAAGAACAAAAAATTATCATAAAATTATCATCAATTCTGAATGGAACATGGGTTATTATTAAAAAAATTGGAAAAAAAAAAAAGTAATGATTTTCACCAACTAAACACATGAGAATAAAATAAAAATGGAACGGTAAATAGGGTAGAGAACTTGCCCGCCCGAGAACTTGCCCGGTGGGGGATTCGAATGGTTTCCCTGATCCCTATCCACCCCATTGCCATTCCTATTGATAGGTAGACAAGACCCAAATTAATTGCACAACAACCTGCTGACTATTGAGCCAAATTGTGGCCTTTGACAAGCCTAATCCACACAGTGCTCAATTCTCCCTCCACTAAATCGTAGAATGTCAATTTGCATATTTTCGATCACAAACTCAATTCTTTCTCGATAGCGGCAGCCTAATTACACCTTAGGTTAACCTCGATTTTGTTGGATAACTTTTTGGATATCTCAACGTCAGGCCCCTCATCAAAAATCGCATGGCCGTCATAGCTGTCATCATTCAAAACCAAAAATTCTTCCATATATGCATTAAAAAGGGCAAGAAGAGTTTCGTCGAAAATTATTGAGAAAATGTTTGAATTTTTGATGCTGCAGAAGGCACGAGTCAATGGAAAGAGAGAGGATAGATGTACTGCTGTTTCAATAGCTGTCATATTTAGTCTATATTTTTTTTATGTAATCCCTGAATTTCAGGATAAAAGGTCTGTTGGAATAGACACATAAAGCTACTACCTTGTATATTTAAAGTAATGAACAAAAAGAAAACGTATCAGATTTTTCTTCCACCAGTTCACAGCTTTCTGGTAACCATTTCTTCTCCTCCTTTTTTGATATGGTATCAGAGCCTGAGTATTAAACCTCTACTAATCCTGATTCTCCAACACATTAACTCCCACCATGACTTATTCAGGTGATGAAACTATAAATCCAACCGATCCACTCAACTCCAAGGAAGATCCGCTTCCAACCCACTCTTTCTTCACCATGGAGAGAGTCCTAGACTGATATTGGTCTCACAACCTCTCACCCCTCAGAACTATCATGCCTGGAGCAGAGCCATGTATGTGGCCTTGTCTGCCAAAAATAAGTTGGGGTTTGTGGATGGAACAGTTAAACAGCCAGCTGAAACAAGCTCCCAATACCCCCAATGGAAAAGATGCAACCATATGATTTTATCATGGATCACAAATAGCCTATCACCTGAAATAGCTGGATATGTGATGTACTCAGATTCTGCAGCACAAGTGTGGGGAAACTGAAGAAACAATTTGCCAAGTCAAGCAATAATCGCATCTTCTTGCTGGAGCAACAACTGACCACCACAAAACAAGAAAAAAACCCAGTTAGTGTTTATTTTTCAAAAATGAAACTGATATGGGAAGAGATATCCAGGTATGAAGATCCTTTTACTTGTTCTGCAACTGATTGTGGTGCCATCAGCATCATCAACAAAAGGCAGGAGAAAAGACAGATAATGCAATTCTTAATGGGCCTGGATGAGATCTATACTGGATTAAGAAATCAAATCCTCCTTAAGGATCCACTACCATCACTTGATAGCATCTTCAACTTGGTATTGCAAGAAGAATCCAACCATGAGTTAACTGAAAGCACTCAAAAGATCCCTGAGGCCTCAGCTATGCTTGCATATGGAGGAAAATATTATGGACCAAGGGGAATAGTCAAACAACATCAGAAGGGAAGAACCAGATCACCTCCATCAAAGAATAAAGCACCGTGCAGCAAATGTGGGAGGACTAACCATATCGTGGACGCATGTTGGGAAATCCATGGATATTCTCCCAACCACAAGCTCCACAAACCGTCATTTGGTTCTAAGGATTACAAGGCTGTAAATTTGATGGGCACTCATGATGACTCAAGGAAATCTTCCACTTTTAGCATTTCTCAGGAGCAGATACAGAAGCTCATAGCACTCCTTCAAGGTCAGAATACCAACACCATAAAATCCAACACAGAACTCTTAGGTGACCATCCTTTAAGCACCTCATGTAATCTCAAAAGAACTTCATTAGTTGTCTCTAAACACTGTTTCAGCTGCACAAATGTTTTCAATGAACCATATACATGGATTTTAGATTCGGGAGCCACAGACCACATAGTTGGTTCTCTGGATTTATTAATGCATAAAAGAGCCATCAAAAACACTTCAGTAAGACTGCCAAATGGGACATCCACACCTGTTACTCACACAGGAACTGTTGTCATCTCACCTGTCCTCACTCTCACGGATGTTCTCTATGTTCCACTCTTCAATTTTAATCTTATTTCCACAAGTAAATTAACCAAAGACCTGAACTGTCATTGTGTTTTCCTTGATGGTTATTGTTACATACAGGAGCTGGTAACCAAGGAAATGATTGGAGTTGCTAAGGAAGTCCAAGGTCTCTACCATCTGCAACTGGACCAGCCCCGAACCAATCATTTTGCTGCCCTATCAAACTCCATTTTGACAACTAAGCTTTAGCATATCTTAGAATGGGACATCCCTCTGATCAAAAGATGAATTTACTACATAGCATGGACTCTAGTATTCCTAGGTTTGATGCAAAAAAATTTGTGATGCTTGCCATATGGGAAAACAGACCAGATTACTGTTTCCCTCTAGGCACCATTTTGTAGAAACCGTTTTTGATTTAATACACCTTGATATTTGGGGCCCTTTCTCTGTTGCATCATTGAATGGATCACACTACTTTCTTACAATTGTTGATGATCACAGCCGAACTACATGGGTTTATCTCATGACAAACAAAAGTCAAACCTGAAACATCATTGAAATTTTTTTTAACCTCACTGAGAATCAGTTCAAATACAAAATAAAGGCTGTAAGATCAGATCAGGGAAAGGAGTTTAACATGATAGAATATTTTGCCAAAAGAGGAGTGCTACACCAACAAAGTTGTGTGTACACACCACAACAAAACTCGGTTGTAGAAAGAAAACACTTACACTTGTTGAACGTAGCAAGGGCTTTACGTTTTCAAGCTAGCCTACCTTTAAAATTTTGGGGAGAGTGTGTTCTAACTGCTGCTTATCTCATAAACAGAACACCATCACCAAATTTGAAAAATCAAAGTCCTTACCAACTTCTTTTTGGGAAAACACCTGACTATTCTCACTTAAGAACATTAGGGTGTTTATGTTATGCATCCAATCTCGATCCTCACAAAAATAAGTTTGATCCTAGATCCCGAAAATGTGTGTTCATTGGATATCCAAATGGAATCAAAGGTTACAAAGTTTTTGACTTGAAAACGAGAGAAACCATAACTAGTCGAGATGTGATCTTTTATGAAGACACATTTCCTTTTCCGCAAAACAGCAACTTGTCTTCTTTACTACCCACACCTGAAATCACTGCTCTAGATGATGTTCCAGTTATACCAAATCCTATCTCAGAAATTTTTGATCAACCTTCACAAACAAATGACAATTCCAATTTTTTACAGGAAACCGCACTTGAAATTGATAACCATAATCATGAGGAATCTCTTACTTCAGAAGTTATTGATTCATCTCCTCACCCAGTTGTTGAACCACCTTGTCTCCAAGAACCCCGTAGATCCACTAGAATCAGAAATAGACCCGAACACCTCAAAGATTTTCATTGCAGGTTGGCAACTTCCTTGGCAACTTCGAGCACTCTTCCTTCTGATGTAACAGCTCCTAAAGGTAACAATTATTCTCTTGCTTCAGTTCTTAATTACTCTAAACTCTCACCTGCACATTTGAAATATACTTTGTCCATCACCCTTGAGCCAGACCCTCACACCTTTAAAGAAGCCCAGAAATTCTTACATTGGAGGAGTGCCATGAATGCTTAAATTTTAGCTCTTGAAGAAAATGAAACGTGGGAATTGACCAGCCTACCTCCAGGGAAGAAACCAGTCGATTGCAAATGGATCTACAAAATCAAATACAAAGCAGATGGTAGTATTGAACGACACAAGGCTAGATTGGAGGCAAATGGCTACACTCAACTAGAAGGAGAAGATTACTTTGAAACCTTCTCCCTTGTTGCCAAAATGCCAACTGTGAGATGTCTTCTGTCTATTGCCGCATGTAAAAATTGGTCTCTCCATCATCTTGATGTTAATAATACTTTCCTCTATGGAGAATTGGATGAGGAAGTATACATGAATCTGCCTCCAGGATATGGTAAAGAATGAGAGAGGCGAGTATGTAAGCTCAAGAGATCTTTTTATGGCTTGAAACAAGCCTCTCGTCAATGGAATAAAAAACTCACATCTGTTATCACCAAGATTGGTTTTATCCAATCCAAAGCAGATTATTCACTCTTTACCAAGAAAACTAATTCCTCTTTTACTGTAATGCTTGTATACGTTGATGATATGGTGATTGCAGGAGACAACGAAGAAGAGATACAGAAACTAAAGCAATATTTGGCGGATCATTTTAAATTAAAGGACCTTGGAAAGTTGAAATATTTCCTAGGCATAGAAGTTGCCCGATCCAAGCAAGGGATTTTCATTTGCCAAAGGAAATACACGCTGGAAATTCTACAGGACTGTGGGCTTCTTGATGCTAAATCTGTCCAATTCCCTATGGAATAGAATTTGAAGTTGAATGGTGATGAAGGACAAGCCTTGGGCGATCCTAGTCAGTATAGAAGGTTAATAGGAAGGCTGCTTTATCTAACAATAACTAGGCCTGATATCTCATTCTCAGTACAGGCCCTAAGTCAATATCTTAATCAACCAAGAGACGTGCATTGGAAGGTAGCATTAAGAGTAGTAAAATACTTGAAAGCATCCCCATCACAAGGATTAATTTATCCAGCAAAAGGTAAACTACATCTGACTGCCTTTTGTGATGCAGATTGGGGCACTTGTCCAGAAACTAGAAGGTCCATTACTGGATTTTGTATCTTCTTTGGAGATGGTTTGATATCATGGAGGTCAAAGAAACAAAGGACTGTGTCTAGATCCTCTGCTGAGGCGGAATATCGATCAATGGCTGCAACGACTTGCGAGTTGATATGGTTTAAAAGTCTATTGAATGACTTTGGCATACCTATTGAGAAACCGATACAATTGTTCTGTGATAATCAGGCAGCTGTCCATATTGCTTCAAACCCAGTTTATCATGAGAGAACAAAACACATAGAAATTGATTGTCACATTGTGAGGGAGAAAATACAGACCGGTTTGATAAAGACATTTCACATCTCAACAAATTTACAAGTTGCGGACTTGATGATGAAGGCAATTGGTTCAAAGAAATTCCACTATCTCTTAGGCAAGATGGGGATTTATTCAATTGCATCTCCATCTTGAGGGAGAGTATTGAGAAAGTGTTTGAATTTTTGATGCTGCAGAAGGCACGGGTCATTGGAAAGAGAGAGGATAGTTGTACTGCCGGTTCAATAGCTGTCATATTTAGTCTATATTTTTTTTATGTAATCCCTGAATTTCAGGATAAAAGGTCTGTTGGAATAGACACATAAAACTACTACCTTGTATATTTAAAGTAATGAGCAAAAAGAAAACGTATCAGATTTTTCTTCCACCAGTTCACAGCTTTCTGGTAACCATTTCTCCTCCTCCTTTTTTGATAAAAATAGAACTTTCGTCATTGAATTTCATGAATAACACATCTCCAACGAAATTTCAAAAACAGAACTTCTGTCATTGGATTCTACGAATAAGAACTCATCTCTATCAAGAACATGATTCTGATCAGATATCAACTAATGTAACATGAATTGTGAAATAAGAGACGAGCACAAGAACGAGCCTAAAAATGGATTCACAAGATTACAATGAATTTAGGAATCAAATATTCGTTAGTTTTTTTGCAAAGAAAACCAGATATTTGATCTTGATCTTAAAATCGTTGATTCACTCACTAATACCAATATGGATCGAAAAGAATTGGAAACTCCAAATTCAATAATTTTATTCAATAAACAACCATCTTACAACAACGAGCTACAAAGTATTTAAATAGTGTACGAAAAAAAAACTATTTTTTAAAGACATATATGCCCCTAATTAGTTAAGATATAAGTAATAAAAATAAATTATAAAAGGGTTGGTCTTTGGCTCCATCGCTATCCAAGTTTAGCGGGAAACAGAAATTATAATATAACTATACAATAAGAAAATGTCACATCCCTGTGGATATATTATCTTGTGTTCATTGATCATTTCAACCAGAGGTTCCTGGAACTTGTCCATGACGGGTGAATGGAGTTATTAATGACGATATCATGTGTTGGTATCTTTTATTCAGAATTAGGGTTCCACTAGAAGGTAATGTAATGGATAAAATAAACACATCGATCAAGAGTTTCGCTGATTCGACGACAAATACTTAAATCAACATCGAAATAAATGGGAAAATACAATATGTACAAGTTTTTAATCACCAAATTTTATACATAGCAAATGGATAAACAACTACAAAACATTTAAAAATCAATGAATCCATGGATCAAGGGAAATTAAGGAAAATAAATCATTTTGATGTGGAAAATACTCTAGTTAAGGCATCTGTTATTTTGGCAGAAAGCTCAGATTGTAGCATTCATCTTGATTCGTGGAATATTATATAGTTAGCACCTTCAATCAAGCTAGACCGAAAATGAGACACATCATATTTTTTTTATTCAAAATATCACCGTCCAATTGTGCAATCCCAACCTGGAGTTTATAAATTCTTTCTTGATATTTATAGAATGTACTTTGTTCTCAATTTCACCTTGTCTTATATTAATAAATTGCAGAACAGAAGAAGTATAATGTGAATTGGTGAATGTTTTCTTGTATTGATACCTTGAAGCAAATACATATATATACAAAAAAGGAGAATCAATCATATGCTAATTACAACCCTAGTATATAACGTGATCCTATATCAAAGGCAGATTTCCTAAAATAGAAAAGGTAACAAATCAATACAAATAATTCTGAGATCATGTAGGATTCGTAATACTCCCCCTCAAGTTGGAGAGTGAATATCATAAAGTCCCAACTTGTTACGTAACATTACAAATTGGTCATTTCCTAAAGCTTTTGTAAACACATCCGCCAATTGTAAGCGTGTGGGTATGTACGAAGGACTAATCATTCCGACTTGTAGTTTCTCTCGAACAATGTGGCAGTCTATCTCAATGTGCTTCGTACGTTCATGGAAAACGGGATTTGCTGCGATGTATAAGGCAGCCTGGTTGTCAAAAAATAAAGGTGTAGGAGCTGGTTGTGCAACCTTTAGATCTTGCAATATGTAATGTAACCATGTCAACTCCAAGCACGTGTTTGCCATGGCTCGGTATTCAGCTTCTGCAGATGATCTAGAAACATTGGCTTGTTTCTTGGATTTCCATGAGATGAGGGAATCTCCAAGAAAAATGCAATATCCTGTAACTGATCTTCTTGTGGCACAGCACCCTCCCCAGTCCGAATCGCAAAATGCTTTGAGAGTTAGACTGTTTGTAGAAGAAAATAGTAAACCTTGACCAGGATTACCCTTGATATATCTGAGATTGCGTAAAGCTGCATCCCAATGTGGTTTTCTGGGTTCATGCATGAATTGACTCAATATGCGAACAGAGTATACTATGTCAGGTCTTGTCACAGTAAGATAAATCAATCTACCAACCAACCTTCTATACTTAGTTGGATCACTTAATAAGATCCCATCTGTAGGAGTAAGTTTCAAATTTTGCTCCATCGGAAACTTGTCTGGTCGTGCACTAAGAAGTCCCGAATCTTGTAAAATGTCTACCGCATATTTCCTTTGAGACATGAAAATTCCCTTTTTTGATCGAGAAAATTCAATACCTAGAAAATATTTTAAGTCACCAAGATCTTTCATGCGAAAGTGTTTGAAGAGAAACTTCTTGAGATGTTCCATTTCTTGAAGATCATTGCCTGTAAGGAGTATATCATCAACATAGATAAGGACTGCAGTAAAAGAAGTACCTCTCTCTTTGGTGAAAAGTGAGTAATCGGCTTTTGACTGCCGATAACCGGCTTTCTGAATGGCAGTGGAAAAGGTAGAAAACCAGTTTCTTGATGCTTGTTTGAGACCATAGAGGGATTTATTAAGCCAACACACAAGATTCTCCCCCTGTCGGCGAAGACCAGGTGGAGGCTCCATGTATACGACTCTTGTAAATCACCATGAAGAAAAGCATTTTGAACATCTAACTGATGAATGAACCAATGACGTGCGGAAGCAATAGCAAGAAGGCAACGAAGTGTAGTTAGCTTGGCAGTGGGAGAGAAGGTCTCATGGTAATCAATACCTTCAACTTGAGTGTATCCCTTAGCAACAAGGCGAGCTTTATGACGCTCAATAGTGCCATCAGATCGATATTTAATTTTGTAGACCTACTTGCAGCCAATGGGTTTATGACCAGCCGGTAGAGGAACCATACTCCAGGTGTGATTCTGCTCTAATGCTGTTAATTCAGCTTTCATCGCATTTTGCCAATTTGGATCAAGGATAGCTTGAGCATAAGAGTGAGGTTCGGCATGACCTGTAATGGTAGCTAGAAAGGTACAATGGGCAGAAGATAAACGAGAATATGAAAGGAAATGAGAAAGAGGATATCGAGTACCTGATGCCGAACTTGGTGTCGAGGTTGAATGGTTGGCTTGAGCAGACAAAATGTAGTCTTTGTGCCATGTCGGAGGTTGCTTTGGACGAGTGGATTGACGTATAGGGGGATTAAGGGAAGCTGGTGAGTCTGTATGTGGCGTAGGGAAAAGTTAGGCATATTGGAAGAATAGGCTGTGTCTGGTAAAGGTTCAGTCAATCGAGATTGTAAATGCTCGGAATCTATCTCTTGAGGGTCATTATTTTCTGGTAAGGGAATATGAGCATGACTGGGTGGTTGATCGGGAGGAGATGGTGAAGGAAGAGGTGAAGTGTCTAGGTTAGAATTGGAAGGGGAAAGCAAGCTGTTCGTGGCATCGTGCGAAAAATACGGTAAAACGAAGTCGGAATCAGGGTGAGAAGAAACCGAAGGAAATGTGGTTTCGCAAAATTTGACATCTCGACTAACGAAAAAATTTTGTGTCTCCAAATCATAAAGTTTGTAACCTTTCTGACCAGTGGGATACCCAACAAAAATGCATTTTTTAGCACGTGGTTCAAATTTATGAATGGGATGAACAACAGTTGCGTAACATAAACAACCAAAAACTTTCAAATGATGGAGTGGTGGTGGACGATTGTGCAATAATTCGAAAGGTGGTTTATTAGATAGCAATGGTGTAGGGAGTCAATTAATAAGATATACAGCTGTCAATATGCATTCACCCCAAAAGGTAAGAGGGAGTCGAGATTGAAAAAATAGAACACGTGCAACAGTTAGAATATGACGATACTTTCGTTCAACCACTCCATTTTGTTGTGGAGTATAGACACAAGTACGCTGATATTCTATGCCATGTGATTGAAAATAATTTTTCATGGATAGAAATTCAGAGCCACTGTCTACCCGGATAGATTTAATGGAAGCATGAAATTGAGTATGAACAAAAGTAAGGAATGATCGTAAAATAGTTTGAGTTTCGGATTTGAAATGCATAAGAAATACCCATGTGCATCTTGTAAAATCATCCACAATAGTGAGAAAGAAACGTGCCCCTGAATGTGTAGGAGTTTTGTGAGGACCCCAAATATCACAATGCAATAAATCAAATGGAGCATGAGTTGATATAAAACTTGAAGGAAATGGTAATCTAGTTTGTTTGGCCATAGGACAAACATTACAATTATTATCAAATGAAACTTTATTATTGGGAGACAATAACGATGATATTAGTTTTAGTCGATATGGGGACGGATGTCCAAGACGCATGTGCCATAGGTTGGAAGGTTGAGAAACGTGATGGGAGGTAGGTGTCCTTTGCAACTGAGACATGTAATAAAGACCACCATGTTGTTTACCCCAGCCAATCATCTTCCCCGTAGCCAAGTCCTGCAAGACACAGAAAGTGGGAAAAATAATGGCACAACAATTTAGGGCAGTGGTGATTTTACTAACAGACATTAAATTTAAATTAAAAGATGGGACACACAAAACTTTGTTTAATGTGATATTAGAGTTAAATGGTATAGTTCCTGTAGAAGTTATTGAAGCTGAAGATCCAGTAGGTAATTTTACAATTGGTGTTGGTGACATGTCTGTATGGGTGAAAAGATTGGAATCTGTAGTAATATGGTCGTTGCCCCGTTATCCAATATCCAAGGCTTAGTGAAAACAGAATTAATAGCACTGGAAGAAGAAAACAGACCTGCAGTATGTGCAAATGCGTTGTCATTACCTGTGGTGTGATTTGGTGTCATCTGAGACAAGACATGAGCAAGTTGTTGCAATTGATCAGCATTAAATCCATGTAGAGATTGTGAAGAATCTGTTACATTGGCGGCATGAGAGGAATGAGATCCATGTTGTTGAGATTGATTGTTTCGATTCCCTGGAGTTGCTGAGGTGTTGGAATTCCAAGTGCCATTTTTGAATTTGCACCTATCTTCACTGTGACCTCTCTTATTGCAAAATTTGCAATAAAATTTCAAAGTGCGACAGTTGTCAATAGTATGGCCATCTCTATTGCAATGATCGCAATGCTTGTCTTTAGGCTTGCTTGAATAATTGCTCTGGCGGCTTTGAGTTGCTGCTGCAATGGAAAAGTTCTCTATACTCTCGGATGTCATTTGTCGTTGTGTTTCTTCTTGAATAACAAGGGAGTGTACTTGACGCACATTGGGCAGCTTTAACATCATGAGGATGTTGCTACGAACATTGTTGTAGTTGTCGTTGAGACCCATGAGAAATTGCATCATTCGATCTTCTTCTCTTTGCTCAATATGTGCTTTAAATTGATCACAATGAGGGATGGGTCGATATGAATCTAGCTCATCCCATAGCCCTTTAAGCTTTGTGTAATATGAGGATACAGACATATTACCTTGTGAAAGTGATGCTAAGGATTTCTGAAGCTGATAGATAGTTGGTGCATTCTTTTCTGAAAATTGATCTTTGAAATCTTCCCATACTTAATAGGCTGTCTTAGCATGAATGACCCCTTGGGCTAAATCTGATTCTACTGAATGAGTGAGGCATGATAAAATCATTCTATTGCACTGATTCCAGAGAGTAAATTCAGCTGGCTGCTCTGTTTCTGAGGGAGGTTTGATGGAACCATTGATGAAACCTATTTTGTTCTTGGCTGTCAGAGCATGGATCATGGATTTACTCCATGATTGATAGTTGGTTCCATTCAATTTTGTTGGGACGAGCATGAGGCCAGGATGATCTGAATGATGAACAAAGAGTGGATTGGACGGGTCCATGCTTGAATTGTTGTTGCTGGTGTTTGAGTGTTTGGAATGGGACTGATCTTCTTTGGACATTGAAATTGTTGCTGGAGTTTTGAGTGTTTGGAATTGAATTTGTGAAGAAAAAAAAATCAGAGAAAAAGTGGCTCTGATACCATAACAAATTGCAGAACAGAAGAAGTATAATGTGAATTGGTGAATGTTTTCTTGTATTGATACCTTGAAGCAAATACATATATATACAAAAAAGGAGAATCAATCATATGCTAATTACAACCCTAGTATATAACGTGATCCTATATCAAAGGCAGATTTCCTAAAATAGAAAAGGTAACAAATCAATACAAATAATTCTGAGATCATGATTCGTAATATATATTTCGAGACCATCAAATATTCAGAAACAACCAAGTTCCAATAAAATCATAACCCCCTATTTAAAAAAATAAATAAAAATAGTAACTAGAGTTTTTTTCTTTAAAAAACTTCTGTCGTTAATGAAACTATTAATTAGAATAAACCCCTGCTAGACATCAAATAATAAAAAAACTAAGAATTGAACAATAAAAATCAAACTATAATTGTTGTAAACAAAGCCGATACCGGAATAGATCCGATACCACTTTGTTATGAAACTCAAACACTGGATTGAGATGTTGCAGTTATATGGCACAATAATAAAATATTTGATCAAGAACAAAAGAATAAAAGAAGACAAGAATATGGCAAAGAAATTAAGAGATTTTATTGACTCAATAATAATGGAGAAGATAGAAAATTACAATGGATCATATAATTCTAATAATCCATTTTCTCGCGTTACAAAATTGTATGGAATAACCTAATATTTATAGGGAACATGTAGGGGACGTCAAATCCCTCCTAGTAGAGTTGTTGATAAAGTAAGATGTCAAAAAATCAGTACAAAACGAAATAGAAGAGAAAAAACCAAAAAATGGAACAGATGCAGTGACGCCTGGCGCTACACCCCCCATAAATTTTCAAAATGCCTCCAATTATGTTCTCCATTCCAAACTCTTCTTCAAGTCCAATATCAATTTTCAACTTTCAATGGGCATCCAAAATAGAACATCAATTTGATATAAAACTCCAATAGCATTCCAAATTTGAATTCTTCATGATGTGCACTTCAATAAGAATTCTTCAATACTTCAACAAAGAAATTCGGGTCATACCCAAATTCTAACAATAATATTAAGTACCAATTTATTTTGGATAAAAATAATTTTTTTTGTTGATTTAGATGGTTGATGAAATGAATATATAATTGGAAAATTGACAAAAGTTGTGGGTCCATATAGCGTGTGGTTAAAAACGAGTTTCGAAAAAAATAAGGGGCCGTTCTCTTTGTGTTTCAGTTTTATGTTTTGAGTTTTGAATTCATTTTGGGTTTTGTTTTTAAGTGTTCATTTTAAGATTATTGAAAACGTGTTCTTTTTGTCATTTTGTAAAAGTATTTCTCAAAACATTTTCCAAAAGGTGTTTACATTGTTTTCATTATTTTCCATTCTCACGAACCGACCACCACCGACCATAAAATGAAGCCAAACTCTGGTGAGCTTCGGCTACTGAAGCCGTCGGACATTACCACCGGTCGACAACCCTCACTTCAAGCTTCACATACCACTAAACTGAACCCACTTCCAATAACAACAGAGGCCGAAATTCGTGTTCAAAGTTCGCTGCCTTCTCAACTGAAAATTGCCGAAAATCAAGATTCCGGCCACCCCCATGGTCGAAACACACCTCCAGACAACTCCCCAACACCAGATGACCACAACCATGCCACCAATTCACAGCAAACAACAACAGAAAACTTCATTTGTAATCTGGAAAAATCACGGAGGATTCGAAAATTGGAGCTGTTTCTGAATTAATTGTTGCAATTGACATGTAACCCATGGTTCTGTGTACCTGCTAAAGACTCGATTGTGACCAATTTTATGATTCAACGTTGTGGGGATGAGGAATTGAAGCAGACAGATCTGGAAAAATGTTAGTCTGTGTGGCAGGGGTTGTATTTTTTTAGGATGTCGATTGTATTTCTAGGATGCCGATTTTGGCTATGGTGGTGGGGGTTTCTGGTGGTGCTTTTGGTTGTGGTAGTGCTGTGGTGGTTGGAGATTTCTGGTGGAAATTTTGGCTGCTCCATTGTTTTGGATGAAGAATGAATACTGCACGAAACTGTTTCCCGTGTTTTGGGTTTTTGGGTGGGTTTGGCTTGAAAACAGCCAAAACGATGTTTTCATCGTTTTGGTGTTTTGTGTACAAATGTTTTTTTCGTTTTCAAAAACGTGTTTTCGAAAATAGGAAAGAGAACACGTTTTCACTGTTTTGGAAAATATAAAACAGAAAACGATCCGAAAACGCCAAAGAGAACAGCACCTAAGTTTTCAAAAATTGGGAACCAACATGGCTAAATTAAGCTCTTTTTAGGTTTAGCTAAAAATCAATTTTTTAATAAATTTTAATAAAAGTTGATGAAATGTATTATTAAAAATTAATAAAAGTTGTGAAATCTTTACAGAAAACGGGCTCGCCATAACAATCTCCACTGGGAACACTGTCCACACAGTTAGGATTGTGACTAACTCCACTGTCATGACGGCCTCGCCTAGCCACAACACACACTACTGTCACCACCTTGTGTCTCTCGCCCATTGCGATAAAGGTCACCCACTCTAGCCACCTGTTGCTCCAAAGTCTCTAAATTGTTGATGAATTTGTATAAGTTCATCCTGATAGTCCCCATTAATCTTATAACGCCATGCTCTCTAGCATGTCCTCAGCAATCCATCATCAAGAATGTAGACCGTTCTCTGATAACTATTGGAGGTTTTGTAAATTGTAAGAGGTCATTTTAGTCATTTTCATTTCTTTCATTTTCTATATATATTGTATAGCTTCAGTTCGTTTAATTCAATTTTGGGATCAACAGAATTTCCCTCCATTTTTTGCCTTCTTCTCCATTTCTCTCTTTCTTTAATTTTTCACATGGTATTAGAGCAGTGAAGCTTTGCTGCGATGGCATCACAAGGATCTTCAATTGGAGATTTGATCGGAAAGGAAGCTAATTTAGTTACCAGTCGACTGATAACGGATCCAAGCAGTCCCTATTATCTTCATTATGGTGATAACACTGGTATGCAACTCATATCAATGATCCTTACAGAGTACAATTATGCGACATGGAGTCGAGCTATTGTTATGGCTCTCAATGTGAAGAATAAAGAAGGATTCATTGATGGAACTATAACTGAACCGAGCGCTGATGATCTGATGTGTAGCGCCTGGAAGAGATGCAATCTTGTAGTCTCATCGTGGATCATTAATTCCATTCCCAATGAGCTCTATCCAAGTGTAATGCACAAGGATTCAGCTAGAGAGATATGGATTGAATTGAAGGATCGTTATAGTCAAGGTAATGGTCCTAGGATTTATGATTTGAAGAAGCAGATTTCACAGGAAAATAGTTCAATTAATTCCTACTTCAATCGATTCAAATGATTGTTGGAGAAGCTTGATAACTATAGACCGAATATCAGTGGATCTGATTACAAGCAGGAAGATCAAGTTATGCAATTCCTAATGGGGCTAGATGAACATTATTCTGCAGTTAGAAGTCAGATCCTATTAATGGATCATCTTCCTCCACTTAACAAGGTTTTTGAGCTTATTTTGCAAGATGAAAGACAAAAGGAAGTTGTTACTAAAAGGTAACAAAGCTTTGAGGCACCTGTATTTGCTAATAATGTTGTACAATGATCTAATAGAACTCAGAAAAATGTTAGATTCATTCAGAATCAGAGAAATGAGAGGCCTATTTGTAGTTATTGTGCTACAAGTTTGTTGGATATCCCCCTGGACATCATTTTGCTAAATGCAAAACTGTTGTTGCTAATGTTGTTGGACAGTCTTCTGAAGGTAATCAGCCTGGTATTATGGAATCCCTCTCGAACCTCACTATTACTCCAGATTAGTGTAAGCAAGTTCTGGCAATGTTGATGCCTCAACTAAAGGGGCAAATGTCTGATGCTACTCAAACACAGACACAATCACAGCCTCAGGACACATTATCCACTGGTTATTCTGTGCCGATACCTTTGCCTTTTCAGGTAATCACTCTCATTCTAATACTAAACTAGGCGCAGCAAAATGGATTATGGATACTGGTGCTTTAGAGCATATGGTATGTTCTATTTAGCATCTAACCACGATATCTCATAAAGTTAAAGCAAATGTTAAGTTGCCTAATGAAGACATTGTTGAAGCTACACATATTGGAATAGTCAAATTGTCTGATACATTGGTTTTAACAGAAGTGTTGGTAGTGCCTTGCTTCAAATTCAATTTGATTTCAGCTAGCAGATTGACTCTTAAGCATAATTTCTTCCTGATATTTTTGCATCAATATTGTTTTGTCCAGGATCTTTTAACATGGAGGACGATTTAAGTGGGCAAACTTGAAGATGGACCGTATGCTTTCCAAAATCCTGCTCAGTAACTTCATGACAAACCTCATTCAAATGCCTTCATTTTAATTTTCAGTCCACCGCTATTTTTGATAATAACATTTTTGCATTTCCTAATTCTAATTGCAAGTATGATCTCAGTCTATTATGTAATAAAGCGAAACATTCTGCTTGTAATTCCATAAGCAATTTCAATGTAAAGACTGATATAGACCTATGGCATTGTCGCATGGGACATTTCCCTATTTCCAAACTATCTGTTTTACATTATTTGGTTCCTACCATTACATTCAATAAACAATTACATTGCTCTGTATTATTGAAAACGTGTATGATTAAAGATGAGTTTGAAGAATGAGGCTGCTACTGTATTTAAAAAAGTAATGATCACAGCCTTGATTGAGATTAGATTAGAGGCAATATCCGAAAAATCATGCTACATGTACAATACTGGTTGACAACATGTTATTTGGCATCATCATATCTATCCATTTTAAAAAATTATTTTCCACATCACATACTAGGATTTTAACAACACGTGATTGTCAACCATTGTTGTCAAAGAATATTGTATACTTAGATTAATTCATATCCGAAACGAGAGTCTTGATTGTGTAGGTGTTGTTAAACAATCCAAAAAAATAAAGAAAAAGAAAAGGAAGCTAGGGTTTCATTGATTCTGCATAATGCAATTGAATAAGAAAAGATAATTTAACCTAAATTTAAAGAGACTATATAAAGGCTAAACAAAGGAAACTGAAAAGACTATTCCACCCTTAATAAATAATAAAACAAAATAACCATATATTTCTTAACATCTCCCCTCAAACTCATGATGCAACAGCTACAGGTATCGAGAGTTTGCCAACTAGAAAATGAAAACGAGAAATAGAATGCGACTTGGTAAAGAAACCTGCAAGCTGCAAAGAAAAAGAAACAAAGGGCAAAGTAATTGTGTCATGCTTGAGACGATGATGAGTAATGTGACATTCGATCTCAATGTGCTTAATTCGTTCATGAAAAATCGAGTCGTGACATAGGAGTGGGATGAGAAAGAAAAACTCTCATATCTGCAAGTAACCAACGTAACCTAACAATCTCTATGGTAGTGGATGTCATAGCATGATATTCTGCTTCGGTTGAAAATTGAGAAAAAATAGATTGCTTCTTGCTCTTCCAAGAAATAAGAGAATCACCCAAAAAGATACAGAAGCCAGTAACAGACTTGCGATCTGTGGGATCACTGTCATGATCAGCATCAGAGTATACATGCAGCTCCAAGGAAGATGTGGATGGAAGTAAAAGACTCTGAAAGACTGTACCTCGAAGATACAGCAAAATACGAAGAACAGTTGCCCAATGAACTATAGTAGGAGAAGCAACAAACTGACTAATAACATGAACAGCATATGCAATATCTGGACGAGTAATAGTGAGATGTACCTGTTAGTCCAAGAATAACTAACCAAGAAGGTGGTGAATTGGTTTTTAAAACTTTTTTGAAGAATTAATCTAAATTCAAGTGAGTAAAGACTAAATTGATTAATTCAATTAGTAAGCACAAATATAAAAGCGATAAGTAAAAGGGAGAGATGATACAAACGATATATTTGTGGAGGTTCGATCCAAAGTAATGATCTACGTCCCCCATTACCAAGCTCTCCGATACGAGCAAGGCCTTTTCACTATGTTGATTGACTTATGGTGCAACTCAACCCTTTACATCTCTTTCGGTGACTTACAAACAAGGAGCACCGATCCTTATACAATGTTGAGCTTTACATTACTTCAACACGACCCACACTATTGAGCTTTACGGGACCTCAATATGACCCACACGGTGACTTACAACAAGGAGCACCGATCCTTCTACAATGTTGATCTTTAAAGGACTTCAACACGACCCACACTTTATCAAAGTAATTTTACAATGAAATTTCTCTCTTGATAAATAATAAAAACAAATTAATTATTAAGAGAAGCTAACACTTCAATGAATAGTAATAAATAATAGCTCAAGTGTTAGATGAAAAACTTTGATAAATATGATGATTTTACAAGTTTAGTTCAATCAATCAAAATTTCAATATGAAGAAAAAAATAAAAGTTTATGCAATGTAAGTGTAAAAATTTTCTTCAAAAATATATCTCTTTCAAAATTGATATAGATAAATTAAGTACAAAGAGAAATGAAAAACTTTAATAAGAGAAATGATTCAAAAAGTTTGATCTAATAATCAAAGTTTTTGCTGTGAAAAAATAAATGAATGTAAAAATGTAAGCTCAAAGGAATATCAATTGAATGCTCTCAAAGTTCTTCTAATAAATGAGATGTGAGTTGGTATTTATAGAAATGAAAAACGCCAAACTTTCTGTCAAACTGGATGACCGGTCCGGTCGATCGCCAATTTTCGGATGACCAATATAACCGTTTGTACAGTCAGAACGGTCAAATTTTGGACCATTGGAGATTTCCGGTCGACCGCCATTTCAGTCGACCGTCCGGCTGGTCGGTAAACCGTCGACGTTGACTTTAAGTATCACTTTGAAAGATCAATCTTACTTTGATCAAAAATATTTTATGCAAATGATATGAAAATAACTCTTCGTGCACAAAATGATTTTTGAGCTATTATCATTCATTACTAAAGATCAAAGCGTTATACCTTTACGCATGATCTTGAAAGCATAGTTTTTTTATCTTACTTCGAAGTTTCTTTTATGTTTGACTCTTAAACTCTTGATCTTGTTCTTCTTCATGAGCCCGATTTGATAGTCTTGATTTTGATCATTTAGGCTCTCATCTCGAATGATTTGACTTGAATGCTTAACTTTCAATTTGATCTTTATTTCGAGTCTGATTTATGATGTGTTGATTTTGGCAATGTTTGATTGATTTTAACATTGAACTATCATCACTCAAAATCAATTATTAGAAATAATATTAATCTTTTTTGTTATGATCAAAACATTAAGGATGAAATCAACCATAGGTCAACAATTTCCTCATTTTTGATTATGACAAACAAGATGATTTGCAAGGTAAGATTGAACAATTGATATCATATTGATAAAGGAATATACATTATAAATTTATCATATAATTCATGTTCTCCCTATTTTTTACAAATCAATAATCATATATTCAAAACATGTTATATCAAAGCATGTATAATCATCTCACTTCATTTCCCCATTTTGGCATAAGCAAAAAGGTATAGCATTTAAGATCAAGAGACGACCATAAGAAACAATAAAAGATTCCCCCTTTTCAATGATTTTCAAATTTATCTTACTCAATTTCCCCCTTTATTATAAGCAAAATGATAGCTTATATAAGAGGAAGATTATTGTATATAATATCAAAGCTTTAAATCAACCATAAAAAATAGTAATATATTCTCCCTCAATTAAGCACAAGATACAAGTTTGAATAAGAGGATAATCATTACATTTATAGTAAAATAATAATCAAAGCATGAGTGATGAAATGACAAAAGCATAATCATTTGAGTAAAATTTGTATAAGTTCCAACCAATTATGCACATAACATCATACGAGAACATTTAGTATGATTTCAATTTAGCCACATTCATCAATAATTTCTAAACCTCTTTGAATATATGAAAATTTATCAAGTGTTAGAGGTTTAGTGAGAATATCGGTCAATTGATTTTCCTTATTCACAAATTTTAATTCAATATCCCACTTTTGGGTGCTTTTAGAATACCATAGACGTAATGTCTTAATGCCATTAAGATATCTAAAATTCGTTATATGGTACTAAAGTGTGATTCTTGAGTTGTGTTGAAATATAGCACATAATCACACACTAAACATAATATCGAGTTTACTTGCGATTAAGTAAAGAAGAGATCCGATCATACCTCGATATTTTGCTATATTTATGGAAGTACCTTGATCGTCTTTTTTTTATTGATGAGCATATTGGAGCGTTCATTGATTTCAACTCTTCCATTTCAAACTTATTGAGCATGTTCATGATGTGCTTTGTTTGACTTCATTGGTTAGGAAGAGATTGGCCACTTTATACTTCAGATGATTCTTCTTCATCTAGTTGCAAATTTTGCTTCTTCCTCATGTTGATCTTCAACATCTTTAGGATCTTCCTTGTTTTGATTTTGAATTTTATTTGGTCAAAAGAAATCTCGAAACCTATATTATTATCAATACCTTTCTCTTGATCAAGAGGATTAATTTTATCAAAAGTAACATGCATAGATTCTTCAACGACTAGAGTTATTTTGTTAAAGACTCTATAAGTTTTGCGAGTTGATGGGTGACCTAGAAAGATTCCAATATCGAATTTCGAATCAAATTTTCCAAATAAAGCATTTACAACCAACAACTTTGAAATAGCCGATATTTGAAATTCTACTTTTCCAAATCTCATAGGGGTTTTGTGTTTTCTTTCGACTAATTGAAACTCTACAAACAAAATAGCAAGTAGTGTTAACGGCTTTGGCCCAAAAGTATTTTTGGTAAACTATTTTAATTAGTATAGTCCGAGCCATTCTTTTGCAATGGGCGATTCTTCTTTTTATTACACCATTTTGTTGAGGAGTTCTAGGAGCCAGGAAATTATGTTTACAACCATAAGTTTTGCACAAATCATTAAAAGCAATATTATTAAATTCTCCACCATGATCACTCCTAATGGTAGTAGTAGTGTATCCATTTTATTGTGAACCTTTTTACATGAATATTCAAAAGCATTCAATATTTCATTTTTAGGTTCAAAAATAGGACTCAAATAAATCTATAAAAGTCATCAATAATGACGAAAGCATAATGTTTACCATTTAAGCTTTGATACTAGATGATCCAAAAATATTCATGTGGAGAAGTCAAAAAGATTTTGTAGTTGAAGAGTATTACTTTAATTTGAAAGAACTCTTTACTTGTTTTCCATGCATCACAAATTTTGTCTTTCTCAAATTTCAAATTTGACAAACCTTTAACAAAATAATTTTTGGAAATTTTGAAAGTAGGTCCATGCGAACATGACCTAATCTTCTATCTCATAACCAAGTGTCATATTTTAAACTCGATAAACATTTTTCTCCGCATTCAAACTTAGTGTTAATGACATAAACATTATTACTTCAGCTTCCTATAAACATCATCCCTTTTGATGTAGTATTCTCAATAATGCACTTGGAAGAATCAAATTTGATATGATAACATTCATCATACAATTGATTAAAACTATGTAGGCTACGTCTAAGGTTATCTACTAAGAAGACATTTTCAATAAAGGGAGATGAATGATTACCAATAATTTCAATGTCAAGGATTTTTCTTTTTGCATTATCTCCAAAAGTATCATGACCGTCATCCTTTATTTTGAAACTTGACAATAAAGCTTGATTCCGGTCATGTGCTTTGAGCATCCACTATTCAAGGTCCATTTGCTCTCTATTTTCATTGGTAGCTACAAAAATAATTCAATTTTTGGTCTTGGTACCCATACATCCTTGGGTCCTTGATAGTTAGTGTTAGTGGATTTTTGAATCCACTTATAGTTGTCTTCAAACTGTAATTTCTTTTTGATAGAACAATAAAAAGCTACATGTCCATTTTTATTGCAAAAATTATATATGACATTTGAAATAGGAGAAGTGGAAGCTTTGACAAAGAAATTTCTAAGAGACTTTTGTTTCAAAAATGGTTTATATACAATTCCTCCTTTATCAAAAACACATTTTTGCTTACCAAACATTAAATCAAATTTTTTCTTCCCTTGAGTAAATTTGAGAATAATTTGAGTCAAATCTAAAATTCTTTCTTGTAAAGAAGAATTCTCCTGATTAAAGAATCATAATCGACTTTTGGTTTTTCAAAATCATTTTTAATTTTTAAAAGTTCCTTAACCTCAATTTCCAATAAAGAATTTTTATTTTTGATGATAGAATGATTTAAAGCAAGTTTTTCAAATTTTTCAAGAATTTCATTATGAGATATGAACAATTTTCATTCGAATTTACCTCATTATCAATAGCCATGAAGCACATGTTGGCAATTTCCTCTTGACTTCCATCTTCTTCATGATCATCATCACTCTCATCCCATGTTGATTGAAGGGTTTTCTTTTCGATGAATATATTCTTCTTTTAGCCATTTTCTTCTTTCTTTTGGAATCGATGATTTTTGCAAAAAAAATTTCAATTTCTTAACAAGAAGAACTAGATCATCAAGTTCTTCATCATTCAAATTTTCGCTTGAAGTGCTTTCATCAACTACTGATTTAAAAGCAATTTGGCGTATTTCCTCTTCTTTACTTTTCATTGTTTTCTCCTTTGTCTCGGTGCGATTTAGCTCATATGTTATAAATGTTCCATAGAGCTCTTCCGATGGATATGTGTTGATATCTTTGGTGTTTTCTATCAACATTCTCAATGAGCTCTATTCTTTCGAGAGTGATCTAAGCATTTTACTTACAAGCTCACCATTAGTAAATTTACGATCAAAGCCTTTGAGGCCATTAACAATATCGGTGAAGCGAGTAATCATGTCGACAATATGTTCATTATCTTTCATGAAGAAATTTTCAAAATTTTTAATTAAAAGATTTATCTTAGTTTCTTTCACTTTGTTAGTTCCAATATGAGTAATTTCTAGAGCATACCATATCATAAGCGGAATCACATGTACTAATACGATTAAATTCATTTCTATCTAAAGCACAATATAATAGATTTTTGGCTCTAGCATTTAAAGACAATTTTCCTTTTATCCTCTTCATTATATTTCTCTCTACGTTTAGAAATTATTTGATCATATTTACCATCCTCTTTAATAACCTTTTTAGGCACATAAGGACCAAATTCAATAACTTCCCAAATATTATAATCTATTGATTGAATAAATATCGTCATCGTAATCTTCCAATAGTTATAATGAGTACCATCAAATAAATGAGGACGATTTGTAGAACGCCCCTCAAGATTTTGAAAAATGTGGTTAGCCATTACTCAAAATTGTGAAATCTTTAAAATTGAGCACCTTGCTGTGATACCAATTGATAGCCCAAAGAATAACTAACCAAGAGAGTGAGGGTGAATTTGTTTTTAAATCTTTTTCGAAAAATTAATCTAAATTCAAGCAAATAAAGACTAAATAGATTAATTCAATTAGTAAGAACCAATATAAAAGCGATAAGTAAAAGGGAGAGAGGATGCAAACGATATATTTGTGGAGGTTCGATCCAAAGTAATGATCTACGTCCCCGTTACCAAGCTCTCCAGCACGAGCAAGGCATTTTCACTATATTGATTGACTTATGGTGCAACTCAACCCTTTACAACGCTTTCGGTGACTTAAAAACAAGGAGCACCGATCCTTATACAATGTTGAGCTTTACAGGACCTTAACACGACCCACACTATTGAGCTTTATGGGACCTCAATATGACTCACACGGTGACTTACAACAAGGAGCACCGATTCTTATACAATGTTGATCTTTAAGGGATTTCAACACGACCCACACTTTATCAAAGTGATTTTACAATGAAATTCCTCTCTTGATAAATAATACAAACAAATTAATTACTAAGAAAGGCTAACACTTCAATGAATAGTAATAAATGATAGCTCAAGTGTTAGATGAAAAACTTTGATAAATATGATGATTTTACAAGTTTAGTTCAATCAATCAATGTTTCAATATGAAAAAGAAGAATAAAAGTTTAAGCAATGTAAGTGTAAAAATCTTCTTCAAAAATATATCTTTTTCAAAATTAATATAGATAAATTAAGCACAAAGAGAAATGAAAAACTTTGATAAGAGAAATGATTCAAGAAGTTTGATCTAATAATCAAAGTTTTTGCTATGAAGAAATAAATGAATGTAAAAATGTAAGCTCAAATGAATATCAATTGAATGCTCTCAAAGTTCTTCTAATAAATGAGAAGTGAGTTGGTATTTATAGAAGTGAAAAATGTCAAACTTTCTGTCAAACCGGATGACCGGTCCGGTAAACTGCCAATTTTTAGATGACCAATATAACTGTTTGTACGGTCAAAACGGTCAAATTTTGGACCGTTTGAGACGTCCGGTCGACCGTCGACGTTGACTTTTTTTTTTTTTTTTAGAAATATGATTTAAGTTCAAGTATCACTTTGAAAGATCAATCTTACTTTGATCAAAAATATTTTATGCAAATGATATAAAAATAACTCTTCGTGAACAAAATAATTTTTGAACTATTGTCATTCATTACTAAAGATCAAAACGTTACACATTTACGTATGATCTTGAAATCATAGTTTTTGATCTTACTTCGAAATTTCTTTCATGTTTGACTCTTAAACTCTTGATCTTGTTCTTCTTCATGAGCCCGATTTGATAGTCTTGATTTTGATCATTTAAACTCTCATCTCGAATGATTTGACTTGAATGCTTAACTTTCACTTTGATCTTCGTTTTGAGTCCGATTTATGATGTGTTGATTTTTACAATGCTTGATTGATTTTAACATTGAACTATC
The DNA here is from genome assembly GCA_035079005.1 of Fraxinus americana. Taxonomy (NCBI): domain Eukaryota; kingdom Viridiplantae; phylum Streptophyta; class Magnoliopsida; order Lamiales; family Oleaceae; genus Fraxinus; species Fraxinus americana. Next base: position 4,535,088 of record CM068720.1, on the reverse strand, counting down.
ATCACTCAAAATCAATTGTTAGAAATAATATTAATCTTGTTTGTTATGATCAAAACATTAAGGATGAAATCAACCATAAGTCAACAATACCAAGCTCCCAACAATAGTACGGTATAAAGTAGGATCGGATAAAGGTAAACCATCAGAAAAAGAATACTTTGCGTTAACCTCAATGAGAGTATCAACAGTCTTATTATCAGTAAGTTAAGACCGCTCAAGAATATCTGCAACATATTTCAATTGAGAAAGAAGATAACCTCTGGGTGAACAGACTACCTCAATACCCAAAAAATATCGTAGAGAACTCAAATCATTCATTTCAAATTATCTAGCTAACTCTGTCTTCAAAACTGAAATATCATCAATATCATCACCAGTAATAATCATGTCATCAACATATAAAGATAGAATGATATGACATGCATCAGTGCACTTAACAAAAATAGCAGAATCATGACTACTAGAAGCAAATCCAAGAGAAGATATCACAATAGAAAATTTCTCAAACCAAGCACGGGGTGCTTGTTTGAGACCATATAACGCTTTCTTGAGCTTGCAAACATACCCAAAATCATGTGGAACACCAGGAGGGGATGCCATATAAACTTCTTCGTAAAGATCTCCATTCAAGAAGGCATTTTTAACATCAAGTTGAGAGATACTCCACTGACGAACCGAAGCTATTGCAATAAGAGTACGAATAGTAGTCATTTTTGCAACATGAGCAAATGTCTCCTCATAATCCATACAATACTGTTAAGAGTACCCTTTTGCAACCAACCTAGCTTTGTATCGCTCAATTGATCCATCAGAATTAGTCTTGATCTTATACTCCCAACGACAACCAACAACCCTCTTACCAGGAGGTAGAGAAACCAAATTCCAAGTACCAGTCTTATGCAAAGCAAAAAGTTCCTCATCCATAGCTTGCTGCCAAAGAGGATTAAGAATTGCCTCTTTATAGGAAGATGGCTCAGAGAGACAATGAATAGAAGCTAAAAATGAAGTAAAAGATAAAGAATAACAAGAATAAGCAAAATTTGGTAACTCTGTAGACTTACGAATGCGTGTGGATTGACGTAGAGGTAGATCCACAGTCTCAGACGGAGCTTGAGGGACCATAGGAGATGAGGGAGCTTCAGGTGTACCGGAGAGTAAAGTGTCAGTATATGCAGAATGATCAGTACGAATTGGTTGTAAAGATAACATAGTAAGAACATGATAAATGGTATTTGAAGTGCTAGGAACCTGAGATGACAAACTATCAGAATCGTCATAAAAAGGATCTATTCGAATAAGATCAGATCTGGTCAAATTATGAGTAGTGGATGGAATAGAAAAGAAAGGTATATGCTCGAGAAAAACAACATGACGAGACACATAAAGTTTCTGAGTTATTGGATCAAAACAACAATACCCCTTTTTACCTTCACCATAACCAAGAAAGACACAAATAGCAAATTGAGATGACAACTTGCTGCATTCTACATGAGGACGAAGAACGAAACAAGTACAACCAAAAAATCTAAAGAAAGAATAATCAGGGGCATACCTATACAAACTTTCGAAATGAGAAAAACCTGAAATATGAGAAGATATAATTGTATTAATCAAACCTACAGCAGTAAGAACTGCTTCACCCCAAAACACACTAGGAACAGAAGCAGACAACAAGAGAGAGAGAGCAGTTTCAACAATGTGCCTATGTTTTCTTTCAGTAACACCATTTTGGTCAAGAGTATCTGTACAAGAAGTTTGGTGAATAGTTCCATCTAAGGCAAGCAGCTCACAAAATTTATTAGAAGTGTATTCCCCACCTAAATCACACCTAAAACATTTGATAACGGCATAATGTTGAGTTTTGACAAGAGTACGAAAGGCTGTGTATATCTCAAAGAATTCAGAACGATGTTTCATTAAATAAACCTAACAATAACGAGTATGATCATCAATATAAGAAACATAATATCGAGACCCTCCTTTTGTGGTAACAGAAGAAGGTCCCCATACATCAGAATGAATCAAATCAAATGGAGATGAAGAAACAGAAATACCTGAAAATTTTGCCAGTTTACAACCACTGCAATCTGAAATATCACAAGGTTGCAAATTTCCTAATGCCCATGTCAAAGCCAAAAATCTCAAACGAGAAGACGAAACATGACTTAGGCGAGAATGTCATAAATAAAAACTAGAAGAAGAAGGACTCAAACGAAAAGAAGACAAATCAACACTAGTAGCAACAGCAGCAACTGGCACTTTTAATTCATCCAAAATATATAGTCCCCCCTTCCTATGGCCTGTCCCAATCAGCTTCTGAGACTGCAGATCCTGCACATAACAAAAAGAAGAGGAAAATGTGACTAAATTACCAGAATCACATAACTGACCAACAGAAGTAAGATTTAATGTGAGTTTCGAAATATGATAAACATTAGGGAAAGACAAGTGAGGTGTGACAATAGAACCAACACCCGCTAAAGGCATAGGAGTGTCATCAACAGTCATGACAGGAATAGAAGACGAAGAAGACACGGAAGCAAAAGATAAAGAATCTGGAGACATATGATGTGAAGCGCCAGAATCCAAGACCCACACGGAATGTAACATACCTGAAGAACTGTGAGGCAACTGACCTACAGAGGAAGAAGCAGACAAAACTTGTAGCTGTAAGGAGAGAAACTTCTGAGATTGCTCAGCCATAGTACTATGATCAGTGAAAGGACCTGATGAAACTACCGTTGTAGTATTGGACTGTGGTGGTCTATCACCCTGAGGTGGTCTACGAGCATTCTATTGTGACTGATTGCTAGGCTTCCAAGCTTGAGATTGCTGTACATTTCGATTCTGTTGTCTCAACTTAGGACACTGAGCCTTCCAATGACCTTTCTGCTTACAGAAACTGCACTCGTCGATGGCAGCCCTTGCGTGAAACATATTTTGATTATTAGAGAGTGGCTTAGAAGGCACTGCTAACACAGAAGGATTAAAAGTAGAAAGAATTCCCTGTTCAGAATAAGACTGATGACGTATTTCTTCAACCAATAACTCACTGACAATTGAGCCAACAGAAGGAAGTGGAGAAAGATGCAAAATTGAACCTCTAAGTCCTTCAAAATCACTGCGAAGTGCCGTTAGAAACTGTACCAACCGTTGCTGCTCTCTATGAGCAATATAAGCACTACACGCCTTTAATTCTACTGATTATGTAAGAGTCAATTGATCCCAAAGATCTGTTATAGCAGAATAAAACTCCTGAACACTCATATTCTTTTGTTGAAGAGCTCGTATGTCATTCTCCAATTGATACTGTTTTGCAAAATTTGACTGAGTGAATAACCTTTGCAGATGATCCCAAACCTCCTTTGCTGTCTCATAATTTGCCAACTCTCTACATATGGAATACTCAACAGAATTGTTAATCCAAGTAATAATTTTTGCATTGTTTGCTTCTCAGGTATCTATCAAAGCAGCATAACCCTCATTAGTATCCTTAGGTTTCACATAAGTTCCACTAATATATCTCCACATCTTTTTACCCTTAAGAAAATTTCTCATCACATAACCCCAATACGAATAATTCTTTCCATCCAACCTCACTCACAGATTGAAGCGAATCGTCTCTTTCAGTAGTCATAATAAAAAAAAATAAGGAAATTCAAATCGCAAAAGAAAGGAAAACGAAATACCAGATTGCAGAAGTTGAATGAAAACCCTAACGAAATACCATATTGCAGAAACTGAATGAAAACCCTCTCGAAATCGTCTCGTTTCAAAAAAATAATAATAATAATAATAACCATATATTTCTTAACAGGTGTCAGAATTCACCCAAGTTATATCAACAAGTTGCATTATGACACTAGGAAGAAATAATTGTAATAGCCATAAAATTATGGAAAGCCCTAAGATTAGAGTAGGTACTGTCAATGGTGCTGTCTTTTGAAGAAGGAATATATTCTATATATGTTCCAAGTTAACAGAGAAAAAAAATGCCTGTTGGAATATTTCGTGTTTGGATTTGAATTATTATTTAACCAAATTTATAATTTGCATAAGGTTTCGATAGGCAACAAACCCGATTTAGTAATAATGATCTCAAACAACTGAGAGTACGAGAAAGCTTGATGAAAGATTTTATACATCTATAGTTTTCTCATTACATTTGCTTAGATGAAAACCCTTTTTTTCTCTCATTTGTGTGAATATGGTAAATAATTAACACTGTCCTTTATGTATCAGGTAATAAATATATCCTATAAAATTCAAATTCGAATATTTGTAAATGATTAAAGTGATGAATAACATCGTCATACTGATACAGAAATTACCTCCATGAATTAGCATCGCATGGGAAAGTAACAGGATTTTTACTGTGATTCTTTGACTTTTGGTTTGTATCAATCCATTGAATGATGGATTTGATCGTAGAGTGGTGAGCGGTTAATTATTGTGTCAAAATTTTAATTGTTGGGTTGAAAGATTATAAAGAAGACCTTCGTGCTTGTATAATTATGCAATCAAATTAATAGGAAAATAATATTAAAAAGTGATCGAATAACATTAATAAAATTTTGGCAGCTGTTTCTATATTTTACCTTCATTAATATTCAGATTAAACATTAAAGTGATCGAAAACCTTCATTTTATTTTTTTATTTTTTTTTTTGTCAATATTCAGATTCGTGCTCCTCAATTTTATTCTATTACACAATTAGTAAGTAATTCGTTTGCCACAACATCACTAATTTTTTTCATTTATTTGTTAATTACAATTTATACTAATTTAGGTCCTGTTTGGTATGGATTTTGATTTTCTACAGTAAATCAATTCTCATTTTCAACCACACATTTTTCAATAAAATAATACTTTCCATCACATCAATAATTTTTTCTTCTTTTTCAACCACACATTTCCCATCATATCACTATTCAAAAATCAATTCTTCCCCCAAAAATCTCTACCAAACAGGCTCTTATATTTAAATGAAATTAATGAATTGTTTTCTTGTCGACTTATTTATTTATTAATTTTAGTATATTGACTTTTTAAAATTTTAGCTCTCTAATAAAAATCCTGAATTTGCCCTTTTCTATATATATTTGGTTGTAATAATATTCCTACTATTAAAAGTTTTAGTGGTTTTGAGTGTGAGAAATATGAGAAGACGTGGGACTTCATAGTGGAAAGGGTTTTATTACTTGTATACCGAGGTTGACACCCGGTGTACAGCCTCCCTCGGGGTACGGGTAGCAAAACTGTGGAAATTTACAATATGAGAAGAAAGAGACATTATAGCGGAAATGTACATCTGAAGGTAAATATCACATAGAGGATGAACCACCATAAATGGAAGGGACAGGCTTAGTTATAATCCTTAAAACAATTTTTTCTCGAATTAAATTGATTGTGATTGATTTATTCATACCAGGGGACTCCAGAAATGGCGAAAATGAGGCTCTACTGATTATGAGCTATTGCTTAACAAAAGCCCAGAAGCCACCCATGAACCCACCTCCCAGGACCGAAAAACTTGATCTTGAGCATGAGGAAGAGCCGAAGCAAATGGTAATGGAGGAAACTTTAGCATATCCTGATTCTGGGCGGAATCAACCTCATCATCAAATCCCCATACCAGAATTCCCGCATAACTAACGACCTTGGAAAAGGTGGTGATGGGGTATCACTCCAAACACAATACATCTAATTACCTTGCACAAATCCTGATGCAGTTGCAATATGCAATAAATGTAAGTATGTGTGTGTGCTCATATAGCGCTGTAATGAATTATAGTAGAGTTCATAATGTAGTGTACAACGATTTATTAAAACTACAATGCGGAAAACAAACTCTCAAAGTGTACAAAACCTGAACCAACATACTCAAATCTTGTTAAACAAAGAAAGCATCGAGAATGCTTGTTGATTCGATATATATATGAATATTCTCCAATTCATAGAACGCAGAAGTTTGGGAATCAAAAATTCGCTAATTCTTATGAAATACTGAAAATTTGAAAAGATTCACAAAAATCTCGCTTTTTTATCCAAATTCAACCTCATTTAAATTCATCATCATTCCAACTTTTTTATGTCGAGTAGCGCGTATGGAAGTATGAGAACAAGGAATTCACAAACAACTTTCTAGTTCTTGTTAATTCACTCATTAATACTAGAAAATTAGGTAGCACATACTTGTTGATTCATAAACGAATATCGAAAATTTGAACGCATAATTAAGAACGCTCGATTTTCATTTCATTAAATCTCCCATTTCAAAATATCTTAGTGATCTTGTTTATACAATTCAATAGAATCCAAGGAAATTGCAAAATATTGTTACAAAAAATCCTAATCTAAAATAATAATTGAAAGTTGAATATAACCAAAATCTTAAACAAAGGGAAAAAAATCATATATTAAAAATTTAAAACTGTCAAAATAATTGATAGTTGCATCATTCTCAAAGGTGTGGAAAAAATTTATCCTATAATTTTCAGTGGACATTGATTTCGCTTTGTTGGGCATCAATAACGTCGACTGTTCCATCTGCATCACGTAGTCATGATCATAAGCATCTTCCAATTGTACTTCATAATTTTGACATCTCCTTCACAGCATACTCACATGAACGAATCCATCTCCGATGCCAATTATTTTAGTGAGGTGTTCAAAGGATACAAAATAAATTGTTTGATGTGGATTAAAATCAGATTTCAGAAAACTTGGATAAATTTGCCGTTGAAAAATTGTGAGTCTCATGAAATATGTTGTTCAAATTAATTATTAATTTCAATTTAGATTTTAAGTGTCGGGTTTTAGTATACACTAAACATAGGCTTGGTTCCTATTGATTTTCTCATAAATATCATAAAATTAGACATCAAGCATTTGTTGATTCGCACATGAAAAAAAAAAAGGATACATGATTGAGAACACATAATTTTTCTTTTTTTTTTTTTTGGTGAAACACCACACAAGCTTAGGAGGAGTTTTTAGGCTTTCACCTGGACTAGTGGGGGGTTTGCATTCCCCGATCCTATTTTATTAATTAAAAAAATTGATATACATGAAAGGGGAATGTGAGAACCTTAGCAAGCAATTTGACTTTACCCTAAATCTCTCTCTCTCCCCTTGGTTAGGGTGATAGTCGTGTGCGCGCTTTGTGTTTCTGAGAGAAAAATGTGGCTGCCTCAATTGTTCTTTTTCGTGCCTCGATTTCTGTTGGCTCTCTTTTTGCCTTTGTGGCTTGCAAACCACCACCACCGTACTTTTGTTCCTTCGTGGATATATCACCTTGGGCAACCAGAGTAACATAGTTGTGGGTTGTTGAACTCGTGGTTGTGTGTGTTGATTTGGGACAAAATACTGCAAACCGATCCCGGATTCCACGACAATTGAAAATTAATTCAGACAGTCCCCTCAAGTCCTCATTCTATTCATGATCAGTGACTCCAGTAAATTCTACAATTTCCCACAATGTCAAAATTGACATTGTTAGACCTTAGATGTACAATCATAGACTTCAGCCTCCACCACACTCCTGTAGTCCTATTTGACACGATAGCTCAATTCTCTCTCAATTTTCATCTTTTCCTTGGTTTTCTCATCATAGGAGCCCTTTTACCATTACTATGCATATAAAGAGGTAAGTCATATATATTACAATAAAATTTCCAACTTCCCCATGAAACCGCCAAGAAATCATGCAGGCTGGCAAGGTTATTTATGAACTGAGTGTGTGATGCTGCAGTTATGCACCACTGCAGTCCTATTTGACACGATAGCTCAATTCTCTCTCAATTTTCATCTTTTCCTTGGTTTTCTCATCATAGGAGCCCTTCTACCAGTACCATGCATATAAAGAGGTAAGTCATATATATTACAATAAAATTTCCTACTTTTCCATGAAACCGCCAAGAAATCATGCAGGCTGGCAAGGTTATTTATGAACTCAGTGTGTGATGCTGCAGTTATGCACCAGAAGCAGAATCCCTCTTATTAGCCACACAAGCAAAGGTTCAAATTCTTTCGAAAAACATATCCTACAAATTTTCACATCGACACTTAAATATACATTTTTTTCTCCAGTAACATAATCTGGATAATCATCTATTTTGTTTTGATTCTACAGTTTTTCTAAGCTTTGCAGCATAGGCTGAAGTAATTTTTTCTTAGATTTTATTTCTAGCTAATATCACATACACCACCTAATGCAATGCAACTGCATGAATCAACCTACAAAATCATGAATGATCTGGCCCCCAATTTGCTGTCTCATATGACTTTCTGGCTGCAGTTGTTGGGCACTCTCCGCACTTTGCCTGAGACCCAAAGTTAGAGACACAGCACCTAGACCTCCAATTTCCAGTCCACCCTGGTGGTAAGGCACAAAACCCATGAATGATCCATCCATGCTACCAGGAATATGATACTCCACTCTTGAACGCTTCTCCTGAGTCCATAATTCTGCACTCGGCCCATCCCCTTGGCACTCTGATGGGCTAATTCTTGAGCAATCCATTTGCTTGTGAGAATCTGCAGTTATGCCACGTGTATTGAAAGATGGGATGCCATTCAACTGAGCAGAACCTTCAGTTTGGGATTTCCCATCAGTTTTTGAAGCATTTGATTCGGTTTCTGTCATTCCTTTGGTTTCTAGCATGTGTATTTCTTCAACCATGGGTTTCCATACACGGACCCGAGCATTGATAAACCAGTTAGAAACCTAACATGAAAAATGTAACTTAGCTCAATTATTGGAAGTATCTACGCGTCTTCTTCTGATAGAACGCACAAAGCAAGCAAGCCCCAGGGAAGTAGGCTTGGGGCATATCTATAATATGAATCGAAGGCAAGGAATTCAGCCTGCAGTCAATAAGATTTTCCGTGTCTGATGAATGCCAATTACCTGGTTTCTGGTTAAGCCGGTTTGAGTAGCCAGCATATGCTTATCAGTGTCTGTAGGATATCTACACAAACAAATTCACTTCCATTAAAATTTGAGTGCGAGTACAAATGCATGCATCATGTGCCTCAAAAGTATATTTTCAGGTGAACATGACACAAACAAATTTATAGGTAGATAAAAGGGACTTACGGATGAAGGAAATGGTCAAAAAGCCAAGCTTTAAGAACAGACACTGCACGTTCTGGTAGGCCTCTCTGGGGCCTCCAGACGTGTTGTTGGGGATCAAGAAAGCCTGTATAGCACCCACCTTTCTGCTTTTGAAAGCTTTTATCCACGAACTTTAACCTTGAACCACTAGTATCACCTTTACTACTGCTTGTGCCCACAGTGGGGGATGACAAATCTTCTCCCAAGGCATTACTTATGCTTCTGAGTTGGTCGGCTATTGCATTTTTTAGACAACGAAAGTGTCTGGAGACCGTCTTTAGACCTAAAGAGATATATGGAGTAGCTGCAGCAAGACCTGAGACTGGTTCAAAGGATGAAACTACCATTTGCATCTGCTGATGATACTGTTTATACCTTCTGCAAACCTTTGAAAAAAATAATAATAATAACACAAATGATAAAATACTGCAGTATCTTGATGAACTTTAGAAATATAAATTAATCACACAAACTTACATCACCATAAAGAATTACAAGCACTCAAATAATGAATTATCCAAATTGCAAAATATGCTAACTAAACCAACATTCATTATTAGATAACAAATCATATTAGATGCCACTGTCAATGTGCTTGACGAAAAATGTTGTAAACTCAAATGTCAAATAGTCACAAAAGATGCTCTTGTAGCAAATTAACCAATGAAGAATCCACAATTACAAGCCTAGCACCCATTTATTTCTAATCTAACAGGTAGATCTCGGTTTACAGACATACTGACAACCAACAATAAACTCCAGTTGTCCTTGTTCCATTTAAGGTATAATCTATACATATAATTCATTTCTGTAAACCAAATTTCAACAACTTTAGAAATGCATTGACAATGCTTTTAATATAATGCAGGTACCCATGACTGAATGACTTAAGTTCATATTTAACGTTATAGATTCATAAAGAAATTGAAAGGGATTAGCACCCCATTAGTTGACACAGTGGCACCCAAGTACTCCTCAGTTGAAAACATATTGCTATTCACTGCGAAAAACAAATCAGAACGCTCCCTTCTCAAGAGACATTAAAAATTGAGGTCATTGCTTTATATGAAGGAAAACATCGCGTAAGACAGAGAAGCAAAGCAAAACTTTGTCTTAGAAAAGCAGTTCTAAAGTTCAAAATTTCTCCCTTTTAAGAATAAATTCCATTTAAAAGTTTAAGGTAATATGAAGGCTGAAACGGAATAAACTTATTTATTATAAGTTTGTTTTCAACAAATATAACGAAAGCAATTCGTGAATTTGATACAAGACCAATAGAGGCTCCAACTCGCTCATCAAAAATTCATTACACGAGTGTGTGCTTATATTTTCTTTTCTATATTTCATATGCAATTGATTTTCTCAAATCCTGCTAAACTAAACCAACCTTGTTTGGGTGGATATTTCAAATTTACCAAATAGTTCACATCTAAAATGGGAAACACAAGAAGTCAAATTACAAAGACCGCAGCGTGATAACAGAAAATTTTAGTGAGATAGTATTATCCAATAAAAAGAACACGTCTCATAATCCATATACATAAATGGAGGGTGTCCTCAGATCAAGATGTTCGATCGAAATAAACATACCTAATGTAGTCCACTTGGTATGTCCTTCAAAGACTGACACCGACAATGCTATAAAAGAAATTGCATAGAATGGGGCAACCTCATCAAGTTTCCATGCTCAGAAGCAAAGCATTAGAAAATTGAAATTGCAATTCAACAAAATGTGAATCATAGTTATGTCATATTTTTTCTCATGCAAACGACGAGCCATTAGTTCCCTCTTTGGAGGTGATGTTAGGATAAACCTCAAGATAACATTAGGACAGAGTTAATGAGCTAAATTGCATCTGTCTTCTCAAACTTATAGCGCCTATTGCACTTTTAGCCCCAACTTTTTCTCCCTGGACTTGAGCTCCTCTAACACATAGTTTTGTGGTATAGATGGTCCTTACTGATAGAAACCCACCCAAAAAGATCATTAAATATTCAGGTCCTAGTGTTTCTGCTTTAGAATATGCTAGGGTGATCGACAGTCTCATGTATCTCATGAACTGTACCAGACCTGATATAGCATATGCCGTCGGTAGACTTAGCAGGTATACTAGTAATCCTAATAGTGAACATTGGGATGCTCTCATTCGAGTCTTGAGGTATTTGAGATACACTATAGACTGGGGAATACATTATACTAAATATCCTACTGTACTTGAGGGATATTGTGATGCTAATTGGATTTCAGATACCAATGAAACTAAATCTACAAGTGGCTATGTTTTTACATTAGCGGGTGGTGCCGTATCTTGGAAATCCACTAAGCAAACCTGCATTGCGAGATCTACTATGGAATCAGAGTTCATAGCATTAGATAAGGCAGGTGAAGAGGCTGAATGGTTAAGGAATTTTCTTATGAATGTTCCTTTGTGGTTCAAACCACTTCCAGCTATCTATGTCCATTGTGGATACCAAGCAAACTATTGCAAGAGCTCAAAATTCATCCTACAATGGAAAGTCTAGACATATTCGTAGGAGGCACAATACTGTGCGTCAGCTGCTTAAGGATGGGGTTATAGCTATTGACTATGTGAAGTCAAGTAATAATATTGCTGACCCATTAACAAAAGGATTAGCTAGAGAGCTAGTTCAGAAAACATCGAAGGGGATGGGGCTAAAGCCTATTACAAATTAGATCACCTATAATGGAAACCCAACCTTGCGATTGGAGATCCCATGGATAAGGTTCAATGGAATAACAAAGTTATTGGAGTGATCTGTGGGGGTACTACATTGAATTTATTTCAAACCCCTCCCTATGATGGGTAGTACAAACTGTATTGATTAGAGGATGAGCTAATACTCTTAATGCTTTCTATAGTTGATATTCAGTGGGGTGTTTAAATACAGTGCATCCTTGATAGAAGCACCTATTTGAGTGTGGAAGTGGGGTCGCTTCCTATGAGAATTAAGGCTAATTCTCTAGAGCACTCAAAGAAACCGGGAAAGTTCACGGCCGAAATGAACACAACCGTGAGAACTCGATGATTGTTTTAGAAATCATGTGTGTGTTTTATTGTCTCAGTTTGCAAATCATAATTGTGGAGTTCAAGGCATAGTTCACTCTACAGTTAGCAAGCTCGATAGAATATACAAAGCTGAGGTTCAAGTCGATAGACACCTAAGCCTGCGTGATCTCTACCGTACTCCAGAATAATATTTTTATTTATCTTATTTCTTTCATGTGGGGGATTGTTATATATTTATACTATAAATATAATATGTGAAAGAAATAATTAATTAAGATAAAGTGCCCAACTGGTGAAAAGTGTGGAATTTGTGTGGGAGGTCAGGGGTTCGAGCCACGCCTCACGCATTATATTAAAAAGTCTTTGATTGGGCCTTGGGCTTTATTGATTCTAATAAAATACTTATTATTTTTTAATTATTTTCGGAATTATTTAATGGGTCAACTAGCCAGTACAATATGTCAGTTTTAACTGCCCAATTTTAATATCCATTACCATAGGCCATTACATCTGCAACTTAATGCTAGATCATGGTGGAAGAAGTTACATCTCTTCATGCCTATATAAACACACTTTTGGGTATTAGAAAAATACAACAAAAACGAAATTGTCTCTTCATATATACAGTAAAATATTATACTCAAATTGTCTTTTATTTTCTGGAGTACACTTGAGAGTTCTGAAAACCTTTTATGATTGCTGCATAATTGGTTTATTTGATCGTTGTATCCTGGAGGTGATTGTCCACGGAGGTCGCAGCAGTTATCGACGGGCAATTTCGCTTTAGGACATCGTGCTGTCACGAGACTCGATCTATTGATAAGTTTTTTCTGCACTACATTATTTTATCCAACAAATTATTGGTTGGCTCGAGCTTCAAATGCATGACCAGTAACTTAGAGCTGTACAGCCCATCCAAACAAGCCCAAGGTATCCTTTCACAATTGACATTCCTTTTCAATATCATTTCCCACCATGCAAAAATAATTCATTCTTATTCTTAAAAAATAGTTTTGTTCGTTAGTTTCTTCGTTGACAGTCAGGGCGGACCTACACGAGGCCTAGTGGAGGCCACCGCCCCCACTCAATTTTCAGATTTCCCGATTTTTCAGATTTTTTTTGTTTTTTTGTCCTGGTTTTTTCCAAGGTTTTTTGGTTTCGCCCTCACTGAACTTCCTTCCTTGGTCCACCCCTGTATAGTTTCAATAAGAACGAAAATCCTAGAGCACTAATTGATGCAAGTGGCAAAACAAGGTAAAAGACATTCATGACCAAACTACACATATGGTGGTGCGTAGTAGTAAGCAGACCGGATAGTACAGCTGATTGGTTTAATAGCTCCTTTTTATTTATTTTAATTCTAATAGATGTTCCTAGTAACTTTATAAGTTGGCGACAGCCTAGTTTTTTACATCTAGGTTTTGTTCCTTGAAAGAACAATCAAGATTTCATTATTGCTTTTGTTAATATTAAATACACTGTTTTGCATTCAGAGCCACCTTCGATATCATGAGCATACCAGAAGCGAGTTGCTAGAACTGTGAAGTAAAGCTAAAATAGTGAATGAATGAGATCAAATAAGGGTTGTCTTTGATGATACAACAACTTGATGAGTTGTCATTGGCCCAACAAAAGAAGAATCCAACTCAATAACCAGTTCGTTAAGAGTCCAGCAACTGCAAGTGGTCAATAGTAGACTTTCTCCAACAATAGTTTCCACAAGCAAATTCAAAAACACTGTTAAGGGCAAATTTTCTCCAAACATGGGGGCCTAGAAGATAGCATTATTGCAACATGATTCCTTTACTGTAAACTTTATTACTAAAATTAGTTTTACTCTCATTTTAATACTATCCAATCCATCTTATCAATCATGCTAAAGCATATGAGTATTATTGATAATGGTTTATAGCTAGAGACAAGCAAGTCAACAGTACTAACCTCATCCTTCATGTATAACAGTTTAGCCTTCTTCTGTAAATATTCAGGCCAGTGAGAATCTATTTTGCTGCTCATACCTTCAGGCTCCTGGCTCTTCCCATTTGAACAATGAAATGTAAAGGACGATCCGTCAGAATCACCAGGTATTGCTGTTAGTACCGTTCCAAGAGCACAGACACTATCACCAGAAGCCCCAACTTCTTTAAGAGTTTTGTCAGGTGAAGCCTCGTGCATTTCAATGTGCTTAGCACTGACACCATTGCAAAGTTCATCCATCAGCTGTTGTGCTGGCTTCAAAAATTTTGAACTTTTGAGAATAGTTGCATAACCAGTAAAGGGACCAAGTGGGCCAGGATATCGATGGGCAAAACTCGAATTTCCCAACATTTGTTGCGGAAAACTCTCAGAAATTTTACTATCAAATGAAAATTTTGGATTGGAAGAAAAATATGCAGAATTCAAGGCCTCTGAATTTGGGTTGTTACTAACATTTCTGGAGTGCAAATCTGCAGAAATGTCTCTTTCAACAGTCTGCTCTACGTGTACTTTAGGTGATGGTACTGATGAAAGTGACAAAGAGAGGGCCTGAGAATTGGAATTATCATTAGCAGTTATAGTGTGGTCTCTATCTATATTCTTATTTTCTCCATATTCCAACCCACCATACCACTCCACTCCACTTTTAAGGCGCAATTGATCAGCGTAGCCCGGAAGTAGTAGTAGTTCACCCCCACCAACTGCCCACAGACCTTGGCTAGTTTCTTCGTCATTATTTTGCCTAAAGGAAGCCAATTTTAGGCCAGTGATTTGACTATTGGCTGGAGCAACATCATCTAGTGAATTTTGGTAAAATGAAGAATTACAATGCAGATTCCCATAAGGTTTTTGGCCATTTTGGGTCGAAACATCAGCCAAAGGATTGATCAACGAAGAATTTGATTCTAGATAACCATTGTGGATCATTTTCAACGGACCAGAGAGAGTTCCAACTAACATTGGGCACGGATCGGCCATCCAATCACTGCCTGACTGTGAACCAACGTTTTTCCAAGTACTAAAACATTGTGGATCACAACTTACTGTGGCTGAAGGATTGAAGGTAGAGGACATTGGGCGTGAAAAATTACCAAGAGAAGCCTCAACAACCCGTCTATTAGATTCCTGTACCATTACTTCATCTTTATGCCCCAGTAAAGCTTGCGAATTTGCCGAAAAACTAAGCATTTCTGAACATAATTCAGATGACTCGTAACATGAATTCCCATTCCTAGAACTTCGAAGCTGAACTGGTTCGTAACTTATACCATCATGGACAGAAAATTGAGCTAAATTTTGCTGAATTCTCAACTTATCACGTTCTTGGTTCATAGTTTTCCCAATGAACTGGTGAGATAAAGGAGAACTTCAACAACTGCCCCCACTCTTTCAAAAGAAAATAGACTGCACCAAAAGCATTTTCATATACGAATCCTGCATGCAAGCATATCCAACCCAAAAAATATTGAACAATTATAATAGAATCAGCATAAACTTCAACAGGAAAGAGGTATTTCACCATTAATAAGTATAGAACAAGAATTCCATGGAGAAAACAACCGAGAGAGAGAGGAGAGAGAGACGACAGTAATCCGTGTGAGGAAAATAATAGCTTTTAAGGAAAATCATATGGACCTAAAAACACAAAAAATTGGACAAAAAATCTTACATGAACTGTACGCAATCTGTTATCTGTGTCGTAAACTATAGTAGAAAGAGAAAGAAAAGCCTGTGCGTGTATCTTAAAGCTTTTCTGTTAAACAGTAAATAGACTTGCAGTTCACTGTTTATATCATATGCACATCTCTTTAAGACATAAATGGCTTCAACTTTCTGCAGAAAAGAAATAAAGCAAGTAAAAAGTTTTAGCTCAGCCCCGAAACTTGATGAAAATAACACGAAATTAGGACTGCACATACTGTAGCCTAGCAGTATGATTTGATGCAAATAATAAATGGATAACTTCACATCATGCTGAAACCCTAAATTTAAGCTAGTATTTCCACTTGCAGTGACCACATAATCTGAAAGAGATGCGAAACCCATATGCAGACCCACTTCATGAACTTAAAGCATAACCAAAGTTCACGAAATACCATAGTTAGTGTAAGCAAGTTCCTTCTTAAAAAAAATATATATATCTTGAATTTGCATGTATAACGCGTTACAAACTGATTTTTTAAACGGAGAAAATCTGGAAATTACGAGAAACCAGTTGTTCAGATAGAGTATAACTGTATAATCAAGAAGATCAAGAAAAAATAAAAAGAGACGTGTTTCCAAAGTAACAACTCCAGATTTTCCCTTACCTGTCTGTATAACAAGATCTAGGTTTTTCAAGAAAAAGGTCTCCGCTGGTTGAAAGAGCAGATTTCCCGGTGAATTTCCGGTGGTTTCCTGTAAAGCTTCGAATTTTAGTTTGTGGGTGGGGGTAGGAGAGGCTAGCTGGATGACCAGAAGTAGGACAATGATTGCTGAGCTGATAATTGCCGTTGTAGCTTTTGTGAAGAGATGGAATTAACGTCGTTTCGCCGTTACATTTGACGGCGAATCTACATCTAAAAAAAATCTATTAGTCTACCACCAGGTAGCATTTTCATTTGTCGTGAATCTTCAAGAAATCACTTTGAAAAATTGGGTTCCCCAACTTGAAATTTGAAAAGATTGAAAATGCTATCAGTCTCTCTCTAAATTCCAGGCTGGCCTACTTCCTTAAAATGTCGATGTAAAGGCAAGACAAAGGGGTCTTATGATACAGCCCTTAATTAATTGCAGTTAACTACGAAAGTACATATATTTAATTATGTAAGAGTTTTACAGCGGTATTCCCTGTAAGTTAATTTATAGAATTTTTTTTTTTTTTTTTTTTTTTACAGAAAACGTGTAGCGTGATTTCATTCAACAATTGGAAAAAAATAAAATAAAATAGACCCATACATGTGTAAAGCCTGTAGACAATACCCCGGAATTGAAGCTAATAAAATAGCAAAATTCATTTCGTAGGTGATATTTTTGGATTTTTTAAATTTTGGATATGTTTGGTAGATAAGTTCAAGTCAACAATTAAGTTTAATCATATATTTTGTGAGATTCACAACTTTTCAATCATATATTTTATCAAAATTTATTAAAATATATTTTTAATCCCCTTCAAACCGGGCTTTATTGCTATGATATTTGTTTGGATAGGAGATGAATCGAAAATATATGAGGTCGGTCTTTTTCGAATACCGGCCACACTGGTCTTTTTCACTTATTTATCGCATAAGCGAATGATGGCAATGCTACTTGTAAAATTCTTTCATCGAGTGTGTGAACATAACAATATATATGTCTTCACTTGCTAATTTTCAGTCAAATAAGAAAATATTAAATACTTAATCTTCAACAATGTATTGTGTATACTAGCAATCAATAATGGCCCTGACTACGGATGGGATAGGCGATCGCCTAAGACCCCATTTTGGTAAGAGTCTCAAATTATGTTAGATTAATTGACTAGTTGAAGAAAAATGAAATTATATTTACCAAATTATTTAAAATAAAACTATCAAATGAAATTAATAAAATTTGAACAAGCTAATTTTTTTTAAAAAAAATCATGATAAATGGCCTAAAACGTGAGATTAGAGGGCATAAAACTTATTACATTTACTAGGTTCAAGCAACGTGCAATGCATGTTTGCCTAGTTTATATTTAATAGTTTTGTTTAATAATTAATTTTTTATTAATAAAGATGTAATTTTTTTGATTAATTAAATAATTAATGATGTAATGTTTATGTAATTGTTAAATAATTAGATGTGTGATTTTGATGTTGTGATGTAAGTTGGTGAGATCGAAGAAAATAAGTAAAAGTTGACAAATTTGGAGAAATTGCTAAATTGTAAGGGATCCAAAGTTCGGGGACTAAAATGTAAATACTTAAAAGTTGTGCCGAACCTCACGATGAAGATTTGAGAGTGCTCAGAGTCAATTGGATAAAGGAAGACGTCAATGGAATCAAATTTAGTCAAAAGATGATCACAAATCAATTTTCAACCGAAAAGTTATGCTCCGATGTTTTAGTCTCATATTGAGACCTATTTTTGACATAGAAAGTGATCGAATTGGAGAATGATATCTGAATCAAAGTTGTAGCCAGATGAGGTAGCTTTCCAACGCATTTTGAATCGCCTCAATCGGATATCAGAATACAAAGTTATGATAAAAACACTAAAGGAAGGTGCAGTTGCCTGTTTAAAACAAGAAATTCCGTTACATAATCCGTTAAAACAACAAATTCCGTTAGTTTTTTCGTTAAAAACAAGAAATTCCGTTACATAGCCACTTTTAATAAATAGAAGATGTATCACATAAATATATCAGTATCATTCATGTAATTAATTTGACTCTTCATCTTTCAAACATCATTTTCTTTTTTTTTTACCGGAAAGCAAAAGGTTTCTCCAGTCTCTTCAAAATCTACGTCCTCTCTCGAGTTGCCCTCCGTATTTTTTTTCGGTCGAACAAGAAACAAAGTATTTTGATAAGAATCTATAATTATTTTATAATGAATTGTCTCTCTTTAAATTAAAATGTTGAAGATGCATATGCTAATTTTTTTTTTACATTTAATTCACAGTATTTTTCTTCTCTCATTATTTGTTATTCCATTAGCTATACATCGAATTGTTCAATTCTATGTAAATAACTTCGAAGCATTGGATATGACTTGGTTGTCATCTAGCCAATGTAGCCATACCAATTCCATTCATATTCGATTTTATTATTTTAATATTTTTGAAGTGCAACTTTAAAATTGCACACAGAGATTCATAGAAATAGGAAGCATTTCATGGGACTTTTTTCAGTACTAGGTGCAAACAACGTGCAATGCACGTTTGCCTAGTTTATATTTAATAGTTTTGTTTAATAATTAATTTGTTATTAATAAAGATGTAATTTTTTTGGTTAATTAAATAATTAATGATGTAATGTTCATGTAATTGTTAAATAATTAGATGTGTGATTTTGATGTTGCGATGTAAGTTGGTGAGATCGAAGAAAATAAGTAAAAGTTGACAAATTTGGAGAAAATGCTAAATTGTAAGGGATCCAAAGTTCGGGGACTAAAATGTAAATACTTAAAAGTTGTGCCGAACCCTACGATGAAGATTTGAGAGTGTTCGGAGTCAATTGGATAAAGGAAGAAGTCAATGACATCAAATTTAGTCAAAAGATGATCACAAATCAATTTCCAACCGAAAAGTTATACTCCGATGTTTTAGTCTCGTATTGAGACCTATTTTTGGCATAGAAAGTGATCGAATTGGAGAATAATGTCTGAATCAAAGTTGTAGCCAGATGAGTTAGCTTTCCAACACATTTTGAATCGCCTCAATCGGATATCAGAATACAAAATTATGATAAAAACACTGAAAGAAGGTGCAGCTGCCTGTTTAAAACAAGAAATTCCGTTACATAGTCCGTTAAAACAACAAATTCCGTTAGTTTTTCCGTTAAAAACAAGAAATTCCGTTACATAGCCACTTTTAATATATAGATATGCTAATTTCAGTCGATAAATGTTTTCACTTTTTGATCATCATGAACGCAATGTACAGTTTGTTTAAGCAAATACCATTTCCCGTTTATGCGTGATTTGTTATTGTTTGATTTAAGGATGTTCATAATCATTTATCGTTATCACATTTATGACCATTTTATCGAATTATTATCATGAACATTCGATTAATTAATACATTTTATCCACGATGACGTTTTTCGTCCAAAAATTCCTTATAAAAGAGTAAAAAGACCTATTTGTCCTCGTTATTTTAAATTAAAAAAAACAAATATAAAATATAAAATTACGACAAAATATATATTATTCATTTTAAAACATGACAAAATACATCATTAATTAGGAATAAGATAAATTAATTAATAGAAAGTTAAGATAAGAATGTGATAGGAAAAAGTTACAACAATGAATTCTTTCTTCTTCTTCTTTTTTTTTTCTTTCTTTAACATTATTCTTTCTTCTTTTTTTTTTTCTATTCATAATCATTTTTTCTATTAAAAAAGGCAAATTTTTAATTATAATTCTGGTAAGATTTTATTAAAACGAGTAGATTAATTTTGTAATAAAAATCTTATATATAGTTTAGTTGTAAGTCTAATAATTGTCTACATATGTGACGATGAAGATTAAGTTTTCATACTATGGATCGATAGATGCATACATTTTTGTTCGTGCATTTTTTTTCTTCATTGTTTTGTCGGTGAACTATGAGAAAGTTATTTTTCTTTTATCGTGATGACTATTTATGCCTTTTTTGTGTGGAGTTGTTATGATATGACTTCAATCATTTTACTTACTTTGAGGCCAATAAGTGTGATAATTCGATGGGTACAATAATTATTTCGCAATAAAGACAGTGTGACTATAGTTGTGATATGTGTTGTTTATTTTGGGATATTTATAAAATTGAAAATTAGAGATTTCAATTTTTTTTTCATTCCATTGCAATCATGAAAATGTAATTATAATATACTTTAGTCAAGTCCCAAAAATAAAAAAAGAGGAAGAAGAATTATTTTAGGCACTATAAAATATTTTTTCTTGAAAAATAAAACTTAAAATGATTAAAGATGAATTTATTATCACAAATAAATCTCAACATATCTCTAATTTTTTTGAAATTAGAAGGAAAATCACCCTATGGATCAGATAACTCGAGAAAGGTCTTGGTAACTTGTTCGTGTATTAAATTTAATAACTCGTATTTGTTGGGAGAAAACAACATAGTCCATGCGGGTTGACCCGACCCAATTTGCAAGGAATGATTTTTGGAGGGAGGAATTAAATTTGAAGTTTAAAATTTAATCTCCAAACACCCTCATCCTATAGAGAACTTCCACTACACTAAAAAAAACATCAACATACATGCAAAATTCGTGTGAAGAAAAGTGTGAAAAACACATAATGGTTGTGACTTGATTTGGACGATTTACATCTCTAAATTGGTATCTGGGTTATGGTTATCAAACTCCTTTATGATCGAGTTTTTGACAAATGAGTCAGTGCAAGGCAGTGTGGAAGCAAGCAAAGCAAAGACAAGTAATTTAACCTCATTATGAGATTTAAAGTAAGTTCTACAACTTGAAATTCGGCTATAACCATGCAAGTATGATTAATAGTATTATATGGCATTTTGTTGATAAAGGAAATTATTCTAACTGGAGTTAGTCTCCCCGAGTTCAAAGAGGTTATCTTCAGGGACTTCAATTAAGTCTTTCGTAACTTGTGGCGGAGTTTATTTCTACAATTTTTTTCAACCAGCCTACTCAAACTTTTGAAGAGTTTTGCATGTCAATTGGAGGATTATGATTGATTGGAATAGGATATTGCACCAGGAAAAGTGCATAATCTGGAGCTAGTGTTTACTTCAGTGATTAGCCAATTGATATTTTTCTACAGAAAATGGCATGCCAGGGTCAAGGGCCTCAAGGCTGCGAGGGAGACGACTAGGTTTGGAATCTAGATGTAAAAGTGAGGGGTGTAACTGGGAACGGCCTGTAGTCGAGTCGACTCATGTAATAATGGACTGTATTGAAGTGGATGGGATAATCCACAATAATGTTGGTGTGGTACTGGTGTCATTTTCCAACAAGTTGGGTGGTCGATTTTTTCTTTGGAGGATACTGAGATCATGGCTCTTCATTATGGTATCTAATTTGCTGATTGTGATCGAGTGAATTATTCGAACAAGAACCTTGCTACTTGTACAAAAGAATTTGTACAAAAATGTTGACAAACCCTCACATGTGGGGGGGTCCACTTTTTATTTTCAATTTTTTATTCATGTGGGGCCGGCAATCATGTGAGTGTTTGTCAACATTTTTGTCAAATTCTTTTTGTACAAATAGCTTTATTCTTCGAACAATAGTCTAGCTCTCAATGCTTTATTATTTATTGATTTCTTATCGTTACTTAAGGGGCGGTTATGACACATTATTGGAACTCTAAAATATAATTAAAGCGACTTGTCTCTTATGCTGATTTTTTCATTGTATTCACGGGACTAATTGTGTTCGTTATTTTTATTTCGTCATATGTATATGATGACTGAAAGTATTAGTGGTTGTATTTAAAAAATAATAGTATAATATCTAAGAAATTTGTGAAATCATAAAATACTTACGAATTGTAATAAATAGTTAAGCTCATGCTTGCATTACAGGGGCGGAGCCGCACCCAACAAGCCATAGCGATCGTTCATTCTGACTTCGTTGGAAAGAGAATTTCGTATATTGGACAGTTGCTCAAGTGGCCGCACGCTAGTCTGGATCCTCCATAATTCCCTTGAATTCTTGGATCTGTCACTGCTTGCATAAGCTCACAAAAATTATTAGAAGAAAAAAATTGAACTTTATATCTAGAGTGAATATTATTAAGAAAATAATGTATTTTAAATAGCAATATGATGAGAAATATGTGATTAAAAAATAAGGAAAAGTTATTGATGTGATAAAAAAATATTATTTTATTGAAATATGTGTGGTTGAAAATGAGTTTTGAAATGATGTGTACGAAACGGGGGATAAGTTATTAGTTTGAAAGATTTTTTTTTTTTTTTTTACTTTTTTACTATTATAAGTTGTAATAAAAACCTACTTCAGATTGCCCTTAAAAAAATCCAGATCATTTACAGCGTTTTCCTACCACTTCTTCGATGTAAGTAAATTCATTATTGAATCCCAAATTCTTCAAATATTTCAGATATTCTGAGAATCCCATGCTATAGAGATTATGATTGCGTCACCTGCGGGTGAAAGCCTTGGGGACTGCACTCAAGTACTGTGTCAACTATCTATTGACCGATTACAGATAATAAAAAAAGCCGGTCAGCAAAACTGTACGGTTTAACCTGCTGCTTCATTCAGATACTCATAAATCCCAGTTACAAGTTACGAGGACTACGACTCTACAAGTAGTAATAACAGTAACTGACGATTGGCATCAAATGTTGCGAAAACAGTTCTTGGCGTTTGTTAAAAAAAAAAAATAGCTCTCATTTGACAACCTTTAATCTAACTTAATTATTGTTATATAATCATTTTAAACAACACATTTATACAATAAAATATTCAATGCATAAATTTAAAATTTTTACATCATTTTCAATCGAACATTCTTCAAAAAATACTATTCAAAACCATATTTTGAAGTTTTTAAGGGCACCAAACAGGGGTTTGAATCAAATTTTAAGAGCATGTTTGGTAGTGATTAAAATCTAATTAAAATTGAAAATATAGTCGTTATTGAGTCTCACTTGTCTAATAAAAGTCAACAATAACAGTTAATTTTTCAATTTTAATCTCTAACGAACACGCTCTAAGAGTCATTTATGGGCTGTTTGGCATGCCTTTCAAAAGGTCAAAAAGAACTTTTAAAACCTAAAGTGGATTTTGGATCTGTTTGACTAATTTTATAAAAGTACTTCTTCTAGTTAAAAGATTTTCCTCTAAAAGCATTTATGGAATAAAAAGTGATTTTAAAAATTAGTTTTCAAAAAGGTAATTTCTCCAAAAGTTACTCTACAAGAAGCAAAAAGTAAAATTCATGCCAAATAGGCCCAATTATTTGCATAAGCATGGTATGAGCCAACTAGATCATTCACCAAGACAAATGAGATGCACAGCAGTTTCAATATTGTTAACAAAAGATTGTATAAATAGCTTAATTCCGTATAATAACCTCGTGAGAGTTGAGTTCCCTTGACACATAGAACTTGGTTAGCCATAGACGATAAAAAAGTTTGAGTCGACGGTGTTTTCAATTGTTCGAGCTTGCTGTGTATACATTATAGTTATCGTAGTACTTTTCCTTTTATAAAAAAGAAGGGTGTAGTAATTCAATTATTTGTTTCGAGTTTTGAAACACACTCATAATTGGCTCATGTTATAAACATGAGTCATTTGTTTGTCTCTCGTTAAAACGAAATTTTTAATTTTATATATTCATTTTTTATCACACGTTTACGTAATAAAATATTTTGTACGTAAATTCAAAAAATATTTCATTTTTTAACTATATATTCTCCAAAAATAACTATTCAAAATATTATTTTTTTTCATTTTAATGGTTGTCAAACAGGTACTAAAGTTTTTTTGATTTATTCATAATCTGAGTTGCTTATAAACATTTCACAGACACGATGTATCAACATGCAATCACTTAAAACAATCTAATTGTTTAATTTGAAGATTAACAGTTAGATTTGTTGACATGTGAGAACAATGAAGCTGCTTGGCCAGGGCCACATGACCCCCCACGAATAGGGGCGCCACCTAGATGGCCAGGGACAACATCAAGCAGCTCTCGACATGAGAATACAGTACACATTTGATATGTCGTTCTATATAAGCTACGTTGCAATTCATGGAAAATGTCTATTTAAAGCCGAAGTTATTAATGATCCAAACTGATATTGTTGACTTGTAGACGTTGAAATCGACTTTTTCAAAAATCTGGTCTCGACTCGAACTTTAAGTCAATGTTTTTCAATATTATTAATTAACAACAAAATTCGTTTGATAAGGTTTCTATGTTTTCTTCTGCTTTTAATAGAAGAGTTTCTTAAAGAAGTTATCCTATGTTTTTTTTATTTGTTATAAAAGCTCCGAAAAATAGATAAAATACTTTTAAAAAATTATCTAAATTATTTAATAGTAATTTTTTTTTTTTTACTTTAAGAGGAGCTTTCAACTTCTTCAAAAGCCAAGTGTCGAACTAAATTGTCGTGCTTGCACACGCTTTTAGCCCTGTTTGAACTCCATTATTCTAAATTTTAATGGTTAGAATAATTTTTTTTTAAGAAATGTGTGGTAAAAAAAATTTTAAATTACACGTAGTAATATTTTATCGGAGAATGAGTGAATGAAGTTTTAACTTTTAAGAGATGCCACAAAATAAGAAATAAAATAATTAGGGTTGTGCTACTTGTACATTATGACATCCATAATGGATAACATAGTGTACAAGTGGCAATACATTATTGGAGGATGTGCTGGCCCACCGGCACACCCTCCAATAGGATAATTCCACTTGTACATTATGTCGTCCATTATGGAATGGATGGCATAATGTACAAGTAGAATTATCCAAATAATTAAGATGGCATAGATAAGTGGGCTGCCTCTGATTTCTGTCAAATCCAAGTTATTGTACAAGATTTTCTCTCAGTAAAAGTCACGTGTACGCTCTTTTCTTGATATGATTATTAATATTGTTAGTATTGACAAATGTTAATTGAGTTCATAAAGTGTAAAAAAAAAAATGTAAAAAATGACATATGTGGAGCATGATTCTCTATACCTTTGGTTCAGACTTCAAACTATTGCTGCATGAACAAGTAATGATCACATGGTCTACTGATTTTTTGACGTGAATACATCAAAAAAAAACTTTGAAGTATTCTCTGTGGTCAATAAAGTTAAGAGAATGTAGCCTTGGACTGAATCTCTTCGACTCCTCCTGAGATTAACTGGGTTTCAACAGCGCTTGGGTTTGATAGTCATTATAAAAACTTTCAAAAATGCTACAAGTTAAAAAAGTTCGATAGAAAATTTTTACAGATAACACATGATACAGTATTATTAGAAGATAAAAAATATATAAAAAAAATTAGTTCACTCACACACTGCCACTTCAAATTCGGTACAAATTTTATAAAGTTTTTCCTGTTCTCACAGAAAAATGAGCTTTGAAATATTAAAAAAAAATTGGGTGTAAGTACAAAATATTTTACAGCGAGAATATATAATTGAAAATAAATTTTTATTTTTTATTTTTTGTAAAAATGATTGTCAAACAAGGGTTAAATCGAAGTACTAACTAAATCCATTAAATTATGGAAATGTTATTGGCAAATATTTTGGGAACTACTTTACGAGATGTTGGAGCCCCATTTTCGTTCAAAATGCATTTTCAAATAGTATTTTGATAGATAATGTGTGGTTAAAAAATAAGGAAAAATTCTCAATTTGTGTGTAATATTATTTTATTGAAAAATGTATTATTGAAAACAAAAGAGAGAAAAATGTATTTTGAAAATAATGAGGATCAAACAATAACATATTATAGAATAATACATCGAATGAGCATTGTCGCTCGGGTAGTAGAAATAGAGGGGGAAACATAGCGGTCGTTGGAAAATATTGACTAAGCATCGTCGACGACTGATCATCTTCTTCATCCGCTACTCATGGTATAATTTAAAACGATTTTTTAAAATTGAAAAACAACACCTAGAGTAATTTACAGAGTACTTACCAGAGCAAATAACTTCAATTCTCACAGTCGAAATCTAGTTAATTTAATTTGTGACTAATTCGGTTAATCGAGATCGGAGAAATCCATGGCATGTGATCGATATTTTAAATTTGTGACATGTGACCTATACACTTTGACATATGACATAATCCAATGACATGTGATCAAATCTCTTAGATGTGTGACATGTGACATGAGTCGATGGTATGTGACTAAATCTCTTGAATCTATAACATGCAACCTATGCACTTTGACATGTGTCATATTACATGTGATCGTGACCCAATCCAATGGCAGGTAACAAAATCTCTTGGATTTGTGACACGTGACTTACGCACTTTGACATGTTACATATTCAAGAGATTTGGTTATAAAAACTCAATCGACTGGGAATGCAAAACCCTCACATCCACAACTCCGTCTACAACTAAAACTCAATCGATTGGTCAGACCACAATCATTATCTATATCCCGACAACTCTCCATGCTACTGAAACTCAAACGGCTAAGAATGCAAGCAACCTTACCACCAACATAACTCCACAACTCTACCTATTGCTGAAACTCAGGAGGATGGGCAGGCAACCAAACCTATCTAATACCATCACCCACGAGTCTAGCTATTGTTGAAACTTAAACAACTAGGCAGGTTGTCACCCCATTCTCCACCACTAACACCCTCACCATTCTACTTACAGATAAAACCCAAACCAGAACATTTAGCTAACCAAACACAAACACAATCTCTACCACTACAATTCTACCTTTAGGTGAAGCCCACATGGATAACTAGCCTAGTACCTTTTCAATTGGCCCTGAAAGCACGAGTGTCACCTGTAGCAGCTCTACTGTCTTCATTTCATTATCATTTGAATTGTGACTGTAAAATAATTTTTAACGTTTCAATTTTTAATTTGTGACCGATGAACAAATAGTAACCTATAAATTTTTTGAATTGTGACCGTAAAATAATTTGTGACATATAAAATTTGTAATTTATGATCAATTATATAGAATTTGTGATCAAATTATATGGAATTATGACATTAAAAGTATGTCTGGAGGGAATTAAGATCAAAATTCTGACCGTTGGTATGGCAATTTTCTTACCGTTTGGAGGCAAGATGGGGCCCAGCTGTGAGATGGCCGGTCAATTTCTGTGGCTGTGAGTGGGGGTTTTCAACGGTTGGAATTTTACTGTCTAGCACCATAACATTTTTAGCAGACATGCTCTAATTTATTTAATTAATAAAATATATGTTTAATTAATTAATTTATAAATAAATTTTAAAACAATCTGAGATTTGAAATTTTAAACTTTAAAAAATCTGAAATTTGAAATTTTAAACCTTGTCTCTTAAATTTGAAATGAGTGAAACTTAACTTCTCAGTTATGAAATTTTCCTTTAGTTTAATTAAAATGGATTGAAGTGCTTTTGAGCTATGCAAAAGCCCTTTCAAGCACAACCCAAAATTTAAATCTAGAGACCTTCGTGTAAATTTAGGGTATAGGATTGTAACGTAGCCCTATTTGGTTCAGCTAAAATTTTGATTTAAAATCTAAATCAAAGTTAACAATTCATTTTAACCATAAATTTATTGAAACCCACAATTTTTCATTCACAATCTATCGACTTTTGTAAAAAATATATAAAAAATCTGATTTTTATCTAAATCAAATAGGGGCAAAGTTATAAAATCTGGACAAGCTAATTTAATTAAATGATTGATCCTTCGACTCGATGTTCAACAAGTCAACGAATGATTCAAGTATGATATATGCCTCAATTTGGAAAGAATTTATAGACAATTTAATTTATTAATAAATTAAAAAAATGGTGGATAAGGAGATTGTGCTCGTGAGTCCATCAAAACGTATTATTGAAAATAAAGTTAGATAATTCATAATTTCTATCGAAGGGAGGCATGTGTATAATTTGAATCAGTATACTTCTATATTTTGTAAACACTTACCTACTTAGTTATATTTAAAAATGGTCTATCTTTGTACCATTGAATTTGACAAATAATCATAATATTTAATTTAAACTAATCTAACTATATAATTAAATCTATTAAAATTCCTATATCCACATTCAAACATCCCTAAATATATTTTTTGATAGATCTAGATAGTTTTATGAGCTTAAGATAATATTCGTAATTATTTGTCAAATACATTTAGGCCCTGTTTGGCCCACATTATTTTTTTCATTCTCATTATTCTACTCATTTTCAATCACACATTCTTCAATAAAATAATATTTTACATCACATCGATAACCTTTTTTTTTTTCAACCATATATTCTCTATCACATCAACAATAAAAATGCATTTTTACTTTCAAAATATGCACCAAACGGGGCTTATGGTAAAAGATAATCTCCTTGTTTAAATCATTGTTTGATGGGTTACCTTTCCTTTCAAGAATCCAGTTTGATGGAACAATACATAGCATGAAGTGAAATGTTGCAGCGATTTGATCCAAAAATAAAAGGAACCAAAACAGTACCAAATTAAGAATCATAGATGGCAGTCCTTGTATTGATAGCAAGTTCTAAAACAAGGAAAATCGTACATTTTTGTGAAGAAAATCTGGAACGCTATCTTAGCAATTTCATAGGTCCAACACAAAAGTTACACGCTTACACTGCTTTTCCGACATCACTACCCCTCATTTTTTTTGTCCAAACTCCAAAATAAATAAATAAATAAAATGTGGAAGTTAAATTACGAGTAAATAAGAAGTTTCTATGTAAATATTATTTTTTTGCTAAGTTAAAAAGTTAGAAATAAATAAGTAATAACTCTGACAGTAACATAAAAATTACTTTTTTCTTTTAACTTAAAAGTTCAGACAGAATGAGTTGACAATAAATATTTGAAAATAATAAATTCTTAATAGTATATTAGCGGGTAAACATATGCATTTTTTTGGAAATAACCTAGCAAAATGCAAGTTTGGTTCAAGAGTGACACAAATTAACGAGTAAATTTTATTTGCGTGCACTTCAAATTTATTCAATCGAATAATTATACTTTAATTTGATTTCAGTCGAGTGACTTCGGACGATTATGTTGCTTGGACGCATGAAAATTGTGACATGACAATCAATGAATGACTGAAGTTATACTAATTTCATGTTAGCATCTACCGGTTAGGTGAAGACCATAATTTATTTACAATTATGTCATCGATTAATTTTAGTGAAATAAGATAAAATTACCTTAATTGAAATTAAATCAAGTGTTTAGTTACCGGATTGAATTCAAATTAAAGTGTAGTTAATCAATTAAAATTATATGAAAGTGTAGTTGTCCGATTGAACTAAATTGATATACAATTCTCTTATTAACATTTGTATGAAAGTATATTTACTAAAGATGAATTAATTTATCGCACAAACAACTTTAGTGAAATGGGTAATAAGCCAATATCGCCAAAATAGACTAGATTGACCAGTTTGACTTTTTAAAGTTTGGAATTCTTTATTTTTCTTATATTTTTAACTACAAATTTTATCTAGAAAATATTAAAAGTGAATCGAAATTAAAGTTTACTCTGTTGTTAAGAAATATCTAATTTGAATGATCCTTATAGATGCAGTAGTATATTGAAGCCTGAAGGGGAAAAATAATTTAGAGAGCTGCTACATGTACATGTTTTCTTTGCCGGAGTTTATATAGGTGGGCAAATGTCACCTTTTCATTGGTAGCAGGAAAAAATTTAAGGAAAATATGCCAATTAGGTGTTGTCAATGCAACACCTATAATTTGAATTTCTTGTACAATCAGCTATCCAATAATTTAGGTTACTGAAGACAATTATGCTATTTTTACAAACATACTTGATAATAATAATTGACAATGTTGATGTTGTCAAAATTCGAGCTATTGATTTTAAAAAAAATTAAAATGAATGAATATAATGTTGACAAATGTGAATTGTCAATCAATATTGTCAAACTATATTGTACATGTAATATGATTCTACTGAAAATTGCTGTTTAAGACGCGGAGTACTCTGTCGTCACAACAGAAACCCTATTCTATTATGGTGCCCTAACCTCCCAACATTGGCCATGCTCATAACCATGTTTTTCAACTTTTAGCTAATTTGTGTGGATTTACGGGTCCACCTTTACTAATTTTTAGAACCTGCTATTTTGTATAATTGCACAAGTGCCATCAATATAATTAAGTACCTATTTGTATTTCATTTTACGAAAATACATATAACAAAAAAGTGATTTTTTATAAGAATTCATGGTTAAAAATAATAAATAAATGTTGTATTTACATGTGGAATTATGTATTATAGGTGTAAATTATGTTTTAACCTTGATATGGCTTGTAATTTTTTTTGAACAGTGACAAATGTGCATGTCAAAAGAGTAAAGCTTGGCACAGCCTCTACTAGGGTTGGATGTGCTCTGGGACTAACAAATTGTTTTTCTTTTCTAATCTTTATTTTAAGAAATAAATATGTTTTGTTTTAAAGTACTAACAAACTATGTTTTAATTCTCTTTCTCTCGCCAAATGCTTATTTTATATTGAGGGGTAAAATCTCAATATCGAACATAGTTAAAAACATAAATCAATTTATAAGGGTTTTGATGACGTCGGGCAGAATAGTGATTATTCTGCAGGTTAGTTCTACCAGCAAATTCACAGGAAAGAACACAAATTAACTTCGAAAAACACAGAGAAAACATCTCTGAAATTTAGAGAATTTTATTATATCACACAATAATCAAAATAAGTCCACAAGCCGAATTTTATAGCAAAAATTCGAATTTTACCAAAAATGGCAAAATTCCAAAAATCAAGTCAAACGAAAATATGGAATAAAATAAGTAATCTGCAAAAAATCTAGGCCAAATCAGGTTAAAAATCATCACCTAACATGCAATCGAAATATTACCAAAAATAACAAAATTTAACTAAAAATAGCAATTCGGAAGGAAAAACAGCAGAATTTGAGGTTGAAAACAGGACGCACCTAGCAAAGCTGGTGGCCACGACGTGCGCGCCAAAACAAGCTTTTCCGGATTGTGGTCATAATTGCGATTCTGATAACCATAGCCAAAGTTATGGTCAAATTATCGAAACACGACTCAATTACCAAAGTTACGCGATCACTTGCATCCTTGCGCCGATCTGCTAACTCGTGATACCTTAGAGCCATTAACGTGTTATCTGACAACTCAGTATCTGACTCGGACCCTCCTGCATCATTTAACCACTCCTCTTAATAAGGTGTACCTCTTAAAGTGGAACCCAAAATCTTAACATGGTATCAAAGTACGTTAACCTCAAACGAGCAATTCGATTCGATTAAAACTCAAAAAAATGGGCACGCGAATTTTAAGATTGATTTGCTCAAACGAGCTATTATCTTGTGGGGCATGTTAAGGAATAAAATTTTATATCGAATAAAAATGAAAACATAGACCAATTTACAAGGGTTTGGACTACTCATCATAATAGAGTTGACATTTTAAGATGAAACCTCAAATTTTAACATTCAAGCTTTTCTTTCTAACATCAAAATTCGATGCTTTGAAATATTTTATTTTTGAAAAAATTATATATTTTTGTGCAAATAGATAATCATTGAATTTTGATGTTAGAAAGAAAAGCTTGAATGTTAAAATTTGAGATCTTAAAGGCTTTAAGATCTTAAAGGCTTTGAGATCTTAAAGGCTTTGTTTTGTATTCAAATTTGTTAGAAAACTCTTTTATTTAAGAATTTCATAATTTGGGATTTTTTTTTTCCCAGAAAACAATATATAGAATTATGAATTTATTGAGCAAGATTAAATTTAATTGTTGTTATTGAATTGCATAAAAACATGATTTCCCTAGTAGTGACACAAGAATGGAAAAAAAAACTATTTCTCGCAAAAACACCAAAACTGAAAATTTGTTGGGACAGTCACATTGACAATTCATGAGATTGATCATTGATGTAATTATATTTGTATTAATACTACCAAAAGAAAGTAGGCCCTTTTTCAAAAGAATGTCTACTGGCCATGTTCTTCCATGCACAACCACACATTTGCCATAGCCATAGCCATAGCCACATTAGATCACATCAAGAAAATACCTTCATGGAAAAAGTGGTTTTGATTTCGATGAGGTATTGTCATGGTTTGGAAATATTTGGCCAAGGTGGACCCGTAAATGGCCACCACCAAACCGTCATAATTTATACGATGATCTGACATATTTTTACACATTTTAACCAATCTCTTTAAATGATAGTGTATCAATATTTTGTGAGCTTCGTAGGTATGCTTTGCTGTTTTTAATTATGGCAATGAACACTTGTTCGCGGGGCATTCATTTCAAGATGTCGAATGTTTTCATTTTCAATTCAAGACCCTTAAAAAGAAAAATTAATGTAAGGTTTGAAAAATATAAACAAACAACAAACTTTTGTTGTTTTTTCTTAATTATGAAATAATTTTTAATATTTATAACCAAACAACATCAATGCTTGTCAGTTACTAAATAGTATTATAGAATAAAAAGGAATTTATGTTTTTATTTATTTAAATGCCCTGATTTATTAATTATCGAGTACCAAAACAAATCTTACTCATCGTGGTGGAAAAACAAAATTGGACAAAGATTAAAAGAAATAAAAAATTGTTGTGAATCTGCATAATTAACACAATGGTTAAATCATGATTAGTCCAAAATTTTACCTCGCTGGCAAATAGGAAGTAAGTTCATTCCGTTTGTATTTGAATTATAATTTAGCGAATTCTTTGAATTACTTGTAAAATTTAAAAGTGGTTATGTTTGAAATAATGAACACAATAGAAAACTCATTTTAATTTGAGAAATTTTGTGTGAAATTTATTGACCAGGCTCGCATTAATATGCAGTTGATTTGTGGCTTTGGTACGAAGGCAATCCTACTTGGTGCTGAAATCACTCCTCCTTACAAGCATGGGCGGACGCAGGGGTGGCCAGGGGGTCACAACTTTGCTCTTTTTTTTTTTTTATTCACCATTAAATTTTATATATTCTTGTTTCAACTTTCGAAGTTATTGTGGAATGTGAAACGAAATCGAAATATTGCATTCTTAATACCATTTTGAAGTGTTCACGGTCTAATTTTCTACGTCGTTAATGTCGTACAAAATGATCAATCGTAGCAAATGTTACGACTTGTCAAGTAGGCCGTTCAAAAATAGTATTTCGAAAATTTCGATAACATGCTAATTTTAAAAATTCTCCGACGATCGTACGCTAAGCGAATCTACAAATTGCTTATGTCATCTCAAAGTTTATTTCGAGAACCACATTATAGGTATATGGAGTAGTCCAAACAGATAGTCCTATTTACATGAATTTCTACGTGAGTTTTAAGAAAAACGTTTAACTCGCATTTTCTTTAAAAAAATTCAATTATTTTATTAATGTTTGTTATTTTTACGATACAAATTTTTCAATGTAATTTTCATAACGTAAATTTTCGGATGCAAAATTACATGGGATATGATTCTTTTGGACGTGCATTTTCAATTGTAAAAATTCTCCCAACTTTTTTTCAAACTCGATTGTGCGCCTCCTAACTTTAAACTTCTGCGTCCGCCCCTCCTTACAAGAGACAGGTAGTTTGAGAACATAGTTGCATGATATTCAGTACACATAAGAGAGTGTTAAGACATAAATTAAGTATCAAAATAACGATGAAAATAATAAACATATAAAGGTTTGAGGTACTATTCTTAATAAATTTGACATCCTAAGGCTAAGGGTCCGTTTGATTGCAAGGGCGGAAAATGGGTGGAAAGAAAATGTTTTACAGGGAAAAGATTTTTCTAGAAAATGTTTACTTGAGAATTGTAATTAATTGTATTTGATTGGTATAATTTTCTACCTGAAAAATGTTGAAAGTTTGGTGTCCGTTTGGCTTCCTTTTTTTATAAAAATTGTCCATTAAAGTGATAATTTTTCTACCAATATGTCTAGAATTTGTTCTAATTA
This sequence comes from Fraxinus americana, assembly GCA_035079005.1. Taxonomy (NCBI): domain Eukaryota; kingdom Viridiplantae; phylum Streptophyta; class Magnoliopsida; order Lamiales; family Oleaceae; genus Fraxinus; species Fraxinus americana. Next base: position 4,500,632 of record CM068720.1, on the reverse strand, counting down.
CCAAAAAGTAAAAAATAAATAAATTTTAAACAATTAGAAAAAATTACCATATTCGTTTGACTTTGTTTTACATAAAAATTGTCAACAAAAATGAAAATTCTTTTTACAATAGTTGATAGAATTGGTTGCCTTTGCTAAAAAAAAAAAAAAAGAAAAAAAGGTGGAAAATATTTTCCCAACTAATAGGTAGGAAAACAAAATCAAGTTTTTGTGCATCAAATTATTGTACCTAGAAAAAGGTGGGAAACATTTTCCATGGAAAAATTTACCTATCAAACAGTTTTTTAAGGGTGGAAAAGGAAAATGTTTTCCTTTTCCATGGAAAACTAAGGCTATCAAACGGAGCCTAAATTTAGTCTTAATATGATATCGGAATTTATTAAGCTCAAACAAACAATTCAATACAATTATGACTAAAAAACGAATATATGAATTTCAAAATTGGCGTTTTCAAATGAACCACCATTTTTCTGTGATATAGACAATAAACAATATACAAGAGCTTGTGTCCACGTGTCAAAACATCGATCCGTCGGACCGCACCTCAGGGGGCCTTGTAACAAGTATTGTCTTCAAACCAGTACCAAACTGAAACTAAAAAAGAGGCCATACTGTTACAATATTGGGCCTAAGGCAATCAGCAGACTAGTTTGGGAAAGATGTGGCAACGCAATGTTCTGGATTTTATTCTTACTTGAATATGGGGAAAATGATACACGGCCTTTTCAAAGTATAAACTAAAAATATTGTAAACGTCGAAAAAGTTTAAGGGTGTGTTTGAGTTGTTGGACAGATCAGTACAGAATCCCAGCAAGAAACGAACTCTACATCAAAAGATAGGGATATACCAAACAAGATACAAGATATAGCTCCAGCAAGAAGTTAACTTTGCACCAACTTCCTACAATAGATAGGAATGTATATTTGTAATCCAAATCAGAATTAAAATTGTAACCCAACTCAATCTCTGTAAATCTATTTAAACCATCAATATACTTCACTACGGGCAAGCAAGTCAGCCTATTTTTTGCTCAGTCTATTAAGTATTTTCATGGTATCAGAGCTTTTTGTTCACGCATAGCTTTCGATCCTTTTCGCCTTCCTTCCATGGCCACCACATCCAATTCCTCTACAGTATTTGTTGCCCCGAACTTGAATCAATTGGTATCTACTAAACTTGATGGATCCAATTATCTCATCTAGTTATCTCAAATGGTTCATATACTCAAAAGCAATGATTTGATGGGCTTCGTGGATGGTTCCGAGCCGTGTCCATCAAAATTTCTTCCTGATGATCAAGGAAAATTAACCACTGATATCAACCCACAGTTTATCATATGGCACAAAAAGGATCAATTTGTGCTCGGTTGGATCAATGCTACTATGTCCAACACTGTGGCTCCTACTGTATTCGGACTCACCTCTGCTAGTCATGCTTGGACTGCATTGGAAAAGAAGTTTGCTTCCAACTCTCGATCTCGCATTAGCCATCTCAAACGCAAGCTTCAATCCCTCACTCAAGGCTCTCGTAGCTGCTCTATTTATCTCGATGAAGCTAGGGAAATTGCAGCTGAACTTAGTGCTGCGGGAAAAACGGTTGATGACGATGACTTGATCACCTATGTCACTCATGGCCTAAACCCCATATTTCTTCACTTCATGACCTCCCTGTCACTAGCCACCCGAGATAATCCACTATCATTTGATGACTTTCGAACTGAACTCCTCTCCAATGAACTTCTCCTAGATTCACAATTCAAAAATAACTCTAATGAAACAAATCAGTTTGTCTTATTTGCACCTAAACCTCCTTTCAACTCCTTTACTAAAAACCCAAAATATTCCCAGAAACCAACCCATCCTGCATTCCCTAGTCCTCATTATCGAGTCCACCGTAACTTCATCCCACCTTCGAAACCATCATCCAGTCCAGTCCCTACTCACCATCACTATAATACTCCCCAACCATCACCAAATATCACCTCTCCCCGTTCTCCTTGCCAGATATGTGGCAAATCAAGTCATCAAGCCTTGGATTGTTTTCATCACATGGACTATGCATATCAGGGAAGACATCCTCCTGCTCAACTTGCTGCAATGGTTGCTCACACCAACTCTGAACATGAAACTGAGACATGGTTTGCCGATAGTGGAGCTAATCAACATATTACGGCTAATCTTGAGCAACTCACTCTTGCACAGCCATACACAGGGCGAGAACACGTCGCAATCGGTAATGGTCAGGGTTTAAGTATTGCGAATACTGGTAATGCAACCTTTCATACCCCTGATAATCAATTTCACCTCAAACATGTCTTACATTGTCCTAATGTCGCAGCTAATCTTCTCTCCATTAATCAGTTTTGCATTGACAACAATTGTTTCTTTATTCTCACTAAATCCCATTTTTTTGTGAAGGACACACTGTCCGGGAAGACACTACTCGAAGGCAGGAGTGAAGGTGGTCTCTATCCATTTCCTATGAAGTCGATTTCTCTCAATAAGCCTCGTGCCTTAGCTGCCGTCGCAGGAATAAAAGCGCCACTTTCAATTTGGCACTCTAGATTAGGACATGCTTCCATTTATGTTATTTCTCACATTTTGAATAAATACAAATTACCTGTTCTTAGTTCAACTAGCAAAATGGAATTTTGTAATGCTTGCCCACTCGGTAAAGGAAAGCAACTTCCATTTCCAAACTCAAGTCGAGTCTCTAAATTACCCTTACAATTAATTCACTCTGATGTTTGGTCTTGTTCTACTAGCTCACTTAGTGGATGCCAATACTACGTAATTTTCATTAATGATTACTCCAAATTCACATGGTTGTACCCTCTGCATAGCAAATCTGATGTTTATGCTTGTTTCGTCAAGTTTAGAACATTAGTTGAAAATCAATTTTCTTACAAAATAAAGCAATTTCAATCCGATGGGGGAGGGGAATATAACTCAAATCAATTTAAATCCTATCTTACAAACAATGGCATCTTTCATCGAATATCGTGTCCTCATACACCCCAACAAAATGGGGTCTCTGAACGTAAACATCGCCATGTTGTAGAAATGGGTTTATCTCTCTCAGCCGAGTCTCATTTGCCTTCCACCTTCTGGGTCGATGCTTTTCTCACCTCAATTTTTCTCATCAATCGTCTACCTACTCCAACTCTAGAAAATCAAAGTCCCTACTCCAAACTATATGGCAAAACTCCAGATTACACTTCCCTTCGCACCTTTGGATGCGTATGTTTTCCTCTACTTCGACCCTATAACTCTCACAAGTTAATGTTCAGGTCCAAAAGACGCATATTTTTGGGGTATAGTGCTAATCACCTCGGCTATAGATGCATGGATCCAGTAACTCAAAAAGTCATCATCTCCAGGCATGTGATATTTGATGAGAAATCATTCCTTGCAAAGAATGGACAGCAACCACCCGAACCTCTGCCGGTAGTCTCTTCCTCAGGTATACTCTTTCCCTCTCCTTCATTTGATTTGCACACACCCTCTAACCCTTTGCTTACCCCCTCTCCCTCTTCCAGTGCAGAATCCCCTTCACGCCCATCAATGATCCCCATACCCTATCCTAGCCGTACCCCTTTTGGGGACCAAACCTCACCTACACATGACAACCTCTCCACTTCCACCACTATAGATCACCCAACCGTCCCTTCTCCACTCTCAACTCTATCCGTTCCAGTGTCAAATCATCCCATTCTCCATACATCTCAACCTTCTCATCATATGATCACCCGGTCCCGAACATGCTCACTAAAACCTCGTCAACTCTCTGACTATCACCTCTACTCCACCAAATATCCCTTGCATGCTTTTTCCAGTATTGCTTTGCCATCTGAACCCCGTAGTTATCGACAAGCTGCTCTCTTACCCGAATGGTGTAGTGCAATGAAGGAGGAGTATGATGCTCTTATCGCCAATAATACTTGGACATTATGCCCTCGGCCTACAAATCACAATGTTGTGGGCAACAAATGGGTATATAAGACCAAACAAACCTCCACAGGTGAAGTTGAGTGTCTCAAAGCCAGATTAGTAGCTTTAGGCTATAATCAGGAGGAATGGGTTGACTTTACAGAAACATTCAATCCCGTAATCAAACCGGCCACCGTTCGTGTTATTCTATCTATAACTGTGCAATTTGATTGGTCTATCACCCAACTAGGTGTATCTAATGCATTCCTTCATGGCATTCTTGAGGAGGAGGTGTTCACGGAACAACCCAAGGGATTTATCGATCCTACCCATCCAGACTATGTGTGCAAACTCCATAAATCCCTATATGGCCTAAAACAAGCACCAAGAGCTTGGTTCATGCGTCTCTCCACTACCCTTCTTGAGTTTGGTTTTGTGTCATCACCCGTAGACACGTCCCTGTTTGTCTATCTTACTGGAAATTGTCACATTTTCATTCTCATATATGTTGACGATATTCTTGTAACAGGAACAGATTCCCCATTGATCCAATCACTTATTAACATGCTACAAGTTGAATTTAAACTGAAGAATCTAGGACCTATTGGGTATTTTCTAGGCATTCAAGCTACACGAGACACTACAGGCTTGCATCTTCGTCAATCCAAGTATATCTCAGACTTGCTCTATTGCACCAAGATGGTAGGTGTCAAACCTGCTCCCTCTCCGTGCATCATAGGACAAAAGCTGTCCTCTAATACAGGCGAGCCACTCACTTCCGCACAAATCTTAGAATATCGTCAAACAGTAGGCGCTCTCCAGTACTGTACATTGACCAGACCAGATATTGCATTTTCTGTAAACCAACTTTGTCAACACATGACAATCCCAACTCTTCACATTGGACTGCAGGTAAACGAGTTCTTCGATACTTAAAGGGGACCATTGATGTCGGCTTATGGTATACAAAAGGTGACTGTCATCTTCAGGCATTTTGTGACTCTGACTGGGCAGGGGATCCTGATGACCGTCGATCCACCACTGGCTATGTTATCTTCATTGGCTCTTCCCTTGTTTCCTGGTCTGCCAAGAAGCAATCTGTAGTTGCCAGGTCCAGTACTGAGGCTGAATATAGGGCATTGGCAATGGCCACAGCTGAACTTTATTGGATTCGCATGCTACTCCAACTATTGCATTTTACTATCCCTGCTGCCCCTACAATCTGGTGTGATAACAGTGGCGCCATTGCACTTGCCTTAAACCCTATCTTTCATGCTAGAACTAAACACATCGAAGTCGACTTCCACTTCATTCGAGAGAAAATAGCAAACAAAGACATCTCTCTCCAGTTTCTCAGCTCCTCTGATCAGTTAGCAGATTTATTCACCAAAGGGCTTAGCTTTGACCGTTTTGCCATGCTGCGCTCCAAGCTAATGGTGGTTACACTCCCCATTAGCTTGCGGGGGAATGTTGGACAGATCAGTACAGAATCCCAGCAAGAAACGAACTCTACATCAAAAGATAGGGATATACCAAACAAGATACAAGATATAGCTCCAGCAAGAAGTTAACTTTGTACCAACTTCCTACAATAGATAGGAATGTATATTTGTAATCCAAATCAGAATTAAAATTGTAACCCAACTCAATCTCTGTAAATCTATTTAAACCATCAATATACTTCACTACGGGCAAGCAAGTCAGCCTATTTTTTAGGGCTGTCCGTGGGTCGATTCGGTTCGGTTCGGTTTTGAAGATACCCGAACCGACCCAAAACTTTCGGGTATTTAATAAATAGACCCGTCGGGTCCAAATATAAATATGGAACCGTTCGGGTTCGGTTCCGTTCGGTTCGGTTCGGGTCGGTTCGGTTCCGTTCGGTTCGGTACCATAATTAAATTTTTAAATATTTACAGCAACACTATATAAATACAACTAATGACATTTCATTCGTAACTTTTACAAATTAACGTAGCCCAATTCAAAAACATATAAATAACTAGCCGTCCAATAAGATTAATTCAATGCATACAAATATCAAAAACTAGATATTAATATTACAGCAACACTATATAAAGTATATTCATTTGCTTCAAATTAAAATGGGCCAATGGGTTTTAAAAATGATTTGTGCTTTAAAATTAAAATTATGAAATAATTTGATTTATTTAATTAATTTGCTAATTTGTTTAGAGAAAAATAAAATAATTTAATTAATTCAATATAAAAAATAAAAAAATTATTTAGTTTCGATTCTTATTCGATTCTTCGGTTCTTGGTCTAGACCCGAGACCCGACCCAAACCCGTCGGTTCTCGATTCGGGTACCCGTTCGGATATTTAATTTATGAAGAACCGCTCGGTTCGGTTCGGTTCGGTCCGGTTCGGTTCGGTTCGGGACTTTTGGACACCCCCTACTATTTTTTGCTCAATCTATTGAGTATTTTCATGAGTCACATTATTTTGTAAAAATGTATTTTGAAATAGTAAATTGATGGAGAATGTGTAGTTGAAAAAGAAGGAAAAATTATTGATGTGATGAAAAATATTATTTTATTGAAGAATGTGTGGTTGAAAATGAGTAGAAGAATGAAAATGAAAATTTTAATGTAGCTCAAACATGAGCTAATTATTATTTTTATTAAAAAGTTGCATTGATCTTCATATCATAAACTTACCTAAAATTTTACATTCTTTGTTATTATTTTTTAATTAAAAAGTCACACCTAGAAAAAAAAAATACAATGCCCTTATTTGGTATAAATTAAAATTCAGATTTTAATTTAAATTAAAATTAACAGCTAAATTTAACCACACATTTTATGCGACATACAACTTTTAAACCGTATATTTCATCGATATTTATCAAAATTTACTAAAAATCTGATTTTAATCTCCACAAAACGTGGACAATATATATTCACAATACATCAAATATAAATCAATTTCAGTTCGAGAAAATAGTAAGTATGAAGCCTTTGTCGTCGTTATTCTTACAATAGCCAAAAGAACAATTTACGATCATGTTTGCTAAAACTTGTAAATCAATATCTTTATTTTACCTAATTAGTTTAACCTTTTAACTTATTGTTTATCTTATAAAAAAATAATACTGATTTTGATAGTAGATTATTACTAACGTAGACGAGTACCTTATTTTATTAAAAGTAACCTTGAAGACCATTACTAGTTTATCAATGTTGTACATGTAGGAAATAAAACAATAATGTTTACCGTCATAAGATCGCTCATGTTGGATCATCAAGAACTAATTAATCAAAAGCGGAAGCGTATCTGGATCAGACATGATTATCGCAATGAATAAGTTCTGCGGTTTTAGTCTTCCACATCAACACGTCGTTCCTTAGTTTCTCTCTGAAGATGAGAGTCAGAATAGAATGAACAGAACATATAATTCGGGGACCATAACCGTATATTTATACTGATTGCCCATTGACCTAATCCGGCCCATCATGGAATTAGGAATAGGCCCGGTCTCTACACATATGAGCCCATACTTTAATTAGATGTTTCAAAACCCAAAATACCGAAACCTTATTAGATCACTTTAAATGGGTTTAACCGAAATTGATAGCCTTTAATTTAATACACAATATTTCACATATAAGCCAACATGTTTGATTAAAAATCCTTACAATCTCCCACTTGGGCTATATGTGTTACCTTATATTTGTGCATTAAATATAACCTTATGAGTACTCAAAATTTTGCTATCATTACTGAATGCATCCTCAAACAATCCGGTCCATCAATCATATCAACATAGGATCAAAGCGATTTTCGCTACTTGTATCGTAACTAAACCCATCAATGGTCACGTATATTGACATAACTGAATGACATGGATCAAGCATGGATGTGTAGCATGGAAATTTTATGTGATGTGATCTTAACATGTCTATTTCCAACTGGTCCACCTTAATACCTTAGTGAGATCATTTTCAAATGAGTTCAGAGATAATAAACCAAAAATTTTATAACTGAAAATAACTTTAACCATAAACCATATCCAAAATGACAGTATATGTGTCTAATATGAAAAGCACATAAATACAAACTCCTACTGAAACTAGATATCTTCAAGAGATATTACACCCATATGAGCAGTATGCTTATGAAAGACCATGGGTATCAATCCCTTAGTAAGCGGATCCGCGACTATGGAGTTTGTCCTGATATGCTCTATTGACACCTGTCCACTCTGAACTCTTTCTTTAACAGCCAGGAACTTGATCTCTATATGCTTTAATTTCGTCGAGCTCCTGTTGTTATTGGAATACAGTACTGCTGCTTTATTGTTACAAAATAACTTGAGTGGTCTTTCTATATTATCCACAATGCGCAGCCCAGTGACAAAATTTCGCAGCTATATTCCATGATTTGATGCCTCATAACATACTACAAACTCCGCTGCCATTGTGGAAGTAGCTATGAGTGTCTGCTTAGCACTCTTCTAGGATATAGCACCTCCAGCAAGCATGAAGATATAGCCTAAAGTTGATCTCTTACTATCTTGGCATCCCGCGAAATCGAAATCAGAATAACCGATGATCTCCAACTGATCCGATCTCCTGTATGTGAGCATGTAGTCCTTTGTTCTCGGTAAATACCGCATGACCCGTTTGGCCCAAATTTTTTTTTTTTTAAAATTTGAAAATCCGAAATTTGATCAAATAATTTTCAAATCTAACAAAACTAAATGCGGAATTGTTAAATTCGAAAATAATGAAATTATTACAAGAACGAAATTAAAATTTCGATTCTCAATTATTCAACATGAAGTTGCTCTGATACCACTTGTAGGTAATAAAACAATAATGTTTACCGTCATAACATCGTTCATGTTGGATTATCAAGAACTAATTAACCAAAAGCGGAAGTGTACCTGGATTAGACATGATTATCGCAATGAATAAGTCCTGCGGTTTTAGTCTTCCAGATCAACACGTTGTTCCTTAGTTTCTCTCTGAAGATGGGAGTCAGAATAGAATGAACAGAACATGTGATCCGGGGACCATAACCGTATATTTATACTGATTGCCCATTGACCTAATTCGACCCATCATGGAATTAGGAATAGGCCCGGTCTCTACACATATGAGCCCATACTTTAATTAGATGTTTCAAAACCCAAAATACCGAAACCTTATTAGATCACTTTAAATGGGTTTAACCGAAATTGATAGCCTTTAATTTAAGGGAAAAATTCATAAATAAGGTGTATTCTTTACACCAATTCAAAAATAAGGTTTATAGTTTGAAACTTCAAAAATCAGGTTTTTTTTTTTAATTCTAATATAATATAATATAATATAATATAATAAACCCACCCCACATGCACCACCCCCCTGCTCCGGTGACTATTTCGACGACCATTCCGACCACCACTCTTCTCCGGCTCCGATTCCGGCGACCATTCCGGCGAGGTCACAGATTTTTAAAGAGTCACGTATTATTATAGTCACCGGTCACATTTTGGTCACAGATTTACAATTTAGTTAGTCACATATTATTTTTCAGTCACGGATAATAATTTTTATACGTCACATATTATTTTACGGTCACAGTTCAAAAATTTTGTAGGTCACAATTATTTCTTTGGTCACATATTTCAAATTTAGTTGGTCACATATCAAAATTTATAGGTCACACGGTCACATATTTCAAAAACTGGTTGGTCACAGATTATTTTTGAGTCACATATTACTAAATTTTTAGGTCACAGTTGAGTAATCAGTCACAGATTACCAAATATTTGGTCACATACCCTCAAATACTTGGTTACATAACCAAGTAATTGGTCACATACACCAAATAGAGGTCACACATCACACCACACCACCGTCACCAACACCGCTTGTCACAGATTAAATATTTGGTCACAGATAACCAAATATTTGGTCACACACCACCAACGTGGCCGCCCCCGCCACAAAATCGCCACCACCACCATAGATCCACCAACAATAACAACCAAGGCACAGCACATCACTCAATAGCAAAAAAAAAAAGAAAAAAAAAAACTAAAATGCAAAGAAATCATTTGCTCCTTTCCGTTGTGAAATCGCTCTTTGTGAAAGCGACGTTTCATTTCATTCTTTGAGCGACAAAATCATTGCTCGGCGGCTGACAATTTCAAATCACCGGATGTGCGGCGATTTATTTGTAGACAAAATCATTGCTCGGCGAAGCAATTTCAAATCACCCGGATGTGCAGCGATTTCGCTGTTGCTGGGCAGCAAAATCGCTGCTCAGCAGCAGCAATTTCAAATTACCCGGATGTGCAGCGATTTCGCTGCTGCTGGCAGCAGCGATTTCAGCAGCGAAATCGCTGCTCTGCTGAGGAGGGGAGGGAGGGAGAGAGGGAGGGAGGGGAGGAGAGAGGGAGGCGGAGGCGCGGCGGCGGCGGCGGTGAGGAAGAGGGTGGTGGGAGGGAGAGAGGGGGGCGGGGCAGCCGTGAGAGAGAGAAATTAGGGTTGAAAATGAATTAGGTTTTGGATATATTTATGGTTTGATATTTAAAATAAAATACCTGAAAAGTGAATAAAAAACGTACAAACCTGATTTTTAAAAACCACTCTTTAAACACCTGATTTTTTATAATTTCCCTTAATTTAATACACAATATATCACATATAAGCCCACATGTTTGATTAAAAATCCTTACAGTACAACCAATATAGCTCGTATTCCTTATGTTTAGCTATCACAAATTTGTGTCCTTTGTGTATATGGAAATTACGCTTATTAAATCCGAGCGAGTAATATCCTGAATATTTAAAATTCACTAATGCAAAGTTAGAGAACTTGATGGTCAAATTCAAATTGTTCCAATTCTTGAGATCAAACTTAAATTTTAGGAAATAATATTTTAGCTTAAAATATGATGAAGTAGTGTTTGAATTATTCGGTATAATCACGGTAGGTCTCTTTAACAACGATCATGACTGCATAAAGAATATCAATATAACATAATAATATACTTGTACTATTACAAATTAATTTCTCTCAATAAAATTAGAGTCCGCTACCATTACAGAACGAGGCTTCACAGAAACCCCACAGATTACACACATAGGGAGGGGCGGGAAAATTTTGATCCAATTTTTAATCACGTGAGTTCCGCATCGGGACCCACCTCATGTGAGGGTCGGTAAACCTTCCGTGAACCGACCCTTTGTACATATAGATTAATCCATAAAATTATACCTCGTTTCAGTACTTTTTTTTCTTCCTCCATTTGCATCTGAATTTAGTTCATAAGATAGTTGTTTTTGCATGTACAACATGATCATCATCATGATTATTTGATCAGTCTATGCCTATATAGAAAATCACTATTTTTTTCCCTTGGACACTTCTGCTACATAAATATTGCAACAAAATTGTAATCTTAACTTTCACATGGTCAACAAGTATTGGAACTCATATTCATAAGGTATCTTCTCAACAATGGAAGATGCTTTGCCACCACGAAGTCCCCGAAAACAATCCATAATCGATTTCCTCAAAGATCCAGACGTAGGTAGCTGCTCGCACACCCATTCCATCAACGAGTCGACATCTCTGGCGAAATCCTGCATGTTGCCAAGTAGAAGCTCAGGGAGTGCTATTCTTTTTGTGCTTGTTACCACTATTGAAGCTTGCAGGTACTCCAGCTTTGATCTTTCCAATTCACCTATGACACCCTCTGCTGTATATATTTTTACCTAGCCATGAAACAAATACATAAAATCAGCAAGATCTCAGTTATTACAAGAAAGAAAAAGGTAATTTTTGGAGTATTTTTATGTATATTACACGTAGCATATGTTTGGTACCTAGTACTAGACAAGATATACTTGTCAAAACTTCAACTTTTTTCTTCATTAATACTTCCACTGTTGTATAGAGAGTCTTATCAATAAAACCACTATTGTATTGCATTCAACAATACAATGTACACCCATATATTTGGCATATATATATGAGACATAAATTTCAAGTTCAAATCATTCGCATCAAATTATTAACTGGTGGGTAGTACGAGATGGTCTTCGAGAAGAAAAAATAGTAAAGTATTATGCATCAATAATCATATTCAATACTGCATAATAAACATGCACCACATTGTGTAATTTTCTTGTTGAAATGGTTGAGACTCACAGCTGGTGAAGAACGTGTTCCACAGCACAAGGCAAAGATGACATTTGGATCTGGTGACTGAAGTCCATAAAGTTCCCCAACTATAGCTTCTTTGATATATTTTTCTCCCTTCCCAGTAAGCTAAGAAATGCATAAAATCCAACAAAATAATGCAAATTATGCTGTTAGACTCCATTTCGATATAGGGAAAAAAAAAAAGAATAAATCCAGTAAGAGTAAACTTTTGCTGCTGTTTTCTTTCGAATGAAGTAATTCTCTATTAAATCAAAATAAATGACTTTCCATAAATATTTTGTTCACTGAAATTCAAGATATTAACCATTACAATGTGACATACCTGTTTAAGCAGTGAAGGCTCAAGTTTTCTCAGGATAAAATGTTCAATTGCTTGAGCATTTATTATATTACCAGCAATATTCAGAGTTGCCTGAAATGAAGCAGCAAGTTATATACAAGACCATATGAATATAAAAAAACATTACTATGTCATTTTTTTTTTCTTAATGAAATAAATGCACGATTTATATAATTTATATAGTTCATAAGAATGGGACACAAAAAGAAGTGAGTTCGGAACATTGTATTGTTAATCTTCCAATCTAAAAGCATGAATTGCCAGAGACACGTTATCCAATCAATTAAATTGTAAAGAACTTGAAATAATTATCTTCAGATTTTCTAATTAAATTTTCATTTACCTTGTTGATAAGTTTTAGCAGATTCTCAGGTGTAGAACTGCTCGGAATCCCATACTGAAGAAACCCCTGGAAGAAAAGATCATTCAAATATTTAATTAAGTACTTCAATAATCCAGAAGTGTAAAAATTAATAGATAAAAGAAAAGTAGGAAGAACAGTGTTAAAGTCCATATACATGCATGACAGAAGCATTGTACATGTTGATCCAGAAAGCCAGCTTCTGTTGATGACTCAAGAATCTTAAGTCTACCTTCTGAAGACCATTCATCAACCCCCTGAGTTTTCCAAAATGCATAGAGAAAAATACACAGATTTTATCATTAATAAGCCCCCTATGGAACGAAAATATTTCAAAAGTGGAAGTAAATTAATTAATAGTTAGCTTCATTCTTACTTCAACTTCTGAAACAAAGGAACTGAGCTCGAATCTTGTATGCATTTGGGATCCATAGAGCTTGATGTGAATCTAACCAAGTTTTTGTAGGGCCCAATATCCCTTGTTATAGATTCTTTAGAATCAAAAATGCCATAGGGATCTTGCTGTCTTGAGTCTTTCTGAAACATGAGGCTTGTTTTCAAATTTAAGCTAGTCTCAGCACGAAAACTTTGAGAAAAGTTTGTAGACCGGGTTATCGGCCCTGATTTCTCTATTTCCATTGTTCTTGATGTTCGAAGTAGCCTTACAAAAATAAAGATCAAACACTTCATGATGTTCTCAGATAACTTGTTAGGTGGCCACTTGTGAATGCTTTGTTCTTCTGAATGGATTGGAGTAGACATGACATTTTGTAGGATATCTGCAGGGATGTTGAGGTATCGGTCTCTCTGAATTGGCATCGACAGTCAGAATCTTAGAATCAGATAGTAGAAAAGTAAAAGAATAATTTTTAGTTAAATACGTGAAATTTTCATAAATAGGTGACAGTGAGATTCAACGAAATTCTGTGATCGTACCCTGGGGGTTGGAGTTGGATGCCTTATGTTTCGAAATGGCGAGGCAGGTTTAAGCATCTCACTTCTCTTGGAAACATTGTCACATAATATTCCAATGTCGTCGAGAAAATTATTTTCCTTGTGATTAGATAATCCTTTTGGATTTGTCCCTTTCTCATTTTTTCTAAAGTCGCCGAGATTATAATCTCCGTTTATAGCCTTGGTAATAAAATGTAGCCCCTTAGCCTGAAACATGGTTTTCTCATTGGAACGACGTCTGCTCGTGTTTCCACTGTTATTTTTTGGAGTTTCATGATGCTGCCGTTGCATGGAATTTTGTTCCCTTTCATTTTTCACCTCGGACTGAAGCTGGCTGATTTGGCTTTCCAATCGTGCTATCTCCTTTTCAACCATAGCTAGCTCAGCCAGTAGCTCTTTCATCTGTAAATGAAATTGAATAAAGTATTTAAGGAGCATATTCTAGGTTAATTTCTTCAAGAATTGAATTAAAGTTAAAATTGAATCAGTTGCATAACAACCAATTCCTGAGAGATTGCTATATTGCTGAGATTTCTTAATATATGGTAATACATAGATATAAAAATAAAAGCAACTCATGAATATAAACTATAGATTTCTTATTTCTGTACATGCAAAGTGTTAGAATATATAAGCAAGCGACAGCAGCAACAAAGGGCTGAGCATGGTGTCAATGGTTCAGCAAGTGTCCAACTCAATTCGAGTTCATTTGGAGCCAAAGTTAGTTAGGAAGTAGTTGTGTACAGTTGTCAAGTTAGTTGGTTAGTTAGTTGCTGTAATTAGTTAGATTTTGTTCTATTTAAAGAGCTACCATTGTAATGGAAAATTAATTTTCTTTTCTTCCTTAATGAGAATGCAATCTTCATTTCTCAATTACTTTTCCTTTCAATATGGTATCAAAGCAAATCCCCGCTCATCACCAGTAATTTTTTTTTCAATTCACATATAATCAATTCTGATTAGAATAGACCGATTCATTCTTCCTTGAGCTGTCCTTTAGCTGATTAATTCTTTCGTGAGTCAACATCAATTTGGCAATGGATAATTCAACAATTGATGATGAATCCAATCCATATTTTTTACATCAATCAGATAATCTTGGTTTAATTCTTGTTTCACAGTCACTAGTTGGAGAGAATTATGCTTCCTGCTCAATAGTGATTGTCTTATCTGTAAAGAATAAATTGGGTTTTATTGATGGAACCATTTCACGACTTGAGGAAAATTCAGAGCAGCTCAATCTGTGGATTCGTAACAATAAAATTGTTACTTCATGGATCCTCAATTCAGCGTCCAAGGAAATTTCGGCCCGTGTGCTTTATTTTGAATCCGCTCATGAAATCTGGATAGATTTGAAGGAGCGATATTAGCAAAGAAATGGTCCTCGTATCTTTCAATTGAAATGGGAGCTGATGAACCTAATCCAAGGGGATTTATCTGTAAGTAAATATTTTAGCAAATTGAAAACAATTTGGGAAGAACTTGGTAATTACGAACCGAATTGCTCATGTGGTAAATGCGTTTGTGGGGGAAGCAAGAAGTTAGAACATCATCAAGTAGAGTATGTCATGTCCTTTCTAATGGTACTAAATGAATCATTTGCACAAACTAGGGGACAAATACTATTGATGGATCATATTCTCCCTATCAACAAAGTATTTGCATTGGTTGCTCAAGAGGAGAATCAAAGGAAAATTAGTGTGAACGATGATGCATCTGGAATAACTGGTTCAATGGCATTTTATGTTAAAACAATACCAAGAGGATGGGTCAGGCATTTATTAGAAAGAATGCAGGGCAATAATACAATAGAATCCAAAAGAAGGACATACCAATATGTATCGATTGTGGATTCAATGGCCGTGTTGTGGATAAGCGTTACAAACTTCATGGCTATCCACCGGGGTATAAATCTAGGCTAAAGTCTGGAATGAATGTGTTAACTGGATCAAGCAGCCAAGCCATGGTTAATCAGATCTCGGAACAGGTTGTTTCCATGGATCAGAAACATGAGAATGATGGAAATGTTGGTAGTTTTATGCAGACACTCAATCCTACTCAATATCAGCATCTGATGAACATGCTAAACATTCATCTCAAGAATACAAAATTGGATTCGGACATAGGGGCTGATTCAGGTAAGAATTCAGGTACCTGTTTCTCAATCTCTATTAATCCAGATTTTAATTCATCTAAGCACTGGGTGGTAGATTTAGGCACAACAAGTCATATATGTTCCGATCAACAACATTCCATGCATTAAGGCCAATTGAAAATGCATATGTTACACTTCCAAATCATGTCCAAATACTTGTACAGTCAGTTGGAACTGTAAAACTCACATCTGAATTAATGCTCAATGATGTCCCGTATGTTCTCCAATTCAAATTCAACCTACTGTCAGTGAGTGCCTTAACAAGGAATTCTTCATTATCTGTTAAGTTCCTCGCCGATTCTTGCGTGGTTTAGGACTTGAGCACATTGAGGATGATTGACAAGGGTGAAAGAAAGACAGACCTTTATGTAATAGATTCCAGCTTCGCAGTTCATAATAACGTCTGTCATTTTCAGTAACAAATAATGTAAAGAGTCAAATTTGGCATGACAGACTTGGGCATTTATCATATCAGAAATTAGACTTATTGAAGAATTTGTTACACGTTGATTGTATTCGACTAAGGTAGAATACTCTACTCCATTGTTCTATTTGTCTTTTGGCAAAACAAAGGAGATTATCATTTGTATCAAATAATCATCTATCAAATAATGCTTTTGATTTGATACATTGTAATATATGGGGACCATATCATACCTCCACATATGCTGTCATATGTTCTTTCTTACCTTGGTAGATGATTGTACACGTTTCACTTGGATCTATTTGATGAAACAGAAGTCAGATGCAAAGCTTATCATACCAAAATTCCTTGCTCTTGTTAAGAATCAATTTCACAAAGTCATCAAAACCTTTAGGTCTGATAGTGCTCAAGAGTTAAAGTTCACTGAACTCTTTGAGGTTGAGGACATTATTCATCATTTTTCGTGCGTTGAACGACTTGAACAAAATTATGTAGTTGAACGAAAACATCAACATTTGCTTAATGTAGCACGAGCACTTTATTTTCAACCACGAGTACCTATTAAATTCTGGGGTGATTGTGTTCTTCCTGCAACATTTCTGATCAATCGAACACCTTCTTCAATTCTACAAAACATGACTCCATTTTCCCTACTATATGATACATCTTTTGATTACACTTATCTTAGAGTCCGTTTGATTGCAATGGTGAAATATGGGTGGAAAAAAATGAATTCTAAAGAAAATAATTGCCTAGAACTTGTTTTCAGGGAATTGTTAATTAAATGTGTTTAATTGGTATAATTTTCACTCGAAAAATTTTAAAATTTTGTATTTTTTGTATTCATTTAGCTTTGTTTTACATGAAAATTATCCATTAAAATGATAATTTTTTTCCTCAATTGGTTATAAAATTTGTTTCATTGCCAAAAAGTAAAAAATTAAAAAAAATATTTCCAAGAAAATCATTTTTTAATCAAAGTTTGTATTCGTTTGGCTTTATTTTACATGAAAATTGTTCATTAAAATGAATTTTTTTTTATAATTGATTATAAAATTTGTTCCAATTGTCAAAAAAAAAAAAAAAAAAGAGGCAAAAGCTGGAATTCTATTTCCCACCAAAATGGTGGGAAACCAAATTCATAAAAAATGTAGAAAAGATGCACGTGTGAGGATAAAGTGGAAAAGTAATTGCCAAGAAAATTATGGCTATCAAACAAACAAATTGGTGGAAAATGGAATTTAAATTCCAAGTTCCATGGAAATGTTTCATTATCAAACAGGGCCTTAAGGTATTAGGTAGGTTTTGCTTTGCATCCACACTTCCATCTCACATAAACAAATTTTCTCCTAGCGTTAAAGCATGTGTTTTTATTGGTTATCCACCAGGAGTCAAATGATATAAACTTTATGATATCTCATCTAAGTCTTTTCTTATTTCCAGGGATGTGGTTTGTCATGAAACTCACTTCCATTTCCATTCTATAGATTTTTCATCAGATTCAATAGACTCCTTTCCTGATATTGTATTACCAAGCATCAATTCTGATATGTTTGTTTCCCATTTGACTTCATACTCGTCTACTTCAACTGACAATAATGCTTTGACTGAACATCACCTAGTCTCATCTCCATCTACTTCTGCTGATAATAACATTTAACCTGAATTTCCTTCTAATTATTCTTTTGATTCTACTCAGCACAATCAACAACCTGTTGATGATTCACCTTCATTCCCTATGCCTAGAAGGTCTACTAGGGTGATTAAACCCCCATTATATCTTCATGAATTTCATTGTAATCTACTAGCAAATCAACAACCTCCTGACAACAATTCACTATATCCCTTAAATAAATATCTTTCCTATAATTCCTTTTCTCAATCGCACAGAACATTTCTCCTTAATGTCTCTTTCATTGTTGAACCACAATTTTATCACCAAGCTATTGCATCTGATCACTGGAAGGAAGCAATGGCTCCTGAGTTGGCAGCTATGGAATCAAATAATACTTGGACTGTAACCAATTTGCCAAAGGGTAAGCACTCAATTGGTTGTAGATGGGTCTATAAGGTAAAGTATGGACCTGATGGAAGTGTGGACAGGTATAAGGCATGCCTAGTTGCTAAGGGTTACACTCATTAAGAGGGTCTAGACTTTATTGATACATTTTCTCCTGTTGCTAAGTTGATTACAATAAAGACAATGCTTGCTATAGCAACCATTAATGGATGACACTTGGTTCAGTTATATGTGAATAATGCCTTTTTGAATGGGGACCTTTTTGAAGAGATTTATATGGACTTACCTTTAGGGTATTCCAATATACTTGATCAAAGTGTTATTGCCTCTTTGAAATCATTTTTGCATAGTCAGTTCAAACTAAAGTACTTGGGTAAATTGAAGTACTTTCTTGACTTGGAGATAGCAAGGTCACATAAAGGGATATGTTTATCCTAAAGAAATTATACGTTGCAACTCCTGGAGGATAGTGGTTTTTTAGCTTACAAACCTGCTGGTTTGCCTATGGATCCAAAGGTTCGATTGAATTCATTTGATGGTGATTTGTTAACTAATGTTGTCTTATCGAAGACTTATTGGCCGTTTGCTCTACTTAACCATTTCTCTTCCAGACATCACATTTGCAATTCACAAACTTAGACAGTTTGTTTCTAAACCTCGCCACCCGCATCTTGATGCAACTCATCATCTTCTCCGATTTCATAAGTCAGTTCTTGGTCAAGGTTTGTTCTTTTCAGTCTCTTCTTCTTTGCAACTAAGGGCCTTTGCTAATGCGGATTGTGGCTCTTGTCTTGACTCAAGAAAATCCATCATTGGCTTATGTGTGTTTCTTGGTGACTCACTGGTTTCTTGGAAGGCTAAAAAGCAACAGACCGTTTCCAGGTCCTTTGCAGAAGCAGAATATCGTGCATTAGCTGTTGTTACTAGTGAACTAATTTGGATACATCAACTGCTCCTAGATTTGGGTGCTTCTTCAATGTCTCCAACCTTAGTTTTCTGTGACAATCATGATGCACTTCATATTGCTAGTAATCTCATTTTTCATGAACGAACAAAACACATTGAAATATATTGTCATTTTGTTCGTGATAAGGAGGTTGATGATTTCATCAAATTGTTGCCCATTTGATCTCAACACCAGATAGCAAATATCTTCACCAAGGCCTTACTAGCTTCTTTGTTCTTTTCTTTACTTTCCAAGATGGCCATTATAAGTCTCCATGGTCCATCTTGAAGGGGGCGGGGATATAAGCAAGCGAGCAGCAACAACAGAGGATTGAGCATGGTGTCAACGGTTCAGCAAGTGTCCAGCTCAATTCAAGTTCATTTGGAGCCAAAGTTAGTTAGGAAGTAGTTGTGTACAGTTGTCAAGTTAGTTGGTTAGTTAGTTGTTGTAATTAGTTAGATTTTGTTCTATTTAAAGAGCTACCATTGTCATGAGAAATTAATTTTCTTTTCTTCCTTAATGAGAATGCAATCTTCATTTCTTAATTACTTTTCCTTTCAATACAAAGATTATGTTGGACTATCAAATGACTATGAATACAAGTATCCATTAAACAATTTCAAGCAATTGTGGTTGCTAATGATCGACTTAGACCCTCTTTGATCCACATTCTTAAAAATATACATTATTTCAATACTCATTTTTAACCACACAATTTTCAATAAAATAATATTACACGCAAATCCAAAATTTTTCCTTTTTTTAACCACATATTTTTCATCAGATCACTATTTAAAATACATTCTTTCCTTAAGAATGTGCATCAAACATGGACTTACTTTCAATCTTTCAGTAAACTTAGCAATGAAATTAGAAGCAAAAGAAAAAGAAGAAATTCATGCATATATGAAACTTACTTTTGGTGGAAGATAGTTTGGGATGCTGAGAGGAGAACCATCCGGTCGAGTTTGAAGTTCTTGGAGAAATTCGTGCACCATTTGTTCATGAGCCAGCATTTTGTGAAGCGTGGAAACCTCAATTGGGTAAAAAATTTACCTTTCAACTTAGTATCACTTTTTTTTTTTTCAAAAAATAGAGACAATATCACCAATGGAAAATTTGTATACCGTCTTAAGTGACAAAATTAGAAAAAAAGAAGAAGTGTATTTTCCTGATTTATTACAAAATCGAATTGAAATTTAAAACAAACAAATCACGAAAATTAGTAATATATCCTTAATTCCCAATACATGTACAAAAATTTCAAATTTTACTAGGAAACGTGTCTCTACACAAAAAGAAAGAGAAAAGTTTCTTAGACCAGGTAGATGCACCCCCATAACCTATGTGTGTAGTGTGTACTACAACGTACAAGTGAATCAAAGCGACAATGCAAAGAACTCAATCAAAAAGATGCATAAAATCATGTCCATACCTCTCTTTCAAGTTCCTCTTTCTTTTGTTGTCCACCAAGCTTCTTCTTTTTCTGAAAATCAAAGATATTTTTGAGTGTTTAATCCCACGTCGGTTTAACTACAAATAATCAACTTATAGAGTTTCGATTACTCCTTTTAACTAGATTAAACTTTTAAGATTAGTATGCATTGTACATTTTACACGTAAGAGGAGAAATTTCATAAGCCGCAACCATACACCACAAGAATTTTAGTTTTCTGTGATGGTTTTGCTATCAGACTTCGACTTTTCTTGAGTTCAACAAAGAAGATAATAAAAAAGTTGGAATAAAACTTACAAAAATCTCTGTTGGAATTTGTGCCAAATCCGCCATGGAAGGAAATGATCCAAACCAGAGCTTCAACTTGTGCCAGGGCCTTGGGAGGACATTAAAACAGAATGAAATTATCTGATTTTGATTATAAAAATGCTTATATTTGAAGCAAATTATGTCATCAGATTAATGATAGAATAATAGTCTGATGAAGATGAGAGGGAGCTTTCAGAAGTTTGGAATTGATACTGGGCTAACCGGCTCACTTCAGTTGTGACTTATGAGTGGGACATCATGGGATAAGTAGTATCTAGAAATATTAGGTTTGGCGTAGCTTGCACTTGCAGTTTTTTGTTGGGTGGGGGTGGAGTGGGGTGGGGTAGTTTTAAGGGTTCTTCCTTATTTGAGAAGTGTTAAAAAGTTCTTTAATACCTAATTATGCCTGCAGTTTAAAGTAACTTTGTATTAAAGAATTCTACTCCGTGATAATTTACAAAGTTGTCATTCTTTCTTAATTTTGTCTAACTTTATCCAATCTTCAGCGTAAACGTTTGTTCTAACTTTTTGTGTCGTTCATCGCCACAAAACTAATTGAGGATCAACTTATTACTTGGGCTTATTTTGTAGTTTCACACTAAAATTGGATCGTAGATAAGTAGTTCTATAATCGATTTTACAATAAATAACAAAATGTAAATAGGATATAATAGAAAAAAAATAAAGAATTTTTTTTATCATTTTGAAGTAGTTGATCAACATGTAAGCTTTACAGTTAGAATGAAAAACTGAAGATTGGGTTTAATTTGTGACAAACCAAATGTAATTATGTAGGAAACTAAAGCATTTCAAGCATCAATTAACATCACTTTGCTTGATAAGTAATCTTTCTTTTCTACCATCAAAAAAAGGTGGAAGAAAGCAAATTTTGAAAATTGAAAAACTAAAACAAATAAAAAGGACATGTACATAATTTTTTTAAAACAACATATCACTAATGAAAATAAGTTATATATTACTTCAATTGTAGCCTACGTGTTTTCATAATTTTAAAATATTGTATAATTGCATCTTTGCCAATATTGTTAAATAAATAGTTCTCATTATATTCCACCAAAATGTTATTCAACTAAAAAGAAAGTTAGAGAATAATCGAAGGACCATTTTATCATAAAGAAAACTTTATCCTAGTTAATAATAAGATAAAATCAACAAATCACCAATTTTAGTTCTGTCCAACACTAAAATTTCAAAGATATAAAAGCATTAAAACAGTGAAAACATACTGAATGAGTAAAAAAAAAAAAAGTGACTGCAGAAGTTGGGATCATAACCAGAAGTTGGATTTCAGCTTGAACTTACAAAGGAATTCTCCAAAAGTAATAACATGATGATCAGCTAATTACAATAAAATCGCGAAATGCATTCTTTATTTTCATAATTATCTAGCGCTTTCTTAAAAACTAGCTTTAATTGACTACTAATTGCAAATTCTTGAGAACATTAACAGCACCAAAGACTAAGGGTCTGCTTGGGAGTTTTTTTTTTTAATTGATTTTGGATGGCAACGTTTATGATAAGTTGGCAAAATCGGCGCTTGTTAGTTTTTTTAGGCATCGATTTTGAATGGTTTAAAAACCCTCCAAAATCAGTATAGTGTAATTTTGACCAATTTTCTCAACCCACAAAATCGCCGAATTTTGGTTGTTTCTCGTACTCTTCCAATTTTACCATCTATAAAATAATTATTTCAATCAACATATTTTCTTCAAAACTAATTTGTAAATAAAAATATATTAACTGAAAAATTATTTATACTCAAAAAATTACACTATAATTTTAAAAAATACTTATAAGATAAGAAAAATTACATTATAATTAAAATATTACTTATAAGTAAAAATATTTTGTTACGTATAGACACCCTCGAGTACAACCTCCTTTTACAATAGGGGGCCCACGATTTTTTTATTGGTCGTGGGCCCCCCTCTATTGTGAAGGGGGTATAGTAAAACCTAAGTAAAAATAACATTTTGTAAAAAAAAAAAAAATTATAGAATAAAAATACTACAAATAAAACAAATATTCACTTATAAAATATAAAAAGTTACATATAAGTAAAAAATTCACTTAAAATTATTTCAAATACGAAATTAACTTATAATTGTAAAATTCACGTAAGTAAAAAATATGAACTTAAATTTTAAGTAAATATTTAATTTTATTTATTTTTTATGTTAAATATTAATTTATATGTAAAAAAAATGTACCTATAAATAAAATATCACTTATGAGTGAAAAAATTTCATATAAGAATCTATAAACTTAAAAGTTTACTAAGAGACATATATAATTTTATTTAAAAAAAAAACTTTCAAAATCGGTGAATAATAAATTCTTAAGTATAGATTGGACAATTTTAAAGATTGCTACTAAAACACTTAAAATCGATCAACTCATAAACAATTAAAATTGAAACGCTCATAACCAGTATGTCGAAAATTCCAAACAGGCCATAAGGGAAAAATAAATCCAGTTAGGCATGATTAAAATCACCAACCAACATTAGATATGTAATAATCAACATCTACATCTTATTTGCAAAAAAATTGTGCTTCAAAAGAATAATGGGAGAACTATAATAAATGAATAATGGCACAGAATAAGTTTATAACCAACCCAAATAAATGAATAGTGGCATAGTTACACAAATGCATCTCATATTAATGCAAAAGGAACTAAAGGATAACTAATGCAAAACACATAAACCATCCATCTACATGAAATTGCAAAAATAAGAAAATCCAGAAAGTATCTCTGTTTAAATGATGATTGCTGAAGAGAACAACAAAAATAAGAAAGAAAAAGCAAGAAATTAACACAATCATAAACCCTATTCAAGAAAAAATACAACTCAAACTATAAATTCTTTTGAATTTTTCATTCAGTTTTTACATATTTTTTAATACATAAACACCAAAAAATAATTTTTTTCGCAGTCAGGGAGACGAGAGCGGAGAGATTTGGCAAATTATAGCTCTAGATAAAAAATGGAGATTGGAATTTGAATAAGAAGAAAGAATTTTGATCTTGAAGGTCTTCTTTTGAACTGTCGTGCAAAAGGAAGTCGAAAAGGGGAGGAGAGAGAGAAAGGTAAATCTAGAATTGAAGAAAATAAATAAAAATAAAAATAATTTGACACGACCACATGTGTGTCCGTCGATGCATATGTTGAAAAAATATTTAGGAAAAGTACCTAGTGAAAGAGTCCATAAGAGAGTTGTTAGCACGCTGCTGAACTGAAGAGTACATAAGGGTGATCAAGAAGCTCCGCAATAGTAGACGTTCCAACCTACACAGATTGAATATCAATTGTAATAATGAAATTAGAGAGGATTTATTTGCGATTAGTTGTCCCGGTTTAATGGTTAATTTAAAATATTTTGAAATTTAACCAGCTTTTTGACCTTTTATGGTATCAAATCTCATGGGGAGTTTTGATTTATTAATGGTGGTCCATATAAATATTAATGGTGATGAAAGTCTTATAAATATAACTATATCATTTTATCAAATATTAAAGAGTTTCCAAGGTATAGAATATCAAATTAAAGTCATTTTCATTTATGTCACTAAACTGTCTAATACTCAAATTAAGACTTATAGAAAGGAAAAGATGATATATGGATGATTATAGAATGCTCTTATATACTTACCTTTAATTTATCTGTATCTCCTTATAAAATCGTCGTTGGGTTATAATTCTACGTATGTGATTTCCTCCATTAATTGGGCTATCGAAACCTTCCCCAGTATGCGAATTTTAATGTTTCTTATGACAGTTCAATAGATAATTCTTATTTTACTATTTGATAATGTACAAATTTGGAATGAGGTATCATATTTTTTTTGGGAGACAACTAAATGAACACGTAGGATGCAACCGATCTCGACTCAGGTTATATTGAGTAGATTATTTGGAAATTTATTTTAGTGGAAATTACATAAAATCAGTTATTAAGTTTCACCTTTTTAAAAATCAGGTTTTGACTTTTTTTTTTTTTTTTTTCATTTATCAAGTTTTTATCATTTTATTTTAATTAAATAATTAATCTTTTAAAACCCTAATTTATCAATTCCTCACCCCCACCCTCGTCCCTCTCTCCATCGTCTCTCTCTCCTTACCCTCCCACTCTCTCCATCGTCGTCTATCAGTTCAAATCGCTTCTCGACAGAGGATTCACCACCTTCTTCTTCGCCGGAAGCTTCGCCCCCTTCTTTGGAGATATTTTTCTCTGATTGTTGAAGGATTCAGATCGGAGATGGCTGTTCGCCCAGCTCCTCCTCCCCTTCTATCTCCTTTACTCCCTTCCCTATCGGCGTCAGGAGTCGTTCACAGCGTCGAGGCGCTGCTGTGAATTGGAACATCGCCTTGACGCTGCTGTAGGCGTTGCGACGTTGCTGTGGCTGATGGGTGGGTGTGTGGAGGTCTTCAGCGTAGCGACTGTGGCTGATGGGTGGGTGATTGTGGGTGATGGATGGGTGCTGTGGCGATGGGTGGGTATGTGGAATCCGTGTGGTAGATCTCTGTGTATGTGTGGCAGTCCGTGTGATAGATTTGTGGTGGCTGTCGTTTTTTGTTATTGTTGTGGCGATGGTTGTGGTGGTGATGTGGCATGGTCGACAATAGTGGTGGTGGTTTTCTTGGTGTGGTGGTGCAGGCGGCGATGAGATGGATGTTTTTTGTTATTATTATAGCGGTGGTTGTGGTGGTGTTGTGACAGGGTGACGATAATGGTGGTGCTGTGCAGGCGGTTTGGGTGGTGGTTGTGGCGATGAAGGCGGCGTGCAGATGGGACGAAGAGCGTCTGTGACCAACTATTTGGTCGATCTGTGACCAAGTATTGGTGGTGTACTGGGATGAGGGGACGGGTGTTTGAGTGTATGTGACTAACTATATCGATCTATGACTTGTGACTAAGTATTGGTGGTGTACTGGGATTGGGGGGACATGTGTTTGGGTGTATGTGATCAACTATATGGTCCCGTGACCTTAAAATTTATTAATCCCTGACCAACAAATTTGGAAATATGTGATCTCTATTACCTACAATTTTTTTAACTTGTGACCAATTAAAAATATGTGACCTATAATTTTTTTGATCAGTGACCAATGAAATCAATTGTGATCTATAAATTTTTTGAGTTGTGATCTCGAAATAATCTGTGACCAATTAATTTGATAAGTTGTAACCGAAAATTAAATTTTTAACTACTTAATAAGATATCTGTGACCTCGGAATTGGAGCAGTCACCGAAATAGTCATCAGAATTGAGTGCAATCAGGGAATAGTCGCCGGAGTAGTCGCTAGAGCAGTAGGGGTGGTGGGTGGCGTGGGGTGGGTTAATTATATTATATTACAGTTAAATATTTAATTTAATATAATAATTATATAATATAATTAATTAATTCATGAAAAAACCTGATTTTTGTAATTCTAAAACTTGGGGATTGATTTTTGATTTCATGATAGATAATACCTGATCCATGTATTTTTCCTTTTATTTTAACTCATATTACACAATTATGATCTTTCTGCATGAGGCCTTTTGAGCTAGTGTACCCATTTTCGTAATGGGCCTCTTTTAGAAATCGTGTTGGACCTGTTTACATGACTTCATTATAGGGAAAAAAATTGGGAACAATACACAAATAAAGTATTTACTTTCACCCATTTAAAAAATCCAAAAACAAGTTTGAAAATTCACAAATCAGGTTTTTTAAAATTTTAATTAATAATTAATAAATTATTAAATCAATTTATTATTAAATATTTAATTCTAATATAATATAATTACCCCACCTCACCTCCACCACCCCAACCGACTTTTCGATCACCACTCTTCTCTTGTGACCGTTCCGGCGACTACTCTGATTCCGACGAGTATTCTGATGATCGTTCCGTCACTTTTTAGGTCACAATTCAAAATTTTCATAGGTTACAATTTGTTCATTGGTCACAACTTAAAAATTTGAAAGTCACAATTTGTTTATCGGTCACAATCACAAAATTTAAAACTTACGTTACATATTTTATGGTCACAAACATCAATTTATTGGTCACAAATTGATAATTTTCGGGTCACAAATTAGTAATTTTTAGGTCACACAACTTGTACTCGTCACAGTTTATCGAATTCATTAATCACAAATTGTTTATTGGTCACAATCACAAAATTTATATTGTGACCACATAATGTTATGGTCACGGATTATTTCTCCACCACGAATTAAATTTTTTTTATAGGTCACAATTTGAAAAAATCCAAATTTTTACTAGTCACATCTCTATTTCAGCGAATCACAGTCACAAGTTCTAGGTCACAGATACCCATCCCTCGACTTAACACATCTCATCCCACCCTCGACCGCCGCCACGACCACCCCCACAGCCACAGCCACAAACCAGCAATAAAATCGCCATCACCAAATCATCTACAGGCCCGCATCAGCACCATCATCCCCAGCATCTCAATAACAACACTACTACCACCTGCATAATCCATCCACAACCCCACCCCAAATCACTGCACAACCACCACACCAGCACTGCCTCCAACGCTGCCACCACCACCCAATTCACACCACAAAATCGCCACCACAACGCAACCACCACCAAAAAATGGAATCGAAAAATATCAAACCCACAGATCCGCCATAGCAAAACTCAAAAACTAAAAAAAAAACCAGATGAAAATAACAGATCTGCGCTGTTGCGCTTCGAGCGCCGGAGAGAAGACAGAGAACCCAACCGCTTCCGATGCCGCTTCAAGATTGAGACACATGTATTCTTTGATCGCCGGTGCCGCTTCAGGTTTGATGTGGATTGCAGGGCACGTATGAAGTCGCCAGTACCTGCTAATCGACAATACTGACCACCCCCCGCTTCAGATTTGCTGTGGAAGAAGGGTCCTCGTCGGCGGCGGCGAGAGAGGGAATAGATCTGTAGTTAATTAACACTGAATGAACTCAGAATTGAAATGGAAAGGGTTTATATTTATACTCAGACCTGTAGATTTTTTGAAGTAATGTCGGTGCCTTGATTTTTGGACAGAAACGTAGATTGCTACGGCAATTCCGATGGCGACGAGACCATGAGTTGGCTAGCGATTTGAGGAAGAAGAGAGGCGGTGGTGGTGCCGACAATTTGAGGGAGAAGAGAGGAGGTGGTGGTGGTGGTCGGTTGGAATGGGGAAAGGGAGACAGAGGGAGAGGGAGAGGGAGGGGGGAATAAAAAATTAGGGTTTGATTTTGTGTATGATTGATTTAAATAAAAAATAATTTAAAAATTATTAATTAAAACCTGATTTATGTATTATTAAAGTTGATTCTGTATTTTTGGAAATGGTAACTTAAAAACCTTTGTGGGTGTAATTTCCTCAAAAAAATTTATCTAAGAAATTAATTATGACCCATTTTAAAATTAAAAGGCAAGGTTTAAAATTTCAAAAATCATATATTATTAAATTTTATTTATGAAATAATCGATTAAAAATACATTTTATTAATTAAGGCCCCGTTTGGTGCACATTCTGAATGTAAGAATTCATTTTTACTGTTGATGTGATGGGGAATATGTGATTGAAAAAAAAATATTGATGTGATTGAAAATATTATTTTATTAAAAAATATGTGATTGAAAATGAATAGAAGAATGAGAATGAAAAAAATAATGTGGACCAAACACAGTTTAAATATATTAAGGTCACATATCTATACAATTTGGTCATAAATTATCAATTTAATTGGTTATAAATTATGCCCCCATTTGGCCCCATTATTTGAGGTTAAATTTTTGGAATAATATATTTTTTAAAGATTGCGTGGTTAAAAGAAAGGAAGATTTTTTTTTTATTTACATGTAATATTATTTTACTGGAGAATGTGTGGTTGAAAAAAAAAGAGAAAAATTGATTATAATTTTAATGGGGGCCAAATGAGGGCTATTTCTTGATCAATGATCAAAAAATTAAAATTTTATAGATCACAATTTATTTATGAGTCACAAAATCAAAAATTTCATGGGTCACAATTTATTTATCGATCACATATTATCAAATTAATTTGTCACATTTTATTTCTCGATCACAATTTAATAAATTGTGAGTCACAATAACATTTTTTAGGTCACATATTCTTTTTTATCACAAATTAATCAATTTATTTGTCACAATTAATTTAATAATTCGTCGCGATTATGTATTAATCATATTTATAGACCTGTCATAGTCACAAACCACAAATTTTACATGTAACAACTTCTTTTTCGATAAAAAATTTATCAAATTAGTAGATCACATATTACTCCTTGGTCATAAATTTTATAAGTAACAACTTATTTTATGGTAAAAAAATATCAAATTAATTGGTTACAATTATTTCTAGGTCACAAAATATCAAATTCTTAAGTCATACGTTATTTATTGGTCATAAATTATCTAATTTTTGGGTCATACGCTATTTGATTGGTCATAATCAATCAAATAATTTGTGACCACCACCACCACTTGTTACGATCACCTTACCACTGTCTCCAGCAGCACCATCGCCAACACTATCGTAACGACGACGACGATGATGACAACCAACCCACCACCAAATACCAACATGATAATTGCACCACCACCGTGACCACCACAACCACCAACTGTACCACAACCGCTATCAACATTGCCATCTACACAACTCAAACTCAAGCTAAACAAATCTATGGACATATCTAATTCAAAACTCAAACTCAAGCTAAATAGATCCAAAATCAGAGTAAAACCACAGAAGTATCCCAAGTCGAACCAAAATCAATTTAAAACCACATATCTGAAATCAATTTAAAACAACGGTGGTTATGGCATCATTGCTGATAGTGAGCAACCAAACGGCATTGCACGACGCTCTCAAAACAACATCGTTGTGACGGTGTAGCGAGTGCCATCGGAGACGTCATGAGCCTAGTGTCGACGGTGTTCCGGTGGAATCAAAGCAATTGATCTGGGAGGGAACCAGGAACAGCACCGTCGGAGTGGAAGCAATAAACGACAGAGAAGCGATCGATCCAGCGGGAACACCAATCGAATGGTGATGTATGCAGGTTAATTTATTAATTATTTAATATTATTATTAAATTAAATTGTGAAAATATTATCTGATTTTTTATAAATAAACCTTAAACATGATTTTTGAAATTGGAACTTAAAAAATCTTTAAAAAATCTAGTTGCTTGTAATTTCCACTTCATTATCTTGTCTTATGCATACTCTTGGGTAAGCCCAACAACGTATCCTGAAATCTATCTTTTTACACAATCTAAATTTTAAAAATATAAATTATAGGCAAATTATCATGTTTCAAATGAGAAAAAAATATTGGAAATTACACTACCACAAGTTTTTAAAGAGTACAATTCAAAAAACATGTTTAAGGTTTGGTTATCCAAAAATGATAATTCTATATTTTACTATTAATAATAATATTATAAAATTAAATTAAACTATATATTCACCCACCCACCCTACCTCCATAATCATTTTTCCTCTCATCTCTCTGTATATTTCTATCTTCTCTCTTTATATCTCTACTTTATCTCTTTTTTTCTCTTTACCAAACCCCACCACCGGAGGTGCCGCTGGCATGGTGCTCGTGAAGTCGGCACAACAATCTCGACGCCGATGCAGTGCGCAGCGACGATCGCTCATCCCGCACATACGTCCATGCACCCAGCCTCCCTCTCATCATATACATACTCATATATATGCTCTTCTATTTACTGATTTTTATCCTCTCCATTTTTAAATCCTGAGTTATTACAGAAATGAATCCATGTCCTTTTGTTCGAATTGTTATAAGAAATCTTGAAGTAAAATTTCTTGATCATCAATCTTTTCCATGTTATTGTAAATTCAAGTTTAAAGGGTTTCCTACTCAGGTTTTAAATATCCCATTGCTAGTTCAAGAAAGTGATTATGTTAAGAGAAAAATACATGCTTGTTTCAGCTTGAACAAACTAGATATGGAAGAATTAGCAGAAAAATTCAAAAATACTGTTGGGGAAATTACCCTTTCTGAAAATTGAGACATTCAGGGGGAGAGGATTAGGGGTGTCCAAAAGTCCCGAACCGAACCGGACCGAACCGAACCCGAACCGAACCGAACCGAACCGAGCGGTTCTTCATAAATTAAATACCCGAACGGGTACCCGAATCGAGAACCGATGGGTTTGGGTCGGGTCTCGGGTCTAGACCAAGAACCGAAGAACCGAACAAGAACCGAAACTAAATAATTTTTTTATTTTTTATATTGAACTAATTAAATTATTTTATTTTTTTCCTATACAAATTAGCAAATTAATTGAATAAATTAGATTATTTCATAATTTTAATTTTTAAACCCAAATCATTTTAAAATCCATTAGCCCATTTTAATTTGAAGCAAATGAATATACTTTATGTAGTTTTACTGTAATATTAATATCTACTTTTTGGTATTTGCATGCATTGAATTAATCTTATTGGACGGCTAGTTTTGTATATTTTTTTGAATTGGGCTACGTTAATTTGTAAAAGTTACGAATGAAATGTTATTAATTTTATTTATGTAGTGTTGCTGAAAATATTTAAAAATTTAATTATGGTACGGAACCGAACCGAACCGACCCGAACGGAACCGAACCCGAACGGTTCCATAATAATATTTGGACCCGATGGGTCCATTTATTAAATACTCGAAAGTTTTGGGTCGGTTCGGGTATCTTCAGAACCGAACCGAACCGACCCATGGACAACCCTAGAGAGGATATTTATAGTTGCGGGTTTATGAAGAGGGAGAAACTTCTGAGATTTGTTGTGGTTCAATTGGATTTGAAGGGTCTTATTGAAAACAATAGTAATAATAGGGGCAGTAGTTACAGGTCATAGGCCATTGTGCATGTCACAAATTAATGTCCACATGTCACAGATCAAATAAAACTGGTCACAGATCACTGATTTATGTTCACGAGTCACACTGATGACTGATCACAACTCATATTAAATAATTCACATATCAATGTCAACAAGTCATAGATCAAAATTAACTAGTCACAAATCATATGTTACACGTATTTATGCATTGATAATATGTCACACGTCTTTGTGTACTTGTTATAGGTCATTGTGTATAAGTCACATATCAATATCTATAGATCACAAATCGAATAAAATTGGTCACACATCACTGATTTATATTCACAAGTCTTAGGTTATAGTTCACATGTTACAATTCACATGTTACTATTCACAAGTCACTAGTCATATTGTATGGATCACAGATCAATGTCAACATGTCATATATCAATATTATCTGGTTACATGTCTTTGTGCACTGATAACATGTCACAAATTCAAGTTATAGATCACAGTTTGTATGTTACAGGTCACATGTCATTTTGCATAAGTAACATATCAATGTCTACATGTCACATGTCATTGGATCAATATCACAGGTAACAAATCAATGTCCAAGGGTCACAGATCTAAGAAAACTGGTCATAGGCCATTGGATCAACATCGAATGTAACAATTTAACTGTAATTTAAATCACACGCCAAAAATTTACAAATTTACCCCGAATATGATGATAAATCAAACATCTGAATCAAATTTATACTCCCACAATGGACCAGTTCTCTACGGTAGTTTAAATCACACCGCCAAAACCTCATTCCTTCAATCATTCTGACGCTAGTCGATTGTCTAAATTGAAATTCAATTAGATAATCCGTCAATTCTCGCTGATGTTTTGCTAAATTAAAAATCCAAACAAGCAGCTACATTTGAGATGTTGTACTCAAGGATCATGAATCGGGGGCCTTTATCTATCTCTGTACTACCACTATTATGTAAGAGGGGAAGATAGCGAATGGATGCCAGAGACTGCGGTTGGGGCAAGTCTGGGGAGGAAGAGATTGGAGTTGGTTCAGATATTATAATGAATATTTATTAGATATATAATATACATTATTTGTCATCCGAGTTTTAAACTTTTAAGCATTTTCTTTTAAAATTGAATTTGGGTATAATTAAGGTATGACTTGTGTATTTATTCTTCCCAAAAAAGTACCTTGTTTTTTAAATTCTAGTCAAGAAAGTCTTTTATTTACTTATAGAAGTGCTCAATGTCAAATATAACCTTATTAAAAAGACTACTAGATTTAAATCCTCTAAATGACCAAGTCAACTTGACACGAATCGTATGTAAGCTTTTTATATATGTATTTTTTTTTTTTAGGTGTCTTGACCTTCTTCTCTATCTTCATATCTACGTGTACAAGCTATATTGATTCACATTTTCAAAAAATGTCTTCTGTTAATTTTCATAATCAACCGATCATAGATTTACAGGAAACATGTTAATTATATAGTTGGGAGATCATTTTATACATCATTTGCATGAGTTCACACACGACTAAGTACCTTTTTTTTTCTTGGATCGCTAAATTTTAATTTGTCTCAATTGAATCATTGAACTTCAATTTAGTTTCAATAGGATCACTGAATTTTAATTTACTTTCAAAATATACCACTTTTTTTGCTGATTGACTCTCAAATTTATGAAAATTACTTTTAATTGATAGTTATACCACGATTGATGTTCCACGCAATCATTGTGTTGCATGACACCTTACCATTATGCTTTGTCATAAAATTGTTAAAACAAAAGGCACGACTTTAAATCTTTTCAATGTGAAGACATTGTCATAACCCTCGTTTTACAAATTTCGTTACTATGGTGCGAATGCCAATTTTGGTATGACTGCCAACTAAGTAATTTTCGTTAGTTTAGGAGATGATAAGTCACGAAATGTGATGGAGCGTTGAAGTTTAGTGACCTAATTAAGATAACTTAGAATTTGTTGAAGCTTACCCAACTAATTTGGAAATGTCTTCGACAGCAAGACTCTTGTGGCAACCCATAATGAAAACAAGACAAAAAGTCAACTTACTTTTAACCCCCCTTTGAAGCCTATTTTTGGATCAATTAAATGCATAAAAAATATATGATTAGAAAATAAAAAAAAAATTTAGATTTGTATATAAAATTATTTTATGAGAGAATGTGTGATTGAAAATTAGTTTTGAAAAATAGGGGCCAAACATTTAAATGGTTATAACGTTTAAATAGATTTGCAAAACTAGAATATGTAGGGAACAAGCGTTTTTAATTTATTAATGCCATCTCACTAAAACCGTGAGCGTCATAAGCAAAATCGTTAGAAAACTCAACAAAACTACTAAATTTACTAACGGATCCATAAGGATTGACTTAACTGAAACAACTTTACAAGTTCAGTGGTTATCTATGCTGAAAAAAAAAAGTTCAGTGACTAAAATGACACGTCTTAAAAGTTAGGACAACAGAGTTTTTCACCCTTGTTTTTATGGTCAATATGCCCACAAACAAGAACTTTCTTTCCCTCATGCCCTTTTACCATATGTCAGCTTTTCACGTAGATTCACAAATGAATAGTAACCAAAAGGAGCATGTTGTAATATTTTCATCACTGTGAATCTAGCTAGAACATTTCATCACTTCTCTTCCAAAAGGAGCACGTTGTAATATTTTCTTACTCTTTCTATTTTTTTGGATACAATATAAGGAGAAAAGTCGCTAAATATACACAAGTGATTTACACAAGTGATTACAGACTTGATTTACTTTTTCTGGAAGGTAACTAAACAAAAATATGCAAATGCGCGACTGAGTACGCCGGTGGCTACCATGTATGCTAAACAAGGATACCAATCGGTTAGCTGATATCCTCTTTGTCTTAAAGAACCACATCTTGTAATAAGCCACACCCCCGAATACCTGCAAGTGAAACAAGACCAAATTATTAACTAAAAGATATTCGCTTAATATGAGTCAACATTTATATGTATATATGAGACAAAACCCTCTCTCAATAGAGCTCTGATGCATTAATTGTCGCTAGATTTTCTTAAAATAAAACAAAAGGTAGTAACTGGAGGAAGAAGTGTAGAAATTCCTGTTCTACATGTATATTTTGCAGTCTAGAAAAAATTCAAATATAACAAGCTTTGTTTGTTCAACATTGTCATATTGCCATAGTTATTAGACTCAATCAGGACACGGTATTGGGTCTTGGGTTACTGGTTGAATCGATGGGTCGGTGGTTGAATCGGTGGATCATTGCATAAAAATTTACAAAAAAAAATATAAAGTACAAAAATTTTTTAGGCAAAATTAAACTTTTTAAGTTATTTTTCACTAATTATTTAGGCTTATAAAATAAAGTAAAAGGTTGGACCAAAGTTTTTTAAAACATTTTTTTTAGAAAACCTATAAATAATTTATTAGATAGATATGAGTTATTATACATAAATAATACGAAAACACCTTGTGTTCCAATGGTGAGGATCCCATATTTTCTTTAGTCCAAACTTCAATTTCCTTGGACCCAAAATTTTTGAAAGAGGATTCCAAAATCCAATCAAACTGGTCAACTGGAGCGGTCAACTCGGTCAAAGCCCAGTTTTGACCGAGTCAATTATATTTCTATCAAGGAAAGATTACATATTTAAGAGAATAAGTTTAACCTATTTCAAAAATAAGAAAACAAGTTTGAAATTTCCAAAATCAGATTTTTATTAAAAATTTTTAAATTTTTATTTATGAAATAAATTAATTTATTATTAAATATTTAATTATAATATAATATAATTAACTCATCCCACCTTCACCACCACTACCGCTCCGGTGACAGTTTCGATCACCGCCCTACTCCGGTGAACTTCCGATGACCGTTCCGACAACTACTCTGATTCCAACGACCGCTCCGGTGACTATTCCGATTCCGGTGATCGTTTCCGACGACTGCTCCGATTCCGACGACTCAGGTCACGAGTCACAGTCCAATTCACAAGTCACAACCCATGTCACAACTCAGGTCACAAGTCACAATTCAGGTCACAGTCCAAAACTTTTATAGGTCACAATTTGTATATCGATCACAAATCAAAATTTTTGGAGGTCACAGATTATTTCATGGTCACAAATCAATAATTTTAAAGGTCACAGATTATGTTATTGGTCACGGATTAAAAAATTACAGGTCACAGATTAATTTTTAGTGACAAATTGTCGAATTTTAAGGTCACGGATTAATTTTTAGTCACAAATTGTAGAATTTTAAGGTCACAGATAGTCCAGAGGACCACCACCACCACCACCACACCGCACACACCAACCACCGTCACCACTACACCCCACACAGCACCCACGCCCAACCACACGTCACCCAACCATCGTGACAACTCCATCACCGGACATAGCACATTACCCAATCACCGTACACAACACCCAACCGAAGCACCAAAAATTTTAAAAAAAACTGCTGTGCGCGAAGGAAAGTCACCGTCGCTGCACCAAAAATCAGGACCACCATCTCCATTACACCACAACCATCACATTCATCAAAAAATTCCCCAAATTTGATGTCCCACCACGACTGTACGGTGCTGCAAGCATTCAAACCCTAATTATTCATGTACTAAAAATCACAACACCCCATCGCTGCACTGCAAGCATTCAGAGGCCATCGCATCTCTGCGCATAGCTGTGTCACAGCAATCAAGCTCGGCGTTGCAAGAGGAGCAGATCGACGATGCAGCACCGCTGCGCAGGGATGGGTAGAGAGAGAGGGATGTCGACTGTTGTGTGAAAAAGAGAGAGGCAAAATTGCACCGCGACGGTAGAGAGAGAAGGATGCCGACTGCGAATTAGGGCGACGCTGCTGCAATCGAATTAGGGCAGCGTCGCCCTTAGATGCTGCCCTAATTTGCAGCGCGAAGCTGCTGCGACGTCGGCAGCAGCGTCGCGGCCTTGCGCCGCCGTTCGACGCTGAAGGGTGTGGGTGGAGGATCGACGGCGGTGGGTAGAGTGTTAAGAGAGAGACGGGTTTCGCCGGCGAGTCCACGACTTCGGTCGGCGAGAGGAGATTTAGAGAGAGACGGGTTTGGGAGAGTTTAGAGGAGAGTTTAATCCTATGTTTTATTTAGTAATAATATATTAATTAATAAAAACATCTGATTTTGGAAATATTAAACTTCCAATCTGATTTTGGAAATTTAAAAACTTAAAGTACTATTTTATGTAATTACCACTTCTATCAAATTAATCTACTCGGCCCAGTTTAGGGCCCAGGTCGCAAGTTTTTTGGTCCGACCAGCCGAGCCAAGTTTTATAACTATGCATTGTATTTTGTATATCCAAACAACTTCAATGGTGTCGTTGGACGTAGTCAACTCAATAAATTCCAAACTGTGCAATACATTATGAAGATATCTGCCATTTATAATAATTGAGCATCCATGTCCATGAAGAACTAGTATTAATCTTGCCAATGTATTCAAGAAATTGAAGGAATTTTCTGGTAGGTCAAATTTGATACTATGACAAACATTTTTGAAGAAAGAACACATAAGAAGTTCCAAATGAAAGAAGTAGAATCCAACCTTTTAGCATTTGCTATCAGAAATGCTTCCAAAGCCCACTTAGTGTAGCAGAAATTTCCGAGATTCATTAAAAATTTATCTCCATCTTGGTTTGCAATGAGAGTCAAAACAACAGGAAGCAGGACTGACCACTGCAGGAGCCGAAAACAGATTAGAAGGCCAAGTAATACATAATGTGATGTGTTCAACAATAATCTCAAGGAAGCGAAGTTCATGATGCGCACCAGTTGGGCTTGACCAGGTGCAAAGTAGATGGCAAGAATATAAGCTATGCCGGTAACACAGTATACGAGACAAATCAGGACGAAGTAATTATCAAAAATGCTAGACCGTGGATTGTTGAAGAAATAGAACATCGATAGATAAAGTGCAGGTTTTACAATTGTATTGAAATGATCAACTGTGTCCTTTGCGAGAAAGTATGCCAAGCTGCTCATGCCAGAAGCGCTCTCTCTCCAGTAGTGCAACTTGTCCAGAGAAAACGTTCTCAAAGCAGCAATTTTGCAGAGAAGAGCTGAAAAAGTAGTCAATATTCAGTATCATAGGAATGGACCCACTTAACAATCATTACAATGGCAATGTAAATATTTCCAATAGACCTTCATTTTAATTTCTTTTTCTTTCACAAACGTTTCATCTCATCTCTTTGTGAATATAGAAATCCTCGGGGATACGTAGGTGGAACAAGCATTTAATCTCTCCTTTCACTCTAGTCCATTCTTCATGAAATTTACACTATGAAGGCACTGCATATGCTTGTGAAGAAATAAAACAACTGATATTGTTTTGTGTCTAAGAAACCATGCATATGTTTTAAGTATTTCAGTATTGTGTTTGATTAACACAATTGATCTGTTAAAAATTTATTATTTAAAAGATAAATCGATTCATAAAGTCAGGACAATAGGAAAACAAGTAAGGCCTTGCGTACCGTTAACCAAACAGTTACTAAGGAGCAATTAGATGGTGAAACTGATTACTTAAGGATTATAGGTGACTATGACACAAAAAGATCCAAATAACAAAAAGGTATCATACTAATTAGCTAAGGCCTATAAAGACTTGCTGCAGGAAACTTCGTGAAATGTAACAGCATATACCAGTGTACATGTCATGAACCTTTCTGTCCCTGTATGTTAGGCATGTCCAAAGACTGAAAAGTGCTACATAAACAACATTATCCTGGAAATTTTTCCTATAAGTTTATGCAGTGGATATAGGTTTCTTGATTTAGAAACAATCCACGAAATCAAATATTTGTATCTGACACATCATTGATGTAAAAAGGTCATCATCATATGATCATACTAGTGGTAGTGCCAATGATGAAAGATCAGCATGCAATATATGTGACATTACTGCAAGTCAAGATTTAGGAGAAGTTAATCACATTGAAAACATGATTACCTAATTTCAAACAAATTAATCCATAAGGAATTATACAAGGTAAAAATGCTGAGGTTTAAAACTTACAAACTGCAATTACAGTATAAAGATATCCCATCGATCCGAATGTCTCATCACTCACTTTGGCAACTGTTCCTAAGCAAATTCCTGCTAATAGTAAAATCAGATAATCTACAGCCTGTATTCTAGCTTCTCGTAATCGTTGCTTCCCAACTCTAAAATGATTGTCATAACACAAAGTCAGATATCAATTACTGGAAGAACAAAAATCAAAACCACCTGAAGAATTTAAATGTTATAACAACATAAAGTCAGGAAATCTGTAGCTAAACGTAATGGTCCTCTTGAGAATTTAGAGAATATAAGTAGGACCTTGACAGAAAAAGGTGCTAAGCTTGGCACATTGAAGAAAGAGTAATACATGTACAATAGCAAATAAAAGTCAAAAGATAATCGAAATTACCGTCCAACAAAATATCTGTATTGCTGGAGCACACTTGGGGTTTGTCTATTGGATAAGTCCTTTGACTTTAAGAAATTAAGTTGTATAATGTCTTTCTTCTGTTCAACAGTAAATTTGACGTCCTCCCATAGATCTCCAGCAAAAGATTGACCTGGCCCAGAAGCTGCAGCTGGACTTGCTCCATGAGCTGAATCGCCAGTTGAAGATGCTGCGATTGCGGCAGAATCGAGCATTTCTGGTGGTACAGGGTACCCATTATGAAGCATCCATCTCAGAGGAAGCTCCTTATAGTTCACACCTGAGCTTGCACTTGGTTTCACAATTCCTTCCAGGATGTCAATAAAATGATCTGGAGGATTTACACGCTCAGGGACATTGATCCCAAGGCCAGCAAAGTACTCTTCAACTTTCTTCACTGGTCCATGATATACAGTATGACCACCCTTAGCTAGAAGTATTATATCATCAAACATCTTGAACAAGGTGTAGCTGAAGCAGGGAACATTCAGTTACTTGAGAAGAGACATGGCAAATACATGTATTAAAATCAATCGGTCTGTAAACCAACTGGCATCTAAAAGTGACAGTGAGGTAATTTAAGCGCTAATGTAAATTTCTTTATATATAGCTTCTGCATATCCAATTTTCAAGTTATGATTAGACATTAGAATATGGCGTGTAAGTAATATTGATTATTAAAATATTTATACAATGAAAAAGCAGGATAAAGACGAAATGCATTAACTTGCAGAGAATGTTCAATGTGTAACCATAAAGGTGGAGAAGCAACTATGGTAGATAAAAACAGAATAGATTTGAAAGCCAGAATTACCTTGGTTGGTGAAGCACCATGCATATATTTACTCCTTCAAGAGCTTCACGGCGAAGGGCTCTAAGGAGTAGCTGAGAAGAAGAACTATCCAGACCAGAAGTAGGTTCATCTAAGATCAACAAAGAAGGTTCTATAACCATTTCCAACCCAACATTTACTCGCTTCCTCTGGCCTCCAGAGATTCCTCTTTTCTCTACTGTTCCTACTATAGAATCTCTAACAGCCTGCAAGCCCAATGACTCAATGACTCTTTCAACAACTAGGACTTTTTCTGGTTTTAGGAGATCAGCTGAGAGTCTGCAATGATAAGTGTAAAAAATAAGGTTCATTATCAATATGACGAAGGAACAATCTAGAAGATACAATCATAACCTAGCAGCAAGAAGCAAGTCCAATACTCTTGTCTTGGCTCAGTTTGGGAGATAACTACTAAATTTGTTGTGTGCAGATTTGGACTGAACTCTTTAACATCAGATAATTGATTCTGTGAACCTATCTGGATGTTAAGCATTCTATAGTTGGAAAAAATCAAGGTTGAGTGAAGACCATATGCATGAGGTCAAGAGACATCAGATAGGCTCGAAATATATGAACCGTTGATAAAAGACTCATTATATCCAACTACAATGATGCAGGGAAGCATGTATGAAAATGAGAACAACAAAATTCACGAACATTGCATCACTTTTTATAGATTCACTCATGGATACTAAAAAATAGGCATCAAAGATTTGTTGATTCCAACAGAACACTGAGAATTTGGATTTCTTGATTCCTAAAGAATATAGAGAATTTGGAAGATAATGGAAAAGACTCAACTTTTTATTTATTTAATGCAAAAAAGGATTCTTGTGCAACAGGAAAATCAAAAAATTATCTTAGTGTTAGAAGAAAATATTAAATTACTATTTAAATTCCAAGAAGAAAATCTCGAGCTAAAACAATAATACTCAAATCACAAACCGACCAAAAATGATTCCTAAATACCATAAGAATTCTCAAATCACAAACCTACTTGGAAGAATAATAGAAATGT
This sequence comes from Fraxinus americana, assembly GCA_035079005.1. Taxonomy (NCBI): domain Eukaryota; kingdom Viridiplantae; phylum Streptophyta; class Magnoliopsida; order Lamiales; family Oleaceae; genus Fraxinus; species Fraxinus americana. The sequence continues at coordinate 4,459,289 of CM068720.1, read as the reverse complement.
GTGCTTAACCGAGATTTACTGTTAATCAGGTTTAGTTTGTAATATATATTTGGCCTCAGAATATTCCATATGGGACATGTATGTCCACTTCTTGCAGGCTGCGTCTCATACTTCATGGTCACTGAAAAATCAATAAATCTGCAGGATCCATCTTTCCATAGATCACGGTACACCAAATATAGTCTCTTTTAACACGAGAATATTAAACTCAAGATAATGAATGTTTCAACATTGACTTTTAAACAGAATCAAAATAAATATTGAAAATCATGGAGTAAATTTTCAAAAGTGCACAACCCTACAGAAGACATTTTTATTCTATCAAACCTTGCTTCTTGGAGTGTGTTGGAAGCGAAGGGATGGAAATGAGGTAATGTCAACAATACCTAGAAAAGATCAGATACAATTTGAAGGATTTTTTAGATACTCCTATAGCTAATACCAGCCAAGCACATATTATAGTTGCCTACTAAAAGAAATACACTACAGGTAACATCAGGTAACATTCATTATAAATTCATAGCAGCATACCTGCATCTAGCACTGAACCAGAGATTCTCTTCCACTGTCAAGTTCCCATGCACTATATCATCTTGAGGAACATACCCAATAATTCTTTTGTAGGATTGCATTGGTTCATTCTTCCCATTTATGAGAATAGAACCGGTTATGAGGCAACCTGTAGCTTTTCCAGTCAAGGCAGAAAGAAATGTTGTCTTCCCAGCACCTGATGGACCCATGACTGCGGAGACATGGCCAGGCACTAATTTCCCTGTTATGCACCTTAGCAAATGCTTCCTTTTGCCTTTCAAAGTTAGAGTCAGATCCTTAAAGAAAACCTCAATAGGTGGCCTGCTAATGATTTCATTTTCAGAGGCCATTGATATTACTCCAGAGAAAGTCAAGTTCTTGTTCTGCTCATGCATTGCTTTTTCTTTTTCAATTTGACCATATGCATACTTGAAAATTTGGCTGCGAGTATGCAATTGCTTGGCTGTTGGCATTTGCTTCTTCAAATTCTTGTCTCCAATCTCCATATTGAATCCATCATGACCGTCAGGATTCTCTTCAAGATCTTGCATCATTTTTGTGAGGTTGCTTTGCTTATTACCTTTTGACCCAGATGCACCACCAGGCATGGGTGGCAATGCAGCATCTGATCCAGGTTTAGGTTGGCCTGAGCTCTTTTGCTGGTCATGCCGTACAGATTTTTTTCGTGAGAATGTTCGTGATAGTTGTGATTGAAGCTCACTTGCATGCAATTTAGCAGTGGCTTTTGCAGATTTCCATCTTTCGCGTGCCTGTACTGTTTCCCTAGCACTTCTTGCAGCAGCTTCTCTAGATTTTGCCTGCCTCTTTTCTCTGTCACTGAGAACTTGGCCAGAACAGTTGTATATAATGAGAAGTACGAGAGTGATTCCAACCTAATGATTAATTGGAAGAGGACGGTTAAAGACTGGTTGTCTATACGGCACATACTAAGACATATATGCAACATCAATTATCTGGAGATTCGATAAATGCAAAAATTTAACCTGTATGTAAGATGGAGATGACGACTTACAAAAAACATGATCCCATATGCTGTGATATTTTGGTTTGTAGTTTGTCGTTCACAAGTTGCCAACTGATAGCACTCTGCAAATTGATTCACAATATCACATAGTTTTTCTAAAATAGCCAGTATATCACGGGCAAAGAAGAAAGAAATGAATGGCATGGTGCAAACACACGTGGGAGATAAGAATAAAAACTAAAAGTGCTTATAAAAGAACATATCGTTGTCAATTTGGGACACAGCAGTAACACAAAAGGTCCGTGTTGTTTGGTTGCACTATAGATTAATTTCTATTTGAACTTCAATTAAATAAGTTGAAAGAAACTGCTAGTTTGAAGCACAATCTATGACTAGTTTGACAGCGTAAATAGTAAATCGCAAGGAAATCCATCCAATGTTTTTAGGTGTCAGGAATTGTAATAAAATGTCATTTGTTCACATTCAAGTACCAAGTTAATTCTATATCGTGATTCTTGGCCTAAAAAAGCCTCCTGACTAAAATTCTAAGAGATCATCTGAACCCAAGAGACCGTACATAAGATTTGATCGATCAGTTTAAAGATAGAAGGTGCCTGACAACTGACAAGCAAGCATGAATTTTCGGAGTATGAGTGACCTTATTTCCTTATGTTACTTGAAGTTCCCAAACCATGTGAGTCAACAGAAAATGTTTAGTTCTTCCCCTACCCCTCAAGCACTAGAGAAACTGGTATTCACATACAGGGAAACTGTACAAGTATAAAACAATAGTATTGCACTTACTCGTTTGAGCTGTAGAACCAGTCCTGCAATAGTGTCTGTAAAATCCAAAAAAAGGAATGAAAAGTAGGTGAGTAGAACAAATAGGCAACAGAAAATCTCTGAACATGAGGGAAATATGAACCAAAGTGAAAAGAAGAGGAGAGAGATGACAGATGTTATTACTAAAGCATGCAGAGAAGAAAGAACAATTTGAAAGACAAAAGTAGTCCAGAGAGACATGCTCAGAGTTTTGGAATAACAATTAATACCCACGACTGCAAGGGATTTTCTGAGTGGTACTGGGACAGTAAAATCCTGCTGAACAGAATATATCGTTGCCACTCAAAATGTCAGCCCACACATCTGCTCCACCACAGGTATGGTTTGTCTGCCCCGGAGGCAGTTGATATCGGTACCTGCAATTTTTTCGCGATGATCAATATCAAATAAAAGTTAAAAAACATGATACTACGTAAAATAGTGAACTTCATGGAAAAATCTAACTTACGGATCACAGACGCCGGTAGTTTTGTTGAGTTTTGCAAGAGGGCAGTATGAGCCCAAGGGGCAGGCTTCATGATAAGGAGGGAGAAAAATGTTAGAGTTCATGTGCTCCACCGTGTAAAAAAAGTTCAAGAATGAACAAGGAAATATATCATTTGAGAAGACTAGCAATTAAATGGAAGCCAAGTGATGAAACATTCCACATTAGTTTTATGACAAAATTATTTATTTACTTTTTTATTTGGTAAGAACAATAGAATGCCGAAAATAAGCCCTTCTATATTACATTATTTAGCGAGTAAGCTTATGGAGCTCTTAAACTTTTGGGAAGCTAGCACACAAAGTATCTGCACTAAAGCAGCAAGTTGGAAGGGGGTATTAGAGATGAATGAACAGACATCATGTCATATTAAGCAACAAGCAGTCACAAATAGGTTACAAAATGACGATTTAGGTGATATTGACCCCTGTTGGACTCTCATTCTCTAAAAATTCATTTTCAACCATACATTCTTCCAATAAAATAATGTTGTACGGAAATCTAATTTCCTTACTTTTTAACCACGCATTCTCTAAAAAATCACTATTATAAAACTAATTCTTTACAAAAATGGAGCTCAAATACACTCTGAAGAAATCAATGTCATTATTTTCAACATAATATATTGAAGAAGGACAAAGGATTCTATGGCGGCAGTAGAATATAGTCTTATTCAAACAAGTACAACTATAAGATTTCAGTCTTATCTTTTTCTTAATACTCACGTATCATGCAGGTAAGACCATGAGGACAGAAGAAGCCTTCACAACAAGGTTGACAATCAAGATTTCTCTGAGGCATGTCCTTATCGTTTTTAAGGTCAACTTGTTTGTCCTTTCCTACACTACATGACCATCCTGGTTCACAACCAGAACGCCATGAGGTCAAGTTACAGTTCTTGTTAGGTCTCAAGTAGTTGCTGCTCTTTGCCCCACCGTTACTTTTTAGAGCAGATTGTATCAAACTAGTTGAATAGAACTTAATTTCCGCTGCTGTGCACATCCGTTGCATCACATCACCTATCAGTCCACCAGAGACATTGATCAAATCTCAGAACAAAGATGAAATTCAAATATTTTAGATATAAATTGTTAAAGGACAAAGAACGCCAGTAGTGATGGAATGGTGATTATTCTTCGTTCCCTATACGTTTCTACGAATTTTGGAGAAATTCCTCAAGAAGCAAAACCTTTGTGCTTCCCACACTTCTTCTCCACATCCCAACATTCCTTTGATCATGAACTTTACTATAACAATACAGTTGCCACTGATACGGTTTTACAGCCTACCAATGAGACTAAAAGTTTGAAAATAAAATAGGTTAAAATATAAAATAGGGAGCTTCGTATATACCTTTTGTCGTTTTCATACAAGCGGACAAAAAATCTGTATTCTTCGAGAAATTAAATGCCGCATCCCACTCAGCATCCCTAAAACAAAATTAACAACTTCAAATTCACCCTAAACTGCAGTTGGACGAATTAAACCTTAAAACAGAACAAACATCACAACCAATCTCCAAAAGCTCCACAATTAATAGAAATCGGAAGAGATAGGCGCTCACACATTGCTAATGCAATAACCGAATTCTTTAAGAATATCACCGCTGAACAAGGCAGAAAAATTGCTGAAACGGCTAAACAAGGCCTGCGTGACGAGCTGGACGGCAGTTGGGTTATCTGTTCCGGTGGTGCTGGTGGAAGGGGCTGCATGGCTTACTGTTGCCGATGACAACACGATTAATAATATAAAGATTTTAATGTGAATTTTGATATTATTATCATCATCCTGTATTTCCATTTTGAAAAAAAAAAAAGTTCTGTACAATAAACAAGTTTGACGAATGAGGAATTTGGGAGAAGAGGGAGGAGGTGAAGTTTGTTGGAGGAAGAAATGGCGGGGAGGTGATGTAGGGTAAATCACGGGTTTGGACCGTTGGATTCAATTCGAACTTTGCGCTAAACGAAAGTTTTTGTTGTCTTTCCCACTTTCATTTTCACGCTTGTAGCACTATTCTCAACTATTCTTGAAAATCAGTCGCGAAAGCTTCTTTAACGACAAAAAGTATAATTAGTGCTTGTTTGAGAAGAATTTTTTGCGGAAGAATTGATTTTGAATAGTGATATGATGGGAAATGTGTGGTTAAAAATGTGATGAAAAATATTATTTTATTGAAAAATGTGTGATTGAAAATGAGAACTGATTTACTATAGAATTTTAAGAATCTCCACCAAACAGGGCCTTAATAGACCGGGGATTGATTTTATCCTTTCCCTTATATCTTCTACAATTTGCAAAAGGCGATAGTTAATAATGTGGTTCGTTTGACGTTAAAAAATTATAAAAATAAAAACTTGAACACGTATTCATCTTTATAGATTGATACGCTTTAAAGAAAAAGTACGGCTAGAAAGTATTGGGCACTAAGATTTTAATGTAGTACTTTTTGCAACTAAAATCGACCTATTAAAATTCCGTTTGCCAATCAAAACCAATGACAACCTTTACAATTGATATTCTGTTTATAGTAGGCAGGATAAATAAATTTTCACTATCGACATGTTCAATCATAACTACGAATTTTTTGTTGTAACGTCAACAATGAGAAATTTTTATCATCAGGAATGGTGCTAACCTTTACAAATATTTTTAATATTAGTTATCCACAACTTTGAAGGCCCTCTTAGTTTTAGCTTTTTAATCTTCATTAGAAAGTGTATTGGGCAGTGTGACGTCATTGTATCACCTCATCAAACTCCGACAATTTCATGGTGTAACGCCGACAAGTTGCACCAAAGGAAAATTTGATAGAATTGTAGTCTGAATTACTAAAATTTGATTTTATAATTTTCATTAAACAACTTTTACCAAACATAGTTTTAGAAGTACTTATTGTTGTGATATAATTTTCATTAAACCCTATGTTTAAAGTATAAATATGTTATATAATAATTTTCTAATTTATATCATATTCATATAATATTAAACCAGTTCGATTATAATGTTGACACATTAAATATTTTAAATTATTTTTTCTCGTAAAAAAATGATCATAATAATTGTATAATGAGAAGTCACCCAATCTGTTTGTAAAACTTGGATTCCCAAATCGCCAAGGACCTTGGGTAAAACACATGAAAGCAAGCATGGAAATCTTTGAGAGAAGATGAGGAGGAAGACCTCTAGCCCTTCGACATTGAAAAAGATCATCGGCAAAATCACTTAGGCCCCGTTCGGGAGGGATTAAAAGCCAATTAAAATTGAAAATATGGCCGTTATTGGGTCCCACTCATCTAATAAAAGTCAACAATAACGGCTATATTTTCAATTTTAATCCGATTTTAATCCCTCTCATACAAGGCCTTATTGTACTTGACGAAATTCAATGATTGTTGATAACACAGATGAAATTTTTAATGATAATAATGTCGTTGATAATTGACAAACACCCATCCCCCATTATTGACATCAAAGGTACTTTGATTGTTGATTGCCGGTGAAGAAACATTTATTATTTCTTCATTTTATTTTTATTTTTATTTTTAAATATTTTTCCTGTGACTTATAATTTCTTTTTGTTTTTATTTTATATTATTACATTACATAATTATAGAATATTTTTTTTCTTCAGTAATATTCAACTTTACATTTTAATCACTTTATTTATTTATTTATGAAATTCCGTTGACAAATTAAATTATTAAAATATTTACTTTATAAGATTACTAAAAGATAATATTACTTTTTATTTAACGAAGAAGTATGGGCAATTTATATATATATTTTAAAGAATTATCAATGAAAAAACTCCATTGTTTAACATAAAATAATTGAAAAAAAAATGTGTATATATATTCAACATGATTAAAGAAAAAGAAATAAATTAGAAGTCTGTTGACTGTCATGGCACCCCGAAAAAAGGTGGACGGAAAAAGACAAACGGAGAGGAATCGCCGTCAGTTGACAAGAACAACAACTGCTGAAACACTGGGCAATGTTAATCAGAGTGAGATTCCAATTCCGTTGTCGGTTTTCTCTTATATGCTTTCTTATTCTCTCATTTTCATTTTAATTGTACAGAAACAGTGACTCTCCTCGTGATATGACACCTCAACCCACCCAACCCACCCCCCGTAATTCACGAAATTTTCATTCCCAGTTCAATTAATTTACTTTCCCTTAAATAAATACCCATAATCCTCTGTGGATTCTCAGCATTCACATTTTTCATTCGTCGCGTCACCAAAGCGTTACATTTTTCATACATACACACAACGCTATCTGCTTATCTACTTTTATCTATGTATCAAATGGATATGATATGGAGTGGAGAATTGGTGATTCGATATTGATCGGAATTCGAGAATTCAAGGCAGGTTTTGTTCTGCGTTGTTGAATTCTTTGGTAAATTAAAATCAATGAAGTAAATCGTCTCTTTTGTTTATGATGATTTTAGTCTTGTTTTGATTGCTGCCTTTTCCATTACGAAACTTGATTCAATTCTTATATGGCGATGCTATCATGGTTAGATTAACAGATTGATCCAATGTCCCTACATGTGGAATGTTTGTGTGGTTGGATGGCGTGTGATTTGTTTATTTAATCAGAACATTTGTTTCGTTTTTGGTTGGCCGTTTTAAAGTTTGACACTGTTGTTTTAGCTCATACAGCCATAGGATTGTATGTGTTAGAAATGGAAGCCATAAATTGTAGTTAAAAGGTTTTTTTTTTTTTGAATTTTACACACTTGATCATTATCTTATAATCCATCATATGATTAATTAAGAATTCTTATTGAACTAATGGGTTTCCAAATTCGTATTGAATTAATGGGCTTCCAAATTGTTTTGCTAGAATCTAATTTTTAGAAGTTACTAGATGCGGCCATTATTCTGTATAGAATTTATGCGTGTGAGATAGTTAATCATCTAGAGCAACGGAATAGTTAGTTAATTTATTGAGAGCAACAGAATAATTAGGTTACCCTCGACTGCCACTTTTTAAAAATTTAATGATCAAATATCGACTTGAATATTGGAGGAAAGGAATGCTATATAATGTTGTTGGTTGTGTGCGTGCTCATATGGTGGGGCCTACCCGTGCGTGGAATTCTCCAGTGAGTTGCTTGGAGGCGTGACTGTCCTTTCATTGGTGGAATAAGGCTGTCTATGTTCAATTCATGATCATTCGTTTTGGAAGAAGACTGAAGGTGGATTGCCATAACATTGTCAGAACTGAGAACGGTTGTGTTATTGTGAAACCTCTCGCTATTTCAATGAAACCATACACGTCTTTCATATTTTGGTTTTTTTATGTTTTTGGATTCACTCTTGTGATTCCGTCTCTAGGTCCTTTATTTGATCAAGATATTGAAGAATTTAAGTGCATGCTTGTACCATTGTCGTCACCATGATTCCTGAACTTAACTAGACTTTTCAACATTTTTGGCAGCCATGATTTCCATGTACCTACATTAGCATTAATCACCTAGTATAAAAGTTTGTGTAGGTAGTGCTTCATTGCATTTATTTTCTCTGGAAATAAATATCCTTCTTTTATTGAAAAGTGATTTAGTAGTAGAAAGTGGATAGATGCATATATAAAGAATTGTGCATCCTCTTAAACTCGAACACGTGGCAACAATTTATTTCCACTGGTTATTTTATTGTTACTGTAATTTTGATGACTTTTCTGATTGGCCTTGTGTGATTTGAACTTTTCACATGAATGTCATTGCATCCCTTGGTAGTTGGAAAAGTTATAAAAATAAAAATGTGAAAATGTCCATCCTTATACGCCTGGAGTGCATTGGTCAACTTCTGATATGTGGCACGGTGGTAAATGCCTAATATTTCTCTTCAATCAGGTGGAAGCTAGATACGATGCTTTTCCCAAAACCAATCAAGTTAAATGTTTTCCAATATCATAATTCTCTCCATTCTTTGGCAGCTACGAGACTCGGTACTTTTTGTGGCAGGAATACTCCAATTTAGACCCTTAGTATTCTAATGATTAAGTACGAGCAAGATCCTGATGTTGTTCGGTGGGGTCTCCAGCTTTTCGACACTGATCCATATCCTAATTATGGATGCTGTGGTTCCATTTTGCAACAAAATATAGACTATTTTCCTGGACACTACCTTAAAGAATATAACTGTGGCACAGAATCTAGCAACGCAGAAAACCATGATCTCTCAGTAAACTGTCTACAGGAAGAACTATTACGACTTTCAGTCACCGAACAATCTAAATCTTTCCAGGAGGGTGTAGACCATTCACAGACATCTTTCTATTCTCCGGATTGGTTTGCTCAGTCACCGGGAACTTATACTTTCGGTATTGATAGCCTGACAAATTCCAGACAATTTGATTTGTTGAATTGTATCATCATCTTGCATATATCATGATTATGTGCCTTACAACTTGTAGGAAATGGGAATTTCCAAGAAGAAGCAACTGATTTAGAAGTATCTGCTTCATATTCTAGCCCAGAGGGAGAGTCATATTGTGGGGAGGAGTGGTCATATTCACTGGACCTAATGGACGGGAATGCTTTAGATGGTGAATTGGGCAAAAAATTGAACCAGATGGTTCCTATTCCCGTAAGTGTATTGTCATTGGAGATCAACGTCCCCCTTCTCATCAAGTTCCCTAGAACATTTAAAGTTTGATTATAATATGCTATTGCATGTCATTTTAAAAGCTAATAGTACATGAGATGCATTTTTTTCTTCTCTTTGGTAAGTTACACCTGTTGCACTCTAAAACTGTGCTTTTGATTTCATATTAGAGTTAGTGTTGCTTTAGTATTTCTATGTAGTAGTTGATAACTTGCTCGTCCTGTCATGCTGAGTTTTATTAATAGTTCGTAAATTCTGCAACTGTTGTATTTATAGTATCCTGAACAGAACAAACAAAATATATTCCATGAACGGTCTCGAGCAGTTGAATGAATGGGACCCAAGGCAGTGACTACGACTCATCATAGAGGAGTTTGAGCCAAAGAAACCGAGAGAGGAGAGAGAATTTGCTTCAGAGAGGGATGAATAGGTGGTTTCATTTTTGGATGTCTAGAATTTGTGACCTGTATCCTGTAATAGGATCGGTGTAGAATTTCATTTGATGGGTGGCGAAAAAGCATCATGTAACCGATTTTAAATTTATTAGGAATAATGCTTATCAAGTTAGCAAGCATTATTCCTAATAAATTTAAAATCGGTCACATGATAAAAAAAAGGAATAATGCTTATCAAGTTGATGTTGTTGCATAGGTAATATATCCTAAAGCATTGCAGTTTGTGAACTTAATAATCAAAGAGTATACAAATCACTTTTAGTCATACAGATTCATGCATCGTTATTGTAATGAGACTTTCTATATTAGTACACCTGAATGAATGGTCCTTTAATTTGTTTCCAAAATACAACTTGGATGTTAAATCTTTCTCAATTTTGTCGTCATTTTGCAGCATATTCCTAGAATTAATGGTGAAATACCCTCAATCGATAAAACAACGTTAGATCATCAAAGGCTTCTGGACAGGTACTGGAATCCTGTTTCTTGACATGAAGAACACATGGAGAAATATTATCATATTTTTGGCAAGTACTTAACAGATTTGTGGCAATGAGCACATAAACTTTAGACAGACCTCTTAGGTTTGGAAAAAGATGCCACCGAAGCTAATAATTCTTGGAGCAATTCTGATTGTTCTCAATGACAGACTGAGGGTAGATGATATCTTGGCAGTGCTTGTCATCATTTGTCGGTTTTTCTTTTTCTATAAGAAAGAGTAATGTAATAACTACAGAGATTGCTGTAGAGGGGCATAAAATCTATTGATATTATATTTACAACTCAATTAATGTTCTCTTTTGTAGATTACTGGTGTATGAGCTGGTAGAATTTAAGGTTCGAGGCGATGGAAACTGCCAGGTTAGTTTTTATACTTTTTCTTATTTGCTCCCTTTCTCTCTCTTGGGCTGTCAGTTGCAGTATTATGTGATATCTTCTGTAGAAGCCTAGTCCCTTGATGACAAGCATATATCTTTCCTTTTCTACATTAAAGGAATTCCAGTGAAGGAAAGGTTTTCAATAGATCTTTCTATTAGGGTGGATTAAAATTGGGGGTTTTACCATATTAGTAGTCGGTCAGATGCCAAAGCTGTCTCACTTTAGTTTTCAAAAGGAGCAATGTCCTTAAATTTCACTTTGCTGGCCTCCATCATCGAGATTGCCCTGTAAAGCCCTTAGGTCTTGACTTGGTGAAGAAATCGTTCGGGATCGACAATTTCTATAATTTGTGTTGACCGAGCACATCAGGAAAGTAAATCAAAATGATTTGACTGTATGTGTGCTTGCCGAGTTCACAACTGAATATCTGAAAGAAAGTTTTAGTCAAGCATGCCATGTACTTTCTCTGAGTTTCAAAATTTTAATGTGCTATCTGTATTGGCATGTTCCCTATCAAAAAAATCTGTATTGTCATGTTATGAACAATTGGTTGAAGTCCTCATAATCAAAGCAAGAAGACTTATAGAATTGGTTTTCTTATATTAGTGTCTGTTTCCATTATAACCATGTTTCTGAAAGTGGGGTTATACCCTCATTATTTCTAATAGCGGGAACTAGAGAATGGGAACCTTTGTCATGAATATATTTTTGTCTTCTGACTTTAGAAAAGTTATTTTCTAATGTTCAGTAGTATTTACAAAAATAAAGAATAGATTTTGACCAAAAAACAATAAAGAATTGATAAGAAATATTCCACGAGTACCTTTTTACATTATGTGTTCAAAAGCTAGAAGTTTCACTTGCACGAGGCATTATGTCCCCTTGTTAACTTACAAGAAATGAATAACTTACTAAGAATTCTGATTGGAAATGTGTTTCTTTCCAGTTTAGAGCTCTATCAGATCAAATTTATCGTACTCCTGAGCATCACAAGTTTGTTCGACAACAAGTTGTAAATCAGGTAGGCAATTCCCTTGAGTGCACATTCTTCTTAATTTTGCTTAATTTCTGATTGATATTTATTGCTTGGCAACAATTTGGATTTCAGCTCAAGTCTTGCCCAGAGATATATGAAGGATACGTACCAATGGCTTACGAGCAATATTTGAAAAAGATGTCCAAGTAAGTCTTTACTCTCGTTGTCTGATGGTTACTGGCTGTCTATTTTACTGTAATTTAAACATGATTTGGATGGAAATTAGGAGTGGCGAATGGGGTGATCATGTTACTTTGCAGGCTGCTGCAGATTCGGTATGATTTCCTTGTCTGCTTTGGTCTTGTTTCATGACTGTGATAGTTTTCTTAGCTTCCGTTTTTACCAATTTTGCTCGTTTGACTGAACCTCAAATCATAGCTCAGTATTTTGCAGTCCATTTGTTATTGTGATACTTGTTTCTTTTCTGCTTTCACATGGTGCATTATGCTAATCCTTAAAATATACACGATTGACCTCATATTATAAACCTGCTCTCAAGGTCAGAGATGGGAAGGATAAGGAATGAAATATATTTGAAATAAGTAGATGGAGTGAATGAGCAACATTTGACTGTATTGTTGATTTGCAGTGCTCGATGGAAGGCTATTGTTAGACCTACTAATGATATGATATTTGGTAGAAAGTTTCATTAATTTTCTTGGGATGTCAAAGTCCACAAGGACAAAAACAATTTGGCTCATGTTGCACGGCGTACTGACTGTTGGGCTCCCACTGGTCCCACTTGCTGATGTTGGCCCATATAAGACTTGATTATTCCCTGCTGAGAAAAAGTGGGTCCTTTGATGTGCTTTATCAAGAGTTGAAAATTAAGCAAAAGTTTGGTTAAAAACAGAGTAGGTCGTAGAAACTTGTGCGCATAATAGCTATCCTCCCACCCCATTAAGAAGATGAAAAGTGCAAGTGGATTTGCCATGTTTGTTGATAAATGTGTATGAGTTAAGTTCATCATCTAGAAATGAATCCAAAATTGACATTACACAAATCAACATCTTTATTTAATGATTCGCAATGTTATGACTTTAGCCACTTGGATATTTTGAGGAAGCAAATTCTTGCTGTCTGATGATTACTAATGACTTGCTGCAGTATGGTGTAAAAATACTTGTCATAACATCATTCGAGGATACCTGTTACATTGAGATACTTCCAAACATTCAAAAGTCTGAACGAGGTACTTTTTCATGAACTTCATTATCTAGTACTTTAAAATGGATGGAGTTGATTTTTGATTGATCAAAGCATGTCATTTCTTGTTTCTTTAACACAGTTTTCTGCTATTCTTATTTGCTTTGAGGGTATTCCAAACATATTTGTAGCATTATCTTCTTCTTTACCAGCTTCCATCTTTCTCTTCGTCTTAACAACAAAGCCTACAGAAAGAAACTTGCAATTATCTTTTAATTCATTTTCTTGTCCCCATTTCGTTGAATTAAACTTGTACGGTATCCCATTTAATTTATATTGACATGCAGTTATTTTCTTGAGCTTTTGGGCTGAGGTTCATTACAACTCAATATATCCTGAAGGAGGTAATATCAAGTTCGCCAATCAAATAATTTCCTGCAAAATACTACTTGCTTAAACTCATTATGGAATTATTCTCTCATTTCAACACCAAGATTAGAATAAATATTTAACAGAAGACATGAAACTACGAGGTTGAGCACGTCTTTCTATCCCCTATGTTTTGCTTCTTATCCCCATCACGTGAGATTTAGATCACTTGCAATATTGTATTTATAGATCCACATTTGCAGCTTCCTCATCTGGCAACTGGCATTATGATTTCTTCGAAGAACTTTTTACTGCATAAGATGAACCCTTTCATGATAGACAAAAGTTTCTCGATGGTTGGGTTTCATAATTATTTCCAAATTCATCTGAGAACAACTAAAGATTAAGCCCTAACAATTAGTTCTTATCTCTGAATTAAAACATTGCTTTTACGTGTTACATTATTACTCAGATTGTCCGACATTGAAGACGACGAAGAAGAAGAGGTGGCTGGTTACTCCAGATGTGCATTTGGAACCACCGGACGATTACAATTTGGCAGAATGGTAATAAGTCATTATATATTTATATTGATCATGTGCAACCAATTTATTTCTGTAGCGTCTGGATCTATTTTCATTTAACATTTATGTTTTATATATCTCAACAACAGATTTTTGAGGATGGAAGCCATGCAACACCTGCAAGTTTTTCTCTGCTGCTGCTCTCAATTGTTTTCCCTGCTGATACAATTGGATCCCATTTTATTCTGAATAATTTAATTCTTGTGCAGCAAGTGAATATAACTAATAACATTTTTTTTAAATCCAAAACCAAATACATTTAGAAACTTCTGATCAATGCAAAATTTTCAAGATTGTGTATAATTTTTTTGCGGCACAGGCTAGCCTATGATAAGTTTTCATCCATTTTATCCTGAAAAATTGTGTTGATGCAATCTGTCCATTGAGGACCCAATGACAAGGAGAACAGATTGGAAACTATAGTAATTGATCCAAAAAAAATCAGCTCGAGTCTTGAATGAGTCCTTGTTTAAATCAGTCTAGTTGTTCAACGTCGCAGAGTTCCTCAAGTTTGTTTTGTGGCCAGAGTCGGAAATATTGTTGTAGACTCACCATCAATCACAAGAATTCCTCCATCTTCGAAGCATTTTGTAGTGAATTTCACCCAGAAAAAGCATGAACAAAATGCCAATGAATCAATTTATAACACCTGAATAAGATGTAAAACTTTAGTATGACAAGGGAAGTAGACAAAGTACAAATATATATTTCTCTTCTCTGTGTCTAAGAATGATGGCCTATACTTCCCCAATGATCTACTCCTGGTGGGCTCAGCCCATCTACCCATGAGCTCGGCTCGGCTCGTGAGCTCACGGGCTCGCATTTTCTTTAATTTTTTCTCCACATTTTTTACGAGCCCACGAGCTCGAACTTTAGGCTCGTGGGTCGTTCGGGAGCTTGACGACCCCCGGCTCGGCTTGGGCTCGTGCTCGTCCCAAAAGGAGCCCGAACCGTCCATGGGCCAAGCTTTGATGAGTTGAGCCGACGAGCTATTTGGCCCTTTTGACACCCCCATCTCCTCCATAGAATACACTGGTGACTTGAACTCCAAAGTTTGCTTCACATACACAGCCCCCGGCGACAGAATCCATTGGACTTACCATTACGTGAAATGAACAAATACTAATTCAGGATGACAGAGAAAGAACAGAAGACTACTTACAATATGGGAAGCAATGATTTGAGGAACCAAAGAAGCCACAAGCATTTCGGGTACTGGAAGATCAGCAAAACCAGCATTTTGGCATGCTCAAGATCAAAATGCAACGGATTAGAGTCTTGGGTCAGCTTTGAATATTCGACAATATCGAAATTTGAAAATATCTTGTCTTGCTTTAAAATGACTTTGGTTGTGATCACATTTTTTTTGAAGAATGTATATGTTGACTTGGGTTTTTCAAATCCTTCAACTTTTGCACAACTCCATGTGATGAATTACCATCTCCTTCATGCGTTTTCAGTGGACATTTGTTGTCACGGTTGAGTCTCTTCCAATTCTGAAAACTCAAGCCATGAAATTTTTGTGAAGCAAGAAGATTGAAATCAACGATTTTGAGCCCCAAATGAAACAAATGGATAGTCATAAATGTTTGAATTTGGTTTAAAGACTGAAAATATTGGTTAAGTATAAAACATGAAAAGTGACTTTGTATTAATTTCGGCCAAATATTCGAATTTGATCCGATAGCCAAATTATAAATATAAATAGACTAACTTGTTCTACTCGTCGAGTAAATCATCGTGTTATATTTGGAATTTCAAAACTAATTCTGAATAAATGAGAAATTGCAACCCAAAGTTGGAAAGAAAAGAGGAAAAACTAGTCGAAAATTTGTCTAACTCCATCGCTCGCCTAGAGCTCAAGCAACGGTGGGCAATAAAGTTTCCGTTGAAAATGTAAGACAGTCGCTCGAGCGAGAGGCCGACGACAGCGAGGGATGCTCCCCTTCTCAAAAGATGTTGAGTTTGGGGCGTGACACTTCACTCACAACCTCCTTTTTTTTTTTTTTTTATGAATAGGGCATTTTGGATGTCCATTATGCATCACATATCATTTGCATTGAGCACTCTTGCAAAAACTCTTCAAAAATCATTCCAAAATTATTTTTTGTAGAGAAAAGAAAAATTGTTTGAGTTCGCTGTTACTCTTGGTTTGAAGTGCTTCTACCACAAGTTATATTTGTTGTATTTTGGGAAACAAGTATCGTAATCCATTAGCACCGTTAACGGACAATTTTGTCTTAAGGAGAAAGTGTTAATCACTTGCCTCGGATTTCTTTTCCTTCACTTTCTCTTCATTTCTTTTTATCTTTTCGCTTCTAAAGTTTAACTACGCTCCTATGAATTAAATATAACTATTACTTTGCCATTTAACCATACAATAGTTACAACAATTTTAAGACAAAATTTTGTTTGTGGTTGTTGGACAAATCACTTCTCTTCATCTTTTGAATAAATCTTCGTGTACTATTCATTTCTTTCATTTTGTGCGTTGAACTTCTATTTGTAACAAAAATGCACATTGTTGAGATTATTTCGAGTCAAAAAACTAATGGTATGAACTATGTGGTTCCACATTTGGGTATACATATACCAAACTCTCATATCCCACATGCGGAAAAATCGAAAAATTTTGGAGGTGTGGATTTCAAAAGATGTTCTATCTTACTATTTTGAATTTGACAAAATTTTTAAAATAAATCGCTCCTGCGGTGCAAGATGGAGAAAATAATTGTGAGTCAATTATTGTATTGGATGCCTGGAAATGCTCGAATTTCCTTTGCAAAAATTACAACCTAAATGGATTGGACAATACACTTTATAAAGTGTATAATTTGATAGACTTGGCCAAAAATCTATGAGATTCATTGGAGAAGAAGTACAAGACCAATGATGTTGGAACAAAGAAGTTCATTATCGGTAAGTTTTTGAACTACAAGTGGCAGACTCTAAAACCATGATAATTTAATTGCGGGAACTTCAAGTTCTATTTCATGACTTCTATGCAGAAAGATGGAATTGGGTGAATCCTTCCAAGTTGCAGCCACCATTGAGAAACTTCCTCCTATGTGGAGAGATTTCAAGAAATATCTCAAACGCAAATGCAAGGATATGAACTTGAAGGAATTGATAGTCCGTTTGAGGATTGAAGAAGACAATAGAAACATCGAAAAAAAATCTATTGTTCAACTTGGAGCAAATCATGTTGAAACTAGTTCAAAGGTCATCAACAAGAAGCCAGTGTTGCACCAAGAAGATACGACTCCAAGAATGCCAAGAAATTTAAAGGCAACTGTTACAATTGTGGAAAGTTAGACATCGTTCAAACGAATGTTGAAAGTCGAAGAAGACTGCACAAGCAAATGTAGTTGAAAGAAACATCATTTCTGAAGGAGTTCAAGAAAGGAGTATCTACGGTTGTTTCTGAATGAAACATGGTTAGTAATTCAAGGGATTGGTAGGTCTACACTGGTGCTACGTGTCATATTTGTACAGATAAGACCATGTTCTCAAACTATCATGAATTGAAAGGAGACCACCAACCGTTCATGGAAAACTCTGCAAGTTCGAAGGTTGAAAGACTTGGAAAGATCACATTGAAAATGACTTCCAGGAAAGAACTAGTCCTCAATAATGTCCTCCATGTGTCGACATTTGTAACAACCTAGTTTTGGGGTCTCTACTTAGCAAAAATGACTTTAAACTTGTATTTGTGTTGGAGAAGTTCGTACTTACCAAAAATGATATGTATTATCTTAGTGAATGAATGTTCAAAATGAATGTCCTCACTATTTCATCAAAAAGAATTATGAATAAAAATTTCAATTATGTTTATATGCTTGAGTTGTCTTGTTTATGGCATAGTCGATTATGACTTATTAATTACAAATCTATGTGCAAACTTATGAATCAAAGTTTAATTTCAACGCTTAAGATTGATTCTAATCATAAATGTGAAGTATGTGTTGAAGTAAAGTTGATCAAAACACATTTTCACTCAATTTAAAGGAACACGACACATTTAGAGTTAATATATAGTGATATGTGAGATTTGAAATTCGTTCAAACTAAAGGTGGTAAGAAATACTTTACAACTTTCATTGATAATTGTATAAAGTATTGTTATGTCTTTCTACTACAAAGTAAAGACGAAGCCTTAAATGTATTTAAACATTATAAGACGGAAGTTGAGAATCAACTTGGTAAACGAATAAAAAGAATTCGTAGTAATAAATATGGTGAATACAGGACACCGCTTGAAAAATATTGTTCCTAGTATGGATCGTTTATCAAACAACGGCACCTTAGTTACCATAATTTAATGGTGTTACTGAATGCAAAAATTGAACTCTTAAAGAGATGATGAACGCCATATTGATAAGTTCATGTGTACCCCAGAACTTGTAGGGAAAAGCTATTCTATCTGTAAATAGCATTTTTATAAGATACCCCTTAAGAAAATGGAAGAAAATTCATATGAACTATGAAAATGTCATCCTCCTTCCTACCAACACTTGAAAGTGTGGGTGTTTGGTTAAAGTTGAAGTACATAAGCCCAAACAAGTGAAAATCGGTCCTAAGACGATTGATTGCATATTTATTGGATACACCAATAATAGTAGTGCATATCTTTTCCTTGTACGTAAATATGAAATTCAAGATGTACACGAAGGAATCATAATTGAATCGAGAAATGAATCATTCTTCAAGAATGTTTTTCCATGTAAATACAAGAAAAATGTAAGTTCAAATAAAAGAACTTTTGATACTACAAATGACACTTCAAATAAGGAATAATCAAGGCGTGGTAAAAGAGCTAGAATATCTACTTCATCTGGCACATATTTTCTAACATATATGGTATAGAATAATCCAAAGATTTTCGATGAAGTAATGTCTACATTGGAAGCACTGCATTGTAAAGAAGCTATCAATAGAGGTATAAATTCTATAATGCAAAATAATACTTGGGAGTTAGTTGATTTACCTCTCGGAAATAAGCCATTAGGATGTAAATGGATCTTCAAAATAAATCTAAAAGTGGATGGATCCATTGACAAATATAAGGTTAGATTGGTTGCCAGTGATATAGACAAAATGAATGACTTGATTTTTGATAAGTGCGTTTTACGCACTTATTTAGGCCACAAAACATGAAAAATTATCGATGTATATGCTGAAACATGGCTTAATTCGATATAATTTATATTTTTAGGATTACATTGATGGATCTAACGAAGAGTATGCAAAAGCGAGTGAAAAATGACCAAATTGGAAGAAAATGAAACTTCGAGGACCAAAATGAAATTATTCAGAAGATGACCCGAATCGAGCATGAAATTGGGCTAAGTAACACATCGTGATATCATGAAATGCTAGAAGAAGAAGAAGAGAGCAAGGCCAAAAAGTAAATGAAATAAAATTTTGGGACCAAATTGACCTAAATGAAAAATACTTTCTACTATGTAGTCGCATGGTATAAACTTCATGCAGTCGTGATAAGTACGTTTTACATACTTATTTTACTGTCAAAACATGAGCAATTGTTGATTAATATGTTGGAATATAGCTTAATTCTATACAATTCATGTTTTGCAGGACAAGTGATGAATGTGGCGGAAATAATGAGAAATAAGTGAAAAATAACCAGAATGGAAGAAAATGAAAGTTTAAGAACTAAAGTGTAAATACTCAAAAATTATGTCGGGACTCACGATGAAGATTCGAGAGTACTAGGGGTCGATTGGAAGCAATTAGAAGTAAAAAAGGGATGGAATATTATCAAAATCAATTTCCAATTCGCACAAGATATATTCCAGATTTTTAGCCGAAAATTGAGACCCATTTTTGGTATAGTAAAAGTCCGAATTGAAAAAGATGTATTTCTAACAAAGTTGTAGCTCTTTGAGTTACCTTTCCAACGCATCTTGAATCATCTAAATCGGATATCAGAAGAGAAAGTTATAACCAAATTACTGACTGCTATGTAGAGACAAAAAATCTGTGCGCGAAAAGAATTTTCCTTATTCGATTAGAACTCTTTTGGAAACCAAATTAGACGTGATTTTCATCTAATTTCTGACTCTTACAAATACTTAATAGCAGAATACATATGGAGAGGCCCCCATACACCATTCTTCTCCTATTTGACTCAAGAAACTCATGGAGAACTAAAACTCTTGGTGAAGCTACGAAGGAATTCGATTGGAATTGGTGATTTCATGTCTTTTATTCATTTAATTTGATCTTTTCATTGTCAAACAATTCTAGAATTTAGATTTTCATTCTCTTGAATTTATATTGAAATCGATTTAATATTTACAAGATTTTTCATGGATTCAATCATGCTTTTTCCATTATTCAATCAAATTATTTATTGAGTTTCAATTTCAATTATTTATTATTGAGATTGGTTTAACAATTATTATATCCTTCATAGATCCAGTCATGCTTCTTCTATCGTTAGATTAAACTAGTTGTTGAATTTTAATCTCAATTTTATTTTATTGGCGGATTGATTACTGTCTTATGCTTGATGTAAATGGTCGATCTTTGATCTTGTTCTAATAAAATTGTGCGAATATATTTTAAGTCTAAATTCTAAGTTTACATTTGTAAATTAAATTGATTTTCACAATATATCTTACGATTAGAGTACCGGGATGAAAGCCTCTAATTGTGTTATAAAAATGAATAATTGATATGATTGATCCAATCCAATTGAGGAAATTCCGACGCTTCACCGCTTCGAATTATTGATTTTAATTTCACGTTTCAATGTTGAATTTTATTACACATTTGAGAGAACAATTCAGCCTTTTTGATCCTTTAAATATTCTTCCATCTCCTTGTGGATACGATACCCCAAAACTATGCTACAACTACCGCGTTATTCTTTGGGCGTAATCGAGTCGACCAAGCACCAATAGGAGATAAACAGTGCCAAATTTTTATAACCATGCTTCCGCATGGGATATAACCATACAGTCGCATGGTTCAATTCCGGCGCGAATTTTCTGGTTTCCTTATTCGAACCAATCTCTTATGGAAAGATATTTTGACACTCTATATAACCCTAATCTTGTCCAGAATAAGGGTTTACGCCACTTTAGAGAGAAAAACTCATTGAAAAGAAAGGAGAAGGCAAAATCAAGAGATTTCTATATCGAAAATTGAAGAATTCAGAATTCAAGATTCATATTCAAGTTTTGGGCGATGTCTTTTCCTAAACAATCTTATTATTCTTTATTTTTATTCACGCTAAGCTAGACTTTTAATATACTAGGTGAATGATGAATCTCGCGATATGATCTTTTAATACTCTATTTGGCAATTTGATATTCAAACACGATTGATGGATGTTGAATGATTTATATACACTTTCTTGCCTCCATAGTTAAATGCACGTGATTATGTGAGTTGGGTGATCTATTTTATGCATTCGAAAGAAGAAAAATAGATTCTACAAGGTATAAATCGTAGTAGGGTCCGATAGGGAATATAAATATACCGCTATACTTTACGTGAATCTTTAAGTGTTTACAAAATATTATGCATTCTTGTATATTACATTTATTATAGAAATATAGTCAAATGGTATGCGAGGATATGTTCAATTATACTCAAAAGAGATTATTGAATAAGTTAGAAATATTGATTCTTCAACCAATTCATCGTGTTATCAAATTGTGAAATAAAGGTTAAAAGGCTGTCTGTGATTGATTATAATTAAAATTCCTACCGTTCAAAGCCAAGAAATGCCATTTTTCTGACCGTTGGGCACCAAATCAGCCCACCTTTGTTGACTAGTTCTCTCTTGCATGGGTCCCATCAGAGGAAGCAACGTTCCAAAAATCAATTGGTAGAAGCGGGGCCAGACAGGCCCTAAAAGTGAGCTTGCTTGGTGATTTGGGATCCTAGTGCGCTTTTCATTCATTAATTTCTTCAACATTTTGCTTTCAAGATCATTTTGCATTTATTTAGTAACCTTAGTTCAAATTGCATTTTAATCATAGTTTAGTTATAAAACTCAAATCTTCAACTATCTTGAGTTAAATAGATCCGGTTAAGGTTTCGGTAATAGAAATCAAATTAAATCAATCATCATGGGACGATACTCGAAATTTTACAATTTTCACTTTATTACTTGTTAACGAACCGTACAATTGCGGTGATTTACAAAGCAAACATATTTTCGTAAACAATTTCTTTGATACTTACTCACCCGTGACTAGATACACTTCAATAGGGTTGTTAATTGCGATTCCAACATTACATAACCTTGAGAATCATCAAAGTAAAGACAGCATTCCTAAATGGCAAGTTTGAAAATGAGATATATATGGAATAACCGGAAGGGTTCGTATCTCCTAATCACAAATAAAATGTTTGTAAACTAGTTAAGTCCTTGTATAGATTGAAACAAACTCCTAAAAAATGGCACCAAAAGTTTGACAAAATGATGTTGTCTAATGGATTAAAAATAACGAGTGTGACAAGTATACATAAAACATACACCAAAAACCTATATGATTATATGTATATATGTAGACAACATGTTGACAAGGACAAGTAGTCACAAAATAATGCTAAACACCTGGAGAATGTTAACGAAACATTTTGATATGGAAGACTTGGGTGTGACTGATTACTATTAGGGATTAAAATCTCTAAAATATTGAAAGAAATTATACTTCTTCAATCTCACTACATTGAGAGTATACTTAAAAGGTATAATTTACTCGAGGAAAGTCCTGCGACAATCCATATTGACGCAAGTTTACACTTAGTAAAAAATATAGGTAAATATGTGTCACAACTAAAGTATTCACAAGTTATAGATATTACAAACTACACTTGACCGGACATAGCATTTGCTGTGAATAAATTTAGTAGATTCACAAGTAATCCAAGTCATGATCATTGGAAGACTTTAATATAGGTTTTTACATACTTGAAATATACCTTAACATATGTATTACATTTCACAAAATATCATGCGGTATTGGAAGAATATTGTGATGCGAAGTGGATATCGGACATGAAGGTTTCTAAGTCTACTAATGATTATGTATTTACCATTGGTGGAGCTGCTATATTATGCAAGTCGACAAAGCTAACGTGTATATCTCGTTTAACGATAGAATCAAAGTTTATTGTTTTGGACAAAGTTGAAGAAAAAGCAAGATGATTTCATAATTTCTTGAAAGATGTTCCATGTTGGTCTAAGTCGGTACCTGAAATAAGTATACATTTTAATAGTCAATCTGCTATTCAAAGGGCTCAAAGTAGCATATGTAATGGTAAGTCTAGACATATACGTCATAGACACAATACAATTAAGCTACTGATCTCTAATGGTATCATCTCCATAGATCATGTGAAACTAAATAAGAACATTGTAGATCCACTTTCGAAAGGTTTATCTAGAGATCGAGTACATTGTCTATCGAAAGGAATGAGATTAAAGTCTATTACGTAATAATCTTTGTAATGGTAACTCTACCTTGTTGATTGGAGATCTCAAGATCTTGGTTCAAGGGGACAACTAAGTTATGAAAATTCAATAAAGCACTTTGGAAAATATTTCCTAACTCGTTCTTATGATGATTAAAGTGCTTTCTGCAGAATGTTAAATGTTAATATATACTTTTAATGATTCATATATCTTGATTAAGTTAAGTGAAATTGGACAAAATACTCTTAATAGGAGGTCACTAATGTAAGTGTAAGGTGGGGCCGCCTCAATGAAGATTTCTTAAGACTAAAATTTTCTACACACTTATGAAACACGAGAGTGGTCCATGGTCAAAATGAATTAAGTTATGAGAATTATAAACGATTTAGAAGAGACATCTATGTGAGTATTATTGTCTTGATTTACACCAATGGCTAAATGGTTCAAGTCATCACATTCACCAATTAGTTAAGTAAATCTGATAGTATTTCACTAAGGAATGTTCAAAGCCGGAAGCTATCTTACCCGATGCATTGTTTTTCTGCTCTATATCTCTACGATATATCATATTTTAGCAGAATATGAACATATTTGAATATTCATTCATGTGGGGGATTGTTGAAATTTGATTTAAAGATTGAAAAATCTGGTTAAGAATAAAACTTAAAAGGTTACTTTCTGTCGATTTTGACCAAATATTTGATTTAATTCGATAGTCAAATTATAAATATAAATAGACTAACTTGTTCTACTCGTCGAGTAAATTGGTGTGGTATTTTGGAATTTCAAAACCAATTTTAGATGAAAGAGAAATTTCAATCCAAAATTAGAAAGAAAAGAGGAAAAACTGACCGTAAATTTGCCTAACTCCATCACTCGAATAGCGCTCAAACGATAGGCGGGTGAAAACATTTATGTTGAACAGATAAGACCGTTGCTCGAGCTAGAGGCCAACAACAACAATGATGTATCCCTTCGTGAAAGTTGTTGAGTTTGGTGCGTGACACTTCACTCATAACCTCTTTCTATAAATAGGATTCTTGGGACATCCATTATGCATCTCATATCATTTGCATTGAGCACTCTTGCAAAAACTCTCAAAAAATAATTCCAAAATTATTTTCTTATAGAGAGAAGAAAAATTGTTTGCATTCACCGTTGCTTATGGTTTAAAATGCTTCTACCATAAGTTGTATCAGTTGTATCTTGAGAGACAAGTGTCATAACTCATTAACACAGTTGCAATGCAATTTTGTCTTAAGTAGAAAATGTTAATCATTTGCCTCGAATTTCTTTTTCTTCACTTTCTCTTCATTCATTTCCTTCTTTTCGCTTTTAAAGTTTAATTACGCTCCTGCAAATTACAAATAACTATAACTTTGTCATTTAAACAAACAACCATTTAACCATACAGTAGCTACAACAATAAATCGGTTGATATGGTCCTATATCAACATAAGCTCTTGGAACCTCATCTTGTTTGTTAGTTGAATATTTCCATATTGGGATGCGTTTTCCAGGATCACGTTCACAATATGAACAATTATTTTCAAAAGCAGCAAATCCATTCTCAGGCTTGGCTCTTTTGTTCTTCGATGGTGATCTTGGACTTGAAGTAGGAGAGTTGTGTAGAGCATTTGGCTTACTTGATGATCCATCATCATCGTCCTTTTTGAAATAATGGAAGATATTTCTTTTTGGCATTTTAATGGACCTGCACCCGAAATGTACAAATTCTAATTCAACCCATGAAGGAAAATTAGATTCAACAAACTCAAAAGGGTGATAACAAGATTCAGCACTCAAACTAATTTCTTGAAAGAATCAAATGCCTCAAAACCTCGAACACATACTGTTACGGGTCAATATATGAAAGCGACACGTGGCACCGTATTTTAGCGGTGGGACCAGCTTAATCAAATCAAGACATATTTTCCTAGCCTCAGAGGAGAATTCCGAGGCCATCACTATTATTCCGAGGCCACTGCTGTTAACAATAAGCTACGATTCGGTGAGCATACATCGTCCGAGGCTCCTTAGCAGCTACTGAAGACCCACATGTGAAGATCCACTTATGATGAAGATCTTTTGTGAATGATTGACGTGACTCTTATGTAAAGTTTGTTTATGTCTTGTCTTGTCAATGTAAGAGCATTTAATGCTTAATAAAATTAGGAGAGTCAACTTGATGGTTAAGATTTAATGTCTTGGCCGAGGAGATGAGGCCACGTGTAAATTGATCCAAAGGTCACCATTTGAGTTGTAACACTATAAATACCCCCACCATGTAACACAAAAGGGACTAATGCAATTTTGAAGAACAAACTGAATATTTGGAGCAACATTTCTCTCTTTTCAACAGTGATTCTTACAGCATATTTTTTACTACAAATCGTCCTTTAGTGATTGGTTTCTCATACAATCATATTATATTATCATTGCCGGTAGCCTGAACGGAAACGTCTCTTACCTTTGAGCCACTCCCACGCCCTTTCTCTGGAGCCATCTTGACCGTTGATCGGCATTAGCGTGTTGGACCAAGCTCGCGTGTGCACGAGTGGGCCCGACATCTGTTGGCAACATTTTTTGGGGTCAACACATACAAATCATCAAAAAAGAATATACAAAATGGCAATATTGTACCTTTGGGTGGTCTGGACTGGGATGAGAAATCAGTAAACCCGATTTTCGTAATGGCTTCAATGTAGTGCGGGATTTGCAGGATCACGGGAAATGGTGGTGCCATTTCTTGCTGATTCACTTGTGATTTGGGAAGTGAAGCGAGGCCGTTCGTGGGTCTATTCTATTTTGCAATTTAGGCTGGGTCATGGTATCACTTACTAATGGAAACATTTATATATGAGGTTTTAACTATAATTTTTCAAAACTAAAAAATAAGATTTAAAATTTTAAAAATCAGATATTATTAAATTCTATTTATGAAATTATTAATTTAAAAAAATATTTATTAATTAAATATATTAATATCACAAATCTACACAATTTGATCACAAATTATCGAACTAATTGGTTACGAATTATTTTTGGGTCACACATAAAAAATTTTAGGTCACAAATTATTTTTCTGTCACAGATCGAAAATTTTATATGTCACAATTTATTCATCGATCACAAAATCACAAATTTTATAACGTATTTAACGGTCACAAATTATCAAATGAATTGGGCACAAGTAATTTCTCGATCACAACTTAGTAAACTGCGAGTCACGATTATTTTTTAGGCCACCATTATTTATTGATTACAAATAAATCAATTTATTGGTCACAATCAACCAAATAATTGAACACATATTAACTAATTTATGGTTACAATCAACAAAATAATTGGTTCCCCACCCCACCCACCAACTGCGATTCAGTTACACCATTGCCATCACCCTTCACCACCTCCACCACCACCAACCTACCACTCCACAACCCTACCAAAAAAAAATCTCAAATCTATCGCTAGCACCGCCGCTGCCGCCGCATGTATCAACAAAAACCACTGCCGGTCTAACAAAATCACCGCCACCGCCACCGCCATATTTAGCAAAGCCATCGCCACCACCAAATCCAACAACGTAATCGTTAGATCCATTCCATTAGATCTACCGTCGATCCAACAAAACCCACCTCCATCGCCAAATCCACCACCACCACTAGATCCACCACCATCTCCATCAACAAAAACCAATATCAAAACATGTAAACCATCGCCGCCACCATTCACTACGTGAGACGCCTCGGTGCGCGACTTCTCTACGTAGCAGCATCATTGCCGCTGTGGCGACGCTGCAGTTGACAAGCCTCGTCAACGCTGAGAGCGGCTTTTGCACGCAACGCTACGTAGAAAAACCTTATCAGCGACGGTGCATGACCTCGTGTAGTACTGCTCCAACGTCAAAGCGTTTGGGGGCGACGATAAAGTAGAGAGAAGAAGAGGTAGAGTAGAGGAGAGGAGGAGTGGATTGAGGAGAGTGAATGAAATGAATATTAGGGTTTGGGTATATAATTAATTGAATTTTATAATATTAATATTTAATATTAAAATATTATATTATCATCTGATTTTTGCATATGTAAACTTTAATTCTGATTTTTGAAATGCAATCTTTAAAAGTAGAGCTCCATCTTATTTCCACCTTACTAATTTGTTCTTTTGGGCCAAACTCAACAAAATTGTTACAGCAAAATTAAGTGTATGTTTGAGATACATTAATTTATTTTATGGTTTGCTATATGATCACTTCAACCACACATTCACAAAATAAAATATTTTACACGTGCACTAAAATATTTTCCCTACTTTTTAACCGCGCATTCTCCTAAAAATATTATTCAAAACTCGTTTTTTTTCCCAATTAACGAGAATCAACAGGCTTTAAGTGCACATTCTTCTTAAATTCATGTTTCTTGCTTGGCAACAATTTGGATTTTCAGCTTAGGTCTTGCCCGGCCAGAAATACACACGAAAAATGCATGATGATTAACGAGCACTATTTTAAAAAGATGTCCAAGTATTTCTCTACTCTTTATTGTCTTACGATTACTGATTATGGTAGTTCCTGTTTCAGTGTAATTTAAACGTGATTATCATTTTTCACACTACTGGATATATGGTACATTTCCTAGTTGTTCGTGCAATTCTACGAAAATATTGCAATATATATCATGCAGATGAACATGCATATAATCACACAATTTTCAAGTAACATTCCTCACTTGATAATATCGTTTTATTTATGTGGATACGTCTTGAATAAATACGTTTACTCAATCTTTCTCAAATATGACCATCAATATACACTCCAACTATTTCAAGTAACTGAAGCAAATTATTAAATGCCACCGTGCTCGGGCATTCCTAGAAACTAGCCAATGATCTTTAATTTGTTTCCATTGCACACTTCCAATCTCCATGTCAAATCAATCCGCATGAATTGAAAAAGGGAATAGGAGATGTTGACCCCAAAAAATGAATTCAACAGATACCGGACCCACTCTTGCCACGCCGCAATGATCCAACGCGTTTCTACCGGAACAGGAGCGGTAATACGGTTGGTAAGAACGCGGGAGGTGCTATCCGGCAAGAGACACAATTGTTCAAGCTCCGGCGGTCTTGTTTAAACAGCCCTTGCGCTATCAACAAGAGCTAGATCGATTTTCCTAAAATGAATACTTGTTGCGCAATGGAATATGTGGAAGGATAAATAAAAGAGAATATCTTACTATATATCATGAATCTTAACACAAGTGGTCTTATTCAAAATCAAGCCAAGCCTAATACATTTCCTTCTCCTCCCTAAAAAAATCCTCATTTTTCTGTACAATGAGGGGTTTATTTATACTAATCTAATTGACATGGTGACCGTTAGATCAAATCCACGTGACGACATCCCCTGGACTGAAGCTTCGCATCAATGTCCAATCCTTACAATTATTGTTTTGCAGGTGATCTGCCGCTCTACTTTGTAGACTGGCTTACTGACACACATTAATGCCACAGACACCCTATGGCAGATGTCACGTCAATCATTCCTGGAAGACCTTCAAATCCACTACGAAGAAACGTATGTGTTAAGCTTCGGTGCTCCGGTTTTCAAGAGCCTATGCATCTGCATGAAAGAGCTTCGGACGCAGGAGCTTCAGTCTTCGAATGAAGGAGCTTCGGACGTAGGAGTATCCGCCAACCTTGCATGCGTTGGCTTCCTCATTGAGTTTTCAACTAGCTTTCTGTCTATTTGGCAAGAAAAAGTCTACGTGGATGTCCATGTGGACTACTGACCTGGAAGCTTCCAATCCTGGGGGATAACAGGAGACATTGCATTTACATATAATTGATTGAAAAAATCAGCTAGGGTAGTGAAGGTGCGACCTTGTTTTAAGCAGCCTAGTTGTTCAACATTGCAGCATTCCTCAAGTTCGTTTCATGGCCAGAGTAGGCAATATTGCTGTGGCCTCATCGTCAATTACAAGAATTCCTCCATCTTTGGAGCATTTAGTAGTGAATTTCGCCCTAAAAAATTGTGGACAAAATGCCATTGCATCAAATTTATAACTCCTGAGAAAGATGTAAAACTTTAGGATGACAGGGGAAGCAAAGTGCTAACATATATTTCTCTTTCATTTGCCTAATATTGCTTGCCTGTACTTCCCCAGTGATCTCCTCCCCACAATAAACTGGCGACCCGTACTCCAAAGTTTGCTTCACATACACAGCCCCTGGCTACAAATTGCAACGAATAAATGTATGCTACACTCGTCTAGTGAAAAAACATGTCAGAAAGATAGCATTTGAGCAATGCATTATACTTACTTACAATTAAGTGAAGTGTACAAATAACATTTTGGGTGTGACAAGGAAAGAACAAAAGACTACTTACGAAATGGGAAGCTATGATTCGAGGAAACAAAGAAGCCACGAGCATTCCGGGTACTGGAAGATCAGTAAAACCAGCATTTTTGGCACGTTCAGGATCAAAATGCAATGGATTGGAGTCACGTGTCAGCTTTGAATATTGGATAATGTCGAAATTCGAGAATATCCTGACTTCCTTAAGACTGTGTCCAGTTTTGAGCACATTTTGTGACGACGATGAATAGAATCTAAAATTGGGAATGGAGTCCCACAAAAGACGCTTCATGAGTGTGCAGTCAAGGCTTCTGATTTCTGATGCAAAAGTGAAATTGATGTTTAAATGGAGACGGACGGATCCAGGATTGGTCAGCTGGGGGGCTAGTATAATTTTTTAAGAGAACTTAGACAGTACAAGAAAAACAAAAGGATGGAAAGCGGGCACAGGGAGCCTTACCCTTTAATATGCATATTTAACACGGCAAATTAACTTAAAATATGAAAATGGAAAGACTACAAAAATTTCAAAAAAATGTAATATAAATACCTTGAATACTACTTAAATCAGAACTTGCGATTCTTCAAAAATCAAATATCGAACTTGAAGCAGGAGTGTAGCTACAGTTGAAGACTACAAAACCATAAGATAAAACTCATTACGAAATCATTTTCTTCTTCATTTTGCAAGCAAAAAGAAGCATCAAGATGTCCGTTATCAAACTTTGTAAATCAACTGGATAATCATATCTATAGGCACACAAATAAACCGTAAAAGATAGGTAACATGAACGAAAAAGGACAAAGAAAAGTAAGGACCATAAGTTTTACGACAAACAACAAGCATCACGGAAATTACAAACATGGATCATGCTCATACCTTCAATAATTTCTGTTAGTTTTTTTTTTTTTTTCCTCCTTCTCTGTGCTTGTTTCTTTGAACTTTGATTTTTAACGCAACTGCTCAAGCAAATTTAAGAATACTTATGAAAAAAATGAAAAAAGAACAAGTAAAAAAGGGAATTCAAACAAGAAACTACAGAAAAAAGCGAAAAACAAAAAGCAGGCAAAAAATCCTTGCATGAGGTATAAAAGCAGAACAAAATTACAAGTTCAATACAAAATAAGCTAAAATAGAAATAGAATAAATACCAGTAAAAATTTTGCAAATGTAGTAAGAAACTGCTACAATGTAGATACAAAATTTAGCAAAAGATCAAAAGCCTGACCTAGTAGCTTAGAGAAATCAATTTTCTTTATATTCAGTGTTTTAGAACTTTGACGTTGGAAACTGTGTTTATTATATGAATATTCTCGAACTCAGTGAGTGGTAAACACAACTAGGGGACCTTAAAATTTGTAAACATGAAAATCATGCTTATATGATATCCATGTACTTTTTATTCTGAACGCCTTGTAGATGAAATCAGATACTAAAAATGGCTAAAGCAAAACGAATAATGATTTTTATATGCTATAAATGTTGAATATTTTTTGTAACGCCTCACATAAGTCTCAAGCTTTAAACGCCAAACGTTTCCATCCAATCTGTTCCGCATAGAACCAATTTGAAATTAAAAATAATAATAAGAGGGCCTAAAACTAACTATAAGAAAAATACGCAACTTCAACAGACGAGTGGAATTATTCAGAAAGAATTCAAAAAAACAAAAAAGTATAAATTTTTATTTCAGTGGGCAATGAACCGCTTTAGGTTAACCAGAATTTCAATCAAAACACAAAGCCAAAATTTCAATCAATTTCAGCAAACCAGAAACCAATTCAAAACCCTCAATTAATAACAAAGTCATCAAACCTTTGCAGCTAGAAATAACCGCTCAATGAACTTCTGATCCACAAGGTTATCATCCACGGCTACTGGTGGTGGAGCTGGTAAGATTCGCGGCAAACTTCTCTGAGGCTATATACCGAACAGTGAGAGTGCAAAGAAAGAAAATTATCAGAGATGTTCGGCTTCTGGAGGGAAACTTATTGGGAAAAATTCACATTCCCTACTTTATCTTTACCCTATTTCAAAAATAACAAAACAACTTTTACATTTCAAAAATCAGATTTTTTGACCTATATATACACATATTTATAAATATTTATTTATTTATTTAAATATATAAAAAAATATAAATAATTAAATAAATAAATATATATTTAAAATTAACCCACCCCCACCACCACCACCCCACCACGCCGGCGACTGCTCCGACGACCACTCCGGCGACGTCTCCGATTCCGAAGACTTCTCCGACAACCACTCCGATTCCGACGACTTCTCCGGCGACCACTCCGATTCCGGCGACTGCTCTGATTCCGACGACTATTCCGATGACATCAATTTTTGTACGGTCACAGCCCAAATCACAACTCAAGTCACAGGTCACAGTCCAGGTCACAACCTAGGTCACAGGTCACAACACGTGATTTTTCGTTTACAATAATTGATAACACAATAAGGCTCACGTCTCACATTTTTATTAATAGTCACAGCTTATTTTCAAATGGTCACAGTATCGGTCACAGTACATATATTGCACATCGCTCAAGTCACAGTTTTGTTCATAGTCCCATTTTATTTTCAAATGACTCAGTTTCTTATTGATAGTCACAAGTTTATTTCAAATGGCCATAGCACATGTCACAGAATATTTTTTGGGGCATGACTCAGGTTTTTATTGATAGTCACAGCATCGGTCACAATATATGGCTCAGGTCACAGCATTGGTCACAGGCTCACAGCACAGCCATCACAGCAAAAACCACAACAAAACATGTCGACCAATCACCACAAAACCTACTGCACAACGCCGCAAGCCACCATAGAAACATCCACACAAAACCACCGCTACCGCACGCACAACCACCAACCACATTCCACAACCACCACAAAACACACTGCACAATGCCGCAAACCACCATATAAACATCTACACAAAATATCCACAAATTACACTACAACCACAACCTCCACTAAAAAAATACCCAAATCCACCACAAACAGCAAAAAATCCCCAAATTACACCACAACCACCAAAAACTTCCCGAATCCGCCGTCCCCGCCGCCACTGCACAACTCAGGTCACAGGGAGAGCCGCATCTGAACAAGGGGAGTGCCGCATCTGAACAAGGGGCAACAGCATCTGAACAAGGGGCATCGCGACGCTGGCTGCGGCCCGGCGGCGTCGCGGCGCTGCTGCGAATGACTACGCCGCAGCGTCGCGACGTTGCTGCGACGTCGGCAGCAGCGTCGCGACGCTGGAGGGGGGAGAGAGAAGACGGGAGGGGATGGAGGGAGAAGACGGGGAGGGGGAGAGGAGGAGGCTGCTGCCGAGAGGAGAGGGTGGAGAGAGAGACGAGACGGTGAGAATGAATTAGGAACTTAGGGTTTCAAATACTATATAATTTATTTTTTATAATATTTAATTAAATATAATAAAGTTGTATCTATTTTAAAAAGTTCTGATTTTTGAAAAAAAAAAGATAAAATCTGGTTTTAGAAATTGGATCTCCAAATGTAGGGGTAGGTGTAATTTCCACAAATTCATTTGCCGATTAATATGCCCAACTGTTATGAATTTGGTCCAGGCCCATTATCAGGCCCAGTTTCGCCTAATTACAAACGGGCCACTTACAAAAATACCTCGAAAATTATGACCTTTTGAAAATCATATGAAAAATATTTTGGAAGTAAAAATATTGTGAAGGTGACACAATGTCGCCTTTTAAAGTTAAGTATTATTTTTTTATTAAAAAATGAAATACAATTTTGCTTTTATTAAAAAAAATGTTTATTACTAAAAAAAGTGACAAAAATTTTAAAAATGTTATAGGAAAAAAGTGACAAAAATTATGAAAAGGCACAAAAATTCCAAAAAGTGATAAACATTCAAGAAGTGACAAAACACTAATCAAAACCTTATAATCAGTTTAATAAAGTGACGACTAAAAAAGTGATATCAATCAAAACTTTGGAATCAATTCAATAAAGTGAAAGAAATTAAAAAAAAAAGATAAAAAGTAAAAAAAAGTAACAACACTAAAAAAAGTGATGAAACACCGATCACTTTTTTGGGTGAATTGTATCATTTTTTAATAAAAAGTTCGGTATAATGTCACTTTTAATACCACGTTTTAATTATAAAAAAAACATATAATATCACTTTCATTAAAAAGTGAAGTGAAATACAATGTTACTTTTATTACAAAGTGACAACATTCAAAAAAAATGATGAAAATTTAAAAAAAAATGACAAATACTAAAAAGTGATAAAAATTCAAAAAAGTGACAAAACACCAATCAAAACGTCAAGCATCTTTAAATGAATTTATCATTACTGTTATCTACTAACTCAACTGTTTACACAACCACTATTCCTACGCTTTCTCCGTCACCACTACTACTATTACTAGCAGACCAAAGTCTAAGCACAAAAAACTATAAATGTAAAACAAAAGAAAAACGAACTCAAACATGGACGTATTTAAAAAATTAACAAACACTAAAAAAGTGACCAAAAAAAAAAAAAAGAAACAAAACACTAGTCAAGACCTTAAATTATATCATTTTATACAACCTCAACCACTCTACCACCACTTTACCTTCTCTACCACAACCACTCCAATATCCAAGGCTCCGAAACCATTTCTACCTCCTTTCTCCAATACCTGAATATATTTGAAAACTCTGCAATTATAAATGCTTAACTTATAGAAAAAGTTCATATTTTGATAATTAACCCTTCAGCAATTTCGTTACTTTCATTGTTCTTTTGTTGAAGGCATATGTAAGTATTTTATCTCGACTTTCAATTTTTGCAGCAAGCAGCTTAAAATAACCTTAGATCCCATCATCCCGACCACCCTGGTCTTGGCACCTCGGTCGTATGCAACAGTTCAATGGTTTGTCCATCGCTGCACACCTAGTCATCCAAAACCCAATCTAACGTTAGCTCGTCAGCCAAAACGCCAAAAGCAGGAACATGGACCAGATCAGCGCAATGCCATCAGTGTTGTTGCAGTGGCGTGCACCGTGTTTGTGGTCTCTGTTCTCAATTGGGAGATTTTAGGATTTTTGGGGTTTTGTTTTAATTTAGGACGTAATTAATACGGGTTTATGTGATGTTTAATTAGTTTAGGGTATTAATCTAATTGAGTTACTTTTTAGAGTATGGGGCCTAATTTCCCCATTACAAACATATAAGGCCCAATCTAGGTAATTTTACTCAGCAGCCCAATTTTTTATTTTTAGAAACCTATTTGCTTGTAAGATTCTTTAGGCTTAACCAACCAAGCTCAATGTAATAAACTATCGCTAGACATGTAAGGTGAGACTGCACCATCAAATCCCAGCGGCCAGCATGGCTCGGACCACAAAACTTCATATATTTTATGAAATCAATAAATTTTATCAACTTTTTAATCATATTTCATCATTATCTATTAAAAATATATATTTTTAGCCAAACTAAATAAGGACTCAATATGTAATGTTGAAGTTCAAAAGAGACAATGTCAATTTTGATCGACTTAATTAATGATTTGGACGAGGTAATCTACTGAAATAGTAAAAAAAAAACACTTTGCATCAGTTGAAGTGCATCGGGTATATACATTAAGAATACTAGGCCGTTTAAAGTCACATCAGTACAGTATTACCCTTAAAATGCTTGCCATTGTCCAAAATTTGAGACATTTTGATTGGTCGTCAAGGTCGGCTTAAACAGTTTATGATGATGTCGGGATAACGAATAACCACTACTGACTTGTGATTGGCTGGAAAGGATAGTGCAATTATCACTGTTGCCACTTGTCTCTTTAAGATTGGTTGAAGGAGGAATGATGATATGTAAGGACGAATTAAGCAAGTCGTTATGATTATGATCCTTAGATGGTTACGGTATATGGGTGAGCTAACCAATCGATGTGCGAGTCGAACTCCAACATGTTATAAGAACTCATTAAACTCAAATATGCAATTTGATCATATTAAAATTCAAAGGAGCGCACGAATTTCAAAATTGATATTTTCAAATGAATGATCATTTTGCGGGAACGTGTTAATAAATAAATAATACGTTGATTAAATGTCGAAATATAGATCCATTTATAAGATTCGGAATAGAACATCAAAATACTTCACAGATCATGTATGTATGGACTTCTAGACAGTTTATTCACCGGGAAGTGCTAGCGGTACATCGGGGTGTACATCACGGTGTACACCCCCCTCACATGGGTAAGGGGCCCACTCGAATAAAATATTCGAGTGGGCCCCTCCATGTGAGGGGATGTAGACCTTGATGTAGCATTTTTGATGTACCACTAGAATTATCCTTATTCACCTCACTTGACATGTCTGGACTATAGTGCAATGATCTCCACCGATGAAAAGTAGAAGATGTTATGATAAAGACTTGGATTGCAGGGGAAAATTTGGAAATGGGGCATACGTGTACAGGGCAATTTATTGTAAAATCTTTATCTAGTGCGATGGGACAGACATGGAGATTTCTAGTGCGATGGGACAGACATGGAGAGGTGTTATTGAAATATGAATTTCTCAACTACTTTAGGGAGTGGGACCAAGCCACAATTACTTTTTCTTTATTTATTTTTCAATTTTTACCCTAAATTGCTTTTTGAAAAATACAGTATGTGAAGCAAGGTATAAAGAGATTGAGAGAAAATAATATTTTGAATAGTGATTTTTTCAAGAAGAAAATTTTTAAATTTACGTGTAAAATATTTTAGAGTATGTTTGACAATCATTTTGATAGAAAAAAATTAAATAGTGATTTTTAGGAGAATGCGTGATTAAAAAGTAAGATTTTTTTTTTTTTTATATGTGTAGAATATTTTTATGGTGTGAATATGTGATTGAAAATAGTCATATAACAAATCATAAAATAAACTAAAAAGTGTCAAACTAGTATTTATTGCGTGAATACGTGATCGAAAATGGATATGAAAAATAAAGAGTTTTGAATTAAAATACTTTGCTTCATTTATTGATGGAGCCTTAAATAAAATTTAGGGATAATTGCAACAAAAGCCCCAAATCTTTGAATCACTAGCAGACTTTTCCCAAACTTCTAATTTGTTGTAGCCGTCACTCCTAACATTTTCAAACGTTATAGGTGATGTCATTTTGGATGGTTTCCGTCAAAAATGCTGTTAGTTGACCCAAAAATTTGAAGTCCGACCATTTTTTACCAATTAAATAAGGGTAAAACGGTAATTTTATAATATTACTATATAATTCAAAAAATTTAAAAAAAATGAAAAGGAAAAAGAAAAATTTAAAACTTTCTTCCCCTTCTTCTCCAACCCAACGATCCCAGCCCCCCCCCCCCCCCCAATCCCAGCCACCACAACAGACCAAGAAACCCATTTTTATCTCTACCAACGGCCAAATTTAGGGATAATTTCTCGGGAAGAGATTCAAAAGACCAAAGGGGTACTAGATCTTCTCGGGATTGGTTGGACATGGATGATGGCGAAGATAACTTAAGGCGAGGTGGTTGTGGCAAAAGAAACAAAAGCAGCTGGTCTAGAAACTCTAGAAGAGGTGGCAATGACGGGCTAATTGGCAATAGGTGATCGGTAATGTCTCCATGTTTCAGATCAGGGCGGTCCCATCTTTTGGAAGTAACGACTAAGTACTTTTACCCAGGGACGGATCCAGGATCGAGGTAAGGGGGGGCTAATACGTAAAAAAAAAAAAAATTTTACACATGAATTTTTAAAAAAAAAAAATTTTTACAAATTTTTTTTTTTTTTCTAACCAAAAATTTTTTTTTTTGGGGGGGAGGGGGGCTACAGCCCCCCCCCCCCCTAAATCCGTCCCTGCTTTTACCCATATCACCATTCCAAATTTCTTTCTTCACCTGCTGGGTACTCAAGACTTAGAAAACAGATTATACTTCTTTATTAAATATTGAAAAGCTTGTTTTTAAATCCTAATAATCATGGATCCTGATTTAGAATCGTCTTAAAATACTTAATCCCAATTAGCTTTTCTACAGGGCAGAGATAAAGATGGGTTTCCTGATTTGTTGTGGAGGTTGGGCCGGAGGCAAGGGATAGGGTAGGGTTGGGGAATAAGGGGAAGAAAGTTTAAGTTTTTCCTTTTCCTTTTATAATTTTTAAATTATATTATATGGTGATATTATAAAGCTACAATTTTGCCCTCATTTAATTAGTAAAAAATGGTTAGACTTTAAATTTTTTGAGTCAACTGACGGCATTTTTTATGAAAACCATTC
Source organism: Fraxinus americana (assembly GCA_035079005.1). NCBI lineage: Eukaryota > Viridiplantae > Streptophyta > Magnoliopsida > Lamiales > Oleaceae > Fraxinus > Fraxinus americana. The sequence continues at coordinate 4,421,267 of CM068720.1, read as the reverse complement.
AAAAGAGTCTCACCTAAAACGTTTGAAAATATTAGGAGGTGACAGTTACAATAAATCAAAGATTTGGAAAAAGGCTGCTAGTATTTCAAATGTTTGGAGCTTTTGCTGCAGTTATCCCTAAAATTTATTATTTGTGTTATATTTTTAAAGATAGTACAAAATTGTAATTCTACCTTAATATTTTTTCTTTATTTCAGCATATCTTGTTGCTTGATTCCCAAATTTTTATAGCTCTCGATCAATTAATATATATTCAAATTATTTCATTTATATTTGATACCTTGCCTTAAGCAATGGGATGCGATCTTTATCTTTTGCTTTCTCTCTTCTTCCTTTTTGAAACAAACACGTTAAAGTATTATTGGACTTTAGTTTGATCTCCATTATTTTCAAAATATATTTTTATCTCCTTTATTTTAATCACATATTATTCAATAAAATAATATTACATGTAAATCCAAAAATTTTCCTTATTTTTTAATCATACATTTTTCATCAAATCACTATTTCAAAATGCATTCTTAATAATAATAATAATAAGGCTCAAACATGCTCTAAATTATTACAATTATATTAGGGTACAAATGGCAACATGACTATGAATTTTGCAGGTAATTGAGAAATTATTATTGACGTAAAAAGCTTAGCTTTTCAATTGCAATCCATTTTTTATTTTGTTCTATTAACATTCGAGTAGTAAGATGATAGTCCCTTGTAAAAAGTCGATAACCATTCGAAAAGTCAGTACTTAAATTGATCAAAAGTCCTCTCACCTAAGTGAACATCATTTTTCACAAATAATGTCAATTTTTAGAAGAATATTGTGACAAATTCCTTTAGGAATGATAAGAAATTCATCATATCCCATACCATGGGACTCTAGGATGAGGATTTCCTGCTTAATTGACTATACAAGATGGGGGTTGTTGATCGAGACGGTGGCGGTTGAGGGCAACATAACCCGCACCTTGTTTAAAATTCATTTCAAAATACAAATTTTTTATCACACAAAAAGGAAAAAAAATCATCATCATTTTCTAGAGGAAACATGAATTTCTCTAACATTTGAAAAAAAAATGTAATAATTTTCACTAACCAAAAACATAAAAAAAATATATATATATAAGAGTAAAAAATTTTTAAAAAATAAATGGGACAATAAGCGGGACATGAAACTCTTTTTGCCCCGCCTTAATCGAGTACGAGGACGACACAAAGAGACAAACAAACTTAATGGGGGTGGGGAACGAAAATGACTACCACAACCCTAATCCGCGATGTTGCTACACTTGCAAATGGATAAGCCTCATATCAAGTGTCAATTATCTCGACATAATTTAATTCTTTGTCCGTTAATATTAAAAACGTTTTCTTGTTTCCCAAACTATAAAGCACGTTGATTTAATTTTCCTTCTCTCTCTCTCTCTCTCTTCGTAATTTTGTTAATTTCAAAAATGTATTTGCACGAGAGTCCCTATTCCTGGCGTCGGACTCACTCATAGTGTGGCCTACAAAATAAATTATCCCATGAATAGTTTTCCTTTCAAATGGGCCCATGAAATACTTTGTGGTAACCTTAGGGCCAATAAAATAACAAGGGCTTCATTTATTTATTTTTTGGTTTATATTGTTAAGTTTGAATAGACGTGACAATAAATCGATAGTTTTCGGGGTTTTCCCCTAAATTAGATTTTGTAACTTGTAAACACGACTTTTTACATGTACCCTATATTTTTTAAATTTTACGAGGTATTTGACTAGTTTGTTTAATATGGATTTAATTGCACTGAAATTAAAAGTTTTAAAATCTGAAAATTATATATTAAAAAAAAAAAATTGATCGAGGACCTAAGTGCTCTAAATAGTAATATTAGTAGACAGCCCTTAATAATTTCTTAATTAGCCTTTTCGATGTTTTTTCTTCTCTATTTGACCCCTGACCCAAAATCAGTGGTCAGACAAAGTAATCGACACCATGTTTTCTTGAAATTACTAAATTTACCATCATTCTCATAAGTATTATCGTCCAAATTAGGCCCCAAAATCGTCATTTCAATTAGCCTTGTTCTTTATAAGAAGGGGGAGCCTGGCGCATCATTCGTGTTGGCAGAGAAGCGGTGATGCGTGGAAGCAGGTAGCGGTGCAAATGGCCAGATCGCCCCAGAACAATCTCATCCTCCTCCTCCTTTCCCTAGTTCCTCGTTTTCATCAATTTCTCTACAATTATTAGTTTATTACCGAGTAAAACTCTAGCTGGATTGCTCTGTTCTCGAGACTATCCTTCTACAGGTGTGATTTTCTACCTGCATTCTGATAACAATAATTGATTTTGGATTTCAGATTTGAATCATGAATGATTATGAATTGGATGATGAGTTTATCGTGTTTTTGCATGTTCGGTTGGTTGAATTAGGTGGTAGAATGGCGGTGGCGAAGCTGTTGTACATAATCGTGGTAGAGGATGATGCGGAAACGGAGAAGGATACTGCGTTTCGATACACGCGTTCCGTTCTGCAGAGCACTCTGCAACTCATGGGATGCAAGGCTCGTCACGCCTTTAAGGTCTCTGCTTTTTCTTTTTCTTTTATTCCCCCTATTGCATAAAATGTTATTTTAAATCTTCTTTCCCAATTTAACAAACTTACAGGATAGCGTCTATCTTTGTCCACGTGCATGGCCTGAAAAGTACACACAGAGTGTGTGCTCGCATATGTGCAGATACTTGCGTATGATTGTCTGTATCTCTGTTTGTATGTAACCGCATGTTTTGTGTGTGTGTGTGTGAAATGAATAATCAGATTGAGAAGGGAACTGAGGAATTTGATATTTTCCCCCCCTGAAATCAGGAATTTGAGATCTTTGATTGAACAGAAAATCTTTGTTGTAGTGTTGACATGATGTTCGCATTTACTATGTATAACGTAAGGTTTACCAAAATGGACCAGTTCTCAATACTAGCCCCCCTAGTTTCTAGTTTAAGTTCTGTATTTGTAATCGAAACGAACAGTGATTATATCGAAATCTTAGAAGCTTCAAATTTTGCATTTTGTGATTTGCTTACAGGTTAGGGATAGATGCGATGTCCATTATTTTTCTTGTGGTTATGACAATTGACATATTCAGCAGCTCTGGCATTCCTATATCAATTGTACATGTTTCATTGATTTGATTGCTTTAGCATTTATGAATTAATAATGTGGCTTGGCAGTTGGAATTCTAGTGATTTGCATTCAAAAAATTGATGTCTTCATTGGCCGTGTCAATGTACTTCAAAAAAACTCATAACACTTATATGCTATTATTGGCATGTTTAGATTTTCATGAGCTTAAAAATTTGGTGATCCAATCCAGCCAAATTGCATTAATGAGGATGCTGCGTAATAGATCGAATTAGGAAATATGCACTGAATTCATGTAACCCAATCTACATATATGTTGGAGCATATCAAAAGGCCCTCATGGTTTGGTTTCAAATTAAGTCCAGGCGTCTTTTGTTATTTTTCCTTCTTTTGTAATTTCCTTTTTAAGTCTGTTTTTTGGCACATGTTTTGGTAATGCATCAATGATCTTTCTGAAGTTATCCTGAAATTCCTTCTTCTTTTTTTTTAACAGATTAGCCGGAGAATATTTGAAATGGTGAGAAGTGCATGCCTGGCAGATAAGTTGGTTTCAACATGTGAAGAAGTGTCACGCCAGGATGCTAAAATATATAACCAGAGGGAGGTAGAGTATTATGCTGATGCCTGCTTGGATAAAGCAGATCTTGTTGATAATTTGGTTTCAGAGGAAGAAAAAAATAAGAGCAAACCATTTGAATTGTACAAAATACGCACCACTGCAGTTGTCAGGAGAAAAAAATTCCTAGATGTTGCTTCTGAGGCTCTTGCAGAGTACAAGTATGTTGGCCCAGATCAGAGGGCTGATTTGGCTATAGCTTGCAGGTACAGTTAGTGTCTTGTTCTCATTTTGAATTGAGTTTGACTTCAATCTGGACATTAAACGCTCTTAATATGAAAAAGAACATCTTTCTGTCTAACTTTTATGGTCAAATTGTTGTTTTTTTGTTGTAGTTTATCTTTCAACTGTTGTTGCATTTCAAATACTAGCTTGATGAGAAATTGAGTGGCAATTAAATGTAGGTTTAACTCATCACTTATAGCGAATTAATAGTAGGGGTTCACCCTGGACTTGTTCTGACTTCTGACATACCCTTGAGTTTGCTGACAAGAGTCAAAAGCGCCGCAATGCTAAGAATTTTTTTTTCTGATGCTTTGTGTGAATTTCCTACACTAATTTCATGTCTTATTTTATCTTTACTTGAGGAGAGTTCTGGTTATTCATGGGTTCAATAACTTTGGAACGACTAGTCAGCAAATATGACTGCCTTCATTTGCAGCATTCTCGGTTGTGATTTAAGATAATACAAATCAGATACCTTATGAGTTTTGTGCAAGTAGTTTTAATGCCAGGAAGTATAAAAGAAGAGTAATGTTATTTATCATTATTATAACGATGAAACATCGATGATTTGGCAACTTAGGTGGAATAATGAGATATGATAGTTCATCATTATTCATAAAAGAACTAATGAAACTTTTTTCTATTTTTAATTTTTTTTCCCAAAATATATTTGGGCCTTTGGCATTGAAACCTACCTTGACTGTTGATTAAAAATTTTGTACGTGGGGGATGTGTACCAAACTTTCTCCAAAGGTACAAAAGAGGAGAAAAGAGAACTTGCAAAAAAATTCTAAACTTGGTAGTTCTATTACCATTGTATAGAACTTTGTAGAAAACATAATCTTCAGGGTACCACTCTGATTTCAAAAATATCCGGCACACAGTATCAGAGAGCTGGAATGGCCCAAGAGATCAAAACATCACAAAATAAACGACAAATACACCCATATAACAAGCATGTAGGAGCAATCTATATGAACAAAAAAACCACATGTGAAAACTAGATGATGCAACCCATGGACACGAATGTAAACAAGTATTGCCTAAAAAGCAGCCAAAACTGAAAGCACAATTAAGGAGCACCAATTAGTTATCATGCTGTGTATCTCTCCTAAAAATGCGCATGCCACGGAGCAACCATTAGCAAAATGCACACAACAAAGGTCAAAGAATACAATTTGGCCAAAGCCAGTTATCTAAGGGATCTTCCACCTGCAACTTTATTCACTGGGGATATCGTACATAGGTCCATCATTTGAGGTATGCCCAAAGTACTTGTGATGGATTCCTCATCAGAGTTTCTTTTGGAACTAATGACCTGTTATTGAAAAGAATATTATTGTATTTACTATCTCAAGTTCTTTTTATGGTTGTTCCTTGATTTGATCTTTTTGAAGAACTTATATAGTTATTCTCGTGGTATGATTCAGCTTGCTTTATTATGAATTGAATGGATGCATTCATGTACCCAAAAAAGAGGAAAAAGGGAAAAGCAAAATGATGGGTTCTTGTTATTTACAAAATGTGAATTCTCTTACAGGAGAATGTGTTCTACTTTGTGACTTGTGATAAAATTTGTCACTTGCACTTTCCAAATTCCAACATGACTTTGTTGTTGCAATCTGTTTCTTGGTACTTGTTACATACTGTTTGGAGGTTGGTTTGTGCTTTATTCTTTTATTGCTATTTTTGCATGATGTTGTTATTTGATCATTTCAGAATCCGAGAACGAAAGGAATCTGTTACTGTACTATTGTGTGGCACAAGTGGCTGTGGTAAATCTACTTTGTCTGCTTTGCTTGTAAGTTTCTCTGTCTGTTGCTAATTTCCCATTTTTCTGTTGTATCTGGTTTCTGGAGTTTAGTCCATTACAACAATTTAATTTTTTGGTTTTGGTCTATGAGTTCAAGCAAATACCAGTATCATTTTGGTTTGTCACAGTTGTGAACACAGGTGTCAAGATTATGATTGCATTGGCGATCTTTTAATACAGTATATATTTTCATTTATTTGATATGCAGTATATATGGCAAGTTCTTTCAATTGTTTCAATGCTGATTTAGTTTTAGTTGGCTATTTCTTTGCTTTAGTATACGTATACCTAACAATCAACTAAGAGATCAAGGCATCAAGGCAAGGTAACTTTGCATTTTATCACAGTTGTAAAATTTAAGTTTCAAAATGTGGTAAATGAGTCTGATTAGTATTTGTTACTTTTTAAAAAATGATCTATTCCATCGTGGTGATGCATCCCTACCCCCTTGCGGGTAAATTTTTCCCTTATTTGTTTTATTTTTAGCCCAAATAACGTGGTTGTATTCCTTGCCATAGACGTGGCAATGATATATGGCTTTGGTGATATTTAGCAGTAATCCGCTTCAAGTCAACGCCAACAAAAAATAGATTGAGCCTTTATCGTTTTTGTAGGGTAGCAGGTTGGGTATTACGACTGTAATATCTACTGACTCAATCCGGCATATGATGAGGAGTTTTGTAGATGAAAAACAAAATCCTCTATTGTGGGCTTCAACTTACCACGCTGGAGAATATTTAGATCCTGTAGCTGTTGCAGAAGCTAAGGCCAAAAGGAAAGCAAAGAAATTAGCCGGTGTTTCAACCTCTTCACTAGCTAGGACTGATGTATCTGGTGGTTCTACCGTTGGAAAATCACCCATTGACGGATGTTCCACCACCGTTGGTTTGATCAGTCCAAAGCAGATGGCAATTGAAGGTTTTAAAGCGCAAAGTGAGATGGTAATTGACAGTCTTGATCGGTTGATTACTGCATGGGAAGAACGGAAAGAATCAGTGGTGGTGGAGGGCGTTCACTTAAGTCTCAATTTTGTGGTAAAAATCGATACGGCCTTGAATTTGAGAAACTTTTATATCAAATATTAATTATCTTTTCACCACCCACCATGAGCTTTTTAGTCTTAATTCATTTTTCCCATGCAGATGGGGCTTATGAAAAAACATCCTTCAATCATACCTTTCATGATTTATATTTCAAATGAGGAGAAACACCTAGAAAGATTTGCAGTCCGTGCGAAGTACATGACCCTAGATCCTGCTAAAAACAAGTATGTTAAATATATACGAAACATCAGAACAATTCAAGAATATCTCTGCAACCGAGCTGATAAGCATTTGGTGCCAAAAATAAACAACACAAATGTTGATAAAAGTGTGGCAGCCATTCATGCAACAGTTTTTAGCTGCCTAAGGAGGCGAGAGGCAGGAGACCAGCTTTATGATCCAATCACAAACAGAGTTACTGTCGTTGACGAGGAGTACAGAAATCAGCGTGCTGCCAATTCCTTGAGTTCCAAGGGAATGTTTCAGTTGATCCAAAGGAAAGGTTCTAGCAGGCATTTGATGGCACTTTTGAATGACGATGGATCTGTGGCTAAGGCTTGGCCAGTTAACATAATAGATGAAAATGGAAAGCCAATTGTGGGCCAGCCTATTGAGAATGGAGTAGGAACACCTGCCTATGGACCATTGCAGATAGATAGAGCTGAATCTGTCAACTTGCAGTTCGGTAATTTTGGCATCAGTGCTTGGCCCAGTGACACTGGGGGTACTAGTCATGCCAGTAGTGTGGATGAGTCAAAGGGTTACCAGACTGACAATGGTAGTAAATATTATTCGTCTTGCTGCAGTTCACCAAGATTCTCAGAAGGGCATGCAAAGGAGGTGGGCTTTAATCAATGATTTATCTTTATAGTGGAGAAGTTAGTCAATCCGTTTTCTTGTTTATTATATCTTAAACAACATATGGAATTATAATGATTGGATACTGGCCCGGGTTAAATGGAAGTTTCAATCAACTTCTATAATCATGTCATATCATGGCTCTGGTCATTCTTTTTGTATTACTTTATTTATCTGTGTTCCTTTTCTAATTTTTCTCCTTTTACTTTTTTTTGCAGCTTAAGGAAGAAAACTCAGTGCATGGTAGTGATGAAGATGTTGACGAGCAGCCTGAGATAGACAGCGATGAGGATCTTAGTGATGGGCGAAAACAGAACCAAGAAGAGGTAAGGATGTGTCATCAGTTTATTCAAAGAATTCACAGAACATAGCATTTATGATTTTTTTGATCTTGACCGAACTGGAGTAAATTGTTTTTCTCTTGGTATGAGAATGTTTTGATACGACAAGTGTGTCTAAGTATTAGCAGATATATATGAGAGTTCTATGAAGTACCTTTTAGTTTGATTGTCGTAGCTCCCAGGTAAATGGCAATGCAAAACTTGCAAGTTGTTTCTACCTATGGCTGATGTGTTGGAATTCTCTGTTGTCAAGCTTTTTTACCTTTTATCATTAACAGCATCATATTTAGCATCAATTTTTAAACAAACTATTTTTATTCATTTAAATTTTTATTTGCAGTTGGAAGGCTCAGTGGATGAGGAATCCACCAAATCTGACGAGGAATATGATGATCTTGCCATGCAAGATATCCCAGACGGCAGCTATGTGTCTGATAATGAAGAGGAGTCCAAGAATAAGACGGATTTCAATAATGTAGTATCAACTACAAATGTCGTTAATGGGGATAAGTACCAACAAAATCTTGACCTTTTCATGCGAACCAAAAGTGAACCATTATCAGAGGCACTGTCCGGTACTTTTCGGTATCCCCGCAGAGAGAAAAACGAGAGCAGAATGCCACATCATGGCAATATCAGGTTGAGAAAACGATCTCATAGCATTCCAGCCTTGGGAAAGCAGGGGTCACTAATAACCGTTCCGATGGTTAAAGATGAAGTTCCTAGTAATCGAGCAGTTTTTTGAGTTTCTCGTCTTTCCCTTTCATGTTCTTTTTGTAGCTTTGCAGCAATCACCTCGTGGTGTAAAGAATTAGTTGGATAGATGAGTTTCTGTACATGGATTGCCCTGAGTTTTGTTGTGTTCTTAAAGTTCGAAATTTATTCCTAGCTAGGTATTACAATTAATTGGGCCAATCAGTCAACCCCCAGGCAGGGTTGTACTTGTATCTGGATCGGATCTGATGAATTCAGTTTTTAGTACGCGAAGATGGTAATCGAGATTTACCTAGTTGAAAGTTGAAATGATTCCTAGCCACATATATTGGACCTGTACGGTAACATATCTACTCGGGAACCTTTCTTTTCATTTCATAGCCAACTTAGAACGTTAGGACTTCTTGACACATTCATAATTTAACCGAAGAAATTCTGGAATTGAGACAAGATTCATACACAAGATTTGATTAAACAACTTTTACTCGTTTATCTTTGTTGATTAGGTTCATAGGGAAGGGCACAGATTTACACAGACGTGTAAAATAACCAGGGAGTAGAAGCTTAGAAGCACAAAATGGATGGACAAAAACATGAATACAAGGCCTAGCTGAGAAACTCATTCGTTTCAATTTGATAGATATAATAACATTTCAACCAATTCAACCTTTGTGCAACACCAGTTGTCATTTCACTGGAAAAAGAGAATAAATTAATTACGTAAAGATCTTTATAAGACCAGTCCATCAAACAATTGTTGGGAGTTTCCCAAGGTGCTCTTTAGTATTGCTGCATCATATGGAGGAAGCATGTATAACATCATTAGAAAAATGAGAGATTCAAATTGAAATGCATCAGATAGTAATCCACAAACCCTGCCACGCCTTTAGGTCCGCCCATGTAAAGCAAGGAGTTGAGAATGAACAGCTGAACCAAAGTCACTTTCGGAACCATACTTCCTAATCCAGTACTCAAACATGCAGCACCAACAAAACATGAAATGCTATGTCGGATCTTTCACTGGCCATCAGGGACCGAGTGGCAAGGCCATATGCCAGGGGAAGAATCATTCTTCCATTAGGGGGATAGGTGCACAAACAACAATTTCATATGTCACGCATCTACGGCATACTTACCATTTAGGTGACAAGGTCATGCAGCAGCTGCTCTCATGCGGTCTCGTGAATTGAACTTCATTTCCTCCCTTAGTGACAGCAAATGGGCACTGTCTCAGGCCGGAGACAGAATAGGGTAAATTCCCCAAGCAAACAATTGGATTCCATTTCTTTGTCGAGGATCCACTCAACAGCACAATCGAGAAGCATGCCATATCAACAAAAATCTCACTGAGTTCTATTATAGGCCTAAAAGGTCTTAATGCCTAACATACTGGGAAGCAGTTGCATTCCAGCTTCATCAACCCTTTCTATTCAGAATACGTATATCTGTTATCAGGATATACTGCATTGAACCATCTGCAGAAACCAACCTTAGACAGTAACAATCTCTAACACGAACCAACCTTAGACCAAAACAATCTCTAATTCATTCAATTCCCTTACTTTGCATTTCTTTTATGAAGTCTTTAGCAGTTTCCAACTCTCCCATGTTAGAAATATGACTAGCCAGAATCCCATAGGTATCGACATTCGGACAGATGCCTTCTTCTTTCATTTTACAAAATATTGAAAGAGCCCTATCCACATCTCCTACTCTACAATACCCATGTATAACCAAATTATATAAATGTGCACCCACTATAAAACCCTTCTGGTGCATCTCCAAAACAATCTTTTCGGCTTCTTCAATCTTCCCACAACTCGAAAACCCATCAACCAAAAACTTGAATGTCTCCACATTCATATCCACACCTACCCATTTCATCAAATCCAAAATCTTCTCCAACTCCTCAAATTTCCATCTTTTTGTGCATGCATTCACCATTATATTAAATGTAATAACATTGGGCTTTATTCCGCTGCTCACCATCTCATCCACCAATTCTTTAGCCCTCTTTATCTCTCCATTCTTACACAAACCATCAACCACAACAGTCAACGAGAATACCGAAACCTCGATACCCATATCCACCATTCTGTAAAAGAATTCCAATCCCAATTCCAACTTATCACATTTTATTAGTTCAATTAAAATAACGGTGCAAGTTTTTTCATCTATCCGAATCCCATTATTTTCCATGTAACTGAAAGTGTTCACAAACTGTTTGAATCTTTGACAATCAGAATAAACTTTGAGCATCATATTAAATATCTTAGTAGAAATCTTGGATTCTCCACAGTGATTCCGAATGCAAGAAGCTATAGCAGGAAAAGGGTACCTGAGCTTTTCATCCTTAAAGAAAAATCCCAAGAGACGCTCAGCATCTGTGAATTTTCTTTGTTTCACCAGCCTGCAAATGAGGATGAAGTGGGACTCAAGATTTAGCTTGAAATTGATCGAAGATTGGTTTTTTAAGAGGAAATTGAAGAAATCAAGACATTTGGGGAGTTTGAGATGTGGGTCTGAGAGAATGAGATGAACCAGACCGGGGGTGAGTTTGGAAAGGAGAGCAGTGGGGATTGGCTGTGAATTTGAGGGAATTAAGATTGTGGAGATTATGGTGTCACCAATTTTGGCTTTGGGGTTTATGTATGGGGTTTGAATTTGATAACCCTTCGCAGTTTTGAGGTTTTGGATGAATTTTTGGATTGACATTGTTGAATTTTGAAAGGAGAAATTGATAGCAGAGTGATTTGAGTTTAATGAAAGGACGTCCCTTTGTCTTTTCTTTTGTTTACACTGGGGAAATTGCGCGATTGGACTTTAACAAATTGTTCAATAAAGGAAAAATTCATGCTTAAGACATTATGTTTCACGAAATTACAAATCAGGTCTGAAAGGTTTAGATTTTTAAATTCAGATTTTTTCACGATTTAATTAATTATATTTAACAATTAATCTAATAATATTTTTTCTTTAATTTAAGCGTACGGTTAAGATTTCCTAATATAACAAAAAACCTCCATAATTACAAATTTGGCTTCATCCCTAGACTAATTTCGAATCTAGACAAAATTGCCAGCAGATTAAACGAGATATCTGATCACAAATTTGATTCCGTCGTCGCCGGTCACATAGTTCCATACAGTGGATCGTTGACGGACGAATAACGATTATTTCGATCACAAATCGATTGACGTAATCCCCGGTCAGATTTCGATTACTGAACGCAAGTTTCGTCTGGGTTGAAGGTCCAATTGAGTGCGCCAATCAGAAACAAAATGCTTCCATCGTCGACACCGATATTTCCCATTGCCCATTGGTATGTTATGCTATCCCATCGAAGATTACGGTTCTATATAGTTTTCATGAATTTGTGACTCCAATTGATACAATAACAACGCCCAATCAATAATATATGTGACGTTGATGACAATGATAGCACATCCAGAATGTCGAAGGTCATTTTGTGTTTTGCATGATCTTCCACCTCCGCCATCTTACATATGTGACCTGCATGAATTCAATCCAAATGATGTCTTCCTATATTTGAAATTTGTGTCCTGCATGATCTCATACATATGCATAGAAATACATATGTGACCTGCATTTCATTTCAATTTAACTACTGTCTTCCTACAGTCGAATTCTGTGTCCTGCATGTTCTCCTACCTGTGACCCGAAACACATATGTGACTTGCATGAATTCAATTTAAGTACTGATTTCGTACATTTAATTTCAGAACCCTGAATAATCTCCTAACCGTGACCTAGAATACAACTGTGACCTGTCTGAATTAAATTTAAGTACATACATCATACATTTCATTTTGCAGATTAATGGATGTTCACGTATGTTTGTTGAATGGATCCCAAATATCGGTGATTCTACTGGCTTGTAATTACACCTATGCTACACTTGTGGATACTGTAATGACAGAGTTCAATTTGGATCCTACAAAGGTAGCAGTTACAATACAGTATCTACTGAACAATGATTTAGATAGTAAATTATGTATAAAATCAAACTGTGACCCTCAGATTGCAATGCATGACATGTACTCAGACCTGTGACTTGTAAAACTCGTTTGTGTCACCAGTGTAATGTTCACTTATAGTCTGGAAAAAATCTCCACTGAATTGAAAACCTGTGTTACTATTTCACTACTACATGTGACCACCACAAAGCAATCTGTGACATATAGTAAGACCCTGTGACCTATGACCACATGTGTGACTTTTGACTTGATGTAACATTATGTTAATAACAGTATTCTTGTAACCTACTTACTCCAAAAATATTATCTCCTGTGACCATGTATAAATCTTATACTACAGTCTGTGACCTGAGTTGCCAAACAATTCCCTATAGTGTTTTCTGTGACCTGATGTAACATCATGCGAATAATAGTATTCCTGTAACCTACATGTTCAAAAATATTTATCGCTTGTGACCCTGTTGAAATCCATATAGTGTTCTCTGTGACTTCATGTAGCGTTATGTAACTGCTAGTATTCTTGTGACCTCCATACTCCAGACATATTATCACATGTGACAACTGTGACCTGCATACATACCCAGGCCACTGTGATCGTCATAAACCTGTATCCATGACCTGTGATCATCATAATGCAATTACACAGATGCAAAAGACAACTTCTAATTCAAGTTCATGCCTGCTCACATTAAAAATTGTGCTAATTACTATCAAAAAAATTCAATGTACATTTGTCCCAGTAAAAAAAAGATTGCACATTGAAATAGACGATGCCACCAAAAAAAGACAGACACAGACAATCAGAAACTTTACAGAGTTTGATCATTGTTTTCAACTTTTAACAAAACAAATAAAGACAGCCATCACTCAATGAAAATTTCATCTCCTCTTGCATATGCTCCGATATTTATACAGTCTTGTGGCAATGTCCAGCTTTGATATCCCCCCCAGCGCATCAAATTTGATTGGCATCGAATCCTTATCATTATGTAGCAAGTACTCAGCATACTTGATGGTGAAGATCCCCCTGCATCAAATTTCTTGTGGAAGCATGTATTTCCAAATCTGTAGTAAAGTATGTTATGTCATGTCACATATGTAAATTAACATAAGTCACAGTTGACATATGGGAATAAGCACACACAGAGGTCACAGAACACTTCCAAAATGCACTTCCACGATGGAAATCTTCAATGCTACTTCACAATCAAATAACGGTCACAAATGAACTAAACACCATGTGAAGAAATCAGGTCACAGGTAGGGTATAAATCACCAATACATGTGAAAGGTCACATGCATACATTCACATCCAAAATTGAACATCCAAGTAAAAAACCCCCAAACTTCAACACTAGTCCTCAATCAACAAGTTAATTTGTACTCGATAATCTCTTCAACACTATAAAAATATTCACGCATCTTTTTGAGAAATTCATCTATTCTGTCTCCTGTTTTCAGTCAACTTAAAAACAGGTTAATGCATATGTAAAATAATTTGTGTACTTAAACAAAAATATTACATAGTCATACACTTGCATACCTAGCATTCTGGATTCTGGACCGCTTGCTTCTGTGATAGAATTAGTGATTGCTAGTATACCTTAGCACTAACAGAAAACACAACAAAAGACTACAGCCTACAGTTATCCACATGATAGGCAGCTTAAGTAATCCAGCAGACGCATCTTTAAAGTATATAAATAACAACATTCTCTATCTATAAGTAATCTAAGTCGAAAGATCGAAGTATTTACATTCTCTAAGTTCAGATTAAAAAATGGAAATAAAAAGGGAATCATTATTTATAATATATGATGTGAAAATTCCTGAATGGAACTTTAAAATCAAGCAGTTTTATGAACAAATAGCAACTTCAGGTGCATAAATAGTCAACTCACCATTACTCAACAAGTTAAACAATATCCAATGCAAATATCCATTTTTATATTGATGATACATAAACAAGGATCAGTCTTGGTACTTCAATAGCTGGAAGTGAGACAAAAGATCACAGATATAGTCAAAGAAATCATAGTCGTTCTTACATTTTTGGGTCAGACATAATAGAAAGAGAAATACAAATTCACATTAAGGCATATCACTGATCATGATAATAGAGTTTCTAAGAAAAATTCACAGGTCAACAAGCTTAATGTGCAACATCCGGATTGGCTTGGTAATTAAATCTCAAGTGTAGAATTTATGAGGTCACAGGTAGGGCTCATCAGGTCACATGTAGAGTATAACATACCAATATATGTGTAAGGTCACAGGCATACATTCACGTCTAAAAAGAACTTCCACAATAAAAAACCCCCAAACTTCAACACTAGTCCTCAATTACCGAAAAACAAGTTACAAATAAAATGAATAACAACTTAATATAAAATTGCAACTCAACTCATATTTTCCAAACATAACTCCAAAGAAAAAAAAAATTCATGACAGAATTGATTCTGTGATTTCATAAACACAAATCATAAAAAAAATCGAAATGCTTGATAAAATCGACGATTGCCAATTGACCCATGCAGTTACCTTCTTTCTTAACTGAATGCCACTAGACCCGTTCGATTTTTGCCTTGTTGTTGGCATTTTGGGAAGAATTCATAAGTAAGAGGTTTAGGTTTAACAATTTCAAATTTAAGAAATTATGTTTAAAATTTCAAATATTAGAGTTTTTTAAATTTTATATATAAATTAGTTAATTGAACATATATTTTATTAATTAAATACATTACGGTCACAATTCCATATAATTTGGTCACAAATTCCATATAATTGGTCACAAATCAAATTTTCATATGTCACAAATTATTCTACAGTCACAATTCAAAAATTTTATAGGTCACAATTTGTTCATCGTCACAAATTGAAAATTTATACGTCACAATATATTCATCAGTCACAAATCTATTAAATTCATAAGTCAAAATTACAAACATCACAATTATGGTCACAATATTATATAATTTATAGTCACGATTATGTATTAGTCACAAAATACAGACGTCACAATCACAAAGAACAAATTTTATATGTCCCAATTTATTTCTCGGTCACAAATTTAATAAATTAATTGGTCACAACTTATTTTACGGTTTCAAAATATCAAATCAATTGGTCATTAATTATTTTTAGGTCACACATTATCAAATTATTGGTCACAACTTAACAAATTTTTAGATTGCACCTTATTTATTGGTCACAATTAATTTATTTCATTAATCAAGTATTGTTTGTTGGTCACACACCAACCAATTTATTGGTCACAATCAACAAAACAATTTGTGACCACCACCACGACCGCCTGTACCAACCACACCACCGTCAACTTCTCCTCAAATCCACCATCAACGCCACCACCACCTTGACCACCACAACCACCATCTACACTCCACCACCGTCAACCACAATCGACTGCACCACCACCACAATACCACCCCCACCACCTACAATGTCACAACCTCACCATCGCCTGCACCACCACCATTTCCAAACCACCGCCTGTTGTCATGTCTTCCGCCGACCATATCAAGTCACTGAAACACCGCCGACCACAATAATTTCACCAACACCTCTCCAAATAAACAAATAACCCACCAATAGCCTTCACCAAAATCAAACCAGACCATCACCAACTGTTGTTGAGGCCTCCTCAACCACCTCACACACCACCACATTGATCTTCAGAATTCCGTTAACAAAATATATTATTTTTTAGAGAAGAATCCCAGTCCAAAACACTAAGATTGAAACTAGATCAAGCAACATCGCTTGGTGGAGATTGTCGTTGGGTCAACGAACCACCATCCTCCTGTGCATCACCAACATCATCCACGACGAACGATAGCCGGTGCTGGGTACGGTTTGGGGGTGAAAATTGAAGATAAATTAGGCTATGTTTGATAGCCAAGGAATTCCATGGAAGTAGGAAAACGTTTTCCATTTTCCCCAAATTGTGGTGTTTGATAGCACAAATTTTCCTAGGAAAACATTTTCCACATTTTTCTAGGTACAATCATTTGATGCACAAAAGCTTGATTTTGTTTTCCCACCTATTTGGTGGGAAAATATTTTCCACCCTTTTTTTTTTTGTTATTTGCAATGGGAACAAATTCTAGATACAATGGTTAAAAAAAACTTCACTTTTATTGACAACTTCCATGCAAAACAAAGTCAAACGAAAAATATTCGGTATGATAAATTTTTTTTTTTCAAATTTTTTTTTCAAATTTTTTTTTTTACAATTGGAACAAATTTTAAACCCAATGGTAGAAAAAATTATCACTTTAATGGACAAATTTCATAAAAAAAGAAGTCAAATGGATACCAAACTTTCAACATTTTCCATGGAAAATTATACCAATCAAACACAATTAATTACAATTCCCAGTAAAACATTTTCTAGGAAAATCAATTCCCTATAAAACATTTTCTTTCCACCCATTTTCCACCCTTACAATCAAACGGACCCTTAGGTCTTGTGGGTTGGCGACTTGGCGTGGATGGGTAATGGTGGTGTTGAATTAAATTAATTCAATTTTATACTGTTAAAAGAGTTTACATTATCTGATTTTTGAATAAAAAATTTTCAAATCTGATTTTTGAATTGTAAACTTAAAAATTATGGATACGTGTAATTTCCACATTCTTATTTTTAGTTACTTGAGCCTATATTTTATAGCTATTTTTTTTTCATGTAGAATAAGTTTTTAAATAGTAAATTTTTGAAGAATATGTGATTAAAAAGTAGAAAAAAGTTAAATATATGTGAAAATATTTTATTGTGAGAATGTGTGCTTTAAAATAAGTGTTAAAAATGAATTTTGAAAAAATAATTGTCAAATAGGGGATGAATAAGTTTTCGTACATTTAATTCACTAGAAAAATTTCATAACTATAATAATTTCAAAAAACAATTTCAAAATTAACAAACTTGTAAAAATATTTCAAAAATTAGGCAGCATGTAAGTGACTATAAATTGTGTGATTGATATGTGATTGTGACATAATTCAAATGTGACGTGTTTGTTTGTTTTAGTGTGAATTGAGACTTCAGGTTGTGTTTGATACACATTGTGGAGGAAAGAATGTATTTTTTCAAGCGATGTGATAGAAAATATGTGGTTAAAAAATAAGGAAATTTTTTAAATTTGAGTGTAATATTATTTTATTGATGAATGTGTGGTTGAAAATAAGTAGAAAAAGAATGCATTTTTCAATAATGTAGATCAAACAGAGGCTTAATTTATTTTACTATGATCTTTATACCTAAGAATATACCGACATGTGACCTATGAGCTCGTGTGATTGTGACCAATTATGCTATCTATTTGTGACCTATGCATATACATTCATGCGATCCTATGGTATTTGAAAAAAATAAAAATAAAAATTCAATTAATGCATAGTTAATGAAATTAAAACTTAAAATAAATATCTAAATTGAAGTTTGAACCCTTGTGTGGACTGAAAAGTAAGCCATGATGTTGTAATGCATGGATGAGCAGTACTTGGAAAAAAAATGAAGACACGTGATGGTCGATCGAGAAAGGGAATCACTTTTTTCTCACCACTTGATTTTAAGGGTGAAAATTTGATCTTATTTGTACAATATGATCTATTGAAATTGACTTCAAATGGTCCCTTTCTTTTATGCATTCTCTTCTTTTCATCACTAATAACAAACTATGCCATCTTTCGACCACCATTAAAGGGACCACATTGTACGACTGCCCCTCACTTTATAATTGCTTCTACAACTCAAACTTTGACCTCTACTTTGAATGGCCTCCTTGCGTAAACGTTAGATTCATGATGTAAGCAATGCAATCATTTTTTTTTCAAAGCTATAGCGGTTAGGAGTAAGGATGACAATTTGACCCGAAAACTCGTTGCCTCGAGAAGGTCGCGAGACGGTTTCACGTCGGAGTTTTGGTGCCCGTGGCTGGGCGGGGAGGAGACCTATCTAGTCATTTAATAAAAAAAATCAAAAATAATTTAAAAGTGCTTTAGCCCAACTTTTTTATGTCCAAGTCCATTAGCCTAATTTCCAAATCATCCTAAAAATAAAAAAATTTAAAAAATATAATCGGGACAGTAAAAGGAGGCAGGAGACAACCCCGCCTTAAGCAAGGATTTGGGGGGGGGGGGGGGAGGTCCCGCTCCGTTGCCATCCCTAGATATATAAGAGAGGCGGATCTAGCTCTATATGTCATCCAAGATTAGGTTCAAAAATCCACTACAAGCACGATTCTTTTGGGCATTTACTTCTAAGTATTCGTTAGGAAATAGCGTCCACCCTTATGTTCGAACGATGCTCCATAGCAATTCATATGCACTATTTTCATGATAAGTGGCATTAATTGAAGTATTCTTTAGGAAATAGACTCACACTTACGTTCGACTGATGCTTCTTATTAATCCATATGGACTATTTTCCATAATCAGTGACATGAAACTTGAAGTCAGTATCTTTCCTAGATATTTAACGTGTTTATTTATTGAAATTCTCACAGTTTTCATATATTTGCTGGTCGATATCAAAGATGTAATAGCCTTTTAAGGGACATGTTAATTTATTTAAATTTAATCCTAAAAATATATCAAATCTGACGTTTGATCTGCCATAATTTCTCGAGAGATCTTTTTCAATATGCAAGAAGAGAAGAGAGCAAAAGGGAAAATGATCAGACTATAGTTGTATCATGTATGTATAATGTCTCTATCTTTCTAACTTGATAATATAAAATGAAGAACTTTACAATTTAAATGAAAAAATATAAATACGAGAATCATTGATCTTATTTCATTAGAATACTAGGAATTCACGATCAACGATGGTTTGATTTAACTAAATACTGAGAGCTAATTATTGTTAGGCTAAGGACTAGAAAAATGGACACCAGCTCGGAGTATGAGTGCCATTTGCTGCACTTTTCATCGATGGCATTGCCTGAGGGTGATGTTTCCTTTGCCAACTGGCTGCATGCTTTAAATCTGTCAGCAACTTAATTGGTACCATCACTTTTCATCGATGGCATTGCCTGAGGGTGATGTTAGGGCATGGGAGAGACTCATAGACTCAAGTTAAAAACTTTTCACATCATGTAAAATTGGTTAATTATATACACACATATATAAGTTTGAGGAATTGACTCGTTTTCGCTATGCCTTCGGTGGATTCTTTTTGCTGTCGCCATCAGATCCCTGGCTTATCCCAATCTTTTCGAGCTCACGGTCCATATTCTTGAGCTGTAGAAAAAATTATGTGGAATTTTATAATATTAACCGAGCTCAAAATATGATTTAGCGCATCTCAACTTATTTTTCTAGCTCCGCCCTTAATAATAGTAGTTAAGAGCAGTAGTTATAAATAGTCTTTTACAGTAAGAAAATAGATAGGTAATTTTACAGACAGGTGAGATATGGGGAATGATCTTGTCGAGGGATCAGAGGGGTTCACAGTTCATAAGCTTGCAAAACTCTTGCATGTACTCGCTGTCATGTGAAAGACTAGTGCTCTTCTATTTGGTCCACAAAGTTCTGTACAACCAAAAAATGTAAATAAATTCATGACTGTACAGAAGGAAAAAAAAATGTGAAAATTAAATAAGAAAAAACAACCTAAATTCAAGCACAGCATTATTAACTATAAACTATTTTTAATCACAGCAATATAAGATGTTGAAATTATGTTCATTTTCAGTTGCATGCAGTGTCTTAATTGCACATGAAACTAAATAGGAATTGTTTTAACTTTTCATTCGATATAATCATCAAAGATTTTGAGACAGCAAGTGCAGCAAAGAATAGTCTGAACCAAAGAATAGAGAAAGTGATTTCTGTCATCTGGTTATTAACTTATTCATCTTTACAGAAGGAATCAAAAAGTTGATTTGGCATGTAAATCGTAGCAAGTTATCCAGATAATTAACAAACCACTGCTTCTGAAAAAAAAAAAACAAGAGATTTTGCGAAGCAAAACACGTAATTTTGAGGTTGTACAGGACTATAATTAATGGATCAAATATTATTGTTGCAAATGTAGTCTACAGTGTAATATTCTCTACATGAGCTTCGAGATTTCGATTTTGGATGGACATTCTGTGAGCAGGATAGAATTTGGATGAACTACAAATAAAGTTCAACAGACAACTACTGGTAAGGACTTGAATGATCGATCAAATGCACAGCAATAACAACAACATAAACCGAGCTTTGTTCATGATAATTTTCGGGTTGGCTACAAAAAATCCTTTTAAATCGTCTCCATGGAAATCAGAAATATTAAATGGGTGACTTAGCAAATGTTAATTTCATTATAACTCATCCCATTAATATCATTGGCCATCCACATAAAATGGTGATCAAATTCAGGAAGTCATTCACTCCTCCAAAGTAAGCTTTTGAAGCACATAATTCACTTGGATTACAAGCCTTTCAATTGCATTAGGCCAAGTTATGTACGTCATCGGCTCCTATATAGCGACTATGAAGACCGTCGAGCTCTATTCAAACACGCATAAAAATAAAAGATTGCTCCCGCATGCACACGTGCATCTAACAATCTCTATTTAATTGAATTATTCGAATTATCAACTTAATCAATTACATAGGTCGAAGGAAAACTGAGCTATTTTGACAAGCCTGTGAGGATATTACCATTAAGTGGTGGCCATGTTTTGAGAGAGAATACATTATACAAGTCAATAGGTCAAGTTGCTTACATGTTTTCAAGAATAGGTCCACCTACAAGACTGCTTGTGATCAAATGTTAAAACCAATTAATAAACCTAACCATGGAGTCACGTTACTATCGGGTTTAATTCTACCATGATTTGCACTGAGAAGTTCCAAGATATGTTGCAATTTTTAAAGAAAACTATCACTAAAAAAGACAAAAAAACAACTTAGAATGTCCATAAAATAATCAACTATATTTTGAATCTCCTCTATAAAAGACAAACAAAAAAACATAACCAAACTTCTATGCGATATTGATTTAATACATTAATTTTATAATATGAGTAAATACAACATTTAATAAACAATCTTTTCTTTACCTCTTTTTCTTGATTGCTGTTGCAGCAAATTCTTGTCCAAAACTGACCATTCAATTTGCATATGCATTAATTTTTGAATACAGTCATATACAAGGTCTGATAAGCATATAAATCATGTGAATGTTATATGTAAAAAAAAAGGCAAAAATTAATCCAACAATTACCCCTTTATGGTAATTTTTCTCTCTCCCAAGTTCTGGACCCCTGGTTACATTACCTTTTTTTCTGCACAGAAGAATAATCATAGATCTATGCAGTACTCAATCAGTATTTCATCGGCAGAGTGTAGTCACTTGCGTCGGTTCTTGATAGTGCTGACAGAAAACAAAGCAAAATAAAGAGAAAATAAAACAGCAGAAGTAATGTTTTAGTCCTAGAAAACACCAAAAAAAAAACCCACCTGACAGAGAATCATAAAAAAGAACGGGAAAACAGTGAGTTTAAGCCTCTTGAATCTTGATCAAATAACTGAAAAAGGAGACACACCTGTGACCGACCATTTCTATTGATTTGGTAGTCGTTTATTGCCGATGCAGCATCATCAAGATTCTCACCATCAAAAAGCTTTGGTAGAGAGAGGGAGAGACAGACTATCAGCTTACCATCTTGCCTTTATATGTGAATCTTGATGATGCTAAACCAGAAATCAACGACTGTGTTCATGTTTAGATCCATGCATAAAAGCACTTAGATTTGCAGAGATAAAACCTTAGGGGTCAAAAAGTGCTAGGGGTATGTGGTTTGGAGATTGAACACTGAGATTTATATGCATCTTGGAATCTGAACAATCAAGAAAGCCACGAGTTTGAGGCTGATGTGGTTTATTGCTAATGGGCAAAATGTAAAGCAACGACTTGATGATGTAACTCAACAAGAATAAACTCCAGTATTCAAACTCATTTTCAAACTACGCAAGATAACAAAAAAAACCCTATTTTCTTTTTTGTTATTTTTCCCTTTCAAATGAAATAGATTATTTCAAATCACCGAAAAACGTGAAGAAAAAATAGCAAGAAAAATCAAAAGCAGGTGCTTGTGATTCCCTGGATTTTATCCAAGAAATTATCGGCTCAGATTCTGGCATCCACTGATCTTATCTTTTACTGCTGGATCAGCTATAATAATCCACCAAGAAATAACTTAAACAAGCACTGATTGCGACTCATCGAATCAGCATCTTTGAATGAGAAAGACGAGTGTATAAATTGTCAAAATATGAAACGAATTCAACACAAGCTTTCGGTTTAAACAAAGAAATATAAACACGCTGAGATCTAACTCTGGGGCCTGAACTGTGTTCTTGTGTGTGTGTGTGGATTTATGAGAGACAGACAAGAGCGAGGGGGTTGGGGGTGGGGTTTGGAGGAAGAAAAGGGTTAGGGAAGTCACCCTGTAGGGATGTTTTCTTGGATATAGATATAGATTAGATGACGGAATCTATTTGGTTTCAAGATTGTTAAGGTTCTTTATAATTTTGTATGAATTTATTTTCCTTCATTGATTGCAGCCTATAATTATTGTACAACAATTAAAATACATATTTATCTGAAACCCTAATATTCAACCCTCGTGCTCGTGCTCTTGAAAAATAATTATAATAACTAATTTAAAAAATAAGTAGATAAAAATGGAGACCCAGCTGTTAAAGGTAATTAATATCGATCATTCTAAAGTTTACCATGTCGATAAGAGTTGTGGAAACTCGTTTAATATGAACAAAATCTGGCCATGAGTGTTCAGATTTATGTCGCACGGACACATATATATACGTTGGACACTATGCGAAACAGACGTACGGACACGTAATTTTTCAAACACGTAGTGTACAAACACATTTATCTAAATTCTTTAAAATTGTAGATTTATATACTCTTTATGCTATCACGGGAGGTGTCCCACATGAACACGTAACACCATTAGGAGTATTCATGCATTCTATGTTGAGATGAAATGAATATTGATCCCCTACATAGAGTCCAAGTTCAATTTTGTTGCATCGAAGAGAACTTAATTGAAAGTAAAAAAAGTAAAAGATGGGAAACACGAAGAACTGTTTCCTTTTCCTTTGCAAGATTAATTTCTTTACCTTCTACATATGGTTATCATACTTATTAGGTAGGTTAGAGCAGTTATAAAGTCACTTTCATAAGTAACCATTTTTTCCACAGATTCTTAAACTTTTTGAAGTTACATTTTTTTTTTTTAAAGTTCAACTTCTTACCCATTTTAAGGTCAGTCTTGTTTATTTTCTTAAAAGTACTTTTTCTTTTTTTCTAAACTTAGCCAAACTTGCTCGCGACCGAATCAATGCTTTAAAACACGATCTAGACATTGGCTCAGAAAAGGTAAAGGCTTTATTAGGGTTTTGAATTGAGTTCGTGTAACGACCCGACCTCTCACCGGAGCCGTTATCTTACGTACTGTCCGCTCTGGGGTAGGCTCTCCCATATGATGGAGGTCTTGGATTCGAATCCTGGGGGACGCGTCAGAAAGTCGTGAGGGGATAAGTTGGCATATGTCCACCCAAAGCGGACAGTACGCAAGCTAACGACTTGTGTATAGAGACTTGGGTCGTTACAGTTCGAACAAGATAGAATATATAGTTGGTAAAAAGATGAATTAAGTAAATATAAGTTAATCTTTTCATTAATAAAAATTTAATTAAAATTTTTTTTTTTTAACTTCAAAGCATTCAAAGTTTCAAACAAGTTTAAATATCCATATTAAGACCATCTTGATGGGAACAATATCTACCAACTACAAATGAAAAACCTACAAAAGTTGGTTCAGAAAATCAGTCCAACCTGACGGGGTCCAGTTAGAAAAAATAGGAAGGGTTCGGTTATGACTCAGAATAGGATAATTACACTATAGGAGATTTTGATTTTTGCGCCTACAGAAACATAATTTGAAAAATATTGCTATAAAAAAACATTACATTCTATCCGGGAAAAAAGTCACATTCTACGTTACTTTTCATCAAAAAGTCACATACTGCCATCATATCAAAATTATATTTAAAAAATGTTTCATTCTATGTTACTTTTTAGTAAAAGGTCACATACTAAAATGTAAAACCTTCTGATCCATTCATTAATCTGATCAAAATTTTACTTGTATTCAAATGTCTCATTCTTTGTCACTTCTTCATAAAAAATGAAACTGTCTCACCCTTAGATTGCCCATCCTAAAATGGGAGCTTCGAGGATCGAGATGGGTACAGGAAAACCTAAATAGGAGCGGAGGGTAAAGAAAGCGATGGGTTTGGGAAGAGTCGAAGGGAACTAACCGGCATGAGATTGGGATTAACAAGAATGAGACATATAAGAGTACGCAAGTTTTTTAACGGCCTATAAAGAGAATCAATCTATTGAAAAATTGAGGAGAAATTAGAGGTAACAATCCATTAATAGGTAACAAGAATGAGACATATAAGAGTACGTAAGTTTTTTTGCTGCTTGGATCGAGCTTAGTTTGCAACGATCGATTTCTGACATCATTACTTAACATTTACAGTGAAAATGCAAATTTAAAACTTATGTTAATGACAAGGATTGTTAACCTATATTTAATTTCGAGGGTAATATAAAAATGAAAAGATGTACCACTTCTACCCTTCCACCAAAAACTTTATTATAATTAATTAATAAATGGAAACATTCAAACGTGGCTGAGAAATAATTTCTTTACGAAATTCAACTTCATAAATAAATCTCACTTTGTTTTGAATTGAGGGATCTTTGCTTTCCTATGCAAGTTCAACTTGTACGTGTAGATTTATCGAAATATATTGATTTTAATTAAAAATAAAAAATAAATAAATAAACTATCATTTTATTCAATTTTACATATCACAAGCCTATGATCATTAATTGACAATATATGATCGTTTAAATCCACATTCTTGTGATATGTAATATTGAAATTATTTGCAGCTGAGTTGACATCATGATAGGGATTTTGCTCATTTTTCAACATTCTTAAACCTTTGCCAAAAAGACAACAAACCATGGCTTAATACGCAAATTATGATATTTATCTAATGACAATGAAATTTTTAATTTATTGTCCGTAATACTAATACTAATACACCACCTTAACTTGTAATCAAACCAGTGAGAAAAAGTCTTTGGGAAAAATAAATAAATGTGTACGACAATGAGACCAAGCATAACAATAAGACAACAGAACAAGAATTCTCATTATCGGGTCAATTTGGTTCATTGTGTCCTATATGAGTATAATAAGTTAGAACCAGTTCATCAGGAAAAATGTACAGAAAATTCACTTGGCACGTTTTTATTGGAAGGAAAAAAAAAGATAAACAGACGAATAAGGTGCTGACGTCTTTTTTATTTCTGGCCAAGAATTCTGTACCTTCAACTTTTTTCAATAAGTCAAGGATAAAGTCTCTTGTACAGAAGATATTGTCAGAAAATTGTGCCAAAAGTGAGATGACAGAATGTGATTGTCAGTGTTAAAATTGTTTTTTACCCAACTGTCAATCACAGTCTGCCAAGTGTGAACATGACAAAACGCCTAGTAAAATTCTCCAGCATTGTAGCATGATTGATAAGTTAGGGGCAAGTATTTTTGAAAAGTCATTTTTTTATTTAAAATGTTAAATCCTGTGTATTTAGTTTCAAAAAAAAAAAAGATAAATGTTACATATTGATTAGATATGAGGTGTGCAACTACTCAGCATTGCTCTATGTCCAGGTCACCTACCCATCTATGGAGATGAGAGAAATATATCTATAAAAAAAAGTTGAAAAAAAAACGTAATTTATCTGATAATTAATTGAGATGGCTGGATTCTCTATCAATATTCAATTGACATGAATATTAAATAATTGAGCTTCACTATTTAATTGAGATCCAGACATATACATATGACTGAATACTAGATAGTGACAAATAATCAAGAATTCCATGAGTATTAGAAATTTTCTCGACGGGTTAAATGACATGCACGACAGATCGACAATGAAATGGGTGGTGGAAGATATCGCTATATGGGACAAAACACAAAGCACCTAATACAAGTTTGTTTGTTACACACAAACAACACACCATGACATAAATTGGTGAGAATGAGAATAGAGTCGAGAGATTAATTATCGTCTATTTATCTATTCAATTCTACGAATAACCTAATTTGCTAGTGTATAGCTCTCTCTCTCTCTCTCTCTCTCTCTCTCGTGAACTCTTCTAAGTTCTATCTACTAAGTTCAGTGTTATATTCTTGTGACAAACTATTTCAATAATAAAGGCAGCACAGATTAAACAAACATTAGAGAATCTCCCACTTGGAAATTCACAATTATTCAGAAAGAAATACTCTCTCTCTCTCTCTCAACCGAAGCCAGCCAGCCACTTTTTGTTTCATCAGATTATATGGAGGAAATCTATCTACCTAACGACGTCAGATGCATGAAAATCTATCAATTCAGCCGCCAAAAATCATCCATCTTCACACACTTTGTTTCACACTTTCATATTTTTTTTTTTTTTGAAAACGAGATTCATTAATCATCAAGATAGCTAGTAACGGATACAAAGAGGAAATTCCTCAAACACTATTCTCTCCTCAAAGAGTTTAAGTGCTTGCAAAGCTAAAACTGATCGACCACAATCACAACCCAAAAACCATACACAGAGACGCAGCTTCCAAATCACCCAGGGATTCGGCCAAAATAAGGGGAAAAACAGTTGTATTTGGGACAAGAGCGAGCCTTTTAACATAACCATCTCTTCATCTTTATAGAATAATTAATATAGTGCAAGTTTCATGTTATTTTTTTATTGAACTTGACGAGAAATGATAAAACTTATCTTATTTACCTTACTTGAATGAGATTATTGGTCAAAAAAGCACAATTCATAAAATATATAAAGGGATTCCAAATTTATCATTTTTTTTTTTAAACTTGACATCATGAAATAATATATATTCAGAAGTCCATTACATTACACTCTCATAGTCATAGGCTCTAAAGATAAAATAATCCAAACAATTATTCAAAATTTGTATTGCGTGTATGAAATCCAATTTCGTATGGACTTATTTTTGGGCTACCAATCCAACTTTCAAGTTTCGTATTCATTTTTACCGTATCATTCATAAAAGGGAAAATGGAAATTTTTTGTATCTAATAGATTAACTATAACTCATTTCAAAATTAAGAAACAAAGTTTAAAACTTCAAAAATCAGATATTATTAAATTTTATTTATGAAATAATTAATTAAAAATTTTACTAATTAAATATATTAATGTCACATATCCATACAATTTAGTCACAGTTTATTTCTCGCTCACAAATAATTTTTTTTATAAATCACAATTTATTCATCGGTCACAATTTATCAAATTAATAAATTGTGCATCACGATCGCATTTTTAGGTCACATTCTTTATGATCACAAATTAACCAATTTATTTTTTCGAGGGATAATTGCAGCAGCGATACCAAATCTTTCATTTAATAGCAGACTTTGCCCAAATTTTTCATTTGTATTGCCCACGGTACCAAACCTTTCAAAAATTAGCATTTGGAGTCTAATCTGACGGGATCTGTTAGTTAATCTGTTAGTTGGCCAAAAGTCAATGGTCAGCACAAATTAAGGGCTAATTTACATTTTTCATATAAAATAATTAAATAAACAAATAAAAAGAATTTACCATCTTCCCCCCACCCCCACCCCCACCATATCCAAATCCACCCATTCAAATTCCTCTTTTTTTCTCTATTTTCTTTTCAATTTTAGGGTAATTTTGTTATTCTTAAATTTGTGAAAATAAAAATTTTCAAAACTTGATTTTCCTGTTTAAAGGTGATTTCGAGCTTTTTTTGCTAATTTCTTTCAAAAATTTGAAAAATTCAGCTCAGTTTTGAATGTTTAATGGCAAAAACTTGCCGTTCAAACTTCTTTGAATTCTCACTAATTTTTCCTAAATTTCCCTTGATTTCTTCTTCTAAGTGTGCGTACGTTTTATGTTTCAGTGCAGTCGTGAGTGACAGTAAAATTAAAAAACTTTCAAAATGTGAACATGTTTAGCTCTTCAGTAGAAGATCTCATTTTGTGATGTGGTTTTCTATCAGATAATTTTCATAAAAATTCAAGCTAATTCCAGAAGCTCGGCAAGAAAATATCGAGAACTGAAGCCACAACTTCGATGATGAGTCAAGAACCATTCATCATTGCACCCTCTTCCTTCGTCGTTCATAATTCTCCGGCATCGAAGGTATTGCAGGCACAGTTGGATAAGTCTATGCTCATTGCCTACAAGTGGTTGCGGTTATGGTAGTGGATGACTGAGGATGGGTGGATTTGGATTTGGATTTGGATTTGGGGGTGGGAGTGGGGCAGATGTTAAATTCTTTTTATTTTATTTTTTCGATTTTTTATTTAATTCTTTTATATGAAAAATGTAAATTGACCATTTCACCCTTTAAAAATTAGTCAAAATTTGTGCTGATAATTCAACTAATAGATGAACTAACGAATTCCGTCAGATTAGACTCCAAATGCTAATTTTTGAAACGTTTGGTATCATGGATGACATAAATTAAATGTTTGGACAAAGTCTGCTACTAAATGAAAGGTTTGGTATCGCTGCAGCAATTTTCCCTTTTTTCGAAAATAAGTATAATTATCACACTACACTTTTGATTAATTGCACCATATTTTAATTGTAACAATTATCTCCAACTTTTCTCATTTTGACACGTATGTTCCTACTTTATTTTAAGAACCGTGCTATGGGTACACGGGCATTTACATGCCCGTGTACCCGACCCCACGCCCCCCCCCTCACAAGGGGGGGGCCCAGCCATTTTTTTAATACACCTCGGGCCCCCCTCATTGTGAGGGGGGCTGTGGGACCAGGTACCCTGGCGTGTAAACGCCAGGGTACAAATGGCTTTACTCTTATTTTAATCATCAATCTTCCATTACTTACGACGTCTTTTATTTAGTGACGAAAATAAATTCGTAATGAGGGAGTAAAAATAACTTTTTACTCATATTTTTAGATAACCCAAAGTTCGAGAAATATTTTTCCCACGCTAATAGAATATTTGAATAAAAATCATCATCAAAGAAAGATGTGATAATTTATTATAGGTTAAAAGATATGACCACGGAGAAAAAAAATTGACAACAAAAGATTAAAAAAAAATTGAAAATCTTCATTGCAATTATAAATGGGTTGCAGTTAGGGGTGAACGTGGTTCCATATGGTCTTAGTTCCAAGAGAACCGAACCAAACCATGAACCAATGATTTTTTTTTATAATGGAACCAAATTGTTTTTTTTTAAGATGCGGAACCGATCCGAACCGAACTATTTGATTATGGTTCGATTTGGTTTGGTTCTAGTACTATTACTTAAATTTTCAGACTTGTATCATATCCATAAATTACTAATATGCACTTAAATAAAAAATATAAACATCAAACATTTAGTAAGTTCAAATTATCAATAATCAAGATTATAAAGTTCAAATTAATAAACAAAATATAAACAAAGGAATCATTGCGAGAAGTTAACAATATCGAGTTCCATTTTCATCAACCGTCCAATCAATTCCTTTACAAGAAGCCGTTAGACCTACATGAAAAATAAAAAATGAAATTGAAATATAAAGTTAAAACTCGAAACTAATAGACAGGGGTGGTGACAAAATGACCAAGACAAACAACTTAGCCCTTACCATCAGATAACCATTAACCAATTTTTTTTTAATTTGTAACCGAAAAATAATATGTGACTAATTAAATCGTTCATTTGTGACCTTAATATATTTAATCAATTAAATATATAATTAATTAATTAAATCATAAATAAATTTGAATTAGTATTTGATTTTTGAAATTTGAAACATTTGTTCTTAGTTTTGAAATGGATAATACTTAACCTCTTATTTATGAATTTTTTTCCAAATCAAATTCATACAAAAAATAAATTATAAATTAAATTTGGTTCTCGGTTTGGTTCTTGGTTCTAGAATCAGATCAAACTAAAACTATAATCAAATGATTTTTTGTTCGAAGAACCAAAAATATTAATTTTTTTGTGTAGAACCGAATCGAACCGTTTGATTTGATTTGGACATTTTGTCCACCTAGTTAACAAAAAATGTAATTGACTATAATTTCCCTTCAAAGATTTGCATGTGGCAATTTTTGTAAAATTTGGACCAAATTTCCCTTGCAAAATTTTAGTTACATTTTCGTTTGCATCTTTTTCCCACTCCATGACTCCAACCTACACCCATTCCATCCCATCCCATCCCATCCATCCCCACCAGCGCAAGACCCTACCACCTTCGCTTCGAGACCAGATTTCTGGTCCTGGTGTCACGGGCATCAGCCTTACTTAAGCCTCGTGACGCTATTGCAGTCGCTGCACCTTGTAAATATTTCATTTAATTGTAAAATAGTTGATAATTAGAAAATTTTAGTATGATTCCTCGGCCAAAAGACGTCTACTCCCGTCATTTGGGTTTTTGTTGCTAAGTCTATTATAGGGGGTATATGACTTTCAAACATCTTTCAAGCTTTTCTAGTGTTCGCCCCCTGCACTAGCCATTGTAATTTCCAGCTTTCAATCTATTGTAATTTCAAGCTTTCTAGCAATCAATGATCAAGTTTATTTCAATGCATTTCAATTTCGTGTTGTAAGCTTTCTTTAAATTGCGATCAAATCTACTTTTGTCCCGAGACGGATCGAGAAAAGGCGGAAGGTAGTCTAGCGGAGCAGACTACTGCCGCACGGTGTCCCTTTCTGTGCTAAGAAGAAAGGTAACCCGTGAAAGTTGGTATCAGAGCTGCGGCTCAAGACCCTCGATAAGAAAGCGATGGATACAATGGAACCGGACACCACGGAGGTGGTGGATCCTCAGAGGAGGACTACGAAACAGCGTTTGGAGGCGCTGGAGGTGCCAAACACTAGGTTGTGTTTGGCCATGGAGGGCCTTGGAGAAAAGGTCGAAGTGGCAGAGACGGAAGCTCGAGAGGTACGCATCCAACTGGATGAATGCCAAGAAGCTTGCGCAACTATGACTGAAGCTGTTGCTAGCATACCTGATCTGCAGGAGGAAGTGGGAACGTTGAGAGCTCAACTGGTAGTTCTTCAACGCGCGTTTGGCAGTGGGCAAGCCACCGTGCAAGAGTCTATGCATAGGCTCAGAATTCCAGATCCGTGTACCTACGGAGGGGCACTCGATGCTAAAAAAGTTGAGAACTTCTTGTTCGACATGGAACAATACTTTCTTGCAGCTTCGATCCAAGATGAAGCGAGAAAGGTTACTACAGCTACCATGTATCTATGTGGAGATGCAAAACTGTGGTGACGGACGAAGTATGCTGATATTCAGGCCAATAGGGTCCGAATAGATACTTGGGAGCTTCTGAAGGAAGCAATCAGATCTCAGTTTTTCCCAGAGAATGTGGACTATCAAGCACGACGTGCGCTGCGAGATCTGAAACATACAAGCTCCATCAGGGAGTATGTGAAAGCCTTTTCCGGGCATATGCTGAATATTCGAGACATGTCGGAAAGGGACAAGCTATTCACCTTCATGGAAGGGTTGGCACCGTGGGCACGCACGGAACTTCAGAGACAAAAGGTCACTGATTTAAGCGTAGCTATTGGAGCTGCTGAATGTTTAAGTGACTATCAACCAGAATTGAGAGATGATCAATATTCGGGAAATAGTCAGTCCATCGGAGGTGGAAATAGACCTCATAGACCTAGCTCGAGCTCAAATGGGGGAGAGCGTTACTCTCGGAATAGGGGAGAACCCTATCAAGGCAACCGTCAGAGTAACTTCAAAGGAAGTCACAACGGGAGCAACAGTAACAACTGGAACAAAGGAAAAGCAACGGAGGGCAGATCTGATGTCGCTCCTAAATTGAAATGCTTTTTATGTGAAGGACCACATCGGGTGGCACAGTGTCCTCAGAAACGGATGGTGAACGCATATTACCAACAAGCAAGTGGCAGGACCAAATCGAAGCAAGGTACCCCACAAGCTAGTTGCCATAGTGAGACCAGTTCCGACGGGGATGAGGATGTAGTTGGTGCATTCTCACATCGGTGCAATACACTATTGCACCGAGCTACGAAAAGGGACGAAGGTCCCTCGAGAGAGCCGAAGATGGAAGAATC
The DNA here is from genome assembly GCA_035079005.1 of Fraxinus americana. Taxonomy (NCBI): domain Eukaryota; kingdom Viridiplantae; phylum Streptophyta; class Magnoliopsida; order Lamiales; family Oleaceae; genus Fraxinus; species Fraxinus americana. Next base: position 4,388,292 of record CM068720.1, on the reverse strand, counting down.
AAAGGCTTGCATTCGTAAGGCGAAAGGCCTAATGTACATTGATGTGAAGATCAATGGAAAGCCAATCAGGGCTATGGTAGATACGGTGCAACCCACAACTACCTCGCAAGTGCCGAAGTGGATCGACTCGGACTTATTTTGGAGAAGAGCCACGGAAAGGTCAAAGCAGTCAACTCCGTTGCTCAACCAATAGCTGGAGTAGCCAAATCTGTCTTACTCAAAGTTGGTCAGTTCGAGGGAAGGACTAACTTGTCTGCGGTTCATATGGAAGACTTCAAGCTTATTTTGGGATTAGAATTTCTTCGGATACTAAAACAGCGGTGTTGCCGTACCTCAATTCACCAATGATGATGGGTAGCAAACCGTGTGTCATCCCCACGCAAACTAAGAAGAGAGGCGAGAAGAGTATCTCGGCCATGCAATTTTGCAAGGGTTCCGAAAGGAATGAACCCTCACTTTTGTGCACTCTTAGATCAGAGGAGATCGAAGAGGCGACTGGTCCTATTCCAAAGCATGTCAGAAAGAGTGTTGAGGAATTCGAGGACATCATACCGGATGAGTTGCCAAGGAGGGCAATTGATCGCGGGAGTGAACTTCATCCAGGTGCCAAACGTCCCAGCGAGGCACCATACCGTACGACTCAGCCGAAGCTTGAAGAGCTTCATGCAGGTCATCAGAAAAAGGCAGGCTTACTGGAGCCCCTTTCCGTCCCAAGTAGACCAGTCGAGAGTAGATCGATGGACTACATTGGTGGATTGCCGAAATTAGGAGATTTTGGCACTATCACGGTCAAGAGGGACCGTTCATCTAAAAATGCAAACTTTACCACAGCACCCAAGTATGTATCAGCCGAAGAGACAGCTCAACTCTTCTTCAAACATATTGTCAAATACTGGGGATTGCCTAACAACATTGTCAGTGATCGGGATTCTCGAGTTACTGGCATACGTTGGACCAAGTTGTTCAAACTTCTTGGCTCAACTTCTAGTTTTCACCCACAATCAGACGGACAGACAGAGCGCTTCAAATATATGCTGGAAGACTATTTTCGGCACTTCATCTCTGCTCCGCATGAAGTTTGGGTAAAACTTTCGGATGTGGCCCGGATGTGTTTCAATGCTCAAGAGACCTCTTCGCCCAACAAGAGTCCTTTTGAGATTACTACTGGCCAGCAACCGTCCCTCCCTCATACTACAGACATCAATCAGAAACAGTACAAGAAGTCTGAAGATCTGAAGCGACTTGGGTTTAAATTGAAAAGATCAGAAATGAAGGTTGCTGAAAAGATTCTTGGCCATCGAACTTCTAGGAATTATCTTCAAGAATACTTGGTCAAATGGAGCGGATTCAACAACGAGAAGAACAACCAACGGCTCAGAGGACTTCGCCAAAGCAAATGGGGGAGAATGTCACGGGCAGCAGCCTTACTTAAGCCCCGTGACGCTATTGCAGTCGCTGCACCTTGTAAATATTTCATTTAATTGTAAAATAGTTGATAATTAGAAAATTTTAGTATGATTCCTCGGCCAAAAGACGTCTACTCCCGTCATTTGGGTTTTTGTTGCTAAGTCTATTATAGGGGGTATATGACTTTCAAACATCTTTCAAGCTTTTCTAGTGTTCGCCCCCTGCACTAGCCATTGTAATTTCCTGCTTTCAATCTATTGTAATTTCAAGCTTTCTAGCAATCAATGATCAAGTTTATTTCAATGCATTTCAATTTCGTGTTGTAAGCTTTCTTTAAATTGTGATCAAATCTACTTTTGTCCCGAGACGGACCGAGAAAAGGCGGAAGGTAGTCTAGCGGAGCAGACTACTGCCGCACGGTGTCCCTTTCTGTGCTAAGAAGAAAGGTAACCCGTGAAACCTGGCCTGGTAACAAATCAAAGATTAGATCTCTAGTTTTTCCGACTAAACCAGCCACTACATCTTTGGTTGTGCCAGCAAACTAAATATTTGGAACTTAGTTTCACAAGAAAAACTACAGATCTAGTCTCTGGTTCACCTCACCGCCAGGCCACGACTAGAGATTCAGCCCATGTTTGTCTACCATTATTCCAAAAAATTGTTTGCTACAGTAAGATTCTTCACCATATATATACCCAATAAAATATTCTACACACAAACAAATAAAGTTACTTTACTTTTCAACCACACATTCTACAAAAAATACTATTCATTACTCTATTTTTCTCCTAATAATGGGAGACAAACACACCCTTAGTATCTAGTTTCGCTAGCATTTATTTGGTCCAGCACCAGGGCCGGCCCTGAGAATTTAGAGGCCCTAGGCGACTAATTATTTTGAGACCCTTCAACATAATCATTTTTTCACAAGTGTAGCAAAATTTAAATATTTAAATAAATAACACTTTTATATTAAATAAGAAGACTTTATATAATTCAAAAGATAGAGTAGCAAGTTAAAACTTCTCTCACAACCCGAGAGATTAGGCTAGCATAAGATTTAACCTTCTCACATTTTGAGATGTAAAATCAGTAATCAAACTACTTAAATCAAGTTTTTCCAATATTTTTTTTCAATAGAAATCATAGCTAATCCATTCAATCGCTCTTGTGACATGGTTGATCGAAGATAAGACTTAATCAACTTCAACTTTGAAAAAATTCTTTCAGCAGAGGCAACTGTAACAGGAATAGTCAATAATACTTTATAAGCAATCCAAGCATTTGCAAAACAACAGTCCATTCTCTTAATGTAATCCAGCACATCAATTGCTCCAATAATTTCTGCAGGTATCGATTCCCTTAAAACTTTCAACTCAGAATATAATTCTACCCCATCAATATCAGAAACCATATTATGCTTCAAATAATTTTCAATGTTAATGCATGAACACTTCAAACTATCATTATCAATAGATTTAAGTCTTTTCACATCAAATAAAAATCCAAAAATATCATCATATTTTTTAAATTGCTCAAATCTATTCTGAAGTGATGATAGAGCCCGATCGACTATATATATGAAATAATTGATCTTAAAAGATTCTTCAACTGTTTGTGTTATTTCTTCATAAGAAATCTCATCAAACTGTTTCTTTCTATGTATAACCCGCTTTTCACGAAATATCGGTTCAATTTCTAATTCACTTGCAATCTCTTTAGCATCAACAATGGCCATTTCAAACCCAGATTCTCTATAACTTTTGAAAAATGAAATGAGCCATTGTAAATGGTTTATGGCAATATCAATATGCATGTCTTCTGCTTGCAAATGTTTGCTTACTCTGTTAACATTATTCAACACTTCATACCAAATAATCATTCCAAGCAAGAATTCAAAATTCTCAATTTCATATGTTACCAAACTCTCCGCCTCACTTTTTGTCTTAAGATCATCAACATTTGCCAATTGAAGTAAAGCTTTTTTTATCTGTGGAGCTTGAAATCTTATTGTTCTAACACTTTCAATATGGCTTTCCCAACGAGTTTGTGACAAAGGCTTAAGGGTAAGACCATTTACATTTTCTTTGAAAATTTTCCACCGTTTAGTAGATGACAAAAATAAAGTGTATATACGTTGCACCACCCCAAAGAAAGATGCAGCTTTTGAACAACAAGTGGTCATATCACAAAGTGCAAGATTAAGACTATGACACCCACAGAGACTGTAGAATACTCTAGGATTTAGTTGTAATAGTCTATTTTGAACTCCTTTATGTTTTCCTTTCATGTTAGCACCATTATCATAGCCTTGACCCCTTATATCATCAATATCCTTGTTCTAGATTATTCAATGCATGTGTTCATCAAAAAGTCTCTTACCAGATGTATCATCCACCGATAAAAACCCTAAAAAAAATTCTTCAACCTTTATTGGACTTGCTGAAATATCTACGCACCTCAATATTATAGACATTTGTTCTTCGTGACTCACATCGGGAGTGCAATCAAGTATAACAGAAAAGTATTTAGAATTTTTGAGTTTCTTAATGATTGTTTTTTTTATCTCACCTGCTAGCATAAGTATCAACTCATTCTGAATTTTGTGTCCTACATAATGATAATGAATCTCTTTATTTTGGATTCGACGAACATGTTCTTGCATTACTGGATCAAACTCAGCAATCATTTGAATTATGCTTAAGAAGATACCATTATTTTCTTGGTATATCTTCTCATTATCTCCACGAAATGCTAAATTATTTTCAGCAAGAGTTTTCACCACAGATATTATTCTCAGTAATACTTGTCTCCAATGTTCTCTATCTCTGTTGATTTGTTCTTGCACAGTTTTATCAATTGTTTCACTCTTTTCAAATCTTAGTTCCATTTCAATCCATCTACTCATGTTATTGAAATGGTCACAACTTACTTCATGCATTTTAATTTTTTCACCAATATTTTTCCAATCATTTACTCCATCATGTGCCTATTGAGATCTGATTCCCTCATTCTTAAATAGCTTACAACAAAAGCAAAATACTTTATCCAAACTTTTTGAATATATCAACCATTTTCTATCATGTTTCTCTCCATTAGGTAATCGTCGAACGTAATGTGTAGATGACAAGTGTCGATTTGCTACATCTTTCGGAAAAATCACATCATTTTCTCTTACAGGACCTTTCATTACAATTAAATCTCTTAAATTCGTATTCATATTTCCCCAATTTGCTGGATCAATAAGGTCAAGGGAAAAATCAACCTTATCTCTGTCAGTAGATACCTCTTGGTCCTCTTCATTGATCAAACAGTTTTTTTCTTCAATTGTATTATTTATATTATTATTCTCATTAAACTCTTCTTCAATGACTAAGTTCTCGTTATGTGTTCGTTTATTGCTACTAAAAAACTTATCAAGTGCTCCCTCTTGAGATTTAATCAATTGTTCAACCTTTTGTTTCCTTTTTCGTTTGGCACATCCAGATTCAAATTTTCTAGTAGACATATGTATAAGCAAAGAACAATAGAACCTGATTGATGTGTGTGAAAATTCTCAAACTTCTCCAGTTCTCCAAAAAGAAAGGACTCAACAACGATAAATGAGCTGCAAATATGTAGTTACATAGGATAAGAACAAAGTCTACATTGAGCAAATAAATAAAATAAATAAAAAATTCTATTACAGCAAATTAATTGGGGGCTTTTCCGCTTTTGCTTCTATACAGTGCCTATGGATGCAACTACAATTCAAATTTCAACATTTCAACTGGGCATTGGCAATCTGGCATACAAAATCCAAGTCCAACCTACCACATTCAGTCATTCACCTTATTGATTATTGAGCAATAAATTCAACAATCACATTTGTTTAATCCAATTCCATAATTCCATCCAATTAAACTCAAATCCCACAAAAAAAAAAAAAAATGAAAGCTGAATTTTACTAAATGGAAATCTGACATTCTAGCTTCCTCTATACAATTTTCGAATATGGAGCTTATTTTGCAATGCGAATACTTACCAAATTCTGAAATTCCAGACTCCAGCAAGCTTAGCCGAGAACTGGCGGATGGTGGCAGGCCTGGCGGCGGAGGTTTGAGAGTAGAGAGACCGGAGACGGATGTAGCGGCGGTGGCGACTGGCGCGGTGCGGTGGCGGCGACTGGCGACAAATGGTGAAGACTGAAGGGAGACTCTCTTAGAGAGTGAAGAGGAAACGGCGAGAAGATGATTGAATGTCGAATGGTCGGAATGGACAGGATTCACTGATTCAGGAATGAGGAACTGAAGAGACACTGTCACTGGACATGAGAACGAGAGGCGAGAGGCGAGAGGTGAGAGTTGGAAGTCTTGAAGAATGAAGATGATGGTAAGGATATTGGTGGGTTTTTATTAGGCTTTTTGGGTTGGGGCTTTTTGTTGGAAGTTTGTATTGGTTTTTTTTTTTTTTTTTTTTGAGGCCCCAAAAATTTTGTGGCCCAAGGCCACTGCCTTAGTAGCCTTGGGCCAGGGCCGGCCCTATCCAGCACCATAGTGGCCAAGTTTTGGGTGGGTGATGGCGGTGATGCGTTTCGTGCTACCACCAATGGCCATGTGGGGATCGGGGTACGTGGTAGGGATGGGAAGAATATGATACGACCCTTTTCCTTTTGCGTCAATTTCTGCTAGAAAATGGCCAATTCTTGCAAAACCCATATTTTTCCGCTTACTTTTGAAATGTCTCTTTAAAATACTCGTCAAAATCAGACCTACATAAATACGGACTGAAAGGGGGAAAAAAAAACCTACATAAATAAGGTTGTATCCAAAAATTTTCTACATTATGTTCTAAAACATAGTAATTTCCCTCCTTCCCTTAAAAGAGGGAATCATTTTATCACTGTTCATTTACATCACACGAGTTTTCACATTTATCCTCTTTTCATCTGGTTTTGCTACAACCTACAGTCACTTCATAATTCCCTAAATTATGTTTCCTCCTCCCCTTTTTACTATTCATTTTTGTTCCCTTGGTTTTGTACTGTTAACTGGACAGGTGGATTGTACTTGATATTTTTCTCCATATGTAGTTATCTTTGTTGACTAATTGGTATATATTTTCCTCTGTTGTTAAGTTGCAGTTGATATTTTATAAATATCTTCTCCATATATCTTTTGTATTGGAGAAGCAAACCAACAAGAGAGGAACCAAAGTCTTTATTTCACTCGAGACTATGGTGCAGTAAAAGTAGTAGATTTCTCCACAAATCGCGACAACTAATTTCGTGATGTCCCACTCCTCCATTGTTCGTCGTCTCTGGCTCCACTTTCTCGTGGTGTCCACTCTACAAAGGAACCCCAAAGAAACCCAGAAGATTTGCTCGATCCCTCTCCGCAGCGCTGAGGCCTGAGAGTTTAAATCTGAATTTTCTCTTCAATGTTTATTCTCCCACTGTTGGTTATTTCTTAATTTTTGTAATTTTATTTATTTGAAAATTCTCATACAAGTTAAGTTTGCTGCAACAACATTCCCAGAATTATTCTGATGCTTCTCCACAGAAAAATGAATATTTAACAATAAAAATTTAAACTTTAAAAATCTACTGCGTGGGATTTTTTTTTTTTCACTCCTCTTAAAAGAGAGCCTTGATTCACGTTCATTTTTGTCACATTAGTTTTCGTACTTGACATCTTTTCAACTAGTTTGTTAATAGTTTCCTTTTTTTTTTTTTTTTCATTTTTACTTCAATCTGATTTTCGTTGATTAACATTGTGCAAGGTGTGACTACATCTCTAGAATTTTCTCTTCTTCGTTTTGCTTCGGTCAAAAGGTAAGAATTTTTTCTCATCTACAAATTTTACTTACCTTTGATAATGTTCAATTAACCTTTACTTGTTGATACTAGCATATAAAAAATGTTCCTAATTTTCTTCAGATTTCATTTCATCAATATTTAAGACAGCGACTTTAATGCTTATTACTATTGCATTAAAATTTACAATTACTTTGACTTTAAATTTATGTATTTTATAAATGTTATAATACTAGAATTTTATGACTTTTATCCATCAATTTTATTTGACATTGTGCAAAAGTTAGTATTATTATTATTTGATAGTTGTTTGACTAATAAAATATTTTTTACTTTAATCAGATCAGTGGTAAATTTATTGTCCTGATGAATTTTCTGAAAACATCTGGTAATGAAGAGCCTGATTTTATTAATCTTGAAATCTTATAATGCTTTCATTCGCCAACAACAAAATCGAAGGCAGACGAATATGAGGAATCGAGTTCAAACCATAAGTATTGATCATCGTAAAAGATAAATGATTCTGTGTTACCTCAAAATAATAATTCTGGTATTGCTTATGTGCACATCTATAATAAATTCTTATTATGAGGCTTCCACTTCAAATGAATAATCGACTAATGTTTTCGATGATAAATTACGTGGAAGTTTTAACCTGTTGAATACACAAACTACTGCATATGTGTTACCAACATACAACTATTATAAGTATTGTGGTGCACACAAATCTTATAGAGAAATGAAAGGTTTTTGTTATTATGATGGAAAAGTAAAACTTTTTTTTATTAAGATTAAGATAATTCCTCTCATTAAAGATCAAATGCTAAATCAATTTTTTATTTTTTCTTTATTTGAGCCCAAATCATCAACATTTTCCAGGTTTTTCTACTATAAACTAGTTTTGGCACATGCAATGCACGAATTTTGTTATTTTTAAGATTATGTTAGCGTTGCATATACATTTAGGGGGTGCTTGTTTTTTATTTTTTTATTCTACAGTAAATCAATTCTCATTTTCAACCACATTCTTCAATAAAATAATATTTTTCATCACATCAATAATTTTTTCTTCTTTTTCAACCACATATTTCCCATCATATCACTATTCAAAAATCAATTCTTCCCCCACAAATCCCTATCAAACAAGCTCTTAATGAAGTTAGCAAAATTTTAGTTAATTACTGAAGTAGTTTGCCTAGAAATTTTAGTTTGCCATTTATGCTTTCCTATTGAATTGTCATATATACCGTTGCTTTGAAGAAGTTTATGGAAGCTAATTCTGATTATTATGCGCCAATTTTGCAAGCTGAGAACGTGGCTGAGGAGGAGGCTGTGAAGGAACTGAAAATGGAAAAAGAAAAAGAAAGGTTAAATAGCCAACGGGGAGGTGAAAAATCGAGATCAGAAGAAAAGGAGAAAACATTGGAGGATTCTCAGCAAAAGAAAGAATCTTGAATTGAGGGTTTTGGAGATGCTGTTTTAGTTATACCTTTTAACTTTTATGGATTGAATGTCCAAGGTGTTAGGAGCATTTTCTTGATGTAAATTAACCGAAAGACTCGAGATTTTCTGATAGAAATTGATATATTCTGAATAATTATGTTGAATAATGACTTCCATTTTATTCAAATTGATCCTAAATGATATTTACATGCCTTACTCTACTAAAAATCATGGTTGGCAGATTATTTTTAGCTTGTGCAGTTTGGAGCTTAACTTGGTTTGGGATATTTTATAATTTAATTTGATGAAGTGTAACCATGCAATGTTCATTTTGTTAACTTCATTGAATGTATATACGACACAACATAATCTTAAAAATAACAAAACCCGTGCGTTGCATGGGCCAAAGCTAGTTTATAGTAGAAAAACCTGAAAAATGTTGATCTTTTGGGCTCAAATGAAGAAAAAATAAAAAACTGATTTAGCAATTTGATCTGAGTGAAAGGAATTATCTTATTTTTCTTCCTTTTTTTCCTTCTACAAGATAGTCTACTGTATTTAGATTTTAACGTTTCTATTGTTCAGTATGATCTGCAGTTCTAGATGCCAGTTTCAATTAAGGCTTTCCTTCCAAAGCAGTTATGTAAAAGTTTTGGTTGATAATTAATTCTCATAATTTCATATTTCAAACTTTAAATACTTAAACCAGCAGTTAACTTTTCTAATTATTTGGCACACGAGGTTAGCTATATCAGTATATTAACAAGATTTTAATTTATTTCGAGTACCATCTGATTCCTACATACCAGACATGCTATTATGTGGGTAGTTAATGAAATGTTAAATTTGTTTGTTGCTTGTGCTTCCTGGCCGGACAATGAATATAATTCCACCCTACGAGCTGAACATCTCCTAGCCCGAACCCTGGAGGAATTTCCTGCCCTGTGCAAGCACAGAAAAGAAGTTGCACACTCCCTACGCAGGCATTAACCTGTTCAGGTTCAAAGGGACTTTCTCAGCCTGACCTGCTAACATCACGGCCGAACAGCCAGCAACGAAGCAGATGCAGACACCCCTGGTGCTTTTTTCATCAATCAAAGAGTAAACATGCACTTAATACAGCAACTGAGTAGAGAAGAATTTTTATTACCAACTACTAAGACCATTGTGGAATATTCCCAAATAAAACTGTCTTTTACGTTATTCCCAATAGACTAAAACCTATTTACTTACCTACTACTTGAAGATGAGATTTACGAAGTGCCATTATCGGGACTGGCCAACCATGCATCCTTGTTTCAGGATATTCAGTTCCATATCAGGCAGTTCACATTGTCCTGTTAGAAAGAAGCACCTCTCATCAATGAAATGAGACTTTTTAAGTAAACATAATTTAGAGAGTGATTCATGACAGGGACTCAAGGACAAGTTCTAAATCAAATAACTTGGCCATTCAAATGAATGAAATGATCTATGAAGTATGCAGCATTAACCTGGCAATGCTGGCTGCTACATTTTTTCTCGTGTGCTAAGTGAGATCCAATTTAAAATATATGCGGAGAATCAAGGAAACTGATTACAAATTAGATCTTGAATACCATAACAAATTTATCCGATAAACTTTTGTTAGAAATAATCCTTATGCGTGAAGATAAACATGCATTACATCATAAATAACTGATTGCAGATGTTCGAACTACCAAAATCAATATGACAAGTGACTACCCCTCGTGCCGTGGACCAACCACATGGAATAGAAATTATTGTATGTTCATTTCCCTCCCTCCCTCCCTCCCAACCAATATATGGAGGCTAATGACTGAACTCACAGTAATTATGACTAACACAACAACACATTTGGAGGGACTTCTTGAAGCCTACACATAAGCTTGGTATCATTGGCCACCTTATACTGGTTTTGATCAGCCAAGAAATAAAGAGAAAAATTGGCAGTGTAACAAATAAGTGCTCCTAGCTGCAACCCTTTCATGAAATTGACAAATTTGATAGTTGAAGCAGCAGCATCTCTGTCTAGCACATACAGAGGGAGAGACAATGCGTATAATCTCACACCTACAGACACATTGGAGTCTATAATATTAAATTTTCGAATTAAGAATTGTTGATTTCTTTTATCAACTTTTTCTTTCTTTTGTAACTAAACAATTATTCAAAGCAGAAAAGGCATTAAAAGAACAGGAATCATCCATCTCCTGATCACAAGATGCAAAGACAGACAGGTCCAATCATAATTTCTATCTTTAGCTCGTGTCACATTATGTGCACCTCGAATTCCAATCTTGTTAATTTTCCATTGATGCCATTTCCTGAGAAGGTGACGACTAATAGTCTAAAAACTCTCTCAACACACATCTTTACTAAGCCAAGTTGTGGAGATTGTCTAAGCTACAGGAAGATAAGCATAAGACTCACCTTTAGCCCTTCTTAGACTTTATGTAATCCTCCGGCAGGTAGATTTCTCCACCAACCTCACCATGTTGCTCCCCACTAATAGTTTTCTTTGCAGATAGGAACTCGGCACTCATAAAATCCATACCCTGCTGGACCGCTTCCTCTGCACTCCCATAACCATGCTCCTCAGCATATTTTCTGACATCCTCGGTTATCTTCATGGAACAAAACTTCGGCCCACACATAGAGCAGAAATGTGCCACCTTTGCACCATCAGTTGGTAAGGTTTCATCATGAAAGGACAGGGCAGTCACAGGATCCAGTGACAAAGCAAATTGATCCATCCACCTAAACTCAAATCTAGCCTTGCTTAGTGCATCATCCCAAGCTTGAGCATGTGGGTGACCTTTTGCCAAATCAGCAGCATGTGCGGCTATCTTATACGCTATAACCCCAGCCTTCACGTCATCTCGATTAGGCAAACCAAGGTGTTCTTTAGGAGTCACATAACAAAGGAGTGCTGTCCCAAGAGCCCCAATATTGGCGGCACCAATGGCTGACGTAATATGATCATATCCAGGAGCGATATCAGTTGTCAAAGGTCCAAGAGTGTAGAATGGTGCTTCATTACACCATTCCAGCTGTTTTTGCATATTCTCAGGAATCTTGTGCATAGGAATATGTCCAGGCCCTTCATTCATGACCTGAACGCACAGATAATACAATCTTAACAGCAAGTAGCCAAAAAAGAAGTTTCCCAACACGTTAAAGAAAATGGTGCCACAATAATTTAAAACTATGATATGATTTTTCAGAAAAAATGGAATATTTAATAGATGAAGAACTATATACCATACGTTATAAAATTTGAAGCAAATATTACCTGTACATCCTTTTCCCAAGCTCTACGGGTCAGTTCTCCTTGAGTTAAGAGCTCTGCAAACTGAGCAGTATCATTTGCATCATAAATTGACCCAGGCCTTAATCCATCACCAATTGACAAAGATATGTCATATTGATTACAGATGTCCAGTATCTCATCCCAATGTTCATAAGCAAAGTTCTCTTTGTGATAAGCTAAGCACCACTTGGCATGAATGGATCCTCCACGTGAAACTATTCCAGTCATTCGTTTGGCTGTTAGTGGGATGTATCGGAGCAGGACTCCAGCATGGATTGTAAAATAATCCACACCTTGCTCAGCCTGTTCAATCAATGTTTCCCTAAAAACTTCCCAATTCAGATTCTCAGCAATGCCATTCACTTTCTCCAATGCTTGATAGATGGGCACAGTCCCAACCGGCACAGCAGAATTACGAAGGATCCATTCACGGGTTTCATGGATGTGACGGCCTGTTGAGAGATCCATAATGGTATCAGCGCCCCACATTGTTGCCCATTGAAGCTTGTGAACTTCTTCCTCGATGGAGCTCACAACGGCAGAGTTCCCAATATTAGCATTCACTTTCACCAAGAAATTGCGTCCAACTATCATTGGCTCCAACTCTGTGTGCTTCTTGTTAGACGGAATGATTGCACGACCACGAGCAACTTCTGATCTCACAAATTCTGGGTCAAGCTTTTCACGAGCAGCACAGTATGCCATTTCTTCTGTTACAATTCCCTGCTTAGCATAGAACATCTGAGTATACCTTGGACCACCCAATTTCTCCCTCCTGTCAATCCACTCCTTCCGAAACTTGGGGAGACCTGTTTAACAACAATATTCCTAGTAAATATAAGAAAGCTGAAGAATGCAATAGAAAGTTCAACAATAAACTTAAAATGCAGTGGAGGAATGTCAGAAAATAATATCATCAGTCAATGATCAAGATGCTCTTCCAGAAAGAGAACGATGATACTTCTCAAATAAGTTAGTTTGAGAAATCAATAATAGACAAACTGCTAGAATCTTTTGCATATCTACATAACTTCAGAACGGTAAAGGAATAAAGATGTTAGATGTGTGGAATATTTCATATGCATACCAGTTCGCGGGCTTATGTTCTGCGGACCACTGGTGTCATAGGTATCAAAATGTGGTTCATCTCCTGCTAGGTGGATGCGTCGAAATGGAACTTTGAGCAAATGACCAGATTGCTCATGAATGACTTCCCTGCAAATCAAATTCAAACCATCAAACGTCTGAGAAAATGCACATGAGAGATGGACATGTACGCACGCTAAGATCTCTTTTCAAGTATGTCTGAGTGTGATTTTGAAGTAGGAAATTGTAACTAAGATGACAGAAAATTTTGAAACCGCAAACAAATAGATAGTTTGGCAGAACTCACGTGTATTCTTTAGAGCTTCTTGGGAAGCATTCCTCAAAGGATGGAAGCGGAAGAAAATCAGGAGCATTAGGATCAACTGTGTGTTTCCGTTGCTTGGCCTTTTCTGTATTGGTAGTAGGGGGATCGAAGGTTAATGTAGCTTTGGGGCCTGATAAAGAAGTAGACCGGATGGCCCTTCTCCGTATGCCAGCAACATGCGCGGTCACGTCGATCCCAGGCAAGAACGAGCTGTTAGGAAACTTCAAGGGAGCAGAGTGATTTCCATTATTGCCAACAACTGAAGTCAAAGTAGTTTGCATAGAAGCCATCTCTGGATGAACGATCAGGATATAAAACAAGATTGTCAATATTTAACAAATTAATTTCCATATACATGAATCACAATTTGAAACTATAATCTTAAGAACAAAACCAACTAGAAATTCGATGTTTTTGATCATATAGTGCAGATGAACTCTCTCATGTATCATTTTAACTATCTTTGATATAATTTCTCAACCATTAATCAGAGCGATGAATGCAATCCCAATGGGGGTCCAACAAAGGCAAACAGAATAATGACAAGAAGTATGAATCTTCACTAAGAAATCAGCAGAGATATTTCAATCTACTACTTAATTTTATCTCATTATACTTTATATGTGAAGAAATTGTTTCTGCTAGTTGTTTTCTACACATAAATTTCCTCCTATTTTGCAAAATATCACCGATTCTTTGAAAATACAAATAAAAAAAACTGCCAGAAGAAATACTCTGATTTAAGGGGGCTTTTCTATAGGTCTCCTCTGGTATTGTTCACAATTGGCTAGATAAAGTAGCACCTGATGAGAACATCAACATAAGCATGCCTAAAAGATTCATAAGATAGTACCTTGAACTACATTCTAATTTTTTCCAGATTCTATTTATAGAACCTTTAACGCTGACGGATAAGAATATTATTTAGTTCATGTTTCCATTCTGATGTGCTATTCTTATGAATCTTTTTCCATGATCCCATGTCATAGAATAGTAAATGATGTATCTGACCACAAGGGTAGATGAGATTGTCCAACCTTTTTATTGCACAAAACTTGGGTATGATATGCATGACCTAAATTAGTCTATTATAAAGGGGGGGAATTCACTAAAGAGAGCATTTGGATGGCATTTTTCTAAATGTACATAAAGATATTGAAACCCAAACCAGGCTTGCAATTCTTCATTTTTTCAAGGTAGAGGTATTTGTTTGATTTGTACTAGTAATTTTCTTTGTAGGCGTTGAAAAGGTTCATAATCTACTTGGTCTTGTTGGACTAGTTGTATCTCGCTTTTCAAAAATAACAAAAATAAAAATTTGTATGAGAGGAAAAATCTTGTTTTTCCTTCCCAATTCAATGCAGCCTCCTCCCACACCAAGAGAGTGGTCGCAATCGCTATTTTCGTTAATTTATAGCAAATAAAGACCAACATAGAAGAAATGTATAAATAGAAACAAATAAAAGCTCAATTAATTTTGAAAAAGAGGGAGACGAAAATGTAATACTAGCATAAAATTGCGTGTTTGACGGAGATTTTAACCTCAAAAAAAAAGAAAAAGAAGATAACAAACAGAAAAAAAAGGATTTATAACAAAAATGAACACAGTTAATCAAAGCGTGGCATAATTAAACACATTGAACACAAAATCGAAGTAGCGGAGAAACTGTTTAGACAAAATATATAAAATGATAACGAAAATGAGCTTGAGAAGATAAATGAGTTAGAAGAGAGAGAAACCCTAACCTCAAGTTCGATCTTATCTATACAGCTCGGTGGGAACCAGAATGAATGAATGAATGAAAGGAAGATACAAGTTTTCATCTACGTATCAGCATTTTATGGCACACTCTACGTGGCCATTTCTCGGTTCCCAATGGCTTAGATATTTTTGGGTCAGACGTTGCGAAAAAATCGTCACTCCCTTGACTTCGTATTATTCCAAATCCAAGTTCTTACCAAAAGGTTAATTTTAGCTATCCACGTTGTAAATATTAGTTCCGTTTGAATTGTAATTTCCTTTTTATTGTAATAGTTTATTTTAATTGTAAAATATTTCTGATATTTATAAACATTTAGTATGGTTTATCGTCATTTAAACATCTACTATTATCACCTAGATTTTTGTTTCCCAAGCTAAAGCTATTATAGGGGTTATTATTCATTCAAAACTCTTTCAAACTTATGGTGTTCACCCCTTGCATCAGCCGTTGTAATTTTCTGTTTTCAGTAATTGTAATTTTTGATTTCATCAATCAATGATCAATTTATTTTCAATGAATCTAAATTCTCCGTTGCAAGTTTTCTGCAAATTGTAATCAAATCTTCTTTCGTCTCGAAAACAATCGAAAAAAACAGAAGGTAGTCTAGTGGAGTAGACTATTGCCACATGGTGTCCATTTCTGATCACTTAACATTATACTTAATATCACTAAATTTTAATTTCAAATTTACCGTTCAAATGTTTTATTTAACTACGTATTTACTTTGATGTCCAGTTTTTATTTGAAATCCTACATGCCTATGTGCCATCAAAATGTTAGGATTTTCGGTTAAATTTTGATGGACTAGAAATTTTAAACTTTTTTAACTTCATTACTGAAGTTCATGCATGACATGATTAATCACACATGCACTTTGGGGATTATTGTTACGACTCGTCACTAGAGACTGTCACGTAGCCATCAGAATTAAGCTGTGGGATCCGATCCGAAACCCTGCTCCTATATAGATCGAGGCACTGCCGTCAGCAAAGGCCCAATTACTTCTAAGGCACCTCCGGATCCAGTTGCAGGCTCCCAGCTCGTGACGGCCCACGTGCAGGAATCTACTCATGATGAAGATTTTTATTTGAATGATTGATGTGACCTTTGTAAAAAGTGTTTGTGTCATGTCTTGTCAATGTAAGAACATTAAATGTTTTGAAAAGTTAGGAATGTCAACTTGATGGCTAGGACTTAATACTTTGGCCGAGGAGATGAGACCACATGTAAATTGATCCAAGAGTCATCATTCCATTTGTACCATTATAAATACCCCCAACATGTAACAATTGAGGACTAATGAAACTTTAAATACTCAAAATATCTTACTCTCTTATCAATTATTTACGACTACAAATATTACTTTTATAGATTGATCATTATTCAAACATGTTCCACAAATCCTGTCGAAATCTGAATGGAAATGTCTCGTGTCGCTGAGCTTCTCCCACATCCAATCTTTGGTGCAATCTCGACCGTAGATCTACCTTAACGTGCTGGATATGGCTTACGTGGGCACGAGTGGGCCTGGCATCTGTTGAGTTCATTTTCTGAGGTCAATAGATTGGCGCCATCTGTGGAAAGCCACACTATAACCATGAACAATCCCGTGGAAAAAGCTCTCTGAAAAGAATCTGGACATCCCCCTCGAAAGATGATTTGTTCTTGAGAAATGAACAAGATAAAGCCCCCAGAGTTAGAAAATATTTGAGTTTTGGGCTTGCCAAAAAATGAGTTCGAATGGAGACGCCCCTCCCAGGTGGATGAGGGAAAGTGAGGATGAAGTCTCAATCACAGTCATCCCAGAGGGTCGACGCCGACCCTATCACCATCATAGACGAGGTGGTAGAAGAATGGCGGCCAGTTTACAAGGGAAATGGCAACTATGGCGCCAACATGAGGAACATTACCAATCAAAACTTAGCCATGTAGGAATTATTAATGCAAGGCCATGGAGGTCGTCCAATCCCTCCATTCGCCTCTCAGGAGCAATACCAACAGGAAGAAGAGGTGCAAAGTCAAAGAGTTCGTCCTCTCAGGCATCCCAGAGGAATTAGCCCCGTTGAGAGGGAAGTGGGAATCGATACCTCTTCAGACTACCCTTCTGGCCGACCTACCGAGACCCCATTCAATATGAAAGATAACTTTCCCCCATAATATAAACCAGAGAATATGCCTTAGAGGTCCACCAGCGTGTTTGATCGGCTCGACCTACAGAGCTGAGACATCGACAGCAACACGAAAGGTCGGCGCCTCGGAGTAGACCCCAGCCCCCACCTCCTGAGACTTGGCAACCGGAGGAAAGGCAAGAATATGCCCCCCGGGTTAGACCGCCTCGAAATCAACATGGAGGAAGGGAGGAGGATGCAGGAAACCAGGCAGGACCTTCCGCTCCACCGCTGAGGTATGAAGCCGATGCAAATTATGATTCAGATGGCATCCAGAGATCTTGTGACTTGGATGGTGATGATGACAACCTGCCATTTTCTCGAGAATTGAGGAATGCACAGGTACCAAGCCACTATGTGATGCCCAAGATGCCAAAGTATGATGGGAGAGGCGACCTAGCTAAGCATTTGAATAGCTACAAAACGCATATGAGCTTGAGAGGCGCTACCCCACCAGTGAAATGCAGAGCTTTCCACTTGACTCTTAGTAGAACAGCTGAAATTTGGTATAGCAGGCTACCACCTGGGAGCATCAAGAGTTGGTCAGAGTTTAAAAACACCTTTTTGAAGAGATTCGCAGTAAGCAAATAAGGCGAGGCCCCCATCCAGCGTATTCAGGACATGAGGCAGCAGCCTGGTGAAAATTTGAAGAGTTTCTTGTCCCACTTCACAGATGAGATACCTATTGTGTTCAAGTCACTGATCGTGAAGCCCTATCTGCGCTAAGAGGAGGCTTAAATATGAACACTTTATTCTGGAGGGATGTGCAAAATCAGGATCCCACAACCTACGACGCTCTGCTAGAAATGATTAGGCGAGAAATTATCAATGAAGAGTTGATTGATCACAGGAACATGGCTAGTAGAGGTCTCTAGCCCCCAGTAAAGGCAGGGTGGGAGATGACCTATGGACCACCAGCGGGATCAATACGGCAATGAAATTGCCCCAAGCTCGAGCCAAGCACTCGCCACAGCTACTCTAAACGCCGTGCCGACATTGGCCTATGAGGATGTACCTACAACAAACCCTCACAAGAATGAGTCTACATAGCAGGCCCCCCGTGGAGGGTGAGGGCGAGGCCGAGGGAGAGGCTCGGGATCTCGAAGCAAATCGAACCCCCAAGAATATTGTACTTATCATCGTTCTTACAGCCACAACACTGCTGATTGCAAGAATATTGCCAAATATCTCAGAGGATCAAACTCCAGAAATGAGAATCGAGACAATTCTAGACCGAGAGATAGGCCCCCGTCGAGGCATGATCCGCAGCCGAAGCGAGATGAGACCGCTTCCCGCCATCAGGAAGTATCTCCCCGGTGGAGGAGGGAGCATGAAGAAGACAGAAATCGGGATAGACAGTAACAACAGAGAGGCCACCGAAATCGAGGGGAAAATGTCCCCATCCATGAGATCGATACCATTTTTGGAAGCCTTTATGTCGATGGAGAAACAAGAAACTCCCAAAGGAATTACGCCCGGGAAGCACAGGGCCCTCCATTAACCAACTATATCGTGGACAATAGTTCTCGCGTCAGACACCACCCATCGTGTTCACTCATGAAGATTCAGAAGGTGTCCACTATCCCCATTGTGACGCCCTAGTTGTAAGGGCCGTGGTGGCTCGGAACAGACTAAAACGGATGTTGTAGACAATGGCAGCTCAGTTAATATTCTTTTTGAATCTACCTTTGATAAAATGATCTTAGACCACGAGCTGACCCCCATCAACACCCCCTCTATATGGTTTTACGGGGGTTAGCATAATCCAGAGGGGCAAATCACACTTGCCGTGGAGATGGGAGAGTCACCCTTGTCAACGTTGAACTTTATGGAATTCTTGATCGTTGATAGTAAGTCCGCCTACCACGGGGTGTTGGGGAGACAAGCATTAATAGATCTTGGAGCCATCACATCCATCCACCACCTATGCATGAAATTTCTAACCGATCAGGGGGTGGAAACGGTGAAAGGAGACCAAAGAGGTGCCCGGGAATGCTACATGAACTCCGTAAGGAAGGTCGAGCCTAGGGACATGGACATGGTGATTGGTGTCATGAACCCAGGAATGCCGACATTGGATGAACTCGACTCACGTGTCATTGAAACTAGGGGTGGGCAAAACCCAAACCAACCCGATCAAACCGCCCAACCCGAGCGGGTTGGGTCGGTTTTTTGCATTTTTTGGGTGGGTTTCGGGTTTCGGATTGGGTAGTTGGGTCGGGTTGGGTCGGGTTGCGGGTTAACACCCTAAACCCGATATAAACCAACCCGACCCAACCCGAGTACATTTAAAAAAAAAAAAAAAAAGGGAAGGAAAACGACGTTAGAAAAACAAAACCCTAAACTTGGATTCAGTCATTTCATTTCCCCTCATTTCCTTTCTTCGTCGACTTCTTTCTTCCCCTCTCTTCCCGGTGGGTAGACGATGGCGAGTGATTGGGCATTTGGGTGGTTGCGATAGGCGACGGTGAATAGTGGGTTTGATCTGCAGGGTTCATTTCAAAAGGGTTCTGCCTGTTGCGTTCTGGCCAGTAGGCTCTATACGTGTTCATACACAGCGTCCTCCCTAGCTGGGTCAGTTTCAGGTGGATTTGTGGTCACACGAAGGTTACTTGCTATTTCAAGATTTTATTTTCAGCTAGGTATCTTGGTGTTGGGACGGAATTTCTGCAGAGTTGGGTTTTCTTTTCCAGCTTAGGTTTTGCCTTAAGTTCTTGGTCAGATTTACACAGGTTTACCGGTAGTTCTCATTATTGGAATTTGGGATTCCTCGCATTCCTCACTTGTTCTTCTTGGCTTTTGGCTGTATTTTTAGGAAGGGTATTTCTGGAGTTCGATTTTAATTTCTTGAAACCTGCTTCATCTTCCTCGACTGGATACTTTCACCTTCAAAGTTTGAAGGTGTAAGTATTTTGTATGTATTGGTGGCAATACATTGCAAGATTAATTCTCTATTTTGAATTGTTTTTGCTTAGTGGGGGCACATGAATTCTGCATTTTCAAAGGGAATGGTCAATTCAGCAAATTCAAAGGCAGTTATTGTTCTGGTTCAGCTAAAAAAAAAAATCAGATCACAAAAATGGATTCAAGGAAAACGCAGAAAAGGATTGTGCTGAGATTTTTGGTGCAGAAAAGACACAGGTCCAAATCCTTTACACAACAGATAAGTAGCAAATGTGTTGAAAAGAATTCCTTGTTTATATAAAGTATAGAATATGTGAGTTGGTTGTTTAAATTAGTAAGCAGATTAATTGTTTAGAGGAGAGAATTATTTAAAGACATATAATGAATGAATCTTGTCATGTTTGTTTATCATGATTTGCAGGGGCAGATCACTCTTTAGAACCAAGTCTTTGCCACAGGACCTCCTGGAACCAGTGTTGCGTGTGCTAAGACGGACACAGCCACAGGTGCAATATTAATACTTTCTTCTATTGCATTAATACTTTCTTCTATTGCATAAATATATCTATTTGGTTTTTTTGTAATGTTTGAGGAATATATTGGTAGATATGGATGAATGTAAACTAGTTAATAGAAATGTCGACACAAACCGACCAACCCAACCCAACCCGACCGATACATAATTGGGTTGGGTTGGGTTGGGTTGGGTTGGAACATTTACATGGGTTGGGTTGGGTTGGATTTCGAACAAACTGACAATATTGGGTTGGGTTGGGCAAAAACCGACCCAACCCAACCCACGCCCACCCCTAATTGAAACTGATTCCCAGACAGCCCCAATGGAGAAATTGAAAAATTTCCCGATTGACCCAACAGATCCCACCAAGTTGTTGCAAGTGGGCCGAGGCCTGGCTCCAGAATTTAAAAAGAAGCTCGAGGAATTCTTATGTGAGAACCGTGACGTCTTTGCTTGGAGGCATGAGGATATGGTGAGCATCGACCCCGGGTTCAGCTGCCACCATCTGAAAATTGATCCTAAGGCTGCTCCACATAGACAAAAGAGACGAGCTCTAAACCCGGAACGATATGAAGCTCTAAAGGAAGAAGTACGGAAGCTAATCAATAATGAAAACTAATCAATAATGACTTTATCAGGGAGGCCCTCTACCCATAGTGGGTCTCCAACCCGGTCCTAGTTAAGAAACACAAACGGGAAATTGAGGGTATGCATTAACTTCTCTGACCTTAATAAGGCGTGTCCTAAGGACAGTTTCCCATTCCCGAAAATTAATCAATTGGTGGACTCCACCGCGAGGCATGAGTCTTTAAGCTTCATGGATGCGTACTCCGGCTACAATCAAATTCCTATGAACCCAGATGATGAGGAGCACACTTCCTTTGTCACGAATCGGGCGCTATATTGCTACAAGATGATGCCCTTCGGGATAAAAAAACGCTGGAGCAACTTATCAGAAGCTCGTGAACAAGATGTTTGCTGACCTACTTGGCAATAACATGGAAGTCTACGTGGACGACATGCTTATCAAAAGCTTGAAGGTTTGTGACTACATAACTCCCTTCAACAAAGCTTTTCAAATCTTATGAAAGTACCGTATGAAGTTGAATCCCCTGAAATGTGCATTTGGAGTTGCATCGGGCAAGTTCTTAGGGTACATGGTCAACCAAGGGGTATAGAAGCAAATCCCGAGAAAATATAAGCAATGGTTGAGATGAGGTCCCCTCAGAAATCGAAGGAAGTGCAAAGTTTGACCAGTCGGGTAGCTGCTTTAAGTCGCTTCATATCAAAGGGTACAGACAAGTGGCTCCCATTTTTTAAAGTGTTAGGCAAGAAGTTCCAATGGACTGAGAAGTGTGAAGAGACCTTTCTGAACTGAAAAGGCACCTGGGGCAGGCCCCCCTCATATCAAAACCCAAGCTTGGTGAGGTCCTACAACTTTTCTTGGCTGTCTCCCATGATGCCATAAATGTCATGCTTACAAGAGAAGAGGGCTCAAACCAGCTACCAGTGTATTACATAAGTAAGACATTGCTACCCCTGAGACACGTTACCCGGATATGGAGAAGTTAGCCTTGGCGTTGATAACTACATCCCGCAAGTTGAGCCCTACTTTCAAGCTCACACGGTTCATGTGTTGACCAACTTCCCTCTCAGGCAAGTATTGCAAAAACCTGATACCTCGAGTAGGTCATTGAAATGAGCAGTTGAGTTGAGCGAATTTGAAATCCTCTTCAAGGCTAGAACTGTGGTCAAAGGCCAAGCCCTAGCAGATTTTGTGGCGGAGTTTGCTAATGTCCCTGAAGTGGACAAAATTGTAGAGCTCGCTGAGCCTCCCACCTAGAACTGAAGGTGGACTAGTATGATGAACTACAAATTTTAAACTTTTTTAACTTCATTACTGAAGTCCACGCATGACATGAATAATCACACATGGACTTGGGAGATTATTGTTACGTCTCGTCACCAGAGACTGCCACGTGGCCATCAAAACTAAGCTGTGGGATCCGATCTGAGGCCCTGTTCTTATATAGACCGAGGCCATGTCTTCAACAGAGGCCCAATCACTTCTAAGGCACCTCCTGGATCCAGTTGCAGGCTCCCAGCTCGTGATGGCTCACATGCAGGGATCTACTCATGATAAAGATCTTTATTTAAATGATTGATGTGATCTTTGTGAAAAGTGTTGTGTCATGTCTTGTCAATGTAAATGCTTTGAAAATATAGGAAAGTCAACTTGATTGTTAGGACTTGATGCTTTGGTCGAGGAGATAAGGTCACGTGTAAATTGATCCAATGGTCATTATTCCATTTGTAACGCTATAAATACCCCCACCATATAACAATTGAGGACTAATGAAACTTTAAATACTCAAAGCAATCTATCTTACTCTCTTATCAATTATTTACAACTACAAATATTACTTTCATAGATTGATCATTATTCAATCTTGTTCCACAAATCCTGTCGGAGTTCGAACGGAAACGTCTCGTGTCGTTGAGCTTCTCCCACATCCAATTTTTGGAGTAATCTCGACCGTAAATCTGCCTTAGCATGCCGGATATGGCTTACGCAGGCATGAGTGGACCCGACATCTGTTGAGTTCATTTTCTGAGGTCAACAAATTTTATTGATTAAAATATAAACATGTAGAATGTTAAATTAAAAGCATCATATTTAATTTGAAAAACATAAAAATAAAGTAAAACAATTTAAAGCGAATTCGAAAAATTCTTGTAGGGACTAGGGGTGGGTGTGGGTTGGGTCGGGTCGATTTTTGCCCCAACCCAACATTGTCGGTTTGTTCGAAATCCAACCCAACCCAACCCATGTAAATGTTGAAACCCAACCCAACCCAACCCAATTATGTGTCGGTCGGGTTGGGTTGGGTTGGTCGGTTTGTATCGATGATTTCCATTAACTAGTTCTAAATTATAATGTTTTAGCTCATGTCTCAATTCAAATTTTTAACAAGAAAATCAGAACTAAAACGAGAATCTAAGAGAAATAAATGAATATATGGAAATAAACGAGTAGCTACTAAATAAAGTAGTGAAGATGAAGAAATGAGAAGTTAAATATGTTTTTTGGTCATGCTCAATGATCTATTAAATAAGTTTGTACAAAAAAGTCTGCAAAATGAGGGCTGAATCTTAGTAATAAGCCGGAAAAAAAATGCAAACTTGGTAATTTACCTTGGGAAAGGAATTGAAGGCTGAATAGCCGATAGAAACCGAAAATGAGAAAAGAAGGGGGGGCAAAATATGAAGAAAGGAGGAGGAAAGAGAGAACTGGGAAGTCGGCGCTTTTGATTTGTACTGTGGGGAAAATATTGGAAGTGCTGTTCAGGTTTAATTGAAATATGTTTGAAAAAAAATGGCCCTTTTTGTTTTTTTTATTGACGGGTTTTGATCGGGTTGGATGGATTAACCCACGACCCGATCCGACCCGACCCACTATGCTTTGCCAGAACCCAACCCAGGAAAAAAAATGGAAAAAAACCGACCCAAACCGATCGGGTTGGTTTGGGTCGGTCAGGTTGGTTCGATTTTTGCCCACCCCTAGTAGGGACCATGTTCCACCTTGTTTACTATTTCTGAACGGAGCTTTCCTACCCCCATTATGATCGTAACAATGCAAGGCAGATCCAGGGTGGAGAAATTTGACATAACTATTAGTGAGGAGTCTTAAATAAATTAAAGTTCAGTGACCAAGATGACACTGAGTACAAAATTCAGTAACCATTAGTGAAATAATCCATCTTATCAAAAGTATAGAGAGCAAAATTTCTTGTTTAAATGAGAATTATTTATCTGATTCAGAATAAAGAAATTTCTTTTACTTTTTAAATTTCTGAAAAATAAATGTATTTATTTATTAATCCGACCAAGTTGGTCAAGCTAGAAACAAGAACACGCTATGATCCTGACTGGCCTATTCACTTGGGACAAACTAGAGTCTGTCACTTGAGAAAGCTACATCTGATATTTTAGCTCTTTTAAAATATCAGTGACACGTTGCCAAATCTTCTTGGCTCTATACCATAAAATCTGCCTGTCACATTTAATGTTACAGCATTCGACTAAAAAGTTAAGTCTACATCTGGGAAGAATTTATAAACAGTGGCTCAAACACGCCTACTTATAAATAAACCAGAAATGAGTGGAGCATGTAATAACAAGGCATACAAGCATCAGTAGATGTACTCAAATAGTTCATTCCCCTCATTTTTGGACAGTAGCATGATGCTTGTACATCTATTTGTGTTCTCAAGAATGTTGGATAAATTCTTCGACGTTCTCAGTTTATTTGGCGACTTTGAACAGACAGTCGTCACATGGCTTGAAAATCGATAAGAGTAAAATAAGAAAATCCTCCCCTGGTACAAGTATATTCAAGTTGTAATAGGGTTTCTTAGAAACCACAAAGGATTCTTAAGCCGCAACTATTTACAACACTTCTACACTACCTTACGCGTAAATATTGCATATTGTTATGTTGACAATGTGTAAATGACAACATGGGAAATATTGAATATAAAGTTAGAAAATGGCAGAACAGTAATTGCCGACATGAGACAATTTCCCTTAGAAACTATGATAATACGCTTTTCATTTCGACCCTACGACATTGACACACATTTTTCCCTCTTAAAATCTTCCATTTGCAGCACCCTATAATGTGATATTTTTGATACAGCTTCAACATATTGAATATATGTACAAGGTTCCAAAAGCAAGACCCCCCACCATTCAGTATAACATGATGCATGTCGAGTCTAGTACTTCAGCAAGAAAAGAAATGGCTTTCTTGTGATGCCACTGGTGAAACGGGTGTCAAAAGTGGATAGTTCAACCCAATATCTTGTTAAGATAACACGTACAGCACGCATTATTTGTTAACTGGAACCTGTTTGTAATGGGAGAAGAGAACCTTGCTTTCCTCTAATGAAGAAGGTAAGCTCTGATGGAGCAACCACCAATTTCAACCATTCTTGCAGTTCTTCACCTTCTACTTTCTCTTTTTCTACAATATATTGTTGCAAAATATCATAATCATTTGAAATTATCTCTTTTCATATTTAAAAACCCAGAAGTAAAATAGATACCAATTGAATCCCCAATACTCCATCAGGGGAAAATGTTCTGAGACATAAAAATTAGAAAATAAATGCAAATCTTTTACAACAATTGATATGCCCCACCATCCTCTCTCTTTCTTCTAGACACTACAAACTGTAAACCAAAATAAAGGGGAAGTCATTGCAATTATAGTTATCAGAATTGTAGTTATCTGAATAATGGATCTTTTATCCTGGTTGGAGGAGAAATTACAAAACGCCTAGCATTCCCTGAACTGAACTGAACTGAGATTGGTTTTCCCCCCAAAACAGGAGCATTATATATTTATATTGCATAAATAGTAGTTCTTAGTGAATATTAGTACTAAAACAAAAATTGTCCTTGTTTGAATGGCTTTAATGATGACGCAGAGGAGTTTATGTAGTATTTATTTATTTATCTTTAGGGAGACAGGAATGAGAATTGGTATGAAAAATAAGGTCACCTCGCACAGATGCTGTTAAAGCAAGATCTTCAGTGTTCTGGATCTTAGTTAGATGCAAGTTTCAAGCAATGTATTTTGGTCTACTTTCATAATTTATCAAAAACATCGTTCAGAGGTTGGGGGCGTTCAGTCTTTTACCCTGGATCTTGTTGAGATAATAATTTTGTTAGGTCCTTGATATTTGTATTTTTTTTTTCTTTCCCCATGTAAGTATCACCAAGATGCAAGTAACTAATCATATAGTAATTTATGAATTACCTTCCAAATGTGCCCCAAGACCCTCCAGAACAGTGTGATTGGCACAAACAACGGAGACCGCTACATCAAGAGCTGATTGCAGCAAGGCCTTAACCTCCGTCTGAACGAGATCAACAAGGTGCCCCTATCAAGTTAAACTTATAATCAGTACAGATGCCATGGCATAAATTTAGAATGGTGAAATAAAAATATAGGCCTAATTGAAGAAGAGAAATAAGAAAATGGAGTACATTATCCCTTCTCCAAGGTGTAGATCCCCCAGACTCATCAAATCCACCACCAGAAAGAGTAGTTAATGAAATAGGGCCTATGGTTTCATTAAGGCCACATTCAGCCACTGCCTTGTAGGCCATGTCTGTTGCTCGCCGTATATCATCAAGCGCACCTGTTGATACACGTCCACAATAAATAACCTCTTCTGCTGCACGGCCCCCAAGAAGAGTAACAAGGCGCCCACGCAACTCATCGATGAAGAGCAAATACCTATCTTCATTGGTTGGGGGAGTGTAAGTAAATCCCAGTGCCCCTCTAGACCTTGGCAATATGCTAAGCTTCTGAAAGCGAAAAAAAAAACATTTGAAAGAAAGAAAAACAATGTGATGGTGATCAATGTATTGCACCATATATACAGATTCATACTCCACAATAAATCGTTACAGATTTAGACTTCTACTGTATTTAAAATGAACACTACAAATTTTTTGCATATGCAATCAAATACAATTTTTTAGTAATAGTGATGATCTTTGATTCATCAAGATTCTAGACACTGAAAAGGGAATACTAAATACCATGTAGTATTGAAATGTATTGCATTATTTTTATATTTCCTTTTAAAAACTATTATCGCAGCAGCATTGTTCTTCATAATATATATCTTTTCTGAAATACAGTCAGTAGAGACTAAAGAGTGTCCCACTGATGTGTGCAGATCATTTTTAACTTGCAAAGACTACTGAGAAAAAGGGCTATAATGATAGCAATGTACTTGTCTTCTTAATTTTGAAGTGCACACACCACCCCTACTATATATCAGAGTGGATGGATTTCTTGGATAGGTTATACACCTAGTAAATGAAGAAAGACCAACTCTCTTTTGATGAAATTTCTTAATAAAGGGAATGATGAAACGAAAAGTATCGAAGCCAGCTGTTAAGGAAAGCCTATAAGTTGGAGCTAGAGGTCACATGGACCTAATCCAGAGGCCATAACAATAAGTTGAATATAGCCCACCAAAAAGCAATCAATGAACTTTGGTGCTACTACCTCAACACGCGGCTGACAAGAAAGAAGATTTGCAACAGCAGTTCCCACTACCGCATGACCAGCTTCATGCCGAGCAACAACAGCTTTCTCACTACCCGGCAGCTTGGTCGTCTTCTTTTCAATCCCCTGCAATATAAAAGGAAAAAAAAAAAAATTATACCCACGAGGACAACTACGTCCAAGTGAGGAATATGTCAAAACGTGCAGGTAGCACACAGTCCACCGAGTAAATTTTGATTTCTATTGTTTATATGCCTCTCTCTACCTCAACCTTTATCTAAGAATCCTTTTTCTTTATTCCTTATAGAACAGCGAAAAAACGGTTTCAAATTCTATAATATCCATTTTCCACCAAGCAAGAAAAGAAGCACAACGTATAAACTAATGAAAATAAAAGGAAATAAGCAAAAGACTCATATCTTCCAGACTTCTAAATCTAATAGAAAACTCAATGAACTACAAAAAATTATTGAACTCACACTACACATGATAATAAAAGCTCTAAACTCAAGAAATTATCAAAAGTCAGGAAAGGGGTTGCACGTTTTGGAATATAGAAATCAACTCAATGATATTAAGCTGCCAATCAAAGGTATACAATTTTTTATGCATCTAGACATGGATCTCATCTCCTTCGCAGAGTGCTTTGACCACATGCATGATAACCATCCCTGAAGAATACCCTGCCCAATGAGAAAACTAGATGATGTGCCTAATAACACTAACTATAATGTTCAGTATGTCATATTGTATGAAACAAGGTTTTGCCTGAATAATTTTAGATAACACTTGATAATCATGAGTCTTTCGGTTCCTAACTAAAATAACCAATGGGGTCGATTACCAATACAGTACAGATACAATGACATATCTCAGAACAGGGGAAAAAAAAAAATAGTGTGCATCTTATACCGCTATCGATCGCTCTACAGCTAGGATAAAATCAATTTTCTCCACAAGAAGTTTACTTTGCCTTCCAGCCAACAATGCAGCTTCATTCACCAAATTGGCCAGATCTGCCCTGCATAATATCCAAAATCAGAAAGAGAAAAACAATTTAAAATGTTAGTTAAGGTCAAAATCAATCCATCATAAGTTGAGGATGGAGAATAACTACCCTGTGAAACCAGTTGTCATAGAGGCGACTTCACCCAGATCAACATCCTTCCCAAGAGGAAGTTCTTTCTTGGAAACATGTACTTTCAAAATGGCTTCCCTTCCAGTTCGATCAGGTGTTTCCACCTAAAGACCAAATATTGTGCAACTTATTTCAAGAAGCTACTAAAGCACAAAAAGTTGTAATTCTTCAACTTTCATCACTCATAAAGGAAAATTTCAAATTAGGACACGAACCGCAACCACTCGGTCAAATCTTCCAGGTCTACGTAAGGCTGGGTCTAAAACGTCTTCCCTATTAGTAGCCCCAAGGACAATTACAGCTGAATTGCTGTCAAATCCATCCATCTCCTGCAGAATATTTTCTAGTACATTTATCTTTCCTGGGTAAGCCAAATATGTCGTGAACAAGAAAAAAATATTAATTTCCAAAAACCTTACAGTGAGCAACTGATTTAAGGTTTGTTCCCTCTCATCATTGCTGACAATGCGAAATTTACCGTCACGGCTCTTAGCTACAGCATCTATCTACACATTAAGCAACGCTAATTCAGAACATTGTGAAAGATTATTCATCAGATGCCTCAGAGATTGGACAAGAATTTCCAGTAGGAAGGAGGGGGGAGGATGAAGAGAAACCTCATCTATGAATATTATTGATGGGGCCTCCTTCTTTGCTCGAGAAAAAAGGTCTCTGACACGAGATGCTCCCATGCCAACATACAACTCAACGAACTCACTTGCTGAACAGCTGATGAAGGGAACTTCAGCTTCCCCAGCAACAGCCTTTGCTAGAAGTGTCTTACCTGTCCCAGGGAGACCCACCTGTAAGATGATGCTGTAAGTACAATGATATTTCAATAATAGTCTGGAAACAAACTAAAACAGAAAAGAGTATGTACAAGTCAATGTAGATAGAAGAAACAGGACTTCAGCAAAATATTAGGGTTAATTTTATGTATATTTTATCATAAATCTGATGAAATCAGGTTAACCATGTTGATCATATCTTTTGAGTATTTCGAAAGCATATTGAGCATTAATATAAAAGATCCTCTTTTTTAGCAGACTATCAGTTATCACCAGGCAATATTGAGTGTGAATAGCAGGCAATAACAGTGTACTTATATGTGATTCCGAAAACTAGATCTTTAACCCCTACTTGGTTGAGGACTTAACTTACCAAAAGAACACCTCGAGGAGGGCGTGCGCCAAGTCTCATATACCGGTCTGGGTTCTTAAGAAATTCCTGAATGAGAAATGTCTCTCCAAATGTAAAGAACTACAATCCCATTGTGCAAGTAATACAAAAATCTTGAGGAGCACAACATACCACAATTTCTTCTAGCTCCTCCTTGGCCTCATCAACACCAGCAACATCAGCAAAAGTAACAGTTTCCCCTTGTTCAGACACTTTGGCTCCACCCGAACCCCCAGTCTTGCGATTTCTAAGCTGTCCTGGTGAATTCTGTATATTGCAACCGATTACATGTACCAAAACATCTGCTTTCAGAAGCAAACATATACAATGTAATGGTTCATACCTGAGAAAAGCTTACAGGAAACCGATGAAGAAGACCTGCAAGCACTGCAACGTAGAATAAGGCTATCTGCAAAACAAAGAAATTAGAATGGAGTCGGTTCTATCCTTTTATTTTTATAAATCAAAGAAGAATACAAAGGAAGTGTATTTTCGACTTAAACAAGAAAGAAAATACATGAAGTTAGACAGTCCCTTTTTAGGATTACTAGTTACGACGTTAAACCAACTATACAAAGTCAGATAAAAGAATTCTCTAATTTGCTATGTGGTACGTGTTTGGTCTTCAAAACAAAGTCAGTTCTATCCACAACGCTATCAAGTTTTAAAGCACATCCACACTCGTGAGTGTCAGTGGTAATCACATCCTATTGTTTTATCCCTGACAAAATGTCCGACTAAGTCTCCAACATGCAGATGCAGTTCTCATACTATTAAACAAATTACAAGGAGTGCGTATTAATTTCCTTGAAAAAATAACCATCCATAATTAGAAAGTTTACATGCTCTCTATTTCCATTACATAAGAGGCCTTTAAGAATGACAAAAAAATCTGGACAATTAGGATGGTTATCCTTTAATTTGCTCAAAACTTACAACTTTATTAATCATAGAGTGGATAATAGTGGTGACACTACTAGGAGCATATACAAATTTATTAGTTATCTCAAGACTTCCATATAATCACAACCTGAATCTAGTGGTGCCAATGATGATCTACAGAAATAAGTAGATTAACAAAACAAACAAATTTGGTAACAGAGACCCCTGTGGTGGTTTTAAATGGTAGTTGGCAGTTGGTGATGTCTCGAGGTTGTAGATCATTTGAGTCCAAGTCTGACGATAATGTGGACAGTGTTGCCTAATGGTGTGACATAATATTATGCGCAACTCTATGTGGTTCCATGAGTTGTGCATGAGCTAAAAGAGCCCTCGAAGCTTTTTAGTGGTTGGCTTGGCTGTTTGGGCTGTCCTATTTAGATTCTTATGTGGTTGACTCTTTTCTTATCCCACTAATGACTCTTTTTTTCTGACAAATAATAAAAAGACTCTTCTCTTTAACGAACAATAACTAGACTCTTCTTTTGATCAAATTAATGTAAAGATTCTCAATGTTCTTTGGGACAAAGTGTTGGGAGCAAACAAGAAGTCCCACATCGGTTGGGAGAAGAAAAGAAATCCACCATATAACCCAAGTGGGCTACTCGACCCATTACCAATTGGTTTTGGGATGGAACCTCACTTGGACCTGGTGGAGTGGGCTTGGGCCCGATCAATTTGCTCATTAATTTTCCCACAACTGGTATCAGAGCCCAGGGTCGGACGAATGTAGTAGAAAGCGTGGTGGCGATCGGGCTAAAAAATTATTCGCGTTTGAGGTGCCTTGTGTCGAAAGTCTTCCTAACATTGGTGGTTAGGCGGTGGGTCCCATTTGGTCAAGGGCGACGGTAATAACGGCGGTACAAGATGATTGGCGAATGGATTATCGTTTGAGGGGAGGCCACAATGATGTGGTCCTTCGTTTGAGGGGAGGATTGTTGGGAGCAAACAAGAAATCCCACATCGGTTGGGAGAAGAAAAGAAATCCACCATATAACCCAAGTGGGCTACTCCACCCATTACCAATTGGTTTTGGGATGGAACCTCACTTGGACCTGGTGGAGTGGGCTTGGGCCCGGTCAATTTGCTCATTAATTTCCCCACACAAAGAACACTGCGAATTGTAGCTTCTGACAGTGAATTTGTTCACAGAATGAGAAGACAAACAAAAATATATCATTTGATGCTGAATGAGCAAGACAAACACGGGAAACAGAGAAACAGAGAAGAGGAGAATTTCAATATAGACCAATACATCAACAATTATAATTGAAAAATATTTTATTTCAAACTAATAACTATGGAAATAAAATAAAGAAAATCAATCAAAATAAATTGCAATCTACTCCTTAATCTTTTGTCCTACATGAATGTCAAGTTTGTGGGACAAGAACAATCTGATATATGGAATGGGCCAGGGTGGGAACGGAGTTTGGGTGGCTGCCGTATGCAGATTTTATTTGAAAGAGTGATGAGAAGGAAAGGGTAGCTAGAGGAGAGAATGGGGTGTCAAAAGTGGGGCTGAGGGTCCACCAGAGATGGAGGGAGTAGTGTCAATGGCAAGGGGTTCGATTGGACTAATGTGTGGCATTTGAAAGCAAAGTATTTAATTGGTAAAACAAGAGAAGTCTATAAGATGTTAAAAATACGTCCACGTCTTTTTATTTATTTCCTGAAGAGCTTATCTTTGGGGCTAATAGTCTCTAACCAAAAAATTTTACCCACACAATGCAACAGTTGGTCAAACAAGCTCCAAGTAGAAGGCATAGTGCAGCTGACAGCCTGACAGGTAAAGTTAAAATTGATATATGCAGCATGAATAGGCGCGTTGATGGTGTCGAATCATGGGAAACTAAGATACAACATGTATAGCCAAAACACCAAAACATTACTGCTCGCCATTCACGAGAATATAAATGTGCAAGGACTGAGTAACAAATGCCATCTTCTTAAATAGTAAAGAAGCACTAGTTGACAGTAAAAAAAAAAGGAGTAAGATAGTTAGAGCACATTGAAAACAGACAAAGATTAGTAGGTCATGGTTGAATGATGAATGTATAGGCTGTAGTTGACTTGAAATATATAATAGATATGGTTTAATATTGAAATTCAAATAAATATAAGCTACAGTTGCTGTGTGTAGGATAAGACATCCATCATCAGAAAGAATAAAATGAGGATATTCATGAGACACAAAATGACCAGGCTAGTAGAGGGTACAATGTGACTAACAAGCACAAATAAATGAGAAGTAAGAACGTTTGTGCTAGGAAGTCGTCGGCAATAAATATACCACCTATAAGCAAAATAGTATGGCTGAAATGAAGATGTTAAGGTAAAAAATGAGTGACTGCTAATGACGATTTTAAGATTAAAAAAAGAGTGAAGCAGTAAGAAATGATTATCTCCTTTAAATGGTAAAGAAGTACTTGTTGACAACTAACCAAGAAAGAAAGAAGCAAGATGATTGGGAAGATGGAAAAAAGATGATACTGATGTAAAATGCTCAATCAAAACACAATTACAATTACATAAGGTGATTTGAAAAGATAAAATTTTGTGTATATTAATGTGATAGCAGAGAGAGCAAGGTCTTAGTTTTATCAAGGGAAGAATCATGATTACCAGTCCGGGGTGAAGGGCCAAAACCAAACAAAAGTCCGAGAACGATATTGCATTAGTAAAAGTACTATCACAGTAAGATTTAATTTATTATTAGAAAACTAGGGTAGGAAACCAACTAATTCAGGGATACTTTTCCTACTAAGTGAATCAGGGAAATTCTTAACAGCTAAGTGATCCTAACCAAACGCAAAATTCAATACTGAAAGTAATAGACCAAACGCAAACAGTTTACAATATTTATCACAATTTCACAGATGACCCATCACAATTTTTTGCTACATCTGTAATAAATGTAAATTCGCCAAATTGTTTAGTTCATAGCATTGAAAAACATAAGAACAAGCAAAAGAACCAAACTTTATACTTAAAAGTAGTAATGCATAGGCTTGCCATGCCCTAATTCATAGATAAATAAAGACAGATATCTTTATAGAAATGCAGGAAAGAAAAAAAAAATTTACTTCATAAACATAAATCAGTTACCAAGCAAATTATCAGAAATCGAAAAGAGTAATAATAACTCACCAATGCAGAATTCAAGAACCCTCCAGACCTCTTATCAGGGGAACCAAACTCTACATCATTCTCAACCATCTTCTCATACGGCGTTTTGATGTCGCTTGGCCTTGTTGTCGTGTACACAATCCTCTTCGTGGGGTTCACACTCCTTAACAAAGAATCTGAGTCCTGAAACTTACTATTCAGTTCATCACTACTGTCCATACTTCCAGTATTCATGGCATCCTTTTTCAACTTAAACATGATGTGGACCCCATCAACCTCCACTTTCTGCACCTGGTTGCTATTTATCTTATTCAGAAACTCACTGTATGGAACGCCCACAAACGTTGTAGAAGTCCGAGGATCAGAACCAGGCAATGGAATCCCAGGCCGAAGCAACCTCATCACAAACATCACTATCGCTAACTGTATAAGCAAAACACCAATCTCTTGCGCTTGAAGTATAGGTTGCCATCGCCATTGTTTATTCCCCTTTAACCACCGCCAATTATTCTTCCCCTCCTCCTTCTTCCTGCTTGAACCCGGTCTCGAACCCGAAGATTCCTGGTTTTCTTGCCCCTGGGATTCAGCCTTGTCAGTGGAATCAGTATCATGTTCACAAGAGCTGTTAGCATAAATTTTCGTGTAATCAAAGTATCGCTTATGACCATTCGACAAAAATCCTGACCAAAGATGAAACTTGGAAACCCTAGGTTGTAACCTAAACGACGCGTAATCGTGAACTAAACGACAGGGATTTGCATGTAAAGCTCTATAACGATTGCAGAAGAAGCTGTATCTGTATAAATAATTGGGATTGTGGTAAGTATACATGGTAAACTGTTTGTGAATTATTGGAGGCAAGGGTTCAATTGTGGCCATAATTTATGAAGAAAAAGCTTCATAAAGAAAATCAAATTGAGCACACAGAATCATATATACAGATACATGGATTTTGAGTGGATGGATTCGTTCAGAGAAGCAGAGATTGTGGTGGGGGAATGGAGAAGGAAGATTTGAGCCGTTGGATTTGCCGGGGGCGATTTGTTTTGACCGTTAATTATCCGCATACACTGCGTTTTTCTTGTGCGTTTCGTTTTATCCTATATTTTAATTTCTCTGTTTTTGTCCAAATAATTCGTGTCAATTTATAAAAAAGGTTGAACCCCAACCTTGAGCGCTTCGACCGCCTTTGTGGAGGAGGTAAATCGCAGGATGTGAAGAAAGAGCATGGATGATAGCGCTTTTTTAATGGTAGCTAACTGAAAGTCAATTCCACTCGGAAATTCGTGTCAATTTATGTTACGTACGTCGCATGGTTGTAGACCACATGAATGTGGTGAGGTGATTCATTATTTTGTCTATTTGGTTCAATTATCAAACTTTTTTGGTTTGTAAATTAATTATTGAAGTGATTACTTGTTTTAGTTTAAACTCTTAATATATTTTTATACATTAACTTAAACAAAGTGCTTATGCGAAATTATAAAATTGTTTAAACATCTACATTTTTGGGGAAATCGCAATTTAATGACATTCCCAATCAAAGAGGACGTTAGATTGCATTAACTACAATGGTGAAAAATGATTTTTTTCCGATTCTGTGGACGATACTACTAGTGGTAAAAAAGACGTATTTGGTTGTCTACAATTCATGTTGCGATACATTTGGCTGCTAAATGTTTGAATGTTGTTGCTTTCGATTTTTATATGATTACAGATTTTTTGTCTACGAATATAGATTTTATTCTCCGTGACGAGTGATGGGACTACTTATATTAAGGGTATGTTTGATCTACATTATTTTGGAAAAATATATTTTGAAATAGTAGATTGATGGAGAATATATGATTGAATAGAAGAATGAAAATGAAAATTTTAATGTGACTCAAACAGGGGCTAAGAGATTGTCACTAATGTTTGTGGATATTGCTAATTATGACGAGAGACATTGTTACCTTGAGCAGCCTACAAACCGAGAAATCAACACTTTTAGCTAGCTATGATTTGGGATTCCTACATTCAGATGTCCATGGTTTTGACATATGTTACCTAAAAATGTAATATTACTACCTAGAGCTCAGAAGTAGTTGACAATGATGTGTGTACCTATAAATTTGAGCATTTAAATTCTTAAATAACTAAAAAATAAATTGAAAGAGAAAGAAAAGAAAAAAAATCTCTCTTTTATTTTATATTTAAATGTCTTTTTAGTTAAGGTAGTTATATTAGCACAGTTCGAGTCCCCTCAGGGCCACTAGGGTGAGTATCCGACCATAAATTTCAGGGTCCCGTGGAATTAGTCGAGGTGCGAGCAAGCTGACCCGGACATCCACGGTTATAAAAAAAATGAAAAAAAAAAGGTAGTTATATTAGCACCATAATTATTATTTAGTGCACTAGATTTTAGTTGTATTAGAGGTCATCATTTTTTGTTAATTAATGGAAGGTTGACAGTAAAATGTAACTATTTTTTTTTCTTTTTTCTTTTTTGCAGACAAGTGCCACAATGAGTAAAGATTGAGAATTTTAAGGAAAATTAAAATATAACCTAACACATAAAATACTGTAGTGTAATTATAATTACCTTTTAGTTAAAGACGTGGTAAAATACTAAAATTGTCCACTAAACTCTTCAAGTGTTATCAAATTGAAAGACCGAGGATATAAATGCACATTTTGAATATTGAGGGTGAGTGTGCTACGCAGCTTATAATGGAGGAAGATTAGAGAGATCCATTCCTACGTTCCCCATTACTATTCACTGAGAAATAATGTTTGCTCAAAGCGAGATAAGAATGAGAGCCTGTTTGGTAGGGATTTTTGGGGGAAGAATTGATTTTGAATAGTGATATGATGGGAAATGTGTGGTTGAAAAAGAAGAAAAAAGTATTTATGTGATGGAAAATATTATTTTATTGAAGAATGTGTGGTTGAAAATGAGAATTGATTTGAGAATCAGAAACAAACAGGGCCTGAGACTACTTCAAAATGTTAATAGTTGAGGTGTATCACGAAATATTTGAAGTTACAAGTGTCAAATATATGGAAGAACGAATAATATAATACGAAGATAACACACACACACATACTATACATACATGAATTTTGCTGAATGTCCCAGCTCAGTGACCGGGACATTTGACAGGGCGCCGAGGTGGCGCTTTGTTATTGGATGGGGGGCTGACTTCGATCAGCTCCCCCTCCAATTGTATGGTGCCACCTCGGCACCTGTATTTTGGCCCGATCATTGAGCCGGGCCATGTAGCATCTCTCTCTCTCTCTCTCTCTCTCTCTCTATATATATATATATAGGGATTGTTTGGTACAATTTAAAATCCAATTAAAATTAAAAATATGGCAGTTATTGGGTCACACTCGTCTAACAAAAGTCAACAATAACGGTTAGTTTTTCAATTTTAATCCAATTTTAATTTCTATCGAACACGCCCATAACATCTAAATAAGCTAAAATTTAATAATCACATGAAAATTTCTAAAGTTTTCTTAAACTTTAACTACTATTGAGATAATCAACGATCGTATTCAATTACTTAGTGCGAGAAAAATCCTTGCTCGTATTTACAAAGTAATCGGTAGGGAATTTGTTTTCTTATTTTTTTCTTTTTATTTATCTTTAAAATAGCACAATGAATATATACTCAAAACAATTGGTCACGTGCTACTTACGTGCGACTTTAACAGAATTTTGGATGAAATCCATTCTCTTAACCAAGGGAGCAACATAAGTAAAAATGTCGAGGATGTAAATTTTTCTTTCTGGAAGTTGAAGACTAAAGTGTAACATAAGTCAAGAGTTTAGGGACCTTTACAGTAAAATCAAACTATTTTAGCACAAATATTCTGAAATTTGTTCATCGATTGATGGAGGTTCCTGCGTACCGGGGAATTAGGAGAACAGTAGTAGACATGTCCTTAAATACAGGATCGAATGAAGCTGTCAGCCAAACAGAGATTTTCTATATTTAAAAGGACTCATTGCCATTTTCAGGTAAAAAAAACTGCGAATATTTTTTAATATTTTTCACCATATATTGACTTCAAACCAGGAATTTGGGCACCTAATTCACACAAACCTATACACAGGAAAGTAATTTGGTAGAATTTCGAATGAGGGTTTTTTCCCAATCTTTTTTTCCGTTCTCTGATTATATATTTTTCTTTTCTTTTCTTTCTCTTTTATTTAATACTTTTCGGATTTGATTGAGCGTTCTTTTACAAAATGTATGAAATAGGATTGTAAATAAGTATTAAGTACAATGCGAGATAATTGTTTGATTATAAGATATTATCATTGTAAAATTGAAACGATTCTTTGAAAAGTAAAATCATTTTGTAAATAAAGAAAATGGATGTTAATGCAAATGATGTTCAAGTTTTTTTATGGAAAATACTGAAATTTTCATCCAAAATTTTGGTTAATTCTGCTATAAAATATCCATTTGTATCATTTACTTTGTTATTCTTATTTCTCCTGTATATAATTTTTCCATCAATGTTCTGGTTTTTGATTTATTCGTTTCCCTTTATTCTTTCTACTACTGTCATTCTTAGAATCTTTCCTAGTCTTCGAAATGCCGAAGAATATAAAAGGGATGAGAAGAATAATGATGGAAAAGCTTATGGAACAATTGTTGGTAGAAATGGGAAGTCTTTGGTTCATGTTCACTCTGTTAGACGAAGAAGAGCAAAAGATATTAGGAGAGAAGATGATTGCTCACAAAACAATGTGGATGAGAAAAGTACTATTTTCTCAACGAGTGTCAATTATGATTTGGTTGACAAAAGTGCCTTGGCAGAAGAATGCCCAAAAGAAATTCGGGAGGTGGAGGTTGATTCTTCATCTAATCCCTCCCAATGTTCCTACTCGTGTATGTCTAAAAGTCTAAAACCAGAATTTTGTAATGGCTCCTACGGAAGGTCTGAAAAATTTAACTTTGGTGGAAGTGAAATAGGAACTTCAGAGGACTCTGAAGATGAAGAGGAGGCAAGAGAGACTGGTAATAAAGCTGTTGAATGGACTTTGGATGATCAAAACAATCTCATGGATCTTGGAATTTCAGAGATTGAAAGGAATAAAAGATTGGAGAGTCTAATTGCTAGACGGAAAGCAAGGAAATTGCTCAGCCTTCAGGTTAGAAGGACACTGAGGAACATGAAGATCAACGAACCTGCGGATCAAATTGCTCATATTACTATACCTAAAAACAATCTTCTTCCGAATAACATTGGTCTGTTTTCACCTGGTCCAGGCTCGGCTCCTTCTGTTTTAATACCTATGCGCAATCCTTTCGATCTTCCTTATGATCCATGTGAGGAAAAACCTGATCTCACGGGGGACAGTTTCAATCAAGAGTTTATGGCAGTTCAGAACATGGACGTAATGTTCTGCAGGCATGAGAGTTTCAGTTTAGGGACATCCTTACCCAGGGAGTTCGTGCAAGATTGTGCAGCAACCTCTGCGTGTCATAACTTTGGATTGAGACAGAGAGCTTCCAAAGGAATTGCATGTTCCAAACCAGGAAGCAAATTAGGTAAACAAAATCTTTATTATTTTGGACCGTTCCATGTTACTATTGCTCCACCGTATGATATATATTATAGTTCGTGACTGTAGTGAAAAATGTGAATGATAATTAATCGTTCCCATTAAAATAACTAAAGAATAAAAATAATGATAAAAATGGACAAATGCAAGAGCAGAGGAAAAATGCAAGATAACTAAATATAGGTACTTAAATTTCACAAAACTGAATCACTATAAAACCTTTTGATTACAGAGAGCAAATTCATTGGGATAGTAGAGCCAGAACAATTTCAAGAACCTGAGTCTAAGACAAAGGTTGACAGTGCAGATGATCAGATCAAAGAAGTCATCCAAGTATGTGAGCAGGGACTTGAACATCACAATGAAGAAGATAATGTTGAAGTGCAGACAAAACCAATTCCGATTGAAGATGTCAATGTCAGGCCAAGCTCATCTTCCTCCTCAGAAGAGGATGAACCATTCTATAAGATAGACAAAAATGAAGTATTGAAATCTATTGCTTCTCCAGCTACAAGGATCATTGCTGAAGATAGGGAGAATAATGGCCAAACAGGTGACCATTCAAATCACGATGCTCCTCATTTTGCGAAGACCAGATCAGAGGAGCACTTTAATTATGCTAATAAGACTCAGCACTATCACGCTCGTGCCCTTTCCATTGCATCTGACTTGCAAGTAGAGTTTTCAGAAGTAAGTTCTCCTCAAATGCATGATGAAAACTTATCATCTCAGGATGAAGAAATTTCAATATATGATGTGGACTTGGATAAGGAGATTATCTCGAGTAGTGAAGACTTGTGGGCAGCGTCATCTCACCTATCTGCAATAGATGAAAATGAATCAAGATCAAGAGAAGTGCATGAAATCGGTGATAAAGATATCATAGAGTTTGGATTTTCAAAAATTAACAAGTCTGAGGATAAGACACTGTCAAACACACTGGCAGAAAAAGTCACTGAACAAAATTCTATTGGTGCACATTCATTTTCGCCTCCTAAGACTGACTTTCCCAACAGCTGTCAAGGCCATACCGACTTCAGTGCAAAGATTCATGGAGAACTGCAGAGCTGTTTAGTTTCTGCACAGGTATTATCACATGAAATTTTTTAGTTTCTGAAACGTGAGTGAGCATAAAAATCAGCATGAAACATAGTGAATCACCCATCACGTGGGAATTATTCTTGAATACCAGTAGAGTCAAAATTTTGGAAGTAATGTTTTCATACTCATTCCTAGATCTAGAGTTTTAGCCAGTTCAGACATAACACTTTTTAGTTCCAGTGTGTTAAGAATAAGGGCACTAGATCAGCCGATAGATAACTCTAAACCAGAATAAAAGGTCCTGGGAGGCCTCTCCCCTCGTTGCCATTAATTGGTTTTAATATTGATACTTTGACATGGCATGAAAGCTAGGTATTGGAGGTATGGGACGGGTCTCATTTATGTCAATACATCAATTTCATATTTCCTCCGTTTATGTTTACTGTTGTACCTTATTCTGAAATTACCAGTGCCAAAGTTGCACCTTGTGCTTGTTATCAACCGTGCCATACTGGTGGGCACGCTTCATTCAGCCTTCCACGTTTGTCCCACATTGTAAAATTACAACCTAACAAGCTAATAGGAGCCTCCGGAGTCCGGGCAGCCTTTCAATTCACTGCCATTTTGTTTTTGAGATGGATGATTTAACACGAATCATTTCTTTTGAGAGAAACTATTCAAGTCTGTCAGAAAACCTTCACGTGTACTTGTTACAAACTAAAGCTCCAAACTCATCTAGACTACGGCAAGATGATGGATAGTGAAGTTGTAATTTATCCTAGGATGGGTTTTCCTCATTTTGTTTTCTTTTAAACACTCAGTTACTTGTATGTTCTGCATTTTTTTCAGAGTCAGAGTTCTAAAAATCATTTGTGCATTTACTCCCCTTTTTATCAAGAATAGGAACCTTCTGATCCCTGTGAGAAGTTGAATACTGAGTTGAACTCCATTTACGATGTAAATGGTTCAAAAATTCTGCAGGATGATAAAGGGAACCAGTTAGAAAAGTCTTTGATGATTGATTCAGATTCAGCTGAACACATTGGAAGTCAATCTGAGAAACAGGATAAGTGTCGTCACATGTTAGAATCCACAGGTTCAGTATCTGATAACCGAATATCTTCTGAAGATTCTGACAACAGATTTAAAAAAGTGATTGAACATGAAGAGCTGGCGGCTACTTCAACACATTTTGAGGATCATAACAGTCTTGAATTACTTCAACGTACTGAAGATGAACCACATTCTTCTGAAGTTGGAACTTCTGGGGCTTCTCTGGACTCTGATGATCCCCAAGCATCTGTATCACCAACGAATGAACAAATTCCAGCTGCCCCAAGTCCATGCTCATCCCCCCAATCTGTACTACAACAAAACTTTTCCGTGGATAACCTATCAGAATTTCAGCAAAATATCCAAATGGAGGTTGGGCAGTTTGACATAGCTGTAGAAAACAACATGCCGTATGAACTTAGAACTGAAGTTTCCAGTGAAATTTTGTCCCAAAATTCAATGCCTTTGGAGGACTCAAATCACCCACATAACGGTGCAGATATCGAACAGGTTTGCCAAAACTCTTAGGAAAACATAAAACCATGTGAATACGCATATCAAGATTTCAGAAGATTGATTCTTATTGTTTTGGAATATACAGAAATATTCGAAGGCACTACTTTGTTGCGACTATCTC
Organism: Fraxinus americana; assembly: GCA_035079005.1. Taxonomy (NCBI): domain Eukaryota; kingdom Viridiplantae; phylum Streptophyta; class Magnoliopsida; order Lamiales; family Oleaceae; genus Fraxinus; species Fraxinus americana. The sequence goes on along the minus strand of CM068720.1, from coordinate 4,345,800 downwards.
TTGTTTCTATATTAGAATTGACATGCCTATTTCTCATGAATACTGTACAAATACATTAATGTCTAACAAGCCAAGAAAAAATTTACACAAGTATTATGTGTACAAATTATGTTTTCAGGTCCTGATCTACCTAAATTACCATCGATATACTTTCCCAGAATATTTTTGATAACACATGATTCTCCTTTATGTCTTCAACACTGATAGTAGTATTTACAGATGTTTATTCAAATAATTACTTCAAAAATAAATAATAATTTTTCTTTTTTAATGAAATTGGGATCTAAAGCTAGAGATGGGATGTGGGAAAATCCACATTATGACAAAATCTTGCATATATCCAAATTTAGGAGCTATCTTGATAGGGCTTTAAGAATGTCTAACGTAATAAAAAGTAAAATTCACATAAATATTCTTCTGTTTCTTCCTGCGAAAAGAATGGTCCATTAGTGCCAATATAATGGAACAAATAGGAACCTTGTTCTAAAAATAATCCCTTGAACAAGCAAGGTCCGTATGATAGTCACAGTGTCTTGTCCAATGCAATGAAGTCGTGTACTGTAAATTAGTCTTTGATAAAGGGGATTTTTGGTTAAGTTTGATTCACAGGGTTGTGGCCAATTATGCTTTAATTCTTTTTGCATTACTGAATTATCTGTTTTGAGGTTGGGATGTTTTCTATAATTGGTGTTTAATATCGAATATTCTTCCGAGTCATGTGGTCTTTTCAGATAATTTCTTCATTTTATTTTTTGACCGTTTTGTGAGCAGAAATCTTCCCATCATCAAGAGAAGTCTACTGAAGAAGTTGATGCACATATAGATATTGATGGATCAACTAATTATGAGGATCAAATGCAAAACTCGGTATCATGTGAAGATACTGGACATGAGAGCCAGTTGAATTATCCGATGGATCATGAAGAATGTAGGAAAGCTACAACTTCAGAAAGTTATGAAGCGACCAAATTTGAGCTTCAAAAATTTGCTGATGACAGAACTCCTCTTTCCTCGTCAATATTAGTGGAAGAGAATGGTAACTCGGGGACCCATAAAAGTTCTGAAGAGGATGAAGAAGCTATACACCATGCAAACACACACGGTTCAATGCTAGGCAATGCAGTCAAATTAGAAATTAGTACTAGTAATGGAGAAAACCATGATGAAACTATCCTATTACGTGTTCCAAAAGAGAAAAACGATTCGGAAAATTCTATGACTTGCATTACGACAGAGGTTTGTGCGGCAGTCTTTTTATTTGGTAACATAGAAAAAAACCTCTTACTAACCTGCAGTAAGAATCTACTTGGTCCACACACACACACACACAGAGTGATTGATGAACTCATAATTCTATTACTTGACAAAATGTAGGACTCACATTGTCAACATTTGGTGATACTGTGCAGGAACCAACAAATTCTTCATCGAGAAGCATTGAAGAATCCACAAGCGTTTGCATAGTGAACAAGACAGTAACTAACAAGATAAATGAATGCGACCCAGAGCATACGTCTGGTGGAGTTGAAGAAGAATCAGAAAGATAAAAGTAAGACCAGATTCTGTTAGCAAAAAATTCATTCAGTCAAGTTTAGCTTAGATGACCCAGAATGCGGTAGTGATTAATAGTAAGGAGTTAATTTTGCAAGTTCGCTGCTGGAAATCAAAGTTTCGTCTGTATTTAGTTAATGGGCAGAGGAAAACGACTAGTAAGTGATTACATTAGTATTTTCATACCTTTTGTAGCATAGCAGTGTCGTCGTTGCAGATGGTTCTGCACTGAAACGAGCTAAAATCGTTGAGTTCATTCTGAAACTATTGCCAATCTTAAAACCGCATCTGTTTATTTGTATTTTGTCCTCGATGAACTTCTTGATGTGCAAGCACGTGAACTTTTTCGTAATTGATCTAACTCGTATTATCTAAAGAATAATGCTATTTGACATCAGTCTAGGTAGTAGTGAGGGTCTACCTTAAATTCTCCAATTAATTAAATGTACATTTAAGTTTATAGGACAAGTCTAGGTGGACCCTTACTAGCACCTAGAATAGTGCTAAGTACCATGGGCGTTAAAGCATTACTTTAATCAAAGTGGTGTGATGAAGACTCAACCTGTAAGATCTTTGCCATATGGTATTCTAATTTCATAATTGTAGGTTCTCTTTACCATTTTGACAATAAAAAAAGAAAGATGCTGCATGTACAGTCCTGACTGATTAGTGTGGGCCCATTGATTAATTAATTAGTGGGGCCCACGCTAATCAGTCAGGGCTGTACATTTTACAGTCCATTAATGATTGTATAAGAGGAAAAATTCTAAAAAAAATGAGTATCAATATTCAATTTCACCAGAATTTACAAAAAAGCTGGCATAACTTAGAATATATAATCAAGTTCCATCTATGTATTATTCTATCTGTACTTTTGAAAGATATTTGGACAAAGTTTCCAAATCTTGTAGAATCCATGTAAGATACACTTAACACTTCTTATTCTTAGAAAATTTCAAAGACTTTCCCTATTTTTTCTTTGGATAAACGTATTCTTCTTTCGACTTTGAAAATGACAAATTTGAGTGAAAATAAGGTATGAGTACCTATTTCTGGAATTAAAGGGTACAAAAACTATGCAAAAGAAGAACTTCTTGGTGGGGAGTATTGAGCAACAAATCTCTGTATAAGAATATGTGAATTGTTAAAATTTGATTTTTGAGAAATTAAGAAGTGAATTGATCCTCTTGTGACTGCGAGATGGCAAAATTCTTTGATTAACGATTCGGGTGTCGAAGACGGGGGGCAACGTGGCTTGAATCTTGGATTTCAAGGCTCGTTGAAAATTTGATTTGCTTGACTTCTAGGGCTTGGACTCGACTTGGCTTTGAATCTCCAAGACTTTGACTTGAATTTTAAAATTGAATTTTGTTACTTGTACATAAGGGATTACATAACATAATGTGAAGGAAAAAGATTAGATGTAAAAGTTGACTATATTTTAAAGTGGCAAATAATAGAATGTCATGTAACATTATGTAATACATTATGTAATTTTCGATATACATGTAGCAAGATCCTTCAAAACTTGAACTTGATTCGGAGAAGATTTTGATCTTCAATTCTCAAACGTAGACTTGAGAGATTTTCTTCACTTCTCCCTTTGAACTTCAGAATTTCTTTTGCTTGGACCTGCGGTTTTTCCTTGCACTTGCACTTCTGATTTCTCTTGGACAGTAAGTCCTGTTTATATAGAAATCATGTAAACAGTCCTCGAGAATCCTACATTTTTATTATGGGTTGATGAAGCATCCTCTTTAGACAGTATCATTTTTTCTCTTATTCATAAGATTAAAGATTTTGTGCTTAATAATCCCACTTTCAATAGTCGAAATAACCTTTCGAATTTATTAAAATCAAATGTATTACTTGTTAGCGGAAAGAATTATATTTGATAATTATGTGTCAAAATTATGAACAATCGAAAATATTATTACGTGCAAATAAGTAAATTTAACGTGCAAATAAACAAATTTTATCCTTAAATATTTATACAAGAAATAGTCAATTTAGACTGGTCAAACGTTCTTTGGAATGTTTTTCGGCGCTAGTTATGAAAATAAAATATAACATTAAACGTAAAATCTAAAGCTTTTTTTTACCCTTTTCTTGTTTAATTATATTTTCTTTTTTTCTTCTCTCGCTAAGTGTTTCTATTGATTCTCGGATACATTAAACTCCCAACATTGTTAAGGTAATGTTATCCTTTTAGAGTCGTGCCACTAATATTCATAATCTAAGCAAGAATTATAATGCAATTATTATTCTAGTGTTACAACGAATGTGACGATTTTACAATACTATCTCTAACTTGCAAGAGTTGCAATTGTTTTACAAAACCATCTCTCACGAACATAAGTATCACTTTAGGTATTACGCACCTTAGTTTCACCAAAATTAGTAGTCGATAAGGTCAAAACGTTATATCCATATCCATATCCATAATATAATGGGAATCGTAAGTTCCAACAGAACTCTAACTGGATTAACCTAACATACGGGACAGTATATAGTTAGTTAAGATAGTGAAACCTAGTCCAAACAAACACTCACCTCTTTCTCTTCTGTTTTTGCTTCTTCTTCGTCATCACCATCATCCCAAATTTTCACTCATTCTCAGAACCCTAACAAAGCGACCATGGCTTCCCAAATCATGTCCCTCGAAAAGGGGGGTCAAGACTTCCCAGCAAAGCTTACAACACAAGTCCTTGTTTGTTCCATCATTGCAGCCTTTGGTGGTCTTATGTTTGGCTATGACATTGGTATTTCAGGTTTGTAATACTTAATCGTACGTACTTTTTTTGTGACGAGGAATTTCCGGTAAGTGCGAACCGATATGTAACGTGTTATCTATTTTCAGGAGGAGTTACGTCCATGGATGATTTCTTGTTGAAGTTCTTTCCAGTTGTGTACACGAAGAAGCACAGAGCAAAAGAGAATAACTACTGCAAATATGACAATCAACTTCTTCAATTATTCACTTCAAGTTTGTACCTTGCGGCTGTGGTTTGCTGTTTCTTTGCATCAAAATGTTGCAAGAAGTTTGGAAGAAAACCTACCATGCAATTGGCAGCCATTTTCTTCTTCGTCGGCGTTATACTCAACGCCGCGGCAATGAATCTTCCGATGCTCATTGTTGGACGGCTTTGTTTGGGTGCAGGTGTCGGATTTGGAAACCAGGTATTAATTGATTGTGATATAAATCATATAATATACATGTATCTATATATCATGTCTTTCAAGTGATCTAAAACGTTTTTCCGCAATCATCTGGATGTATTTTATGTCTGCATTTGATTTTTTATCTGTTTTTCTGATTCCTGTATACTATATGTGGATATCATTAGGATTTTGAGAAAATTATTTTATGTATTTTTTTAAAGATAGTCACATCATAATAGTATTTAATTTCATTGAAATTCGATAGAGATAACTAATGCAGTCGATTATGTGTCAAGATGATCAAAAAGTGGGCCATCTTGTCCAAAATTTTAAGCTTTTAGACGAGATGGTTAAGACTCATTTATTTAAGTATTCACAAAGTGGACCATCTTCTCCGAGAGTTTGAATTAGTCCATATCATGTTCTTTCAAGTTTTTCCTTACGTCTGTTGTTCTTTTAGGTATATTTTTGTATATCGGAGGTTAGGTTTTACTCGATGCAGGGTGGCAACTTCCTTGCAACATTTTGATTTTTTTTTTTTAAATCTAAGTAGAAATTTTGAAATTTTTGGTTAATATGTACATAATACGTGTATATTTTGTCCCTTCAACAAACTGAATTTTCAGGCAGTGCCACTCTTCATATCAGAAATTGCTCCACCAAAGTACAGGGGAGGCCTTAACATTTGTTTTCAGATGCTGATCACATTGGGAATTTTGTGTGCCAACATTGTGAACTATTTTACTTCCAAATTGCATCCTTATGGTTGGAGAATCTCTCTCGGAGGTGCTGCAGTCCCAGCAATTTTCCTCGGCTTGGGCTCCCTTATCATAGTCGAGACACCTACAAGCCTAATCGAACGTGGTAAAACACAAGAAGGTCTAAAAGCTCTAAAGAAAATCCGGGGAGTAGAAGATGTCCAGAAGGAGTATGACGAGATTCTACAAGCTACTGAAGTCGCGAAAAAGATCGATCACCCTTTTAGAAACCTAATGAAACGGTCGAGTAGGCCTCAACTTATCTGTGGCACTATTTTACAAGTTTTTCAACAGTTTACCGGAATCAATGTTATCATGTTTTACGCCCCGGTTTTGTTCCAAACCATGGGGTTGGGAGGAGATGCATCTCTATTGTCATCTGTAGTGACTGGTTCAATCAATTCAGCATCCACATTGGTTGCAATTTTTGGTGTGGACAGATTTGGAAGAAGGGCTCTACTTATTGAAGCAGCCATTCAAATGCTTATTGCTCAGGTTTGTGACATATAAGTAATTAGTACAGTTTGTTTTCTTTTAAGGATGCAATAATACATTGTTGTTTTTTACAGGTTATTACAGGAGTAATGCTTGAAGAGCATCTTAAAGCAACAAACTCCATATCGCAAGTTTATGCATACATAGTGGTGGTGTTGATCTGCATTTTCGTGTCTGGTTTCGCGTGGTCATGGGGTCCTTTAGGATGGCTAATTCCAAGTGAAATATTCCCACTCGAGACGAGACCTGCCGGATTTTTCTTTGCTGTAAGCACGAACATGATTTTCACCTTCTTGATTGCTCAAGCTTTTCTCACAATGCTGTGCCATATGAAATCCGGGATCTTCTTTTTCTTTGCTGCGTGGATTGTTATAATGGGCTGTTGGGCTACGTTCTTTCTGCCAGAAACTAAGGGAATCCCCATTGATGAAATGAATGAAAGAGCTTGGAAAAAACACTGGTATTGGAAGAGGTATTTCAATTCTGACGATGAAGCTATTAAGCCTGCGGGAGATGAAGCGTCTGCAGAAGAGAAGGCCTGATCTATATATACAATTCTCAAAAGTCTGTCTTGTTAATTTTCCTTTTTCACGTCTGTATTTTTTCATTAATTCGAATCACTCTTTACAGTTTGTTATCTGAATTTCTACATCAAAATTGTTATAAATTGTTAAATTGGTCGCCAGTTAGTTGGGCTTCACGCTAATCTTCTTATGGGAATATATTGACAAGAAGTATTCAATTCAATCTGAACTGAGGACAGAACCGATCGCACTATATCTTGGATTTCTGGGTTCGTGATCGCTCTTGGAGTCTTTCTACTTTCGAATATCTTCATGAGGATGATAAAAAGCATTTCTTGCTTAATTTCGATTATGCATAAACTTAGTCCTCGTTTGATTCTTTTAGAATGATTTTCGGGATAAAATATCAGAATATTGTCTAAGAACAGAGAAAATCAATTGGACAACCGAAAGTTTGAGGTCCTAGTTTTATGTAAGTGGTTAAGATTATGATAAAAAATCAGAATAAAGTGGCATATGGTGCTTTCGGGTGCAACATGCACATATGGGTTCCTTTTTCTATAAAGAAGTTGCCTAGTCTTGTCATTTCCAAGTGAAAAGCTACCTAGGTTCATATTGCCTCCTTGAATTCTTTGCTTCGACCGTACAGTGGAATATACCGTGTCCATAAACATTCAGTACGTAGTACAAGATAACGTTATAGTGGAAAACAAAAAATTGGTCAATATTTTTAAAAAAATCTTGTTCAGTGTCAAACGTTCCAATTATTCTCTATTATTCCAAGTGGAGTTCTTCAAGATAGTCAAGTCGTACAAATACAATAAAATTGAAGGTTGACTATTTGAATCCTTTTTTATCATCCAGTTTATGCTCTATTTATAACTACATGGACGTGGAGAAAGAGAACAATGGGACGATAATGATAGGAATTGGAGTGGACGCAACAAATTCCTTTATGGTATGCTAGCAACAGTGTGAGGCAAGAATGAAACTAATCATGAGAGAAAAAGCATGTGCTAAGGAAAATTGGAGCAATAACAATTATACGAGTATTTCGTTAACAAGTTCGATTTCAATGTGACATTTGCAACTTCAATTTACTGGCTACACCTCGCGTCTACCTCAAATGCAGGTGGATTCTGCATTGCGTTTACAGCGGTGCCAGTTCGTGCTCGTGAAACAAAATATTCACAAAGAAGATCAAAGAGCACAACCAATCTATGCTACAAAATCCAAACTAGGAATTTCAAACTAACAAAGTGTAATCAACGGCTAATGCAATATCATGCATGAGGAAAATAATGCCCTGATTGCATCTGAAAAACCATGTTCTGAGATCCCAATAATGATTCATGGATCCCACCTCTTTGGATATGTTGCCCTTGCATTTTGGGTCCATAAGAGTTCACTGCATAGGGAGAGAACATATTTCCAAGGCCTCCTCCTGGTTGAAAGCCATCAATGACTGCATCATTGAGCGATTTATTCCAGAGGAAAGGATGTTTGTGCATTGGAGCAGAATTCGACTGCTGTGGAAGAACAACAGATGGCTCCGGTGAAGGAGGTTTTTTATCCTCCGGTGAAGGGTTTTGATTCTCGTTGAGGTTAACCGTTGTTATATCGTGAATGCTCGCTCTTCTCTTGTCTTTTCCTCCGGAAAGTTGCCTAATGAAGTACTTTTGGGCATGGCTAGCAACTTGTGTTGGTGTTCTAGTAATCACGAAATTGCGCGAGATATTTCTCCAATCCCCTTTTCCGTACTTTTTAAGCCCCATCAGAAACAACCTATGTAACAAAATCATCCCAAATTCATGTCAATAACATCAATCAGTAAGAAACAAATTAATAAATTCAAGTGCATACATTCCAAGAATGAAATTCATTAGAAAAAGTCAATTATATCCAATCTAAACTTCCAATAATTAAGTATTCCAGCAATATCCATTCAAAAAAATGAAGTTCATTATAGTATAAGAGATAGAAAACACACTTGTGCTCCTCTTCTGTCCATGGAACACCCTTTTTCCTTTCGTGTTCATTAGGCCTAATCGAAGAGGATCTCTTTCCCTCGGAAATATAAGCATGATCGAATCCATCAAATCCGCGGCCACTCCCCCATTCAAGTGTAAAAGGCGAAGACATGCTATATCCAGGAATTGGAATTAGCCCTGCCTCTATATTACTAACATCATCTTCCAATACCTTATATTGCCTCATCACATCCCCCACAGTTTTCCCTGGAACCATTTTGGCAACTTTTTGCCATCTATCGGGCGTATCCTTATCGTATAGAGCAAGAGCATTCTCGAAAGCCTTGTTTTCAGCTGGAGTCCATTTTGTACTCCTGCTCTCCTCAAGCAACCAAGTTGAATTAGAAAAGTAAGAACTTGGTGTTAAAATCTCCATGCCCCCCACCTTGTGGAATTCCAGAAACAAGAATATATGCTGAAATATCAGAAGATTTTGAACAAGTTTTGATTATGATGAAACAGAGGAGAAAAGTGCAGTGTAAGGAGAGAGGTGGGAAAGGAAATGTAAAGAGGTGGGAGCTTCACAATGGCTATATCAATGTTAAATCATTAGGCATTTTTGTGGAGGAATCAGAATAGCTTTTCCTCTACAGCCACCTCTCGCTTGAGGAATCTTAAAAAGATCACACCTTTTTCAAAATCAAAGAAAATCCCACGAATTTTGATAAGGCAATATTTAATAAAACGTAAAAACTATTTCAGTCAATACGAATCCAGCAAAACCATCATTAAGATCTGAACCCACAAAACCAAATGGCAAACTAAGACAACAACTAAAAGTCTAAAACCCAAAAACAACTCCAATAAAATGATACAAGATCCTCAATCAGAAAGAGGAGTTAACAGATATTTATCCTCCCCAGCTTGAATATTTTGATATCCCGCCCAGGAAAAAGCAAAAAGGTGCAATAAACGGAGACAGATAATAAAGCTGAAAGATGGAAACTCGAGTGAGGAGAAAACTCTGAATTCTGATAGGAGACTGTGATTCTTGCGACGAGAAAAAAAGTTATAAAGGGCGTCTACTGTTTCCTCCTTTTCCCTGAAGTATCGAAACTACAAAGAAAAGCAAGCTAAATCTGAATTTAGAGAGAGGGAGAGAGGTCTACAGAACAGAGAGAGGGTGGCCGAAGAAGGTGGTGAAATGTGATTGGATGGGATAGTGTTTGTGGACACTGAAAAAGTTTTCTTTATAATAATAATAACAATTATGCTACACAAATAAGCTCAACAATATGAAAGACGTGTGTCGACACGTGATTGGATCGTTTGAAAAAAAAAAACCCAAATAGGAGCTGCTAGGTCAGTTTGTATTTTTCCGTCTTTTAATTCTGTTCAATCATTATTACTATAATAATAATTGACACTCCCGTCTTTTTTTTTTATTTAAAATATTATACACGACCTTCTTTTCTTAATTATATTATTCCGTGCCTTTGCTAGAAATTTAAATTTTAATTTTAATTTTAATATAAATCAAAATTAATAATTAATTTTAACCACAATTTTTAGTTTATGCTTTTACTAAAATTTATTAAAAATCTCATTTTAGTCCCTGTCAAATAGGAACTAAATAATTAATGGAGTATGGCTGGCCCTCCCTCATGATTCATGGAACCTCACTCCTAAACCTCTCAACAGCACTGCTTCACAGAAGGGTTAGTTTCATATTAATATGGATTTTAAAATGTTCTTTCTTTGAAATAATCGAATTCCGTCAAAAGATCTGTTTGGAAGGACTTCTAATTCTATTTTTGTTTTTTTTTTCGTGTAAAATCGATTTTAGAGAAAGTCGTCTTCTTAAAAAAACTCTTCTAATCATCAGAAACACTTTCAAAGATTATCCAAAAAACCTAAATGTCTTACCAAACAGCACTGTTTAATCGAATCAAATTATTTATTTGATCTAAATGGGCTCTAATATCATCAAATTAAAACTTGAAATTTCATCATAAAAGATCGAACGATGATATTGGCTATATTCCTTAAAGCCGAGGTTGTAAATGGGCATATATTGCTGTCCCCTGGTGAATAGCCAGCCAATCTTTTTTAGTGATATAATTCAAGTCAACGAGCTTTTGATTAAGGTTGAGATTGACTAGACTCTTTTTTAAAAGCCAGTCTAAGCCGACAATTATGTCCACTAAGTTGAACTAATTACTCATAATTTGGTCAACAGAGAGTTTAATATTGTTTTGTTTTTTAAGGTATTACAAATACTGTCAAAATTTGGAAGGACTAAATTGTGAGGAAGGAAAATTTTGGGGTGTCTAGATCTTGTACACAACACATTGTAAATGTAAAATATGTTACGCACCCCTTCGGAGGTGGCCGGGGTGGTGGAGTGGGTAAACGCGGAGGTCAAAGGTCACAAGTTTGAATTCCTTGCCAACACGTTCTCGGTTGAGCCCGTCCCATCGGGCTTGCAGTGCAGTTTACCCCTCCTGTGTGATTTGCGGACTATTGTACATGGAGTAGGGTTTACCTAGTGCGCACTCATGATGATCGGACCTCCGCCCCTTCGAGGTGGTCAGGCTCCGTGGCGGATAGCGACTGTGGATTCTTACGTCAAAAAAAAAAAAAAAATTTGTAACGCTCAAGAACTTTCTCCATGTTTTCAAATTTATATTTCACAAGGAGATGACAATGGAACGAACTGACATTGCAACAAAATTAAAAAAATGTTGAAAAAGTACATAAAAATAAAACTCAAATAAACTATAGTTACAAATACATTCAAATACTATTACTAGTGTAACTTTTAGATGGTATGCTCCTCGGCTCCCCTATTGAAAAAAGAAGTACATTAAGAGTTACACTCCTCTCACAATGGTGTGTGGGGCCTGTCATTTTTTAAATTGCTGGCCCCCCATCATTGTGAGAGGAGTGTAATGCATGATGTACACCCAAGTGTGTACATCAAACATTGCTCTTGAAAAAAATGTATACTTTCAGTGCTCTTGATTAAAATATAAATATAGTACGATCCTTACTGCAGTTTCAAAAATCACAAGAGTTATTTTGTATCAAAGAGTGAGTCTCAACCATCTTAGACATAGTTATTGGACAGTGATTCGTTTTCAAGAACGAGCATTAACAACAAAATTTTCGAAGCCGTTGGACATAATTTGGGAGGGCCAGTGTTTCTAAACTTCAATAATGTCCTAACTAGTGTATGACGAAGTAGTTGAATGCTAATCTTGAAAGAGGTCATATGATATTATAGGAAATCATACTTCAATAGAAGAAAGTGCCGTCACAAGTTTTATGTAACATAGTATCCCACGTAGACATATTGCCACTTGTAATATTATGCAAAACCCATACCTCTATCAAAGCATAATATCCCATTGATAGCCTATTTAACTATGGGATATTATGATTCGAGCCTTGCTATATGTACAAAAATGTGTACATACACTTTGACGGAATGCCAGACATGACATTCTGTCTTTGGATTTCGCCCAAAAAAAAATGTTGTACAAATAGATAAATCCTTATGATTCGATAGAGGTACGTCTCATAAATTGTTCCATTTATGGTGTGTGAAAAGCACTTTTTGCCTTGCACTTGTTTCTTAATAATAATTCATTTTAAATCAATTTTTTATAGTGTATTTGATATGTATTATTGAAAAAAAAATGTATTTTAAATAGTGGTGTGATGAGAAATATGTAGTTAAAAAGTAAGGAAAAGTTACTGATGTGATGAAAAATATTATTTTATTAAAGAATGTGTGGTTGAAAATGAGTTTTCAAATAATGCATTTTGAAATAATGTAAACCAAAAAGGGGCTTACACGAACGAATAATGCTATTCATCCCCACTAGGGTTGAGCCCCAATCTATGTGGCAATTACATGGTATTAAATGATAGACTCAATTAAATGAGTCATGTGACTTTATATTTAAATGAATTTATTATTTAATGTCATATAATTGTCACATAATTGCCACATAGATTGAGGTTCAACCCAGTGGGAATGAATAGCATTATTCTACAAAAACTCTCATACGATCTACAAGTCAATGTAATTGTTCATCAATCACACAGCCAACGATCCATCAACAATTTAGTTTGGCATATCCACCATGAGTAAATTTGGCTTGCACGTTTTAAACACTACCAAGAAATATTTTCCACGTCAATGTCAACATTGACAACGGAAGATGGAAAAATATATGCTCATGTTTGGTTCAAATGTCTTAGAATTCATTTTTAATCACATTTTATGGAATCTACAAATTTTCAGTCGTGCATTTCACTAATTTTTATCAAAATGTAGTAAAAAAATTCTAATTTTTATTCAAACCAAACAATGCCTACTATGTATGTTGTCCAAAAGATAAAAAATTATTCGAAATTAATCAAAATAAGATATTGCTTTTGTTTGTATTACATAATTTTATTTTAAAAAAAAAACCTAACTATTAGATATTAAATTTAAATTGAAACCAATATTATATTTAGCATTTTTGGGGCATTGGATCCAAATAGAAGCTGCCAAATAACGGTGCAGATCAAATGTCAAGGTCAGATACAGGACGGGACCACAGCGCCATTTTCGATTCCCATTAATTCACATTGGGCACCGCTCCAAAAATAAGGGACCCAATCACGCAACAATTGTCGACAAGTAAGACGAATGGCTTGAACCCTGTTGCACTGGATAAAAACCCTGTTTAACTCTTTTCTATGTAGCCAACCACCGCCTTCCTTTTCACATTGTTTGGTTATTGGAATGATGTCGAAGAATTAGGCCACCATTACGACATCTCCAATGCATTTTGTGAATTTTTATATAGAGTGACATCCTAGTCGGAATATTATTGATATCTAATGAATAGATACAAATATTTATATCTAATGTGTTTATCTACAACCCAACAATAATGTTTAGATGTTTGAAATCACGTTCGAATATGCATAGAAAATATAAATTTAAATAAAAACTTCGTTGAGTCGTCATAACTAAAAAGACATGTGAATCTAGATGGAATTATAGATCATTTCTATTTTTTTTCATTTATCTCGTCAACTTGAAAGAGCTTCTATTAGCATGTATTTGAAATGGATTGTCTTAAACATTGTTCATTTTGATCAGGGACGGATCTAGGATCGAGGTAAGGGAGGGCTAATACGTAAAAAAAAAATTTTACACATGAATTTTTAAAAAGAAAAATTTTTACAAAATTTTTTTTTTTCTAACCAAAAATTGGGGGGCTACACCCCCCAGCCCCCCCTAAATCCGTCCCTGATTTTGATAATATCGAAGTGGTCTTACATAAAGACGGAGATGAATATTGGCTTGCTTTTCTATTGTCAACCTCGTGATATGTTGGTCCCATTTCACGTGTATGCCCCTGTTTGATAGGAATTAAGATTAAGATTTTAATCTAATCTAAAATCAATAATTAATTTTAACCACATATTTCATAGGACCAACAGCTTTACAATCACACATTTTATCAACTTTTATCAAAATTTACTAAAAAATTGATTTTAATTTCTACCAAACTGGTGCTATATATACTTTTGCTTCATAGCTAGAAATCGAAATTTGTATAAAATTGACACATGCAAATTTGGAAAGTCTTCTACACTAAGCCTCTATTTGCATTTTGATTAAAAAAAACAGATTTTTTTTATAGATTTCGAAAAAAGAAAAAAAGAGAAAATATTTGGATAAAATTTTGATAAAAATTGTGGATCACATGAATTGTGTGGTTAAAAATGAATATAGAAAGATGAAAGTCAAACAAGAATAAAATGAGTGGATGGCCTGTTTTGATTTAGAAAAAGTTACAGGATTTCAATTTCCTACCTTTAAGCAGAAATTAGAAAGTCATAGTGAGAGCGAAATGTTAACTCGAACGTTGGACCAGGACAACCCAATGGGCACCTACTGACGTGACCAACTACTCCACTTCCACCCTTTACTCACACTTTGGACATCGACGCGTGCAGCCATTCTCACCTCTCACCTCACTTCTATAGGAATATAAAATGGACTAGACTTGGTTGAATCCACGTAACTTGTCTCCATCGATATTCGATATGATTTATTATAGCCGGTATTCATGTTCTGTTCAATTTAAAAAATTGACTAAAATTTAAGTCAAAATTAACAATTAAATCATGAAATCGCAAATTTTCAATCATGCATTACATCAACTTTGATCAAAATTTACTAAAATATAATTTTTATCTAAATCAAAATGGGGTTAACTTATGTTGTTATATTAAGAATTATTTGCAATAAAGTCTTCGATCTTCGTTTATGATTGCATTTATATTTCTAACTCTTTTTAACCGTAACTTTTTATTATTAATCTTTCATTAATCAACACATTCAGTTCCTGAATTTGGTCTATGCTTGCATATAGTGGGAATTTAGGATTAGGGAAGAAGACATATTTGACTTTGATTTTTCTTTTTGTTGTTCTTTTGGTCATTTAAAAATTTGTGGGGGCAAATGAGTCTTTTTACGTCATACTAACGGCGAAATCATTGTCAGGGATAAGGTGTGCTAATAATAACGGTTAAAAATAAAAACGTGATGAAAAAACATGAAGGACATAAATGCAACAATAAGTAAAGTTTGAGATTTTGAAGTACAACAACCCATTTATATACAAAAGAAAAATATGACGTCAGTGTAACTACCATACTTTAAACTTAAATAATGGTGGAGGTTTTTCTCGTCCTTCGTAGAATAACGAGATTTTTATTTAAATACCTGCTCTCGTTCAATGCACCTACTCTCGTGGTATAACTCAAAAGGAAAAACTAGTGCAATTTCAAAAACATGACTTGTCCGTTTTCCGAAAACATTAACCTATTCGAGCAAATAACTAATTGAAAAACCGACGCTAAAACTTCCGCAGCCGATATGAAACTTTATAGTTAAATTTGTGAGTTATCACGTCTGAGTCCAGTTGAATACACAAAGCAAACCAAAATATTCATTGTAACAATGATTGAAGTTCCATACTGCGGTGACGCTTTTGAATGTAAATATTTGGAGTTTTGGACAGTTTCAACTCAAATTTGCAAGTAATTTTGGTCACATGTAATGTGCTCTTTTTGCTTGCCATGACCCCATCCCTGAATTATTAGGTATACCCTAAGCCTCGGTGGTCTAAACCTCTGTTCAATGTGACAGCATATGAATTAAATAACCTTGTGGCCAATTTGTACTAGTGTGTCATTTATATAAAAATGTAGGACCACACTACAAATTTAAAAAAAAAAAAATGTAAAAAAGAGAACCCAATCCCCATTATGCAGGTGTCCTTTTGTTTGCGGGAATAAGACCACTTGCTGCAAGAACGTAGAAAAGAAGTCCTAATGAGATTCTCCAATAATATCCAATTTGAATAGTTTGGGGAAAAAATTCAAATATTTCTGAAATGAGTAATATTATTTATCCACATTGGGATTAAACCATAATTTATATGACAATTACGTAATATTAAATGATAGATTTATTTAAATAAAAAGTCACATGACTCATTTAATTGATTATTTATAAGATCTCTTGCTAATTAAGTCTACATATGCACGTGTAAGAATTGAAAGACGGTCGACCAACAAGATTACCTAACCCCTGTTTAACTTAGATAAAATTCAGATTCTTAGTATGTTTTGATGAATGTTGATTCAATGTGTGGTTAAAATGTTGTGAATCCTATCAAATGTATTGTTAGAATTAATTGTTGATTTTAACTTCAATTGTTTTAAAAAAATTAGCTAAATAAATTAGGAGCCTAGTATTAGGGTAAGACTAGACACTCTAATTAGGTTAGTGATGACAATGGGGCGGGTTCGGGGCGGGGCACCCTCATCCCACCCCGCCTCTCCCTCTCTTTGTCCAGCGCCCCACCCCGCCTTAGACGGGGCGGGGCTCGGCGGGTACGGGGCGAGGACTTACCCCGTTTCCTACCCCATTTGTTTTTTTTTTATTTAAAATACAAATTCAAAATTTTAAAATCCAAAATAAATAATGTTCAAACTAACTATATCAATATTCAAAGCAAGCACTTGAAACAAAAAAATGTCCAAAACAAATAATGTCCAGAACAATCTTTTTTTTTTTAATTCTTCACAGCCCCGCCAACCCGTTCGGGGCGGGGCCCCACGAGGACGGGGACGGGACGGGACGGGGCGGGGAAAATTACCATCTCTAAATTAGGTTAATGAGTCAAGACCTCGTTTTTAAAAAAACTCATTTTCAACCCCACATTATTCAATAACATAATTTTACGTTTAAATCGAATTTTTTTTTTCTTTTTTAATCACTTATTCTTAAAAAAATAACTATTCCAAAATATATTTTCTTACCGAAATGGGGCTAAAACTGAGCTTAATTGTTTGATCGAACTCTTTGATTATACAGAATATGCATAATCAAAAAAAGTGCAAACGTTAATCTCATATGTCATTCTACTACTCGAGAAAGTGATTTCTAAAGAAACCTTAATAAAATAGAACAGTAAGTGTTTGTTTGACACTCATTAATTTATTTTATGATTTGCTACAAGATCATTTTCAATCACACATTCACGCAATAAAAAATTTTACACGTATACAAAAAAATTTTATTTATTTTTTAACTACGCATTCTCCTAAAAATATTATTCGAAACTTTTTTTTTTTTCTCAATCAATCAGAATCAAACAGGCTCTAAGTCGACCATCATATCAAGAGTTTCTGTTAAAATTTAAGTGTTTCTAAACCTTAAAATCAAGAACCATACTATTTTAATCCCATTATGATGGTAAATATAGAACTGAATTTTAATTCTATTCTAAAATATTTGTTTATTAAATTCGAACAAAACCAATAATTAGCTAACATAAATATTTAGAATAATCAACACTTTTGCTGCATGAAACAAGATGCAGGAAAGTGGAGGCTAAAATTCACACTTTACAATTATGAAGTTAATGAAATGAGTGCTATTTGAGGTAGTGGACAGACTTTTTAAGAAGTCGGCAATGTCTTTGTTGCAGAATAATCAGTACAAATATAGATTGCAGGTAAAATAATAGCAACTACATGTAAATAATCAGCAAAAAGAGTCTTTTTAATACATAAATAATATATTTTATTTCAAAAAATGAGACTTAAATAAATATGTAAGTACTTGGTAATCATCACCAAAAGCTATATATTTCCTGATGTATGTATACAAAATTTGAGTATTCAACATGTTACTTCTAAGTCGTTTAGTGATTCTGACGAGTTAATTCTTGACAAAATGATCAGCTTCAGACTCTTATACGGGACAAAGCCCTCGACCTCGTCATTGAAAGATCAAGAATCAGAAGTACCCGCAAGCAAGTCTAATAAAATATCCCGCTTTATTTGTAAAAGCATATAGAAATGATAGGCACCGCGAGTGAGTGAACTACCCGAAAAGAGGGTGTCTTCCTTTTTTCGATCGAAAGTTGTTTATTACTAAGTCATAAAATACGGTATAGTCTCCGAATGAACTTTAAATTGGCAAAATTCTTCACACCACATTCAATTTGCGTTTGCATATAAAAGAATGAAACAAAAATCCTTGATGCAAGATCCTTCATTGGGAATAGGTTTTGGTAATACTTTTATGTATTTGTTGTCTTAATTGTTCCCCATGCATTTCAGTGAATTTCTATATTAGATGCATGCCTAATAGGGCCCCCCCACCCCCCCTTCTCACATGAAATGCACTTAGTGGTTGGCTCTCCAACTCCTACCAAAAATAACAATATAACTAATGCAACAACCAAAATTTAATATTCTATGATCTTTATAATTATATATTGGAAAACAGGTTTCTATTCAAAATGACCTCTAGAAGTGTCGAACCGTAATCTCGTATGACGCAATTGGCACGATTAAGTTGTTAGTTACGTGATTTGCATTGAAAGACGATGTACAACAGAACTAATGACATGAATATTTGGTTCAAGAAATTAAATACGATTATTTTAAATACTAATGTGCTAAATGTACATGACTTACAGATTTGTTTACCAACAGATGATATAGTCAAATTTGATTCGATCAAAATTTCATCAATCAAATTAAAAAAAAAAAAAAATCACTTTATTGTTATACCTCATCAATCTATAAAAAAATATGCAAATAGTGATGTACAAGAAGCATTTTCCTTTATATATATCGAAATATTTTATTTAATAAATTATTCTTCGAAAATGGCAATTGGCCCTTAAAAGATGGAAGGGTTGGGTGGGAGTGTGTGTTGGAAATGATGGGGACTACATATTGCACAATATGATAAAAATTGCATGGGTTGGCAATTTGTTTCCATTAAAGGAAAGATTCCCATGAGGTGTGGACCAGTCGTTTGTTCTCTTATTTCTAAAAGTCAATACAGCGTGAGCATGTGATTGGGCACTCACTCCGGTAAGCGTGTACGTGTGCATCAACCTTCATGTGCGCAAGTACTACTTGCAATCACCCATTGGTTGGACTCTATCATCATTTTTTTACTCCATTATGATTAGTCTCGGTAGATTTTGATAAAAAATGATGAAATATATAGTGGGAAAATTGTGGATCACAAAATATGGTCAAAATTAATTATTGATTTTGATTTTGATTTGATTTGATTTGAATTCCTACCAAACAGTGGCTAAGTATCAAAGTTTTAGCCCCCGTTTGGCCTCCATTATTTTAAATTATAATTAGAGAAATAGTAATTTTTTGGAGAATGTGTGGTTAAAAAAAAGCTTTTGAGTTTATATGTAATATTATTTTATTGAAAGATGTATGGTTGATAAGAGTGATAAATATGAATTATAATTTATTGAGAAATAATGGGGGGCCAAACGAGTCATTATCTCGCATTGACACGTTAAGGAAAAAAAAACATAAATTATTGATAAAATTGATATTTTCTGACAAACATCCGTATTTAATAATATCGAAGGTGTAATTTGGGTGCTTAGCACTAATCTAAATGGTAGTGGAGTTAGTGTTATATTGTCCGATGAATAAAAATGCATTTCAACTTTATTGACAATGAGACAGTAACCCCACTATCATCTAAACTATTGCTAATCAAATGCATTTGTGACTTAATTGCACATCCAATGTTGTGATTTAGATTAAAATATTTTTTATACCATAGGTATAACTGTTTATCGAGACGGTTCTATCTCTTTGTGAATTTGACAAATGATCATAACTCTTTTAACTTAACTCTTAAATTGATTCAAATATCTAGATCTATTAACGAATAATTTTAATCGTTACGTTAATTTGATGGTCTAAATTTATTAAAACTTTCATTGAGTTGTGTTTACACGTGTGTATACTGTATAGTGATTTTAAAAAATTGTATGGATATAAACAATTAAATTAAGGGCTACGATCATTTATTAAATTTTATCAGTCGAATTCAAATGTCCCCTTTTTTGTTATTTATATGAGTTTGCCACCTTGAATAGAAAGAATGCCTTGATTTGGATAATCTCATCTCAAGTATAATTTTTTTTTATTTTTAACATTTTAACATTTGTATTTAAATCATAGACCACAACATATTGAATTATTCCGAAAGGACAGGAATTTTCTACATATTGTTGACAGGAATTTGAAATTGTTTAATCCTATCTATCACTGTGTTATTTTCCCTCTCCCAATTTTGAATGTAAATCCTCTATTTCAAATTCCTGTATGAATTCTGTATAATTTTCATGTAGCTATAGCATGATTCCAACATATTACTGTATAACAATATCCTAAAAGGGGATCGAATCATCATATGACACACTGGACTGACTGGAGGGACGCGCTCATGCTCAGTAACATGCTTAGGCCCAATTGTAATTTGGGTAGATCCATTGCCGGAGATGGAAGAGATTCATCAGGCCCTTTACCATTATCCAATATCCACTAAGAATGCCATCATCAACCCTCATGTTTTGTGCACTCCTAAAATGTAATGCCATGCAGCCCACGAATGTTTAGCACCAATTCAGGTGGCATCATTTATGTATTTAAACCATAGGTTTAATAAAATATAAGAATAATGTTTAATATCACTTATGCTAAATAACATGAATAATGTTATGAAATCCACTAGAATTGCAACCTCAGATCAGGTGGCGCTAGATGATAAGTTAAATGGAAAGTAAAACTAAATGAGTCATTTAATTTTACTTATTATTTAATGTCACATCAATGCCATTTAAGTTGTGATTGCAACTCCAGTGAAGCTAAAAAACATTATTGTTATGTAACCCACCGAGATTGCAACCTCAATTTAGGTGGTGTTAAATGATAAGTAAAATTAAATGAATCATTTAATTCTACTCATCATATAATGTCACATCAATGTCGCTTAAACTAGGATTGCAACTTCAGTGGAGCTAAATAATATTATTCAAATAACATTACAACTAAATGGCAATGTAGAAACCGGACTCTTAAACATTTAAAAATGCTTGAAATAGAGCAAACTAGAGTGTGTGGTAAAGCACGGGTGTCAAAATGGGGGTGCCA
The DNA here is from genome assembly GCA_035079005.1 of Fraxinus americana. Lineage (NCBI taxonomy): Eukaryota > Viridiplantae > Streptophyta > Magnoliopsida > Lamiales > Oleaceae > Fraxinus > Fraxinus americana. The sequence goes on along the minus strand of CM068720.1, from coordinate 4,324,761 downwards.
ACAACTTCCAAATATGGTTTTGCACGAAGGTACAACGTTTTTTATTTTGTTCTTTGGATTGAATAAGAATAAAAGATTATGTTTATTAATATTAAAATAACCATTATAACATGACTCATTTAGCATTTATAAGAAAAACAAAAACAAAAATACAAAGAAATCAATCTTTATTTGCTCAAATCAAAAATCATTTGTCTTCTTCAGCGTGTTTCGATTTAACTTGCTGTTTCATTTCGAGTCGTGATATTGGGTCAAGCTCAAAGCCATGCCCAAAAATAGAGCGCCGATGTGGCGCCTTGCAATTGGAGGGCGAGCTGCTGCCCCAAGAAGCAATACACATTTCAATAAGAAGTTTGCCACGTCGGCGATTTCTGTTAAATTTTCTAACAGATAGTACTAGCTTTGTGTGCAAATGGAAATGAAGTAGAAAGTCTGGTGACTTAATTGAACAGAATAGAAGTTTGGGGCTTAAGTGAAACTCTGCCAAAAGGTTAGTTATTAACCGTGTATTTTACCCTGTTTAGCAACCAAGAAATAAAATCAGCCATTGAAGTCACGGCAGGCCAACAAGTTGGGGATGATCAAGAATTTTCCTCAATGGTTCGTAGACGATTCCAAGACGCCAAAGCTGGTAAAAATCTATAAGAACTCCAATCACAATGTCGTAATCTAGAAATTAATCCCAGTTCCCATATGATAACTGTGTTCAATTTTGCGATTTTTCAAAGTCACTGTTGCACCTATTCTTCCCCGAATTTAGTAGAATAATTTCAATTTAATTAAATGTCTTATTTAAAGTAATTTTTTTAGTCTGCTGATTTTTGTTTTCTTTAATGTGTGCCGCCTTTGAACTGTTCGACAAAATGCCTCAGTTGAGATATGTGTAAACAGTAAAGAATGTTAAAAGTTCTGCCAATATTATTTTTACAGGAATGTCAATGATAAATTCATTCAATGCCGATAAATTCCTGAAGAAAGTCGGTTTAGGTAAAGAAGACCATCATTTCTGGAAGCAAGTGGGCAAGGCACTGCTATGCACATATACACTTTTTGGCATAGCTTGGCTTTGGAATGAAACTTCACCGTTGGGTTGGTGGACGCTGAAACCGAAACCTAAGGAAGAGAAAGAGCTGGCTCATTTATACGAACGCCGAAAGTTCCCTTACCCGGGCGACGAGGAGGCCATGAAGGATTTCGTTGCTAAAGGTGGCATGATCGGAACGACCATTGGGCCAAAAGGGGTCATTGAAACAGATAAGGATTCGTACAATTATCAAAAGGCGTTGCAAGACAAGAAGTTTGATCAGGAGGCTTTGAAGCTATGGTTGAGGATGAGAAATGAGGTTATTTCTGAACTTCAAGATAAAGGGTTTGATGTTGAATGAATGCTTTCAGCAAAAAATACTACTATTAAATGTCAAGTAGTGTTTAACTTCAAAGAGTATTGTGGTTTTGAGGATGAGAAATGAGGTTATTTCTGAACTTCAAGATAAAGGGTTTGATGTTGAATGAATGCTTTCAGCAAAAACTACTACTATTAAATGTCATGTAGTGTTTAACTTGAGTATTGTGGTTTTGTTGGATGAGATGATGATGTTTTGTGTAATTTAATGACTATACATTACATTCTGATAGCCTTCAGTAACAGTTAACTGCAATTATCTGCATCAATTTTCATTCTAGAAGCATTTGTTTGAGACAGAAGAATCACATATTGTAGCCTATATCTAGCGTCTAATTTCTTGCCTGTGTTTTTAAAACATCAATAATTACATAGTGTGGCCTATATCTAGCGTCTAATTTCTTGCCTCTGTATAAAACATCAATCATCCGAGGATGGTCTGCGTGTTCACTTGTCTTTTATGTAAAATATTATTTGACTTCCATAGATGCATTACATAGTATGACATATTCCTATTGTTGGTTGGGAATTTCACTGTAGCCTGGCCAATAATTTGTTCTTCCTGCCAGTCTCTGTCCTCGTCCGTTGCATCTGAGAGAAGAGGCCTCATCATCATGATCATCAATATTGGTTGAAGTAGTAGCCGATTACGGTCTCTAGTTTTGGAACATACTACTTACGTTTCTAACCATCTAGGGGATGCGTCCTGCATTATGGCGTTTCTATACATAATGCTTGAAGTGAAACAGACAGTGGATTTATTCCTGGCTTTTGTTGAATCTTAGCCAAGGAAGCATCAAAAGCTTTCATGCTTTGCTATGGTTTTCATTTGACAATAGACTCAAACCTTTGTTTTTCCTCTAAAGTCCAATTACTCGGAGGCCTGCTGCTGGAGATCCTACTAGATATATTATATGAAAACTTGCCAAGTTTTGAGTCTTATTTTAGAAAAAGTAATTAGGGTTTTATTTTATAGATTTTCTAGTATTTTATTGGTTCTTTCATACTTAAATTAGTTTAGTTTAAACCCTATATAATTAATTTTTTCTCTTTTCTATCTCCCCTCTTCTTCTCTTTCTCCCTCTCTTCCCCTTTCTTTCCTGTCTACTATAATTCTACTTCTAATAGTTAGACTTTGATATTGAATAAAAACTATAATTTTCTCTTCCAATTTCTGCTTCTCTCGTCTTTCTAGTCTGTCTAATTTTTCTCCCTTTTCTATCTCCCCTCTTCTCTTTCTCCCTCTCTTCAACTCTCTTTCCCTATCTCTTTGTTCGATTACATCCTATATCACCTTCTCCCTCATAGCATTAATTTTCCAATTGAAAAAGGCTGATCGAAGTTCATTCTGCTGCTTGATTCAGCAGCTCTTTCAGTCCCACACCACGTATTTTCTGCCTAATTTCCATTGAGCACATTAATTTTTGCAAATCTTACTGTCTTTGGTGGGTCAAAATTTTTATACCTAACAACACTGAAGTGCCTTGTTCCCTGTAGTTATAGTTATCATGAAAACTGATCTTATTCTTGTTGATTGGAGGGTTATTCTGCAATAACTGTAAGTAGTGCACAGTTTCAACTTAACAATTAGTAGAGAAATGTGCTGTGTGTTCCAAGGATTATTAAGCCCTGTAAAATAATTAAGTTGCTGTAGCCTGTAGATGAAACAATTATCAAAATAAACTGCAGGCACACGATGACCATATCCTTAACGTGCCTTGTGGAGATATATTGATATTATGCTTGTATGTTGATGATTTGATCCTCATGAAAAATAATCCAAGTAGGTTCGAAGAATTCAATAAGTGCTTGTTTGGTACGGATTTTTGGGGGAAGAATTGATTTATGAATAGTGATACGATGAAAAATATGTGGTTGAAAAAGAAGTAAAAATTATTGATGTGATGGAAAATATTATTTTATTAAAAAATGTGTGGTTGATTCTCAAATAAAAAACAAACACCCTCTAAGAGTCAAGTATGAGGTTCACTTATCCATTGACTAAAGTTGATGTCCCATGTGAATTGTCATATCTTGGGATCAAATCATCGATCTTGTTAATTAACAAGCATCCACGTGAAAGGACTTATATCAAATGCTAATAATAAAACTCACGATTTAATTAGAATTACGATATATTCTAGTTCCAGAAGCAGAATTAAAGGCCTTGGCTACAGGTTTGAGAATGTGCCTGTAAAATTTGTACAAGACTCCTGTGAATTCCTTCATTAAAACTCCTTTCTATGCTACTTGGTAAATACTAATGTATTTGGCTATGTTGCGTTCGGAAATTTTGTGTTTCTCTCCTACTCGGAACACTTGATCTTGCCACCGTTGAACGGAAATATAAACCCGGTGTGGTCTTCCTATCATTTACATGTGATGAGAAACTCGAGCTTGAATTCCTCCATTTCCAGAGTCCTAAACCATTTATCTTTAGTCCTTAGTTATGATGAAAAATTTAGAAGAAATGAAGATTTTGTCGCAACTAGAAAAAAACTGAAGTACATGTACTTGCACTGAATTTTCCAAGAAAGTAGTCAGCACTCATTTTCTGCCATGTACTGATAATCACACTTGCTGGCTGCCAAAAATCATTCATTTAATTCAACTGTTACAGAAACGGAGTCTGCATCAAGAGAATGGCTTCCGAGGTATCAAATTTCCCCGCTCCGCTCCGATCCAACAAGTCACTGCCGCACAGTGCATATTGTCTACTCCACCTGCTCACCGGCAACCACCCCGATGATATCTCCGACCAAGGAGAGTGTGTCAAGGATTGGTAGTAACATTGGTGGAGGGAATGTCTATGCATCGATGGTTGTCGGTTTTCCTGTGAGTCCCGGATTTAAGCTTGGGGAATGGATCCGTCATTTAAACTTGGCTTGATTGAGTTTACACAAAAAAACTTCGCACAACTTGTTAACTCAGCAATCGCTACACCCTTCTTGAATCGAAAAAAGCAAGTAATCTAGCGTGGTTGGACCAACATCTTGGCTTGAAGAAGAATGGTGTTGACCTAAGGATGATAGCGGGTTGAATGAATTAGTGATTAAGCCCCTCTTTGAATTGTTTCGAAACTTTTTTTTCCTCGTACTTATTTTAAATTATACATTCTCATAGTAAAATTTTCTTCACGTAAATCCAAAATTTTTTCTTATTTTTTAATCATACATTCTTAAAAAATTTAGTATTCAAAAATTCATTTTATACAAAAAAAAGGCAGTTAAACAGGGGCTAAATTATCCCATTTATTATCCTCATTTAGTTATTTATTTATTTGAATATGATTTAAATTTTAGCCCCTGTTTGAGCCTCGTTTTTCTCCCATTAAATTTCATTTTCACGTTTTTCCATTCAAGTGTCTGACACTCACGTGTGAGACCACTCCCTGTCCAAAATAACCTTTGGCAATACAATGACAAACATACCCTCTTTCACTGTGCAATTTCACGCCCATTTTCAAATGAGTTGGGGCAATATTGTCATTTTCGGATTAATAATGAGTTTTAAAATATGTGAAAGTCATGTGAAGCTGCAGAAACGTACACAGAAATTGTCAGTGGGTCCCATTAGCCTACCATTTTTGACTCAAGAAAATGAAATGTAATTGGCAAAAATGGGGGCCAAACGGGGCTTTAATAGATGATGGTAAAAATCACTTTTTGTCAAATTTTGTAATGGACAATTAAGTCTTTTTATTTGTGGTTAACAAAATTTTTGAATGAAGACCATTATCATAAATAAAATGCGTCAAAAAAATTAGGCCACGTTTGATTCGACAAATAATCCATAGAAAATGGAAAAGAAATTCCATTTCCACCCAAATGGCATGTTTGATTGGAATTCATTTCTTGGCAATTAATTTTCTACCCACAGACCCACACGTGCCCAATTCTTGGTTTTGGTGGAATTCATTTTCTTTTGATTTTGGTGGGAATTGGTTTTCTAGGCATCTTATTTATTTATTTATTTATAATTTTTGGCAATGAAAACAAATTTTATCCTCCAGTCGTAAATTTTTTTTCTTTAATGAACAATTTCCATGGAAATAAAGTCAAACGAACACCAAAAGATCCAAAATTTCAACATTTTTCAGGTGAAAAATTATACAAATCAAACATAATTAATTGACAATTTTCAGTAAAATGAATTCTAGACAATTTAATTTCCTAAAATTCATTTTTCTTTCTAACCAAATTTCATCATTACAATCAAACGGACCCTTAGAGATAAACGCTACCATTAGCAAAGAATGAGAATTTCAATCAGGCTACATGTATACTTCATTTGACATCAAGTTTGACATTGTGCCACGTGTTGTGACATGAGTGGACAGTTTTAAAATAAAATACACTTTTTCCGTCCATTTGCATTTGAAAATACATGGAGTGTCGAACTCTATGTCAACCAATTAATGTACAAGAAACTTTATTACAAGAATTTAAATACAATAAAATTACGATGCAATTATACAATATTCCCAAAAAAATGGCGGGAATTTTAAGATATTTTCATCCCCGCCAATACTGAGCCCTAATCATAGCTATATTATAAAACCTAAGCCCTATTTTCCTCTCCAAAATTTGTGCTCCTACTCTCTCTCTCTCTCCAATTTTCAAACCAGTCCCCTTGCCCTAATTTTCCACTAAAAATTCCGCATCGAAAATGCTGGAACTCAGGCTGGTGCAGGGTAGCCTGTTGAAGAAGGTTCTGGAGGCCATAAAGGACCTAGTGACCGATGCCAATTTCGATTGCTCGGCAACGGGATTCTCACTCCAAGCAATGGATAGCAGCCATGTGGCGCTGGTGTCTTTACTTCTCAGATCTGAAGGATTTGAGCATTATCGGTGTGACCGGAACATCTCCATGGGAATGAACCTCAACAACATGGCTAAAATGCTCAAGTGTGCTGGCAATGATGACATTATCACTCTCAAGGCTGATGACGGCAGTGACACTGTCACCTTTATGTTTGAAAGCCCCAGTATGTGCTTAATTTTACTTGATTTTTGTTTATTGTGATGTTACTTTTTAGTGCCTAATGTTCTGTTTTGAGAAGATTTTCTGTTGCTGAAGATTTAATTTTATTCACTAATGCGAATGGTGAAAACAATATTTCGTTCGTGTAAAGATAATTAGGTACATATGTTTTCCCATTGTCATTTTGCTTAAAATTCATACATTACATATTCAGTTTGTTGTCTGGGTTTGCATTTTTGATGTTTTTTTTTTTTCCCCTAAAGAGGCTTTCTTTAGTGTAAGTCTTGGTATTGGAGATTTTGTGGATACATAGAAAGAAACTAATTTGGTAGTTTTTTGGTGAAGTTGTGAGTTCTAATAAAGTTGGATTTGTCGCAATATTATTGAACTTTGTGAGATGACAACGCAGCTGTAAATTGGTGAAAGGAAAGGAAGAGCTTGAGAAAATAAGAAGCATCAAAATTACCTTTTTCTTGCTGATTATATTTTTGATAAGATAAAATTAGGAACATCTGGGTACAGTTTGCTAAAATGAATTTAAGTCTTTTGTTTCAATTAAACCATAAGAATATCGAGTTTCCAACTTTCTCATTGCTGTGCATTTTTTGGAAAAGTAACCTGGCTTTGAATTTTTCTTTTATATATTATGCAATGTTTGTGTAAATATTGATGAAAGCTTTGATTTCTTCTTGGGGTCTCAGACTGTGTAATTAGCATGCTTTTAATTGGAAGCTCAATGTTTCTACATGCACCCTAATATTTCTTCATTTGGATTTTGTCCTTGTTGATGTTTACATTGACTTGTTTTATGGGTTTTTCCACTTGATCACAGCTCAAGATAAGATTTCAGATTTTGAGATGAAGCTCATGGATGTTGATAGTGAGCATCTTGGGATCCCTGAAGCCGAGTACCATGCTATTGTCAGGATGCCTTCCACCGAGTTTGCAAGAATTTGTAAAGATCTCAGCAGCATTGGGGACACGGGTAATCCTCTTATTATTATTTGTTGATATGATCGAATGTTATTTGAAGAATTTTATGCAATATAAGTTGCTACTAATCTTTGAATTGAACTTTTGGTCTGATTGGTGATTGCAGTTGTGATCTCAGTCACAAAAGAAGGCGTAAAATTCTCTACAAGCGGTGATATTGGAACAGCAAATGTTGTGTGCAGGCAAAATACCACCGTTGACAAGGTATGTTTTTGTGGTGTTAGTGCAAAATTGCTGTCATTCCCTTTTTCCGAGTAGTCGAGAAAATGGAAAATAAATACTGTTGTTCCATCTTTAAAAAATGGTAATAGGTGTTTGATTTTTTATTTTCCATATGTAGCCGGAGGATGCAACAATTGTAGAGATGAATGAGCCAGTTTCCTTGACTTTTGCATTGAGGTACTTTAATTCCTTCACCAAGGGAACTCCATTATCAAATACAGTTACTATCAGTTTGTCTTCAGAGCTTCCAGTAGTAGTAGAATACAAGATTGCAGAGATGGGTCATCTCAGGTTCTACTTGGCACCTAAGATAGAGGAGGATGGTGAAGAGAACTAGCCTCAAGTTTATTGTTATGCATCTAAGCATCTTTGATCTCTTATTAGTTAGAAGCCTTATTTATGTTCCTTTTTCTTTTTAATTTTATTTTGTTTTTCGAGTATTAAACTTCGATACCAATTACTGTGGTTATTATTGCTTACAACTCTGCATCTCGACTGAATATCATTTTTCTCTTGCTAAACAGTTCATTATCTTAGTAAATTGTTCTAAACTGTTCATTACAGAAATGCAACATATATCATTGAGATTCCACTCCTTTGTGAACATTGGAGTAAAGCAACAAATTTATATGAAGTAACGAAATAGAAGAATGCCAAAAGAGAGAGAGTATTAAACTACTAGTGTGTGTATATATATATATATATATATATATATATACATATAATCCATAATGCGATAACATAGGGTCGTGGATAAATATATTAGTCTCATGCTACAACAAAAGCACTAGAAGAGCCTGTAAAGTGCTTAATTGACCCCAAAAGACGCTTAGCCGCACCAAAATGCCTTATTCTGTATACACCTGAAGCAGCATTTTCTGGTATTATCCATTCTATGGTTGCATGGCTTCGAGTACTTAGTTTAGAAGGTCGTGACCATATAAAGCGGAGGCAAAAATCATCATCATCATAAGCTGGAACCCAATTATCCTTCCCTTGGAGAATCTCAACCAGTGCAAATGTACCTTCGGTCATCAGGTCATTTCTGGGGCATGCTGACCAGAAAATGACCGTTACGTTTTCACCTCTCGTAAAGGTGGAGTTCTTGGGTACGTCTTTGCTGACATCACCAAACTTTACACCCCAAGGAGTTGCATCCATCACGACTGGTGTTAGCAAGCTTATTTGCTTGCCTAGAAGATCTGGGGGTTGTGAACCAGATTGCACAGACTGTCCACTGATAAGGGCTGCTGCAAGCTTCTCGAACTCCTGAATGTAGGCAGAGAGGGTATGCGGGCCATATAGTGTCGAGGCACCCTAGGAAGGAAACGAAGATATGCATTTAGCATCCAAAGAACAAGAATTTTTTTTAACGAACTGTAAATGTTATACTTGGCAGAAGTTATCCCACATTTCCCATTACCCGTGTTATTTGGTTTTAAGAGACCAGAAAACAGGTGTCATTGTGCATCTACAAATAACTCTCTAAATGGAGATGGCAACAGGTATATTTTTATTTCATGATTTACAATACTGTAATAAGCTAATAGCTATGAAAAATGTCTTCGAATTAATCTGAAACAGACGACATTTACATGTTCAAAATGGCTGGAAAAATTATGTTTTTGATATACCCACAGTACAGTCTGCTTACCCAATTAAGAGTAGCTATGGAAAATGTCTTCGAATTAATCTGAAACATACGACATTTACATGTTCAAAATGGCTGGAAAAATTATGTTTATGATCTACCCACAGTACAGTCTGCTTACCCATTAAGAGTATAGTTAATTAATGAACTTGGAATGAGACAACATAACACGGTGGAATAGTTCCAAGTTTTTTGAGGGGGGAAATCAACAGAGGTATACTAGTGCACAACTCTTTTTCACCAATGGATTAACTATCTGTGTACTTTTCATCTATCTGTGTGTGAATTTTCAAAAACTTCGTTACATAGCTTATAGTTATAGGTATGCAACAAATCTGTACATTTCAACAAGGTCTTCATATAGTGTTTGAAAATGTTGTCTTTATCATTCTGCAAAACACTAGTAGTGCCCACAGTTTATTGAATCATTTACCATGATTCAGCAACTGACCTCATATCTCTGTATCTGGTACTCCTCAAAGGTCGTTATATATTGTGAGTACGTATTTGTCAACCCAGCAATCACTACATGAACATTTTCATCAAATTCTTTGCTACCTCCACCTGTGAGCACTGTTCTCATAGCATCTCGTAGCCGTCTTCCAGCCATTGTAGTGAATTCTGTTACACAAAGGCCAGTTAAATTAATGTTCATGAACAGCAACATACCTAAGCATTATTCCCAATAAATTTCTGCTGGCTAAATAAATCCCTTTTCACCATTCCACTAGGTGAGTCACAACATGTACAGAAATATCTGATGCAACGAGATCTTTTACAACCACAGGGTCATGTTATTTTGTTCTACCTCTCCATCTTATAACATGTTCTACTAAATTAAGATTTCGTTACTCTTATGAAATGAAAGCAATATTCTTGAACACTTACTCATGTATCAAAGTATAACCACAAACAAGCTCATGGATGCATATTTATTGAAGGCTCCTTCTTAGTAACTTTCCAGTCTTGGGAAAGTCTTGTTGACGTGGGACTAAGAAAGCCTATAGAAAATTTCATGCCAGGTCAAATCTATTTATTCTTTGTGTTGCTTCAGATTTGATTATGAGACAGTGGAATGTAGGGTTCGGAAATTTTTTTGAATCAAAATTTCTTTGGTTTTATCAGTTCTATTTTTTATTAATAAATTATGAGGAGCACATCAAAGTTTATACGCTAGTTTCTTGTCCAGTAATGGAGACTTATTTCCATCTCTGCAACCAGCTGAAAATATAAACACCAACATCGAAATAACCATACAAGAGAAAGTTGCAATTGATTCATTTCAATCATAAGAGCACAATATGGTGCAAAATAAAAAATATAAACCTCTACATGATTAAAAGAATGGAAAAGAAGCCACTACCTCCAGGTACACTGAGAATGACCAGCTGTCCTATCCTCAGAATCTGGACTGGAAGTATTGAGGGCTGTAAAAAAAAATCAAGGAAAACAAAAAAATTATCAGTATTCTCAGTACATAATGTGCCCCAGTAAGTAATAATAGCAGTACAACATTTTCAGTTGATAATAACATATAACGAATGACTTCCCAGAGAAAGATTAAATGAAGACGCAGTCACGCACTCATAACAAGAAACGTTGAGCTTCAACTTCCTAGTTGAGCAACGCCACTTATGGTTAGAGGAAGCACAATCAACCAATGTTCTAAAAGGCGTAATGCGTTGCGAAGCGTCGAGGTCGAGAATCAAGAATCACAAGTTTAGGCGTGCCAATGCGAAGAATAAGCGCTATAATGCGTTTCGTATTTTTAATATTATTTTAATTATTTTTATATAAAAAAAATAGATTTTTTACTATATCATAAAAAAAAAATATATATATTTTTTACTATATCATAAAATCATTTAATATTTAAAAATAATACTTACTAAACATTTATATAATACTATAATATTGCTAATTAATATTAGAAGGATTTTAAATTTTTTATTAATTAAGGAAATATAGAAAAATAATTAATTAACTCCATGTAATTAAACGTGGAATCCACTGCTAATTCCGGATTTTTCTGATTGCAAATTGTTTCCAAATTGTTTTTATCTTCTCCCAACTTGGCCGGCGACCACCCTACGGTTTGGCTCCGATTCGTTATCTTGCCTAACAGTTTTCAATGCAGTGGTTCCACTGTTAAATGAATTGATTTTATGGTGATGCTCCAAACCCTGATCTACAGCAGCACGTCTTCAATGTCTTCAAGTAGGACTGTAGGAATGCTTCCATATATCAAATTTATGAAGCTTTTTTATCTGATTCTATATCGAAATCAGGATGAAGTGAAGCTTCAACCAGTGTCTCTTGCCAATTACAAAAAAGAGATGATGGCAATGACTCTTTGACCCTCTTCGCTACCCACGGACCCTGCCCATCAAATACCCCAAACGCCGCAGCAATCCTAGAACTCCGAATACACAAAAAATCCCATCAACAAAACCATGTTCAAATTAATCCTTGTATTCCTTGCTTTGATTCCTCCTTCTTGAAATCTCCTCCTTCTTTGGCGTCGCTCTAGACCATCTTCACCACTGCCTCCTCGCCGTCTTTTCAGAGTTAACATTGACGGTGAAGCCTCGATTCTGTCAAGATCTCAGGCTTATCCTCCAAAGGGGAATTAAAACCTATTTGATTGTTCCAAATTCAGTTGATGATTTTCCCCATATACTACCACAGTCCACAGCCAAAGTTATCACTTATCCCACATCGGAATCTTAGAGATGAAGCACAACAAATTGTTCCTATAAGTAAATGGGCCAACAATTTTCTGACTTACTTGCTGGGCCTGTCCATTGATGGGTTACAAGTTAAGAAGTTAATAATTTTTTAATCAACAAAAGAAAAGAATTTCGGTATAACATAAATAAAAAATAAAAAAGTGCGAGCATTTGCACGCATTTTTGCAGTTAAAGTGCGCATTTTTATGGTCAACGCTTCCGTTGACCGCATTTTCACACGAATTGGCCGAATGCGAGGCGTTTTACCCGCGTGTCACGCGTAGGCGTGTTTAAGCGGCGCCTTTTGCCGCGTTTTCGAACACTGCAATCAACATAATGACAACAATCTGGCATGAATACAACATCATAGTTCGCTACCACGAGAAGAGGAGAAGCGAGTAATCTGAAGATACTCTCTTATTTCCCCATTTATAATATTCTCCTCGACCATATAAATTTTCAATCAACGAACTCGGTGAACTTAGTTCGGAAGGGAAAGTCATCTGAGATTAAGCATAAAGGTTTAAATCTGATAGCATGTCTAACACTCACGCTGCCATGCACTTTAGATCTCACAGTTTGATGCATAAAAACCTAGCCCAATTATGTTGAATTACACTCAATCTACGTATATCCAGAATGTCCAAAAGAAATCTTTAGCTTAAAAATTTTCCTTATTTATAGCAGAATATTATTGTCTTCAATTATCATTAATATTTCTTAAACATTCCAATTCCTCAGAACACATATTCAGAAACTTCTATTTAATACGACTTTTAACTATCAACATATCAGACTTGGGGATACTCATATTAGTAAATTATATCCCGGTAAAAGCAATTGACTATTTACTTCCAGATTCCAGGCAACACCAAGAATTAAGTGTTCAGTTTGAAGGAACTAGAACTACAAATGTCTCCATGGAGTTTAAATTGCTTCCTATTAGAAGCATCTGAAAGTAAGCAAATCCAATTGCATTAAAAGTTAAAAGAATTGCACTAAGATGTTAACTCACCGCCCAGTCATAAGGCTCTTTCATTTCACCAGTATCAAGCAAAATGGGCTTTGGATTTTGACAGTCAACCTGTCCTTGTTTTGGTGTTTTAAGTAGGTTACGCACCAGTCTCCAAAACGCATTCCCCTGGGAACACATACAAACAGAGAGGAGAGGAGAGAAAGAGAGAGTATAAGTACACTTCTCTACATGCTAAACAAGAGTATAGAGTTAATTATAAAATATAGGTCCTGCTGCAGAACCTCGTCATCTCCTTGCTTAAAATCAAAAGCCCCAGGTCCATCAGTTGTACCAGCAGCAAATGCAAATCCCATCGCTGCAGGACAGGTTTTTACAATCTCAGTACCCCCTCCCTGTTTAGGAATTGTCACCTCAAGCTTGGAGAAGTCTACATAAGTATGGCGATAATCAACCTTCCCCTTCAATTGCTCTGATGCATTATTGAAAAGTTCTACTGCCATTTTGAATTGTCTATCACCAATGATTCGTGTACTTTCAAATTCATCAGGATACCTTCCATGTAAGCAAGAGATAAGATTATAACCAGTAAAAACTATGTACAATCCAATATTTTGAAGTAAAAACCATTTTATATTACGATTTATTCTGGAAAGTAACAAATTGTGAGAGCATGCATACCCAGGACCTCGGCCGTAGCATAATTCATTCTTCCCTCCACAGGTACTATGATTGAAGTCACAAGGCAACCCTGTGTCTATGCAGAAGGTCCCAAGCACATTTGGGCTAACATCCCCACAATTGGTTTGGCAAAATGCAGATATGAATCTAGGCCTATCATCTCGCCTTAGATTACTTCTTACACGTCTTGCAAGGCTCATAAATCTAGTTGCCGGTTTGCCTGAAGAAGACTTGAAAGAAGCAGCAAGTTCCCGCAACTCATGATCTGCATCGAGATAACCACAAGAATAGTTAAACATAAATCAGAGACAAATTTCTTTCTGGGTGATTGCAGATGAACAGATAATATAACTCAGTAAAACAATACAAGAAGTCAACTTGGCGACGTTCCGCAAACAGCATTAAGAAACAAAAATGTTCTCTGCCCTAAATCATCGAGAAAAATGGAGGAAAAGCCAGATGCAAACAGAGTATAGGTCCATGAATTTCAACTGCACTTCCCACATAGCAAATAAGTACCTTCTTTTGTAATTAAAAAATGTAAAAAAAGCTAACAACACGGGTATCAGAGTCCCCTTATCACACTTCTAGTAAAAGGAAACAGGTGGATATGACTACTACAAAAACAAAATTCAACAAGCGTAACTGTACTATCTATGTAATACCGTAATAACTTGGGCAGGTAACTAAAGTCTTACGATCATTGCGAACAATTGGAATAATGTTTGAGACTCTCCGAGGGATACCACTAGGCTTAGATTCATCAGAAAATGTCCTTTCACCACTATCCTGATCAAACCAGTCTTCCATAAAACGTGCAGCAGCTCCTTTGTTGTCCCCACTTATCAATGAGTTTGTACGGCTCATAGAAGTCCCATGGGTTGCAAACCAATTGAAGCTACCTACTGGACCCCATTCATCATCTACAAACTTCAAAACAGTCATATCTTTATCAACATCATACTTGTATTTACTGCGTTCTTCTGCAGGATTATAGAGATAAGCACTTGGACTGCGGTTGACCCCAGCATCTAAAAGCTCCCCTGTTATTGAAGCCAACAATTAATAAGAATTTAGAAATTAAAAATAAGACAATAGACCCAATTTTATTTGCTATACTTCACATGTTTTCTTGAGCACGAATCCTAAAAAATCAAACAGAAGAATTTGAACCATAAAAAATAAGATGAAACTGGCTAGAGAAATAATCTACAGCTATCGATACTGATGGCACATGATACCATTTGAAGACCAGCAAATGAAGTGATTGAAGAGCAGTTATTTCAAACCCAAAAAACCAAGATAAACTATTAAAAATGAGGCCATCCAGTAGAAGCATGGTTGAATTCAAGAGGCACAAATGTGAAGAAGCTCGGCTTAAATGGAAATAAGTCGATAAGGTACACTGTCAAATAACAAAACTTGAGATTCAGAACTATGGTCACCATGGATTAAGTGAAGTTCAGAAGAAATTTAATAGAGTTTCAATGCAGACTGTAGATATCAGCTACTGGCAACCTGAAAGCCTTTCAGACTTAGCAAATGTGGATAGCAAATATGAGCTTTACCGTATTAGGGAAAAGATAATCCTAAACCAACCAAATGAAGATTACTTGATGAGAAAATATGATAAGGGTCAAGTGATCCCACAAAAAATTGAGGTTTTTTGTACTGTACATGGGGTAGTATGTACTGTATGCAGGACTCTGTGATAAAGAGAGAGTCTAAAGCTGCAGCGAGTTTAGGGTGTTGGTTAAGGGCCCAAGAAAATGTTCATGCACGGAAGTGACAGTAGTTTACAGGAAGTGTTTATGCATTTAATTTGATGCTACAAGTGGCTGTGATTTTAACCATCGTTACAGAGATGTTTGCATGAAGTGATATGGAGTTCCATCAAACCCCTAAAATATCAAAACCTGGCAAACACAGACCAAAATTTACAGGAAGACAAGTACCCATAAGGTACATTTCAACATCATGTCAGAAGAAGAACAAACATAATTGGAACTCAACATGGGCAGCATTTTTCCTCTAATCAAGTTATTCCCCTAAAGTACTTGCCGTATGGTTGAATGAAAGATCAAACAAGTAAAATACTAATGTACTTTCTGTAGTAACTATGAAGCAGTTGCTCCATTCCAGTCATACAAATATACTTCAGAATCACCTTAATGTGAGATAAATAATGAAGCTACTACATATTGATTTTAGTATTAACAAAATAGGTGTTCCAAAACTAATCAGTTACCTTTATTAATATATATTGATCCAGGTTGAAGGCTACCATGAGCTTGTATGATACTCTGCTCAATGCCATCAACCAGGGCATCAAATGATTGGCGAACAAAACCAAGAGATGTTACAATATATACAATATATTGAAGATAACCGCCAGGGCCAGCATGTGTGTGAATTCCGCTGATAGCAACATTGTTTTCTGTATATAGATCTCCGTACCTGGAATAGCAATAATGGCAGTGTTTTAATCCGATTTTCCAAAATTTAAGAACATTACTATTGTATGGAAGTACCAATTAGCGAGGTTGTAATTTAGCCCAGTTGACAAAGCTTTTGAGATTATAAATTGGAGGCTCCCATGAAATGTATGGTTAAAAAATGGATAAAGGTTGTGAATCCAAAGAAATGTGTGGTTAAAAGATGAAGTTTGACCAGCTTATGATTTCAAAAAAGCTTTGTCAAACAGGGGCTTATTATATCGTTCTGTACAAGTATCAGCAAACAGTGCTTTATTATCTTCTGGGCTTGATGGTTTTTGACAAATTCACTTTAGTAAGAGAACTTTACAAGGAGACTATAACTACCTTGCCTTCAACCTCTCAAGGACTTTTATTGTCACAAGTTGGGAGGCCATACAAGCATCAAGATTAACGAATACAACTCGGTTTCCCACTGGTTCTGCCACAATGAAAGTACGAGCTCGCAGTCTGAAGTGAACCCCAGATGCTGTCTGTTCCATGTTAGCATATCCCATCATGTTGACATCGGCAGCGGGCCCAGTAATGTCATAGCTTCCGAGCCCAATTAGGTAATTTGAAGCTGAGGTTATCCCTCTTCCATTCTCTAACAGGAGCAGTATCAAAAACAGAAACCGTATAATTTTGATCAATCTCACCATCATGCCTCTACCAAATAGCCAGAATATTTCTTAAATCAATTTTCTGCATTTGCCTTCAGGAATGACACAAAAATATATCTCTGCATAGGGAAAATGAACAAACATATTAATTAACACACCTAATTTGACATTTAATTTATCTTATAACACACAATACACAAAATTATATCTCCAATAAGAGGAAAAAGAAGGATTTACGAGATGTGTTATTGTCAACTGTGAAACGAAATAAAGCACCACAATAAGAAAACGGGGAAGAAAGGCTGTGCTTTATTAAAGTTTGCGTTACGATAAAGGGAATTACATAAAATTGAAGGCGATTATTTTCTCAGACTGAATCAAGAAAATCAAAATAGAAGTCAAGCCTCCTACGTATAATATCAAGTACAAACTATATCCATACACGATTGTAAACAAACATCAAGCCCTAGGCTGGAAAATAAATTCTGTAAACATGAAATACGATTATTACTACTACTATTATTATTTTATACCTTGATTTTATAGCAGGACAAGAATCAGCATCCCCAAAAAGTAAAATTTGATTACTGGTTTCCTCCTTTGCTGCAACAACTGATTTGCTCCTCTGTGCAAGAGAGAGAATTAGGGAGAGAAGATTAGCGTGGGAAGTAGACTCCAATAAGGAATATGACAAGTATAAGTGAAGTCCGTATCACTCACTCTTGTATTGGACGGTTTGATCTCAATTCTCATACACTTCTCTGTTAGCTACACGTAGGGGAAAAATGGAGAGAAATTCAAACAGGAAATACACTTTTGATTGGAAGAAAAAAAAAACTGACCAACAGGGTGCTACCGTTCAAAATCTGTACCTGCAGCTTCGTTACTACCTCGGGGCCCTGTTTGGCAGCCTTTTGAAAAGCCAGATAAATTTCTATGCAAGTGATCGATCTGGTCAAGGAGTTTTTGGAGGATAATTTTATCAACAAACACTTCTATACACACATTCCAAACGGTCCCTTAACTATGAGCCATGGGGTTTGTATTTCATTTTTCTTTCAACAATTATTTTAAAACTATTTTTTCTCAAATTTATTTTTAATTATATATTCTTACAGTAAAATATTTTCTTCGTAAACCCAAAATTTTTCCTACTTTTCAAACACATATTTTCAAAAAATTCACTATTCCAAAACTCATTTTTATTGAATAATGGTAGACAAAATGGGGGCTGGATCAATCAGTGTCTTCTGATCGGGAATTTCTTAAAGAGACTATGCCTCATTTTGGTGTAAATTTAATTTTATTACAAGTTTCTAATTAAAATCAATAATTAATTTTGATCGCACACTTCATGAGATGTAATTTTTTTTTTTCAATTACATGTTTCATTAATTTTTATCGAACTTTCCTAAAAATTCAATTTTAATCTACTCCAAATAGGGACTATGCAATTTTTTTGGTTTATTACTTTCCTTGAATTTTAGAACAGGTTGGAGGTGTATATGTTTCAACTGTCAATCATGTTTATAGTAGATCCGTGTCGAGTTCATATATGTTGTCTCCATCTTCACGTCCTTTGACTATTTCGCTAATCAAATTTTAACACATTATTATAATTTAAATTGTCAAAATTTTAGTGGAATTTTCACATTTTTCAAGTTTCTTATACTTTTTAACTGCACATTCAAAACCATTTATTTATTTATTTCAAAGAATCGATTCTCAAAAAATCTTTATCATAAGTAATTGTTTGAGATAGACTTCTCATGGGAAAAATAATTTTCTTGAAGAATATGTTGTTAAAAAGTATTAAAATGTTATTTGAGTCACATGATTTTATTTTTTTATTTTTTTTATTTAAGAATATGGGGTTAAAAATAAATTTGACAAAAATAATTTCTGAAAAAAATATAGCCCAATTAAGCTCTTAATATGCATGTACTCTGTGTAGTTAAGATTTTTAGAAAGTATCAATAAAAGTTAATGGAATGTAGGATTTAAAAGTATGTATTTTTTGAATGATTAATATTAATGGTTGACTTTAACTTAAATTTTAATTAAAATTTTTTAGTTGAGCCAAACGGGAGCAGAGTAATGTCCCGCTACCGAAAAAAAATAATCATATTTACCTATCAATTTAATCATATTTTATGATATACTACAATAAAATATCACCAAAATTCACAGTCGTTCAATCAATTTGGGAACTGATCGGAGGGCGGTTGCTTGTAGATACAATAGTAGTAGCAGTAAGTGTTGAGTTTGGCAGTTTGAACACGCCGCTCGAGCCGAAGACAGCGGCTGGGAGGTTCTTGAGTGGCGTATTGCTGAATGATCGGGAGTACTTTCACGTTGCTGTTAGGAATCAGTTGGAACAGCTGGTGGCTGACAGGGATGAAGCTGCCGTGGCTCGTGCCGAGTTCAGCTTGGGCACTGATGTGCTTCCCTCCGTAGGTTGGTGTTCAATTAGTTTCTTTTGTCCTTTCGTCTTTGCTTATGGTAATTATTTGCATTAAGTTTTAGTTCAGGGTGTTTTTGAACTGGGCTCTCCCGTTGATATGGAAAATAGGGATTCCTTGGTTAAATTGAGTTGAACAGGAAATTAATTTAAGGTAAAAAATAAAAATATGTACATCCACTGAAAATTTTGTGGCTTTTCATCAATAATTAAAACAAATAACTAAACATTGATGTTTAGTTAACATAGCATGATATTTGATAAATGTTAGGACCTGAGTTTTAACATTTTTTTTTCTATTGCAAGGTTAACCAGTTCCCGATTGGCCAAGTTATATACTGGTTTTATCTCGATAGTTTTGGTATATATCTGAACCGATATTGAGCCGGTTCTCAGTTTCTTTGCTTGAATCCACCTAGTGCATCCCCTTTTTTTAACTTCGATTTCAATTTTGAGGGGCCTTGTTCAAATTTTCTGAATTGCTCTGTTGCTGTTAGAGTTGTGCCAAAAGAATGTCATTACAAAATTATGGTTAATGCTGACATCGTATTTATATTAATGCCAAGTGAAGACTCCATTGTATACTGTTCATTGTCGTTGTAAATGTGATGTCAATTAGCAAAGTACATTAACATCTTGCCTACTTTCTTGTTAATTATATTCTTTTATTCGTTAATGGATTCAAGTATACATGAATGTCAAAATCAGGAGACACTGGACACTGGACACTTCTTTTTTTTTTTGACTGCATTACCTTGTCGTTGCACCAAATCTTTATTTCCAGGAAGGTTTTATTTTAGCATAACATATCGCCGATTGTAGTTAAGCTTTGTATGGATTATGGTGATATTATATTAAATAATCAGTTAACCCTGTCATTACTTGCTTGTATCTGAATCTTTGCTTGACATCATTTTGCGCCATTGTGAAGATTTTAGTGATTAGCTTGTATATTTTTACGGATTCCATGGTACATTTTTGGAAAAAGCGCAGAACTCGTTGATAATGGCATGGACCGGTGAAGGTGTACTAGTGCATCTATTTCCTTGAGGATGTAACGGCATGGAGGATGGTGTACTAGTACTGCCACCAGACATTTTGTGGCCTTCATGAAGAAATTTGTCCATGCTTGATTTCATCTTTGTTCCGGTACATGAGATTCGGGGAACAGTTGTCATTTGTTGCTCCAAGGTGGGACATACTCTTTTGATTGAGAATATATAACCACTACGGGGACGTTGTTGATGATTTTATCATTACAGCATTTTCGAGGAGGCAAGTTTGAGGAAGTAGAAACTTAGGCTTTTCCTAGATGATTGCTTTGATGAAATAATTGAAATGTAGGCCAAACAAATGCAATACCTGAAATACTGTGGTAATGCCAGTTAATAATATAAAATCTTCGACTTTCTTGTATTTTTCTGACTTCGCGAATGAATGAATGGCAGGAGGATTGCTGAACTGAAAAGGCATGAATGCCGGACCGCAGTAGAAGATGTGATTTATATGTTAATATTTTACAAGTTTACGGAGATTGGAGTTCACTTGGTCCCTAGACTTTCCAAATGTATCTACAATGGCAGACTCGAAATCTATCCTTCAAAGGAATGGGAACTGAAGTCAACTCACAACTTTGATGTTTTGGAGATGGTTAAGGAACATATTGCTGCTGTTGTTGGCAAGAAAGCAAACTCCAATGTCACTGACAGTTGGGCCACAACTGAGATCCCGAGGCTTCTTCTCTGCAGACTGTATGCTGCTTCCATCTTTTATGGATACTTCTTAAAGTCCGCCTCATTGAGGTACAATCTGGAACGGGGTCTAGATCTGACAAACCCAGATTTTGGTACTGATGCTTATTTCCAGTTTCCACTCTTGGAGCTCGTCTTTAGGACTGAAGTACGGTGCGTTTGGTCGCATTAGCAGCCCAAGGTCTACATCTATTGGTCAAGTGCCATGTAGTCTAGGCAAGCAACACGAGAAATTGATGTGTTATGTGATGGGATTCGACCCCAAAACCCTGCAGATGTGCGCGAAACCAATGTCTAAGGAGGCTGTGAATCTGATTGAGAGACATAGTTTTGCTCTCTTTGGAGATGATAATACAGGTTTGCTCGAAACCGATGAGTTAATTTCCACGTCTTATGCAAGTCTCAAGAGATTTGTGCTGGAGGCCGTTGCTTTTGGTTCATTCTTATGGGACGCAGAAGAATGCGTGAATGCTGTATATAAGCTTGAGGAAAAATGAATAGGCCAGAATCGAAGTTCAAGGCTGGCTAGCTCATTAAGTGCGTTTGTATATATTGGTTTTCTTCTTTCGACTCGAGGATTCGCTCCTCGCAAATAGAGAGATGTACAGTATATTGTCCTTTCAGCGTGAACTAGAGAATAATGCATAGAAGTTATTTGCATTTCAGGAACTGTTGTGGATTTTGATATGTTTTGACTTTTAAAGCACGACACTACACAAATTATTATGTATTGTGATTTTATTGACAATAGTACTGTCAATACATTAAAGATACATTAAAGATACGTAGTTACAATGTATCATACTAAAAACTCGAAAGTAAATACACGATCTAAATACTTTCATAGAGCCCTGCAGGAAGTCGAGGGCTGAGAAGAACATCGAGAGGTTTCACCTTGGGCAAAGCTATGCCTGGACCTTCACACATGTCTACAGGCATATTCATTGGTGCCGATACACAAAATCCTTGAAGCAAACGAGCAAGCGCAAAATGAACTACTTGCGTGCCGAAGTTCACAGCTGGGCACATTCTTCGCCCTGAACTAAATGGAATGTACTCAAAATTCTGTCCCCAAAAACTCACTTTGCTATGTTCCTCAAGAAATCTTTCAGGTCGAAACTCATTGGGATTAGACCACACCTTTGGATCCCTATGTAGCTTCCACAAGTTAACAATCAGTCGAGTACCCTTTGGGACATAATAGTTGCCAACATAACAGTCTTCCATGGCCTCACGAGGCCCAGAAAGTGGACCTGGTGGGTACAAACGTAGGGTTTCCTTCACAATAGCCTGTAAATAATTTAACTTCTTGATATCTGTTTCTTCAACTAATCTGTGTCTTCCTACATGGATATCCAATTCCTTCTGGGCAATTTCTATAGCTTGTGGGTTGTTTAGTAACAAAGAGAGTGCCCATATTAGTGTCTCGGATGTGCTTTCTGTGCCAGTCAAAATAAGAATCTGAACAAAGTTCAACACATTTATTAACGTAAGAATAGTGAGGCAACTCGGTAATAAATACTGAACGACTGTCTAATAAAAAAAGGAAGTGCTTACTAGTATCGTTGCCTTGATGACAGTGTCACGGTTGCAACCCGATTCCATATCAGCCTCGTGGAAAGTGGATAGCATTACATCCATGAAATCAAATTCGCCTTTGTTGTTGCGTTCCTTCCTATTTTGCACATGTTCTTTCAACCAATTCTCGAGCACTTTGTCGATGTATTTGGCTACCGTTTTCATCGCTTTCAAATACCCTCCAATATCCACCCATTCAAGCGACGGAATTGCATCAGACACAACAAAAACGCCACTAAGGTATAATTCTTTCTTTATAGCTTCTTTGAATAGCCATTCTTTACCACCAATCTTGCTATTAGAAAATCGCTTTCCAACTAGCATTCTTATGGTTATGTTAAATGTCAAGTCTTCAAACCATTTGCTTAGAGTTATCTTGGAAAACTCACCGTTCTTTTCACATCGTATATACAAATCTTTTATAGAGTGATTTAGTTCAGACACTCGGATATGACTAAACTTCTCAAGTCGTTGGCTACTTAGAAGTTCTACAGTGACCATTTTCCTAAGATAACGCCAATAAATTCCATAAGGTGCTAGTGCAAAAACTGCACCGTCGTACCCCATGTACTTGGTCAGCGACATGCTTGGCCGGGTTGCGAAAGTTTGATCATTGGTGGAGAAGCAGTCCTTTATCATCTCCCAACCGCTCACCACCACCGCGGAGTGGCTGCCCAGCCGGAGTGAGAAAATGGGGCCGTATTTATCAGCCATTGCTCCCAATATTCGCGCCACCGGTGTTTTGCCCCGTAGATGGTGGAGATGACCTATGAAGGGCAATGCTCCGGGTGGTTCTGGAGCTCTTGTTTTGTAACATCTTCTGCCATTAACTATAGTATAATAAGAGACGACAATAGCTAGAGAGAATGAAAAGATTAAGGAAATGGAAAGCATATCCATGCTTGTAGGAGAGAATTGATTTAATGTTATGGTTACTAATGGGACTAAAGCCTATTTATAATGGAGAAAAAAAGATGAATTCAAGAAAAAATATTAATTAATAATGTAACATTGCTAAATTATAGGTTTTTGTCCTTGATCGAGTCTATATATCAATCAACATGTGTTTCACAACCCGCATTTATTATTATTATTATTATTATTATTATTATTATTATTATTATTATTATTATTATCTCGTGATGGATATTAGTTACAACGTGTTTCCGATAGTTAAACCCAGTTTTTTGTTGCAGGAAAATATTAGTAGCTTATTTGGGAAGGATTTTTGGGGGAAGAATTGATTTTGAATAGTGATATGATGGGAAATATGTGGTTGAAAAAGAAGAAAAAATTATTGATATGATGAAAAATATTATTTTATTGAAGAATGTGTGGTTGAAAATTAGAATTGATTTACTGTAAAATTTTGAGAATCTCTCTCAAACAGGGCCTGAGTTTCTAAAATTTTGGAACTCATTTTATAAAATATTAGGTTTCTACATTGTTAGTTTGTAATATATTTCCATTTTCGTGCATCGTGTACATCACTTGTGAGACACGTTGATTTTTATTTTTTTGTACACCCCACATTATTTTGTCTGTAACTCACAACGTTATGTGGTTGTTTGAAGATGACCCATCTCATCAGTACTAGATTCATTTCTTAACAAGGAAATACTATCGTGCTATACATACATAATGCTTTATATAAAATTTGAAATCATGTGAGTTGACGATTTTTGTACATTAATTTTAACAACATTTTTTTTTTCAATCAATTGTCAGATTTCCTATACATTAGTCGTGTCCAATCTAAAAATTCACATATGATCTTAAGTCACCCCTATCGATCAAATCTCTTCAAAAAGGATACACAAGTTTATGTCAAACACCGTAGCTTGATTGACTAGTAGGATAAACTTCAATCTGTTATCCTCTACACTGGGGGTAAAATTTCAACGAAATGAGCCTAGCCGTCAAAAAATCTATCAAATTCTATTACCTCAAATTCCAGCGAAATTACTTAGCCACCGTTTGATACTCATTCAAATGAGTTTCTTCTACGACATCTCATTTCTATGGTACAAGAAATCAAATTTTTGTCATGATGGATATAAAGTGGATAATGTTGTTGAGCCTTTATGGACTATTTTGCCCTCAGATGCAATTGACAATATACAACATTGCCCTCCCCTATTTTAACCTTATCATTCAGTTCTCACCAACCATATGTGTTTGAATCTAATTTTGAAGATAATAGAAATTTTAGAATAGTGATTGATGTGAGAATGTGTGGTGGAAAAGTGATGAAAAGTTTTTGATTTGTGTGTAATATTATTTTATTTGGAGATTGTGTGGTTGAAATGAAGAATGAGAATGAGAATGGAAATGAGAAAGAGAAATTAATGGGTGCCAAACAGGGGCTTTGAGAAATGCTATTCACTCACTGGGAATGCATCCCCAATCTATGTGACGTTAATGTGACATTAAATGATAGGTGAAATTAAATAAGTCATTTAATTTTACACCCCATTTCCCCATTGTACATCCCTCTCACGTGTTCTAGATATGGTAGACATTTTTTAAATTGCAAGGCATGGAGGAAATAGAAAGTTGGCAATTTTTCGTTCAAATTGCATCTTAAAGACTATTTGGCGTGTCAGAGGACCAGTCATTTTTTCTAACTTGGGACCCACACTTGTTGAAAAATAGCTTGAAAAAATTGGTATAGAATGGGGCCAAACACACACTTAGTTATTATGTGAAGATTTTCCTACGTTGACCTAATTTCTGAAGATGTTACGTTATTTTTAGTCAACGTGGATTTGCGCGAAAAAAACATTTTATTTTATTTTCTACTTGGCAATATTATTATAAAAAATGTTCTTAAAATTATTTTGTCAGCTAATTCACCACGTTTTGCAAACCAGAACAGGAGCTTAACATTTTATCAGGTTGTCGTGCTACACGTACGTGTAGAGTTTTTTTCTTGATTTCTGTTTGGGCCGGATTAAAATCTGATTTTAATCTAAGTTAAAGTCAAACAATCAATATTAGTCACATTTTTTATGGGTCCCACATCTTTCCAACCACACATTTCAAAATTTTTTATTACAATCCACTAAAAATCTAATTTTAATTCTTATAAAACAATTGCCATGGAAAACAATGTCACGATATCCAAAAAATCTATGGTCATGTGTGGCTAACATTGAAGATAAGTAAAAGTCACTTTACGTAAATTCTGATTTTTAAACACTTTTTTCTTTCAACCTTTTAGTAAAAAGTAAATATATATTATATTCACGCCACAATTTTTATTTTTTGCACTACATTTTAATTACACTTACAATTTTTAACTTTGTTCATTATAACACATACATCCTAGACAATTTTTCTTAACATTCCTATACTCAAACTTTTCACTAATTAACATATTTTGTATTTATAACAGTTTTATGTCCAAAAATTCATTAAAATGACATAAACAACTTATTTTTCATCATATATTTTTTTAAAAAATAAATAACAAAAAAATGTGAAAAAATATTTTCCTTCGTATCAAAGTATGAAAATCAAATATTTTCATATAAATTATTATCAAAGACGAGACGTACTAACGAATGGAAGATTGAAGATGAGAATTCGACTGAAAAAAATTACTATAATGAGCAAAGATTAAGAAATTTAATTACAATTAAAATATATTGTACGAAATAAAAATTGTGATGGTAATATAACCACCGAAAACTGAATTATTTTGAAAGTATTTCTTACATCGTCGTGTGAATTCGTCATAATGGTGTCAGCCACCATTCATGCTCAAGATGTTACGATATGCAATCCAGCTTCCATGTAAGGTGATATCCAAAAATGGAAAAAGCCAAATGGTCCCCTGTGAATTAGCCATGTAACACCAAGCAAAATCCATCCACAAATGCTATGAATGGATACATAAAGTAGGATGATAAGAAAAGTTAGATGATTATTACTTTGTGTCACAGTAAGAGTTTGCACCATATGATAAGTCTAGCGGTGGCAACGAGCCGAGCCGAGCCGGGAAAAAAAAGCTCGGGCCGAGCCCGAGCTTTTTTGGACCGAGCTTTTTTCGGCCCGAGCCGAACCGAGCCGGGCCCGGCCAAAAAAAATGAGGCTCGGCCCGAGCTTTCGGCCCGAGCCTTAGCGGGCCGAGCCGGCTCGGGTTTTTTTTTCTTTCTTTTTTTTTTTTTTTGTAAAAATTCATTACATGGATATTTGCTTATTCAAATGGACAGTGAACGTTGCAATTTGCATTCTTTCCACCTTTAGACAATGACCTTTACATAAGAAAGTTATAAACAAAAATCTAATTGGAACGATTCTTTGAAGTTTGAACATAATATATAATGAAGTTTTAAAAATCTACATTTTAAAAAAATCTACTTTTTTGGTGGCACCTTATAGCCTAATATCGGAAAACATGTTAGATTTATAAATGACTAAATGAGCGACTATCCATTATAACAAAGTGATAAATCTTTTTTAATAACCGATTTGAAATTTCTTACAAATTTTAGTGGCCATTGCGGCATTGCCCATTGGTGAAATTAGCTCAATTTTTAAATGTAATCAAGTAATATAGATCACTAATAATTTCACTTAATAATTAATATAGAAGAATAAACGTGTGTAAATGAAAAAAAATTCTTACTTTAAATATTTAGGCACTTAGATTAATGAAATAGTAATAATGCAATAAATATTAAACAAACAAATATCACACATTTTCCAAAATAATCTAGTTGATAAATTATGAGATAAAATTGTAGCTTATAATTTAGTTTATTAGTTTCATGATGAGAAGAATAAGTTGATTAAGTAAATTGTGATCATTTGTCTTAATTTAAGCTATTCATCCCCAATAATTTATGGTGTAAAATAAAAAGTGTTGGGCAAGTTTTTTTTTTTTTTTTTTTTTACGGGCCGGCTCCTTAACATGAGGCTCGGCCCGAGCCTTGGCTCGGTTCCATCGAGCCCGAGCCGGGCCCGACTCGGGCTTTTTCCGAGCCGAGCCCGAGCCGTCCGAGCCGCCGAGCTTTTTTGCCATCCCTAGATAAGTCTAGACGAGTATAAGCCAAATTAATTTGCTTCTAATGTAGAATAGATGTTTGAATGAATTGAGGAACAGTTGGATCGAAAAAAGGAAAAACAGTAAACTGCAGATTTGACGTTCGAACTCCAATTTGAGACCATAAGACTTTTTCGGGGGAAAAAAAAAAAAGAGCCGGATTAAATTTTTTTTTTTTAAAGTTTTAGTGCTATTTTATCATTTAATTTATTTCGAATTATTTTCAATTTTAGCTCTTTTAAACTAGGTTATCATATAAACCCTTATAAATAAAGGATTAATTATTTGTTTTTATGCATTTTGCATTTAATAAAACTTCGTAATTTTATTTTTCAAAATTTGGTGGATTCTAAAAATTATGTCCTTAAAGTTTTCACTTGAATTCCTTATTTTGCGCTGCAACGGGTTCTCTTGTTGTTTAGGAACCTAGGTAATTAGTATCCCAATCAAATAGCTAAAGAAGGGGATGAAAGGATCTGGGAGTCTACTAGACGCGATTCAATTATAGGGATGAAAGGGGATGAAATTTATTGTTAATAAAAATTAATGTAATATTAACAAGATTAATTTAGGGAATTATTGCCAAATGGAAAAGAAAATGATTTTTTTTTTTTTTAATTTCATGTTGAATAAATTGAATTAATGTTATTAATTAATTATTAACAAAACTAAAATAAACATGCAAGCAATTATTGTTATTGATTAATTATTAAAAAAATAAAATTAAATAAAGGTATATTAGGTATATAACTAAATATGTAAGGGTAAATTGGATATTTAAAGTTTTTGTTTAATCCTCCCTTTTAATATATTGTAGATAAATATTGATCACATTACATAAGTTATTGATAATTATTGTGTTGTTGGCTGAAATTCTGAGAAATCTTGAATTCGGGTTCAGTTTACGCACCAAACAAACACTAATCGAGCTTGGCTCGATCCATGACTTTCACTTGGTTGCCACAAGTTTTACCCCATAAAGGAGAACTAGGTGATTGGTTTGCACCCACAAAGAAAGTGTAGAAATAGAGGTAGCAACTGGAACTTGAAGAAGAAGAACCAAACACATGACCTTAACCTCAAGTTTTTTCTCTCAATGCAAAGCTCCAACACACAGAAAACGACTGCATCAAGGAGCCAAATGTATATTACTTATATTATCACAAGTTGGGCCAAGAATGAGGAGTTAATGGGCCAACAACCACAAAAAAAAGTTAATGGGCCAACAAACCTAGTAAGCTATACAAAGTACAAATGGAGAACTCACATGGGTCATCCTAAAGTGTTGGACCAATCAACATTAACTTAAGGGAAAAATTCAAAAGTCAGGTGTTAATTTCGACACAATTCAATTTTCAATTTTTCAGGTGTCAAGTTTCAAAATGCAAAACTCAGGTATTTATTTATTAATTAATTATTAAATATTTAATTCTAATATAATATAATTAACTCACCCACATCCACCGCCCATACCGTTCCGGGGACCGTTCCGTCCACCACTCTTCTCCGACGATCGTTCCGAGAAATATTCCAGCGACCGTTCCGCAGCAGCTTTATTCCGACGATTGCTTCGATTTCGACAATTTATACAATATGGTCACAGATTCACAATTTAGATAGTCACATATTATTTTTCAGTCACAAATAATAATTTTTAATGGTCACAAATTATTTTATGGTCACACTTCAAAAAATTTATGGGTCACAATTAATTCGTTGGTCACATATTTTTTCACGGTCACAGATTATATATTTTTTAGGTCACAGATACTACTTGGTCACAAATCGACCAAATAATTGGTCACAGACACTCTTCGTCGCATCCCTAACACCGCCGCCGTCGCTGCCACTTCCACCGCCACAACCATCCACCAATAATAACACCAACCACCACCACCACCACCACCATACATCTGCCCAAACTACCAACAGATCCGCTAACACAGCCACACACCAACAATAGCTAACAGCCACACACTCCCCACAGATCCGTCGCCTCTCCAATTCCCCCAACTTTGCGACGCTGCCCTGGGCGACAGCAGCTTCGAGGCGTTACCTCACAACACCTCCACCGCATCCCCACAGCACCTCCACCTCAACCGCACCCCACAACACCGCATCGAAAGACCACTGCGTACACACAGCCTCGCAAGCACACCCACAGCACCGCCACCGCCACCGCCACCGCCACCGTACCACTCAAGAATAAAAAAGAAAAAAAAGTACAGAGACGGACGAAAGCAGCATCGAAGAGGGACCACCGCAACCGCACCCTACAGCACCGCATCGAAAGACCACCGCACAGATACAGTCCCGTAACGCACACCCACAGTACCTCCATCGCACACCCACTGCAACGCCACCGCACCACTAAAAAAAAGTACAGAGACGGACGAAAGCAGTGTCGAAGAGGGATGGTGTAGAGACGGATGGTTGCGACGGAGGTTTGAGATCAGAGATATGAACGGCGAGAGGTGGAGGCGGTGGGTGGTGGATGAATCGCCGTTGTGGAGAGACGATGAGAGAATTGAGAGAAATGAATTAGTTTAGGGTTTTGATAGATTTAATGTTTGATATTTAAAATAAAATACCTTGTTTTTGAATAAATAAAAGTTAGACTTGATTTTTAAAAACCAATCTTTAAACACCTGATTTTATGTAATTACCACTTAACTCAATTAAGTTGTTTCTCGTGGCCTCAAGTTGTTTTCGGGTCGAGCTATCACTGAGGTGTCTATATAACTTATTTAAAATCGTTCTAACATTATCATCCAAATGTATTGGCTATCAAAAATCCAACATGTTTAATTCTAATCCTAACAATCATAAAATATCATCTTCAACTAAAATCATAAAACCCTAATAATCATAAAATATCATTTTCAACTGAAATTAAAACAACAGTGGAAGGATTACCATTAGAGGAAAATCAACACATTATTTTAGTTATAGTTTAAGGAATAATGAGAAGGAAAAAAAACGTATACATCTAATTGCCAAAAATATATCCTGACAATCATAAAATATCATCTTCAACTAAAATCATAAAACCCTAATAATCATAAAATATCATTTTCAACTGAAATTAAAACAACAGCGGAAGGATTACCATTAGAGGAAAATCAACACATTATTTTAGTTATAATTCTTTCATGATGTGGAAAATGGAATCTTATTTTTTATTCTTCGTTTTAAGTATTGATTTGAATTGATTTGACAAATGAAAGTATACAAGAAATTTCAAAATAAGTTTCAATACATGTCCAACTATTTTTACATTACAAAAGAAAACAAACTTAAAATTATCAACCAAAACACAAAGAGCCAAAAATTTTAGCATATAAGCAAAAAAATAATTATTAATTAACATATGACTCAAGGAGGGATTTGTTTGGTTGCTTGAGCAGTGTACTCATAAGAGAATCCAATAAATTCAGGAAAATAAATTCGCTAACCTTTGCAACTAAATATTAGAGCACCGACATGGCAATATAGAAAATGAAAAGCAAGAACCAGATTAGATGTTTATAGTGATTTTTAAAATTGTTGAAATTGTATTAGGAATATATTTAGAGTGTGATGAATATATAAAATTTGTGTAGATTTATAATGTTTAAATTAATGAATTTAATAAGGACAATATTAAAATTTGAAGTGGATGAAAATATTAATTTTTTCAGTGTTTTAATAGATATGGATATAAAGTGCGATGAATATATAAAAACTATGGATGTAAATAGTGACACCTCTCTCTCTCTCACACACACACACACACACGCTAGATTAATGGTGATGCCAACAAATAAGTCGATGGAGAAAATAAGAAACCACATAATCTGAAGCAATTGAAGAACAACAATTGTCACAACGACTAAAATCTCTTAAATCTTCGACGATAAAATATATTTTTAAATCCAAAGTATTCTCAATGATTTGTATCGATGTAAGGAGCCAAACTGAACGTCGCGGCTCGGGTAAAAATGGTTCGGACTTTTTGGCCCTAGTCGAGCCAAAGCTTGGCCGAAAAATCAAGGCTCGACTGGGAGCTTATCGAGCTGAGTCGAGCTGGGTAGAGCCGAGTCGGTTCGTATATTTTTTAAAGGCGTTAAATTCAAATTTTTTTAACAATATAATTATGTGTAATCTTGAAGGAATTATTTGATGACACATGACAATATAATTATGATTTGGACAATATAATTATGATTTGACAAGACATTGAAGATTAAAAAAAAAAAACTTAGCCGAGTCTACATTTTAAAACACGGGCGAAAATGGTATGTGACACAGGATGGCCTGTTTGGCTTGCCAAACCACATCGGCTGGCAGAAACTCGGGCCGATGCCCAAAAATAAGGCTCGACTCGAGCCTCGGTTCAATTCTCTCGAGTCGGGAGCAAAGCCGACTCAAGTTTTTTCTAAGTAGAGTTATGGGCTGTCTGAGCGGCAAGACAAATTTACATCCACATTGATTTGTAGCAATGAACATTTATGTTTTTAGTGTTCATATCTAAGCCCTAGTGTGATGTAGATTAAAATAAAAAAAATTAGTAGATTTGGATAAAAGTTAATAAAATATGTAAATAAAAAGTTGCGACTCCTGTTACGGGCCTATGTCAAACCCGCCACGCATCAGTAGAGGTGGTCCACATCATGTCACACGTCGACCAAGGTGATTGTATATGGGACGAGCTGATTGTACACACCAAAATGATTACATAAGAAATGAATTGAAAACGCTTCGACGAAAGAACCAGACTCATTCGCAATTACACCGTAGAGGCAAAGGCCCGCACTCCGCTTCTGCAATGCTGCAACGCCTCTCCTGCCTCGCCTCACCCATCAAAGATCTCTTGTACAAAAATCTTTCCAAAGTCAAATCCCCGACTGATGAGACGTGTGGTAGGACCCAAACGGTCAATTCAGCTGTCTTTGTCAGGGACATTCAATGCCAACCAACCTATGGAGGGACGGATTGACACCTAGAATTGGATGATCCCTGAGGATCTGATAACACGTGTCTCCTCATCCAACGATTCTCATCTTCCCATCTTTAGTACAAATATCCCCTCGTGCTAGAAGAAGGATTGGAATCCTACACATTCTCCTACAATACATTGCCAATTCAAGTATTATCTTTTCCCGTAAGTACTGGCACCCTATCACTATACATTTTATCAACCACTTTCCGGTGAGTGTTCTACCGTCGGTGAACCTTTTCCGATTGAACTATAAACTGACTTGACCGTCAGAGTGCTTGTGGCCGCTCTCAACCCCTTTGGGAAAGGCTACGAGTGATTAACGACGTGCTACGTGTGCAGGGAAGAGTTGACTCGAAGACTTATTCTGTTGGCTATGCGTCGAGTCATTTTTCGAGGTCAACAACTCTTATGAAATGTGAGATTAAAATTAATTATTAACTTTAACTTAAATTTTTATCAAACTATAATTTCCGCCAAGAGCTAAGTTTACCTTAATTGTTTAGAATTAAGTCGCATAAGGTGCTAATACTCCAGCAAGCCTAGTGGCATATGATCTGGCAGACCAGAGGCATGAAATTGTAGTATTTTTAAATTTTTTTTTTTTATATAGATACAATATAAATAACACAATTACCACTTTGTATATATGAACTGTGAATCATTCATACTTTACTATATGTGAAAAGTAGACCGCTCCACATGAAAAATTACAGTGAAGAAGAAAACCTATGTGAAAGAACGATGTTAATCTACCTCCCTTGTTTGAAAATGGGAAGGAGAAAGATCGTTTTTTTTTTTTATTATATACATATAGTATAGTGTAATTTTTTACGTGGAATGGTCTACTTCCGTGTACAATTAATTATATTTTACATCTATATTAAAAGGAAATGACGTGCATAAGTCCAAGTCTCAATTTAATATTGCTTCATCCCATAATTCTCTAATGATTTAAAACTAAAAATTAAAGGTTCCAATTAGACAAGAACCTTAATTATTCAACACAACTTCCACCATATAACCTCAAAATTCTAACATACAATTAACAGACTTTTTTTTTTCTTTATGGAGATATTAGTTTGGTTGTTGAAAAATGTCTTATGTAATAAATAAATAAAAAGTCACATTAATTAGTTACTATTTCATGCAAACCCCTTCACTTGTTTCTTACTTCCGTTACAAATTGTGAGAGGTCAAATGACCACTCTCTCTTTCCCTGTGTGCATAACCCTACTCTTTTTCCACTAGAAAATCACTATTTCACCCCTTATTTAAAAAAAAAATTCCTAAATTTTCCTGCCAAAATTTAGTTTTGACCAAGCTTACATCTTAAAGATGTAACTGCTTTTGTTGTTTTGGTTTCTTCCTAATGTGCTATGACACGTAATATTGTATTTGGTACGCAATATTAGACTTTTAAAATAGGTCTAGAATGATAATTGTGAGCTGATGTTTGCTTTAATTCACGGTATTGTAGATGATTACTCTTACATTTGCTACCGATAATACATCGAGTTCTCTCCCGAACTGGCAATATTGCATTTGGGATTCAATTACATCGAATGCGCCGAGGATTGAATTAATTAATTTAGTGGAATTGATTTCAAGAAAAATAAGGAGGGGATGATTTAAGTACTCGTACATTCATCATGCTGAGAGAAAGTTTCAATCAAGGCTTGATGGAGAAGTATATAAATCACTCACTGAAATAAATAAATAAAATGATTTATTAGGGTGATTTATGACGTCCCTCTTTTCATGCTTTTGTCCTAAAGGAAGCTCATAAGTTATATACTCCAATAAACCTCAGCCGTTGGATTGTTTTTTCCATCAACGGCTGTGATTCCATGCAGCTAGGTACAAGGCTTAGTTATAGCTCAATGTCCCACCATTGCAAAGGGAGTTTATAGAGGAAAACACAGAGAGTTTCCTTTGATGAAAGCAATTTTGACTGCTAAAAAACAGTTCTTGTTTCAAGCCATCTTCTCTCTCTATATCTTTCATGGAAGGTGGAGGAGAAGATTCTCTGTCTAGAAATTTAGGAAATAACCCTCAGTTGCTTCATCCAGGCCCTCAATTAAGTGCCTTAGACAGGTTCTTATGGAATCACAACACTTTCTCTTACCAACAAAACTTCCCTTTGGAAAATCAACCATCTCTCTATGGGATTTCTCATTTTCCTTCTAATGAAGTAAATCAGTTTCAGAATTTTTCTTCAAATGGCACAACCAGTAATTACACCACTGGAGAGCCAAGCTTCATGGAAGGACTTCTCCATGGAAAACAAACTTTGGGTGAAAATCTTTCAGTAAATGTAAAACCAGCACTGGTTAATCCTGATTGGAAGGAGAAGAGAGGGAATGGTTCTTCTTCTGGATATCAGATAAAAGGCCAGTGGACAGATGAAGAAGACAGGTAACATTAAAAAAAAAAAAAAAACATTTTGGTTTCATTACATTTATGTTTAATTTATATTTACTTTTAATTTGATTTCATGAAGGAGACTGATTAGCTTAGTACATCACTTCGGATTGAGGAAATGGGCTGTAATAGCTGAAAAAATGGATGGTAGAGTGGGAAAACAGTGTCGTGAGCGATGGAATAATCATCTGCGTCCTCATATCAAGGTTTTTTTTTTTGGGTTCACTCTAATTTCTACTTTTTGATGTTTTGTTTGTTACTCAAATTTTACCACTTTGGCATAATATTATGAAATGAACTGAATTCTCCTTTCTGGATCTTCAGATTCTGCCTAAATTTGATTCATGGGTTTTTAACAGATTTTTTTGCTTTGTGGGTCATGTCCAAACTACTTTGGTACTTGAATTCTCTAAAAATCAAGTACATTTTTTTTTTAAAATATGTTTTCAAGAAGATGGTCCAATTGACCTAGGGTTTGCGTTTGCAATTTTTTTTTTCTGTGAAAATGTCTAGGGCTTGGTTCGGTAATCCCAAGTTTGATGTGTAGAGGTTTCAATCTCAAGAGGCAGACTTTGTCTACATACAGTTTTCACGTTTCCTTTTCCTAGTTTGCTTCTGTGTTGATTTTCATGTGATTACTAAAACTTTTAACCGACAAAGTATCATATTTTCCTAGAAAAGACATCATCTTTAACATGGAAAAATGTTTTTATTATTTGTTTGTTTTTTATGGTTTATTTCAGAAGGACGTTTGGACTGAAGATGAAGAGAGGCTGTTAATTGAAGCACATGATAGACTTGGAAATCGATGGGCGGAGATAGCTAAGTACATTCCTGGAAGAACTGAAAACTCAATAAAGAATCACTGGAATGCCACAAAAAGGAGGCAGATTTCAAGGAGAAAAGTAAGGAAACTAGAAGGAGATAGAAGACAGTCAACACTATTACAAGATTACATCATAAAAAAGTATTTCAGTAATGGTTCCACCGCCACTAACCCAAATTCCGGCACCACCACCGCAGCAAATCCGCCCAATGCCGCCACACCGCTCTCTGACGATGACGACTCTACATTTTTCAGTTTCGAATCATGCGACGACGAAATGGATTTCATGAAAAACCTGTTTGAAAACAATCAGTCCATCGATTCAATTCTCGATAATTGTCAACCAATGAATCCAGCTGAATGGACATCTGAGAATACATATAGCATCAATAGTGATGAAAATTATAATCATCCCACCAGCTTCTTCACTTCCCCAGGGACTTTACAGACAACTGATTATCAACTACCTGCTCTAGAATATGTGGAAAATGGATTATTCCAATCTGCTCCAAATCCTCTGGGGAATGAATTTTTCCCTTCTGCTAATTCAGATTTAATCATGGAATTCAATTCTAACTTTCGAAGTGTGGGGACTGAAGCTTCACAGATTTATCCTGATGAGTTTTACTTTTCATATCAATGGGATCCAGGCAATGCTGAAAACATGAATTCAATTATAAATCTGCCAACAATTGATCAAGGTACAACCTTTGGAAGCACAATGGAGACGGATTTGATGGATATGGTTTCATCTTCTCAGCCGCCTCCTCAACCAAGTCCATACAATGGCTTCTTCTGATCTGGTTAATAATTATTATCCAACTAATTATTGTGTTTTATCTTAGTTAAAAACTCTATAATTTTACATATATCTGTAAAACTGAATTCTGCTACTTTGTTAGAACCTCTAAAAGGGAAATTCAGGCATGTGTGTAATTACAATCCCAGATTATGATAATCTGTAAACCGTAACGGATTGTGGTGTGTTGCTAAAAAAAATATGAATGAATCTTGTTTTTGTGTATTATTAAAGTGACTGGCTGGTGTCACGATTTTCTTACAGGTGTTGGTTTTCTGTTTTATAGCTTAAGTTTGCATGCATGCACTTGCACTGCCCTTAATTGTTTAATGGTCAAGTCGAGCCCAGCCCAGCCCGACTGAGACGATGTTCTTTTCTCTTCCTTAATTTCTCTTGCTCTTATCTTCGTTTTAGTCAATAGTTTCTGTGGGTTACATGTTTCACTTTAAATTTTTGGTTCGTTGCCACCAACTCAGTGAAAAACCATGGAATATGCTCCCAAATGGCTAAATCTCCATGCATTACGCAAATTTGCATTGTTTTCTGAACAGTGATGGATGCTGCAACTCTCTCTATACTTTAACTTACGTTCAACATACGTCTGATATCACCTTAGACTTCGCCCCATTTTATTTTCCTGAAAATCAGATTTATTTACTTTTTTTGGTAAATTTCGATAAAAATTGATGAAATGTGTGTTTGAAAAGTTGATAAAAATTGTGGGTACGATGGATGCTGCAACTCTCTCTATACTTTAACTTACGTTTGACAGACCTCTGATATCACCTTAGACTTCGCCCCATTTTTGCTCAAAATCAGATTTTATTTTTTTGATAGATTTCTGTTACGAATATTGGGCCTAACTCCACCTCATAAAATCGGCTTGTTAGGGGAGGATTGCTCTCACCTTATTAAATGGATCTTTATATTTTCCCAAACAATGTGGGATTCTAATACGCCCCCTCACGCACAGCGTGGACCATGCCAAACAATTGTGAACAAATCGATATTGGGTGGCACCCAACATTGTATAATTGAGTCTAGCTCTGATACCATGTTAGGAATATTGAGCCTAACTCCACCTAATAAAATCGGCTTGTTAGGAGAGGATTGCTCTCACCTTATTAAATGGATCTTTATATTTTCCCAAACAATATGTGATTCTAATAATTTCGATAAAAGTTGATAAAAATTGTGTTTGAAAAGTTGATAAAAATTGTGAATCCCATGAAATATGGTTAAACATTAATTATTTATTTCGACTTAGATTTTTATTAATTTTTTTTAGCTAAATCAATTAGTGCTTTCGTATTCATATGTACGTGTGTGGTTGTTAAGACGTTTCATAAATCATTCTAAATTATTATGAGCGGTCAACAATATTGTGTCGTCACTCTAACTATAATGTATAGGTAGTTATTCTGAATTATTAAGTGGTTAACGGTATTTATCGTTATTAACGATAATACTGTCGTCCGTTATTTGTATATCTATTAATGATGATAACTGTTGTCTTATCATTTACGATAAAGTATCGTCATGATATTATCGTTTTTCTTTTTGTCATCGTTAACGATAATAACCGTTGTGGTCATATCATTAACATTAATAAGATGTCACTGTTAATTTGTTGATTTCGTTAATTACTTGTCATTAGGCTTATTACCAACTATAGAAAATTTAATTTTTCAAGCTAAATGGAAGGGGTAAATAATTCTTATATAAATATTTCCTAGTACGGTGTCAATAATGTTAGTAATTACCATAAAATGACATGTCAAAAATCTAATGTGTATTATTTTATGTTAGAAATAATATTTAATTTTCGAGACAAACACTTTCTGACCTAATTTCTTACGTTTAAAAAATCACATTTATCTTACAATTATTAATGTTTATTACCTATCTTACCCTTGAACCTAAATTTTTTTTAGTATGGACCATTTCTCTATCAATATTTTGGGAGTTTCAATTTAACATTTTCTTTCTGTTCTTCTACTATTCTTTTCCCTTTTCTTTTTTAGTGTGTATTTTCGGGATTTTTTTTCTTTTTTTCTTTCTTTTATTGTTGTAGCTTGAATTTTTCCAACGTTAATGGTTACTTTCTAATTTTTCTTTTTTGATCAAGTTTTCTTAGGTTCTTAAGGGTAATTTAGGTATTAATAATTTGTAGTTTACGGTGTTTTAAATTGACAAATGATATAGTGATATGTGACATTATGTAACATATTATGTAAGAGTAATGCTACTTGCAGTCGCTCACTGCAGCAGTCGCCCTATGTGGCACACACGTGACATGTAGTTATTTGAAACATTAATGTGATAGTTTTTTATCACATTTAATGCATCAAATACACAATTGACATGTGTATGCCATATAGGGGAACTGCTGCAGAGAGCGACTGCAAGTAGCATTATTCATTATGTAAAGTTTGATATACATATAGCAAGGTCCTTAATTAATTACGACAGCTAGGAATGCTCACAATAATAATCTAAGCAAGGTCAATGTGGATTCGACGTGAATGTTTGTTGCTGGACATTAATTTACGCGGAAATATCAAATTTTCGTATATAAGTATGTCCCTATAATTAATTAATATGTAATAGAAACTTCGTGACAATTTTTTGTTACATCTTATGTTATGAAAACCCTCGATATTGAATAAGTTGTAGAAATGTTTTTTAATTAATAGTGAAACGTGTTCATTGTTGCTTTATTGATATTTTAATGGTGAATAAATTAAAAAGTATTTTGATAAATAAAAAGGTTGGACAATAATGAGTATTTTAATTTTGAAAGTAGACCATAAACCCTACCCATAAGGATATGGCCTATGGGCCGAACTCTTGAAAACAGGGTAAGGGTGGCGAACGGATAGAATCGAGCGAGCTTGGCTCATGAAATTACAAACCGGCTATGGTCGGTTGGGTTGGTCCAACCAAGAAAGGCATGAAAGTCTTTGAGCGTGAAAAGCTTTACTTTCTTTTAGATTTTATGCCCACGGTTTGATACACTAACAATCAAACCAATTTCGATGAAAAAAAAGGAAAGTACAAGCAACTACATAAACAACCTCTATTCGATACACACACATATGATACACTTTCTTCAAACCTGTCTTGAGCTCTTGGGCCAGGTTCGCGAATTTCTTCAAATTATATGTCCGTATAATATATTTTATTCTTGATTGTTTTCATCATCATTCTCATTCTTCACGGAACCGATATTATATTTTATTTAACACTTCTACTTGCTTCTACTCAAGTCTCAAGTATGATCCCGATATTATCTCTTATCCAAGCTTGTATAAGAAGATGTAAAATATGTACAAGCAACAAAAATCACAAAGGCCCAAATAGCCGGAGCAGGCATGCAGGTTCATTTACATAGGCATATCTATTTTGTACAGGAAGCCACCTGATTTTGTATAGCACACGACACAACATTGTACTGATGTTAATGGCCAAACAGAAGAGGAGAAATGCCCGAGGAGTACTCAAACATCAGATGGATTTATGTTGCTATTTCAAATTCTGCAAGGGCTTAAACTCTTTTCATGCACAACCATAATGGAGGCTGAAAGTTAAAATCCACAATGAGTTTTGTTTTAGAAATAGAGAAGCTATTCACAGAAAAGATCACTATCATAAAAATGTCACAACATTTGAGAAGACGAACTGCCATTAATTACACAAGTCTTAGTGGCGAAAATTATAGGTACAATGATAAAAGAAACAATGTAGAATGCCATTATTCTCCCCTCATTTACAACCAGCTCTCCTCAACCTAAAATCAGATGTCAACAATTCACAAAATGGATTAATCAGTAACATTGTTAAGGAGTCAAGAAACATCAAATAAAAATGATGATAAAACAAATCAAATTACACCACTTTTGTACTTACCTCTTAGGCTGATTCAGGTGACAAGATCTCAAGTTCAGCCCACCAAAGAGGAGATAATTTAGGTATAACTTCATCATGTCCCAATCCCGTGATCTCTTTCAACTTAGATGTAACATCTCTCATCGTTGGTCTCTGTGTAGGGTCGGGAAGAGCACATTCTTTTGCAACCTGAAGCAATTTTTCTAGTTGTTGCTCGTTGAAAGATTTT
Source organism: Fraxinus americana (assembly GCA_035079005.1). NCBI lineage: Eukaryota > Viridiplantae > Streptophyta > Magnoliopsida > Lamiales > Oleaceae > Fraxinus > Fraxinus americana. The sequence goes on along the minus strand of CM068720.1, from coordinate 4,284,046 downwards.
AGAGTTGGATCCACCACTTCTCTCAGTGGCCTCTCTTGCCTCAAGCAGTCCAATATCCAGTCCACAACAAAACCATTACCCACTGAATATGGAAGTCTACCAGTGATTATTTCAAACAATATTAGTCCAAAGCTGTAAACATTGCTTTCTGGTTCGACCAATGGAGTCTCCAAGAGCTCCTTGTTTGCTGGTCCCATTTTTGTTGCTGTTACTTCATTCCAGAAGCCGAAGTCTGAAATTTTGGCTGCATAGTCTTCTGTTAGATATACGGATGAGGATTGCAGGTTTTTATGGGTCATAGGTGGTGAGAGATGGTGCATATACTCGAGGCAATATCCTATGCCCATGGCTATGCGCAACCGTGTTGCCCAGTTCAAGTGCTCCGATTCTTTAACTACAAAAATCCCGAGTCAAAAGGTAGATAAGTTTAATGCAGATCCAGTTTCAGATGGTACATAAATATTATTTTGTTGAAGTATACATATTACTATGCACCACTTACAGAAATTTTCACTCTCAAATCGCAAAACACTACATTAGGAAAATCAAAGAGTCATACATACTAAATTGAATTCACAATATAACATTAAAAAAAGTTTCACCATATTCCATGAAAAAAACTCTTTTTTTCTTCTATTCATTTAGACCATGAAAAACGCTTGAACTAATTAATTATACGTGTTATGACATTTTATAACTCATCCTCAGACTCTCAATCAGATTGCCATCCGGGTTTCGCGTAGTTGCTCATATGTCATTTTATCTACTGAAAAGTTTTGAAGGTTCTGTAGAAATAAAAAACTTGCAATATTGTTACTTGTATGTTCATATTTGTCATTTCAAGGTTTTCTTTTACGCATAATTAAACCGAACTAGTTTGGAAATAATTAGATCCACTAGAGACTTCTGTAGGGTTCTTTTAGGAAAATTTTGGTAACTTCTACAAGAGAAGGAAGTGATATTTATGTCATAAGGGCAATTTTGTTACGAGTTGAATAAGTCAACTAATAGAATACATTATCATCATCCATTATCAAGCCCAGATCAGCTGTCCCCTTGGCTGGCCTGTCCCTCAAATACATTTTTGATATCTTAGTTATTACTTCTTCATAGCAAATAATGTGCCGAGGCATAAAAACATGTGTTGGTGGTCTCTTTGCATTTGCTAAGAAGAGGAGAATGCCAAGATGTCAAAAAATGTATTGGGGCGACAGCCAAGGGGGTAAGTGGCGACAGATATCAACTCTCCATTACCAAGGGGATTTTAGTGACTTTTAGAAACTTCAGAACACGTTTGGGATTTACCCCAAAATGTAGAGGGTGAACTGAAATTCTTCAGCCATGACATATAATTTGATAAGTAGTCATGACAGGAAGCCTACCTTTTTGGAGAATTTCGTTAAGGGTTTAATTTATAAGAATAATGTTATTTAGCACCAGTGGTGGCAGAACACCAGTTTATGTGAAATTATGTTATAGGTTCAATTGAAGGTGAAATTATGAGATTAATTTAATTGTATCTTTTATTTAATAACACTTAGTGTTATTTAGACTGGTGTTATATAATACCAGTTGTGTTAAATAACATTTCTCAGTTTTTAAATAGATAGAAATGAGAGATAAGTGGATATATTTGTGGGTCCATTGGAATGTATGGTTGAAAATGAAGTTTGGCCATTTATAGATGATTTATAAATTTTGCCAAATGGAGTCTTAGGTGTGAACTGCAAGAACCTGCTCCTTTCCGGGCATATCCTGCACTTAAGTTGTATGTAAAGATGAATGTGAGAAATTGAAGCTGCAGTTGAACTTACTGTGTAGATGTTCAAACAACGTCCCGTTTGAAGCATACTCAAATACCATCATTCTTGTAAAAGGCTCCACTTCTTCACAATATCCAATAAGGTTAACAAAGTTTCTGTGATTCAGTTTTGACAGTGTGTCTATCTGAAGATAAAGAGAAACATCAAATAACAGTTACTGAAATTAATGCTAGAGAGAGTTCAAATAATTTTTTCATTTTGACATGCCTTGTTTCTGAACTGGGCTTCTAAATTCTTCGACCAGTCCTTAGCTGACATCACAGTAGTAGATGTCACTGCTATCTCAACAGCACTTGAAAGGGTCCCTTTGTAAACAGTGCCATTAGACAGTGACCCAATTATATTGCTGAAATCTTCACAAGCTATCTCAAGTTCTGATCGGTGGAGCTTTGGCACACCTGGCACGACAACTTCCATGTAAGTTCCCATAAGTAATGTCAAAGCAGTATATCAAAGTAACAATGCAGAAGCTGATAAAAGGAACATGCCATCAAGCATTCTTCTTCCCTAGATAGCTATATGCTACCGAAACAACTTTTGAAAAAGGAGGAAGCTGAAGGTGCTTTCTAAAGATAAATAAAGCAGCAACATTTTTCCAAAATTTTCAGGTTTAAAGGATAATCCCTGGTCAGGGTCACTGATCAGTGGGTCTGAACCAATCGACAACCTTTCAGACACATTTAAAAGTGATAAATGACCTACGCATATATTTAGGCCCCGTTCGGGAGGGATTAAAATCCAATTAAAATTGAAAATATGGCCGTTATTGGGTCCCACTCGTCTAATAAAAGTCAACAATAACGACTATATTTTCAATTTTAATCCGATTTTAATCTCTCCCATACAAGGCCTTAATGTAAACCTGTTGTTTGTAACTTCACGAGAATTAAGAGTAGTAACCTGCTACAAATGCTTTCTGCAGCTGCCCACTTAACCCTGTTGCCCAAGGTTTAACAGTAACAACCTTAATTCTGCGGAAATAAAAGAAACCAAGGGCTGATACAAATATGAATAAAGAACTTCCAATTATTCCGGGCAATATAATTATCAGACGACGCTTTGGTTTAGATGTATTTTTAACAGTTAGGCTAGGAGCTGAAGCATGGGTAGACAGTGGAGCATGAGACACCCTCCGTGGTCCAACAATGATAGGTGGATATATGGGAGGTGCTGAAGATGCCCTTGGTGAAAGCTCTCTGGATGCTGAGGGAATTAGAAACTCTGATGGTGAAGGAGACTCAGAGACTGAAGAAGGAGATATAAATGTTGATGGGGGAACTGATATAGAGGATGACGGAGTATTAGGAAACAAGACTGAAGGTGATGGCGACGGAGACGGCGACATTGGGGATGAAGATGGTGAAGACGATATAGAACCCCCCTTATTAGGCCAATCCTTCTCGGCTTTCATCAAATTTGGAGAAGTCGTCACTTGCAGCAGCTTCCGCTGGCCTATGAGTCCATAGTGCATGGTTTTCCTGACAAAAACAGAAACTGTCAAGACCAGACAAGCTAAAAATATAATTAGCTAAACAGTGCTCTATTTTGAACATTTGTCACGTGCAGTTCGTTCATAGCAGTAAGAAATTAGTTTTTCTTTATTCCTGTGATAAAAGCACAAGATATGATATTCTGCCTAGTCCTCTGTTCGTATAGCGGAAGCTTATTCAGCATGTCTAAAATTGCTTTTCTTCCTGAGAACCATATACCACAAACTTCCCATCAAATCTAGACAAGGGACATAAGCTTAAATAGACATAATATTTACTTACATCTCTTCAATAACACTACACAAATGAAATGCTTCAAATTGCTAGTTGAGGGGTCTTTAGTCCCAGTTATAGAATAAATGATTCAGCTGAAATTTTAGACATAACGTGCCATAAAGAAACAGTGTATGTACTATATAAATAGGTATATTTAAGTGGTTATTGTTTTAAACTTTCACTTCCCTAAATCATCTCTATTAAAACACTAATTACTTTTTATACAATTAAAATAAAAGTGGAAAATAGGATACATTTTAGAAAACTATGTCCATCAAATCATTAGTTGTGGACCATTTCATCTACACAAAGGCAAGTGCTTTGGATAATCAATGGGTCGGTAAATCTGAATCCAAATTTAATGAACGCTCGTAAATAAAATAAAATTAGAATCCAACCAGCAGTTATTGAAAAGTCCTATTTTCATGGATCAAATGCATTGCGGTAGTTTTTCTTTTTCTCGATGAAGGTGCTTTAGGACTGTCAATAAGACTAACTTGTCATGAATGGAAAGAAACTGGATAAACTTTGAATTTCCTTTTTGTTTGGATTTCATTTCCTTAGTTCTTATTAGCACATTAACTTATAAGAGAACCACAACACTTGTAACAGTGTACAATATTACCCAGAGTAGAAATTAAAATCATAACAGCAATCTAGAACTTCCGTGAACAGTGGTTAATGAATTTACAACAAGGTTAACTGACAATAATACTTGTTTCTATTATAATACCAGTTTCTATAGTATAACTATTTCTATACACCTACTGCTTCAATAAGTTTATCATGGATCGTGTAAGCAAGCTTTACTACAAGATACTCAGTATAAACCACCTCAATGAACACACGACTTTTCCCACCAAAAAGAAAATTTCAGAAGATAATATAGGATTACTATTTCTTATGTTAAAACCTTCAATGTGCAAGATAAACTTCTGGTTATGGACACTTACCGAACATTGGATTGCCAACGATGACTCGCCCTTAAAACATTAGTAGTTGGTTGATCATTAATCACTTGAGACATGGAAACTATCTTAACATTGTAAGTTTCAGCAGCTATGCTATTTAAATATTTGTTATTGTCTAGTAAGCTGCAAAATAAATAAAAAAGTTCCGTTAGCACAAACTCATAAGTACCATAGACACAGTGGACAAACATGTTTTTGCTAATGCCAAAAAGAGAGAGAAGGAAAATTTTACTCACAGGATTGACATGGACAATTTTTTGTGAAAAATTGAGGGAAGTGGACCGCCTAAGTTGTTGTTTCCCAAGTCCAAGACTTCCAGCTCCTTCAGTTCTCCAATTTCTTCAGGAATAGTTCCCCAAAAAGCATTATTCCGTAAGATGCTGCAACAATGGACACCACTTGGGTTGATATATGCCGGAACTAAAGGTGTTGCGAGAATAATATAAAAAATCAATTTGAAACAATAAATGGCATGAAGATACACTCACATAGACTTCAAATGAGTAAGCTGTCTCAGTTCAGGTGCCAATTTTCCTTCGAGAGAAAGATCCCTCAAATTCCTACGAAAGTATAGGTATGACAATCAAACTCACAAAGCATAAGGATCGTCCAATTTGATTAATTTAATGAAGCATTTTGTGATGCTAAACATTTTCAAGGACATAGATTAGGATTCCTACACAGTCCATCTTTAACTATAGTCCAATATCAGATGTAACTGAGCCAAAGATCCAAATTGTGTAACCAGAGCAGCTAAGCAAGAATGTAAAATAACCACCAAAGTAGTAACTCATAATAGGGTTTACCCCAAATTGCGAACGAGAAGCAGCAAATTATATCACTTAAATTCCCCAACAACATCAATCCTTTCATGTTTAATACATACATTAAATTTTGTACATTTAAGATTTCCGAAATCACATAGTCGAATTGCCATGCCTCCTATGCTTAAGAACAATAATATTCAATCATCACAGAAAAATCACTGTTTTACCCATCACACTGACTCAAAAAATACACTTGCACACACAGAGATGCACATAATATCCATGCAGATAATGGAATCAAATTATAGGAGAATTTACTAACAAAGTGACAACTTTGCCATTGAAGCATTTGACGCCGAACCATGAGCATGAATTTGAACCTCCAAAACTGAAATCCCAACTCGACAGAGCATTAAATGGATCTGTACTCACTCTCTCTTTAAACTTCAACAATGCCATACCTGCACACCCAACTCACATTTCGTTACAAAACCAAATACAAATATCAAAAGAACTTTTTACAAAATAATACTAGAATTGGAGAAACTGGACCTTCATTATTGTGAGCCCAACAGAAACTTAAATTGTAACAGAACACAGCATATGACAACATGAAGATCACCACCATCCGTTTCCATCTCAATCGCTGGTCCATTTCAATATTCAAAAACTTCCTCTAAATGGGATTCGGTTTTAAGCCCGGAACACAAACTATTCCGTCGACAGAGAGGCCATAAAGCAAAAAAGACCCAAAAACAATTTACTACTTCATATGCTCCACGGGAAAACAAGAAATTGCATAGAAACTGGTGAGTTTAACAGATTTTTAAATTTGGATTGTGAATTTCAGAGTAAAAGTAACTGAAAGAAGAAATTTACGGGAAAAGAAATGCGTGTGAAATTGAAAGATGCCGATGAAATGCAGCAGTCAGACTAGACTGGGACTGCGACTTGGATCTCTCTCTTTTGGCAACTCCTTCTGCCTTCTCTTATATATAGACGCCGTCTTGCAATTCTCACGTGCTAATTAATAAAATTTCATTTAATTTTTCTATTTATCTCGCTCAAGTTACAGTGGTCGTAATATACCCATTGATGATTGATCTCTCTCCCGACAATTTTATTTTTTCCCAGACATATATGTCGTCGATACTAAATTCATTACATTAAGCCTATGTTTAAGCTATATTAACATTTTCATTCTCATTCTTCGACTCATTTTCAACCACACATTCTTCAATAAAATAATATTTTCCATCACATCAATAATTTTTTATTATTTTTCAACCACACATTCTCCATCGATTTACTACTCCAGAATACATTCTTCCAAAATAATGTGGCTCAAACACACCCTAATTTACAGCTAAACGTTTTAACCAAGTATATTCTAAACTTTATGTGAAATTCTTAAAACATAACTAAACGTGTACCAAGCATGACATTTCTCAAATATATTTAGTACGTTAAATTGAAGAGAATTATATTGTTCTTCTTTAAAAAAAATTGGGATCGATTGAATTCGTACAATATATGTATAATTGTAAGTAGAGGTACAACAAATTAATTGAAAGGTGCAAGGTCACTTTTGTTTGGGGCTAGCTAGAGTCTTGGTTTTGAACCAATTGTTGTGGTTGGGATGTTCATTTTCAAGGGTCCATGGAGTTGTTCTTTCATTTTCCATTTTTCTTGTAAAACAAGTAGATGTATCTAACTTGTGACTAAATTTAGCTGCCACTTCTATTTCATAGCAAATCAAGTGGCAATGACATTGGTCCACTAACGGATACCACTAATTCTAACCTTTTTTGTGACGTATTCGTTAGGCTTTCTAGTGAAGTACAAGCAAATTACAAAATCAATTTTGCTACAAGTCTGAAAAAAAATTGACAGAATTCTTACTGAAAGATACTTGCCAATTTTTCATTAGTTTTTGACACAACAAACATAAAAAATGCATCATACAGATATTGCTAACACGGCACCTTATCATTTCTGTGAAGAGAATTAGTCTTCTGGAACAATCTTTCTTACATAACTAATGAAAACATTCCCTTCCGAGAAAATCAAGAATTAACCCCAAATCTGGTTCGATCATAATATATTAACTAAAAATAGAGAATGTAAGAAACAATTCAATGAATCATTGAACTGGTCGATTTAATCGTGAACCCAAAAAAGGGTCATGATTTTACCCTTTAATAAAGTTATATTTTTACAAAAATTTCAATTGTTTTAATGGGATCGTGTACTGCATTTGCAGGTCCAATTTGAATTTTCTCCGCAGCGTTGCTCCTTTTAAAAGATACCCTCATCCAAAGACCAAAGCCATATTAATCATTTAATATGGGATATAAAATTGTCAACTTTAAAATGTTTACACTTTTACATCATTCTTTCCATCAACAAATCATGGCTCCCATCAAAGTTTATAGGCACAAACAATTTCAATTTACTTTGAATTAGTAATACTAAAATTAAATAACATATTGTCATTATAGTATTTTATAGTTTGTGCCTATATTTATTATTTAATTTTGACATGTGGTTCGACGCCCTTTTTATTCAGGTTGAACCTTCTTAACGTTTATCATTTATTTTTTTCCAGTTGATGTTCAGGTTGATTTTTAAAACATTATATTTTATTATTAAAACAAATGAAATTGAAATGTAAAAGAAATTTATAGAAAATCTAATTTGACAAGTAGGCTAATCCTTCCGGGCTTTGCTTGGTGTACATAATTATTGTACATAGAGGTGTTCATAACCGTCACATGGGGTGGAGCCCACATTTTTGTGGACCCCATCCCATGTGATGGTTAGTACACTCTTACGTACAATAATTATGTACACTTAATATTTTTCAATCCTTAAATGGTATGGGTACCATAGAAGTACAATTTTCTCTTCGAAATATGTAGGTGCGCCATAAAATTTGGTAGCCGTCCAAGTCCATGTTTGGTGCTCATTATTTTAAAACTTATTTTATTATAAGATCATTTTCAATCACACATTTACACAATAAAATATTTTACATGTAAACTCAAAATGTTTCTTTACTATTTATCCACACACTCCTAAAAACACTATTCAAAACTCTTTGTTCCTTTTTTTTTTTTTCTGAAATAATGAGCACCAAACAGTGACTAAGTTGCAGATAGATTTTTTTCCTGAATCATTGCAAAATGATTTTATAATTGAATAAGAAAGCTTCAAGTCAATCTCAAACAATGACAGAACTCATTGCTTCATTTCAGTACAAAATACATTTGTTTCACGACACTATTGAGTATGGAAAACCGTCAAACAACTATACAGGGACAGAATTATACATTACTTTATTTCAATACAAAATCCATTTATTGCACGACTCAGCTTAGACAACTTTAATTTACAAAAACAATTGGAGAAATTACATGGACTTTCCCTATCACCATTAAGTGGAAATGACAAAAAGAGTACAGTCCTTGCTTCAAAGCCTTGCTCTACCATTCCTATCTGCCTAAACATAGTTTTTTTTTTTTCCACCGCCAAGTGGTCCTACTCTACCATTCCTATCTACCTAAACATAGATTTTTTTTTTCCCACCGCTTTGAGGTCCAAAGCCGTGGAAATATAACATAGGGAAGAGTTCACAAATCAGATCTTAAATTTCCCAAATTCAAAATTCAGGCCTTAAGTTTAAAAATGCAAAGATCGGGTATTTATTAATTAATTACAAATATTTTATTAGTTAAATATATTAAAATCACAATTATATAATTCATGGTCACATATACATGCTCATGAGTCACAACTTTTTTTTGATCACATATGATTAAATTAATTGTCACAGATTATTTCGAGATCACAAATCAAAAATTTTATATCACAATTTATTCATTGATCAGAGATCAAAAAATTATAGGTAGCATTTTTTTTATTGGTCACACATTTTCAAATTTTTTGCTCACAGATTATTTTTTAATCACAAATTATCGAATTTTATAGTCACATTTTAATAATTAGTCATAATGAACCAAATATTTGATCACATGCACCAAAAAATCTCATCCCCGATCCTGATCCAACACCAATACTTGATTATAGACCAACCAAATAGTTGGTCACAAATAGTATCCCACCACCCCCACCACTACAACAGCACCACCAACGCCGCCACCACTAGATCCAATACACTACCAACAAAAATATCACAACCACCACAGTCATTGCCACCACAGCTACCACCGCCACCATTTTTGCAACACCACAATCACCAAAGCGCATCAGCAACACCACACACATACCACCAGTCATCACCGCCAAAACAACACCACACACCACCAGTACCACCACCACCACAAAATAGTTGGTCACATACACCAAACACCTCACCCACGATCTGGATCCACTACTAACACTTGGTCACATATCAACCAAATAGTTTGTCACAAATATTATCCCACCCCGCCACAACACCACCGCAACAACAGCCAACAACAAGGAAAACGACCACCATCACACAATTGCCGCATGTACCACACCAACAACAACAAAAAAAAAGGTCCACCACCACACCATAGCCTACATTGCACCACTAACAAAAAAACACAACGCATCGGTTGCCGCAGTACAACAAAAAACCACCACCATCGCCGCCTACACCACAACCACCAAAACACACCCCTACCTTCACGCTATCCGACCCCACAACTACCATCACCACTTCCACGACCACCACACCACCACGCAAACTCTCCACCGACAACTTCCGATGGTGGTTTTTGACCAATTATTTGGGGGAGGGTATGGATAGGTGGAGAGAGTGAGAGTTAGACGATGGAGAGTGAGGTTTCGTTTGATTCATGAAATGCAGTAATTGATTCATCAACCACGGTCGTTTTGCCTTGGATATGATTTTGGTTGGTGCAATTTGTTGATTGGATCTGTGGAGGGTCAATTGAAAGGGGGTCGAGCTGTTCGCGACACGTTCGCACTGCCCCGTCGTTTATTGCCATCTCAAGGCCAAATTGGGGAAGACGCATGTGCTCAATGGATGCGCCAAGAGGAGTAGGTGCCTGAGGTGGTAGTCCGAGGTCATAGGTCCCACCATCGGTGCCAGAATCATCAACAAAAAGTTGCGCAGTTACCAATCGTGTGAATGGGGCTTGCAGATTTTGATGGGGATGGTTATTTGTTGATTGGCGACCATGGTTAGGTAATCTTGAGGAGAGGAATCGGCAAATATATTGGGCATGCCGTTAGGAGTTGTCGGCATCGGTCGACGCTGCCATTCAAAGCAGCGCCGACGTCGCCGGTTGACGCAACTCCTTTATTGTCGGTCGTCGACGTTCGAAGAGAGAGAGGGAGAGAAAAGAAGAGAGAGAAGGGAGCGATGTCGAGAGAAGAGTGAAAATCGATTGAAGAAGAGAGAAGGAAGAGTGAAAAATTAGGGTTTGGGTGGATGAAGTTAATTTAATTTTAAAAAAAAGTTTAAATTGATACCTGATTTTTGACTCTTTTTTCATCAAATCTGATTTTGTGAAATGTGATATTTAAATACCTGGATTTGTGTAATTTCCATATGTATAATCCATTGGACTATTTTTTTTTTTCACTTTTAATAAATTATTCAACATATATATTATTCCGATAAAATAAACCTGTCTGATAAAGTAATTATTCAATCAAGATTTACAAATATCTGTCAAGGTTTACCTACAGAAAATTTCCACTGTCTTAATTTATGTCCTAAGCAAACTGAGAATCCCAGAAAATGCTCAAATAATCTTTATATAAAAAGATTACGCTGTTAAAAGCAGAATTGCTTAGTTCAACGTCTACGATGGATTCCCAGCAAAAAAGGAAAAGGAAAAGTTCCTACAGTTATTCTGATCACTCGAAAAGTAAAAATGCTCTTTTTTAAAGTTATAGATAACAAATTATTCTTCTATACATTTCGTTAGGACAACAACAATGCAAGCAAAATAATTTGGCACATCTATATCCAGTAAACAACTATTTCTAAAAGAAGTTACATATGAAGAGAAGTAAAGCCGAGGACAAAGGAAAAAACCAAATCCATAGAGAAAGAATTAACCACCTGCAAAAATGGAGTCTAGCCCTGTAAAAAGATAGGTTTTAGCGGGTGTAGCCAGCGTTGGATGCTTAAGTTATACTCCATTAGCTATTTGAGCTATTAATCCCGCTGTCTGACTTACAATTATATCTTTATATCTAGAAAGTACTTCACAGAAATGGAAAATGATTCAAGCCATTGACCCAAAATTTATTGGGCTACAAAACAATGATCCCAATCAAAAAACAAACAAAATTTCATCATCTTGAACCAGAATTTTAATTGAAAGACTAGAAAAGTGGAAAATGACTAAAGTGGAGAAATCAATCAGTTATTCATCAACGTTTCATCTATTCAACAACAGGAATAAAAATGGAGATATATCTCGGAGAATAATTCGTTTATTTGCACCAAGCTATTGAAGGCTCATTCTAACCATAATAACAAAGCATTTTATGATTCCCCATCCCTCTAACCTGTAAAGACACGAATCAAAGCACAAACCGCTAATTCATTCGTCCTGTCCATTTTGGTAGAGCCTGCACAATTTGTACCAACATTCAACTTGAGTCTCTCGTGAGGCAGAGACTTAGAGTTCGAATCTTGGAGGATGCAGTAGAAAGTCGGGAGGGGTAAGATAGGTAATAGCAATCCAACATGTTAACGCACCACTAAATTGCAAAACAACGTTAACAAATGAACAAACTATAGCAATCCAAACGGATTCATTTGGACCTAATTTGCCTTGCCTCTCTGCTTCTAGCAAGTAAAATCAGGAAGAAGATATGAAAAGCTACTACACATCTCCATGAAAACTAAACATAAATACTTAAAGATTAATCATTTTGTTCCAATCAAGGTTACATATTTTTAAACCTAGCTAATAATTAGACTGTGTTGTGATTTAATCAAATGGTTCAAAAAGAGGCACAAGAACAAGATGGGCACCTGATGAGACCATTCTCATTGCACGAAGTACAACTCTTAAAGCCACATTTCTCGCTGTAATACTTATGGCTTCCATTGCACTCTTGGCAAAGGATGAATCTGTACCCACCACAGGCCTTGCATACAAATGCGTCCGCTGGTAGGAGATCCTGCAAGTACTTTTTGAGCTCGCCGCTCTCGTGGAGCTGCCTCACCTCCTCAGCACCACCAATGTACCTGCCGCCGATGAAGACTTTGGGGAGTGTTAATTTGGATTTCTCAGATTCACCAAAGATCCTCTGCAGCTCCTTAATGTAACCCGAGTCCATAGAAACATCCCTTTCGTCAACAAACACATGGAAGGCACGCAGGATTGTTAGGACGGTCTTGCAGTCCTCGAATGTGTGGCGAACGACGCGCAAGCTCGTAAAGTACACCACTATAATATTCTCCGTCCTTGGGATCCTAATCACTGACTCCGATTTCACATCAGCGGCCACATTTTCCGGCAATGGAGCCGGAGCCGGAACCTGAACCTGAACCTCATCCCCGTAAGGTTTGGACTCCGGATGGTTGGGTCGTAAAGATAGGGTCCGCAGAAATAAATTGGAGCTGCGAACCCGATGGCAAACGGAGGGATTCCTGATGTATGGAGTAGGTGAATCAAGGGCAATGTCACCGTCACCAGCGCTGATTTTATTGTATCTGTAATTGCTGTCTTCTTCAGAGAGTAGAACCTGTATATCTTTGAAGGAAGAGCAAGCAAATTTTGGGGACGATGCGTTGTGAAATCGAATCCTTGATTTGCTTCGCCAAAGCCACATGGGTTCTGAGATTCAATCAATTTACACAACACCAGATCAGAAAAAAATTACAGAAAAATCGAAAAAATAGTTTGTGTGAATCTTGAATTGTTTAAGAAAACTGGTAGATTTGGAGGTAGAAAGGAAGAGGCTGAAAAGGCAGAAAGGGTTTGGCGCTGGCCCGTTTGAGTTTGGCGGGTGGGCGTGGGGTGTTGCTAAAGGTTCGGCTTTTGTTTTTTGACCTTTTTTATATTGGAGGGGTTGAGAAAAGATAAAAGAGTAGATTTTGGTTGGTTTAGGGAGCGGATAATTTCTCTTTTATGGACCGTCAACATTTGTCCAAAAATGTGTATATTGTATCCAAATAAATAACTTTGTTTTCATATAAAAAAAACTTAGAAATAGTATTGAATCATAGTTACGATTAATCATGAAAATCGATCCGATTAATTGGTTCAACTAGAAAAATCGAGAATAAGTTCAAAAATTGGTTCGGGCGTAGGTAAAAAAAATCACATAATTCAAAACCGTTTGCATAAAAAATCAGTGAATTTAATTGCAAAATTCGGTCATTTCCGAGTTGAATTCTAATATTATTATTATTATTATTTTTTTAGGCTTTTTAATTAAGTGATTCGACCATGTTTAACCATTTAACACTTGATCATTTATCTCTTTCAAATCAATGTCCACACTAATTTTCAAAACATGGGCACTATATGAAGGTAGATAGGAAAAAAAAACCTAAACAATTCCTTTGTTCCCAATATATAGGGCACAAACCAAACATAAATTAAATTGTTTGAATTCTTCATTAAAATAATCTAATTTTTATTGCAGTTAATAAGCAGGGAAACAAATGATTAAGGGCGTATTCGTTAGAGAATAAAATCGAATTAAAATTGAAAAACTAATCGTTATTATTGACTATTATTAGACGAATGAAATCCAATAACGATTATATTTTCAATTTTAATTGAATTTTAATCAATCCCGAACATGCTCTAAATGACTTTTACCTCTGAACCTTCTTAATAATCAATCATCAATTATGTGAAATTTGTGTGGTCAAATTTGGTTATCTAAATTTAAGAGATGAGATGAGATGTTTGGTACCAACTTGTCGTATGCAGATAATGAAGAAAAAGACGTATAAAATATTATTACATCATGTTATCTGAATCATATCCAATTCAACCCATCTCATTACTTAAGGAACTTTTCATAATTAACCTAAAAAATTAAATTATTTCCCAATACACACACATTTTTTCATTCCCAAATACAAATTTTTACTTTTTTTTTTTTTTTTAACAATACACTTAAATAATGGAGGAGAAGATGGTATTAGAAATAGCAGGCTTTATATCAGAGAACATGTCGCCGCTGAAGTCTGCTATCTCGCCGGCATCGTCACCGAATAAGTCATACTATTTACTCCAAACCGCAAAAAGTCATTTTTCATTTTTTTTGCTAATAAGACAACGTGTATAAAAGAACATCACCGAACACCGACATAACTAAACGTAAAATTAAAATACTTTAAGACGAAATATATCAAATATTCAACAATGACAATTATAAAAAAGTGAATAATACAGAATAAAAAAATTACATCGTTTTTGTGGCATTAGGATGAGGGAATGTGGAATTTGTTTTGAACGACTCTAATTAAATAACAATTAGTATAAATGTACCGAATGGGGGTTCCAAATGGTGCGCCCCCCCCCCCCCCCCCCCCCTCACAATCGCGTGGGCCCCATGTGTATTTAAAAATTTCGGTTTGTGGTCCCCACCTCCTAACGTGAGTGGGGTGTAAAAGATTTGGTAGAAAATTTCGGTACATGTAGCATAACCTATTAAACAATGAGTAATGTTATTCTTCCCCACTGGGATTACAAACACAGTTTAGGTAGCGTTAATGTGTCATTAAATAATAGGTGAAACACCTTTCATTTAACCTATCATTTAGAGCCGTCTAAACTTTATTTGTAACCCCACTGAAAATGAATAACATTACTCTTAAACAATTGTTCTGAAAAAGTCGGAATGAGAAAGGGGACCAATATCAGACTGGGAGACAAGTGCACGAGTTTTTGCTGAAAGCTAAAGCTTAAATAATAAAGATCGAATAATCAATCAAAGTGGGTGGTGGATTCTGAAAAGTTTCATTTGTTACCGACCCAGTTTCACGTGTCCCAGAATACCACGACCATCATGTCCTTGGCAATGTTATTTGGTTACAACTATGAAGAACCCCACACACACACACACCAAGCATTTTCAATCTTTTTGTCTGGATTAGAGGTCTACTTGGCAGAACTTATGTTTTGACGTCTACTTCGTGTAGAAGAATTTCTTGAAGAAGGCATCTTAGGCTAACTTTTTCTAGAAATATGTTCAATAACAATTTCTTCAGAGTGCTCTTGAGACTCTTGCTTTGCAGAGTGCTCTTGCTCTCTTCGAAAAGATCCTGAAGTTTAGACAATGCCACCACTCTCTCTTCGGGGGTGCTCAAGTGCAGTTTGAGTAGGCTGACTTATTGTCGGGTTTCCTGTATTGATAAGTCACATTTGTAACTTCAATGTGTTGAATGATTTCCATTCCATTTCATAAAAAAAAAAAAAAGTTTTGTCAAATGAACCTTAATTACTATTGGATGACTTGCAAAGATATAGCAAGTAGTAGGAGAAACTATTAATAGCCCTTAATTACGCCGCATGAAATGAGATTAGGACAACTTTAAGACATCGTTCAACACAATTCTCCCCAACGATGAAGTTAAACTAGAAGGTTCAAAAAGTCTAGCTTGTTCTAAAATTACCTCATAATCAAAGTGATTATATTTCCTAGTTTTTCTCCTAATCAAATTATTGGAGTTTTGTCACTTATATACCAGGTCCACAATCATCTATCAAGAGATATATGGTCTCAAGTAATCAAAGTAACATTAGCGATAAATCTAAGTCGGAGACAACGACATAAGTACACAACATACAAGGACTTGAGTTATTCTCTTTAAAAGTCAACTCTATTAAGATGAGAAGTTCATATCCTAGTATTTTGATCATAGTTTCACTATTTATTCGATGTGAGATCAATCATTTAATATAATGAAACTTGTTTGCAAAAGAACTAGTAGAAATCTTGAATACGTCCATTTCTATTCGACCAGGAAAAATATTCTGTCATAAAAAGTCGTACTGAGTTTGGAAAAGAAATAGAAGAAATCTTGAATAGCATTAAAAAAAAAAAAAAAAAAGAACCTCACCAAACTGAATTTAAATCGTGATTTTAAACCATGAGTTTGGATTCAAGTGAATTGGGTTTTGACCATTTAAAAAATGAACCAAATAATTTGAAAGTTTTAGTTTATGTTACGATTGTTCAAACCAAATCGAGTTCACCCAATTTAAATTTTGATGTTGCAAGAATCATGGTTTGAAACCAGAACAAATCGCAAAAAATGGTTTAATTTGATTCGAAAAATGAATTGATTTAATTTGATTTGAAAATAGTTTAAAAAAACCACCCAAAACAAACGTATTGACCTCTAAGCATCATCAATTCTACAGTTTTGGCCATTGGACTCGCGGAAGAATATTTACTTTCTTTTAAGTAAAAATAATAACTAATTTTACTAATTTTCGACATTGTCTTAAAATAATATTCATTTAAAAATGTACCTATTTACATAAGTAAATAGCCAAAACTTTCTTTTAAGTAAAAATAAATAATTAAGTTACTTGTTTTTAATTTTGACTTAAAATAATATTCATTTTTAAAATTTGCTTATTTCCTACCTGTTTGGTAGGGATTTTTAAGTTAATGACATGATTTTTAAATACGACAAAGAATAAAAGAAAAAAGTATTGATGCTGATGGAAAATATTATTTTATCAAGAATGCGCGCAATTGAAAAATGACCGATTTAGACCGATTTAATCAGAACAAAAATGACTATAATAAAAAGGTGAATGAGGAGGCACTGTTCCTGGGAAGAGTGATTAGTGCCATTTCGTCCATTTTCCTTTTTTTTTTTTTGGCTTTTTATTTTCCTTTTTTCCTCCCTACCTTCTATTATTTTCCTTTTTTCCCTACCAACCTCCTACCCAACCTACGCTTGTTTTCACAAGGAACACTCAACTAAATTCTTCAGCAACTCAAAACTCTTTTCTACTCAAATTTCATCGACGGGCTTTTTATTGGAGCAGATTTGATGGCTTGATTAGTCTGTGATGGAGTTTGGTCATGGGTGTTGCAATTTTGGCCGGAACTGGAGATATGGCCGTGCATGGAGATGAGTTTTTGGGTCGGGATTTGATCAGATTTTGGACCCATTAGTGCTGTTTTTTGGTATGGGATTGTAGAGTGGGATGAGGAGATGGTGGTGGTGTGGAGATCCTGTGATTTATGCGGCGGCATGGAGGTCGATTTTGGAGTAGAAGCCGCTGTCTCTGTATGCAAATGCCTCCGCACGCGGAGGCATGATATCGTCGCCAGGAACGGTGTCGTTTTACTCTCCTTTTTTGCCCTTTTCCTTTTCCATTAGTTACCATCTGACGCACGCTTTGTCTTCCCCCATACCTTTTCCTTTTTCCCCTGATTTTGCTCCTCTTCTCTCCTCTTCCACTACATTTTCACTGCATTTCACACGCAATCACCATGTCTTTTCCCATACAAGACAACCCTAGATTTATTCTCTCTCCTCTCTTTTCTATTTTATTTAATTTCTCTCGCCATTCTCTGATTTTTTGCATTGAATTCTGGGTATGTAGTGATTATTGGTTTATTATTTGGTCATTTTTCTTCATTATTACTGTTGCCAATGTAAAATGAAATGTGAAGTGGAGCTAATATGATGTCCTTGAGATGTTGTCGATGGAATTTCAAAGTGATCGTGTGATTTCAGACGCCTTTCGAAATTCTTGAACTTTGAACTCAAAATCTATCAATCAAACACACAAAATTACATTTTTTGCTAACCGAACATACCTTTCTAGAGAGTAAACAGTAATTTTATTGATAGTGAATTCTAAAATTAGCCAAACCGTCTTATCTTTATAATGTTTTTGATTATTTGGTGTTGGGTAATGGATAATGGAGTTTGCTTTTCTATTCCAGCAGGTGTGGGCAATTGCAGATTCTAAAAGACAAGGCTTTCTTGGTTTTAAAGAGTTCATCACTTCAATGCAGGTTGATTAATATTCGCGATTCTTTATGATTTGCTATATTAATGTATAATATGCCCATTCATTATAGGAATATGATGAATGGGTTTTTTGTGTCCATGACCACATGCATTTGTATGAATGAATGATTGTACATGGGTTTTTTCCTTAGAAGGCAGATTTTACATTACAATATTATGAGAATAGCTACAGGCTTTAATGTGGAAATAAGGAAAAGGTGTCTTATTTTGGTGAAGTCTCTTCCGTACTGTTGCATATATCAATATGTTACACAATTGATGCTGGTGTTTGTGTTTTGGGGTTGCCCTGGTCTCATATTTGGTGGTTGAGAAAGAAGTGTGTTTAAACTCACGTGGTGTACTAAAGCACAAATTGCATTATCACATCGTGTACTAAAGCACAAATTGCATTATGTTTGATCTTTTAATTGAAAAGGTCACTAAAGAAATTTTAGGTGAATTTCATTTTGGTAGGATGGAAATTGAGACCCTTTTTCCTTTACCTTCACGAGTATATTGATGTCATTTGTATTGGAGATTTCAGTTTGTGTAATGGAAAATTGAAACAATATCAACTCTTGGATTTCTGGTATGCTTGCTTAGCAGCTTTGGTTTGGGATAGTCCCTGTTTGGGTGATTTAGGCTTGAATAAGGTTTTGTAAACATTTTTACCCATTATTTGTTTGATGTTTAACGGTTAGAAAGGACTTGGAAGTTTCAAGTGGGGAAAACAAGCAAAGTTGTTTATTTTGCTATACCTTACTACCTATAAAATGCAACTTATACGCATATGCATAAAAATTTGATCTTCCCAATTGACACTTCAGGTTTTTATTCGAGTTCTTGGTTTGCGTATATTACTACAACTTTCTCGATGATAGCATTGTGGCCTTGGAAATACGGTTGGATTAGTATATTTCGTTCTAGATTTTTATTAAAGTTTCTTTTTGGTAAATTGTATAGTGGACATGATGCTATTCTTTGATGCTTTTTTTTTTTTTTTGAAAAGCATTCTTTGATGCTTTCTTGACAGCTATATTAGCACCATTGGAGTGGATTTTGTGAGTTTCATTTTCATAATCCCTTTATTTCTGTTAATTAAGTTGAAAAACAGTTTAGTTATCTTCAAGTCTTTGGCTCTGTTTTTATTGGGATCTAATATAATTATCCATAATTACTGCAAAATATTAAGATTGTGGAGCTGCATAGGAAAGACAATTAAGCTACAAAATGTGAATTCATTTAATTTAATGAGTAATTTATAGTTGTGAACATGAGTTCATTTAACCTAATGACTACTACATAGTTTTGAAAATATAAAAACATGTATATGAATATTATTTTAGCTATATGTGCTATTTCTTTAATCTTTATGATGGTTTTACTACCTGTAATCTGTTCTTCTTGCAAATAACTATCGAAAGGGTAAAAAATGTTTTGGTTTGAGATTGTGAGGGCAGTTAGGACTCCTAATATTTTTCATATTTTTAGTCTAGATTTATTTTTTTGAACAACCATATATTGCTGAAGATATTGAGAAAATCATTCAAGAAAAGTGTTAACTTGAAACTATTTTTGTCAATTTTTCTTGTTCTCTTGGATGTGTTGAGAACTACATATTTGAAGTTGCACCAGATGATTACCTGTTCAATTTAAACATACTGGTATTCGAAAGGTATTGACTTTATGGGTTTGCTAAATTCTGTCTGTGCAAACCACTGAGCTCCTGTAGAAATAAAATGAATTCTTCTCTCGCCATAAATTAAAGCAACATCAAACATTTTCGATTCAGGTATGTTTTTATAATTATTCCCTGATTTTGACATTGGAGCACTACATTTTGTTCAATTATGAGGTGCATATCTGCAAATTTCTTCCGTCATTTCTAAACCCTTGTCTTTCTCTTTTATTGTCCGGTCAGGAATTTGAGAACTCCCAATAAACTTTCAGCATTTTGGATATCATTTTAAGGCAGCATGCTGCAAAGAAGTGTGTTGTGCTTCTAGCTTTACGTTCTTATAACATGAATTAGATTATGTCCGTCTACTAAAATGTTACTTTACATAAGAGTCAAAACTTAAGTTCTAATGATAAAATAAGTAGAGTAATGAATGATAAAATATCAAATTACATGTTTGGCAAATAAATAACTCACTCTTCCTGTTACTTTCATTTCCACGCTAATAAAAACACAATAAATACAAAACTCGTGCAACGCACGAGTCCGACTAGTACTTATAAATAATTAGTCAGACATGAACACCATCAATTGTTTTAGATGCTAAGAGAGGAAATCAATGAGAAAATGCTACAAAATGTTGTGCGAAGAATGTTTTTAAAACAATGTAGCGTCATATTATGATTCCCAAGCAACCCATTAATGCCATTCGATTCCCTCATTTCCCATCACGATGTATTAAACGTGACCTTGAATTATTGAGAACGATTCAAGAAATGCAGATGTCATTGAATTTCTTGACAACTATGGTAGATGGGCCAGTCTAGCACTGCTTGGCGGACTGTCGAAGAAGGGAGCTCGAGATCAAGATGGTGGATTTTGGGCTAAGCCCATTCCTGGTGACATCCAGCAGATTGGCGTTCAAGTATATGATGAAAAACCGGTCCATACTTGTAGTTAAACAGAACGTCGACGGTCCGCTCTAGACTGCCCCACATTGGACCGAACCAAATTTCTCAAACTCGTCCCACTTTTTTATTTTTTATTTTTCAAATAAAATCGTATATAAATATAATATTAGTAAATAAAAAACATGACCACAAATGGAAATTTTTTAACTCTCAACATGCTCCCACCCTACCTCCAAATATCCCCATTATCGTTCCCATCCCTCACTGTCGATGTCTATTGAGCATGGCTCGTGCCTAACTATCGAGCTTGACCTATGCGTCATGCCATATCTTGAAGATCCTGACAAGGTTTTTAGGACCTTTGACATTGTGTGTAACTCCATATAATATTATGTGGCATATGAGAAGTGTTTGTAAAGTTTCGGGTCAATAAGCAATTTTTAAAATTTTTCTAAGGACCAAATCCAAAATAATGAAAATATCCCATTGGACAGTAACACTTCTTGCCCAAGAACACGGCAAAACAAGGGTAACAACATAGCAAAAAAGTCAAAAACCAAAGACAACAGCCAAATATGAAGAGGTTACAAGCATAAAAAACATCAAGAGAGACTGAGACATTGACCATACAAAATCAACACTCACATGACAGCATGTGCACTCACGTTACATGGCAACTTGTTTCGCCAGCTAAAAAATGATTAAACTGGAATCTTAGCTAAATTAATATAACAAAGCCAAGACTATGAACAATCCAATGGCTCAAATGTGATCTATGCAACACTATTGCACAAGGTGCCAATCTGATGCGGTGACTGAATAAACGTCATTTGAAGGAAAAGAACTAATGAGTCCCATAGTATGACCTCACTGAAACACAAAAACAAAGGAGCACATCCTTTGGGCCCAACAGCTATCCACTATCGAGACACAAATAAAAGCTACACATAAAATTCCAGGAATCACTCCACCATTCTGGCCCATTGTGGTGGACATAAACTTTTTCTCATGTCTTTTCTCCTTTCCCAAGTTTATTGATAAAAATGCAACCACTGTCCGATGAATTCCAAGTCACAGATATATTAATACACGAGGATAAATAAATTCCGGATCCAGCCGTCATACCGTCAGCAAAATAACTTGTCAAAATATTCATGCTCACATTACTTTCCACGTTTACACTTTATCATACAGTAGTAAAGAGAGTATATAACACTAGGAAGAAATTTAGATCTTAATTTCTCATTTTCAATTTTTTCCTGAGAGGAGGGGGTAGGGCTGGGGCTGGGGTTGGATTTCACAGTGTATATCTTGTACTGGTCTTCAATTATACAACATCGAATACCACTAAACTGGGTTGCAGAGATAATTTATTACCTAACGCTATTGATGACATTGTTGCTGGTACGAGTCAAAGTTGTCAGAATTTCAGAGAATTGAGGACGTTTTGAAGGGCAATTGTTCCAGCACTTGATCATCAAAGATCTCAGGATTTGAGGGCAGTCCTTCGGAATTTCAGGTCTAAGCCCGCATGCAGCTATTCCGACAGCGGCCTGCACTGGTGAATAAGCCGAATAAGCAACCTCACCAGTAACCATCTCCCAGAGCGTCATCCCAAAACTATAGGCATTACTCATCCATGTCTCTGTAACATTTTCTGGATCACCTGCAATTATCTGTTACGACTAAGGACAAGTTAGAGAAGCCAGCCTCGTTGCAATTTATCATGAAGGAAGTTGGTACGCAGATTAGATTGGGAAGAAGAGGCTAAAAGTAACATGATAAATAACAAATTGCATCCCCTATCGAAAACAGAAAAGATTATCAGTGCAGTAGACAGATAACTTCACTTGAATTAATAAATTGTGGAAAGTTGATTTAATTTGCCCCGGCAAATTCATTAAGCATTCAGTTAAAGCATTTAAATTGTTGCAGTAAAACCTCAAACTCTGCCCTCTCTGTTGGAATTTCATCCACAAAACCAAGAACTAATAGAATTGTTGATGTCACGGCACCAAGAAAGAAGAATGTAATTAACGGTTTGAAAAGGAGGGCTAGGTCTAGCAAAGGATTGAGTCATTTTCTTTTGGATCTGCTACTTGACTGTATTCTGTTACAGGTTTGCCAAGCGCTTTTAGTGCAGTGGACAGATGACATATTTCACTTGAATTGGAAAAACTTCGAAAAGTAGATATAATTTGTACCAGCGTACTGGTTAAGAATTCAGTTCAAGTGTTAAAATGGTTACAGTAAAACCTCACATTCTAAATAGAAACACCTCACTAATAACATATGCTAAAAAGTTGAGCAGATAATATTCCTATTTATAATTTCAACTACCCATGCCCCAGCCAAATCAAACAATGCAATACTAAAAATAGTGACACTAAGTCTCCTAAAAAAAACCCTCACCCACACCAGCACCACAATCACCAAGAAAGGGACAAGTAATTTTAAAGGAACTGAAATGTTCACTAAGTGGGCTCCAGTGACTAGAAAGATTTCATGAAATTGCGTCAAATTACAAATAGGATGAAGCCAATTCTATTTTGTTTATTATTCCATTAGGTTGTTCCACAGGTAGAACTAAAGCAGGAATCCAAAAAAGTATAAAGCAATGAAATAAAGCAAACACGTTAGGCACGCCAAAATAATGATGATGGGATGTAATCAAGACAAAGACTTGAGATCCCAGCTAAACTACAAAGAATTTAAGTGGTATACTTGAGAGCATACAGTTTAAGCCAGATACTTTTTCCATTATTCTTATCTTAATTTTTTCTTTTTTATTTGAACTGTCAAGAGAAACAATATTGCTCTAAAGTTATCCAGCTACTATTACAATTAATAGTGACCAATTAAAAAATTAAATCATATTAACTTTGTCATGACAGATCATTAAACAGTCAGTTTGCAAACATTACAAGAGAAACACTTTATGCTGATATTAGAAATATAAGAGTCAAAATCAGTTTCAAATTAATTAAACTATCTCAAAAGAAACAACCACTGGTTGGTAGTATAGAAGTCATATGGATTCTGCTTGATAGTTTGGAAGGAAAAACAGTTCATCTATGATATCTAGATACAAAAAACATTGCTCTTCTAAAATTATACGACATGGATGTCTGAGAAGATGAGAACAACGGAAGCCAAATGTTTAAAAATTCAGTGAGTGAAACAAATGGAGACGAAAATGTATTCAAGGATTTAAAGATTACAATTTTTTCAGTAAAGTCAAGGATCAGCAATTCTATAAATTCCTTCACAGCGCAATAATTGGTATGATTGAGTGCCTCGACGCAGAAATGCAGAATTCAATGTGCATCAACAAATAATAACATAGTGAAAATATGTCAAACGGAAAATAAGTGAAAGGAAGGGAACAAACCTCAGGAGCCAGCCACCTATATCCGTCAGTTTCATACTCCATAGCCTCACCAACATTGTTGCAAGCAACAACAATTCCCATATCCCCTAAGCATGCATTCCCACGTTTATCCAATAAGATCCTCTGAGTATTCAAATCTCTGTATGAAACACCATGATCATTCATGAACTTAATTCCCTCCACCACATCAGTTGCAATCCTTAAAATCTCTTTAGTTTGAAGCCTTTTGTTCTTCATAATCAAGTCATGAACAGATCCACCATCCATTAACTTAGTCACGACACACAACCCTTGATTCTCATCAATGAACACCCCGTAAAACTGTAAGATATTCTTATGCCCACAAGTCATCAACTCCAACAAATCTTGTCTTAGCTCAAATTCATATGCATTTCCTTTATCACACCCCTTGAGCTTCTCAATGCCAACTTTTTTACCCCTATAAACGCCCTTAAATGTACTCGGTCCAGTCTGATCAATAATTTCAACACTATCACAATTCAACAACCACTTCCCAATCCCATCCTTACCAGAAATCACAGTCTGCCATTCATTGACCGAAACCACAATTAAATCATTAGGCAAAGGCTTTTGTAACTGAATCTTCGGGTCTAGAGTCTCAACCCCATTTCTACTATTCTGATCGCCATAATCCTCTGGAATCTCTCCAAGCTCTCTCCCTCTGGTACTCTCTTGTTGGCACCCGCAAAGCCCAAACGGGAGCTTAATGGAATTAGTCTTCGGCTTCTTCAAAGCCGATTTAAGGGCATTTCCGATTTGGGTTTTGAACACCGTTTCCTGCCCTGACTGAACCAATAGCAAAACTGTTCCCAATGTGAATCCTTTCTTCTCAAAGATCTGCAATTTTTTACAGCAAATCGAAGCATTGTCAAGGGCCCCAGACATGGATGACCACGAAACTGCCGAATTACATGCAAATGTCAGCTTGAACACACACCCGTTCACTTCATCACTAGACACATCTTGTATCATTATTGCTGGATGGTCCTCCGCTAATGCTTGCTCTATTAATTTTATATGTAAAAACACATCCTTCATTTCAAATCCCGCTTGAGCATAACTATCAATAAACAAAAACCAGTAATTATAACAGAATGCTTATAATTAATTATGAGCAAAAGCAAGAAGAGAAATCAAATCACTGAACCTGAGGGGTAAAGAATCGTAATGCTTGCGAAGATTGGACACCAATTTTTCGGGGAGTTGACTACCAGGGTACAACTGAGTCAAGCTTCGTACAACACTGCTCCAAACATGTTTCCGGCAAGCCTCGGTCTGTCCGCTCGGGCTCGAAACTGGCGGGTCTCGGGCCGAGTCGAGATTTAAAGTGTTTTTGAGAGAGGCAATGGCCTCGGAGACATTGCGGCCAAGCCTCTGGAACCGCTTCTGCATGGCGGAGGAGTCTTTGAAAGCTGCGGCGGAGGAGGAGGTGGTGGCAGAGGAGGATGAAAGGTTGTTCTCCGGTGGGCATTCGGATCTGTCTTGGGTTCGCATTAAAACTTGCTCCACCATATCCTCGTCAGTGCTAGTTCGACTTGACCAGCATTCCAAAGCCGCCGCCATGGCTATAAGAGAACGAGTAAAATGTGGACTCGGCTCAAAATATGGCTGAATTAACACCGATTCGAGGGCGAGTTGAACTGAGTCAGTCTATTGTACTCTGAAAAAGCAACATGGAGAGTGTGTGTAACGAATTATAAATAGTGTGGGGGCGGAATAAAGAGTGGCGAAAACCACGATGTATAATCATGAAGTAATAGCGGGTTAAAATCTCAATTTAAATAACGTTAACCAAGTACTAAATCATAGGTGAAACTTACGAGTTATTTCATCTTTCATTTAACTTATTATTTAGCGTCAGTTGAATTGGAATTGTAACCGTAAGCCAATGAGACTATATAATATTACTCATAATTATGGGACGGGAAATAATTTAAATTTGAGTAATACTGACGTCAATATAGGGAACAATATTAATGACACTAAATTATATGTTCAATTAAATGTATCACAAAATTTCACATTTAAATGAACATATTATGTAATGTCATATAGATTGTGGTCTAGCACCATTGGTGTTATATCACATTATTCTTTACATTTCAGACGATATCAAATTACTTGTTGGATTTTTTTGGAATGCTCATTAAAATGTCAAAATATGTTGTCCAAAACTTACTCGTCTTGTTTAACGATGAATTCAAAAGTTCTACTGGATTGAAAATGCACACTTGTAATGATCATTTACTCAAGCCACGACATTCTAAATGTCGATTGGATAAGAGAGAGATACGATGAATGGAAGGACCTACTCGACATTCAAAATATCATGACTAACATGATTTGATATACAATTTATCTTAATTGAATAGACGTTATTATTACGTGTATACTAAGTTTTTTCTTGAATATGGCATATAGGAAATGTGATGTGTAAATTATGTAAAATCAAGTTTTGATTCAATGGAAGTGTTAGAATATAGTTTTGCTACAGTGACGGCATAAAAAAAGAGGATACGTGGCGCAACATCATTGGATAGTTAGAGAAAAAAATTCATACAATTATTGTCAACGCAACACATGTCGCGGTTCCTTTTTTTTAAACCATATTTGAATCGCATTATTGGTTAGAATAATATAATAATAATAATAACCATTTTCAAAAGAATAATGCTAAGTGTACACAATTTTTTACACTTCTCTCACATGAAAGGGGGCCCACACATAATAAAATAATCGTGGACCCCCCTCCATGTGAGAGAGGTGTAAAAGATTGTGTAAAAGTGTGTGTGTACATGTAGCATTACACCCCTTTTTTCTTCATAATTTTACTGAGCAGAGAGTCAAACTTGCCAACACCTCGATAAAGGTGTCCGATGATATCATGATAAGGTGATTTGGGAAGATTTGCCAACGTTGTTCTTTGTTTTCTTTCTTCTATTTCTTCCAAAAACACATTCAACATTTTGCGTGTAAAATTACAAATTAAACCACTCATGGAAATGGGTGAATTTTAACCCCTAGTGGCTGAACTTTACTTATAATTAAGTTACTGAACTTTAATTTGGAGCAATCCTACCACTATATTTTAATTTGAAAGCAATTAGATCATTTCGTTAACGTTTCATTTAACCAATTAATGGAACGAGTGACGTGGCTTTTAAAAGTAAGGAAATCTCCACGTGTTTTGCCAAGTCAGCAAAATATATTTCACACGTGATCGCTCGCAATCAAGTCGTTGAAGTTTAAATTCAAAGCTAGATCACGATATTGAAATTTAATTTCAAGAATCTAAAATTTTATTTTTAATTTTTATTATTATTTAAATTATTTTAAGACCATTAAATAAATAAAATAATACGTGACAAACAATTATAAATTATAAATATTATAATTAATTGATAATTTCTACGACAAGAAAAAAAACTAGACATTTTGAAAGTTTTCAACTAGTTTCTACATAAAGTGCCCTATATATTATTTCATATTTAACATTAATTATAAATCAATATATTTTTAGATAATTTATATATTAGAGTACGTTTGATTGACTTAATTTTTCATGGAAAGTGTCTTTTTTTAAAAAAAAAACCCAAATTCCTATTTTTTAGATGTTTGATTGACAATTCTTTTCATAAGAAATATTTTTTTAACTTTTGTTGATGTGATCATAATTGTCTCAAATATAATGAAAATATTTTCCTTAGTGAAGGGTGGTTTTTATTTTTCAGGTAATTCACTCTCTTTTTCTCATCTCTCTTATTTACCCACCAATAAAATATGGACAAATTTAATATTTTTTAAGTGAAAAACTAAATCAATCAAATAGATCTAATTAATAATTTTCATAGAAATAAATTATAGACAATTGAATTACTTAAAAACTATTTTCTTTCTATACAAATTTCATAGTCACAATTAAATGCATCCAATGTAAAATTTATGTAACAATATTTTTAGTGAAAATTACAATAGACCAGAATTTTAAACTTCAAATTTCAAATTAAGATTTATTAATTTCTTTTTTAAAATCAAATGATAAATAATATTTTAAATATTAATAATTATATTACAAAATATTAAATTCACCACAGCTAATCTATGCCCAACCACCCACACAAAACCCTAATTATTTTCATCATCTCTATTATCTCACTTCTTTCTCTATTCCACCAGAAGCTGTCGCTAGAAGCCATTGTCGGAGAGTGTCGCTGACGACATTACTATTCGATATGTCGTTGTTGCCGCACGATTATCATCTACTGTTGCATGTTTCTCCTCTTGCTCCATCCCAGATTTATTTTTTTTCGATTTTGGTGGCTTACATTTTTTAATGTGGTTCAATTGTGGTGTGATGTGGGTGCGGTGTGAGGTGTGTAATGTTGGTAGTAATGTGCAATGCGAGGTGGTGGATGGTCATGGTGGTGCGAGTGATGGTGTTCGACGGCGGTGGATATGGTGTTCGACGACGGTGGAGATGGTGTTCAATAGTGGTAGAGATAGTGTAGTGGTGCAGTCGAGGTGTTCGACAATGGTAAAGATGGTGTAGATGTTGGGTGCAGCTAATTGTGGTCGACGGTGGAGCGTAGATGGTGGTCACGGTAGGTGTGGCATTGACGGTAATGGATTTGAGGAAAGATGGTTGTGGTGTTTAGTGCAGACGACGACGGCGATGGTAGCCGATACAGGCAGTCGTCGCAGTGGTATTTGGGGATGGTGTTGGCTGTTGTTATTGCATTGATGTTGGCGGTGGTGCTACTAGAAGTAGTGGTGAGATGGTGGTGGTCACAAATTGTTTTGTTGATTATAATCAATAAAAAATACATAATCAATGAAATAGATAAATTGTGACCAATAAATAATGTGATCTAAAAATTTGTTAAGCTACGACCAACAATTTGATAATGTGTGATCTAAAAATAATTTGTGGGCAATTAATTTGATATTTTGTGACCATGAAATAAGTTGACTAGTAAAATTTTTGATTCGTAACAAAAAAAAAAAAGGTGACCAATTAATTTATTTAATTTGTGATCGAAAAATAAATTGTGACCTATAAAATTTGTTGTTTGTGACTGTGGCATCAGTGATTGTGACTAATACATAACTATGACCATACATTATATAATATTGTACCCCAAATATATTTAATTAATTATTTAATAAATCAAATTAAAATTAATATCCGATTTTTGAAAAAGTAAACACTTATTTCTTAGATTTGAAATATGTTATACTTAAAGGGTGTTTGACACCTATTAATTTTTTTTTAAAAAAAAATTTCACTTTCTTCGTTATGACTACATATTCTCCAAATAAAATGATATTAAATACAAATTTAAAAATTTTCATTACTTTTTAATCACATATTCTTTAATCAATCACTATTCCAAAATTTATAATTTCTCAAAAATGGGTGTCAAACACATGTTTAATGTTTGAGGAAATTACAGCTGCAAAGATTTTTAAATTTCAATTTTCATAAGTCAGCAATCAAGTTTAATTATACACAAATCAGGTTTTAATTAATAATTAATAATTCATATTTAAATATTATAAATATAATAATATATTATTCTATATATACACCCCCACACATTTGAAACCCTAAATTAGAACTCAAACCTTCCCCCTCATCCTCTTCACAACCACGTCTGTAATCTCCCCCTCCCCCTCAGCCATTGCAACCCTAAATCAGTAATCAAACATTCCCCCTCATCCTCTCCACAGCCACGTCTGTAATCTCCCCCTCAGCCATTGCCACCACTACCTTGCTCCCTTCTCCTTCTATCTCTTCGTCGGATTGCTGCGAAGACGACAACGTCGCCGCCACCCCCAAGACGCCATTACCGAGCGGGGCGATTTGATCCTCTCCACAGCCACCGTCTGTAATCTCCCCCTCCTCTCAGCCACTGCCACCACCACTGTGCTCCCTTCTCCTTCTATCTCTTAGTCGGACTGTTGCGAAGACGACGACCGGCAACGACTGTGATGATATGCTTCGAATCCTTTTCATTTTCTCTTCATCTGTTGTGTTGATAGTTGTGGTGTGATGGGTATGGTAGAGGTGAAGAAGATGGTAATGGTCGTGGATTTGGGGATTTTTTTGTTGGGTGGTGGTTGCGGCGGGTGGGAATGGTGGTTGCGAGTCTGAAGATTTTTTTTGTTGGGGGTGGTAGTTGCGGTGCGGTGGTGATGGTGGTGCTGCATGTGGTTGATTGTGATGATGCATTGGTTTTGGTTGTAGGAGTGGTGGTGGTGGCGGGCGGCGATGGCGGTGGTCGTGGGTGTGGGTGTTGTGAGTGTACGTGATCAATTATTTGGTTGATTGTGACTTTTAAAATTTTAATTTGTGACCGATGAACAAACTGTGACCTATAATATTTTTGAATTGTAACCGTAAAATAGTTGACACATATAAAAAATTTGATTATGTGACCTAGAAATAATTTGTGACCTAGAAATTTATTAATTTGTGACCAATAAAAGTAACATGTGATCTATAATTTGATGTTCTGTGACCATAAAATAAGTTGTGTGACTTATAAATTTTGTGATTCGTGACCGATGAACAATTGTGACTTTTAAATTTTTATTTGTGATCGATGAACGAGCCGTGACCTATAAAATTTTTGAATTGTGACCTTAAAATTTTTGAATTGTGACCAAATTGCATAGATATGTGACATTTATATATTTATTAATTAAATTATAAATAAATTTTAATGAAAACCTGATTTTTGAAATTTAAAACTTCAAACCTTAATTTTGAAATGGTGATACTTAAATACCTTATTTATGTATTGTTCCTTTAATGTTTTACTGATGAAATTTTCCCATAATTTTATGAGCTAAAATAGTTTCTAATACTGGATCTACATGTTCCCGGCCCAATCTCCAGAGTCGCTTCTGATATTTTTTTTTGGGCTTAATAGTCTTTACCGCAACTGAAGTATTTAAAACCCACGGTATTTCTTAGGGTTTCAACTTGATTCGTCATCCGTTCGCTTTATTGGAATTTCCTCAGCTAAGCAGCGGGAGAGGCAGCACCACCGTCGACAGCGGCGGCGGCTTAACTACACAGAAGTAACAAAATGGTATTTTTTGTACTTCTTTTTATCCTCTAAGATATCCATGTCGATCATTTGAATACTATTTTTATTGTTTAATAGTGGAACGCGTTAACTTTTTAAAGTGTTCTGGTGTATGCACGTTGTGTAATTTTTTAGAGTTGATGTTTTCATCCTCCGTTAATATTAGAAAATATATTTATCTGTATGGAAATGTACATTTTGATGCGCCTCTTTTTGCATTTGGTGTTAATGACGGCCTTTGAAGATTAGAACAGTTGTTTTGTTAGAAACTATGGAAGGGTAGAGGTACAAGGCCGGTCCTAAGATATTCGAGGCCAAGGTGAAAAATTATTTTGAAGCACTTAAATATAATTTTCTGTAGTATTGTTCATGTTATATTCAAATTTGGTTTTTTTATATTATTTTTGAAAAATTAAATGAGCCCTTTTAAAATAAATAACTTAGATTCAACTTTCAGAAAAATTAATTTTTTAAAAAAATTATAAGCTTACTAAAAAATTATGGGAGATTTTGTTTTTAAAAAAAATTAAGCTCATCTAAGAATGTATGTTTCCAAGTGTTTTGGCTTCTTATTTAGTCCATCATGTTATTTAATCATATCTTTTAAATGGAATAAATGACCCAACTCAAAAAAGAGAGAAATTTTTTTGTTGAATTTTTGGGCTTTTAATTTTTTGAGGCCCCTCAAGAATTGAGGCCGAAGGCAATGGCCTAGGTTGCCTTGGGCCAGGGCCGGCCCTGTAGAGGTAATAGGGAAATCTGTTAAGAGAGGAATCTGATGTTTATGAAATTTTTGGTTAGGATTTTTTTTTTTGAAATATGCACTGCAGCAATGTTCATTATCTTATTCATTGGATTACATGGTTTGTCAAATATGGTGATGCATTATATCTCTGTGTTGCTATTTATATTATAACTTTGGTATGAAATGACTCTTGGAAGATGAACTGAGTCACGGGGTTCGGGGCTTAATATATTATATTGTATTTGTATATTAGAAATTAGTGGATTGTCACTTGGGTGAAAACTTTGAAATCATACGTTAACAAGTTTGATTTTCATACATATGTTTTGGAGATGCAAAGAGCTGATTGAAAGGCGCTTAATATGAATTTTTCTCCATTGAATTTGTTTCTCTATATCTTGTGTCCAATTTGTTTAGTGGTCATGGCAGTGGAAAGTTGACTTGGAATGCAGTTCTTTGATTGCTGAGTTTTTATTTTTATCTGTACAGGCAAGAGGATTGAAGAAACATTTGAAGAGACTCAATGCCCCGAAGCATTGGATGCTTGACAAGCTTGGTGGAGCATTTGTATGTGAATAATTGTGTAGCCATGCGTTTATTTCTTATTCTGGTATGGTTTCCTTATATATTATCTGATGTAGGCTCCCAAGCCATCATCTGGGCCACATAAATCAAGGGAGTGCTTGCCGTTGATCCTTATTATACGAAACAGGTTGAAGTATGCTCTGACATACCGTGAAGTCATTGCCATTTTAATGCAACGACATGTTTTGGTTGATGGGAAGGTTCGAACTGATAAGACTTATCCTGCTGGCTTCATGGGTATGTGTTGGTTCTGGGTTCCTTAACCTTTATTTTAGTACTGGTTAAATAATGGGAGTAAAATGGTGCAAGAGTGAGTTTCTTGTCATAATAAACATTGCTAACTAGAAACTCATAATCCCTGTTGTGATATGGATGGCTTTCATGTACAGACGTTGTGTCAATTCCAAAGACAAATGAGAACTTCCGTCTCCTCTATGACACTAAGGGAAGATTTCGGCTCCATTCAATCAGAGATGAGGAGGCAAAGGTTTGTTACTGTGTCTTTATTTTTTACTTGTAGGTTCTCTTGAGAAATATTGTTATTTTCCGGAAGTTAATTACAGAATTTCCGAGCTTCCGTTCCTCACTGCTATTGGTCATTTAGATGTTCTCACCATGATTTGTGACTGAATATTTTCTTCATGGATGACAATTTTTTTCCATATAACTATGGAACCAATTATTCACGTTGATGTTCTTGTTATAATAATCTCTCGTTGTTGATGGTAATATTTGCTGGGTCTGATTCAATTTTTTCTGTTTCCGTCCAGTTTAAGCTTTGCAAGGTTCGATCTGTCCAGTTTGGGAAGAAGGGAATCCCATACCTCAACACCTACGATGGCAGAACCATCCGTTATCCAGATCCTCTCATAAAGGCCAATGATACCATCAAGTTAGACTTGGAGTCCAACAAGATTGTTGATTTTATCAAATTTGATGTTGGAAATGTGATCATGGTCACTGGTGGAAGAAACAGGGGGCGTGTTGGAGTCATTAAGAACAGGGAGAAGCACAAGGGTAGCTTTGAGACCATTCATGTTCAGGATGCAGTTGGGCACGAGTTTGCTACTCGTTTAGGAAATGTTTTCACTATTGGTAAAGGTACTAAACCATGGGTATCCCTACCCAAGGGAAAAGGTATCAAATTGTCCATCATTGAAGAGGCACGGAAGAGGCTTGCTGCCCAATCGGCTACAACTGCTTGAAATGTCATTTTGTTGCATCACAGCCTGGGACAGGATAGATTGAATTTTCATATTCTATGTTTCTTTTTCTCGAGCAGTAGTTTCCCTGTTTTCAGAATACCAGTTCGTGTTTGAATGCTTTCTGTGCTTTTTGTTTGGTTGGCTAATAGATTGGATGATTTCGGATGACTAATCTCTGTTTTGCCTGTATTTGTTTTCTTTTCTATTTCTAGCTAGAAATAATGCATTTATAGGACGGTCCATGAGGTTAGAATGCTTTGAGTTTGCTTGTGTTTTTTCAAAATTCAAAAATTACATTTCCCTCTGAGAGTGATTTCTCAGTGGTTTTGGAGATATTACTTGTTAGTTTAGAGGGGAAAGCTAGGCAACTAAAAGAGGAGACAAAAGAAATGTGTTTTTCAATATCGTGATCCGTGTGAAATTGATTAAAGTGAGAAAAACTTATAATTAAAACTCAAGTCCTTACTTTATAATATTATTTTCAGTATTTTGAAAACGGGATCGATCCGGCTGCGAAAATTGGGAATCTGGATTTGTAACCCATTCTCGGTTTAGTCTGTTCAACCTGTATAAATGTATACTATTTAAAAAAAAATAAAAATTAAATGTATATTTTTCGATTTGGATTCAACATTTTGACCCTCGACCCGTCCTTTTTTTTTTTTTTTTTTGGGGTCAATTTTTAAAACATTGATTATTTTAGTAACGTTGGCAATAAGCAAGAGAAAGCAGTCGAGCACATGGTTTGAAGGTTGGTGTTGCTGTGTAAATGTATTGGTGAATCGGTCATAACACTTAAAATTTTGATTTTGATAATGTTGTTGTTCTGAGATAGTTGATAGTGTGCTTATAGAGCTTTGAAACCGGGAATAGGAGTGTTGTTACCCATTTTACTCAATAAAATTAGTGTTTGTAACCGACACAAGGATAAATGTTAATGTGAATTGTGAAGAATATGAAAGTTGGAGATACCTCGTCTCTCCCTTCCCTTCACATATAGATGTGGCTTGTCCAAATGATAACATATGTTATTAAAACGTGTTGAATCTCCAGGTGTGACGCGTGAATGATTTCCTAACTTGGTGGAGGGAATTTTGTAGCCAAATCTGACACATTTTTGTAGGTTATAAACACTCAATCATCAGCTCTTCAGCTTCTCACAAGAACAATGCTATAAGTACAGATAAATTTCACAGAACGCACACAAGAATTTGAAATTGATGGAATGGATTCAAACATTCAAGAGGGAAAACAAAAAGATATACTGACAGGATTTTCCAATTCAAATTTCCGTAGAAAATCTGGCAATATTTCATGTACTCAGAGAATTATTGTTCTCAAAACTACCTAGTCCTCTATTGTGACAAATGGGAGAAAATGTATCACACACAGGTATTGTACCGATGTAATTGGTCAAGTCTCAAGAAAGCTGTGGTTTCTCCGGGATATTCACGTGGAAGGAGATTTAAAAGTCGTCTCTTTGTAACCTGAGTTTGCAAGCCAATATGGGAAAATTTGATCTCCTTAAGCTTTTGTCAATGGTCTATTAGTCTATATCCTCCAAGAGGTATTGGATTTTCCACGGTTCACACTTTTTCTTTTTCAATGTATTGAATTTTAGCCAATTGCTCTGCTTTACACAAATTTATACCAGAACGTAAGGCTCTGATTTCTGCTTCCAGACAGGAAGAATGAGTAAAATTTATAATATGCAAGTAGAACTTCATATATCAATCAACAAAAAATGAAAAACGAAATTTTAATTCATTAGTGGGCTGGAAAATTGTCTGGCGACTCCATAAATAATTATACCCACCACCAAACAAGAAGAACCTGGAGAATTCTATGCATTTGAGTCCACCGCCATTGTAGGATTTATCTAGAATTTAGTGAGCCCCCTTCTGCCGACTTTGCAATGTATATATATATCTTATGAGTGTGCAAGTATATTAGTGGTAAGAAAGAGAGTGCCGGAAGATTTAGTGAAGTCATTGATTGATTGATAGAATTTTAGGTTAGAGATAGTGGAGCAAAAGTTGTGATAAGTGCTTTCCTTGATAAATAAAAAATTATGAGAAGTGTGTGCTTAACTTAGTAAAAGTAATTTTATTGATAAAATATTTTCTTTGTGGTTTACATCATCAGTGCAAGTCGACTGATGAATTTTCGAACTTCTTGAGTTTGTACTCAAAGTGAGATTGTGAAGCTTTTATTTAGCTTGCTTGGTAATGGAGAGGTTATCTAAGTCACAATGAAAAGCCGACAAGTGATAGGTAGAGTGAAGAAGTTCAATAATTAAAATTACACCACATGACAAACTTGCATGGATACCTCCAACGACATGAGTTGTGGGACATAGTTGACGACAATGGCGTGATGCCCGAGCTCTCAAGAAGTGAAAAATTAAAACAAGTAAAACTATGTTTGTAATAAAGATAATAATCAATGAATAATTATTGAAGCACATAAGGGACAATAACACGCTAAAGGAAGCATGGGAGACGTACGCACCACTATTTTCGAAAAAAAAGGATCTAAAATTGCAGCTTTAAAAATGAGCTACTCTTTATCACTCAGAAAGATCTGATGGAAACCAATACTTTAACAAAGTAAAGTTTCTTTGTTTTGAAATCTTTGAATTAGATTCAAAGAGCAAAATTTTGGGCTCTTTAATGAGAAGAATAACTATATGTAGATTGAGACCACTATATGTAGATTGAGACCCGAATTTAGAAACTTTACCCCCACAATACAAGGTTGACTAAAGCAACTGTCGGTGGTAAATCTTAAAAATTTGTTGACTGACCAAAAAATATCTACCAAGCAAATATTAGGGATGGAAAAGATTGATCCCATCAACAAAATAATAAAGAATTAAAAGAAAATAAACAAGAAGAAGGTTCTCAAGCATGGGAATCCCAACATGGTTGAGACAAGAGAGATTAGTCGTTTAAGGGATATCATCAATCAAATGAATCTTATTTTGTATGTGACAAACAATGCCATTGTTCCAGAGACTGTCAATTTAGGAAAAAGTCAGTAGAAGGCAACATGGCAACATTTAATGATCGAGAAAAATACAATAGTGAAAAAAAGTGAGATGTTGTAGCATCGCTTGTAGTAATAGAGCGGACTCAAGAGGAGGCTTTGAGGAAGAATTTGGACTAGTGGTAGTGCTCATTGGACGAATAGATTATGAAAGTGATTGAATCGTCGACTTTGGATGTTCCAACTACACAACAGGTGATACAAAGAAGTTGCAAAATATAATGGAGTACAAAGGAGGCCAAATGTGATAACGCCAAAACTTAAGATTACTAGTAGCCCACATTGGTAAGACAATATTATGCCTCGTTTTAGTCGTAGTTAGATGCAGCTACAAGATGTCTAACACATGCTAGAAATGAAGAAAAATATCCTATTAGTGGCACAATTGACGCTCTCAAGTAACTATGTTTTATTTGGACCAAAAATGTCAAGGTATATCAAAATATAAAATTTTTAGGTACACCAATAATAGAGGGAGGAACTAACATACTCAAAAGAAATAGAAGTATTTGAACAAGCATAATCTCGACAGACATTAGAGAGGATGGAGCTAGGATATTTAATATAAACTGATTACAAGTTAAAGGAGAAGATGCCATAACAAATCAATGAACAAGAGCATCAAAGGTAATATAGAAATCTAAAGATCTACAAGTGTCAAATGAAAAGAAGAGTTCACAAGAGCGACACAAAGTCTTTGGCAAAATGATGTGTGTATCAGAAAATATAAGAGGGGGATCGACATAGTCAATAAGAAGAAATTCAAGTACGTACAAGTTTCCAACCACAAATAAGGAAGTCGAGTAGACATAAGAAATCAAATATCAAGTATGCTAATTGTTGACCTCGATTTTGGCTGGATAGTGTGGCAACATATCTCGACTTTACTCACGTTCATGTGTCAAGCTCC
This sequence comes from Fraxinus americana, assembly GCA_035079005.1. NCBI lineage: Eukaryota > Viridiplantae > Streptophyta > Magnoliopsida > Lamiales > Oleaceae > Fraxinus > Fraxinus americana. Next base: position 4,246,149 of record CM068720.1, on the reverse strand, counting down.
AGCTCATTTAGACAAATTGTTAGATGTGTGTGGCCTTCTCCAACTATGGGAAAAGCCACCGTGAACACTCCAATGGTCAACTTAGTCTACTATAGATGTATTTGAGTGTGTGATGAATAGTTAATGAAAACCACACGAATGTGTGTGATATCGAATTTAGAAAGAATACCTAGGAAACTTACTATTGAGAATATAAAATTACATTACTAGGTACTAAGTGTGAGCTTTTGTAATGGAATAGTTGAAGAGATTATAGTTGGAAGGATGACGTGTGGTTTTAATTTAACGATTGATGCGTCATCCTCATAGGCGTTACCTTTATAGTTTTAGGTTTAGATGGTATTAAATGATTCTAAAAAGCAGTCACCATATCTCGTTTGAAAAGCAAATTGAAAATTTGACTAAGAGGCATTGATAAGTGTGTTTTTGCACTTATTTAATACCTAAATATGCTTATTATTGATAAAAATGAGTGAATTTATACTCACAATTATGTAATTATTACTTTTGTAGGTGAAAATCACTCAAAGGAAAGAGAACGAGACAAAAGAAGAAAAATAGACTAAAAGTGTGCAAAATCGTGAATTTGGGAACCAAATTGAACAAAGTAAAAAGTCGAAAGATCTTGGATGCAATTTATGAAGGGCGTAATCGATATGAACATCAAAATTTGAAGACCAAATTGTATAAGATAAAATTTGAAGAACTTGACGTTCAATTATCTCCGGGCTCGGACTACAATTTTTAAAAATGGTTTGAAAATTTAAAAACCCTAAATGGGTTTCTATCCAGGAACCCGCAGCTTCTTTTTCATCCTGGCCGTTTTCTTTTTTTTCTTTCTCTTCTCTTCTCTTCTCATTTCAATTTCATTTCCTTTCTTCTACTTTTGATTTACTTATAATTTTGGGGGCAAAATCAAGAGCACGAGAAGAATACATCTAAGACTTTTGGAGAAATATTTGGGGAAGTCAAGGCCAAGTTTCAAAAAAGGGTTATATATATAACTTTATATTTTCTTAATTATTTTGTTATATTTGTAATGTATTGTTATAAATATTTTGATTTTTATCATTTGTATAAAATAAGCTAGTTATTTGTGTTGGGATTTATGGTAGTAACTTAACATAACTTTAATTAATTTTAATATTTACTCTTTAATGTTAAAATGCTTATTTTCACGTGTATTTATTATTGTGTTGAATGCCTTTAATTTATTTGGCAATTAAATGATTGAGTTTAGTAATTTGTAAATCATTCGAGAGAAGATTGTATATTTTAGATGACCCGAGCTATTTTCAAAAAGATTTAATGCGATTTTTTTGGTTTTAATCAACATAGAGATATAGTTGGTCAACCAATCAATTAGGGTTAATTTCACTCGAAATAGGTAATTAACTAATCTTGGAAAATCGGGTCTAACATGGTAAGTGAGTAATTTATTGATTGACTCGTGAAAAAATTAATTAGATGATGATCAAGCGAAACCATGAATCCCAGTCGCGTTTTTCTCCAAAATTTATGAGTGTTTATATTTTCTTATTTTATAGATTTTTAGTTAATTTTCCTTATTTTTCAAAATCAAATTTTATTGTGTGTTTGTTTTTATTGTTAAAATTAAATTGATTAAATTTGTGTAATCAAAAGTAAACATTCCTCGAGAGATCGAAAACCCGAACTCAAAAAGTATACTTTATTAATTGAACGCGACCTGTGCACTTGTGGTATATAATTTTAGCGAACATGCATCTGTTGTGTTGGAATTTGATACCATTTGTGATATTTACTTCTAACACTTGGGGCAATGATGAATTGGGCCTGGCCCATTATTGGAATGTCATTTACCATTGCCCGATAATGCAAAGAGACTGGCCCAAAACTCGGCCCAAATCTATTCCAACAGTGGAATGTCATTCTTTGGTTGATCTAACAGCTGATGCTTGATATTATATATACCAACTGAAGCGTCATTTGGGCAGATCTTTTCATTGTTGCTTCTTTTCTTCGTGTGTGAGAGCTTCTGGGTCTTTCTGTCGTTCAGTGTTCTTCGTGTTCTCTCTTCTCGTTTCTTAGTGATTCTTTGTGTATAGATTTAAACTTTTGGTTTTAATCTTCAATCTTTGTGGTTGATGCCTTCGTGGTTGTTCGAGAGAGAGTTTTAGTGTTGTTGGTTTGACCCTGTGTTTTCCTCGGTCCATTGAATAACCATTGTGGAGAATAAATTATGGGTTTGGTGTTTTCTGATGGCTGTTTCAATGTACAGAAGGGTGCAATGAAATTCTGAGCCCTATGTTTTAATATACAACTTGGTGTTGTGAAATTCTTGGTTTATTCTTAGTGAATATATTTCTGCTTCCGTTGATTTTTCCCTTACAAGTGGTATCAGAGAGTGTGTAAGGCGTTCTTGAGTCTTCGACTGATGGTTCTATCACCGGAAAATCAATTTTCAGATGATACCCTAAGATCTATATGAAATCGGAGAAACCCTAACCCTAATTTTCTTTTTTTTATTCCTCTTCTGTTGTGGCCACTAATTTTTCCTTCTATTTTGTGTTTCTTGCAAGGACCTTGATTCTTGGTGAACCTGGTTGGATTGGCGAATTTTGAGTCGTCTGTTACTGGTTGCTGAAATCTGCTTAGTGCTTGATTCTTCGAACCAGCTTTGGTGAAATACTTCTTAAACCCCCTGCATACCGGTTTTGATTGTTTCATTACTACATTCTGAATATTGTCACTTCCCCCTCTTTTCCCCTGTAAATGGGTGCTCCCTGGTGTTAGGATTGAGCCTTGACCTGAGGTCTTGAGTCTCATGGAATCCTGGTAAATCCTAATACCAATAGTTTTTTGGATCATTAGATATTAATCAGTTTGATATACAGTAACATTATTCTTTGTGAATCCCTGTGATTGTTAGCCTGTTTAATCTCATTGTTAATCTTCTGTTTGATTCACCGAGTCTATTATATTGCTTATCATCACTTTTAATTTGTTGTTCACTGGTTAATAGTCTATTTTCAGTATGATGTTTTCATTCCTAATTTGTTTACACTGTGATTTGTGTGACTTTTAAATTGGTTGTTTGAAATATCTGTTTACTGTTTTCTGTGGAACTATGACCTCAAAATCTTTTGTGTTGATTAAAAATTTCAAATGACAATGACAACATTTGAACTTGGAGTTTTTAATGGAAAAATGGATTTCTCCATTTGGCAGCAAAAAATGAGAGGGTTCTTAGTTGAACAGAAAGTTTCTAAGGTCATAATTGGTGAATTTCCTGCTACTATGACTGATGATCAAAAACTTGAATTTGATGAACTTGCTTATACTTCTATAATTCTTCATTTGTCCGATCAAGTGTTGAGAAAAATTGGTAAACTTGATAATGCTAAGGCTTTGTGGGAAAAGTTAGAAGAGCAATACATGTCTAAGAGTCTGCCTAATAAACTCTTCCTTTTAGAGAGGTTCTTTAGCTTTCAGATTGATATGTCTAAAGACTTAGATGATAATCTTGATACATACTGGGGAGAAAGTGTTTGGTAAATATAGAGTTGTTATCCTTTTGAATGTTATACCCGATGTATATAAGGATGTTAAGTTTGCTATTAAGTATGGTAGAAATACTTTAACTCCTGACATAGTGATCAATTCTTTAAGGAGTAAAGAATTAGAGCTTAAGGTTGATAGAATCGGGAAGGATTTTGAGAGTTTCTCTGTGAGAGGTTGACCTATGACTAGGCAAGTCAGTTGTCAGAGTTATCAAGGGAGCAATAATAACAATTCTAAGAAGAAGGTGAAATGGAGACCTAGATCTAAGTCTAGGAGTGGGATTAGGAAGTGTTATGGGTGTGAGAAGACAGAACATTTTATAAAGAACTGTTATAAGAAGAAGAATGAACATAGCGCAAAAGAGAGTGGATGAGAGGAATGTAGTTGAACCCTTAGATGAGAGGACTGTTGATGTGTATGTGGTGACAGATCCCGCTTCTAATTTGAATACTGTCAATTATGTGGATGACAGTGGTCAGGATAGTGAGTGGATTATGGATTCAGGGTGTACATTCCATATGACCTCTAGAAGACCTTGGTTAGAGAACTTTAAGGATCTTGACGGTGGAGAGATGGTTATGGGTAACAATGTAGCTTGTAGTATTAAAGGAATTGGTAGTGTGGCTTTGAAGTTTGATTATGGATATACCTTTACTTTAGAAAGAGTAAGGTATATTCCCGATTTGAATAGGAACTTGATTTCTATGAGTAATCTAGATGACATAGGCCAATGCCGGATTGTTAATGGTTCTTTGCAAATAATAAAGGGTTCCTTAGTTATTTTCAAAGGTACCAAGAGGAATGGTATATATGTCACTAGAGTCAGCGTTGTTCAGAGTTACATTGTTGAGTCTTCTAGTACTGAGATTGAAGCTATCCTGAAGTGGCATAATAGGCTAGCTCATGTGAGTGAAAAGAAGTTGTACATTTTGGATAAGAGATGGGCATTTGGTAAGGATGTGATTTCTAAGGTTCCATTTTGTGAACACTGTACTTTAGAAAAACAACATAGGCTTCATTTTAATACTGGTCAACATAGGACTGCATCTATCCTTGAGTATATTCATTCTGAATTGTAGGGCCCATCATCTACTACCACTTAAGGTGGCAACAAATATTTTTTTTATCACTAATTGATGATTTTTCAAGAAAAGTTTGGATTTACCTTTTGAAACAAAAATCAGATATTTTTGAAAAGTTTAAAAATTGGAAAACTTTAATTGAAAATCAAATGGATAAAAAGATCAAAGTTTTAAGAACAGACAATGGTCTGGAGTTTTGTAATACTGAATTTGATCAACTCTGTAGAGATGATGGGATCCTCAGGTACAAAACTGTACCTTATATTCCTCAGCAAAGTGGAGTTGCTGAAAGAATGAATATGACTATATTCGATAAGGTTAGATGCATGATGATTAGTTCGGGGGTTCCTAAAGTTCTTTGGAGTGAGGCTGTGATGACAACGGTGTATATTGTGAATAGAACTCCTTCTAGTGGTTTAGATGGTAAGACACCTGAAGAAGTATGGTCATAGAGATTGTCTAATTATACTATTTTGAGGACTTTTGGCCGTTTTGCTTATTCTCACCACAGTATAGGCAAGTTGGAGCCTAGATCTCAAAAATGTGTTTTCATGGGGTATCCTGAGGGAGTGAAATGATACAGACTTTGGGCAAGAGATGAGAAGGGTTTTAAGATGATAACCAGTAGAAATGTGACCTTTAATGAAGCTGATATGCCTTGTTTGAATAAGAGAGTCTCTAGTGATGATCCTAAGAGTGATGAGGATGCGGAGACTAGAATGCAAGTGAAAGTAGGTCACTCCCCTGGACTTGTTGAGAAGGAACAAGTTGAGATTGAAGGTGGTGAATATGACTTAGTAAGTGATGTAGTTGATCCTTTAGGTGATTATCAACTTGCTCGTGATAGAGTTAGGAGGGAGATCAGGGAACCTGTTAAGATGGGTGATTATCATTCATTTGCTGTTTTGTCATATCGAGACTTAGTTTTCAAGGAGCCTAAATCTTATGAAGAGGTTTTGAGTTGTCAACAATCTAAGGAGTGGCTAGGTGCTATGGAAGAAGAGATGAAGTCTCTCGTGAAGAATGATACATGGAAATTAGTTCTTAAACCTAAGGATAAGTTTTTGGTAGGCTGTAAGTGAGTTTATAGTATTAAGGAGGGTAGTTCTTCTAAAGAGCCTCGTAGGTTTAAGGCTAGACTTATTGTAAAGGGATTTACACAGAAACCTGGTATTGATTATAATGAAATTTCTCTCCTGTTGTGAAATATACTACTATAAGAGCTAGAACAAATGAATTTAGAGCTAGAACAAATGGATGTTAAAACTGTATTCTTGCATGGTGTCTTGGATGAAATTATTTATATGGTGCAATCTCAAGGTTTTATTGATTCGAAAATGCCTAATCATGTTTGTTTGCTTAATAGATCTTTGTATGGTTTGAAACAATCACCTAGGCAATGATATATTAGATTTGACAATTATGTGTCTTCTATTAGCTTTATACGAAGTGCCTTTGATCATTGTCTTTATTTTAAAAGAAATGATAAGAATGATGTGATTGTTTACTTACTTTTGTATGTTGATGATATGCTGTTGGTTGGACATAAAATGAGTGATATAAATGACATAAAAAGGCTTTAAGTACTGAATTTGAAATAAAAGACTTAGGGCATGCTAGGAGAATTTTAGGGATGGATATTAAAAGAAATAGATCAAAACAATCTCTTCTTTTAACCCAATCTAACTATGTGAAAAATGTGTTATCTAAATTTGCTATGCATGATTCTAAGTCTGTTACTTTGCCTTTTACTTGTCATTTTAAATTGAGTAAAGAACAATATCCACATAATGAGTCTGATATTAAATACATGCAAAATGTGCCTTATGCTAATGCGGTTGGATATGTTATGTATACTATGGTATGTACTAGATCGAATGTTGCATATGCTATTAGCATTTTAAGTAGATTTATGGTAAATCCGGGTCCGGAACATTGGACCGCTTTAAAATGGCTTTTAAGACACTTAAAAGGTTCTGCAGATTTAGGACTTTATTTTAAATTTTGTAAAGAGGAAGTTGTGTTGAAATGGTATGTGGATTCTGATTATGCTAGTAATAAGGACAATAGGAAATCAATAACTGCATGTGTTTACTTTTTGCGGTATTGCATTAGTTGGAAATCTCAATTGCAGTCTATTGTTGCCTTATCTACTACAGAAGCTGAGTATGTAGCTGCTACTGAAGCTATTAGAGAGTCTTTGTGGCTTAAAGGCTTGTTATGTGAACTAAATGAATTGCATGATCCTATTATGGTTTATTGTGATAGTCAGAGTTCTATTCATTTATGTAAAAATCCATTTTTTCATGATAGGAGTAAAGTCACTAAACATATAGATATTAGGATGTATTTCATTAGAGATATAGTTCATAAAGAATCTATTTTACTTGAGAAAATCCCTATACAATTTAATCCCGTGGATATGGGAACAAAGGTACTTTCTCTTTCCAAGTTTAAATCTTGCTTACAAATTCTAAGAATCGATTCTGGGTAAATTTTGTTTTTTTCCTGTAAGTGGTAACCTTCTTGGTGTTGATGTTATGAAACACTAATGCATTGGGTGGTTTATGACATTGACATTAAGGGGGAGATTTGTTGGAATTTGATACCATTTGTGACATTTACTTCTAACACTTGGGGCAATGATGAATTGGACTCAACCCATTGTTGGAATGTCATTTACCATTGCCCGATAACGCAAAGAGATTGGCCCAAAACCCGGCCCAAATCTATTCCCACTTGCAGCTGCTCTGGACCGTTGATTCCTTGGTTGATCTAACAGCTGATGCTTGATATTATATATACCAGCTGAAGCATCATTTGGGGAAAATCTTTTCACTGTTGCTTCTTTCCTTCGTGTGTGAGAGCTTCTGGGTCTTTCTGTCCTTCAGTGTTCTCTCTTCTCGTTTCTTAGTGATTCTTTGTGTATAGATTTAAACCTTTGGTTTTAATCTTCAATCTGTGTGGTTGATGCCTTCGTGGTTGTTCGAGAGAGAGTTTTAGTGTTGTTGGTTTGACCCTGTGTTTTCTTCGGTCCATTGAGTAACCATTGTGGTAAATAGATTAGGGGTTTGGTGTTTTCTGATGGCTGTTTCAATGTACAGAAGGGTGCAATGAAATTCTGATATATACAACTTGGTGTTGTGAAATTCTTGGTTTATTCTTAGTGAATATATTTCTGCTTCCGTTGGTTTTTTCCCTTACAAGTGGTATCAGAGAATGTGTAAGGCGTTCTTGAGTCTTCGATTGATGGTTCTATCATTAGAAAATCAATTTCCAGATGATACCCTAAGATCGATCTGAAATCGCGGAAACCCTGACCCTAATTTTCTTTTTTTTTATTCCTCTTCTGTTGTGGCCACTAATTTTTTCCTCTGTTTTGTGTTTTTTGCGAGGACCTTGATTCTTGGTGAACCTGGTTGGATTGGTGAATTTTGAGTCGTCTGTCACTAGTTGTTGAAACCTGCTTAGTGCTTGATTCTTCGAACCAGCTTTGGTGAAATATTTCTTAAACCCCCTGCATACCGATTTTGATTGTTTCATTACTACATTCTGAATATTGTCACTTCCCCCTCTTTTCCCCTGTAAGCTAGGTAAGAAAGTGACATGGAGTGCTGGCCTTGGGTGTCTACTTGCTGACTACCACGGGCCCTATGAAAAGAGTTTGGTAGGATGAGGAGTAACGCTAACCTAGAAATAAATGAAAAGGAAAGTACAAAAGAGCTATATATTTGAAGCAGCACATGTGTTGAACGAAGGACCGATCTCTTCAAAATTTGTCGAACATCGTTGGGTGTGACTAAAAAAAAAAAAGAGAGTCAAACTAAAAAGTCGATGCCGAACGGGAAAACATAGGACAGAGTACCGACATGTTCTAAAATTTGCTGGTCTTTCTCCATTCATTAGTGAGCTAGAACATTTTGGAGACTCCACAAAATTTTTTAATACCAACCGCCAAGTTATAAGGATCTGGAGAATTCTATGCATCTTAGTCCACTGTCATTGTAGGATTTATCTAGATTTAGGAAGCGCAATTCCACCAACTTTGCAATGTGCATATCTGATGAGTTTATGAAAATATATGAGTGGTAAGAAAGAGATTTCACGAAGAGTTAGTGGTGTGAGTGAATTGATAGAATTATAGTTGGAAAGATAGTGGAGCAAAAGCTGTGATTAAGTGCACTCCTCAATAATTATAAAATTGTAAGAGGTTTGTATTTAATTTGTAAAAGTAATTTTGTTAATAAAATATTTTCTTTGTGGGTTTAAATTCAACAAGCCCGTGTATGATGAATATTGTGCAGTGTCACGAGGACGGGTCCATTGACAGGCAAGGTGGAAAGGAATTCCAATTGTATATTAGTTGGAAAATAAAAACTCACCAAACCCATAAAAATTCGTTTTCTATGAAAATAAAGAAAGTGCAGTTTAAAGTGGTTGTACCTTAGAATTCGATTTTCATTTCCACGTTGCAATCAAACGGTCAAAGTGTAATTCGTTTTCCTCGAATGTGACATTTTTCATGGAATTCGTTGCAATCAAATATGACCAAATAATCCTGGGATGACATTGAAAAGTGCACACTGGGTGATGACATGTTGATTATAATCCTATAATGAATATGGAAAGATTTATGAGATGGTGTCTGTTTATGATTATAACTATTTTGAATTTTTTTGGTGTTTTGCCTTGTTTTAAAATGACATTTGGTATCATTCCTCTTGTAACCATAAAACTATACTTAACATGTAAAGTTTTAGAAATGACCATTTTTTTTGTGAAAGAAAGGATTACTTATTCTGAAATTGCTGTGTTCAAGTCAATAATTGGTGGAGCAAACAAACATCTGCTCATTTGTTCTTTCAGAGTGTACTTTTTTAGGAATTTTATGCATCAGGAGGTATTCACTTGCTGTATGGTAACTGCTAACTGCTAAGTAATAGATTGAATATGATTAGCGCATAAAACGTTAGAAAAGACACCAAGTCTCAATTGTGTATATTGACTGTGTTTGCGGGTTTGTCACTATTTTCTCTCTCGCCGCGAAAAATAAGCATTACCAGTGTGTATATAACGAAGAACAAAAAAATATCGAATGAACAAAGTAGTTGAAAACGGTTAAAGAATTGAGAGGAACATTTGTGTATGCTGCTGGGGTTAGGGTAGGTGGGCTTGTGATGCAATGAGCCGTGTACTGCATTCTATAATGGCATAAAAATAAGAAGCTTAAGGGCTTTGGGGCTTAGCACCCGAACAAAGACAAGACTCGATTCAGTAAAAGCTCAAAGAGGTGAATATGATCCGACATAACGAAAGATATGTAAAAAGCAGGTCCGATTACATTTCTTCCTAATCCTAAAGGGTTCATAAATGCTTTGTCAACTTGTAGATATATGCTTATATTTTCAGTTGACAGCCATTTACATTGATTGTGGAATAATAATGCTGTGTATAGGCTACAATATCTTATTTCCCAGTTTCAATCCTACAGTGAATATATAACTCTATTTGCAGTCTTAAAATACACATTACGTTTTTTTAATTCTGGTAATTGAGTGTTAGAAATGTTACGTTGGCAGCTAGAATCCGGGTTGCCTTTCTGTCCATGCAATCACGTGCCTACGCTTGACTATTTATTTTTCTCCCTCTGCTTGGTAGTTGAGAATTAGACAACTTCGTTTGTTTAGTATTATTTCTGTATTTTTAGTGTTTTTCTTAATGATGAGTCGTTGTCTGCTTTCTTTAATGAGTACATGACCTTTAAAGCATAAAAAAAAAATGAATTATATAAATAATATAGAGGTGTAAAATGGGTCGGATTAGCTAATTTTGAAGTGACTTATATTTTTTTAAGCACGATCGACTCAACCCTGTGCAGAAAATGCAATGTCTAGCGAGATTTATTTTTCGAGACGTACGAATTCATGACACGAGACATTACATGACCTGTTCTGATTTTGATTAGGTGTGGAAACCCTATTCCTTAAAACCCATCGTTACCCTATTCCGTAAAACCCTATTCCTCAATTTTACTATCCATATATATAAGAGATTATCGGGACTTCGATCTGTCATGACTGCAACTTCTTTTTGAAATTTGAAGTTTTTGTTCTTTAATTTTGAAGGAAAAAGTCATTTCCAATGATAGAAAGGAGATGGGAGGAAAGTTGTCTTTCATTCGATTTAATATCGACTTTTTTGCTCCAAAAATGGAAGATTGGACCTAAATATCAAGAGAAAAATTGAGGCCAAGGTTAGGTACTGATGACCCCAAAGATTGAGACAACTAGCTGCAATTTTCCCTACTTTAAACAATAATTGTCCTTGTACCCATGCTCTTCCTTATTCTCAAAATGCAAAGGGAAAATACAAATATTATTAAGGTCGTTATATTTGCACTACAATTTTTATATGTTATTTTATATTTTAATTATACTTAAAATTCTCAACTTCTACTTATTGTATATTTATGTCTTTTGACTTTTTGTTGTCAGAATTTTATCTTCAACCTTTATTATTTAGCAAGTATTGTCTTTGATATAAATTTTAATAAAATATATCGTTTGCATGCTTTGCAATGAAGGAAAAAAAATATTTGTCGTACTTTTGTATTTATTATTTTTTACAGCATCTCTACGGACATTTTGAACAAAAATCATTATAAGAGATAAATGTACTAATTAATGGAATATTGATGATAGTAATGCAAACAATAGAATAAAAAAGTTAAGGATGCTACAATGAGTAAAATTGATGATCGGTGTGAAAAGTTATCCATTATGGTTAAAAGACTACAATGTCCATACAAACTGAAACGTCTACCAAAGTCTAAACATGTAAGAGTATTTTTAAAAGATTCTCTATATACAATATGTTCTCTATTTTAGAGAGTGAATGTTTAAAAATATGTTCATGCTCGACTTTCCAAATTCAAAGAGTCAAATTCGATCACTATTCTTACTTTATAATGATTCATTTAGAGTCTTTTTGAGCCCCATTGAAAAGTTAAGAATGCATTTTGAAATTGTATATTGATGAAAATAGTATGGTTAAAAAATAAGGAAATTTTTTAGATTTTCGTGCAATATTATTTTATTGAAGAATGTGTAGTTGGAAAGAAGAGAGAAAAAAATGTAATTTGAAAAAAATGGGAATCAAACAAGGCTTTAAAAAGTTATAAATTTCAATATTTTACATTTTAGAAATTAAAAATGTATATAGAGCTAAAATACGAAGTATTGTTGAAGTGTGTAAAAAATTGTAATCTCTAAATTTGAAGTTTAAAGATACAATTTATTATACATTTGATGTGCTTTATAAATAGAGTTTTTTGAAAATGTTCTAAGAACATCTCTAATGGAATCTCTAAATACAAGATGTTCTCTATTTTAAAGAACAAATGCTTAAAAATAAGTTTCAAAAAACTTTATAATTTAAATTTTTAAAATAAATAATGGGTTTGAATCTCCAAATTTGGAGAGACGATATTCACTCTCTATTCTTACTTTATAATCAATATATAATAAGTTACTAATTTTAATATTTTTCTTTTGCTTCTTAAATTAGTCAAATCACATTTAAATTGATTTGAACATTGACAAATAAAAAAATATGTTAAATAATAAATGAGAAAAAATTAATAAATATTTTCTTTAAAAAAATGAAGAGCCAAAATAGAGAGCATTGATAAAAAATTTAATCTCTAAATTTAAAGATATTATCATCCATAAGATACTTTTTTATAAATAGAGAGCACTAAGAGACTCTTTAAATTTAAAAATCATCTTGTGCATAATAGGGAGTATTTTTAAATTTAAAAAGTAAAATTTTTGACACATTTCAATAAACTCTCTATTTTTAGTTCTTTATTACAAGTTTCAATTTTCATCACTTAAATTATTAATATTATATTTAATATTTTATTTATTGACATTTAAAAAAATATTTATATTAATTGAAAATAAAAGAAAAATAATAAAGGATAGTTGAAAAAAAGAGAGAGTATAAAGTAAAGAGTTTTTTGGAGCGTAAACTTTATATTTAAATTTTTTTTTTCTATTACAATCAAGATGCTCCCTTTAAAAATAGTCTCTTGGACATAGGTTAAGCTTAAAAATAAGCTTTAGAAATATTTTTAGTTTTAAAATAAGCTATAGTATTCACAATGCTATAATTCAAATTATGGCTATGTTTGGTACCAATTCTCATTTTCAACAGTAAATCAATTCTCATTTTCAACCACACATTCTTCAATAAAATAATATTTTCTATCACATCAATAATTTTATCTTTTTTTTTTCAACCACACATTTCTCATCATATCACTATTTAAAATCTATTTTTCCCTCAAAAAATCACTACCAAACACACACTATATTTAAACTAATTGATCATTGACTTTAAAAAAAAAATATTAAGAGGGTGTTTGGTGGAGATTAAACTCCTATTTGTTTCACATTATTTAAGCAAGAAAATGAAAAATTGTACCTTTTTTTTCAAAAAAAGTGGGTTCCACCAACACACGAACTGGTCAAATATGGGTGCTATTCTACTGTACTATCGGTCCATTTTTTTCTACTAATGTGAAACATTAGATTTTTAGTAAATTGTGATAGAAGTTTTTGAAACGTGTGGTTGAAAAGTTGTGGGACCCATGAAAGATGTAGTTAATATTAATCGTTTAACTTTGATTTGGATCATCAAATTTTAGTCTGGACCAAACAAAGGCAAAATATATGTCGAGAATAAATCAAGTGTTTTTTGAAAAAAAAAAAAAATGAAACGAAGAGCCTTCAAATAATTTTATTTTTTAAAATTTATAGAAAATTTCTATTATGATTAATATGCTCTCTAAAAAAAAAAAAAAAGAGTCTTTTTAAAATTCTATTAAAAGGTTAAAATAATAAATCTTTTATAACTCAATTTTCTAAAATTAAGAGTACATTTAAAAATGATTTAAATAGGATATCGTCAAAGATTGCTTATTTTCTTCCCCACCGTTTTAGAGTTTGAAAAACATCCACATCCCAAAAATGGAATCTTCCATATCACTAAGAGCATTTAATGTGACGCATTGGGCCTCGCACGTTTTTTATTTTCTCTAAGACGGTGAAGATGTCTGTTTTTTCTCCATTACTTTATAAATTTATTCATTTAACGTAAGAAACACTTTTCAACACACAATAAACTATCTTTACAAGGTTCTCATCCTGTCGATACACTTCTTCCTAAGGACATTGGGCCTCCAAAATTGAATTTTACACTCAAAATAAGGGTCCCATTTTTATTAATCTTATGTACTCGACTATACAAGAATGGACATATTTGGGAAGAGTGATAGACGACCTTCGTATGTTATATCGTGTCTATATTCATTGAACTAAACATGATTAAGAAAAAACGTTGAATCTTGTGAACTGGGCTTGTTCAACCTAACGTACTAAGGTCCTGTTCGATAAGACTTTTGATTTTACTTTTATTTCTTGTAAAAGAGTTTTTTAAGATAATTACGGAATATTAGTTTTTTTTAAAAGATCTTCTAACCAAACAAAGTACTTTCAAAAAATATCTACACGTTCAAAAGCATATTCTTAGTACATAATCGGCTTTTAACTTTTTAAAACTCATACAAAACGGGTCCAAAATATGTGTAATTAAAATTATTGACAGAACAAATATATATATTATAGTGGGATGCAATATAGAATTGTGACCCTGTTCTGTTTTTCTTGGAATAGTAGATTAGAAGCTTGGAATCATGTGAGAAGCATTAAATGCAAGAGCAAAGGGAATCGATCTTAGGGTTCTACAATTTCTTATAATTTAGGAGTATCAATTCAGAAACCCTCGTGATACAAAACCACTAGCACATCATGTATAGTTGTTTAATTTTTAAATTTTGCAATCAAATGTGCATAGTATTTACTTCAATGCCAAATTAGTTCTTATTTTCGATAAATATATGACTAGATGATCGCCTTCCTTAATTTCACATCTCGAGCACGATTGATCCTGCTTAAAGAATCCTTTTAAATTTTTAGGATTCGTTTGGTAGGATTTCTGCTTTTTCTAAAAGAGTTTTTAAGAGAGTTATCTTGAGTCAAAATATGTTCAAAAATAGTTTTTTAATTATGAAAATTGTTTTTAACTTTTCAAAAGTCTTACCAGGACCCATATTTTTGGCAGTATACGACTTATCACGTACAAGTTAACCCAAAAAAGTGAGGAAAACATACTTTTAAGCAGACCAAACATATATAGTACTCATGACTTGTATTATGTAGAAAACATGAAATTAAAGTAATTAATGCTTACTCATTTGCATGTGGTCACTGGAATCATGTGGGATCTCATTAATTTCTTGGTGGGTAGTTCTTAATGTTTTTCTATTATTGTTAATAATTTAGGAGATAATATTAAAATTAAATTCAATGAAATGCATTTATGAGTATAGTTTTTTGCTCATGGCACAAAATGTTGAGATGGTTATATCTTCAAACGAAGAAATAACTTAGGCCTTGTTTGTTTCTGATTATAATCAGATTTTAATCTAAATCAAAGTCAAACAATCAATATTAACCACGTCTTTCATGTGTCCTACAACTTTTCAACCACACATTTCAAAAACTTCTATCACAAGTTACTAAAAATCTAATTTTAATCCCCACCAAACACCCACTAAATTTAATACATCAATGAAAAACATTTTTATGAAGTCTATCAAACTTTAAATATCTTCTCGATAAAAACACGAATTCCTGTCGTTACCAAGTAGTCAAACCGAATTTGTTTTAGACTAACGAAGCGATTTCGATTCAAATCATTCAACGTTGAGGGGGATCATAAGATGTAACAAAAAAGAAAAAGAAAAAAAATCTTCTTATCATGAAATTATTATAATTATAGGGACAATAGTTTTTGGGGTCCTTACTGTTGGATTCTTAATATGTATGAAAATTGATGTCCATGTGAATGTTCAAGAAACAAACATTCACGTCGAACCCATCTTGACCTTGCTTAGGGTATAGTGTCTTTGCTAAAACCCTAGCTAGCCCTTCTCCTAGTTGTTACCATCAATTAATTGCTTTTGTCGTTCTAATCTTTAAACAAATACTATGTGGGATTCCCAATTGCCCTTTTTCTTATTTTTTATTTTTTTTAAAGAAATTTAAAAAGTTTGTAGTAGAAATTAGAGTCAAAGAACAACGTGGAATTTTTTTAAAAAAAAACAAAACTCATTGCATGAATCGCCAACCTATCACACATCGTGACGGTGGTCAATCCCTCCTCACCCTTGATTTATAAATCTTCAAGTTAGAAGTAAGACTCTTGTAGCCCTTGATGCATAGGATGGCAATATTTTCAAGAAGCTTAAATAAACAAGTAATTTAGTTATGTCTGCCAAAGGCCTTTAAAAAAAAAAAAAAGAAAAAAAAAAGGAAAATAACTATATTTCGAAAGTTACATTTATTTTATTTTCAAAATAAACGTGATGACAATATGTTTAAATGGAATATTGGTTACTCGACGTAATTATGAAATATGTTAAATATTTGTTCATTGTCAAGTTCATTACATCATACCATTTACGCGTAAATTTAATTAGGTTGAACAAAAATGTTTCACATTATATAATAATCCATTTTATTGTGCATCTCCACCTCTATGTTGGACTATAAGTAGGTTTCCATACCTCATTCTTTTTCAAACTAACACCTTTATTTCTTTTCTATCTCCTTGTCTCCCTCCCTCTCTCTCTCTCTCTCTATATAAAGTTTTTTCGAACCAAATGGGATCAGGTAGCTCACCTTGTGCTTCCTGCAAACTTCTGAGACGACGCTGCACCAAAGACTGCGTGTTCGCCCCTTATTTCCCCCCTGATGATCCTCACAAGTTTGCCATTGTTCACAAGGTTTTTGGTGCTAGCAATGTCAGCAAGATGCTACAGGTTTGTCGATTTTCAACTTCCTTTCAATACTAGAAAAAGGGCATCAGAGACTTCAAAACCAGTGGTTGATGAGTATTAAACCCTAAATAGAATCTAGAATGACATTTTTTCTTATTTTTTCTGAAACTTTTATACAGGAGCTTCCTGTACATCAAAGAGCAGATGCAGTAAGCAGTTTAGTGTACGAAGCAAACTCGAGAATGAGAGATCCTGTTTATGGGTGTGTTGGAGCAATCTCTTATTTGCAGAATCAAGTGGCGCAACTACAAATGCAATTGGCTGTGGCTCAAGCAGAGATTTTGTGCATTCAGATGCAACAAGAACCTCCTAATTTGCAGCCTCAAATGGTTGAACCACCTGCTGAAAATTGTCTTCTTTTTGCCAGCAATAACTTGGATCATAACCTACAACAATACCTCAGCTTTGCTTCTTCTTCTTCTAGCAGTTCTATAGTGCAAGACTCGGTGAAAATAGAGTCTCTTTGTGCTGTCGATCCCTCCGGGGATCATTTCGTCCCCAAGGGGAGCCCAACATACATGTTCGGAATGTAGTATTTAACAATATTAAACCAAAAAACCGACATGATTTCACTTTTATAACCTCGTTCGGCGTGGTTCAGTGTGGACCATCCTAGAAATGTTTCTCATGTATATATTCTTCAGTCTTTTTGCTTAATTCGTCAATCTGAACTTTAATCTTTAACTTTAGACAATCGTTTCTTGACTCCGAATTATATTTTTGTTACGTCTTTTCCTTCGATCTTTGCGTCTTCTTGTCTTTTCATCTTTATATTTTCTAAAGCTATTAGTCAAGCACACACAAGGGACAGCTTCAGCATGTGAAAGACTTGGAGTAAGTGTGAAGAAAAGGTTTTAACATTATATTCATTTTTCTTGAATGTTAATTATCAATTAATTTCCATAAAACGAAGTCGTACGTGTCGGTGATTAAACGTTTTCACAATAATGATGTCAGAAATTTGAATCATAATAACTTTTGAATTTTCTAGGTCTTCAGCATTATAGAAAATTATTAGATAATAAGTCAACTATATAGGGGCACCTCCTTCGCTAAACAACCTAGTGAGGGTCCACAGCTTTGCAAATATACCATCTACAAGGGACCCTTAGTTCGCAAGCCACCAAACCTCCGAATTATCAAGTAAAAGAGAATAGGTCCGAACCTCGTTTGCACCTTAAAAGGCGTAACAAGTATAGGGGTTAAGGTAGGGAGTCACTGAATCTTCTTAAATATTTAACGCGTTCCTCGCTGCATAATATGTTGGATATATCTTCTTGTATCTATCTCTCTCTCTCGAAGAAGAAGAAGACGAAAGAGAAGAAACTAAAATACGAACCAAGTTTAACACAAGAACTTGTGGCTAGAAACACGTAAGAGATAAGCTCTCTGTAAAGCGATATTTGCTCCCTCTTGGAGTGTTTTCATGATCTTCGATAAATAGTTTTGTGGGATATGACTAGCCTTTGAGAATTTGCACTAAGCAATGAAGTGAAAATTTTATAAGGAAAAAAAACTTAAAATGAAATTTCTGGAATATTTGAAGTTACAATTAAAAGAAATACTCTCTCTCGCTCTAGCCGCAAAAACCATTTGAAATTCAAGATTACAACTTAATTTGAGATATACAAGTTAGTCCCTCCCAATATTATTTCCAACTCCCAATATTTCCTTAAGTTTGTTTTGGTCATTTAACTTTAAACTTCTTTTATTATTTGAACAAATTTTCTAACATTCCCCCATTTTGTTCAGACAAAGCCTTGCAGAAACAAACAGTCCTCAAGAATCTGGTAACATTATCTTTTGATTTGAAAATTTACCTTAGTGCAAATCTTACAAATTGATTGTCAAAATTCCAGGTAGTGTAAGAGTTTAAATCAGTTATCCCTTGTGACAAAATCGGTGATACAACAAACAAAAGTGCTTTAGTATTTTTTTTGTTCCACACCATTCAGACTGTATTTTATGACCTTACGCTTGTCCTAATTTGTTAACTTTTGAGAGCGAAATTCCAACCCTTAATTGAAGTGGTGCCACTTTGTCATATAGGTTAATTTCTTTAGTATTTTTATTATACTTTTAGATATTTGTACCTTGTACTGACACTTTGTCATATAGGTTAATTTCATGCTAGGTAGAATTGCAATGATTGACGATTTTTTGAATTAAGGAGTTTTAGCTCCATCCTTTTTGATGTTTACCCTACTTTCTTTTTGAAAAAGGTTTAATAAATGGATAAGCTAGATTCTCACTAGACTTTACATATGCATATGTGCGCGAAATTATTCAACTTTTGATTAATTTCCTCGTATATTCATGTCTTGATTACTACTTTGAAAGAGATTAAAATGGATAAGCTAGATTCTCACTAGACTTTACATACGTGAGATAAATTATTTCACTTTTGATCAATTTCCTCACATAGCCATGTCTTTATAAATCCCATGTGTTGATAAATTCTTTTGAAAGAAGTTTCGTAAGTAGATAAGCTAGATTATCACTAGAGTTTACACACGCGAGAGAAATTATTCTACTTTTGATTAATTTTCTCATATAATGAGGTCTTACACTTGAATTTTCAATTTCGAATTCAATTCAAATTCAAATACTAATTTATGCATTTGAGGGTATTCTCACCCACCCCTTTCATGTGGAAGTCTGAAGAGACTCGTTCTTTCCGGGACTCCAAGTTGGCACTTAGGTATGTACTCGCAAGATGTTTATAAAAAATGGTCAAATGAACGATGGAGAAGTCAATATTACTTGTGGATTCTACGAAATACGTAAAACAAAAAGTGATCTAATCAAATGTATTTTTTGACTAATATATTTATAAACACCTGAAAACAATGAGTCGTATGTAGGCTTAGACTTGAAAGTCCTAGCATTGTCTCCATGTTAGAAACTGAAAATCGAACTGATTTACCTCGAGCCCTCAAAGGGAAACCGGCAAAAATCAAACTTTTACATGCCTCAAAGTCATTAAGTTTTAGGGACTTAAGGAAAATTGCTTTGTAATGAGGAATAAGATTGACTGAATCTTCCTTTCATGCTTAATTTAATATGGATATTAGCTAACATATTCTTTCATTTCATGTCGTTTAGCACCTTACTTTCAATATGGGGAAGCTACATGAACTGATTTCTATAAACGACTTCCTTAATTTCTAAGAAAAAATATTTATATTTTATTATATACATTTTTCCGTCATTTGTTTGATTAAAAAGAAATAGAATTAATAGCATAATATCAAATTATTAATTAAACAAGAAAACTATAAATCCAAGATTATAATAAAATATTTAACAAGTTTTCCATGGTTAAATTGACGGACAGTCCAATGGTGAGTTACTTGTTACAAACTCAATGATTTAGGTCACACTCGCGATAAATAAAAGATTGAGGACCTACTTGCACTATTTTGAAAAGATTGGAAACTCCATCTATGTATTTTTTTTGGTAATTAGCTTATAACGTCCTTACCTTTCACTCTTATTATGGAAAAATTACCTTTTATTTTTTGATATTTTCATCCTCATTTCCATCTTTCATTTCGTAAAAGGTCATTTCATCAATTAAAATTTGTAAAATGACAAACATACTCCTCTCTTTAAATAAAACAGAAGGAAAAAAGAAAAAAAAAAATTAATTGTAATCATAGTCCCAAATTTTTTTTCAAAAGCGCAAATGAGTCCCAAATAAATTATTAAAATGGTAATAAACATATAATGTCTGGACCTTTCAATATTATTGCAAAAAAATCCATACCTTTTTTTATTTTAGCATTTTCACCTTTAATGACACATTTAATTGTGCAAACCATCATTTCTATTCATTTTCATCCAATTTCTCAATAAAAAAGCTGTGAAATGACGAATATACTCTCTTATTTAAATAAAAAGCTAAAGAAATAATTGTAATCATACTCTCAATTTTTTTAAAAAAGTGCAAACAAATCACCAAAATTTTTTTTTTTTTAAAAGTGATAACGAGCCCCAATTAATTTTATTTAAAAATAAAAAAAAATTAAAAAGTGCAAACGAATCCCAAATAAATTATTAAAGAATTAAAATTTTAAAAATATATATTTTTATTTAACTAGGATGGTATATTTATTATTTCACAGTTTTTTTCTTGAAAATTTGGATGAAAATGGATAGAAATAATGATTTGCACAATCAAATGTTTAATTAGTGATGAAATTGTCAAAAAAATGAAAGGCATGGACCTTTTTCGCAATAACAGTGAAAGATATGAACATTATATACTAATTACCATTTTAATAATTTATTTGTGACTTATTTGCACCTTTTAAAAAATGTTGGGACTGTGATTGCAATTAATTTTTTCTTTTTCTTTTTGTTTTATTCAAAGAGAGGGGTATATTCGTCATTTCATAATTTTTAGAAAAAATAGGTGAAAATGACATTTTGTGCAATGTAATGTGAAAATAAGGGTGAAAATGTCAAAAACTGAAAGGTATGGACGTTATACACAATAATAATGAAATGTGTGGACGTTATGTGCTAATTACCCTTTTTTCGGATTAATAACAGAAAACCCTCATTTAAACATTTCCACATGCGATATATCCCTACCTATTGAAAAATGCAGAAAACCCCATGTTTGAAAACCCCCCATCGTTAATATCTGTTAGATTTTTCTTTAAAAAAAATAAAAAATGCCAAAATTTTAAAAAAATAATTATAATTTCAGTACCCAAACTTTTTATTTTTTTACATATTAAATCCAAAATTTTCATATGTACCACCTACAATCTCAAATATTTAAAATTTTATTTTCTACTCCACCCTACCGTACTTCATCTTCTTTCCCAAAATCCAATTGAGACTCCACATATTAAGAAATGCCTTACCCATATGAAATTAAAAGGGTAAATAGTAAAAAACGTCCATACATTTCAATGTCATTGTGCAAAATGTCAATATCTTTAATTTTTTGACATTTTCACCCATACCTTCCACCTTTCATTGCGTAAAATATCATTTTCAATCATTTTTTCAATTAAATGACGATTTTACCCTTTTATTCAAATGAAACAAAAAGAAAATAAAATAAAAGAAAAAATAAATAACTAATTGCAATCACAGTCTTAAATTTTTCAAAATATTACAGATAAGTCCTAAATTCTCCACCACCACCACTTTCACAACCCCACCAAGCCGCCACCTATAGATCCATCTAGCACCAGCTTCTGGCCACCATGCCCGTCGGACTCCACCACCACTCGCCTCGCTTCACTCTCCCCAAGCCTGTAGGTTGTGAAAGTGGTGATGGTGGAGAATTTATGAGTTCTTTATAATTTTTTAAAAAATTAAGGATTATAGTTGCAGTTGATTATTTATTTTTCCTTTTGTTTTATTTGAATAGGAGGGTAAAATTGTCTTTTATTGAAAAATGGATAAAAAAGACCGTTCGTCCAATAAAAAGGTGGAAGGTAGGGGGTGAAAATTCCAAAAAAAAAAAAAGAAAGGCAGGGACGTATTGCACAATGATATTGAAATGTATGAATGTTATGTGTTATTTACCCAATTTAAAAAATGCTTTGTGCAAATTAAGTCCAAACCTCCTAACCCCACCTAGGCCTGGGCCAAAAAATCGCAGCCCACTAAAACCGAACCGACCCGACTCGTATTGGGTCGGGTCGGTTCACTACAAAACCTTTCAAACCGACCACAACCCTAATTTTTTGAAGCTTTGAAGCGACGCAGTCTACTGCATTCTTCTTCTCGCCCAGATCTAGCCTAGAAGAACACTGGTAAGTGCTCTCGATCTCTCTATTGTTCTAATTATAACTTCCGTGAATGGGTAAAGATTTTTGTAATCGGAGCCCAAGCCACAGCAGAAGCAGGAGCCCTTATCTTGTAGATTACTCGAGGGATTCTAGTAAAGATGGGTCTCTTAGCCAGTGAGTTCTGTTGGGAAAACGTATTTTCTAGTGCTATTACCATCCTACCGACATGTTGAAGTAGTTAAATTTGAAAGTTGAAGCCATTCCTTTGATGTTCTGATAGTGTACCATTTGAGATTAAGGTGAAAGAAATTATATGGGTTTCTAGTTTTCTTGATTATAAAACATCTGAATCTGAATCTTTATTTTTATTTTCGTTTGCTTTTTTCATTGGTTGCATTATTGAGTCAGATTTCCTTATTGGGTTATTCTCTCCTATTTTTATGAACCTGGATTTGGAAATCTTTAAAGATGTATTAATTTGATTGTATTTCCTTTTGTTATTTTATTTTTTGCTTATTATTGTGAAGTTAACTTACTTTCAAGATTTCTTATTTGGGTATTTCTGAAACAGAAAAATTAAGATTTTCTGTATTTGATACAGTTCTGTGTCATCTGAGGTTTCCAGTGATCTTATAATTCAAGTGAAGCAAATATTTACTTCACAAGGTGAGTTTTCTCAAAATGTTTGTGTACTTCTGAATATATATGTGAAAAAAAAATGATGAATATGGATATGGATATGGATAGTGAAATTCAAACTATTGGTGAAACTCTTCCAACAATAAATTTAGAAAATAGTGCTACATCTCTTCCTCCGCTTTCACAATCATGTTTAGGGAAAAGGAAAAATAGGAAATCTTCGGATGTATGGGAACACTTCACTATTATAGGAGATCCAAAAGATGAAAATGTTAGGTGTACGTGCAACTATTGTGGGCGAGATTATGCTTGTGGGGCTAGGAAGTGTGGGACTAGCACCTTGAGGAATCATTTGGTTCTTTATTGTAAGAAGTATCCAGGAAGGATAGAAGACAAAAGGCAAAAAAGTCCAACTAAGTGTGGTGGGAACAATCTTATTGTTGTTGGCTTTAATAAAGAAGAATGTAGACTTGTGTGTGCTAAAATGATAGTAATTGATGAGCTATCTTTTAGCTTTGTCGAAGGTAAGGGGTTTAGAGAATTTTGTCGTGTAGCATGTCCGAATTTTGATCCTCCTTCTCGTAGGACTGTTGTTAGAGATATTTATCAATTGTATTTGGATAAAAAATTGCAATTGAGAAAAGTCCTCCGAAGTCAAAGAGTTTCTCTTACTACCGATACTTGGAGTTCCATTCAAAACATTAACTATATGTCTCTTACTGCACATTTTGTTGATTCTGATTGGAAACTTCATAAACGAATTTTGAATTTTTCTGTGATTGCTAATCATAAAGGTGAAACCATTGGTAAAGCTATTGAGACTTGTTTACGTTTATGGGGTATTGAGAAAGTGTTTACAATCACGGTTGACAATGCAACTGCAAATGAAACGGCTATTTCTTATCTTAAGAGAAAGATGATTGGTAGGAGTAGTAATGGGTGTGTTTTGGATGGAAAATATTTGCATATGAGGTGTTGTGCGCATATTGTTAATTTGATTGTATGTGAGGGATTGAAGGAAGCACATACATCAATTGTTAACATTCGAAATGCAGTGAAATATGTTAAATCTTCTCCTGCTAGAGAACTAAAGTTTAAGGAGTGTGCGAGTCAAGAAAAGATTGATTGTAAATCACAGAAAGTGTTATGGCAATATGTTATGGCATCCTAAACTTTTCTCAAATTCATCCTAAACTTGCAAGGGATGTTATGGCAATTCAAGTGTCTACTGTGGCTTCAGAAAGTGCTTTTAGTACTGGAGGAAGAATTCTTGATCCCTTCCGTAGTTCTTTAACCTCGAGGATGGTTGAGGTCTTGGTGTGTACTCAAAATTGGCTAAAAGAAACTCCGATCACAGAGAGACATTACATGGAGGATGTTGAGGAATATACCAAATTGGATAAAGGTAATATTGTTAAAACTATTTCATGAATTATGTTAAATATATGTGTTTTATCTAATTGGTTCTAACTCAATAATTGTTTTTGTAGAGCTTTCTGAATTAGAGTTTGAATCAAGTAGTACATAGTTTCTTCCTCATTTAACCCACCGCATGTAAGTTACTTTTTTAAGGAATATGTGAGCGATTAACTATAATATTAATGTGTCTCTAACATTTTTGTTATTTTGTAGGAAAGATATGCGACAATCGAAGATTATGATATTTTACTTTATTATTTGTTTTTGAATTTTGGATGATTGTAGTACTTTTATTTTATTTATTTAAGTTTAGATTACTGTATATTTTAATTTTTTGGATGACTGTAATATTTTATTTTTATTTTTTCGTGTTCGATGGAATTTTTATTATGTTTGATTTTATAAGCTATGCCTTTCTGATTAATTGAGGTGTGCATTATTTTCGTTAGTATGATTTTAATTTGTAGGAAAATAATTGTTTGGGATGTGGAAAAATTCAACTTATAAATCCAATTCTAGTAAAATAAATTGTGATTTATTCAATTTTAATTGATCGTTTATGATTTATTTAATTTTAATTGATTGTTTATGGCCAACCGTCACTAAAATAATCAAGCAAAGCAATGATTTATATCAGCCAATTAAAGTTTGGTTTGAAAATAGAAATATTTTTGTGTTAAAAAAAAAAAAAAGTAAAATCGGTCCGATTCAGCCCGAACCGACCCGAATCGGGTTAGGTCGGTTCTGACCGCGGCCCGGTTCGGGTCGGTTCCAAAAATATGCTAAAACCGACATTTTCGGGCCGGGTCGGGTTTCGTCCAAAATCGAACCCGACCCGGCCCGTTGCCCAGTCCTAACCCCACCCACCCTCATAATCCCAAAAAACCAAATCTACTGCCACGTTATCACCGTCGCCTACAACTGCCTTTGGCTTCCCCACCTAGAAGGAAATCGTCGAAAATCGCCACTCACCTCTACCTCAGGTGGCCGAATCTTTCTCCCCATTAGCTTCTGGAATATGAATAAACATTTTGGGCGAAACCAATGGCTCATGATCATTGTGTAGAGAATCAATACTCCAAATTAGCCAAAACAAATCATACAATCAACAAAAATAAAGTGCAAGAAACTGAAAATAGAAAATGAACACGAGAGATTTTCGCCATAAGGCAAGAGGTTCGTATTAAAAATCTTAATCCCCTTTTGAGCTTCCGCCAACTGGAAGAAATCACTTCATTAACCAAGGATCAAGAATCGTTCATCAATACAACCAAACACTTAGCAAGATTCACACATGAATCATCCACAGTTTCGAACTCTCTTGCATTGTACAAAGAAATCCACTCAAGGATACACAATCAACTCACTACAATTCACTCAAGAATTGCACAGTATCTATACTTATCACATAACATCGAAGCCCTCTCGAATCCAAATGGAATCCACACAAAGAGACACAATAACCTCACTACTATTCACTCAAGAATGTATAGCCACTATACTATTAAAGATTAAAAGAGATTTCAAGCTTCAAAGATGCAAAATCAAAGAACTGTGAAGAGAACAGAGAGTTTCGTAGAGATGTCTGAGAGAGTGAGAGTTGAATTCACATTCCAAATGAGCCCCTGCCCTAGCTTGTAAAGGGAATCGTATCAGCTGAAAAATGCAATAGAAAAACACGTTTTTCTGCCAACCAAAATGAACAGGCCACCATTTAATTAGTATATCCAAAGTGTCCAGCCTAATAGCCACATTTCAGCCCATTTACAATTCAGGCCTAATCCTTCATTGTGCCACTTTTTCTTCACAATCTCCACCTTGGTACAATGGTCTCTGTTTCATTTAAGTGATTTCTCCATTAATGCATCATTCGCTCTTATTACCTGACACACAAATCAGCAAGTATCGGTGTTAAGCAGCTTCAAACAGTCCAAAAACTTATTTAGAAGCAGCACTTTAGTTTCAACATCAGCAGGGTTAAAATGTGTTGAGATTTTCTCAAGTTTCACAACACCTTGTGAGATAACATCTCTAATGAAATAAAATTTCACATCAACATGTTTAGATCTATTATGCAAAACAGGATTTCTACTCAAATATGTAGCGGATTGGCTATCAGAAAATAAAATGTCTTTCACAAAGCCAAATTCATTTAAAAGTCCCTTCAACCAAATACATTCTTTTATAGCATCAGTTGCAGCAATATATTCAGCCTCAGTTGAAGATAATGAAACAATTTTCTGTAATTAAGAGTTTCAACTAATGCATAAATTACACAAAGTATACACATAAGCAGAAGTAGACTTCCTATTATCTCTATTGCCTGCATAGTCAGAATCAGTGTAACCCTTCAAGATAACACCATCAAATTGCTCCTTATAATGAATCCCCAAGTCACAAGTTCCCTTAATGTATCTAAGAAGCCACTTCATAGCTTCCTAATGAGTCTCACCAGGATTTGACATAAATCTACTCAACACACTTATAGAGAGCCAAATCAGGTCTAGAACAAATCATTAGATACATAACTGACCCAACTGCATTAGAATAAGGCACTCTTGTCATTCTTTTGAACTCAAATTCAGATTTGGGAGATTGATCACTTGAAAGTTTAAAGTGATTTGCTAAAGGTACACTCACTCTTTTAGCATCACTAATAGAAAAGTTTTCCAACAATTTCAAAACATAGGATTTTTTACTTAGACTAAATATGTCTTCCCTTCTATTCCTTTTAGGTCTACTAGTCAACACCCATGTTTTATTCTTTTAAGAGATTCCATCTCGTCTTACATTGCTTCAAGCCAATGCTTGGAATCTTTGCTACTCATAGCCTCATCATATGAAATAGGTTTACTCTCAATAAAACCTTGAACAATAAGCAAAGATACTTCATCATCAACCCTCACAGGTGGTCTAACTTGTCTTCTTTGCCTATCCCGAGCTAGTTGATAATCACCTAAAGTCTGATTTGTCTCTAAATCAGTATCAAAATGTTCAACCTCATCATTTCTATGTGATTCGACATCAACATCAACTTCAACCTCTCCAGTTTGACTATTAGGTAATTGATTATCATCATCAACTTGCTCCACCTCAATTTCAATCTCTCTCTCTATGCTATCAGTCTGATTTAAAGGTCCAGAACTACTATCAGTTTTCAAACACGTAGATCGTCTTCTTTGAACACCACATTTCTTCTAAACAAGAAATATTTAAAACCAGTATGAGTAGGCACATTAGCTGGTCCCCAAAGATCAGCATGCAAGTATTCAAGAATAGACACAGATTTATGCATTACAGGCAAAAAAGGTAATCTATTATGCTTTCCCAGTATGCAATAGTCACAAAAACTGAGTTTCTCAATGCTATCTTTTCCAAAGGCACCTTGTTTTTTCAAAATCTGCAACCCTTTATCACTAATATGACCAAATCTCTTGTGCCATATTTGTGACTTATCATTAAAAACAGAAAGTGCTACTGAAGTGGAGTAAAAAATATTTTGAGTTTGCAAAATGTAAAGTCCATGTCTTTTGGGAGTTTTCACAATCAAGTGTGAATTCCTTAAGATTTTAATGTAATCCGCATTAATCATAATGTCATAGTTTAGGTCATCTAACACACCTAAAGAAATCAAATTTCTTTGAAGGTCAGGAACATATCTAGGCTTTTCTAAGACAAGCACATTATTACCCTTTACACTTAAAGTGATGGTTCATATGCCCTTAACTTGACATGCCATATGATTACCTATTAAAACTTGATCACCATTTACATTTTCAAAATCACAAAACCATTCTTTATTAGGACACATGTGATAGGTACAACCCGAGTCAAGAATCCACTCTTGACTAGGTTGATAGGCAACAACAACATAGACTTCATCTATATCAGATTCATTATTGCAGGCCAAAGTTGCATCCCCGTCCATTTTAAACTTCTTTCTATTATCACTAAGCCTCTTAGAACAATCCCTGATAAAATGACCTTCCTCTTGACAATATAAACAACTTTTACCCTGGATTTTCATTTTATCCTTTTGATTCCCCTTTTTCTTGTGTCCAAATTTCTTATTGACATTATTGTTTCTAGGATTAAACTTAGACTTAACCATCAAATTCAGACCACTAGAAGACTTTTTTCGATAAGATTTTAACTCTAACTCTTTAGTTCTTGAAACATTAATGATAATCTCAATAGTTAGAGTGTCTCTACCATATTCAATAGTACTTTTAATATCTTTGTACTTATCACCTATTGAATTTAATAGAACTACAACCAACTGCCCATATGAGAGTTTCTCGTCACAGTTGATTAGGTCGCTGGTTAATCTATTGAACTATCAATATTAGTAGCAAGGTCAAGTGATGGATCAAGTTTAAAACCAAAAAACTGTTTTAAGAGATAAACTTTATTTGGCATAGCTTTATTCAAATAAATTTTCTCCAATTTTTTCCACAATTCAGCTACAGTTTTTGTTTCTCCTACTTCTCTAAGCACATTATCAGACAAATGCAAAAAAATCGAACTCCATGCAATTTCATCTTGTTCAGTAACTTTACTAGAATCCATATCAGTAGGCCACAACTCATCAATGGCTTTTGCACATTTTTTTTGAAGTAAAAGAGATCTCATTTTCTGACGCCAGAGACTAAAGTCTCATTTGCCATTAAAAACTTCCAATTCAAATTTAGAAGAAGACATAATGAAAGTTTGAACGAACAGCTAACCAATTCAGATCAGGCAGAGCAACCAGGAGTATGCACAATAAGATATAATTCAAATGTCAACACTCCAGAGACAATAACATGAATTATACAACCAGCAGAATGTATCTACTCAATTCTGTGATTTTCAGATTTAATTTCAGGAAAAATCCAACAATTCTTGTAACAACTTACAGAAAATTGCACAGATTATCACAATTGCAATATACAGTACTAAAAACATGTATAGAAACGTTTTTCCAGATTCACAGTAATGGTATAAGCAACAATCAGTGCATCAAGTGTAAAATTGGAACGAACTCACCAAAGGTCCTAAGTTAGGGTTCAAGAAATCAGATCTACACTCGAATAAAAAATGAGCCGGTTACTGTCTGCCCAAATTCCAGAACCAAGAATCACGACCAATGCTCTGATACCACTGTAGAGATTCAATACTCCAAATAAGTCAAAACAAATCATACAATCAACAAAAATAAAATGCTAGAAACTGAAAATAGAAAATGAACACGAGAGATTTTCGCCCTAAGACAAGAGCTTCAGATTAAAAATCCTAATCTCCCTTTGAGTTTCCGCCAATCGGAAGAAATCACTTCATTAACCAAAGATCAAGAACCGTTCATCAATACAACCAAGCACTTAGTAAGATTCACACAAGAATCATCCACAGTTTCGAACTCTCTTGCATCGCACAAAGAAATTCACTCAAGGATACATAATCAACTCACTACAATTCACTCAAGAATTGTACAGTATCTATAATTATCACAGAACATCGAAGCCCTCTTGAATCCGAATGGAATCCACACAAGGAAACACAATAGCCTCACTACAATTCACTCAAGAATGTATAGCCACTATACTATTAAAGATTACAAGAGATTTCAAGTTTCAAAGATGCAAAATCAAAGAACTGTGAAGAGATTCACAATTCTCGAAAACTTTGATTTTAAACACATAAATGATTGAGATAGGGTAGGATAGGGTAGGGTAATGTAAGGTAAGGTAAGGTGGGGTGGGGTGGGGTGGGGTGGGGTGGGGTGAAAAATAATGTTTTAAAAAATTGGAATTGTAGGGTGCATAACTGCGTATAGAGAATTTGGATTTAATATGTAAAAAAATAAAAAAGTTTGTGTACTGAAATTACATTATTTCTTTTTAATTTTGACATTTTTATTTCCTTTTAACGGAAAATCTAACGGATATTAACGGTAAGGTTTTTCCCCATAAAATGTTTCAAATACGAGGATTTTCTGTAATTTTCAATAGGTATGAAATATATCACATATGCAAATGTTTATGGGGAGTTTTCCGTTATTAATTTTTTTTTTACCTATAATAATGCTTACAGCCCTCTATTTTTTTTTATGTCATTAAACAATTCCCAGCATTTTCTAGGGTACCCAAATTTTCTCTCATGATTTTTCGACCCTCCTATCAAATTAAATCGTCCTTGTCGATGAATGTTTGAGTTGGCTTACCATCATTGATGTTAGTCATAGGGCAACTTGACCGAGTCCAAAGTATTTAAAGGTCAAGTAAAATGATTCACTTAAAAATTCTTGATCTAAGGTAGCTACAAGTAGAGGGGAGATTTTCGGAGTAGAAGTGTAGAACATGTTTACATGAAAGGATACTATAAGACACCAAAAGGTTCAACTACGGCCAACTTATACACCCCTACTCACCGCACAAAACCATAATTGGGTTCACATACGAACCTTGACTTAGCAATCCAAACTTTAGCACAATCGTCGACCCACACCACCCAATTGGATTTGCACCACCGTAAAATGATATTATAATTTATAATAGTGAAAATTACAAAAAACCAGGTCTTTACTTTGATCTTTTTAAAAATCAGGTTTGGACTTTATTTTTTCATTTTTCAGGTTTTTATCATTTTAATTAAACAATTAATCTTTTAAAACCCTAATTTACCAATTCTTCGCCCCTCGTCTCTCTCTCCTTACCCTCTCGTATCTCAAAATTGCCCAGAACTGTTAAAACCCATACATCGCTAGTTGCCTCGATGGTATTCGTCGGAGATTGGTGAATGTGAAGCTGCCTTGGTGCTTGAAGCCATACTTTTCTTCTACCTCTTTTTTTAATTCTTGCAATCATCTGAGACTTGAAATTTCTTCTTTTAGAAATGGATCTTTTGAATAGAGGCTGCAATTTTTAATTCATGTTAAAGGAGTTTTGTTTCAAATCGTGTAATTTTTTGTTTATCTCCATTGTTATGGCTTTTTTCTTTGATTTGGGCACCAGAAATTTTTACATCAAAATTTGCTTTCATTTTGTAAAACAATTTCTTTCCTTCAGTAGCAATGTTTTGTAACTGAAAATAACAAATTAATTTGTTCCAGCTATCATGTCACAGAGATCCCATGGTTCACTGGAAACATTTGTCATGTATATCCAGAAATCACAGATAACAAATACCAGTTCTTTAGGTCACAGATTGGTATATCAGGTCACATATTGGTATATCGGGTCACAGATACCCCATGCTTTATTGGAAACATTTGCCATATATATCCAGAAGTCACAGACAATAAATAAAAGTTCTTTAACAGTTCTTTAGGTCACAGGAAAAATTCTAGTGGTACACAACCCCTATGTACCCCAAGCAAAGCTCAGGTCACAGATTGGTATATCAGGTCACAGATACATCATGCTTCACTGGAAACATTTGCCCTGTATATACAGGAGTCACAGACAACAAATACAAGTTCTTTAACAGTTCTTTAGGTCACATTTTCCACCTAACCCATTTTTCTTGCATTACAGCAAAAATTTCATGTGATCACAGTCATTGTTTACATATCAATTGATAGCTAGAACAAACTAATGGAATGTAAAAGATTATCTAAAATTGTTATGTCTACTGTTTAAGATTGACTAAATGGAACCAATCTACTACATCTTCTACGATTGTGACCATATCCCCCACAATTGCAATGTGTATGATCGGCACCAGCTATGGAAATTGTGACCTGAACTCCAATCCACTCCAACACTACGAACAGAATTGCACAGTGACCAGAGATTACCACCTCCAAACTGTGATTGGTATGTCGAATTTGCTGCCGTTAATTGTCAGCCTGAAGGAACTCCACTAGCTAAAATCTAAATTTAATATATTACAGCAGGAGAACAGTCGCCAGAGTAGTGGCTGGTCACCGGAGTAGTCGTCGGAGCAGTGGGGGTGGGGGTGAGGGTGGGGTGGAGGGGGTGGAGTGGAGTGGAGGTTAATTATATTACAATTAAATATTTAATTTAATATAATAATTGTGAAATATAATTAATTAATTAATGAAAAAATTGATTTTTGCAATTCTAAACTTTGTGGCCTGATTTTTGATTTTGGAATAGATAAAACCTGAATTGTGAATTTTTCCCTTTATAATATATTAAATATTACATCAAGTGAGAATCATTTTTTTGACGATTTTTTTTTTTACTATAATTCAATTATTTTAATAATATCTTGACTTTTCGTTTTTCGATATATATTTAATTATTTAAACAATACCGTACTTTTACGTTTTTCAATATGTATTTAAATTATTAATCATTCGAATCATTTGGGCAATATTATAATGAATTATTTTGTCAATTATTTATTTATGATCAATATGTACATTTGACACAAAGAAGGTAAATGGTGAGACATAATGTGTATATATAATAAATAGTTTTAATTGATATATTTCATTTATATTAAGTGAATACAAAGAAATGAAGATATTCATTGGATGTTCAATTCAGATCAAAAGGACAAATGGAGGGACCATTCTAATTGACTTCCCCAACTATTTTAAATTGTTTTCACAAACATGTTTTTATTTTATTTGTATCAAAAGTTCATTCCATTGATGGGGGCATCGTACATAACGTGATTGCTCAATAAATCTTTAAAATATCTGTCTTGAAGAAACACAATCACAACAAAATCCATATTTGTGTGTCTGAATGCAATCAGAATAATGCCCTGTTTTTCCGATTGCAATGCTTACCAATTTTTGCCACATGGGGCGATTGTTGACCTCCATATATAGAACCGTTTGAAAGACTTGCCGCTTGCGTGTGAGAGGCGGTAAATAATTATGTTT
Organism: Fraxinus americana; assembly: GCA_035079005.1. Lineage (NCBI taxonomy): Eukaryota > Viridiplantae > Streptophyta > Magnoliopsida > Lamiales > Oleaceae > Fraxinus > Fraxinus americana. The sequence continues at coordinate 4,212,906 of CM068720.1, read as the reverse complement.
TTGTTCATGTTTTCAAGAAGAAGTGGAAAATGTGTATGTATTTGGATAATTCCAAGAAAGTAAATTAGAATTTGTACAATTTCAAAATTAAGTGAGAATAATTGGTTATAACTTTCTCAATAAAGAAATATATATCTATATAAATGAGGTGAGAAAACAAGGAAAGTCCGTATTTATAAATGAGAGAGAGGAAGTATCTAAACATGATTGGGCCTAGTTTCCTCAGCCATTATATGCATAGCCCACCCAAAATAAAAACCAACTACTAGGTCCAGTGAAAATGCCTCACCATCCAAATTAAACCCAAATCTTCTGAGCAAGGGAGTGCCCATTGGATAAAAAAAATAAAAAATAGAAAAAGTGGAAATTACATGTAACCCTACTTTTCAAGTTTCAAGTTCAAAAATCAGAATTTAAGTTTTAATGTTCAAAAATCAGATATTTTATACATAGATACAGATTTATTTTTATATTTAATTAAATATTAATAATAATATTATAAAAAATAATTTATATACACCTAAATTAATATTCAACCCTAATTGGCTAATTCACGTCTCTCACTCATCTCTCTCCACTCTCTCTCTCTCTCACTCTCACGGCGTGGAACTCTCCGGGCAGCCGCCACCACCGAAATGCATCGCCTGTCGGAGGGGACATAGGAAGCACAGCCACCATATCCACAGATCGCGTCGCCCACTGGCTCGCCGGCACCATACCTACCAACTTCACGCACCATCGCTCGCCGGTGTCGACGGGTGACTCGGAGGAGCAGCCACAAATCGCACAGATGCAACCGGTAAGATATGGTTTCCGGCTTCTGTGCGTGATATGTGTCGCTTCGACGGAGCCAATGCCGTTTTGCTCCATCCGTTGCTACAGATCCATTCTTCATTTTTTTAAAAAATTTTTTAGTATAGTCTGCTGAAGTTGGATTATTGTGTTTCGATTCATGGAATGGTTACAAAAATGAATCGTTTTGTGGTGGGTGGTGGTGGAGGCGCCGTTGGTGTTGATGGTTGTAGCACCGCGCGCTGCAACAGTTTGTGTTTGTTGCTGTGGTTTTTGGTGATTTGTCGTGGTGTGTCGGTATTTCTTGGTGGTCTTGTGGTGGTGTTGACAGTGTTTTGTGGTGGGTGGTAGTGGAGACGCCATTGGTTTTTGGTTTGTCGTCGATTGGTGAGGTTGTGTTGGCGACATTAGTGATGGTGGTTGTGGTGAGTTGGCAGCGGTGGTGGTTTTGTGGATCTAATAATTTTTGTGGTGGTGGCGGCGATATTGTTGGTGCTGGAGATTGTCATGGTTTTTGGTTTGCCTCTCAATTGGAGAAGCTGTGTTGGCGACGTTAGTGATGGTGGTTGTGGTGAGTTGCCGGCTGTGACATGAGCCATGTGCTGTGACATATACTGTGACCTGTGTTGTGACCTGAGCCATGTGCTGTGACCTATGCTGTGACTATCATGTGCAATATATTCTGTGACCATTTGAAAATAATCTGTGACTATTAAAAAAAATGTGAGACATGAGCCTTATCGTGGTATCAATCATTATAAACAAAAAATTATGTGACATGTGACTTGAGCTGTGACTTGTGACCTGGATTGTGACCTGGACTGTGACTTGTGACCTGGGCTGTGACCGTATAAAAAATTTCACGTCACCGAAATAGTTACCGAAATCGGAGTGTCGCCGGAGAGATCGCCGGAGCAGTCACCGGAGTGGTCGTCGGAGCGGTGGAAAGTGAATTTTTCCCATAGAAAAATCAATACCATTGGGGATTTCTTTCGGAACAAACCCAAACTCATCGCCAATTTATTTTAGACCACAGACCATATGCATCGACTCGCAGTTCATTTCTAGATGCCTTCTACATGTCTGACCAATGACTCGACCAAATCGATGTTCAAATTAGTGTAGTTTATACATACTTGAACAATACAAGTAGCATTCGCATATTTTTACGATAATAAATAATATAATTTTTAATAAATATTAATAATCAAATTTAGTAATTTTTAAAAGAATGTAAAACCGGGCCCCAATGGGGCGTGGCAACAAGGTGGGATGGGAATTAAAGTATCTATATTTTTCAGCTCAATTGAATTAATTTAATATTATTTTTACATACAAATTAAATTTACTAACATAAAAATAAAATAATTTAGGACGTGTAAACAAATTCGGGAGCCAAAATTATTACAGCTGCTGTAAAATTTATTTAATATTCAAAATTTACTGCAAAACCCCCAAATTTCTGGAACCCTAGTTTGAACTTTCTATTCTCAACGCCTTGATTCCAACATCTTCCATTATTATATCCCTCCCTTTTTGACCGTTATCCAATCTTCCAATCCACCAAGTTATCGGTATCCCTCCGGCTATACGTTTAACTTTAATCCTCCATAACCCATATCTAGCTAGACCCTTTTTCTAAGACATGACTGATTTTAACCCAATCTGGACCTGATTCTCTAACCCTAGGGCGTTTGTGGGTTTTACTAGTTTCAATGGCTACCGACGCCTCGCCGAAATTCAAAAAATCTGATCTGATAGCGGTCCCTCAGCCACCCGACTACCAACCGGAAATTACAGTTTCGCCGGAGCACGACGGCCTCCACTTTTGGCAGTTTATGATCGCTGGATCAATCGCGGGTGTGGTGGAGCACATGGCAATGTTTCCCGTTGATACAATCAAAACCCAGATGCAAGCCATGGTCTCTTGCCCTGTTAAATCCGCGAGCGTAAAACAGGCTGTACAATCTATCTTGAAGTCTGACGGGGCGATAGGTTTTTATCGCGGCATCGGGGCTATGGGTCTGGGCGCTGGTCCAGCCCACGCCGTTTATTTTTCTGTTTATGAATTTTGTAAGAAGAGATTTTCACGTGGAAATCCAAATAATCATGTAGCCCACGCTCTGTCAGGGGTTTTTGCAACTATTGCGAGTGATGCAGTATTTACTCCTATGGATATGGTTAAGCAGAGGCTTCAATTGAGCAGTAGTCCTTATATGGGGGTGTGGGATTGTGTAAAGAGGGTGCTGAGGGAGGAAGGAATTAGAGCCTTCTATGCGTCTTATAGGACCACCGTTCTAATGAATGCACCTTTCACTGCAGTTCATTTTGCCACCTATGAGGCAGCAAAAAGGGGTTTGATGGAGGTGTCACCCGAAAGTGTGAGCGATGAGAGGTTGGTAGTTCATGCCACGGCTGGAGCTGTGGCAGGAGCATTGGCTGCTGCAGTTACGACCCCACTTGACGTTGTGAAGACCCAGTTACAGTGTCAGGTAATTAAAATATAAATCTTGTTGTTATTAGTGTGTAAAGTTGGATATGTAGAGAACACGAGGTGGGTATTATGCTCTGATTTTTTTTCTTTTGGAAATGAATTGATATTTAAGTGTAATATGTACTATACTATCCTTGGTGTTGCTCTTGGAAAAATGAAAAAGAAATCTTAGAGATGCTAATTTAGATATGACAGACAGTTATCTTTGTTGTTTCACTTTGCAAGTTCTGGCCAAAGTCGATAGAAATAGGATGATCTTTTTCTGTTTTCCAAGGTTCAATTTGAGCAACCGTGCCTTGATGCCTTGACAATTTTTTTAGAGACAATGGTAGGGAAAATATTAAATACTACTGTATTAGTCTCTATAATTCTGCTGAAATTTTGGACTTTTGGAGGAGCATCTTGAGGGAAAGATTTCAACTTTACTTGGAGTACGACTGAGTATTTGTGTGTAATTTTTGTTCAAGTAGAAGCACCATTGGGGAGGTATTAGTTTATGGAGCTCATAAAATATATTTCCATGCTTGGACTTGATTATTCATGGCTTGCGACGTAAGAGAGAGGCTATTCAGAGGTCAGGGATTATAAGACTAAGTGGTTTTGTCTTTGGAACTTGTTTGGTTGAAGGTCACTGTAAAAATCTACTGGACTGGATAAGAAGTCTATGTTTTATGGGATTGAACATTGGGGAAGCAAATTATAAATAATTTGAATTTATATGAGTCGTTAAAGTAAAAGAAGATTTTTGGTAAAACAAGAAGAGAGAGGATTAAGAATAAGCATACTTGTTAGTTTGTTAAATAATAGTCTCCGAAGATAAATTGCATGAGAATGGATTGATATGGGTTGGGCACATCTTATGAAGGTTGTTGGATATATTGATAAGGAAAAGTAACGAGATTAATAATAGTGCTATCATATGGTAGAGGTTGACCCAAAATGACATGGAATAAGGTAATTGAAGTTGAGTGGGAAAGAGGATCTCTGACTCAGGTAACTATGAGATAAGGCTTTGACGAATTGAGTTAGGTTTGAGGATGGTTGAGAAGGAATTAAGTGAAAATGAGTTTGAGTACAGTTGAGGAGGAATTACAAAAGGAGATTTACTACTATAGATATGCAGAATTTGGACTAGTCCAAGCTTTCATCCACAGTAGGTAAAAAGGTGACTTTGGTGAGGTGGTGACAGGGTAGGAAGGGGTTTGGTCTTGGAGAAAGGCAAAGGGTTGGGGTGTAGGTTAAAAATGTAAATTGGTTTTTGTATTAATTTCATCTTGCATTAAGGGTAGTGATGAACTTGTGATTATGAAACGTTGTGTTTGGAAGGTGTGGAGATCAATTTGGGAAGTGTATTCAAGTCTCAAGATCTCCTTTCATGAAATTTGGATTTAGTTTTATAGGTAGCAAAATAATGAAGTTTGGCAATTTAGACTTCAACGTATTGCTTCCATCAAATGATTTAAGTGATGACTAGCCGATCCATAATGTGGAGACATTTTTAACAGTTTTCCATGGAAATTAGGTAATTGAAAGGGGCATTCTGTATACAAGTATTTTATTATCAAGTGACTTTGTCTTGAGAAAGAGGCTTAATGGGATAGTAAATGAAAACTTGAGAAATTGAAATTGAATTTGTTTCTTTCTTGTCCCCAATGTAGTTTTTGCTCATCTGATTTAATTTACATACCTGCAATTTTTCAGGCATAGGTGACTTGGTGATTTGTTTTCGTATCAGCTTTACTTGTCCTTTGTTAGGTTGTACATCACTCCACCTCCTCCTTATTTTTTTATTTTTTTTGGTGGTAATCGACAAGTGATGAAGGTGAAATTGTGTAAATAAACATGTCAAGAACTTGTGTTCATTTGAATACCAGAATGCTATAATGCCTGCAGAAATTGCTGATTATCTGCGTTAGCCAACATTCTTGCATACTTTAAAATCAGATTTTTAATAGATTTTTATAAAAGTTGATGAAATGTGTAGTTAAGAAGTTGATAAAAGTTAACTTTGAGGGGTTACTCAATTGGACAGGCCTTGGGTTTGCTCAATGGTCACCGTTCGAGTCCCCTCATGGCCACTGAGGTGAGTACCCGGCCGTAAATTTCAGGGCCCCGTGGAATTAGTCGAGGTGCGCGCAAGCTGGCCCGGACATCCACGGTTATTAAAAAAAAAGTTGATAAAAGTTGTGGTCTCATAAAATGTGTGGTTGAAATGAATTTGGAAAAAAATGAGCTCTAAAAATTGGGGCCAAACGGCTTTAATCCATTGGTTTTGTGCAGGGCGTATGTGGATGCGATAGATATGTTAATGGTTCGATCAGGGACGTTACTCGAACAATAGTGAAGAGAGACGGATATGTTGGTCTAATGAGAGGGTGGATGCCGAGGATGCTCTTCCATGCTCCGGCTGCTGCAATTTGCTGGTCGACGTATGAAGCTGGAAAATCCTTCTTTCAAGATTTAAACACTAGCAGCAATGACAATGTCACCTGAGAAGCACAGTGCATAGCTTCAAAGTTTTCGGAATTTCAGAGCGGAATGGGCAATATGTTCAAACACCTTTCTGGTTGACTTGGCTGTTGTAGCTTAACAGGTGAGATTGTCAACCTCTGTATTCAGGAGAGGAGCATTTATTTGTGTATTAGAAAAAAAATAATTAAAATTGTTCAGTTGAAAGCCCATTTAATTGGGAGGCCTATCCAAGATTGTTACATGAAACTCAAACGAAAATTTTCGTATCTACATCGTTACAAAATAAAAATTCAATATTTACTGTGATTTTTAAAATCCAATTACTAGTTTGTGATATAGTAAATGTTTTAGAAAATACTGTTACCATAATTAACCACAATGTAGTCTTTATAACTGACGAAATTTTAAATTATCCTTAGTATTACCCCTTTCAAAACACATATCCCTATTTTCCTGTGCAGCTGATCATCCTTCTATTCTTGCTTTATTGTCCAACAATCAAGAAATTGTCTCTGCCGTAGAAATCCATAATTTGGTCTTGGTATTTCCAGTTTGTAAATGTAATTGTTTCATAAATTCTTGTCATATCTGATTCACGGTTTGAGAATATGATGCAATTATTTATATGTCGATTCGAAAAACTAAATTATACTCAAGATTCACATTCTCTGTCATTTTGATTTCACGATTCACAAAGCTGCGACTTAGCTTTTGTCGGTAAATGTGGTATTTCGAATCAAATTATAAATTCCCATTTCGTCTGTGAGGTGGGTAGATATCTGGATGGTGGGATAAAATCCTTTTTTTTTTTTTCTGATTCTGCTACAAGTACATCGGGGGTACATAAGGGTGTCCCCCGATGTACAAAAAGAATAATCCTTCTTTTTTTAGGATGGATAACTGTATATTGTAATCCATAAGTGGAAAATCGACACCTTTATGTACCCCCGATGTACAAGAAGAATAATCCTTCTTTTTTTTAGGATGGATGACTGTATATTGTAATCCATAAGTGGAAACTATTGTTTTTCATACATCATTCAATAACCACAATATTTTGAGTTTCATAATATTAAAATTCAATTTCGTAATTACTGTATCATTGCTTATGGGATGTTTCTATGTTAAGGCTGTGTTTGTCGATCAGTTTCATACATATGGTTGTATATTGCAACCCATAATCCAAGAATAACTATGTACTACATCACTCGATAATTGCAACTTTGATAATGTGACATATTGTGGATGAAGCTTGAAATAACAATGATTACTGTAAAAGGAGAGCTTTGATTGTTTGAATGTGGTGATTTTACAAGCGTGAATAGGTTTTATATATTGGCGGATAAACCCTAATCACGCATATATTGATGATCAAACAAAGATTTTGTTATATATTTTGATATAGATGGTAGTGTTGTGAATTTGGATGAAGATCAGTGAGATCTGATTCTTCGATTTCTTAATAGTGTTCTAGATGTAGATTTTTTGGAATGAATACAAGTCAACGAGAATTCAGGTATTTAGACTAAAAAACTATGGGAAGGGGCATCATTGGGGGGAAAATTTGCACATAATTGATTATCTATTTAAAAATAGGAAGGAGCGTGTTTGGTGACATCTATTTAGCTACCAATTGATTTGTCTAGATTGAGTGAAGTCATTCATTTGTTTTTCATTTTACTATATTTTTAAAGTAAAACATGAAAAAAATTCATTACAAAGTATTTCTTGAATTTTTTTCAAATATTAGGTGATGGGTATAATTTCCGCAAACTTAAAATTACACAATTTTCTACGGTGGTCGTAGAAAGATATGAGATCAATTAGACCACAAAATTCTGAGGATGATTTTGTAGTATTTCATTTCTCTTTTCACTCGTAAAATCAAGTACCATCTTTGCTTCTATTGTGGTACTAGAACATCTTCACGATTCTTTTATGTATATAATTTAAATATAATGCGACACAACAGTCTTAAAGTTAGATAGAGCATCTTCACATAATTTATAACATTTGCTCAATTATTTATACGACTGTTCTCCCTTTTGCTATAGGTACCACAAAGCTGTCAAGTTGCTCTCCTTTTGAAGTAGGCTACTTTTAGTACGACATCAAGAAGGCGAGAACAATATTAAAGGCTATTTTAAGATAGGAGTTTTGATTCTTGTAGAAGAGTTTTTTGAGCAAGTTATCTTATATCAGATTTCTCTGAACGTTCTTCTAAACAAAGCACTTTAAAAAAAATTATCCATACATATTCAAAATTAATTTCTTAGTATTAAAAGTGGATTTTTACTTTAGAGAAGTCCTGCCAAAATATTGGGCATTTGCTTCCTTTCTTGGGGTATAAACAATGATTTCCCAACAACTCCATAAACAGCCATTAGCAACATGGAACAAACTCAACTACCAGTAATGATAAGATAAATTACACAGTGAACCATTCCATTCAGTGCCCTAAACCAATGAAGTGCACAATTTCCAACCAAAGACATGCAAGTTTTATGAGCCCTTCACCTGCCCCATAATTACAGTAATATCATCAAGCTTCCCACCTGTCAAATTTAAAGGATAATCCATTATTTGTACCAAAATTATTGGAACTGAGAAAAATTATTGAAACTGTTTTCAATTATTTCATGCCTGTTAACTTCATCCCCATTATTTTCTTCCACCAAGGAACATCAAAATCCTGCTCAATCAGATGGTAATAATTTATAACTCAATAGCATCATACTATGAGTAGATTTACAGCTGTGGAGATGAAGCAAGTTATGCCTACATTAACTTACCCTGGCTCTAGCCTCCTGTGAATAGGGTGAGTCGAAACTGGAATTTTGTGAGTGATCATAAGCTAGATTAGCCAATGCCTTTGCTAGCATCAAAACCATACCGTTAGAAAATGGAGGAGCACAAACTACAAATTTTCAACAGAACTATGTAGATTTTATATACCAGCATCAGCAATGTTGTTGTAAGAGCCAACTACTGAGACAATTTCACGATCAAAAACATTATCGAAAAGCCCATCTGAACCCATAACAACAGTATCCCCCTCCATTAACTCGACCGTGGTCACCTGTATTTCAAGAAAAACAGCTGATAATGAAGGGTATGAAAAATAGTGCCGTAAAAATAAGACCAGAGCTTTATGTCTAACTACATAAGGATGCATGGAAATTTATACTGTAGCATCAAGGTATGTCTGACCAACAGCCTCTGAGCTTAACTGGTAAGGACAGTCGAAATAATGTTCTTGTGGGGATGTGGAAAATTCTATCTGACCTATATTTAGGAAGTGAAAATGACAATCATTGATCTCGAAAAGAAAATAATAGAAGACACAATTTGGATATCCTTAGAAATGGACGAGAATGGAAACAACAGAATGAGATGTTACCTTTGCGCACAACTCGCAGGCCACAGTCCCCTACATTGGCAATCTTCAAAGTCCCATTCCTCTCCAACATAGCAACAATGCTGATAGGCAAATGGTAGTGTAAGGTTATAACAGATATCATACCATATGATACTAAAATTAAATGTATGCACTTTCGAGAATTATCATGGATGACATTGTAGAAGAACTCACACAGTAGCTGAACCAATAGAAGAGGTAGCAGCATGTGCTTTCTTTATCAAAGTTCGAGGGTCATACTGAACCTACAAATCAAGTGTATATAACAAAAAATTATTTCCCTATACAACCAGTGCAGCATGCACCATTTAATCTTGTGTGTCGTGGATTTGGAAAGGTCTAGCTCCTTTGCTACCTTCTACTAGGAAATCACCAGGTATAACAAATCTAGCAACAGAGTCCCTTTTTAGGATGGCATATAGATGTGCACAGCTGCTTTTTGAGATATAGTCCTGTCACTTACTACAGTTCTCTAGCAAAATTTTAAGGTGATGGACTCCATTGACTCGAGCTCACATACAGGCACGCTTAATACCTTGTACAAACTATTAGCTATGTGTATTATCTTAAGCTACAAAAAGGTTAACTTTAAGCTTGGATTTTTCTCTCTCATATCAGTCTAATTCGTCATCAAACTTGTACAGTAAGTTCTTCAAGTGACAAAAATATATGAAGAGTCATGCTCTCAACATTTTGTTACAGCACTTTCATTTTCGTGGAAAATTGTATCGAAGTTATCTATACCCCCAGACAAGATTATGTTTGGGTAAGTGCTCATAAATGCAAGTACTAAAAGCAACATTGTACTCTAGGAAATTTTGGGATCTTCAGCAAGTGATAATCCTGTCTTCAGTTGTCTGATTGCTCATCCAACCTTTTTGACCTTTTGTCTTCAAGCTTCAGAGCACACCAAGTGGATAAAGCCATAATTGTTGGGTGTAGAACATTTTGGTCATTAAAGAATGAAATGTTAAGATGAACTTAGCACATCTCTTTCCTTGGTTTTCACTTATCCCAGAACATCCAGGCATTTGCTGCATTATTGGAGTTCATACCCTAAGGCTGCAGTGCTGTATAACTTATTAGGTTTTTGGGGGTATCACCATTCTTTTGCTGTAGACATCTTGGCCTAACATGCCAAAACAAATCAGTTCTTTGATATTGAACATACTGATTCCCCCCACTTTTCTTTTGTAACAACTGGAGAATGGCTCCTGAGTAATTCTGCACGCTGGTCCAAATTTCTCGTGCATAAATCGTACTATTTGTTTGGGTAATGCACTCTTAATTTTGAGACGAGTGGTATTAATTTAAGTGCAATGAAAAGCTAACAGTAAAACTGAAGCCTAAATTTCGTATTGAACCTGATCTAAAAACTTAAGCTATTAGATTCAGGACCAACAGCCTAAAACGACTATGATTTGGCTTTCCTTGACTAGAGCATTGCATAGCAAGAAGGGCTTACTTAGACAAAATTGTACATGTGTTGGCCTTTGATAAATGATATGAACAAAATGCAGATACTCCAAGGGTGAATTGCAAAGACAAATCCACTCGAATATATTCTGTTCATGAGATATCATAAAAGAATTACCTCCTCGTCTTCGACAAGATTAGAGGCATGAGCCATCAATTCGCGTGAAAATAATGCAGGATTCACCTCTCTTTCTGCCCAACTGCAAGGGAAAAGATTCTTATAAACCTATCGATTAGAGCTATCTGCCATTTTTTCGTATTCTTGATAAAAATTCATAATTAATATATAATAAAACAAAACAAATTACCCAGAAACACCATCAGCAACAGCAATTACTCCACCCTTATAACTGCTAATAAAGAAAGCATCTTCCCCTCCTTTCTCAACCTTCAGAAAACACAAAGAGGAACTAGAAATTATCTGCTCAAGTTGCAGAACAAGAAGAACCCATCTTGCAGTTTTTGAGGAAAATTAAAATACCTTGTTGGGATGTGGAATGAGGTGGGTTCCAATACTTAAGAACGCTCCTCCCTCTGAACTACAAAATATTAAGCACTCAAATTCAACACAATAGATTTAGAAATGTGAATAAATTAGGAATCGCAAGTGAGTAAAATGAATGGCTTTACCAAACAGAATTGGAATTTGATGGTGCAGAGCAAACCAACTTCTTCCTTTTGTGAATTGAATATAATTTTGGTGAATTAACTGTTGAAATGGGTTGTAAAAATGTCTTTGTACAAGAAATACTGCTACAGAGCTTGAATAGAGGAGATTCCATTGTCCTCTTCACTCTCTACTCACATTCACAAGCTCGAAGCACTTGTAGCCAGGGATTGTGGGTCTCATTGGTCCACGTCAGCAAAAATTAATTAGAATTTGCCTAGTTTGATAAAAGATTTTTTTTTTTTTTTTGAGAATTTATGCTTTGAAAAATGCTTTTTTTGGAGGATTGGTGGTTAAAAAAGTAGGATATTTTTTTTTTTTTGGAAAAAGTGAAATTTTGAATTTTTAAATTACTTATTTTATCAAAAATAATTTTAAAAATCACTTTTTTCTGATTTTGGAGAGTTAAATGTTTCATTAGCCACCGAACTTTACACTACGTCACGACTTACTCACTGAACTTTTCTAGTTGTCTCGGTGGCCACTAAACTTCACTCCGTCCAACTCCATCAGTCACCCGATTCAAACCGTTAACATAAGTGCTTGCGTGGCTAACGGAAAGTTGAGTTGGCCAGTTAAATTCTTCCAACTGTGTATGGGAGTGCCAAATCATATCCAACATCACTTTTACCAATTGAAATGAAGTGAAAAATAAATCCAAACCAAGAACCCTTAGCCACAATCGATTTCCCCCAATTTCACATCCGTAAATCGAACCCTTAATCGTGAATTCCATTTTCCCCAAATCAGATTTCGGCGCAAATCTCTCAAGAACCCTCAGATTTTCTCCCGAATCGCACGCAAAAAGGGTTCAAGGTTAAAATCTATTTCTCCCTAATTGCATGCGATGTCCCTGGGTTTCGAAACTCTATTCAATTATTTTGGATAAACTGCAATATCCCAAATCAAGTAATACATTGTCGATTTCTTGAATTGAATTTGAATATTACAGAAACGGAAGTATATTGCAGAAATGTCGATTTCATGGTGGTATTATTTTGTTCAAAACTTTCAATGCAAAAATGGGTATTTATTATGAGATTTTGTTATGTAGGAAACCAATCGAGGGTTTCTGCAATGGAGGAATTTTTAATGGATAGTCATTAACTTGTGGAAAACTTTATTTTCTAGCTAATTATTAAAATAATGCAGCTCCTAAAAGTACATAAAAACCAAATTTGTTTTCAAATAATGTAGGCTCCATCAAGATCCTTTTTTGGCTGTAAAATATCTTCGAAAAATCTTGCATTGTTTCAAAATTCTTCCTTTGATCTTGCTTAGAGCTTTTGATTGCCTGCATCACTGGTGGCCTATGCTGATTGATCAGAACTATAGGAGAAAGTACAGAGTTTCGATCTATTTGGTAGAGCGTAAAGCTAGTGTTTATATGGAGCAAGTTGATACTCTGCATTGTTTATATACCAAGTTCTTTATACTGGATGGATATACTGTGTAGCTTTAGTGTGAATTTTGTATCAGCTATTTAGACATTTTATTGCTGTACTTTAAAACCTATCCTTTTATTTCAAGTCTTGATCTTGGTATGAATTAAATGAGTTTTTAGGTTCAAGAGAAAGAAGAATTCCAATGGGTTAGTGATTAATTTAAACTCATTTTCATGCATTCCTATTATCTTGTTTCTAAAGATGAATGCCATAATTTTGGTTCATGCGAGCTTAATCACTGTCACCTTTCATAGTTGAGCAAACATATCTTCATTTCTCCTGTGTGTAAGCTTGCTTACAAGTGAATTGAGCACGTCTAATTATTGTCTTAACTCGTGCTTTTATTATCCTTATTTCGCCTTCTCATTATCTTTCTTGATGTTGTTAATGTCATCAATATATCTATGGGAAGCATTTTAGCAGTCCTCATCCAGCAAATAATTATTGAAGCTACCAAATGTGCATCAGCTAAACTAGCTGGAGGACTACCAGCAGCAAGAAAGCCAACGAGGACCGATGACAGAGCAGCTACATCAGAAGGATCTTGAAGAGAATTAGATGGATTGGTTTTGTACAGTTGTATTGAATCAGTTTTGCATTTATTCTTCATGTAAATTTCTTAGAAAGTCAGAAAATGATTTCATTTTTCTGTATTTATAGAACCTTCATTGTACAATTCTTTTACACAGTTGAATGAATATTTTTCTCCGCCTCATCTCAACTGTTCAATATCAGAATTTTGTCATCTCAATTGTTCAATATATGCTAATTGTAAACAGCTTTGGTATATATTTTGTATGGAATTGTGTGATGTTAATCTTGAGGAATTGTACGGAATTGTATGATTTTAATATCCTCTTCCCATTGAATGAAAAATATATGCTAATTGCAGGTGAATCTGGTTGATTGGCTGAAAATGATATGATTTGCTTTCGGTTTTGTGTTTACTTTATTGTTCTAAATGCTTACAGAACATGGCTTTCGATTGATTTGCTTTCGATTTTGTGCAAGGAATATGCTTACAGAACATGGCTCAGAGCAAAAAAGGAAGGGATGGCAGCTAAAAATTTAGATGAACTTAGTAGAGAGCTTCAAATGGCTTTAGGTACGGCAAAATGGCAGGTTGATGATCTCTTTCATATAACTGAATTTTGTATTTCATTTTAAAATTTCTGGTTTCAGCAATTCATTTGTGAAAGTTATTTGCACCAGGAAAACCAGAAACTGTAAAAATTCCATATTAATATGAACCTCCATTACAAACATAAATTCCAACTTAATGGGATTAACATACAACTACGAACAGATTATAAAGCCAGTGAATTACATATTTCAAGTACACCGCAACAGCAACCCGATGTCATGACTCAGAATTACAGAAAGGATGAAAAAGCAAAAAGACAGAGAAGATAAAATTGCGATCTTCAGGCATAGAACTTGATGAAGGAGGGGGGGTCCTGAAGTGAACTATTCTCGCCACCAGCATCACAAGATTGAGCAGAACCCACTCCATCATTTTCCTCCGCCGCCGTGGAAGTCTCTGGAGTTCAATTGTCTTTCCAAACAGCTTTATCTTCGGGTCTATTGCTTCAGCCATTTTTCTCTCTCTTTATTATTCAATTCACAGCTTAACTCAAAAACCCAGAAACCAAAACAGAAAAAAAAAAAGATGCTGCTCCTCAAATCGAGGTCGAACTTCTTCTGCTTTTATTGGTCCTTGGGCTCTTACCGCCGATTGGGTTGTTTCGGGTTTAGAGGTTGGGGAAAATTGGATTCATGCCTTACGGGTTGTCGAATTCGGGGGTTTAGGGTTCTTGAGGATGGGCACCAATGGATTCACAATTTTCACTTGGTAGGATTTGGCGAAAATCGAAGAACAGGGTTTGGCAGAGAAATGAAGTGAATTGCGTTTTAATAAATCGTTGGGGCGTGTTTGCATATTTGGCAATGGGTTGGCAAGTGTGAAATGATTTGGAAGTTTTTAACTGGCCAACTCAACTTTCCGTTAGCCACGTAGGTACTTATGTTAACGGTTTGAATTGGGTGACTGATGGAGTTGGATGGAGTGAAGTTCAGTGACCACTGAGACAACTAGGAAAGTTCAGTGAGTAAGTCGTGACGTAGTGTAAAGTTCGGTGGCTAATGAAACATTTAACTCGATTTTGGATGAGTAATAGTTAAGTACGTTCTTAATCTGAAAGGGGATCGAGCAAAAATGAACGGAATGGATAATTCTGCCATGGGATTTGTACAAGGCAAGTCCTCTTCTCATTCACTTTTGATTATTGTATTAAAGGGATTTACATAATCTTGATTTGTGAATGCGTCAGCTTGTTTTCCCTGTGATTATATCGTAGTTCCGTTGCAGATAAAGCAGGCGACAGCGATTCCGACACGAACTCCGATGAGGCGTTCGATTACTACCAGCCAATCTCAACCGTAACCGCCGGCGACGAAGACGGAGCTGTCTTCGACCGAAATTCTGATGACGATGAAGTCAACAATCACTACTCTAATTTCCATCCTCCGCCCAATGGCTACGCTTCGGGACATTGTATGGTGAACGGATTTTTATCGCTTGATCTGAGCGATGAAGACGAAGTGGAAGAAGAGGGGAGTAGGGAGACTACTGAATCTCAGAGGGCAATAGAGAGAGCGTTCAGAGAGGACGAGAGACGGCGTCAAGCTCCTCTGACGTCTGAGAATGCCAGCAGAGTGATGGAGGCCATGAGGGGAGTTTCGTTTGGCGGGTCGACTCCGGACTGGGCGGGTCGGATTTCCGAGGATCAGTGGATCGATCGGCTCCGAAGATTGAGACAACCACCATCTACTGGTACTGGTACTGGTACTGGTACTGCTTCTTCTACAATTGAATGAGCGATATAGATGCTCGTCTATTGTTTGATGAATTGTCTGAAAGATCAAATTTGTTTCAGTGTTACTTTCATCCGAAATATGCTGCTACTTAGTGTGGATTTATTACGTTTCTAATGATATGCATTTTGAGTCCAATTTGCTGATTTCTTGTTTGATCACTGACTTGGATTAGACTTTAACATCAACTTTTATGTACATTAATTTGAAGTTCAATTTGAGAACTAATTCAGACTGAATTAACTAATCTTGTGAAACATTTATAGAGTTAAAATGCAATCTTGATTAATAAACTTACTTCCAGGTCCTAATCCATGCTGAACAGGATTTTAAATATAAATCAGTAGCTTTATCTGGGGAGTCATTGTTTTCTTATCTCTGTTGATGCTGTCGAATGTCGATGGACCTTTCAAACTTGTCATAGTTGATTTTGCTAGACCAAACAGTTGTTAAACTGAACTAGATGGTTCTCAGATGTTTTACCAAGAACTCAGCTATTTATTGTAGTTATTGGTATAATATTCTAAATTGAGGTCGACCCATCTTCAACTTTGCGTCTTTTTCTGTACTGCTACTTCTTCATTCTTCACCTACTTTTTGATTGATCTTCCATTTGTACCTTTTCGATCCGAGGCAAAAGACAATCGTAGAAAGAAAGGTTTTTTCATACAATGCACAGGCTTAAACGTGTTTTACTAAGAACTCAGCTATTTAGTTCGTTTCTTGGGTAAACTGAGGTCGACCCATCTTCAACTTTGCATCTTTTTCTGTCCTGCTACTTCTTCATTCTTTACTATTTTTCGATTGATCTTCTATTTGTAATTTTCGTTCCGAGGCAAAAGACAAGCATAGAAAAAGGTTTTTTCATTCTTGTTATTGCTTCATTCTCTTGGAATGAGCTCATGTTCTGGCCAATAATAACTTTCAAATCATTTTCATTTACTTCTTTATAAATAATTTCTTTCCTCTAGATACATTCTTACTTATTTTCACTTTAATCCTTGCAAAATAAATTTGTTTTGTGAAACTTTTTACGAGAATAGAGTATGGTGTGGATCAACCAGAAAATGTATGTATAAAAGTATTTGCCTCAAGGAGGAATCCTGGAATTCCGTAACTTTTCAACCTTCACAACATTTAGCAATTTTCACTTTAATCCCCGCAAAATTAAGTTATTTTGTAAAACCTTTAACCTTTCAACCTTCACGACATTTAGAAAATTTGAATTCTTCAATAACTCTTTGAAACGTTTTGAAAACTCGAAACAGTTCTTGCATTTTATGTTAACGGGAAACATTTCGAAAAGATATGAAGCATTGAAAATTAAACACAATTGTTTTCACTTTTTAATTGACAGATTCATTCCAAGTATTGTCTGCTACTACATCGTATTCTAAAGGCCAAATTTTTGTATTGATAATGGGGCAATAAAAAGAAAAGATTAATGAAGCTCTAGCTTTCTGGAATTGAAAATGCATGCAAAATCAAATACTTCGAACAAATAGGAGCAAAAGTAATTACCAGACAGCGGATTGTTGAAATATCAAATCATAAATGGGTTAATTTCAATACGGTCACTGAACTTACCTCAAAATTACAAAACGGTCACTGAAATTTAAAACTTGCGAAAACGGTCATGGAAGTTTCATGCCCTTTCACAAACGGCCACTGAAATTTTAATTTCTTTCACAAACGGTCACCGAAGGACCGTTATGATTTTAATTCAAACTTAAATGACCAAACACGTGAACATAAAATCGTGAGGACCTTAAGTGCAAATTTCATCTAAAACCCAAAACCATTCCCTCCTTCAAATTCTCTCAACCCGCCACCTTTGGACCACTATAACTCCAACCTCCGATGACCTTGGCCACCGGACCAACATACCATCTTGAAGCTCTCAATGCCCTTTTCACAACCCCCCCAACCACTGGCCTTAACCTCGTCGGAATTGGCCGAAAAATCGCACCAAAGTGGGGACCAAAACACTTTGTCAACTTCGGTAACCAACTATGGACAACCAGAAACCCAACCTTCAGTCACCTTGATCGCCAGACCAACATACCACCTTGAAGCCCTCATTGCCCCCTTCAAAACCTACCCAACCACCAGCCTCAACCCTGGTAGATTTGATTTGAAATTTGAACCAAAATCAGATGAACACGCACCAAAAATTGGTCGAAAAATCAACTTTCAGCGACACCCATGTTGTACCCACCCCACAGGTCGATCAATCTCCTTATTACACACCTACAGATGCCCTCATAACATCAAACAAATCAAAACATCCAAAGATGCAAAGTTTTTCTTCCACAACGCAATCGGCCCCTTCAACCACGAATTCCAGTGACCGCGTTGCAACTCACGGTGGAGGACTACCACCCCTAGCACCGGCCCACCATGGGGCATCCACCGAACATATGGGTCATGGCCAATTTCGAACGAATGAGGACGAATTTGGAGGAGATTGATCGAATGAGGGAATGGGACGATTTTTTTGGGTTTTGGGAGGGGGGGGTGTTTGAGTTGTTTTTTGCACTTGAGGTCCTCAAGGTTCTATGTTCACGTGTTTTGGTCCTTTAAGTTTGAATTAAAATCATAATGGTCCTTTAGTGATCGTTTGTAGAAGCGCATGAAACTTCATTCACCGTTTATGCAAGTTTTAAATTTCAGGGATCGTTTTGTAATTTTAAGATAAGTTCAGTTACCATTTGTGAAATTAACCCAATCATAAATTAGGTAGTCAATGTTGAAGATAAAATTTTATTAAATTTGTCTCATAACTCTTAAGATTTGGGGCCGTTGGCAATAGGTTAAGCCTAGCTCGACTTGTGTCTAAATTCTAGGATCGGCTTGGTCCTTTAGTTCGTGGACCGAGTCGAGCCAATCGACTTATTTTTTAAAACATAAACTAAAAAAAGAACAACTTTTTAAAGAAATTAATATAGTAAGTCAAGAAATTAGGAAAAAAAGAGAGCTAGCCCATAAGTTCAAACGAATCGGTTCATGGGCCTCGTAAAAAAAAGGTGAGCTCGAATTCGTCCACGACTAGTCCTAAAACGAGTTCGAACCGCTCATATGTTGAGCTGGGATGAGCCAAGCCCATTTGCCACCCTTTTCTAAAAGTTAAGGTGCCGTTCTCTTTGGTGTTTTCAGGCCGTTTTCTGTTTTCAATTTTTCAAAACAGTGAAAATGCGTTCTCTTTAGCGTTTTCGAAAACAAGTTTCTGAAAATGAGTTAAAATTTAACAAAGAAAACGGAAAATGATGAAAAAGTCGTTTTGGCATTTTCAGTTGAAACAACCGAAAAACTTTTAAAACACGGAAAATGGCGTTTTTAAAAAACAGTGTGCCAGCTTAGTTGGTAGAGGCTCCGATTTCTTTAGGTCGTGAGTTCGAGTCCATTTGCCTGTAATTCACTAAAGGGGATTTTTTTTTTTTACTCTCTTCTCTCCTCTTCATCCTCCCCTCCTCAATCTCCTTATTTCTAAAAACCAACATGCCCAACGCTATTCAACAATTCCTCGAGCAAATTCTTAGTTAAGTTTGCAAAGAAATAGACTGCAGTGTCCTCTCTCTCGCAGGTGAGGTTTTCTTCCTAGATTTTCTTCGCAAAATTCTAGTTTGCCCCTCTCGGGCCTTGGTCTGTAGAGGTGGTGGGTTTGGAGTGGGTTAGTGACCCAGGTGGGGCAGAGGCTGCGTCGCAGCCCTGCCAGTCGCGATGAGGTTTTTGCTGGATCTGCAGAGGGTTTGGGAACCCTTGGTCAGTTTCGGGATCTCCTGCAACTGGCGATGGTTTTGGTCCCAATCTCGGTTTTCCTTGTGATGGTGGGTGTTTTCCTTTTTCCTTCTGTTGTTTTGTTGGTGTTTTTTCGGTTTGTTGTGGTGGGTTTGGTGGTGTATATTTGGTGTGCGTTGGATGGAGTGGCGGTTTGTTCGGAAGCTTGGCCGGCGTCTTCTCCTTTCTGGTTTCTTCAGTACTGGGCAGCCACCACCATTGGAGGGGTATGTATGTTTGAGAATTTAATCCCAGCCTGGAACCGTTTTAGTCTGCAATTCCTTTGTGGGCTTTTGGAGATGAATGGATGAAATTGGTTAAACAATTTACAAACAGAAAATGAATTAATCAACATTCGAAAAATTTGGCAAAGTGTGTGATGAATTGGAGGGGGTATGCTGTTTCTTGCTTGTTCAATCGTGTGATTACCACCATTCGAAAAAAAAAGTTTTGCTGATCATGGCTTTGGATTGAAGACGGCAAAGTGTGTGATGAATTGTTTATGTGAAGGCCGCCAATCCATAGGCAAAAATATTATAAAAAAAAATTCTCAAAATTTCAAAGTAAACGCGTTTTCAAGTTTTCTATTTTCAGAAACAGTTTTTCAGAATGACAAAGAGAACGAGTTTTCAGTAATTCCAAAACAGACACTCAAAACAAAAAACACAAAATGAATTCAAAACTCAAAACACAAAACGGAAATACAAAGAGAACGCCCCCTAAAATTTTTAGATGAAAGAAATTCACAAGATATCAGAATTGACAAAGATCTTGAATTTGAGTCTCATTGTAACTATTGAAATAAATATATTCAATTTGTGCACGCATGTTAAAATCAATCTAAATAGATTGAGCCACATCATTTTGGAAGAATGTATTTTGAAATAGTAAATTGATGGAGAATGTGTGGTTGAAAAAGATAGAAAAGTTATTGATGTGATGAAAAATATTATTTTTATTAAAAATGTGTGGCTGAAAATGAGTAGAATAATGAAAATGAAAATTTTAATGTGACTTAGCCTTTAAAATTATGCTCCGAAAGACTCTTTAAATTAATATTTTAATTTAAAGAATGAGTATGACTCTCCAAATTTGAAAAGTAAAACCTACTCTCTATAATTAAATGCATTCAAAGTATTTCAATTAAAAAAATAATATAATAATTTATCGAAAAGTTGGTGAAAATAAAATACGAGGAAAAACAATAAATATTTTTTGGGTAGGAGTACTTCAAAATTTTTACATTTTTAAATTTACAGTTACTTTCTAAATTATAGAATATCCTCTTTAGATGTGGGTGTTTGGCACCCATTCTTTTGAAGAATGAGTTTTTGAATAGTGATTGATGTAAAGAATGTGTGGTTAAAAATTAAGAAGAGTTTTTGGATTTATATGTAATATTATTTTATTTGAAGAATGTGTCGTTAGAAATAGTACCGTAGAAAAATGAGAATGAGAATGAGATAAAAAAAATGGGTGTCAAACGGGGGCATAGAGTTTTCTGGAGATGTTCTTGATAAAATAGAGAAAAGACAGAGATGCCTGTTGCTGACTATATATGAGATAATTAATTAAACTAATAAATATGATTACTTGGAAGAATAGGGAAGTTCCAAAGTATGACCTACAAAGTGATGTTGGGGTGGTGAAGGACAATGAATGGAGTATGATTTTAGTGATCTTTGACTCTTTGAGATTTACAATTAAGAGTAATCAGATTTCTTACTTTAATTAGCAAAAATGGGAATTAATTACAACTCAAAAGTGAAAACCATAAATGTCAAAGGTGTCCTTTGCCATCTCTCTCAATTCAGCCGTGAGATGATGATACCTTTTGAGTTTAATTTTTTCTCCTTTTTTTTTTTTTTGGGTTGGTTTTGTGTGTGTGTGGGGGGGGGGGGGGGTGAATTTACCCATCTGTAATTGTTGGCTTGTTTAGTTGTTTTTAGTTCTTAGTTCTTAGCATTCACTGAGAAATGAATACAAATGGCATGTTTAATACTACAAATTGGATGTGATTGGATATGTTAACCACCAAACATCTTATATGTCCTTTTTATATTTAATCTTGTCTTGTCTTATTTAGCCCATGTTTGGCCCAGATTAAAATCTGATTTTAATACAAGTCCAAGTCGAACAATCACTATTAATCATATCTTTCATGACCCATGGGTCCCACAACTTTTCAATTACACATTTCAAAAATTTCTATCAGAATCTACTAAAAATCTAAATTTACAATGAGCTTCAGCGCTTTGTACAACAAAAAAGATTTTATTCAGAAAATTCAGCAAAATAAAATAGCAGCTATGAAGGATGGTATTTCTTCCACCCAACCCAACTCTTATCTTGAAAAATTTAGAGGCTAGGGTGAGAGTAGCTTGATTTGCCTCTAGCCTAACAAAATGACAATCTAAAACCAGAAAGAAAGCAAAAAGAGAAATTAATTCTTGTACCAAAGGAACCCTATGAGAAGCGTTGTATTCAATTATCCTAGTGATATGTTCGATAAAGTAAATTAAACCTGATTAAAAAAAGAAAAATTTCGATAGAATAAATGAGATCCTCGTTTTATCTCCTTTACAAAAACTTCCAAAAGAAGTAAAAATCTACAATCATGCTACAAGTACACTAACTTTGACATCAAGTTTGACATTGTACCACGTGCGACATTACATTGGGCAATTTTTAAAAACAACAAACTTTCCAGCCAAACACGATTTGAATTTACACATAATGTCAAACTTGATGTCAAAAAAACAATGTACAAGAGGCTTTATTCAAAAACCTATTACAAAGAACCCAAAAAAATAATAGTAAAATCAGACATGAAAGACACAGAATAAGGATGAATCATAACAAATCTCTTACATTTGATGTTGTCCCTAAGAGATCGTTAGGCCTTTGCAAATTGTGCATACATCATATCAATATTTTGAAAATATTTTTATTGAAAATTGATCAAGAATATAGAAACACTATAATTAGTATGGCAAACATGTTGATGAGACCTTGTGACTTATATAAGAAGCTTGCAATAATATTATAAAAACTCCCTTTCCATGTTATCAAAAGAAATAAATTTAAAGGTGTGCATTACCGACTGAATTTCTCTAAGCGCGAGTATTAACTATTTCAAAGGGTAACAGTAGTTAAACATCTTATAGTCGGTCAATTTTTTTGGGTATAATACTAGTCTAAAGGTCTGTTTGGCATGCTTTTACTTTTGCTTCTACTTCTTATAGAAATGCTTTCTAAGAAAACTACTGTAGATCAGTTTTTTCTAAACCTTCTTCTGGTAAGACAAAATATTTCTAAAAAATTCAGGTGAATGCAAAGACCAAATATTACGAATTCGAATCCCCTGCCAACACGTCCTCGGTCGAGCTCGTCGCACCAGGTTTACCTAGTACGGTTTACATCTCGTGTATGGTTTGTGAGCTATTGCACATGGAGCGGGGTTTATCTAGTCGCACCCACAGTGGTCGGGCTTCCGCCCCTTCAGGGTGGTCGGGGTTCCGCTGGCAGGTAGCAGCTGCGGGTTCCTACGTTAACAAATAAAAAATAAAAAAAAAATTAACTTCTTAGTCTCAAATATTTTTTACTTTTCAAAAATCCTGTCAAACGGGTCCCAATTATTATCCTATTATGAAAATTTGAATTAGCTAAGCTGCAAAATTAGTGGGTGAAAAGTAGGCAAAGTCCATTGAATGTTACCATATTCCATGGGAATTGAATATCGTAGTCGGCACAAGTGGAAAGAAGGAGAAATACAGAATAAAAGAAAGCCAAGATTGAAAAAGTAAAACATACTTATTTTTGTTCCAACAAGTGTCTTCATATTACAAAACAGCGTATAAGTAAAATTCGTCCCAGGTTGGACCAAATCCCATGCCATTTTATAATTCTATTACTTGGTCTATGGACTATATATGCCCAGTAGAAATGATTCACATGGCATCGGTCACACGTCCCATTCCTCCTATAAATACACTTCCACTTTCACATTTCTTCTCCACCATCTCTTAGATAATCACTCTAAAGAAACTCCAAAAAGAGGGTTAGGGTTCGAGAAAACTAGAAACTCGATTTCGTAGTATAGAAGAATCTGTAAAGCTCAGGAGGGATAGCGCCGCGAGGATCAATTTTACATCATTAGCGGCGCTATCTATCCTGAGTTTCATGGGTTGTTCTTGCTTATCTCTGGTGGTACCGCAGATACAATTACAAATTGAGGAGAAATCTTTACAAGTTGGGTATGCTTAATTTGTTCATCAAATACTTCTCTTTTTCTTTCTTTATAGAAAGATCAAAGGGCTTCTTGAGTTACACTTTTGGCATGTTTTGTAATAATTATAGATAAATTTATAACCTTGTTGATTTCTGTCGCTCCGACAAAATCATAACCTTTTCACGAAACAAGAACAAGCTACATAATTAAGAACATCCTGATCAGACACAAATTATGGCCATCTTCACGTTTTATCTAAATTTCTTTTGGAATCACAAAATTCGAGGAAAAAAATATAGATATAGCAAGCGTTTTGTATGTCAACCTGGCTACTGATCTGTGATCTGTGATATATAACCATGTTAACAATACACATGAAGAGGGAGAGAGATACACACACATACCCACTCATTTTGGTATGCCTTCTCAATGAACAAGATTGTTTAACCACCGCCCCATCCTTCCACCCAGAAGTCGATGACTATTCATAGCTATTACCTTGACACCAGAGTAGAGTTCGACTCAGTGTTGTTGTTTTTTTTCCTAGTTGATCCTGATTCGATATTAATTAGAAGTATCCCGATATTCCCCAATAACTGAATACTCTTATCTGTAAATACTGCATAAACCTCTCTCTTCTGTGTGTGTAGTGGGGAGATGGTTTGGATAAGTTCATGTGATTTCTACTATTGACGACAGGGCATGAAGGAAGTTGATCTAAAGCTGAAATTTATGATCCTTCTTTTACTAGCTTACTTCTCAATTTTGTGTGACACTAAATATTTAATTAAAATATGGCCAATCTTATAAACCAGATTATTTTCCGGGACCCTTGAATCTTCTGCACAGCCAAGGCCTGTCCAAGATAATATTGTTCGTATTTATTAAAAACTATAAAATAAATATGACTGAGACAAAAATGCTTAGACGAATAGAAGAATTTGAATAACTTAATTTTCTGTAACCTGTGTAAACATACACAAGTTTATCTCGAAATCAAGTCCGTGATTAATCTTCTTCCTGTACGTACTTCTCTAGCTGGCTGATATCTTTGTTCATGAATTTTGGTTCATATTTTCAAACTCTCAGTACTGAAATTGAATTTATTTTTCACTTTTCCTTTACACAGAATTAATTCTGAGATCTGAGGAATATGCAGGACGAAAATTAAATTTGTGGGTAGAGTGGATAGCCATCAATGCAGTCTGAGACTGAAGCATTCTCCAGAAAAATGCCTTTAAGATATCAGTTATGGGCTTTAGGGTTTTTATGTGCCTAACTTAAATTTGTTGCAGCTTTTTAATAATGGGAATGAATAACTGTGGATGTTGACTCCTTTTCCAACTTCTATTAGGTCACATCTTGTTACCTTTCTTTAACTATATGCATTACTTCATCAATCTTTTACAACTAATTGTTGTTAATTCTCTTAGTGTCGTATTAATTAATTTAATCTTACATTATTCCTTCATGCAGATGTATTTTAATCTCAGAAACCCTACTCAGAAAGAAGTTGATGGCAAAAATTGACTAATTAGAAAGTCTCAAAAGGTTATTTTAATATCACATACTTATCCATCTTAGCATAGATATTGGAACTAGGGACCTATGGTTTTGAAATACCATTCCACTGGTAGGGCTATGATTTGAGGCAGCATACAATTTTATATTAGCAGATTGCATATCTTAAGAAATTTGATGTTACTTTAGGGTACATGAGATGTTTTGATATATGGAGACAAAGAAACCAGTTTATCTCCAACCTTCTGATCCTGTTGTTAATGTAATGAAGATCCCTCTAATCTTTAGGTAGTGCACAATGTGCTTGCACAGAAGCACCCACCCAAAAACTCATAGTTGTGACACTTTAAATCTCAGTTTTGTACGTAAATGTTCATATACATGTATACAGAGTTCTACGTACGCATTCAATGCCCCCCACTTGGTCAAGTACCAGTTGCTTTGTTGGTATACCCCCGATCGACTAAAAGGAAAGTAGCCCGAAGATATTGGCTCAAATCCAATTCGTGAGATGACAATGATCCTTAGCTGGTCAATGGCCATTTCTTAAAGAAGGATGGTTCCCTAGCGAGAGTAGTTGAGTCATTTCATAAAATGATGTTTCTGATTCCCGATGAACTGCATACGATCTCAATGAAGGCTACGAAAAGAATGGGGTGAGGTACATCAGCCGGTGTTATAATAATACATAAATAAGTTTTTTCTGGTACAACCACTCTTTTCAATAGTGCATCGTATGTAATAGTAGTGAGAAGTTCTTTGAATTGCTCGAGTGATCGCCCTTTAGCCTATTGTTTGGGACTTCTTTTCCTTTTTAGGCACCGTTTGATAATCATTATTCTAAAAAAAAAATTATTCTTTGTGTCAAATCACACCTTTTTTGTGGTTAAAAATGAAGGAAAAGTTATTGATGTGATGAAAAATATTATTTTATTAATGAATGTGTGGTTGAAAATTAGTAGAAGAATGAGAATGAAAAAAAGAATGGTTACCAAATGGTGCCTTAATATGTTGAGGAGTCTAATTATCCCATCAATCCCCACTCGATACTGGAATTTAACAATGGCATGATGTGACCAGAATCCAATGAAATGTGTATAGTGCATTTTTTCTAGGTAATGATGTACGGTATAATAGACAATATTTTAACTTCTTTTTACTATTCAGTACTATAAATTAATCAACCTTATACTGAACGGATATAGGCCGGTACAAATATACATATACATTTGTAATCAAATGAATAACCCTTTTTGTGTGCATGTAGAGCATAATTCTCCGGCCGTGTAACCAGTGAAAACGTAAATTAATTTTCACAAAAAAAAAAAAAAAATCTGTAATGATTGAATTGGAGAGGGAAGATGAAAATCAAACAAATGAAACAATTCCATGAGCTATTTCCCTGTATTCAGCTTTAGGCACTCGGAAGTGTCATCATTGGTTAATTAATTTTAGAAGACCAAAACAAATTTTTGCCGAGAAAAGTAAAATAAGAACAAGTAGAACGTAAGATAAATGGACAAGCTAGCCAATCAGAATCCATATACGCGGTGATTGGACCTAAAGATTAGACTTGCTTTGTTGACAAATTCACAGCAAAGGTGCAGGAGATCATGTCAAGATTGTGATGGAGTGTTAGATCATGAAAGGATTTACCTCCTTGAAGGGATATAGGGGTAATTAATTAATATTTAAAGGCTTCTTTTTAAGAATGTTATATTTGGTTACATTATATCTTTAGTTATTGGTTGTTTCTAGTTTAACTGTTAAGATTTCTAGCTAGTCAATTAAGTTATATTTGAATATCGACGGTGTAGAACGTAATCATACACTCGTCATAAAATATATTTGTTATGTTATAGGTATGTATTGATCATTCTGATATAGGAGTGTCCTTATTTACTAGCCTGGAAGAAAATGAACTCAAATTCTTCGTATGAGTGTCTCAATATAACCGTTGAAAGATGGATTTTGAAAAAATAAAATAATAATTCAAAATTGCTATTTCACAATAGTTATCTAAACTTCGAACATGGTAGATGAATCTAATGTGTTAGTAAGTTATATCTCAAAAATGTGATAGACGTCTCATGTTGACATACCAAGAAGCCCATCTCACCAACACATGATTCTCTCCTCAAGACCAACCATCTATGGCCACGTGGCTAGCCGCCAACGTGGTGCATGGGGCGAAACACCATCTTGTCAAGAGCTTGACCACCTCAGAGGTGGAATCCTTGTAGAACGCTGACATTTTGATGGTGCACAATAACAATATAAGTATGATTCACCTAGTTGTAGAACTTTGATAAATGAAATTACGTCCAATCACGTTTGAATTTGTTAATGAGAGTCTACCCAGGCAAGATTACTCCAAAAATCTATATACCCTCCCCATATATTAAGAAGGTACACTATGCATATGCGGTTTATACATAATTCAAACATTTTTTCTCTCTTTAATCACTTAAACAGTACTAGATGTTCCATTATTAAGAAGGTATATATTACACATGAATTTATTTTTTTTACATAAAAAAAGAAACTTTTTACACCAAAAAAAATGAAGAGGACTGGGGACTGGCCCGGCCCAATCCCCCCTACATCCGTCCTTGGGGTCAATTATGCCACCCCTTGACACCTTTATTTCTAATATCCAGAAGCCGTATTCGAGATCTTGCTTCATTCTTGCAATTCACATCATGCATCTTTGATGCCAAAGCCATGGCAAAATGCGAACCAGAACTTCAAACATGAAAAAAAAAGAAATAACTCCACCATGCAAACATTCATAAAACCCATCCGGCACCCATCATTCTGGAGGCATTCAGGGGCGGCCTTGAGACCGTGCGAGAGGTACGACTGCACATGGCCCATAAATATAGGGGCACCATACACACGCAATGTGTTATATGTATTTATAGTTGTTTCGTTAATTTTAAGAACTTTTTTTAGAGATAATTTTTTTATTATATCTAGAGTTAAATGGCTTGTGGTAGCTTCCAAAGCTTGATTATGGATGATATAGGGTGGATTGCACTGTCTCCATGAACTATAGCTTTTGAATAAAGTGGTGACAATATCCTACATTAGTAGGTATTAGATTGAAGGTCCCGTATTCGAATTGATGCTAGAGCATTTCCATTTGATGGGTCTATGATGTATAAGCATGTTTGAAACACAAGGGTTTGGCCCGAAAGGAGTGGCTTGAGGTGGATTCCTAAAGACTAGATTTTGGGTGATATATGGTGGAGTACACCTTCTCCATGAGTTATAGTTTTTGAGCAAAGTTGTAGCGATACCCTACATCATTATTCATGCTTATGTTTGTTTGAGAATAGTCCAATGGTGTCTTTATAAGTTGTCCTAAAATAGAGGACCAAATTGAGTGGGCATTGAATCCATGAGCCTAATTTTTGGTAATACAAATAGGTTACACATCTCAATGAACTATAGCTTTTGGGTAAAGTGAATGCGCCACTCTACATAGAGTATATTCATTGATTGTGTGTACAATGTAGGAGCATGCTTGAAACAAGGCGTGCCTTTGATCACTATTTGCATATGTCCCAATGTCTTCTTCGAGGTGTGCTTTGAAGTCAGGCCCAACGGAGTGGACTTAGGATGAATTTTTGAGCCTCACTCTCAATGATATAGGGTGAATTGCACATTTTCCACGAACTATAATTTTTGGACAAAGTGGTGGAGTACACCTTCTCCATGAGTTATAGTTTTTGAGCAAAGTTGTAGCGATACCCTACATCATTATTCATGCTTATGTTTGTTTGAGAATAGTCCAATGGTGTCTTTATAAGTTGTCCTAAAATAGAGGACCAAATTGAGTGGGCATTGAATCCATGAGCCTAATTTTTGGTAATACAAATAGGTTACACATCTCAATGAACTATAGCTTTTGGGTAAAGTGAATGCGCCACTCTACATAGAGTATATTCATTGATTGTGTGTACAATGTAGGAGCATGCTTGAAACAATGCGTGCCTTTGATCACTATTTGCATATGTCCCAATGGCTTCTTCGAGGTGTGCTTTGAAGTCAGGCCCAACGGAGTGGACTTAGGATGAATTTTTGAGCCTCACTCTCAATGATATAGGGTGAATTGCACATTTTCCACGAACTATAATTTTTGGACAAAGTGGTTGCATCTCCCTGCATTTGACATATATATACCATTATATATAGAAGTATTTACATTTGATAATTTCGTAAAAGAGAGCAAATTGTGTTTCTTACCTTTTGAATTGAAAAATGTAAAATTTTTGGTACATCACATCTATGCATACACAATTCTTTTCAACAATATATAAGTAAGAAGAAAATTTCAATAAACCAGACCAATTACATTACATTTTACGTTGAAATCTTTCTCATCGTCGATTTATACCATAATTATTGACCCAAAATCTCTTGGTCCATTTTATACCATAATTCAAGATTAACTTACAATAATCTATCTAGTTTTCGACTTTGTTTTAGCTCAATAGATACCTTACCAACAAGTCAAGTTCGTATTGTTACCTATCTCAAATATTTACTTATACTTTATAGATTGAAATATTTTCCAAAAATATGTTTCTCATCTCGACATACATCTATGACATAACTAGTACACTGAACTTTATAAGATTCATTATGTTCAATTACATTGACGATAGAGTTCGACGTAATTAACATGATCCTACTCAGTCGAGGGTATTAATAGAAATGAGTATACCTTACGAAAAGGTAGCTGGCAACAACATCATGGCAAGAATAATTAATGGGCCATCTGGAAAATGCAGGAATAAAAGAAAGAATTTAGTGTGGTCCAAAGTACAAACAATGCTATAAATTGGTGGACTTAACATGTCAAAAAACTGGTCCATCTTTAATATTATACCTGCATTCCTACAACCTGCAAATGGACGGCTGCAATGCCGCTGACTAGTATTAAATGGAATGTTTTTTATTTAAATTACCCCAAGTAATTTTAGTTTTTTTTTTTTTTGATAAAAAATTATGTTAGAATTTGATTCGGATTAATTAATTTTGTGAAATAAAAATAAAAGGGAAGGAAAATGAACGACGAAAAAGGAAATAGGGGAAGGGAAATTTGAACGTCGCAAAAGATAATAGTGGAAGATATTTGTACAAGAAATAAAAGAAAAATAGGAGGGACTTTGTAGGATTAAAATTTCCCTACTCGTCTCGCAAAATTGAATGATATATTGCAAAAAATTTGTACGATATTCTGTATTGATAAAATATGTATGTGGTGATATTAATAGTAAAGTAGTTATATAGCATTATCTAAGTATGAAAAACACATAAGCAACTTTTGTAATGATTTGACGAGGAAATATTATTATCATATAAATAAAATTATTTTATATAAATGGAATTGAGGGAGTAATATTTTCAAAGAATTTAATTATTATCTCTAATTAAATATATTAAATATTATTATCTTATAAATTATCCATATGTTCTTGTTCTACAACGTTTTGTAAACAAAATACTAACCAACCATTCTTCTCACCATTAAACAATAGGATAGCTAAATTTAAACTAACTAAACTCACGCCTGTCCAACCCTTCAGATCTCCTTGTAACTTTGGCTAATTTGCATGGTTTTTCTTAGTATTGAATGCATGACAGCATGGTCAACGTTTGATTTTTTTTTACAGAAATGATGAAGATTGGCCTCAGCGAACCCTCAGAAATGATCGAGAAAGATTTCCTTGTATGTTATGAGAAACACGCATCCTCCCATACCTTTGGAGCGTTTCCTCGTGTGTTATTACAGGTTGTCACATTCATTGTCATTGCTCGAATTCTTCGCTTTCTCCTCAAGCCCTTAAGACAGCCAATGGTTGTCTCCTGTATCCTTGTAAGTTTGATTATTTTTTCTTATTTTCAAGATTCATAAACGAAAATTAATATTGTGTTGTTTATCGTTGTAATGTCTCAATGGATTTATAATTTTCTAGGGTGGCATTATACTTGGACCATCTGTGTTAAGCCGGAAGAAGAGATTTCGTGAATATGTGTTCCCTGGTGATTCAGATTTTGTGCTGAAAAACATTGGAGTAATAGGGTTCATGTACTTCCTCTTCTTGAATGGAGTGAAAATGGATCTTTCTGTGATAAAGAAAGTGGGAAAAAAACATTGGTATATTGCACTATCTGGGGTGCTTGTACCAATTTGTACTACTGGAATTACAGCAATTATACTGAGAAAATCTCAGGAGAAAGAACTTGCAAAAGCTCTTTCAGTTTTGGGAGTTTCATCGGCTTTGTCTATCACGGCATTTCCTGTTCTTTATCCTATAGTGAGAGAGCTCAATCTTCTTAGTTCTGATATCGGACGAATGGCCTTATCAACAGCAGTAATTAGTGATATTATAGGAATTCAAGGGATAATTATATTTGAGGCAGGTAAACAAGGGGAAGAGAGGACTATAACTGCTTTGTGGTACTTGATTTCGTTAATAGTTGTTATGGTATCAATTATTGGTGGTGTTCGACAGGCTATGCTATGGATTGTAAGAACAACACCTGAAGGAAAGCCGGTTGATCAAATTTATGTGATTGGCATATTGTTGGGCGTTCTGGTAGCCGGTTTTGTTGCTGATATGGGTGGTTTAGCCATGGCAAACGGGCCATTGTGGCTTGGTTTGGCAGTTCCAGATGGCCCTCCTTTGGGAGCCACTCTAGTGCAGAAGAGTGAAACTATTATAATGGACCTTCTTATGCCGTGTTCTTTTATTTTTGTGGGAATGACCACAGATGTGTACAGTATAAGTGCCCAATGGTCACATCTACAAACTCTGTTTTACATGGCTTTAGTCGCATATGTGGCTAAAATGGTTTCAACTCTTATTGCTTCTCGTTTCTTTGACATGTCGATTACAGATAGTTTCACCCTGAGTCTCATAATGAGTTTAAGAGGTGAAGTGGAGCTTCTTTTGTTCATCCACTGGATGGATTTTAAGGTATGTAGTGTTTCATTGTTCTATTAGGTTTTTCTCCTGCTATGCTAATTTTTTGCCTTTCTGTATTGGTTTGTATTACTGTCGTAGTAATCTTTTATGACATAATGGCATTATGTGACAGATTTTAGCCGACATAGAAGGCCTTATATCACATTTTGTCCCTAGATTAGAGCCATTAATCAGACTTTTCTTGTTTGCAGATGATAGCAAAGCCACATTTCTCGATGTTGGTGATATTGACAGTTACTGTGACGTCTATAGCTACACCATTAATAAGTGTACTCTATGATCCCACAAGACCTTACATGGTTAACAAGAGAAGAAATATTCAGCATACCGCTCCCAATACAGAACTCCATATTGTAGCTTGTATAGATGGTGAAGAAAGTTTGGCTGGAGTTATTAACTTACTTGAAGTCTCCAATCCGACCATTAACAGTCCTTTCAAGGTTCATGCTTTACGCCTCATTGAGCTTGCGGGTCGTGCTGCTCCAGTGTTCATAGATCACGAGAATCAAGAAAACGGTTCTGATGCTGACTTCAATTCGGTTTATAATGCTTTGAAAATTTTTGAGGAGGCCAATGGTAAATACATAAAGATCCATTCATTTACTACAATAACCTCCAGGAGAAGCATGTACCAAGACATTTGTGAACTAGCTCTTGTTAAAAAAGCTTCTCTAATAATCCTGCCACTATACAAGAAACATTTGGACAACCTCGATGGAACAGAATTGCTGGTACAAGGAAATATATCTGTGAATGCAAACATTTTGAAACACGCACCTTGCTCAGTTGGAATTCTAGTGAATAAAGGAAGTTGTTACCAAAATCATCTTGTGAACTGTTCGGCAAGGCTTTCAGTTCACCATTTTGCTCTTATTTTCTTGGGTGGATCAGATGCTAGAGAGGCCCTAGCTTATGCAGATCGAATGGCTGCTAATCCAGATGTATCGTTAACTGTCATTAGATTTCTTACACATAACAACGAGGGAGATAACAAGATGGAGAAGAAACTTGATGATGGTCTAGTGACATGGTTTTGGGTGAAGAATGAAAGGAACAATCAGGTAATTTATCAAGAAGTCGTGGTGAAGAATGGTTTAGAAACCATTGCTGCAATTCAAGCGATGAATACCGTATACTATGATCTTTGGATTGTTGGAAGGAAGCATGGGATAAACCCTGTTCTTTTACGAGGATTATCTTATTGGGGTGAAAACAACGAGCTTGGAGTTATAGGAGATTTTGTTGCCTCTGCGGATTTCGACAGCCCAGGTTCTGTTTTAGTAGTGCAACAGCAAATTCTAAGAGACCAAGAGGGTGCTTCAGGTAGTTTCTGAGAAGATTTTCTTTCCGGACATAATGGCAGCAAATTGTATATAATGTTCATCAATAGAAAAGAATCAACTTAATTGTTAGACATAATTTGTACATTTTGGCAATGCACATTATACAACTTCTTGTCAGAGATAGGTGCACACTTCTGTTCTAATAAATCAGTCAATATATTCAACTAGGCATGTCTAATATGATCGTACGTTTAAAAGTTCAAAGGCTCGATTGTGTAATGTTTACTGGGAAAGGGAACAATTCATCAAAGTTATTAGATATTTAGAGCTCATCAGTCATTTATAATTATAATTATAAATGTGGTTCTGTAGGAGCATTGAACAGAGTTTTGTTACTACAGGAAATTAAGACAATTTATCTGATACATAGTTTTCTTCTCCCAATTGGAAATTGAAACATTTGATCAGGCCTGGTAGTTCCCCTGCTTTAAAAATTACATTTAAAATTCTATAGAACTGATGAATTACATTTAAAATGTCGATTACAATAAGTTCACATTTGATACGCAGTACTTGATAGGACTAGATTGTATAATAAAGGGGATTTTCGCTTTTTTTGCTTCTTAATATTGTCTAGTATTATTCAATCCTCCCTACCAAACATGTCACGAACGAATGAAACAGCACAGTAGACTATCAAATAAAAGTACAACTTGTTGCAGAAGCAACGGTCCTAACAAGGAGGAAGATCTGGCGGAGGGGGCACAACCGACTGCAACTCTCCAGGTCCATTCTCGACCAAGAACGACATAGCCAAGCCCCAGGTTAAATGGGAATCTATGTGGCAGTGCATAAGCCAAACTCCTGAAATGGAAAAACGAAATCATAAACAAATAGAGTAGATGAAATCTTAGATAGACTTGTTTGAGTGTCCATGTTATTCACCTGGGTTATCTGCCACGAACCGAATAACTGCCCATCCACCAACAGGCACGTTAATTGTGTTGCGAACAGGCGGATCAATGAGGTTGAATCTCGCTGTATCTCTGTTTGGATTGAAGTTGCCAAAGCCCTGGCCAACAACATAAAAATGATATCCATGGAGATGCAACGGATGGTCTTCTGTTGTGACAATAGCAGTGTCTTGTAACACAATTTGTACACTTGAACCAAACTTTAATTTGTACAACTTAGTTGCTTTCCGTGGTTGCCAGAGTGCACGACTCACGTTGCCTGTATAATCGAACATCACTGGAGGGACAGGTGGGAAATCAGTGGTGTAGATACCTGGTATGTTTTGATAGTACGCTTGCAATAAGGACGTCCTCCTAGGAAGGACAAAGGATATATTGTTCATGCTAGCAGCAAAGCGTGTGTTATTTGGCCCCTGGCATCTTGGTCCAGGCATACAGTTTATTAGACCTAATCCCACAGTAAAAAACAGGTTTTCATCAATTTGAGTAGAGACTTGACCATTTTGCGTAGAAAGACTTCTTATTTGGCTGGTGAATGCTGTTACAGTCGGAGTGTCATTGAATGCAGGAAGTGGTGGCAACAATGGTCTCGGGGCTAATCCAGTTTTGGCAGTGCAGGGAACAGAATCATATTCTAGAATAGCAGTGGCAGTTGTATTGTCAAATGGTGCATTTTGGGCGGTAGCATATGCACGAGTCGCCATATAATAACGTCCTGCAGGTTGATTAGCTGAAAGGAGGACGTTTGTAGTCTGTCCAGGCCCAAGCATGATGACTCTGGTTGTGAAAGGCTTGTTATAGGCTGCGTCATTCCCAACCACGGTTAACATGTGGTTGGCAACTGTAAAGAAGAGTTCTTGATTGAGCGCAGCATTGATGACTCGGAGAAGTACACTATCCCCAGATTTCACATAGAATTTCGCGGTTTCTACATTGTTAGTGGAAAAAATATCAGCCTGCAGGATTTGATATTATTATATAATTGTAACGATCTGTTCAGACAGATTTTTAGTGTCCAAACCTTTGCTAGAACATTTGTACAGGCCACCAGGTTGCCCATTAATGGTGTATGCATCAGAAACATTAGGAGCTGCCCCTGTAAACTGAGCCTGTCGAAGTACACTAATGATGTCCCTGTTCCACCATTCTCCTGTTCAAGATAGTTCCATTTAAAAAAGAATCCAAGAGATAAGTACAAATATTGGGACCAGGACAAGTCTGTATGATTAGCATAGAGGCTTCACACAGTCTAACAAAATATTCAATATTAAAGTTCTTACCGAGAAGTATAGGGATTTCTTTATTGGGTTTTGTGAAGGGGTACGGAACACCAAGTTTCGGGTATATAATGAGTGCTCCATAAACTGTAGCTCTAAGCCATCTGCTATGAGCATGCCACCACAATGTTCCATCCTGGTTCTCAATAGGGAACCTGTATGTATATGATCCCCCAGGTTGAATAGGACATTGGGTAACATATTCTGGACCATCTGCCCATGGTGTTCGCATCTGACGAATACCATGCCTAAGAGAGTTGAAAACAAGAAATCGAACAAACCAAGTTAATATATATATTCGTGTATTGGTGCACATGCTTAAAATGATAAGTACCAATGGAGTGTAACGTTGTAACGTGCGCTGTTGATGACTTTGATTACAAGAGTATCTCCATCTCGAACTTCCAATGTAGGTCCCGGAAACTGTCCATTGACCGTAATTATGTTGTTATTACTGCACAACCTCTTCACCGGCGTTGCTTGAACCTGTTACATAGATGATTATTAATAAGCCAGGAAAATTTAGTCGTGGAACATGAGAAAACATGAGAAATTAAGGATGAGAAGTAGTAGACATACAACAAATTCATGGAAATGTATTTCGGCATTTGCTGAAGAAAAGGCAAAACTCAGTACAAGAAAAAAGCTAAGAAACTTGGAAGGATCCATTCCTCTTGTTGGTTCAAGTTTGAAGAAACTTGTAATATGGTTTTGTCTTTGATACTGAACTTCTGTTATTAAGCTTAGTTTGGGTCAACTAAGACACCAAAATTTTAGAAATTAATTTAGTCTAACCTTATTGAGGATTTGGTGCACCCACTGGTGCTTTCTTAGCACACAGATCAATTTATTTTCATTTTTCCACTTATTTCAGACTTCTTTCATGTATTTTGGATCTTAATAATATTAACTCGAATGCATTAGTTTTGTATTTTTGGTAAATACATATCGATTGTCAATATTCCATTGAAATCATCCAAGGTATACAAATACGAGCACAGCTTTGTAAACGAGAATATTGCTTAAGAAAGATCAAGTTCGAGAAAGAAATTAAAAATGCGTACTTTTTTAAAATTTACACAAGTAAACCTGTATTTTCTTGTCGAAATTCCAACATTCCTTCATCCCTATTAATCGAAAGTTTTCGTAAATAAAGCATATTTTGACATACGCTCCATAAAAATATCCAAAATTTGAATCACATACATTTGACTATAACAATAATTTGGCGAGATTCCAATAATTGATATAAATTTGGGGGTTTCATCCTCCCAATCCAACTTTGTTCTTAAAAACTTAACTGCTGCACCAGAAAACTGTACTTCATCGACTAAAGAAAAGCAAGAGAGTTCTTTTTCATGGTAGTTGTGGAAGAGGGTTTAATAATTCCATCTTAATTTGTCTTATTTGGTATTTCTTTCAATTGTTTTTTCTTCTTTCTTGCTTTAGTTGATCTGAAAAGAAATAAATTAAATTATGTTTTACGAAAGTCAGTAATGGAATCCTTTAACTATCAATTAAGAAATAAAGGTACGGCTGGTGGTTAAGTCAAGTCTACGAGCAATTCAAAGCATTGAAACACCTTTAAAAATCTTTTCATAAAAGTTTCGAGATGAACATATCATCGACATAAGCAAGTGTATGAACCACCTAATTCTCTCTTGTTTCTAGACGTGAATGAGAGTAGATTATCATTACCACTCGAAGAACAAATACCCATGATGTTCATTTTATTAGCTATCGGATGTGAATAAATAACTTTATGTACATTAAAACTCTATTTTGACCCCTTCTCCTATTTCTCATTGTAAAGTATCATAAATATTCGACTTATCTTATTTCTTGTTGGAAAGTATCATAAATATTCGAGAAATTTATGCATATGATGTTCGTTTTTTAGCTACCCAAAATGAATAACGTTTGATTAATTACGCTAATGGTAAAGTTTCGAATAACTACGTCAATGATCAAAATTCTGTCCGCTACATCAGCACTAAGGTAACAGATTTTATGAGAGTGATGGATGTAGGGACGGCAAAAAAGCTCGCTAGCTCGGGCTCAACTCGGAAAAAGTTCAAGCCGGGCCCAACTCGGGCTCGGTTCCACCTAGTCGAGGCTCGGGCCTAGTCCCATTTTGGGGCGTCGGCTCGAACCGGGGCCGATCGGCCCGTGACTAAGTAATATAAAAAAAATTTAATTTTTTTAAAGTTTAAATGTATTTTTTTATATATTAATATTTAGTTATTATTTATAACACGCATAAATTGTACAAATTTTAAATACGCTATAAAAAATTATAGATTTGTAACGAATTTTTTTTTAAAAAAACATGAGCCGACTCGGCCCACTAAGGCTCGAGCCGAAAACTCGGACCGAGCTTCTTTTTTTGGCCGAGCTTTTGCTATGCTCGGCTCGGGCCTGTTTTGCTCGAGTCAAGCTCGAGCTTTGTGCTTCGGCTCAGCTCGTTAACATGGCTAGATGGATGTAGTGCAAACGAAGAAAGTTCAGTGAGTAAGTTGAAGCAATTTGAAGTTGAGTGAGCAACCCGTGACTATAGTATAAGTTGAGTGGTTTTTTAAGCATTTCACTTATTGATACTTAACTACGCCATGAGGATTTAACCTTAATTTGATACTAGTTAGTATTAGCATTTGTTTGGTATAAATTAAAATCTATAATATATTAAATATCGCATGAAGTGATAATTATTTTCTGGACGATTTTAACCATATTACAATTTAATTATTTCAATAGTACCTTACTTTTCGTTTTTCAATGTATATTTAATTGAATATTAATTATTAAACAATGACTCAAATAAATAATTGAATTGTACGAGAACAATCAAATTGATTCATGAAAGTTGGAATTTAATTACTTTGAATTAATAGACATAGAAAAATAATAATTTATATACATTTAAACAAATGATGTGTACATGAACCAATATAGAATTTAATTAATTTGAATCAATGAATATAGAAAAAGAATAATTTATATACATTTAGACAAATGACGTTATATCATAAATTAAATTAATAATATTGAAATTAAATAATTGTACATGAACTTTAACAATTTATCAACTCCTTTAATAATTGAATAGCTCCCAAATCATATGATCTTTAATAATTTATATACTTTAGAATAATTTATGATAAAATGAATAATTTTGAAAATAAATATGTGTTCATGAACTTGAATAATAAATTTACTCCTAAAATAATTGAATAGCTCCCAAAACATGTGTACATAAACTCGATGACTTAATGTTATATTTTATATATCCATAAATAAATGTTAATTAGTATACATGCATATACATAAATAATTGAATTGTATATTTCTAGAATAATTGAATAACCCCCAAAATATATAAAGTGTATGGCAAGAACTTGAAGAATTAATTGATTGAATTATAGTAGGATATATATATTATCATACATGTAAATAAATAATTGAATTGTATAAAAAATTCATTTCACATAAATAGTTTTTAAACTATTTTTTATATCAACTGATTTTCAAATATCATTTTTATAGCGTTTATAAAGCATTTCAAAATAACGTGCAACGCACGTTTAGCTGTGACTAGTATACTAAAATGTCAAGTTAAATTCACCGGTTTTAATCATGTATTTCATGAAATCACAACCTTTCAATCACTATGGATTGTTCTCTTCGTGTTTTAGTTTTAAGTTTTGATTCGTTTTGTGTTTTGAGTGTCTGTTTTGAAATTTCTGAAAATGCATTTTTTTTTGTCATTTTGAAAAACTGTTTCTCAAAACATAAAAATAAAAAACGCGTTTACTTTGAAATTTTGAGAATATTTTTTTGTAATATTTTATTCAAGAAATATGATTATTCAATAAATTTTAATGGTTTAATGTTAATATAGTTTTAAATAACATATAAATTTTGAAATTGGTGAATCTTGAAATATATTTTTTCAAATATAAAAAACACAACCTAAATTAAATTTGACAAGTCCTTTTTTTTTTTGTCCTTGTACGTAACTTGTAACAAGAATTAAGTAGCATCAAGTCACAATCAAACCTAATCAAGTTGCAAAAAAGGGGAGCACTAATCTCATGTTGACATGGTAATAAATATTTTGAAATCAATATTATCGAGTTCATGTTAGTTCTCACAATCTTGTCAAATACAATTTTGTTTTCCAAAATGAAGTCCAAACCAAGTCACTTCACGTTACTTGCATAATGAAGTGATGTGCAAAAGAATCACACGGTTTTGGATAAGGAATAGAAGCATCAAACAAAGATTTTCTCCAACTTAGAGCATGTTTGGGAGTGATTAAAATTCAATTAAAATTGAAAATATAGTCGTTATTAGGTCTCACTCGTCTAATAAAAGTCAACAATAACGACTAATTTTTCAATTTTCATCTGATTTTAATCTCTACCGAACACGCCTTTAAGCTTGATCACCAAGAAATCTTTGCATGATAAAAATTAGGTTTGTAAAGCATGATCAAGTCACTTTTGTTTTGTAGTGTACTCTCGATCGTGTGAGATCATACTCGAAAACATATAGTAAATATGAGGAATTTAATAATATTGTATTAAAAATGTAAATCCAAAAAAAAAAAGGGTGCTGGGGAAGTCTAACCCGTCCTAGGAAGCACCCCACAAAGTTTATGAAATATGAAGGATTCGAGCAGACAATACGAAGATGAAAAGGCAAATGCAATCATGAGTTAAAGTGAGAAAGTGAAGGCGAGCAATAACTCATCAGCAAAAGTGGTACAAACTATATATATATATATCATTAGCATTACAAAGAATTCATACATAGCGCACACTAAAATTGACGAACCACAACTCACAAGATTCCAAACTATTCCAAAGTATCACCACTAGACTTCTTCACGTCCACCACCAATAAATACGGTGTCACAGTAAATATATCTGCAGTTATTCCAAGCTTTCCCTTTCTTCCACTTTCTTGCCCTTGCAATTGGACAACTTCGCTGCAATCACATGGAATGATATTTAACACACTAGACAATAACAATTGGAGAAAGAAGTGATTTCTCCTGTTGATAATGAAAAATTTAAAACAGCAATCATCCAATAATTATCACCATGTGTTGATAACAATGTATTGCAAAAACACGAGCTTCAAACCTTTTCCCCAATAAACATATAAATCAAAAAAATAATTTATGTCACAGATATGTGTTCTTGAAAATATGATACAATTTGGAAGATTTCACATGCACGAGTTTTGCTTTAGTTTATAATGATGCCTTTGCAATCTAAAGCTAATCACAAGGGTTAACGATGATGGAATAGTTGAAATGTAATCTTTGTGATGAAGTTATTACTTATCAACTCTAAAGCTAATCATAAGGGTTCACGATGATAGAATAGCTTAGTGGTATATATTGCTGTCACGCGTTTTATACAACGTGAAAATGCCGCAAGTGTACGGTGTCAAGTTTTGTAATATAGTGATGAAATAGAGAATGTCGAACCCACAGGGATTGATGTATGATTTCTAATGAGTACTATAATTGTGTAGCTTCCACTTTATCTGGACAAGCGAATTGGAATGATGTTGTGATTTTTGTGTTAATGGCGATAACTAAAGTTGCAAGTACACGAAAATAAAACTCAAAGAAGTTATCAAATTATGAAAGCCTAGGGAATGATTTCATCACACTATCAACAATGTTTTTCAACCTATAATATGTCACCTCAGTCATATTTTTCTTAATTTATAGGCAAGAACCCTAATTTAATTCTATCCCCTCTCTCGAGTGCCGGCTAGAATTTATTTCTACAATTTAATTCCAATATCTCTATTCCGAATTAGATATATAGAAATTATAAAGCACGTGGTTCTTAATTCA
The DNA here is from genome assembly GCA_035079005.1 of Fraxinus americana. NCBI lineage: Eukaryota > Viridiplantae > Streptophyta > Magnoliopsida > Lamiales > Oleaceae > Fraxinus > Fraxinus americana. The sequence goes on along the minus strand of CM068720.1, from coordinate 4,171,329 downwards.
AAACAAGCCTCAAAGATCCGTACTTTCTCTCGAAATCTACGAAACCTAGGTTTTGTTGTTCTATGATCACGCCTAAATTTCCCTCTCTCGAGTGCTGAAATTCATGCATCGAATCATTCAACTATTGGCCAAGTAATTGAATGCATTAAACTCAAACAACATAAATAAATAACCAGAAAAATCCAAAAGAGTTTAAATATTAAGGAATCAAAACATGTTTCAAGAGGATTACATCAAACCCTAGATCTAAAGTGTTAGTTCGTAATAAATATAATTGACAACATGGAGTTTAACATGAAAAACATGAATGAGAAGACAGGAGTTTAGAAAAACTAATTGTCGTCGCTTGATTTCTTCTCCAACGTTGTGTCAATCCTTCTTCTTCGAATGAATTCTTCAAGAAATTTGCTTCCGTTTTCCTTGCTCTCCCTAGCCGTCCAAGCCTCCTAAATTAGGTCTTCAACCTTTTATTTATAGCCTCAATACGTATGAACACGGATTGGAGTTGGATTGGGCCGGATTTCTTTTTAAAAAATTCATTTTTTCATTAACCTGCAGGTGGCGCCTAGGCGCCCAGATTCGGCGCCTTGGCGCCTAACATTCTGTTGAATTTTTCTTTCCTGGCGCCCAATGATGGCGCCTTGGCGCCCGGCAATCTGCTGAAATTCAGTTTACGATTTTTTCAGTATTTTTAACATAGCTCTTTCTCCTGATATCCGATTGAGATGATTCAAGTTGCATTGGAAAGCTAACTCAAAGGCCTACAATTTTTCTTCAGACATCATTCTCCAATTCGATCGTTTACTATGTCAAAAATGAGTCTCAATATGAGACTAAAAATCTGGAGCAAAACTTTTCGGTTGTAAATTGATTTGTGATCATATTTTGACTAAATGTGATCCATGTGACATCTTTCTTCATCCAATTGGCTCCGATCACTCTCAAATCTTCATCGTGAGGTTCGGTATAACTTTTCAATATTTTCACTTTAGTCCCCGAACTTTAGATCTCTTACAATTTAGCCATTTCCTTTCCAACTTTTGTTTATTTTCTTCGATCTCATCAACCTACATCACAACATCAAAACACACATAAAAACACTCTAAAACTCTCTCAAGAATGACAAAATAACGAATTAAGTGATATAAATATCATGAGTGTAGAACACTCATCAATTGCCCTTAAATTTGGAATGATATTTGTTTCTACAAATTTATATGACTAAAGATGTCAATGGGTAATAAGTTCTGTCAAATACCCTTTCTATTACATTCAAAACTTCAAATGATGTAAGAATCAGCAAGGTACCACCAATATAATATAAGCTAATAACCAGTTGTTTTCATAGAAACAAATGCAGGCAATACAATACAAACTAATAACCAAATAGTGCAAAACACAAAAAAGCCAACACCACATCATACTCATTGTCAATCCTCCTTATCAATTGAAGTGCATACATTTACCAAAAAATGGAAAAGAATTCTACCAGATCTAAGAAAGTGCCTCAAGCACTTTAATGCACCAACTCCACTGGTATTGCCTTGTTCTTGGACCTCTTCCATTTCAATAGCACCAACCCCACAGTTTGTGATGCAAGGGGATCCGAGCCAGACAAGGTCGAGTTGTCTGATAGTTCGTTAATGACGCTGAGATACCATGAGTTGGCGGATCAGCGCAAGAATGGCAAGTAATCATCGATATTTCCTAATTGGAACCGCTTTTGGACACGTTTCGGTATTTTGGCCATAACTTTGGCTACGGTTGTCAGAATCACGCCCATGACCCCAATTCAAAAAGCTCTTTCCGGCGCGCATGTCATGGGCATGCTCGGTATGCATCCGTTTCGAGGCCAAATTCAGCTGTTTCCCCATCTGAATCATCAATTTAAGTTATTTTTTGCCATTTTTAGTAATATTTCGATTTCTTTTTTGACATAGATTACGATCTCAAATTTAGCCAGATTTTTGGGATCTTCTTCCTTTCATTACGTATTTCGTTTTGGTATGAATAATAGAATTTTGCTATTTTTGGCAAAATTTCGATAATTAATATTTTCTAACTATTTAACCCAGCTTGTGGGTTATTTTCGTGGAGTTGTTGAATAATAAAAAATTTTCTAGTTTCTCTTGGTATTTCTCTTGCGTTCTTCTCTATATTTGTCAATTGGTTCCGAATGAGAAAGTTCCATACCGTGATCGTAATGTTCAAGATGTGACGATTGAAGACTTACAGAGGCAAGTAGCAGAGTTAACTCAACGTCGGCGGCGCAGGATCTCGATGACCTCGAACTGGGGGGGTCACGAGTCCGATACCAGTTATGAAAACCCGTATCATAATCCTGCTCGAGTCTGGGAGCATCGTGGTCGAGAGGATCATCATGTAGATTTCGGATTTCAGGTGGATCTACCAGAGTTTTCTGGTATGTTACAGGCTGAAGGTTTTGTCGATTGGCTGAATGAAGTGGAATGTATCTTTGAGTATAAGGAGGCTCCAGATCATGTCAAAGTAAGGTTAGTTTCCATCAAACTTAAGGGGAGAGCATCTGTATGGTGGGAGCAGTTGAGACGTTCAAGCAGTAGGCAGGGTAAAGCCAAAATCACAGATTTGGAGAAAATGAAGATGATGATGAAATGTCACTTTCTTCCTTTTGGCTATACTCAAACTTTGTTTCAACGGCTTCATTCTCTAAGACAAGGCATAAGGTCGGTTGATGACTACACCGAGGAGTTCTATCAATTGGTGGCTCGGAATGATCTGTCTGAAATGGAAGAACAGATGGTGGCGAGATATTTGGGAGGATTACGACTGTCCATACAGGATGTCTTCAGCCTTCACTTGCTGTGGACTGTTTCTGAAGCATACCAGCATGCACTTGCTGTAGAGAAGCAGCAGACTAGGAAACAGGTGATCAGAAGCGAAGGTAGCCAGCCCATTCGCCCTCAAGCACCTCGTCCTACTCAACAGCCACTACGGGATAATCCTGGTTCGGGTATTAGATGCTTCAAGTGCGGTAAACAGGGACATTGAGCAACTGATTGCAGGAAACCAGCTAATCGGACAGGTAAAAATCTCCAAATTGATGAAGAAATTGTAGACGAGATTGAAGAGGTTGGAGAGCCCGTATATGACGATGATGAAGAGGAATGAATGTTGTATGGGGACAGTCATGAAATTCTAGTCTCGCGTAAGAGTCTATTGACCCCCAAAGGGGATTCAGGGGACGATTGGTTGAGAACCAACATCTTTCACACAACCTACGCGGTAGCGGATAAGGTCTGCAAACTAATCATTGATAGTGGAAGCTGTGAAAATGTAGTATCTGAAGAAGCTGTCCAGAAATTACAGTTGAAGACAAATCGGCATCCCAGACCATATAAATTGTCGTGGTTGAGTAAAGGCAGTGTAGTATCAGTCGAAAAGCGATGTCTAGTATCTTTCTCGATTGGCAGGAAATATTTTGACAATGCTTGGTGTGATGTTGTGTCGATGGATGCTTGTCACATATTGTTGGGTCGACTTTGGCAGTATGATCGCAGTGTTGTTCATGATGGGCGGAAAAATACTTATTCCCTTAACATCAAAGGGAAGAGGGTTGTATTGGCGCCACGTAGAGAAGAAATCACTCCTGCCCCGATAGCAAAAAGTGTCAACCTGCTTTCTATGTCCAATTTTTTGGGAGTGATTGAGTGTGAAGATGTGGTCTATGCTCTACTGCCTCGTGAGAATAATACCGATGACGAGAATCCAGATTCATCGGTAGAAGTATAGTAGATGCTGACGGAGTTCTCTGATTTGATGCCTGAGGATCTTCCTCCGGGGTTGCTGCCTATGGGGATATTCAACATCAGATTGACCTTGTTCCAGGATCTAGTCTGCCTAATCGACCAGCTTATCGTCTCAGTCCGAAGGAAGCTGAAGAGTTGCAGCGACAAGTGGTTGAATTGTTGGAGAGGGGCTACATTCGTGAAAGTATGAGCCCATGTACAGTTCCTGCTCTGTTAGTGCCGAAGAAGGATGGTTCTTGGCATATGTGTGTTGATAGTAGAGCAATCAACAGGATTACAGTGAAGTACAGGTTTCCAATTCCCCGTCTGGATGATATGTTAGATCAGCTTTCCGGCTCTAAAGTCTTCTAAAAAATTGACCTTAAGAGCAGATATCATCAAATCAGAATCAGGCCTGGAGACGAGTGGAAGACGGCGTTTAAGATGCAACCTGGTTTGTATGAGTGGATGGTCATGCCTTTTGGACTGTCCAACGCACTCATTATGTATCAGGTGTTACGACCTTTTATGGTAAAGTTCGTGGTTGTCTACTTCGATGATATCCTTATTTACAGTCCAACGTGGGAATCACACTTTGATCACCTCCGTGCAGTTTTTGATATGTTGAAGAATGAGCGCTTGTTCGTTAATCGGAAGAAGTGTTCTTTCTTCACCTCTTCCGTTACTTTTTTTGGTTTCGTTGTGTCTACTGATAGTGTTCTTACAGATTAGTCGAAGATAGATGCAATATTGGGATGACACAAGCTGAAAACTTTGCACGATGTCAGAAGTTTCCATGGATTGGTATCCTCCTACTGTCGGTTCATTAGGAAATTCAGCACTTTGTTTGCTCCCATCACATAATGTCTTAAGGGACGTGAATTCAAATGGTCGGATGAAGCAGAAGCAAGTTTTCAGTTAGTCAAGCAACGGATAACAAAGGCTCCAGTTTTGGCACTTCCAGATTTTGAAAAGGTATTTGAAGTTAATTGTGATGCATCTGGAGTTGGCATTGGTGGTGTTTTGAGTCAAGAGGGGCGTCCAGTGGCATTTGTCAGCGAGAAGCTATCAGGATCAAAGAGGAACTATTCCACCTATGATCTCGAATTCTATGCCATAGTTCAGTCTTTGAAGCATTGGCGTCATTACTTGATACAGAGGGAGTTCATTCTTATCACTGATCATGAGGCGCTGAAGTATATCAATGGACAACACAAACTGAGTAGACGACATACCAAGTGGGTGGCGTACTTGCAGGAGTTCACTTTTTTGAATCGTATCGCAGATGCCTTAAGCCGTCGTAGCTCCCTTCTCACCACCATTAGCACCAACGTCGTCGGATTTGAGGCCTTTCTGGATATGTATGCTGCAGACCCTTCCTTTGGGAAGATAATTCAGGAGGTAACTAACAACCAACGACATGATTTCATTTTACATAATGGTTATTTGTTTCGTGGGTTACAGTTGTGCGTTCCAGATTGTTCGCTAAGGCAGCATATTGTTAGTGAACTTCATAACGTGGGACATTTTGGGCGAGATAAGACACTGGCGTTGGTCTCCTCTACCTATTTCTGGCCCAAATTGAGTAGTGACGTGGCTCATCATGTTAGGCGTTGTTGTGTGTATCAACAGTCAAAAGGTGGCTCTTACTAATGCTGGCCTTTATACACCTCTGACAGTACCTGAAGCTCCTTGGATTGATGTCAGTATGGATTTTGTTTTGGGACTACCTCATACCCAACGGGCCTCAGATTCTATTTTTGTTGTGTTTGACAGGTTTTCGAAGATGGGTCATTTCATAGCATGTCGGAAGACAACGGATGCTACCCGGATTGCCCATCTTTACTTTAAAGAAATTGTGCATTTGCATGGTGTGCCTCATTCTATTACTTCTGATTGTGACACCAAGTTCATGAGTCATTTCTGGAAAAAGTTTATGGGAGAAACTGGGAACGCTGTTGAATTTTAGCAGCGCCTACCACCCCCAGACAGATGGACAGACTGAGGTGGTGAATCGGTGTTTGGGTAATCATTTGATGAGTCTGGCAGGAATGAAGCCGAAGCAGTGGGATTTGGCGTTACCACAGGCAGAATTTGCATATAACAGGTCGAAGAATAGAACCACAGGGATGAGTCCATTTGAGATTATCTATTGTCGGGCTCTTTCTGGGGTACTTGACTTAGCCCCTATTCCACGCGTGGGTCGTCTAAGTCAGAAGGCGGATGAGATGGCAAAACATCTTCGGGGTATCCATGAACAAGTGAAGTTAGCCATTCATGAGAGTAATGCTAAGTACAAGGTTCAGGCTGACAGTCACCGCGTCGGGTTGTTTTCGAAGTTGGTGATTTTGTTTGGGCGGTGTTAACTCGTGATCGTTTTCCTGTTGGGGAGTATAACAAGCTTAAGGAGCGAAAGATTGGTCCTTGTGAGGTTCTGCAGAAGATCAACGACAATGTCTATCGACTACGTCTCCCCAGCCATTTGAAAACTTCTGATGTATTCAATGTGAAGCACTTAAGTCTTTGCTTTGTGGATTCTAAAGATACTCATGTCAACTCGAGGACGAGTTCTTTCCAAACCAGGGTGACTGATGTAGGAGGATCCGAGCCAGACGAGGCCGAGCTGTCTGATAGTTCATTAATGGTGCTAAGATACCATAAGTTGGCGGATCAACGCAAGAACGGCTAGTAATCATCGATCTTTCCTAATTGGGGCCGCTTTTGGATACGTTTCGGCCATAACTTTGGCTACGGTTGTCAGAATCACGCCCATAACCCCAATTCGGAAAGCTCTTTCCGGCGCGTACGTCGTGGGCACCTAGCTATGCTCGGTGTGCATCGGTTTCAAGGCTAAATTTAGCTATTTTTCCGTCCGAATCATCAATTTAAGTTATTTTTTTGCCATTTTTAGTAATATTTCGATTTCCTTTTTGACATAAATTACGATCTCAAATTTAGCCATATTTTTGGGATCTTCTTCCTTTTATTACGTATTTCGTTTGAGTATGAATAATATAATTTTGCTATTTTTAGCAAAATTACGATAATTAATATTTTCTAACTATTTAACCCGACTTGTGGGTTATTTTCGTGGAGTTGTTGAATAATAAATAATTTTCTCGTTTCTCTTGGTTTTCTCTTGCGCTCTTCTCTGTATTTGTCAATTGGTTCCAGCCTGCAAAATAATCAATATTCTGCCCGACATCAGTTTGTGGGCTCACTTATCAACAATGCTTCAACCTTATTATCAATTACTGCCAGTTATAAATGAGAAAATCATAGTTAAATTAATCACAAACTTTATCAATACACTTCCCCAATAACCAAAGAGTTCTAGATAACCATACGCTTAAAAAGATTTAAGGTCAAAAAGAATTTCACAAACCTCACGGACTGCTCCAACAAGCGCAGCCGATTTCGGACAAAATTGAAGCTGAACCATGGTAGAATCAGATGCGCCTGGTTGAGAGAAATGTTGTGTTGGTACTCCACGATCGAGATGGTGGCCGGATGTGGAAGTAATTGGGGAGAAACCAGAACTGCGCTAGCAATTTTAGGTGAGAATTGGAGCTGTTTTCGACAGATTGCGGGCAAGCGATGGTCGAAGGTTGTAGAGGGAAGTGAGGGGGTGCCGGTGGTGCGGAGGTCCGAAAACAGCAAAGAGAACAGCCCCCTATATTTCATCAATTTTTTGAAATCAAAATTGACTAAAATTTTGATTTTAATCTACATTAGGGCTTAATATAAATAAATAGTCCATAAGTACTCCGAAGTCCAAACTCTAATTTGACCAGTTTCTCTAGAAACCAAGAATGTTGCTATCAAACCTCGAGTTAATTGTCCCAGTGGTCACCGAAAGGTCTTCAATTGCTCACTAAAATTTAAGATGTCAAGTTTTCACACTTAAATTTATCCAAACGTTGGACGTTACTCGCTGGCATAATATCTGTTTAAACCGTTAAGGAAATGAGTGACGTGGCTAACAGAATGCACATGTAGCACCTCGTCACGTCATTATTGGATTGTCACGTCTTTGATTATTCACTAAATTTTGAACAACGTCTTAGATTGCTCATTGAAATTTGAGATTGTCGAATTTTGACTACTAAACTTATAAAAATTATGTTAGATTTTTATTCCTTAAAAGATGTGCACCACAAGCATAGGAGTTGCGTAAAAGAAATAAAGTGGACAAACGAGTCTGAATTATCGATCCCACTGCAAATGATTACTCAATTACACAGTAATTAAATTTAAATGCAACATAATTTTGTAAAATTTTAAGTTATTTTCCTCATTTGAAAAATTCAAATTTATTCTGTGTTTCATTATTAAAATTCAAATTAAAGTAACATTTGAGTTTTGCAACAAATACATAAAAACGTTAATTAAATTAATTGTGTGTTTCATTACAAAAATTCAAAGTTTAATTATATTTACTGTGTGTTTCATTGCAAAATTCTTTTAATTAAATTTATTATTTTTTTCGTTTTGTAATTGAATAATAATTTCTTGTGGGATTGACATTCGGACTCGTTTGTCAACTTAATTACTTTTACCAAGCATGTGTGCTTGCGGTATTCATTTTTTAATGAACAATTAGTCGACGTCATTTTTATAAGTTTAGTAATCAAAATTTGACCACCTCAAATTTCAGCGAGCAATGGAAGATTTTTTCAAAGTTTAATGACCATTCGAAGACGTGATAATTTGTTAACGGCATAATAGGGTGCCACATGTGCATTTCGTTAGCCATATCACTTAATTTGTCCAGCGTTTAAATAAGTTTAGTTGTCAAAATTCGATATCTTAATTTTAGCGAAAACACAAGTTTAGTGTCCATCGAGATAATTAACTCTCAAACCTTCAAGTGTAGTTCTTCCACTCTTTCAAGATTTCCCAAAATCAATACGAAAGATCATTAACCAAGCCCATCTCTCGTACAGTCGTACTTCATTTTGCAGTTCAATCAGAGAGTGAGGTTTTAGAAGAGGAGAAAATGCAATCCCTTCAACGCATATTTACCCAACTCTCTATTAAAACCAACGTCAAAACCACAGACCTCAGGGTTTTATCCGATTTACCAAAATTTTTTTCCACTGAAAATGGAAGCGGCAATAACAAAAAGAAAAAAGGGAAGAATACATAAATCCTGTTTTTACTTATACACATTTCAAAATTAAGGTTAGATGTTTTAAATTTCAAAAATCAGGTTTTTATTTAAATTTATTTATGAATTACTTAATAAATTATATGTTTTATTAATAAATATATAACGGTCACAGATCTATACAATTTGGTCACAATTCAAAAATTTTAAGGTCACAATTCCAAAATTTGATAGGTCACAATTCATTCATCGGTCACAAATTAAAAATTTAAAAGTCACAATTGTTTCATCGGTCTCAAATCATAAAATTTTTAAGTCACACATCTTATTTTATAGTCACAAAACAACGAATTATAGGTCACAAATAACTTTTATTGGTCACAAATTAATAAATTTGTGGGTCACAAAGTATTTATTGTTCACAATTCATTCTTTATTGGTCACACACCACCCAATTTAATAGTCACAATCAACAAATCCTCTGTGACCACCACGGCACCACCAACACAACACCGTCGTCGCTGCAAACACCCCTGCAACCACCACCGCTACAAACACCGCCGCCTGCACCAACCACCGCCGACCACCAACAACTGCCCACCTACACAACACTACCAAACCACCAAGAACCGCCACCTGCACCACACGATCTCAGCAACCACCACCGCCACAAACACCGCCGCCTGCACCAACCACCGCCGACCACCATCAACTACCACCTGCACAACACTACCAAACCACCAAGAACCACCACCTGCACCACACGATCTCCAACAACAACAAAAAAGGACCACCACCACACAACTACCGCCTGCACCACATCACAACCAAAAAACCCCCCAACACCACCACCGTCCCCTACCGGACCACATCCCCAAAAAAAATCAAATCACCACCACAGCCACACGCACACCCCACTGTGTGCGAATGATTATTATCGACGAAGCATTGTATCGGTGGGGCCACCGCTATCGAGCTTCTTCATCCGCAATCGGCTCTCCAACAAACCGACAAGCACCTTCCTCTTCATCTTCCTCGATCCGACCTTTCTGCTTCACATCCGAATCAAGCAGTTTCGATGTATTCTCACTGTTCCCATTCTCCAACACTTCCCCGACTCCCACGATAACTCCACCATACCGGACCACAGCCCCAAAAAAAAAAACCAAATCACCACGACGACGTCCCGACCAAGGCAGATCTGGTTTTCAGATCCAGTGGCGGTGGGTTCTTGAGACACCACCACCGCACCCAACCGCCGACGAGAGAGAGCCTGGTGGTGACGATGGCGAGACTGCCCCAACTGTCGGCGAGAGAACAGGGAAAGGGAGATGAGGGAGGAGATGAGACGGCGCCTCAATGTCGATTCAAGGTTTGACAATGGCGAGGGAGTGGAGATATGGGTGAAGAACAGCAAGGGAGGAACGGGTAAGAGAAGACGGCGGCGGCGGCGTCGTAGTGGTGTCGCAGAGAGAGACGGGAGGAAGAAGATTATGGGTTAATGGTTTTAGGGTTTGAGATAGATATAAATTAATTTATTGTAAAAAAAATAATTTTTTTTTAATTATTAATTAAAACCTGATTTTTGAAAAGTGGAACTTGAATCAGGATTTATGAAAATGGAAATCTAAAAGCAGGTGTAGGTGTAATTTCCTCAAGAAAGAACTCGATTGGGCGGTCCATTTCTGTGGGACAGGGTCGTCCGACTCCGACCCGTTGGGATGGGACGTGGGCCCATCCTCGTGGTCTACTGGGCTAACAAATGAGCACTTTGATGGTGAAGTCGTTGGGCAGCAGGTGGAACCTGGTTCTGATCGAGGTCAAACCAGTGGAGGTGGTTTGGGTCAGAATCAGGGCGGGGTCTCGAGTAAGAATCGAACTGGGAACTAGCATTCTGAGGCTTGGTGGACGGACATGGAGTTGGCGAAGGTTAAGGAGTTGGAGTCAGAGAACCACAGGGGAAAAGCTTTTGTGGATGGCTGGGATGATAGAATGAAAGAAATGACTGAACTCATGAAACAGGTAAAATAACTGATTTTTTTTTTCTCTTATCATTTATCTGCGTTCAACTTCTCTATTTTTCAGTAATTTGATGGATGGAGAACAAAACCCAGAGTTCAAATTTCTTTATTAATGTTTATTTCATGTGGTGTTTGAAGTAATATTCAAATAACAGAACCCAATTTCTTACATTATAGTTACTTCTAATTTCTTTATCTAGTCAATTACTGCAGAAAAAAACTGAAAAAGTGGGGAAAAACTGTGGCGTTTGCCTATGTGCCTTTATGTAATGTTGTTGGAGGGTTCACTAAGGGAAGGGGTATATTCTGAAACAAGTTAGGGGTTATTCTGTTTGTGTTTCAGTTTTGAATTTTGAATTCATTTTGTGTTTTGAGTGAATCTTTTGAAATTGCTGAAAATGCGTTCTTTTTGTCATTTTAAGGAACTGTTTCTCAAAACATAAAAATGGAAAACGCGTTTACTTTGAAATTTTGAGAATATTTTTTTTATAATATTTTATTCAAGAAATCTAATTATTTAATAAATTTTAATAGTTTAATGTTAATACAGTAAATAACATATAAATTTTGAAATTGGTGAATCTTAAAATTTTTTTTCCTAATATAAAAAACACAACCTAAATTAAATTTGGCAAAACAATTCAATCGATATAATTAGAAGTTTACGTTCTTAACAAAACAAACAGATACTAAAAAATATATAAAATAAATTCACGAAGTCATGTACGACGTCTTGAGTAGTCATTCCATATGTGTGTAGCAATTTGATCACGGACTTTTCCTATTAGAGCTGTTTGACTAGTATCAAAATATATGACTTCCAGTATATTTTGAAACACTATATTCTCCTCTGAATACTCGACGAACAACCTATCTAAAGCGTACTCTTGGCGAATAAAGTTGTGTATTGCGCAACATGCAGTAGGGATTTGTCTTTGCCTACTAAGTGGATAATTGGTAATCAATTTCAATATAGGAAATCTTGCATTTAAAACTCCAATGCAACGTTCAATAATGTTACGACACGAGGAGTGTCTATAGTTGAACAATTCTTCCTTTTCACGTAGTTTTCCTCGTCCATCATAGTCACGCATATAATATCTTTGACCTCGATAAGGGGCAAGAAATTCAGGCATGTTTGGATAGCCAGAATCAACAAGGTAAAATTGATCTATGAAAAAAAAAAAGACTCGCATAGGGTAACAATGTAGATACATGCATGATGCACTATAATTATTTGAAATGCAAGAATATACCTTCACGTGGCATAGGAAAGTTGTTCGATCTTTTTGTGACTGCGTCAACGAATACTCGCGAATCACGTCTTCCCAGCCAGAATACACAAACGTGAATTTCATATCGAAATCACATGTCAACATCACATTTTGTGTTACATTAGTTTTCCTTCCACGAAAAAATGTTTGTCTCGTGCAGGTGCCCAAGCTGCAAAATGTGTACCATCTATTGAGCCTATACAATCATCATCACTCGAACCTTCATCAATGGAATCGTCGGTATTCACATTATCATCCAAACTGTAAACAAAATATACCCACAGTAATTATCATATAAAATTAAAACCATCATTCAAATAAAACAAGTAATCTAGTATTGAGAAATTAAAATAAAAATTAACATTAGTTCTACAACCAACATCATCACTAAGTTCATACATGAAAACAGTACATCACCAAGAAAGTTCACAAAAGTACTTGGAGCTATGAAAATAACACAGTGGTTCAACCTTCCACATCACAAATGAAAACAACAAGATACTAGAGAAATTAAAACAGCAATCATATCAAAATAGTTCCAAGATAGGTCTTCTCCTTGCTTCTGGCATCTTCACAAACGACACCCTGAAATCGGGATCCTAAAAAGTCGTTATTGCTTTCATATAAATCTCATTGGACACTCCTTCCATATTGTTTAAGATGTCCATGCATATAACATTTGAATAAGGATCCAGACTACTAACTTCACTACCCGATTGATTACATGATTTTCCTTGGATCTTTGCAAGCTTTTCTTTTAGGTAAAGTGTTCTAAGTTCAGTTTCTTCATTCCTCATACTAACTGTAGATGACCATTATGCCATGCAGGTCTCGAGTTTATCACTTTTACTGATCTTAACATCGGCGTTCACCTGATGTACCAATTTCCTCACGCCGACGGGTATTTGAATCCTCATCGACTTCATCATCATTTTCCACACATACATGCACTCCCCTGTTCAAAAAATCCTCTTCTAGCTGTCTTTCTTCCTCTTATGTGTTTGGAAACTGAGTGGAGGCATTGCCTAATCCTCCAGTAGCTGTGGTCCCGCTAAAAATCTCCCTCACAGTGTGGTAGTGCTTACATCCTTCCCTTTTGAACAGTTTGTAATCCAACTTATTAATCTACATTAAAAAAAAAAGCCACATTAGAAAAGGGGTACAATTGATAAGATAAAAAACTAATTATGAAAATGTTCTTTAAAAAATATTTATACCGTATAGAAGTGTTGTCAAACTTCCTCTGTAGCATTAACTTTGTTGGTATTTGGATCCCATGTAACACCTGCATGTCCCAAAAGTTTGGAGAACATGCGATGAATCTTACGTAAGCTGTTCCACTTTCCCTTTAATCTATCTATGCCGTAGTCCATTTTTGTTGAAACTACCATAGTTTCATTGATTCCGCCACATTCGTCTTTCGTGAATGTAGAACATTGCAATGCGTTTGATTTCACTTTCTCATAAAGAATTTCGATAAAAGCGTGTTCATTCTCATCCGACCATGACATTGGTTCCTTATTCCTAACTCTGTGACCACCCATGTTCTATATTCAATATAAATCAAATTATCACGAAATGTATAAGTCATTACATAGGCACATATCAATCCTACATCAACTCTAAGTAAAAATCACACTATCCAGTATTTTGGTTTCTCATTATCTTAGTTGCTTAAGACTAGGAAATGGACATTAATAATTAAAAAACATAAGGGAACTTGTTTTATATTTCTTTTTCAGTTTCATTCTGATATACCATGCATTGATTTTAAAAACATTGTACAAAGATATCTTTTCTTTCCTTTTCCCATTCAATGCTACCAAGTTTTTAATATAAGAAGAAATGCATAGTATCAATTGAACAATACCATCAACTACAAAAGTGAATACAAATAAAAAAGGATAAGTCTTTGTACATCTAAACTGTGATGATGGAGATTATATTTGCTACACTATACTCCGCTTTATGCTAAAATGGAAACGGAGATAAAATTCACATGATAAGTTTTAAAGTGAATTGCAAGAGTTAGACTAACAGATCTACAATCAAACATGACAAACTTCTCAAGTATTTTATTCACATTATATTGTTGATTCAAGGGTTTTTAAGAGCTATAAATCTCAAAAGGTATATTTTGCATTTATTTTCATGTAATGCTTGCAGAGGAGAAAATATGAAATTTCATTGTTATATGATTGAACTTCTAAATTAAAAAATATGCACAATTAGGGTTGTTGATCAACATTAAAAAGTGTATTACTCATAAAAAGTTGGATTAATGGTATAGTTGAACAAGGGAACTTTAACAAGTTTGCGATACCCTATGTTTGAGACAATTACTTGATATAAATTTTCATTAGAAGGTAATAAAACAAGAAATGAGCATTATAATCAACTAAGAAATTGCCATGGTCATTTCAAGAGCATTGAAAATTAAACAGAAGATTGGGCCATATACCATTCATATACCATTCACACGTATTTCCATATTGAAGGCACCATTTGCTAATTATGCATACCCTTTTCCCTTAATATGTAATCAAATTGTTTCCTTTATTATAGACCACCAAGAAAGGGGCAGCCTTTTTATAGAAAAGCAAAAATTTGTGTCTACACACTTGGGAATGGCTTCCAAAGCCCAAGAAAAGATAACTGAGATCAGGGAAGAAAAAAGGGTACTGAGAATAGTAACTCAAAGTGTAAGTTGAAATAGAAATTTGCATATGACGGTCCTTTGTCATTAACAGATGAGCAAATTGCATAAATAAAAAACTGGCATTCAGATCCAAAACAATAAAGAAAGTTTTTCTCAATTTTTGAGACCAAATGTATAACTGATTAGTTCACTCCAAAAATAGAAGGTAGGAGGACTTTACATTCTTTGTTCGCAGAGTGTACGAGAACCCCTCTTTACAAATCAGTTTGAAGAGCTTCCCAAGCTCTTGCAACAATTTCCTTCACAAAACTCAACTGACAAATCCACACTCAAAATTCAATTTTTAAACAACCATCCACTCCAAACTTCACAAAAAAAGTTACAAATTCGAGACAAAAATTAAAAAACCAGATGCGAAATCTAACCCAACAAAAGTAATATAGAGCAGCAAGCAAAGATGGCAAAGAATATAGCAAGCAAAGAACCAAAGGGAAACCAGATTGAAACAGCAGGTAGAAAACCCGCAGATTTGGCAGGAGGAGCTCTAAGAAATTTTGGATCGTGATTTTGTGAGAGAGGATAGGATTATCCCTGAGGAAAAGAGGGGGGAGAGAGAGAGAGAGAGAGAAATTCATTTCCCATGTTTTAGCAAAAGTACCGTCTTTTGGCTTCAGTTTTGTCAAAACGCAGTTTTGCACGTTTTGTGTTTTCGGTGTTTTTTTTTTTTTTCAAAAATGCGTTTTCGAAACCCTGAGGGGTTGTTCAATTGGTCAGGCCTTGGATTTATTCCCCAATGGTCACCAGTTCGAATCCCCTCAGGGCTACTGAGGTGAGTACCCGGCCGTAAACTTCAGGGCCCCGTGGAATTAGTCGAGGTGCGCGCAAGCTGGCTCGTACATTCACGGTTATCAAAAAAATGCGTTTTTGAAAATAAGAAAGAGAACGCGTTTTCACCCTTTTGGAAAATCGAAAACAGAAAACAGCTTGAAAACAATAAAGAGAACGTACCCTTGTTTTTCTTTGGAATTTTGATTTTCAGTCTCTAGGTGTTATTTTGCCAGTCTTGACGGTATCCTAGTATTTGTAGGGAAAAACCTAGATTTCAGAATGGGAAAAATTACTCAATTCCATTTTCGTCCTTGCACGTTTCTTCTTTCCCAGTTTTGATAGCGATCAAGTAGTTGAATAGGGAAACTTAGATTTACATACAAAAAAGAAAAAAATGTAATTTTGATACGCTCTTGAAAAAATGCAAGTGCAGGTGAGGGAGCCAGGTGCAAGAGGGTCATATCTGAAGGATTCAGTGAAGTCAGAGATTTATAAAAAGCACAAGGAAAACCCGGAGTTGTACACTGTGGAAAGGTTGGCAAAGGAATACAGTATTATGAGGCAGAGGGTGCATGCGATTTTGTGGCTCAAGGAGCTTGAGGAAGAGGAGGAGAAGAAGCTTGGATGCGCGCTCGATGATTCTGTCGAGCTCTTGCTTGATAACTGCCCAGAGTAAGTGAATGAAAAGATTAGATGTGCTCTTTGACTTCATAGTTGTACATACTATATGTGTAATTGCTTATAAGCATGTTGGGCTTAGCTCATTGCTATAAAAGAAGCCAAAAAGTTGGCTTCTTTTTGGCTTATCTTGTCAGTTTGTGTTTGATGATCTCAGTTGTAAGTTAATTATCTAATAGCCAAACGGATTGGTTGGTTACTAGAATTTGTCAGTAATATGCAAGAGGTAGTTGGTAGTAAGTTGTACTGTTGTTGAAATAATGGCCACTCATGTACATCAATAAATACCTGTTTGCTGTAAAACTTTGTTGCATTTTGGTGATTTATTGCTGTGTTGTTGTCAGAAAAATCATCTGATGATTAGAAAGTTTCACGTAACTTATTTTGGGTTGTCTTTACAAACTTGGATTTTAATTCCTAATGTTGCGGTGATGGCACTGTGGAAAACATAAGTGTTTGATACAAGCACATGTACTGCAAACTCTGAAATTTTAGTATGAATATTGTTTGTAGCTGCTGTCAAATATACTCAATAAAAGATTCAGTGCCTCTCTATGTGAAAGGTTCTCTTATTATATAGAAACCAAAATAACAACTAAATATGGTAGCAATCAATTGCAATATTAATTAATGGTAAAAACAATCTATCTATAATAGTTATAATCTTTGACGATCTCCGAAATCTTATTCAATCTCATTGACAGCTGCTGCCCAGTAGTTTTGTTCAAATGTGACCGATCTAACTTTCTTTGCACATTGGAAAAGCCGGCCATGCCTTTATTGGCCAACTTGTCTTGTCTTCTTTGCAAGGTTTGGACCATGTTGCCAGTTTGTCTTGTCTTCGTGGCAAGGCAATAGACTTAAACAGTAGTTTTGGTGTATATAAATGCAACAAAATAGCATGAAGCTAAACATAATTTCCTATATATTTGGGGTTGGCATCATGATTTTGAGTTCCTACATCCTGATTGCATTTAATGAAATTTCCCAGTTCATAAGCCATAATATTTGCAAGTCTCATGTTGCATTCGCAAAGAGATGAAAATATCATTGCTAGTGCTGGTTTGCTCAACTTAGTGCCATTTTACTTATGCATAGCCGTAGAAAGAGAAATAAATAAGAGTTTTACAGTTTGTGATACAAATAGGTACTAATTTATAGTGTGATGTATTAGTGTACTATTGATTCATTTTTAAGAATAATGTTGCTATTTGTATTCACTGTTAACCTGAGATTAATAGGACCATCTATTCTGTTGGATCTGTACTTTCAGAAATCAAAACAAGAAAGATACATTCTTTCAACTGAATGCAGGATCATTTACTTTCATTTGAATAACGTGTTATTTTTAGGTGTTACCCCTCTAGCATCAATTATTAAATGCTAGGAAGATAAATATTCTAGAAGATATAACATTTCTGGTATGGACTTGCATGTCTTGTTGCTTTCCTTGGTTATGCTCCAAAAATTCTTCATTATTAAGGCTTTGGGCATTCTGTGGTACTAAGTTTAAAAAAAAATTCAAATGGTTCATACATGTTGAGTTCAAGTAATTAGTTACTTATAAAATCCTTTAGTTTTTAGGTGAAAATAACTAATGACCTTTCAAATATTTTCTTCTAAGGTAAACAAGTTTTTTCCTATCAGTAGAACCCCAAATGAGATACTTTGGTACCAAATATCCAATGGCCTATCCAATCCTTGATAGTTTCAGCAAAAATGCTGTTTGGGTAAAGTGCCTTGTCATTTCAGTTTGATTATGATGAAAAATGTAATATATCCGGCCCCACCCCAAATTTACAAAAAGATAATTTCTCTTGCAATTTATCAGCTGATAAAAACCCATTTTCCTAGGGTAACTTTATATTTTGAGGTTTTATCTCACACGCTTGACACAAAATAATCCTTGGACAATTTTAAACATGTATCACCGCCTTGGTTGCAGTTCACCATATTTGCTGCCACCCTCTTAGCTCTATGGGGTGATAGAAATTCGGTTGTTCATGGCAGGAACATGAGGGAAGCTTCGCTTGGTCCTTGAGGCTGCGAATTACCAACGCCAACTGACCAAGAGTGACCATAATGGGGTGCAAAGGGATGGCGTGGAAAGTGGTTGGGAGGGGCTGGCCCAGGGGTGCTGACTTTAAACACGGGTGCGGCTATCAGAGTCTAATAAGGATGGCTCTGCATGGGTGCGTTTGTTAGAGACGAGGCTGGTTCGGTGGTGGCAGCATGTGCTGAACGGGTCACAAGATTTATGATCTGGAGGTGGGTGAAGCTTTTGCTTTCTGCCACTAGAGGAATAC
Organism: Fraxinus americana; assembly: GCA_035079005.1. Taxonomy (NCBI): domain Eukaryota; kingdom Viridiplantae; phylum Streptophyta; class Magnoliopsida; order Lamiales; family Oleaceae; genus Fraxinus; species Fraxinus americana. The sequence continues at coordinate 4,152,686 of CM068720.1, read as the reverse complement.
AGTGGCCCATAAATATAATCTTGCTCTCTGCCACGAGGGGAATAGGATGGCCCGTAATTTTGCTTTATTTTCTACTACGTCCCAATTGCCTATAATTGTGTTGATTGTATTCCACTTTTTATGTCATCTGTTGTCTTGGGGGGACATTAATGAATGTAAATTTAGTTCGATTTGAAAAAAAAAAAACAAGAAGAAGAATGGCTAAAGAAAAAAAAAAGAATGGTACAAATAACATAAAGAAATGTAACCCAACGTTTATTGGAAAAAGCATGGGGCAAAGGATCAAGCACTTTGACTTTGTCTCCCAGGATCCTCCACAGGTTGGGTTTGAGAGCCGTGTGATGGGTCACTGATTTCTTTAAGCCAACATAAAATAAGAGTTCTAAAGAAGGAAATCTTTTGTTTTCTTTTTTCACTTTCTTTTTTTATTTTTTATTTTTTGCGTTCTTGCCAAGAGATGAAATATTAGTTATGTTTTGTTGGAAATAAATCTCCATTCTCCTGTCTTCATTGGCATCTAGTGTCTGGTAAAGACTAAACTCGTGTATTTTAACCAAAACTTATGTGCTGTGTTCTTTTGGAGTGGTCATTTGGATGTGGTAGTTGATTTGAATTTAGGTGATTACCTTTTCAAATTCACATGCTAGTTTTCACTCCAGAAGATTCCTCATCTATTTTTCTCAGTAAATATCTGGTAAGAGTTGACCTTAACTTCGTTTCTGCCCCACTGTATATGCAAAATTTTGATGTTGCCTCTGGCTGCTTATTGTCTGTTACTAACCACTTGGTTAAATTCTTTGACGTGCTGGAGTGTACTCTTGTCATCAAGTACTTTTTCTGGATACTTCAGTCTGCAGATTTTTCATTTCACATGATAGGGAGTTCCATGTCGCCTCTCTGCCATATAAGCCAGATTTTAAAGTCATGCCTGAGGGTTGGGATGGTACCACTAGAGACCCAGATGAGGTGCATTATGAGATCTCAATGAAAGAGGATGAAATTTTGTACCAAGAGTTTGTTCAGAGGATGAACTTCAACAAGATGAAGGTAAACACGCAAATTCTTTTGAGTAATGTAAATAATGCTTTCTGAGTATCCTTTTCTAATCTTCAGTATTTCAAATCTTCGGTCGATACTTCTTTTAATGACAATGTCATTCTACGTAGTTTATAAGATGGCAAAGAAGGTGAAATGCCACAAATACAGCAGGAGACGTTCATCTGGAGGATGGAATTTCATGGTGGAGAAACTAGGTCCCAAAGGAAAACGAGGTAATGGAGGTGGCTGGAAATTCATTAGCATAGCCGATGGCTCCAGCAGGCCTTTGAATGAATTTGAGAAGATGTTTGTGAAGAGAGAGACTCCTCGCCGACGGCGAAAGATCCTCCCATGATATTCCGAACAAGGGTTATCAAAGTTTGAACAAACAAACGGAATTGTCAAAGACTATTCAATTAGTAGCTTCGAGTGATCGATTTGAGGGTATTGTATTGGTTTTGTTTTTTTGAGGTATGGCTTTCTAGAAGTTGACCTTTTTGGTGGACTAAATGCAAGAGCATAGATTTGACAAATAATTAGGGTCTTTTTTTCTCTCTGTTTTTTCACCTGTAATGTGTACTCTTCATTGAAGCTCGTTATCAACCAATTTGTTTCAACTTCAGATGCTTCATAATCCTGTAATGAAATCAGGAACACAAATGCAGTTACAATAAAAAAAAATTCATAATTCGGGGAGGATTTTTTTTTTAGTCGTTTTGTTGATGATAATTCTCAGCGGGATTTAGGAAAATATAATCTGCATCTCACCTGGACTTCCGCCACAAAACGTGGGGTTTCTTTAGGATTAGTCCTCTGACACTGCCATAAATTCTCCATTAGTGGAGTTTGAGAACTAGGTATTAAGAGATCAAAAATCACTCATAATAGAACGGAAAAAATACCTGAAAATAGACCTAGACATCTAAAAGATGTGTTTTTTTTTTTTTAAGCATGTGCGAATAATCTGAATTTATCGATTTAAAAAAAAGCTTCAACTGTCTTCATCCCCACTTCATTCTTAAAAACTAAACTATGATTGTTGCCGAAATTAAAAAATTAAGAAAAAAATAGTTTCCTTGTTCTGGGACTTGGTTCTGCAAGATGGAATAGGGTAACTAATGAGACATTTGATTCGTTTTGTCACTAGAATATGCGTTCTTATAACAATATAGTTTCGAAGAGTTACGCGCTTTGAAGCTAGAATTTGTTCCATGGATTGATTTTATTACACACTTCATTTCGTTGATTGAGCATTAGAAGACTTACACCACGATGATTCCATCATTTCTCTAGACACGTGCTCGAGTTACAGATAGCTTAGAGCAATGGAGAGAATGGAAGTAAAGAAATAAAATGTTCATTATCACTTGAGAATGCATGATTGAAATGGATACAAATTGAAATTTGACTAGTAAATTCGAGAATGCACGAATGTGCTTACTTGAGCCAAGAAAATTCGAAACAGTCAACTACCAAGAAAAAATAACATTATAACAACAAACTAATACTTATTCTCAATAACCTGTCATTGGTTACCTGAATATGAGACATAACAATCAAGAGAACAAATACTGCCAAAACAAAACCTTTGAACTGAAGACAAAATTAATCAAATTTTAATATTCAGCACTTTTTTTCATGCATCGTTCTCAGCAGGTAGGCAGATCAGCAGGAGGCGGCTCAATGGATTGTAATTTCCCCTTTCCATTTTCAACCAGGAATGACATAGCAAGACCCCAAGTGAGATGGGAATCTATATGACAATGAAACAGCCAAACTCCTGTTGCAAAATGAGGTTTTATATGGTTATAATTATTGTGCTAATTTAGCTATGATATCAGAGGATTTTCTAATATACTGCTTAAAATATAATCTACAACTCACCTGGATTATCAGCCACGAAACGTATGACAGCCCATCCACCAACAGGCACATCTATTGTATTTCTAACTGGTGGATCAACAAGGTTGAATCTAGAAGTATCTGTTTGGGGATTGAAATTGCCAAATCCTTGTCCCACGACGAAGAAATGGTACCCGTGAAGATGAATAGGATGGTCCTCTGTTGAGAAGATGGCTGTATCTTGCAACACAATTTGTACATTTGAACCATACTTTAATTTGTACAGCTTAGTCGCAAAACGTGGTTGCCACAATGCACGGCTCACATTGCCTGTGTAGTTGAATTTCACTGGCGGAACTCGAGGAAAATCTGTGGTAAAAACTCCAGGAATATTTTGGTAATAGGCTTGTAACAAGGAGGTCCTTCTAGGAAGCACAAATGAAATATTGTTCATGCTGGCAGCAAAGCGGGTATTATTTGGTCCTTGACATCTAGGTCCAGGGGCACAATTGACAACTCCTAATCCCACCGTAAAAAACAATTTCTTGTCAATCTTTGTAGGGACTTTGGCGTTTGAAGGAATACTCCTCAGTTGGCTTGTAAATGCAGTTGTGGTGGCAGTGTCATTGAAGGCCGGCAGCTGAGGTAGCACGGGACTCGAGGATGATCTTCTTCGGGCATTTTTGTACTCGAGAATTGCAGTGGTGGTTGTGTTGTCAAATGGCGCATTCTGTGCTGTAGCATAAGCACTTGCAGCCATATAATAGCGTGCTGGTGGTTGGTCAGCCGTGAGTAGGACATTAGTTGTCTGTCCAGGTCCAACCATGATGACCCTTGTGGTAAATGGTTTGTGATAGGAAGCATCAGCTTCAACTACGGTTAGTTTGTGATTGGCCACAGAGAAAAAGAGCTGTTGATTAAGTGCAGCGTTGATGACTCTGAGAAGAACTGTCTCCCCGGATTTAACTGAGATTTTCTTCGTAGCTGCATTGGAACATAAAAACAGCTATTATTTTTGTACTGTCATTCATTTCTGGCTAGTTGATTTTCGAAGTCCAGTTTATTATTCAATTTTCATCAGGTTAACTTTTTCTTGATTATGAAATTCTAATTTTCTAGATGAGTATTAGACCTTTGCTGGAGCATCTGTATAGGTCACCAGGCTGACCATTAATAGTGTATGCATCTGAAACATTTGGTGCTGCTCCACTAAAAAGTGCCTGTCTCATGACATCAATAATGTTTCTGTCCCACCATTCACCTGTGTTCATTAGTTACATTAATACTTATATGAGAATTTCTAACTCAAACATAGGCTAATTAAATCAGAAAGTTGAGTGGCGAAAAATGGTTAATTACCTAGAATAATAGGAACTTCTAAATTGGGTTTTGGAAAGGGATATGAGGAGCCAGATTTCGGAAAGATAATAATTGCTCCATAGACTGTGGCTCTGAGCCATCTGCTGTGAGCATGCCACCACAATGTACCTTCCTGATTTTCGATTGTAAACCGGTAAGTATAAGTGGCTCCCGGTCTAATTGGACATTGAGTAACATATTCGGGACCATCGGCCCATGGTGTTCGCATCTGACGAATTCCATGCCTTGTGAAAATTGAAAACTTAGGTTACATTCCAACGGAAAGATATTATCAATAAGAATATTTGTATCTTGATGAACATAGAACCTAAAAGAAACCATCACAAGAGCATTATGCGTTGTACTTGACTACACTGTATAGGACAACGCTTGGGATTTTAACTTCTTTTTCTCTTTTAACATTGTCTAATATCAAGTCTGACATACTAGATATGTCAATATATGCATGTTTACACGTACACACGAATTTTATATATTATATTACCAGTGGAGTGTGACATTGTAACGAGCTCTATTCGTGACTTTGATGACGAGTGTATCTCCATTTCTTACTGCAAGAGTTGGCCCTGGAAATTTCCCATTAACTGTGATTATGTTGTGGGTTCTGCACAGCCTCTTCACTGGAGTTTCTTGAACCTGTGACAATCAGAATATATTTTCAAACTGAATAAGTTGTAATGAACCTAAGAGAAAAGGATAAGACGAGAAGATGGTACAAAATACATACATCAAATTCATGGTGGTGAGTTTTTGCATCTGCTAAAGATGCCATAAAACCGAATATGAGAACTGCTAAAAGAAGCTGGAACAATGATCTGATGCCGCAGCCAAAGTTTTTAGCATCCATCTTACTTCTTTCTTTTCTTTTGTTTAGTGAAACTTCAAAGTTTTAATGCTTGGTTGAGGTGCAAAAAGGGTTGCTATTTATACAAATTTGGAGAGGGGAATAAAATCCATAGTTTAATTTAAAAACAATTCAGAGAGGGTCAGATATAGTAGGATTTGTAAGGTGGAAGTGGACAGTATTACTTTTTTTTGATAGGTAGAAGTGGACAGTATTACGGAAGAAGAAGAAGCTAAAATCTTGTCTATTATATTGTCCGGTGCACATAACAAATACTTTTAGGGGGACGGGTTAGATTAGGAGTATAAGGACATTAAAACCTTATGGAACTTAATCCAACCACACGATTCGGTGCATCTACTAATTCTATCAATGTTAAACTAACCCAAATCTTTCTTTTTAGATTTTGAGGGCAGATTAACTCCATGTCCTGATTATCCTCGAATTTTGTTGAACTCTACTTAGATGTTTTTATATAGCATATTTAAACATGAGATTTACTTAATTAGGAGGAAGAAATACGCCTTTTTCTTTATTTATTTAAACATGAGGTCTACTGAATTAGGAGTAAGAAATACGCCTTTTTATCTTTATTTATGCATTATTTTCTTGTCCCTTTAGAAAAACAACGTTAAACTAAGCTTTCTTTGCAGTCAATTTGGGGTTCGCTACATGAATCTTTTTTGCCACTCTTTCACCTCTTTCCGAATTTTAAGTTTCGAGCAATACCCAATGGCACTTCCTCGCAGTAGGAGTATCATAATTTTCTAGGAAAACAGAAGCACTATAGTGTAATGTTAAGGACATTATGTTGCCAAATAAGATTATGTCATTTATTCACTAGTTAATGTTTTATTGTCACTAATAGAAACCTTCGATAAGCATGTAGTACATGTAAGTCATAATGGATACGCTAATTGGATAGATTGGATATCATTAAAAAACAGGACACGTGATAAATTATCTTGTCCAATCCTATTACGTGTACCAAATATGTCATCAACGACAATCAGTAAATTTAAAATCAGCTCCATGGATATTTAACAAGTTGTGTTAGTTTTGATCTACCTCTCCTATGCTAACTTGTTCCACCTGTCGCATATTTTTAGTTACTGTTTTCCATTTCCCTCATGCAAGTACAAGTAAGCAAATGTCCTGCAGATATTGAATGTCATAATCCTTTATGAAAAGATAATTTCCAGATATGTAGTCCTTTGAATTAGTTAGCCAAACAACCAAATCATTAACCTGACACAGTCCTTTTTAATTGATATTACAAAAGATCAGTTGCATGAATCAATCAGATGCCAGCATCTGGCACCTGCAACTTATCTTATATGAAAGTGATATCAGCATTGCAGAGGAGACAGTAATAAAATGGACCGTCTTTGGAAGTAGAGTCAGTTTATTTAAATTTTTTATATCTTATCGTTTGAAAGAAAGGAATGAAAAAGGACTGGATAAAACTCTTGAATCGAGATTCGACTACGTTATTTTGTAAGAGTTAAGATTGAATATATCATAATCGAATTAATGTAGCGTTGTTGTAATATAAAAAAAAATTAATTATTGTGCGGAATCCCGAAACTGAATGGAACCGAACTCTAAAGGTTCTATAATTAAATTTAGATCTAACGGTTCCATTTACAAAATACCCGAAAATTTCAGGTTTGAACCGGACCATGTCCTCCTCCCCTAGAATGAATGGAACTGGAATTAAACTGAGAGTTGAAATTTGGGTCAAGTTTAGGTGGATTAGGAAAATATTCCAAGAGACTTCTATTTGGTAGACTTAACCTATATTTTGCAACCTAAAACTGAAGTAATAGAATCTAGAATGGTTCCACCTTCATACCTGACAACAAATAATCTAATGCCAAAAGTGAAATCAAAGGAACTTTTTTGGAGTTACTATTCTTAATGCAATTGGGATCAGTTAAATAATATTATATCGCCATTCAGTCTGTTTTATCGCAACATTCCACGCTCGAAATCTGATACAAAACTAAGCAGGGCACCTAAACAACATTTTATGCTGATTATCAATCTACTTTGTTAAAGTTCTTCCTTTATTGACACCCGTTGTGACTAAAAGTGAAACAAATGATTGATAATGTGAAATTGACATTTAACCTATGCGAATTGAGCTTAAAGTCGAGTCTTTAAAAACCTAAAGTTGGAATAAAATGCCTTTATATTACACAATCCATGTTCACAGTAGGTGATGAATATGAAGTGATTAGTTAGCTTCAATCAAGGCACTGACCTGTTAAAAAAAAAGTGATGTTTGATTAGTTTGCTTCCCACATTTTAGTATATTACAAAATCATTTTGAGGTACAATTCATGACGAGTTAGGCTGCCTGCCCAACTTAAACACGTCCAGCACAAAAACTTGTTATGGATTAATAATATGTAAATGCATCAATATTTGAAATTGAACTTCTTTTCAAGACAAAAAACAGACCAACTAAACTCACTCATCGCACATTTAACGATGTTCGACTAGACAGCATGTCCACTGTCAAGTTCAGTCATGTTCAATACTACATAAGACAATGTTAGCTTCATAAATAAGTAGATAATAAGCTGTATAGAGATGTACCTATTCTACATTTAAATGCATATCTTCATGAAAATGATCTGTCTCGAGAATTAGCAATCAGAGCAACTGATACTTCACAATTTTGCACACACTTTCACTATGTTTTGGGGGAATAAGTACTTTTACAACAATAAAATTCAATAGTACATTTCAAATTTATGTTGAAACGCCGGTTGCAAGACGGCAGTAAAATACAATTTATTCTCAAAGAATCATGTTAATTTAGTGTACATTGGTATCTAGAAGCCAATCCTGAAAAGGAAAAAAATAACAAGCTATCAAAATTGCACCATTGCAAAATAGAAGCGAAAAACTGCCATCATCCTGCACAGTCTCCTCAACTCTCTCAACATAGCCCCCGTGTAATTATGAGCTAAATTTGAAGTTTAAGTGCTTGTAATGATTTAATTTTCAATTTGCATATCTTCCGAAACTCCGACATTAGAGAAGTCTGTCCATTGATGATCTTCCTTGTGACATCGGCAGGACTCCAAGATTGTAATGCTTCAGATATCCTCTCACCCAGTTCAAAATCTTTCATCACAGAAATAGAAGACCGGAGTATTTGGAAGACCTTCCCGGGCCCTTCAGTATCTGCGTCTCTATGAATCAATGAAAACATGGCTTCAAATTTCTCATCATCCGCTTGATCAATTTGTTCGCTTAACCATTTTGCAACCATTTGTATTATATCACACACAGATTGGATTGCATTTTGTAACTCGTGAAACAGCTTAGAGTTTATCCGTTCTGGAGGTCCACCTTTCTTTTTCTTCTTTCCTGAAGGAAGAAGTGATCGAACACAAGACTGGATAATTAGGCTATGCCAAGCTAAGGGTTCTGTTACCAATTGCACCAGAACGGGAAAATCACTTCCAGGAGAAGATATCAGGGAACCTGTTGACTCAATCTTATCTAGCACATACTTCTTCATCAACAAGTTTACAAGGTGCCAAGTACCAGAGCTAGAACTGTCTGTATCTGTGAGCCGTATCTCATGAGAATTTAGATTCCAAGCATTGAAAAACACAGCAAAATTTATCCAGTCAACAATAGCTGGACCGAATGCCTGCCCAAGCATAAATTTTATTATTTACGGGAAGCCTGTCTTAAAAATGCACATCAAGCAATGTGCAATTCCCAACATAAAGAGAATTTTCCAATCAAGTCACAATTGCCATTATTTTTATATAAAGCGGTTGATGAAAGGGATTAGTAGGTGCACCACGACATCCCCACAATGTTGGCACCTCCGTAGCACCATTGTCATCAGCCTACCTCAACAATGACCATTTTTTACTCTTAAAATGAAAGCAAGTCTGCTTTTCTTAGTTAAGTCAAAATTGTGACTAGCAATATAACACGTACATACCCACTGTGGATGACCCATAATTCTCACATGTAACATAGAACTCAAATCTCATAAACAAGAGTTGATTGAAATGTCCAGATACAGTAAGTTACAATTCCCAAGGGGTATATTTTGGGAAGGGAACATACAAAAAGCACATGAAAGTGGGTAGAAGTGAAAAAAGAAAAGGCCAGTCCCAATCTATGGCCAACAGTTTGCGTAAAAATCCCTTGGCACGTGAAGCAAAGCATGCACAACAAAGGTTCCTAGTTTCAGAATTTGTCCCCTTACTCTTGTATCGTATTAATGCAACTCGTCTAGTACAGTTTGCATGATGTTTAAACACAAATCTGAAGGCAGAAGGCAACTCCTCCAACAAGGAGGTTCAAGTTTCTTATCCAGCAAACCACACACGTTAAAGTCGCTAGATTTTGGAACAAAAAAATACACGTTTCAAAGCCTATTTCACAAGAGTGAGAAAAGTGTAGTATGAAGAGTTTAACATAGAGAAATGCCAAGGCCTACATAAAACCTCACGACTCTCCGTCTCGGTCTCAAATAATACCGTCACTAATGCATGTACTTTTATCAACTAACGAAAAGTGAGAAAATAGATATCACCAGTCTTCAAAAAAAATAATCACCATAATCAAACGCAAGCATGTTGATACCTATTCCCATTTCCCGACCTGCCACTTGCCCATGGTAGGATGAAAAAATGAAAAAGTAGAGGTAAACATTGCAGCAAAAAAGAACAGTGCAATCAAAAGATCATACCTCCAAGGGCTTCCGGCCACTTGAAACCCCCAAAACAAGTTCTACTGCATCATGGAAAGGAAATTCCAAGATTTTGGCATAGCGCTCAAGTAAAATTTTCAGCTCTAATGAGCCCTTCGGATCTACTGAGGACCCATTGGCTTCAATACTTTTCTTAACTGACAATGAAGCAGAGTGTACAGACAAATAGATCATCCGTGGAAGAAGAGATCTCTTTTCAACAGTTTTTAGTACATTGGCTTCCGTTTGTTTAACCTGGTAATGCTGCAAAAAGAGTGGATTAAATTTTGGAAAATGTTAGTTGTACATAACCATTTACATAATTGTTTACAGATTGATGAGGTGTTAAAAAGAAAGTGGGGGAAGTTCTTTTTTTGGTTGATGAGATTTTAATCCAATTAAATCTAGCCACGTAAATACAAATTTGTCAATTGTGATGCACATGTAGCACAACCGTTAAATTTTTATCAAGTTACAAAGATCTAGTAGCAGTGGACACAGAACACTACAAAAAATATATGACCACAGATGAAAGTATTTGAAGGGTAAAAAACATAGAAAGCACAAAGATCTTCTGAAAACTCATTGTCAAATATATTTCAGGAGAAAGTTTAAGAAGTAATGCATCGATAAAAATCTGCAACTTCCCCTTTTTCCAAAACTGATAAAATTTACCGGTCAAGACATATTTACATGAAAATAAAAATTGGATTCATTAAAACATGATAATGAAATAATAAATAGATGGCCAAATTTTCATACCATATTTTCTCTAGGAGAATAGGACACTTCTTGGAAGGGTCCTGGAAACAAATGAAAACTGTCATTAGCTGTGGAAATCATTCACAAAGACTTGTTTGCACCAGTAGTATCTTATTCACCAGAATTTTGCAATTGAACTTGCAAAAATACAATGATGTTTTTAAGCATGCAGCATTACTTTCTAAGAATTCAGCTAGTATTTACAGTAAATCTTTTATCATTACATAATTGCAAGGAAGAATAATATTACAAACCTAAAAGATAATTTTTATCATAAGTTGGTGTCCACCAAGGCCGTAACTGCAAATCCTCGTTGAAGGTCAAAGATTTGCTTCTGATTTCATTAGAGAGCTCAAGAAACTGAGTCCCACATTTTAAGCTTTCAAGGATGCACTGAGAAGCAAATTTTGGTTTTACAACAGCAGTTAGAAAAAAACCGAAGAAAAAACAAAAGAAAAATAAAGTTACCTCTTCTGCTTCAATGTTATGAGCATTCTGCTTCAGCTGTAAAATGGGTGCTTCAATCTTTGCTATTAAATACTGATTCGAACGTTGCAGCCGTTCCTTAAATTTAACGAATTCAACCACCTAAGAGAGTAATAAAAGGAAAGAAGATTCGAGTTTTCAGATAGTACTTCTGAAAAATGCAGCTTAAAACTCAAAGACAACAAAATGTTCTGCAGGATCCATATCTCGCAATAAATTTGAAAAAGAATTGCCAAGACATAACCAAAAATATATTATCTTTAGCTACTCAAGAAATACCCGAGTGCAGAAAAAAAATCGAAATCATTTCCTTCAATTTGACAACTGGCAAAAATTGTAGATAAAGCGTATATTCCGGTCATCGATAAAAAATTCTTAAATTCAGTTTCTTTGCTGGTTAGTCTTTCATAACGTACGGTCTGTAAGAAATTCTAAACAATTTGTACCATATATAGAAATCTTCAGTCATCAACAGAACTTTCTCAGAGCATGTTTGGCAAAAATTTATCCACATATTCCGTAAAACTCAGAACTTATAACTCATAAGCACTTAAACTCACTACCAAACAAGCACTTAATATGGTTCTTTGCCAGTTATTCTTTCATTTGTTTTGTTGTCTAATTAAATTAAAATTTACATTCCAAAACAACTTATTACTGGTCATTAGAAACTTCAAAAAAAAAAAAAAAAAAATTCCCCAAAAAAATGAAGGATGAAAAATCACATTCCACCACTTTCTGCTCTAAAGATATTTCCTTGAAAATCCACTCGTTGGATTCAAATTCCTTGTATTATCCATTTTAGCATAAAACATCTTAGCATTTTCATTCCTGCTTAGTTCCATAAACTATTGCTTAGTATGCATCATCCAATCCAATAGAGTTTTGAAACTTCTCCCTTTTCTCCGCCCCACTTATTACATCATCTTCAAATCCTCCCTCATTAATAATCGAACCTAGAAACCTAATTATCACCCTTTGGGACAATATGATCATCAATTTTGACAGCAGATGCTAGTAAACAAACTACCAACAATCCAATCAATTATCATCCTCTTAGTATAATCAACTAAAAATACTCCAACTATAAAATTACATACATGGAGGACCTCTGCTTTGATGTGTCTCGTTAGCTCAACCATAAAACGGACTGTGCAAGCCAATAGCAAGAGAAAATTCTCAACTTCTACCCTATTAGATCTCAAACCAATGACTTATATTTCTTTAATAGTTATGTCTACTAAATCTTTCATTTTTTTTCCCTCTCTAGCACCCGCTATAACCCTTTTGTGTGCACTATATACATTTTTCCTATATCAAAAAAAAATCATCCACCAATTTTTCTCATTATAGATCCCAAAAACAGCCAGGAAAAATTGCATTTGCAGAAAGAAAGAAAGAAAAAAAAAACTTCTCTATGAAGGTTCCTCGTTAGCCTTATTATCTTTATCAACATTATCTACAGGAAAATTGTTGTCCACTTGAAATTGTCACTGAATATTGCAGGTATCTTACATACTTTTGAGTAGTTCCTATGGCGATATGCAAGGAACGTAAGATCTGCAGATTCTCGAAAGTGATCATCCATGAATTTTAGATAGTCACTCAATAGATCGTTTACATCTGTCCATAGAGGAGATTCTAACATTTGTGGTAAAATGTGGTGCGATATGGTCTCCAGTAAAATATTCTTCACATCCAAGGATTTATACCTATACAGAAGAAGAGGAATTGTCACTATGCTGAAATGAAACTTGTAACGTAATATATGCTTCAGAAAATGGAACCTCAAGCACAGTTAATAAATATTAGTAGAACAGAAACTAAGGTCTCCCAAGAACCAAGAAATTCAATTAACACTATACTAATATTGTTTACCACTCATACGCCAATGGAAGTGAACTCCAATAAGAATACAGGTGCACCAAAAAAATCTTGTACTGCCAGACAAGCCTGTGAAAGATAAGCATCAAAATTCATGTTATCAAGTAATTACAGGTATCTAAACAAATGGAGTATTCTCAAAATGAAGCTTTTAAAGTTATGTCATGTAAACATTCATTAAAATTTCGTACAAGAGATAGTCTAATAACATATCAAAATAAACAAAATGTCACAAACAGGATAAGCATATCAATACCGGGGAACAAATAAGCAAAGTGTTCTAACTTCAGTAGAAACAGATTGCATGGGAAAAAACTACAAGCGGATGCCATAAAATCGAAAGTTCACAAACTTCAAAGAGAATAAAAAGAGTATCATGATGACAAGCTCAAAAAGCAAAAACTTTGAAGAAGTAACACAAGATCTATGGCTCAGTTTCAAAAAGTCCAAACAAATTCACACAGAAAACTTCTGTATATAGGCAAAGAAAGGATCTTGTCCAAAAGTAACCAACAAATAAATAATAAAAGACAAAATCATTTAAAGAAGTTAACCTTAAAGTACCATGTAAAAGATGCACAAGTAAGGGACTCTACAAGGGCAATATTTGCATTTTGGAACAGTTATTACACCACCACTAGAAGAGACGCACATTTCATGCTTAGTGAAAAATAAATCAAAGTACTGATATAGTGACATTAAGCTATAATAAAATCAAATATCTAACCTTCGGACTGTCAAACCAAACTCCAGAATCATAATTGTTTCCAGCAAATAGCCAAGATGCCTTGTACGCCAAAAAAGCTTTACCAAAATGCAAAAAGACGATTACTTGAAAACAATAGTAGAACTTCCAATTGTCTGTGTAAAGTCTAATTCTAAGAAAAACGCAAGATAGAAACCCAAAGACAAAATGTTCGGAAAAAAAAAATTCAAATTCACTCGAAAAAGAATAAGATATAAGAAAAAATAAGACTTTCCAATGCCAATCTCATAGTTTGACCAGACACGGGTATTAACATAGGAGTTCAATGTGCAAGATAAGTGATAGTGGGACCATGTCTTCCATATCTAAATTGATGGAAACCAGTAGGATATATCAAATAAGATAATGAGAAAAATATATTGAAAATAAAAAGTTTGCTACAGGATAACGGGATCAACTTGTAACATTTCAAAACAGAAAGTAAGATATTTATTCTGAGAAGGTATCCATATGTGAACAAAGGATTGAAATATCACTACTAAACAGCCATACGCAATGTTGCTTAAAGTTGTCTTTCTTTACATCCAAATGTTAGACCTGAATTCAGTGGAAGATAGTAACGGATAAACCTAGCTACATATGAAAAACTACAAAGAGACAATCCAAGAAGTTAGAAAAATAGGAAGTCCAAGGAAACGAGTTATTGCTAATCAATGGCCCAAGCAACTGTGCAATACATTGTTTCAAAAAAATTTAGTGCCGTCAAACAGGCGCTAAATATGCCGAGGAAGTTGACTTTTTTTATTGCCACATACTCTGGAGAAGATTTATCACCTCACGTCTTATGTTGTTTCTTTCAAGTTTTAATAGATCCCTGTACAAAATACTATATCTCCAGTAGCACGTTAAGGTGGGTAATAAACCGAACGTCTGATCATTTGCTTCACTTTTGTGTGATAAGTCTAGGATAGAGAACATCAAGGACTATCTACGAAAGGATACAGATTAAATAGTATATAAAGTTTCTCCTAAACCGATTATATATTCTTGGTGTCAGAAATAACAGAAGTTTCACATCAAAGGTGATTCTGACAGTTTTCAGGTAAAATCTCCCATAAAATGAAAAAGTAAACAAGTTTAATCAAGATAGATGAGTCTGCAATAGATTACTTCCTAATAATGTGGCAATAATACCACATGCACACAAAAAAATATGATTTTGTAAAACAAAATATAATACCTGAACCAATATATTGCATGCCATTGACAGAAGCTCTTCACCATACATACTTTCTTGTGCATCCAGATCCTTGGACAATGGAAGCTTCTTGCAGAACATTTCAGTCATTTGTGCAGCTAAGTCCTCAAGGTCTGACAAAAAAAAATTAATATTTAAGCTGGAGCATATAATGGTATCTTGGGTAGCTAAGATACTCAAAATCAAACTCCTAAAATAAAACCTATATACAAGTAAAAAAGAAAACTAGATAAACAAAGAGGATGCTTGGGATTGCTTAAGAAAATGAGCTTATAAGCACTAGGAGCTTATAAAACTTTGGGTGGTTATCATCCCTTAGAAGTTGTTGAAAACATGAGCAGTTACTTGTTGGGATAAGTTTTCAGTTTAGAAAACAAATAGTTGTCCTATTCACAAAAAAAAAGTGTTAAAAAGCTCGAAATGACCTAAAAGGACAATTTAATTTTTACCACCCAAAATGATTACGCCGTCAACTTTTTGCATCGAGATTTAAGACAATAAGCAACACAGATCAGCTCAAAATTATTAGGTATATTTTAATGTTTATGATTCATAAAATATTTTTTTAGCTGTGGAACCTAATTTATGGATTTTCACATCTATATTATGTCATGTACGGACTTTTCAATTTAATAGAATTGTAGTGTGTCGGTGAACTTTCTACCTAAACGTTTGGTAGATATTCAAAATAAGTTAATACTAATTATAGACCTCTTAAAAACATGACGTTTAATGTGATGTTATATTTGTGAAAAGTACAACAAAATAACAAAAAAATAAATAAAAAATAGAATTGATAAAAGTAATAAAATAACTTCTAGCCAAATCCCCCCCCCCCCCCTTTTCCTTCTATTTTCCGTTCTTCCCTTCTTTTCTTTCTCCTTTCCTTCCTTCCTTCTTTTAGTTCTTTGTTTTCTTCAGATCGTCAGAAGATGTCCAGAACATTCCTTTTCCTCCATCCTACGTTCTCATTATTTCCTTGCTTATTTTTTCTTTTGCATGTATTTTCATCTATCCTATCACCATCGTAGCTATTTGCTTGTAATTGACTTCTGGGTTATGTTCATTTAAGTATCGTGGTGGTTGATTTCGAGGTTTATGGTGTGAATACTGAAAAGCCCTCAAAATTTTTAGATGTTACACAAACTAAACTACCATAGCCTTGAGCACAGTGAAGAAACTTCAGAAAACCTGATGAAGCGAAAATGGAAAGACGGGAAAAGATCCATGTTCTAATGCATGATCAATAAACTTATTCACAACTGGCACCAACTAAATAAAGGAGTAAAACAGGACTTAATACTATCTAGATCAAACAGTTTCTTAGGAATTAAATGTTATTAACAGTGAGAAAATGGGTACAGCAGCAGCGGCGGATGGAGGTGGGGGCCGTACATGGGCCCTCACTTGAATCTAAATTTTTCATAAATGATGTTTCTTTATCTTATTATGTTCATATTTTAATATGACATGTTTATAGTATGATGTACTATTAAGTATTAATTTGTGAAAATAAATTAGAATTTGAATTATTGCAGACATGTTTAGTTCGTTTGACTGTATTTAAGAAATTAAAGAGTGGGGACATTGATATAGCACAACTTCTCACAAATTCTAGACTCTAATGGTAAAAATAACAAGTTAACATTATTAAGTTTTTTCGTTGTTTGAGGTCATTATATGGCAGTGTATAGTACAAAAAAATGCATTTGATGAAAATGATAATGAAGTCACAATACGGTGTTTTTAAAGTAAAACTCGTAGATAACAATTTAAAGAAATTATAATCCTTTTAATATTATTATATTTTGTGTTAAGAAAAAATTTCCGTAGTTAAATTTTGCCCCTGCAGGCTCTGAGACCGGGCTCAGCCACTGTAGAGCAGAAACACACACATCCAATTAGAAAAATCCATTAAATGAAATCGAAGAAGCCATACCCTCAACTGATAAAGTGAGCATGTTGCCTATTACGTTTCGAATTTTGAAGAGAGTTATGGATTGCCCAAGAGCTTTGGTGGGCATATTTGTGCTAGATTCGCATCCCTTCACCAAGTGCTCTAAAATTTTGGCCTTATTATTATTATCCAAAACTTGAAGAAACACTTCAACGTCAGAAGTGAAACAAGCCAAGTGACCAAACCTGTGTTCCAAGAAAAAGAAACGCAACAATAAGATCATAAAGGCGTCAAATACCAAAGAGACGATGAAAAGTATCAAAATATGTTGCCCCTTCCAAAAGGGAACATAATATAAATTTGGTGAATGTAAAATAGGAGAATAGCTAGGAGAGAAAACAAACTCGTTTCTTCATGAGAAAGTAACAGTTATTTGGGATTAATTATGGATGTTGAGCATTTCGGTGTTTTCTTTTCATAGTGCAGTAAGAGCTAGCAGTAAGCACTCCCAATCCCATCCCAAGTATATCTATGCAGAGAGACGCACAAGCACATATGTATATATACAAATACAGATATACAGAGACATGTATATACAAACACATGTATATATATTTTTTATATATAGATATATTAGCATATATACTAGTGTATCTACATATATAACAAGAAGAAAAGAAGAAGTTAACACTTTCCTTTCAGCAATTAAGGGTAAAAATGTCAAAAAACCTTCCTATGGTTTCTAGAAAGATCTGAATACATAACACCCCCGCCCCGGGTGTCCTGGAGCTTTCAGCAAGTTCGCTGGTAAAGAGTACAAAGTCTGGATGTGATGTGGTAGGTTGACAGACAACGTAGAACTTTGTCATTAATCTTTAGAAAAAATTGTTGGAGGTCTCTCGCTAGCAATGCATTATGTTGGACCTATGGTGTTGTGAGAAGTAGGGAAGAATTCGTTAAAGGTGTTTTCCTATCAGATACATGTCACTGTTTTAAGGTAAAATAAGTAAACAAATACGTGCCCACTGTTCTATATGTGTCAATGTTCTATACTTATCAGAGTGTTTCCTTGCTTCACAGTACACCCTTTGTTTCTCCCCCATCCCCCACACCCGTCCAAGCTATTATTAGAAAGAAAGATGATAGGAAAAGGGTGTGGCTTTTTGGGGATGAAAACAGGGTGGCACCTAGGCAATCTATCATCATGTGTTTTGGTCGTGACATTATATAGTCTTAAATGGATGAAATCCGATAGCAAGTACCTAAGTGCTACAAAAATGAAAGATGGGGTGTCCATGTTTGACGAAAAATTTGATTGGGGAGTGCTCACTTTTAAAAGGTCAAGGTCTCCGGTGCCAATTTCCCAATTACATAACCTAGAACTTACCAAATCAGCTGGCACCTAACACTTGTATTTCAAACATTTCATGCAATGTTAACAGTGCAAGGGGTCAATAATACAACTTTTTGATGGAAGAAGGGGGTATTAGTAGTTTTAGCAATAAAAAAATTGCCCAAAATTTGAAAATGATGAAGTTAAAAAATAAAAACAGAGGGTTGTATTATACCTGCAAAAGTATTGCATCAAAGCCTTGACTAGTTCCTCAGCATCACCTTTCCCCAGTAGAAGCTTTCGCCTCTCAATTTCGAGGTTTGCCAAGTAGGGACATCTTACAGAATCATTACTGGTTTCTGCCACTAGTTTCTGCACAAAGGTTTGGGCATTTGACAAGCGGGTATCTAACTGCACAAACAACTGGCACGGGTCAAATGCTGTAGAAAGTATAGCAATGAAGCACTTCTTGAACAGGGAACCATAAGGACATACTATTTCATCTGCTAACTGCATATTCTTGCACTCTATAGATTTTGACGGATCAAATGCATCGTTGTCCGTTCCCTTACTCAAGATACTGTCATCCTCCAACATACAGCTAAGGTATTTCATGAAACATTCCCAGTCATCAGGACTACCAAAGAAAATGAAGAGAAATGTTTAGAATAAGTACTACGGATGCAAGAGCAAAAATAAGGAAAAAATCTATAACTTCACAAGGAAATGGATATCAAAAAATACTAGCATTCGTCTTAAATTATGGTCACTTTCATGCATGCTGCAATACTTTTTTTCGTGATTTCATATATTTTATATGTCAAGATTTGTTGAATCTTCTTAAAACTTGTACCATTGCTGTATTCAAACTTCAAAGAGCTTTGGTTTTAAACAAGCTTTAATTTGAATCTTATTTGGCCTAGTTTGCAGTTGTAATCTTATATGAAGGTATGAAATATAAATAATGTCAAAGAATCTTATACGTAAGAAGTTACCTGTGCATTTCAATAGAATTAAAACATACCCTTTCTCATGTTTCGCTATCTTCTATTACAAGTGCAGCATTTTTTGTATGTTAATTATTCATGAAAAAAGAGCACTTAACCATCACTTACAAAGGGAAAAGTTACCATGAAAAAGGCCGTCCTCAAATTATCATCTCTTATGTTCATGTTCAGTTATGAGTAAAAAATAATGAGTAGATAACCACAACGAGGTGCAACTATTTGAAGAAAGGTGAAAGAACAAGAGAAGAATTCCCAAACCTTATTTTAGAAGTAAAAGTAACACCTTGTTTGAGCCACATTATTCTCCCAAGAATGCATTTTAAATAGTGTTTTGATAGAAAATATGTGGTTAAAAAATAAGAAAAAGATTTGAATTTGCGTGTAATATTATTTTATTGGAGAATGTGTGGTTGAAGATAAGATTGAGAAAAATGTAATTTAGAAGAATGTGTATCAAACATTGTGTAAATTAAACTTTGAACATGTAGCATAATTCTTAATCACCACAGTGATGTTAACTCCACAAAAGGTAAGAGCAAAGCAACACAATTGTTAAGGCCAAGTAGTGCTTATTTAGACTCCATTTGGATCTTGATGTCAGAGGTAAAATTTGTCAGTTTGCCTTCAAAGGAAAACACATTTAAATACATAATTCACAGTGACATTTGTCCATTTATACATTCACTTGTTTTCGTTTTTCATGATATCCAACTGTACTTAAAAAAAAATTGATTTTTCTTTATTGTTAAAAAAGTTCTCACAAAATTTGCCTTCTGTTTACAGTTTTTACAAATGAAATCCGAGATCCAAATAGAACTTCAATATTTTGTCAGTTCTAAAACCATACCATAATTCTAAAACTTTCTGAAATATGCCAGATGCAGCAGCATAATCCCCTGCCTTTGCAAGAAGTCTTCCCTGTAAACTTAAAGTTAAAGAATAAAAGCTTAACAGGAGGCAAATAGGGCCTAAGAGGAGAACCAAAATTTGAATTATCAAACAAAGTAACATCAGATAGTGAATTGTAAAAGCATATAATCTTCAATTTCAAGTGGGAAATTTATTGAGGGAATAGTAACATTTGAAACATTTATCACACATTCCAGAGAATTTGCAACGCAATATGGGTTCGAAAAGAGTGAGAATATAATTATTATTAAAGGAGGTAAAATAGAGGAGAAAGTATGCAGAAAAAGACAAGATAGGTTGAATGGACGACATTCGGCCAAACTATCTATGAATTCAGGCAACTGCACAATTTGAAGATAAATATGGAACTACAACTGTAGAACGATAAAAAAATTTGTTTCCCTTCTTTACATAACCGTGCATGGCATACCATCGCAAAATGAACCACTGTTGTCATGACCATATAAGTATTGAGCAGGCAACATAATTTTTCATTTATTCAGCTTCTTTCTTATTCTATTTTGAGTTTTTTGCTGGGAGGCGGACCCACGGCGGTGGTTGTTCTAACGGTTGTGCTACATGTAAATCACAACTTACAAAATTGTTTACCAACATATGATGTGGCAAGATTTGATTTGGTCAACCAAAAAAAAACTCCCCCACTTTGTTTTTGACACCTTATTAATCTGCAAAAGATTATGTAAATCGCGATATACAACAAGCTTTTTCCTTGTTCTGAAATTTGAATTATTGAAGATATTTCATGTAAATACACACCTTCAGAAGACAAACGAGGCTTCCTTAAGAGTCAAAACTATAAAGTAGCTTTTGTTCAACTATAGGTATCATAATACATTGCTGATCACTCCCTAATTTAAGAATTTCACGATGTATACAAGACAATTAAGGGAGCAGTTCTACAAGAATAAACACGTTAACTATCCCCTCCAGCTAATATCTTAAAAATGTGTGGTTTCTCAAAAATGCACAACCACCTTAACTCAAAGATACTAACCCCAACGGAGAGAGCAAAACGTTTGTGAGATGTGTGCTTACATGGTGTATACAGGCCAATTCGAGCAGCTACAAACATAAATAAGTGAACTACCCATCCAGCTTATAATCTTAGATGTATTTCTGTCTGTTGGAAATAATGCATGACAATCATAGATGCTAAAGCCAACTGACAGCAAAATGATCCGGCGTCATATGTCCGGGTAGCTTCTTCACTGGCAAGCAGATCAGTCAGGTAACATGTATTAACTAGCAAAGCATACGGCCATCTTCGTTGATAATCAAAATTAAAAGCTGAACAACATTTTTCTTCGTGTTAGGGCGTTTTACAAAATCAAGTGTTTAATATGTATTCTTCATGATATTTCAATTTTATTGCAAGCTCTTAAAATGGGAAGAAGGCATACACTTCTTTTTGTTTGTGTAATCAGCTGGCATACATCTTCTTTGAATATAACGGTTGAAAAGAGAGTATTCTTTCCTGATAGAAAATTTGACTGGAAAATTGTTATACTCAACATAGGTTTTATTTGATTTAATCAAGTTTACTTTTAGCAACAGAATATGTAGATATGTGAGATATTATTTAATATAATAATATCAAATCCTAGAGGAATATATTTGAAGATATTTTGAAATTGAACTGCTACTAGAATGTAAAAGACACAGCTATAATAGTTGAATTCAGTGAGAAAAGATATGTATAAGGTAGCCCAAAGCAAGCCAGGCAATCCAAGCATTTAGACTGTCTGCTGGGAGTTTCATTGATTTAGAATGATACCAAGTAAAGCCACCCAGTCTCCAGTTCCAACTTCCAATACACAAATTGCCTGGATCACCCAGTTCACTCCAGGTGGCGTGCAAATATAATCGAACTGCAAAATGGCCAGGCTCGGGGTTTGGTTGACTAGTATTTCAGCTGTGTTCTGAGACTGGGATGGGAAATATAACTAAGAGGACAATTTGCCTATTGCCATTCCGTACGAAATATTGAAATGGAACCAGAACCCTTCCAGAATTCATATTACGTTATTTATATAGCAGCAGAATTGGCAAGAACAAACGAAAAATATTTTGAACAGGATTAATCTTGGAAAAAGTAGATAAGACAGAACAAAGTTTGAATTGGGAGCAAAGCAACCACTAGAAATAAGAGCAGGTCTGAAAAAATAATAGCACCATAGGTCAAAATCACTTTAAGATAAAAAGAACAAAGAACTTTCTGCAAAAATAAATATGCACAGGTATAAACATCAAGAAGTTAAAATACAAATAAATCCTGCTCCCATATTTGGCTTCTTATCATGATGGAACTTCAATTGCAACGGTCATATTTCTCATTATAATGAGGAAAAAATGGGGATCAAACACACGCATAATGGTATTAGGTGATTTCCAAAACTATTACTCATTAAAATTTAAAATTTAAAAGAGTTCATATTTGAGGGCTTAATGGTCTAGAAAATACCTGTAGGCGTAATTTGTCAACTTCAATCATCATGAGAGATCCTAAATTTCCAGAAAGAATTTCTAAGGCATCTCCATATTTGGATTGCTGCTCCAACAGAGATATATAGACACTAAGAGCTGCAATACGACCAGTTGCTTTAGTGACTTGAACAAGCATAAAATATGGTAACCAAACTCCTTTTGATGGCCTACTAAAACTAGTAAAAAATTAATAATAATATGTACCTTCTGGTTCATGCAAACTATGAGAAGTTATATGTTTCTTGAGTAAGCCTTCAGCCAACTGTAAAAGCTTCTCTCCCCCATTGCCACAACAAACCTTGTCAAGTTCAAATACCATAAGTAAGCATCTAAGAAGCTGATATATCCCCAAAAAAACATGGTTATCATGGCAGTCATGATTATATCATTCGCAGTTCTGAACATTTGCCCTATCATCAGCTTGGGTAAAATAAAAGCATAAGATCATGAACCAGTGGTAACTAATGCAATTAAACCATAAACAGATTAACAGGATAGAATCTGGATGTGTTAGACCGACAAGCTTGGCAAGTTTCACTATGTAATAGGCATTAATCTAGAATGGGCTAGGTTGAGCTTGAACACAAATTTGCTCAAACTATAATGCATTGAGTTTGGGCCACAGAATTTTAGCCCAAAGTAAGCCTACTCCAAACAATGGTGTAACTTATTCTCATTGAATACATAATTTACCTATGACAATAAATCCTTGATAGGATTGTCTTCTACTCTTCTTCTCCCAATATTCTACTCTTTTAGTTTACATTTTACTTGCTCTATGGTACTATGAACATTTTTGAGACATTCTGCAATGTCTGATTATTGTTCATTTGAAATTTGATCTTGAATAACGTTTGGAAACAATCCACATTCATGTGGAAATGATTCCGAACGAATTATTTTATTGTAATGAGTTGATTATTCTCTTCTCTTTTGATTACACAGAATTGTAACATAAACTAAGTGATATATACATAGTATAGTTGGTCAAAATGTGAAAATATGGGAAAAGGAATTTTCATACTCATCAGTCATCACTTAGTACAATTAGTAAGCAAACTCAAGATAAACTCAACCTTGCACTACTTCTTTTCCTGATTGAGGCAGCCAGGGGACAAGTAATTCTTCCTAGAATAACGAGTTATTTAATAAACACGAACCTTTCTCCCGATTAAGTAGAACCCAAATTTCTTATGTTACTCATATAGATGCGATATTAGGTGTTAAAAATCTATCAAAATTGATCAAACTAACAATTTCTTCGGTCAACTCATATAATTTCATTCATAGGAAAAATGAGGTTCCCATACCGAAGCAATGATCTAGATTAATATTAGAGAGCAACAATTCTAAGTTAAGCCCTTGTTTGGTCCCCATTACTTCCAAAATACATTTTTTTCTATCTTATTTTCAACCACACATTCTTCAATAAAATAATATTACACGCGAATCCAAACTTTTCCTTATTTTTTAACCATACTCTACATCAAATCACTATTCCATAATGCATTTTTGACAAAAAGAAAAAAAATGGGCCTCAAACTAGCACTAAGATTATCTTCAAAGGGTAGTCTTCTTGTGTACTGTGAGCTAAAAAGAGATGAGCATCTAAACTTTTCCTAATCGGCAATTTCCATTTGGTAAAGTCTTGAAAGATGTCTTCAGACAAATCAGTGACCATGTTCATTCAGCCAGATACTATTTCAAGGGAAATCAAAAGAATTACAAGGCAAAATAACTTTTTTATGTTTGCTCTCCAGTTCCAATTTCTGAATTTAACAAATCAGAGGGTGAAGAATGCTGAAAACTAATTATTGCCACAAGTTCTAACAGATCATATCCACATAAGAATGATAGTATTTAAATTAATAAGGACCTGCAACTGAAAGCTGCAAACAGCCCAAAGCAAGAACCTTTCTTCACCAACGATCTTGTACATTTTAATAGCTATCTGCGACCAAGAGGGTAAAGTTTTGAAATGAAAATTAAAGAAAACCATAAGCCTAACATATAAGTAAGATGCAAAAAATATTGGGAAGCAGCATCATGTCATTCACCTGTTGCTGCTTCACGAAAGAATATTCATGAACGTAACAGTTGAAAAGACCCATCATTAGTTCCAAATTGTTGGGATACTTGCCACATGCATACTCATAACAACTTGTCGCCATATCAACTGTCATAGTAAACAATATTTAAATGCATAATCATCCAAGAAAAACAAGCACAAAAATTAAGTAGAGGTAACACGGACAGTGATCTAGGCGCTGGAAAACAATCTGTAAAGTGCTAAGAGTGAGATCATCTATGAAAATGCTGGAGTCATTGGTGAATAAAATCTCTTTGGCATTCAAACAAACAGAAAGCGCTTCCTCATTTTTGCCCGTTCTTTCCAATATCAACGCCTTCAAAGCCTGCACACATTGCAATCGTAATTCGAATACTGATCGCTAACATTCACGTTTACTATCACAAATAAATACTGAAGAAAATGAAATTTAAAAAGAAAAATAAGTGGGGAAGAGCTGACAAACTTACAAGAGCATAGGGAGAATTTGGGTATTTGGAGAGAAGACTCGCGGAGTGCTTGAGGGCGTTCTTGAACTGGCGAGAATCGATGGCATCCCAAATGGGTCGGACCCGCCGCTCCGGAATGCCACCCGCTAACCCGAATTTGGACGCCATTCAGGAAAAAACAGTCTTGAGAATTCTGATCGCTTAACGGGTGCAATTAACGGAACGGGGATCCAGAGAGATCAGCACAAAAATTCAGAAAATAAAAATAAATATAGTGCTGGGTTGGGAATTTGGAGATACGCAGTTGAAGGGGCTCTACTTCCTAGTAGGATGGTAGTACAGTTGACGACGCTTAGGGTTTTTCCTTCGGGGGCCTTAAGGTTATAGAATTAGTACCACGATTGCGACCGTGAACGATGTTGTAAATTATATCGCATTTAGCTCAGCGATGTTAAAGTAAATTGTGACTGCAAATTAAATAAGCCCTCACAATATTTTTTTTACTCCCATTCTTCCACTCATTTTCAATCACACATTTTTTAATAAAATAATATTTTTCATTACATCAATAAATTTTCCTTCGTTGTCAACTACATATTCTCCATCACATCAAACAAAAAAGAAAAATGCTATTCATCCCCAATAGGGATGAATCCCCAATCTATGTGGATGTAAATGATTGGTTAAATGATAGGTGAAATCATTTACATCCACATAAACTGGGGATTCATCTCCACTGGGGATGAATAACATTTTTCTTTTTTGTTTGATATGATGGAGAATATGTAGTTGATAATGAAGGAAAATTTATTGATATAATGAAAAATATTATTTTATTAAAAAATGTGTGATTGAAAATGAGTGGAAGAAAACCTATCATTTAATGCCACATTAACGCCACATAGATTGGGGATACATCCCCAGTGGGGATGAATAGCATTTCTCAACAAAAAAACGTATTCTTGAACTCAAAATGTGCACCAATCAAGGACTAAATCATTTCACTTTGTATTTAAATAATCTATTATTTAATGACATATAATTGTCACCTATAAATCGGTGTTTAACACCAATAATGATGAATGCTCGTCTTTTTACTATGCATTGATTCCTCTTGGATGAGAAACCTGTAAGAATTTTATTTTTGTACAGATAATTTAATCCGGGGAAAATTTTATATTGATTCTCGAAGAATCGATTTGTCTTGAATTTGAGATTAATTAAACACAATATTTTCAAACTTAAATACGGGTCCATTATTATTAAAGCGGATCTAACGTCAAATTTTAATTTTCTTCATCAACATTAACATCATTTGGGGTAAAAAAAAAAAAATCCTATGCCATCTTCAATCCATGACACTAACTCTTTTTATACGAGATCATTTTTCAATCACACATTTTCCTACAGAATCATTGAGAACTCTTTAAAAATAAAGAAGAATGGTCACCAAAACATGGGCTAAATTGTGCAACTTTCACTTTATCTTACAAAGTCATCTCCAACTTATTACACCAAATTAACAATATTTTCTTTATTTCCTTATTTTTTATTTCTCAACAATTAATTATTACTAAATTATTAAAATAAAAACTATGTTTAATTAACTAAAATATTGTATTATTAATATGTTAAAATTTGTTCGAGCTACGTTATTTGAAAAAAAAAACTGATTTTGGAATAGTATTTTTTTGAATAATGTGTGGTTAAAAAATAAGTAGAATTTTTTGGTTTACGGTTAAAAGTTATTTTATTGAGATAATATGTGATTGATAAGATAAGAGGGAAAAATGAATTAAACTTTAATGGGTCAAACATGGGCTTAATACAATAATTTAAAAATATTACATTTAATGCAAAAAGTAAATATTAATATAAATTAAAATTAAAATAAATATTAATAAAGTAAATAAAGTTATATTATTAAATAATAAAATAAACTCTGCATCGTTCATTACAACAATTTGGTGTAAAGATTTCGAGTTGGGTTGGAGGAATGGTTTTGAACCAAATTGGTGCATCGGACGAAGGTGTCATTAGTGAAGAACAGAAAAATATAACAAGACATCTTGTTCGGCCTTACATCAACTACTCTTACTAGTTGTTACATGTTCAATATTTGACCACATATTTCAATTATACATCCACACAATTAGTCGAAGAATGCACTGAAACGAAGTCGCGAATGTACAAGGCACTAACCATGTAAATGAAGCACATAAAATAATATTTACAAAATCTCCAAACCTGGACAAAACTCATGAACCGAACTGGATCGAATCGGACCCGAACCTGATTGAACCGAATGAGCGATTCTCCTTAAATTAAATATCCAAACGGGTGTCTAAATCGAGAACCGATGAATTTGGTTTGGTTCTCGATTCTAGATCTAGAACCGAAAAATCGAATAAAAATTGAATCTCCCTAATTTTTTTAATTTTTTATCTTGGTTCGATTCTCGATTTTAGATTTAGAACCGAAAAATCGAATAAAATTTGAATCTTCCTAATTTTTTAAATTTTTTATCTTAAATAAGTCAAATTATTTTATTTTTGTCTAAATGAATTTGTTAACTAATTAATTTAGCACTCACCAGAAATAAGATTTTACTATTTTCAATTTTCAGTTAACCCCAACTTAATCGAATTGACCTAAATTTTACCCAAATCATTTATTCTACCGCAGTGTCGTTTCTATCATTCTATTATTGTAAACTCGCTATCTTCCTCATCTTGTGATTTTTAATAGTCAAATATATGAAGAAGTTAACAAATAAATGTGCAAAAGATATCACCAGATTGGATTACGTTATTTTGTACGAGTTAAGATTAAACATGTCATAGTCAAATTAATGTAATATTGTTGTAAATATAAAAAAAAAATTATTTTACGAAGCCGGTAACCAAATAGAACTGAACCGAACTACATCGAATGGAAAATAGAACTGAATCCGAACGGTTCCATAATTAAATTTGGACCCGACAGTTCCATTAACTAAATACTCGAAAAATCTGATTTTGTTCAATTCTTTTTGGAACCGAACCGAACCGAACCATATCCAGCCCTACCAAAAATAAAAGAAGTTTCACCTTGATTTGTGTCTTCATGGTCGGCATCTATGCATGAAATACCATTGTGCTTAACCCCCTCTATCACTAGGATAGGCTAACTAAGCACATATTTGTCTCTTATTTTTTTATAAACATTTTTTTTAACATACTTATTTTCAATGACACATGCACACAATAAAATATTCTACACATAAATTCAAATCTTTTCCTTCAAAATTTTTCTACTTTTTAACTATACATTCTCCAAAAATTCACTATTAAAAATAATGTTTTTTTCCAGAAAAATGACGACAAAACAGGACTAGTCACAGTGACTTGTGAATTGCCCAACTAGTAATTTCCACTGCCAGCTACCAACTATCCAGGTTAAAATTGTCCTTGGAGACAATTTATTTAATTGCACTCAACTGGCTATGTTGGAATATGTCTGGCTAAGAGTTTATAGGCGTTATAAACTCCTTGGTCAAAAATTATTTTTTATCTACACATTTAATAAGATTCGCAAGTGCCACACATTTCCTCACGATTCATTTACCCTTGATTATGAAGACTTCATATTTATAAATACCTTGTCAGGCATGCGCCTATTTGAAATCAATTGTGTTCGTAGCTTGGATATGGTATTAAAAGTCACATAAAACTAGCATTATTTGTCCTTATAGAATGGTCTTCACCCAAGTCGAGAAATCATTTTTTGAGCCTAAATTTTAATTGCATAGAAGCTAGAAAAACGTATGAAAAACACATTTGTAATGACAACACATATTAAAACATATACTGACACCATGTTTGATACTCATTCTTCTAAAAATACAGTTCTCTCTCTTATTTTCAACCACACATTTTTCAATAAAATAATATTACACTCAAATTCAAAACTTTTCTTTATTTTTAACCACATATTTTTCATCAAATCACTATTTAAAATACATTCTTGAAAGAATAATATGCATCAAACAGGGCCTGAAAGACATAATTCTACAAAAAGATCGAAGACTCATTTGTAAATCTTTTTCCCCATTGAGCTTAATCCCCTTAAATGGATTCCTCAATTAAACTAATAAAAAGTATGAAAAGATTGAGGACTCATTCGTACAAATTTAATAAATGAGGAACCTCTAATTCTAATTTTCCTAATTTATATTTCCAAATGATGAGGGTGGTATATACAATTTTATACAAAATCCAATCCCCCGAAGTAACTTTCTAGGGGTCACTATTTTGGTTCATGTTTGATATCCAAGACTCGTCTTCCATTTACTCAAAACTCTTTTTTCTACATGTTCATTTTCAATTACGCTTTAACGTGATAAAATATTCTACACTTAAACCCAAATTTTTTCATTTTTTTAAACCACACATTCTTTAAAAATCCACAACTCAAAACAATATTTTTCCAAAAATATGGTCACCAAATGGCGGCTAAGTTCTCATGCTTTGACAAAAAATGATGTTGATGCTTTATGTCCGTTCAATTTCGTAAACACAAGCATGTATCACACTATTCTTTTCTTGTGGTCTGGTTTATTCCCAAATAAGCTATTCAAAAGCTTAGCCAAACATGCTCATCTTTTACTTTCTAAAACATTACAAAGATTAGTTTTACGCATCTGCCTACGAAGTAGGTCACATGGTTAACAGGTAAGAAAAATGCCACTCAAAAGTTAGCTCCCTCGCCTCAGGCAGTCTATTTCTTATTATTATTTGACGATTAAGCTATGCTTTGAGATGACTCGCTTATAATATTATTGTTACCTAAGGCGATACATGACCTCTTCGCTGTAGTATATATCTGAGGTTATGAGCTTATGTTACAAGCATCACCTCGACAAAAGTTGTACAAAAAGTACACAAAATTGATTGATGTGACACTTCTACAGTGACGACGCCACTCAAATTACAATTTTTCTGTCTATTGTCAAGGCATGGAAACCATGTGTCTATGATGCTATGGATGTACAGAATTGAACGGACAAGTGAAACGTCACGTTGAGATCATATGTCAAGTATCCGAGGGTCCCTTCTACTTGCTCTCTCCTCGTATAAATATTCAATCCCCTCTCATTCATAAGTAAAGTGTTTCAAAACTCATATTTTTTATTCATTATGTCTTTTCCACATCCAATATATTTCATAATTATGTCGGAGTGCACACGACAATTGTACTTTATCAACTACGATTTGTACAATCTAATGCAAATGTCCAAGTATACACGTTGACGAGATAAAAGCTAATATCTATTGACAATTGGATCTCACCGAATTGATGAATTCCGAGGTCAACAATTAGTTTTAAATTAGAATGTACAATATAACAAAAAAAAAAATTCCGTTCTTCATTCGTTCGTGATAACATGGGCATATAAATACGAGGCTAAGAAGGCCATGGACGAAGCGAAATCGTACATAATTATAGAGTATATGTGGTAATAGCTAGAGATGTCAATGAGTTGGCTTGTGAGTCGAAACATGAAGCTCGGGCTCGATTCGAATAAAAATGATTCGAGTTTTTTTTACCCGAACCTAGTTGAACTTTTGTTTGGCAAAAAAATTTAGGCTCGACCCAAGTTTTCAGCCGGAGCTTATCGAGCCGAGTCTGCTTGTTTTTTTATTTATTATTATAATGAATAAAAGCAAATATCTATTGACAATTGGATCTCACCGAATTGATGAATTTTGAGGTCAACGATTAGTTTTAAATTAGAATGTACAATATAACAAAAAAAATTCCATTCTTAATTCGTTCGTGATAACTTGGGCATATAAATACGAGGCTAAGAAGGCCAAGGACGAAGCAAAATCGTACATAATTATAGAGTATATGTGGTAATAGCTAGAGATGTCAACGAGTTGGCTTGCGAGTCGAAACATGAAGCTCGGGCTCGATTCAAGTAAAAATGATTCGAGTTTTTTTTACCCAAACCTAGTTGAACTTTTGTTTGGCAAAAAAATTTAGGCTCGACCCAAGTTTTCAGCTGGAGCTTATCGAGCCGAGTCGGCTCATTTTTCTTTTTATTATTATAATGAAAAAAGGCAGCGGGCGTGGTTGCCTGCTTGCAAGCAACTACTGATGATGCCTGTTATTGCGGTAGCTTCTTCTGCCGCAATACAAATTTATTTATTTTTTATTTAAAATTTTGCTCATGAATTGGATCGGGCTTGGTCGACACTCCAAAATGGGGCTCGATAGAATCAAGCCGAGCCGAGTTGACTCAGGCTTTTCCCGACTTAAGTCAGTGGTCGTCCGAACAGCGAACCAAATTGACATCCCTATTAGTCATTTAAAATAACACGTTGACTTTTATATTTGATGAAAATTGAAGAAATACATAGCTAAAAAGTTGATGCAAATTGCAAATCATATTAAAATGCATAGTTCAAAATAAATTTGATAAATAATGAATTTTAAAAAACGAGGACTTCATCGTCGAGTTGGATTGTTAAAATTTCTTAACCCTGAGGGGTTGCTCAATTGGTCAAGCATTGAGTTTGCTTCACAATGATCACCAGTTCGAGTTCTCTCAGGGCTACTGAGGTGAGTACCGACCGTAAATTTCAGAGTCCCGTAGAATTAATAGAGGTGCGCGCAAGCTAACCCGGATATCCACGGTTAAAAAAAAAAAAATTTTGTTAAAATGCTTTAGTGGCTGTAAATGTTCCGTCATTCCTTCCTCAAGGTTGGATTTGAATGGATAGACATCCGTCTTCTATTCCATTGATGAAAATAATTTTTTTTTTCCTAGGAAAAGTGGAACTAAGGTGAAAACCTAGTTAAAATGGGGAAATACATGTAAATGACCCAAATTCAAGGCCATATTTCCAAACTAACCCATTTCATTATTCAACCATATAAACTACCTAAAATACCCTTAATATAAAAGGTTTCAAAATAAGTCATTTTAGTCCTTAAAACTTTAATTCTAATTTTGGATTCGACAAAATTGTTTGCCCCTTACAATAAAAATTAACTTTTCTTCACCATCAACTCTTTCCACCTATCTTGAGCCGAAAATTTTGATATTGATTAATAATTTTATTTTTGAATTAATTGTATTTTTGCATTTTAGGAAACTCAATTTTAAATGGTATCAGAGCCCTATATCTTGAGAAATTAAAGACATTAGAGAATGGAAGATAATAAAGAAATTTGCATAGGATGGTACGTTAACAATTCTACTGAATATTTAGATACTGATAGTTATATTCAATATCTTGTTAATAAATCAAGAAATTTGATTGAAAAAATAAAAGACTCGGATAGTTTTAAAATAAAGAAAAAATTTGAAAAGAAAATTACTTTTCTTTTAATAGATTTTGATGAAGTTTTAGACGAAGACATATGATATCTTGTTAAAATACCTATTCTTATAGAAATAAAAACTTTAAAAAGAATTCAAAGAGTTCTTAATAATGAAATTAGGAGAATTGAAGAATTAGAAACCTAAAGATCATGCAAATTGAAAATTCAGAAAATATAGAAACTGAAGTATACGAATGAGCAGAGGGATATGCCTTAAAAGGAAAATTTGATTGGGAAAAATTTTAAAAAATTAATAGAGCAGAATTAAGTCTAAAACCACCAGGAGAAAATAAATTATTTAATATTTTAGGATCAGCCTTTTGAAGAAAGAAGTTAGTCATTAATGAATATCATGAAATAGAAAAAGTCATAGATATTAAACATACAGAAGGAAAAATAAAATTAAATCTTATAACAAAAAGAAATATTAATGAATTCCTAGGAAAATTAAAACAAGAAAAATGAGATAAAATATATTATGTTTACCTTGTTGGAATACAAATAATAATAAAATCATGTTTTAAAGAAGGAATTAATAGTCCTATAATACTTAATCTACAAGATGAAAGATGTATAACCGCAGAAAATGGAAATTTAGGAATAGTAAAAGGAAACTTAGCCTATAAAAAATTAAAATTTACTTGTTATCCAAGATATTGTGTGCATATAAATGATAAAAATTTAGATGATTGTCTTAGTCTACATTTTAAGATGACTAATAAAATATTAAAAGATGATAATAAAGTCTTTACTATATTATATCAAGGATTATATTGTTATACAAATAGTAATTATGGAAATATATATAAAGAAAAACCTTTTATAAAAATTGACGAAAAATTTAGGGATATAGGAGAAGCAATTTTACCTAGAGAACAAGACATAGAAGAAATAGAAAGTTTTGAGATAAGACATGATGATACTATAAGTATTGATCAACCTATAATACTAAAACAAATAACATATAAAGAAAATAAAATTGTGAGTAGTAAAAAATTTAAAATTTTTCCTAACTTTATTATCGAAGTCCACGCATGGCATAAATAATCACACATGGATTTGGGGGACTATTGTTACGACTCGTAAAATGGAAGCTTCACGTGGCACCATAATTCACCGGTGGGACCGATCTATTTGAGCCAGGGTGTACTTTCTTAGCCTTTCAAGTATATTCCGAGGCCCTTCATCCGAGGCCATCATTGCTAGCCGAGGCCCTTTCATCCGAGGCCATCATTGCTAGCCCAGGCCATTTCATCCGAGGCCATCATTGTTAGCCGAAGCCCTTTCATCCGAGGCCATGTTGTCAACCGAGGCCCAAGCATCATCCAATGTCATGTTGTCAACCGAGGCCCAAGCATTATCCGAGGCTCATGAAGAATCCGAGGCTCTGTGTAAGTGGCCGAAGCCCACATCTTCCATATTCACTTATCCCAAGAGATCTTCTACATAAAGATCTTATTTGGAATGATTGACGTGACTTTTGTGTAAAGTATTTTTATGTCTTGTCTTATCAATGTAAGAGCATTTAATGCTTTGTAAGGTTAGGAGAGTCAACTTGATGGCTAGGACTTGATGTCTTGGCCGAGGAGATGGTGCCACGTGTAAATTGATCCAAAGGTCACAATTTGAGTTGTAACACTATAAATACCCCAACCATGTAATACAATAAAGGCTAATGCCAAATTCCAAATGAAAAACTGAATATTTGGAAACATATTGCTCTCTTTTTACTACGAAAATTACAACTACAAATCTTGTTATTTATCGATTGGTTTCTTATACAATCGTATTTCTTTCTTCTTGCTAGAGGCCCTAACTCTGACGTCTCGTGCGGCGAGCTCCTCCCACGCCCGGATTTTGGAGCCTTTCTGACCGTTCTTCGGCACATGCGTGTTGGACAAGGCTTGCACATGCACGAGTGGGCCCGGCATCTGTTGGCAACATTTTTTGGGGTCAACAGATTGGCGCCGTCTGTGGGAAACCACACTATAACCACGAGCAACCCCGTGGAAAAAGCTATCTGAGAAAATATTTTGGGCATCCCCCTTCAAAAAGGATTTGTTCTTGTGAAAAGAACAAGAGGAAGCCCCCAAAATTGAAAAATATTCAAGGTTTTGAGCTTGGAAAGGTATGAGTTCAGAAGATGAAGCTCCTCCCAGGCGAACAAGGGAAACTGATAATGAGGCCCCAGCCGAGGCCCTACGCCGACCCCATCACCACCATAGACGAGGTGGAAGGAGGCTGGTGTCCTTGGGAAAATATTTTGGGCATCCCCCTTCAAAAAGGATTTGTTCCAGAAAAGGAACAAGAGGAAGCCCCCAGAGTTAGAAAGTTTTGAAGTTTGAGAAAATATTTTGGGCATCCCCCTTGAAAAATGATTTGTTCCAGAAAAGGAACAAGAGGAAGTCCCCAGAGTTAGAAAGTTTTGAAGTTTGAGAGAATATTTTGGGCATCCCCCTTAAAGGATTTGTTTTAGAGAAAAGAACAAGAGGAAGCCCCCAGAGTTGAAAAATATTCAAAAATTTTAGGCTTGGAAAGAGATGAGCTCAGATGGTGAGGTCGTCGAAGAAGCGGATGACCCCCTGAAAAGAAGAGGTCGTTGAAGTGGCTTTGAATAGGAAGACCCCTTGAAAGGAACACCTATAAAGAAGTGGCCACATGTGATGATTTAAGAGACCTCCTTCTTTAATCATGGGACTTCGCATCAACACAAATATTTCATCTACTCTATCATGCAAGAGCCTCATCATTGCCTACTCATCCACAAGTGCCTCATCCTTCGTCACTTCAGGTTAAAGTGCCTCATGCTTCAGCACTTCATCAACAAGTGCCTCATCCTTCGTCACTTCAGGTTAAAGTGCCTCATGCTTCATCACTTCATCAACAAGTGCCTTATCCTTCGTCACTTCAGGTTAAAGTGCTTCATGCTTCAGCACTTCATCAACAAGTGCATCATCCTTCGTCACTTCAGATTAAAGTGCCTCATCCTTCGTCACTTCAGGTTAAAGTGCCTCATGCTTCAGCACTTCATTAACAAGTGCCTCATCCTTCGTCACTGCAGGTTAAAGTGCCTCATGCTTCAGCACTTCATCAACAAGTGCCTCATCCTTCGTCACTTCAGGTTAAAGTGCCTCATGCTTCAGCACTTCTTTAACAAGTGCCTCATCCTTCGTCACTGCAGGTTAAAGTGCCTCATGCTTCAGCACTTCATCAACAAGTGCCTCATCCTTCGTCACTTCAGGTTAAAGTGCCTCATGCTTCAGCACTTCTTTAACAAGTGCCTCATCCTTCGTCACTGCAGGTTAAAGTGCCTCATGCTTCAGCACTTCATCAACAAGTGCCTCATCCTTCGTCACTTCAGGTTAAAGTGCCTCATGCTTCAGCACTTCATCAACAAGTGCCTCATCCTTCGTCACTACAGGTTAAAGTGCCTCATGCTTCAGCACTTCATCAACAAGTGCCTCATCCTTCGTCACTTCAGGTTAAAGTGCCTCATGCTTCAGCACTTCATTAACAAGTGCCTCATCCTTCGTCACTTCAGGTTAAAGTGCCTCATGTTTCAGCACTTCATCAACAAGTGCCTCATGCTTCAGCACTTCAGGTTAAAGTGCCTCATGCTTCAGCACTTCATTAACAAGTGCCTCATCCTTCGTCACTGCAGGTTAAAGTGCCTCATGCTTCAGCACTTCATCAACAAGTGCCTCATCCTTCGTCACTTCAGATTAAAGTGCCTCATCCTTCGTCACTTCAGGTTAAAGTGCCTCATGCTTCAGCACTTCATTAACAAGTGCCTCATCCTTCGTCACTGCAGGTTAAAGTGCCTCATGCTTCAGCACTTCATCAACAAGTGCATCATCCTTCGTCACTTCAGATTAAAGTGCCTCATCCTTCGTCACTTCAGGTTAAAGTGCCTCATGCTTCAGCACTTCATTAACAAGTGCCTCATCCTTCGTCACTGCAGGTTAAAGTGCTTCATGCTTCAGCACTTCATTAACAAGTGCCTCATCCTTCGTCACTGCAGGTTAAAGTGCCTCATGCTTCAGCACTTCATCAACAAGTACCTCATCCTTCGTCACTTCAGGTTAAAGTGCCTCATGCTTCAGCACTTCATTAACAAGTGCCTCATCCTTCGTCACTGCAGGTTAAAGTGCCTCATGCTTCAGCACTTCATCAACAAGTGCCTCATCCTTCGTCACTTCAGGTTAAAGTGCCTCATGCTTCAGCACTTCATCAACAAGTGCCTCATCCTTCGTCACTGCAGGTTAAAGTGCCTCATGCTTCAGCACTTCATCAACAAGTGCCTCATCCTTCGTCACTTCAGGTTAAAGTGCCTCATGCTTCAGCACTTCATCAACAAGTGCCTCATCCTTCGTCACTTCAGGTTAAAGTGCCTCATGCTTCAGCACTTCATCAACAAGTGCCTCATGCTTCAGCACTTCATTAACAAGTGCCTCATCCTTCGTCACTTCAGGTTAAAGTGCCTCATGCTTCAGCACTTCATCAACAAGTGCCTCATGCCTCAGCACTTCATCAACAAGTGCCTCATCCTTCGTTACTTCAGGTTAAAGTGCCTCATGCTTCAGCACTTCATCAACAAGTGCCTCATCCTTCGTCACTTCAGGTTAAAGTGCCTCATGCTTCAGCACTTCATCAACAAGTGCCTCATCCTTCGTCACTTCAGGTTAAAGTGCCTCATGCTTCAGCACTTCATCAACAAGTGCCTCATCCTTCGTCACTTCAGGTTAAAGTGCCTCATGCTTCAGCACTTCATCAACAAGTGCCTCATCCTTCGTCACTTCAGGTTAAAGTGCCTCATGCTTCAGCACTTCATTAACAAGTGCCTCATCCTTCGTCACTTCAGGTTAAAGTGCCTCATGCTTCAGCACTTCATCAACAAGTGCCTCATCCTTCGTCACTTCAGGTTAAAGTGCCTCATGCTTCAACACTTCATCAACAAGTGTCTCATCCTTCGTCACTTCAGGTTAAAGTGCTTCATGCTTCAGCACCTCATTAACAAGTGTCTCATCCTTCGTTACTTCAGGTTAAAGTGCCGCATGCTTCAGCACTTCATCAACAAATGCCTCATGCTTCAGCACTTCATTAACAAGTGCCTCATCCTTCGTCACTTCAGGTTCAAGTGCCTCATGCTTCAGCACTTCATCAACAAGTGCCTCATGCTTCAGCACTTCATCAACAAGTGCCTCATCCCTCAGCCCTTCATCAAGTTTGCAATCTGTAAAATCAAATTTGCACAAGTTCAAAAATTAGAAAGTACCTCCTATTGACAAAGATCAGAGGAAAAGCCTCCATATGGATGAACCATCCACCATGTAGGGAAGCGTGGGAGTCTCGGAGGAGAGAATGGAACCTTAAAGAAGGCCACCTCGTTTGAACTCCGAGACGTACATTACAAGCCTCCCTTTGATGAAACTCAACGTCAAAGGGAAAAGCCTCTGCTTGGATGAACCATCCACCAAGTAGAGAAGCGTGGGAGCCTCGGAGGAGAGGATGGAACCTTAAAGAAGGACACCTCGTTTGAACTCCGAGACGTACATCACAAGCCTCCCTTTGATGAAGCTGAACGTCAAAGGGAGAAGCCTATGCTTGGATGAACCATCCACCAAGTAGGGAAGCGTGGGAGCCTCGGAGGAGAGGATGGAACCTTAAAGAAGGCCACCTCGTTTGAACTTCGAGACGTACATCACAAGCCTTCCTTTGTTGAAGCTGAACGTCAAAGGGAGAAGCCTCTGCTTGGATGAACCATCCACCAAGTAGGGAAGCGTGGGAGCCTCGGAGGAGAGGATGGAACCTTAAAGAAGGCCACCTCGTTTGAACTCCGAGACGTACATCACAAGCCTCCCTTTGATGAAGCTGAACGTCAAAGGGAGAAGCATCTGCTTGGATGAACCATCCAACAAGATGGGAAGCGTGGGCACCTCGGGAAATAAATTCAGCTATATTCAAAGAAATGAGCCTCGACGGTTCAACATTTCTCTACCTCAGCTCCAAAAGAAATTCAGCTAGGCCAGTTCCCTTACGAACTCGCCTCGCCTCAGCATGGACCTACCTCGTCTAAAAGGCAACCTTCTTAACCTTACGCATTGCACCACTTCATGAA
Organism: Fraxinus americana; assembly: GCA_035079005.1. Classification (NCBI taxonomy): domain Eukaryota; kingdom Viridiplantae; phylum Streptophyta; class Magnoliopsida; order Lamiales; family Oleaceae; genus Fraxinus; species Fraxinus americana. The sequence continues at coordinate 4,114,097 of CM068720.1, read as the reverse complement.
CTCCATGCCCAGTATGAATAGCTGCGCCTGGACTTGCGGGACTAATGTGAGTAGTAAAAAATTTAAAATTTTTCCTAACTTTATTATCGAAGTCCACGCATGGCATAAATAATCACACATGGACTTGGGGGACTATTGTTACGACTCGTAAAATGGAAGCTTCACGTGGCACCATAATTCACCAGTGGGACCGATCTATTTGAGCCAGGGTGTACTTTCTTAGCCTTTCAAGTATATTCCGAGGCCCTTCATCCGAGGCCATCATTGCTAGCCGAGGCCCTTTCATCCGAGGCCATCATTGCTAGCACAGGCCCTTTCATCCGAGGCCATCATTGCTAGCCCAGGCCATTTCATCCGAGGCCATCATTGCTAGCCGAAGCCCTTTCATCTGAGGCCATCATTGCTAGCCCAGGCCATTTCATCTGAGGCCATCATTGCTAGCCGAAGCCCTTTCATCCGAGGCCATGTTATCAACCGAGGCCCAAGCATCATCCAATTTCATGTTGTCAACCGAGGCCCAAGCATTATCCGAGGCTCATGAAGAATCTGAGGCTCTGTGTAAGTGGCCGAAGCCCACATCTTCCATATTCACTTATCCCAAGAGATCTTCTACATAAAGATCTTATTTGGAATGATTGACGTGACTTTTGTGTAAAGTATTTTTATGTCTTGTCTTATCAATGTAAGAGCATTTAATGCTTTGTAAGGTTAGGAGAGTCAACTTGATGGCTAGGACTTGATGTCTTGGCCGAGGAGATGGTGCCACGTGTAAATTGATCCAAAGGTCACAATTTGAGTTGTAACACTATAAATACCCCAACCATGTAATACAATAAAGGCTAATGCGAAATTCCAAATGAAAAACTGAATATTTGGAAACATATTGCTCTCTTTTTACTACGAAAATTACAACTACAAATCTTGTTATTTATCGATTGGTTTCTTATACAATCGTATTTCTTTCTTCTTACTGGAGGCCCTAACTCTGACGTCTCGTGCGACGAGCTCCTCCCACGCCCGGATTTTGGAGCCCTTCTGACCGTTCTTCGGCACATGCGTGTTGGACAAGGCTTGCACATGCACGAGTGGGTCCGGCATCTGTTGGCAACATTTTTTGGGGTCAACAAAAATAATTATTGGAAATAATACAGTAGACATAGTATTTCAAAAATAATACAAAGTAAAAATAATAGTGTTTATGGAATCAAGGGAAAGTTTTTTAATGGAAATAAATGGATAAATGAAATTAAAATACTTATTGATACTGGAGCAAGTCAGAATCATATTTGCTCTCTTATTGATGAAGGAATTAAAAAGAAAAAAGTTGAACCTTATAGTTATAGAGATTTTGAAGGAAAAATAAACTCTTGTGATATCATAGGACAAGTACAAATTAAATTAGGAAATTTATTATTAAGCATAGAATGTTATATTGATAATAACATGAATTTTGATGAACATCCAATATTATTAGGAAATTCATTTTTAAATAGTCTTGATAATTATAAAATAGATAAGGAACGAATTCTTATTATACATCAAGGAATAACTACATATTGCCCTAAAGGAAAAGGAGTAGAGAAATAAAATTCCCAATAAGTGTATATATACAAATACCTGTATTTGAATCAAAAATAACTACTTGTGCTCTAATTGATATAGGAGCTGAGATAACTGTCTTTAAAGAATTTTTATTACCAAAGTGGATTGAAAATAAACAACAATTAACTCTACAAGGAATAATTGGAGTAAGAGAATCTTTAAAATATAAAAATGAAAATATAGAAGTTATAATAGGATCTAAAATAGTAACCATAAGAAATGTTTACCAATATAATATTAATGATTGTGATATCATTCTAGGAAATGACTTTCTACAACAGTTTAGTCAATATAGTCAAAATATTTATACTATTCAATTAAAAACACCATATGGATATTTACTAAAAATTGCTAGAGAATTTAAACCATTCGTAGTTCAAATTTCATTGGTGAAAAAATAGAATTTATACCAAAATTACTCAATTATTCAATCAAAACAATTACTCTTGATCAAATAAAAGATCTTTTAACTAAAAATTATTATGAAAACCCACTTGAAAAATGGGAAAAATAAAAAACAACAACTAAAATAGAACTATTAGAACCAACAATCATTATTAGAGTCAAACATATGCTCTATAATCAAGAAGATAAAGAAAAATTTCAAGTACAAATTCAAGAACTTCTTAATCAAAAACTTATAAGGAGAAGTAATAGCCCTCATAGTAGCCCAACTTTTATGGTTAGAAACCATTCAGAGATAAAAAGAGGAAAACCTATGATGGTAGTAAACTATAAAGAATTTAATAAAAACACTAAATTTGATGGATATTATCTACCAAATAAAGAAGTATTAATAAATATTGTCAAAAACAAAAAATATTATTCAAAATTTGATTGTAAATTTGGATTTTGGCAAATAAAATTAGAAGAAAATAGTATACCATTAACAGCATTTAGTACCCCTCAAGGACATTATGAATGGATAGTTATGCCATTTGAATTAAAAAATACACCACAAATTTATCAAAAAAGAATGGATGAAGTTTTTAAAACCTATAATTTTCTTATTGTTTATGTTGATGATATACTTGTTTGCTCAGAAACATATGAAGATCATCTTAAACATCTTAAAATTTTTGCTACACTTTGCTCAAAAGAAGGTATAATACTTAGTCAGAAAAAAGCAGAAGTAGCAAAACATGAAATTGAATTTTTAGGAATGATAATAAATAGTGATGGAATAAAATTGCAACCTCATATTTCAGAAAAAATAATTTTATTTCCTGATAAATTAGAAAATAAGTAACAAATTCAAAAGTTTTTAGGTTGTCTTAATTATGCTGAATGATTCATAGAAAAACTTGCAGAAAAAAGAAATAAATTTCAGAAATTATTAAGAAAATCTAATAAATTAGGTTGTAATGAAGAACATACTCTTTGTGTTAAAAATTTAAAAGAAAATTGTAAAAATTTACCTAAACTTAGACTTCCTGATGAAAAAGATAAATTAATAGTTCAAACCGTTGCTTCTGATTTATATTGGAGTGCTTTATTAAAAACTGATTTAAATGAAATTTGCAGGTATACTAGTGGAACATTTAATAATGTTGAAGTAAATTATTCGACCAATGAAAAAGAATTATTGGCAGTTGTTAAAGGAATAAACAAATTTAAAATGTTTTTGTTACCCAAGGAATTTATTGTTCAAACTGATAATACTCAACTTAATAGATTAGTAAATAATAAATTACCAAATTCACCTCAACATAGAAGATTACACAGATGGCAAGTGTTACTATCTTTTTATAATTTTAAATTTGAATATATTAAAGGAAAAGATAATTTATTTGCTGATTTCTTGAGCAGGAATCATGAATATGGAAAAGATTGAAACATTTACAAAGGAATTACAAGATCTTTTAATAGATTTTAATGCAGATTATCTTGCTGTTCAAGAAGATCATCTTGATATTCGACAAACTTTGTGTGATTTATCAAGCAAAGTTGTTGAAAGTAGGAGAAAGATTGAAAAATTGAATGATAACAAGGAAAAAATAGTTGAAAAATTGTCAGAATGTTTAGACTTTTTTACAAATTGTAGCCAGGAGTATCCTCCTTTAAAAAGTGAATACAGCCGAAAGGCTAGTCACATCCCATTTCGGGAGATTAATACATCCACCTCGAGTGGAGAATCAAAATTTAAGAGAAATGACTCTCTTACCTCGCAAGAGGAAAAAGTCATAAAAAAGGGTCCACAACAACTACCTGTCAGTATGGACAAATTGTTGGAAAAATGTACAAGTGGAAAAGGAGCCGCTGAGTCTAGTACTCAAACATCCTTATCAAAAGGCCCATTGGAACAGCCTACTATTATCAGTGAATTCCATAAAGATAAAAAAGCACCGATTGGTGACCTTAAATCACCAAAAGGAATAATTGCTACTCATCACATCAGAGCTAATCTACATCCAATGGAAAAGGAGTATTATGAATTTTCAGAATGGGTATATAATTTCAGAGAAGGAAGTTCTCTATATTTGACAAATTTCTTCCAACGGCGATTTATCCAAAGATCAGTGCAGTTCAAGGAGCAGATCCTAATATTGTTCGAAAATTGGCAGCATTTGGATTTTTAGATCGACTCTTCCCAGGGATAGATCTAAAAGAAATTGAACAGTTTGACAAAGAATTTGTTAATTGTGTTAAAAAATTCAGCGATAAACAACCGATTGAACTGAGATTTTACACAATTAGTTCTGAATATAAAGAACCAGAGTGGTATGGAAAACATCATCTCATCACAATTCGGAAAAATAATGGAAATCCACTGAAGGAGATTCGGATTTTTAAAGAATTACCCACTATTAATAGAAAATGGATGATTTACAGACGAGCTATCGGAATAAAATCAGTCTACTCAACAATGCAGTTCTTTTATGGAGAAAGATACACGGTCTATGGTATGAGCAATAATTGTATCCTTATCTGTAGAGGAGATAAAAAATCAAAAATTCTTGAAGAAAAAATCTGTGAAATTATGAACGATCAATTCTCCGGAAGTGAATAATGCATTAAAGAAGCCTGCCGACTTATGGGACACGTCCACAAGTAAAGGACGATCAAGAAAAACGTGACCGACAGCACCATGTGAACTTTGAAGATAAGAAGACAGCTGTCAAGCTGGAATCAGAAGAAATTGCCGACACTAGAATAAAGACAACCGACAAGTACTTAAATATTTTCAACCACATTTGAAATTATTGTACTTTTTACTTTTGTGTTGTAAAAATCTGATTGGCCAGAAGCTTCTCGGTGAAGTGCGAGCCTTTCTATAAATTGAGACTCCTCTCATTAGAAAAGAGTATCGAAAATTAGCCATCTGAAATCTCATCCTGAACTACCATCTCAAACTTTCAACAATGATCTTTGTAATCATTCTCGTTAGAGAGTAGAAACCACTCTTCGGAGTATCAATCTTTGTAAAAATTCTTGTATAATAGCTTTCAAGCTATCTTCAAATCAATAAAATCTTTGAGTTTGAAATAAATCTTTTATTACGCTTTGAGTGTTGTTCTACACAGTGAGTCTGTTTGAGAGTTTTGAGTGCCTTTGTGTCCATTTTGCTGTGATAATGTCGGACTTTGGCCAACTCTTGTGACGAAGGTGACCAGGAACATATAACATTCTTGTTATTTGGCGAAGCGTGGTAAGGCCCTTATTTTAAGCTACAAGAAAATTTATTGTCTGAAAATTTGCATGAAAATTATTATATAAGAATTTTTATAAGATTGTTTACTTTGAAGAACTTTTATCATGGAAAGTTACGAATTTTATTATAGAACTATACCTTTTAGATATACTAATAGTATTGATTATAGTCACATGATAGAAATTCCAGAAACTTATGACAACTATACTAGAGGAATAAATTTCATAAAAAGAGATAGTAGATATTATGAAAAATGTCTTACAATTGTATCATTTGGACTAAAAGAAAGATTGCCTAAAGAAATAATAAAAATCATTATATTTTTCTGGTTAGACAGTGAAAATAGTGAAAGAACTTTTGAAATTATAGAACATCATATAAGTTATAATGAAGTTTCTGAATTATATGATTTTGATTTTAGTTTTGACGATATAGAATAAGAATATGCTTGGAATAACTAGAAAATTTTGTGATAATAAAATAAAAATCTTAGAAGAACAGATAATAACTGACAATAATCGTAGAGAAATAGAAAAAGAAATTTCTAATTGGAATAAAATTAAAAGAGAATTATTAAGGAATGAAATTACAAAAGAATTAAGAAGAGAAGAACAATTTAGAAGAGAAATAAGACAAATGATAAATAATATAATAATTAATTCCTTCAACTTACCAAACTAATATGAGTTTACCAACAAAAATAAGATTTGATAAACAAGAAATAGAAAATATTAGATTACCAATAGGAAGTTATCAAACTAAAAAATGGAATACAACACTGTTTCAACCTTTAAGCTCATGGGAAAATACAGATGAATGGTTAAATATGATTACAAATTGGACTAATGCATTTTTATGGCAACAATTAGGACAATTAAAATCTAAAGATATAGAAGTTATAGACGAAATAAATAATATAGATTCAAAAGATGAAATAGCTAAAGAAATATTAGAAATTTTGAGCAAAAAAATGTCTAAACAATTTAATAAAATAAAAGAACAAATTAATAATTTAGAAATACTTGATGAAGCTAAACTTGAAGAAATTCAAAATCAAATATCAAAAATTGCACAGAAGAATAGTATTAATAAAATAACAACTTTAAAAGAAAAGATAGATATTATTAATTATAAACTTGATATTCTATTAAATAAATCAGGATTTGAAATTGAAAAATCATATTATAAAAAAGATAAAATATGAGTATGAATGATAAAATTAATTTAATTGAGAAAAATATAAAAACAATTGATGAAAAAATAACTAGAATTGAAATAGGCTACGAAGAAGAGAAAGAAAGACTACAAAATAACTTTTTAAGAATAGAAAATCTTTTAAATAGAATAATAGAAAATCTAAATAAAGAAAAACCATTTAAACCAAATTATGCCAAAGAACTTAAAGAAGTCAGAAAGAAAATTGAAAAATATGAAGAATTAATAAAATTTAATGGAGGATTAAAAGAAAATATAGAAAGATTATTGATTGATCTTAGAAAGTAAGAAGAAAATCTTATAGAAAAAGAAAAAGGAAAATTAATTATAGAAGAACAATGAACGAAGATATTGAAAATTTAATATTTAACTTAGAAGATTTAAAAATTTGTGAAGAAATAACTAAACATCATATGGTCGGAAAAACGGGAGGAGCACGAGCAGTCAAACAAGAAGAATATGGAGAAACTAGCACAGCTAGATATGAAGCAGAAATAGACCCTAGAAGATATGTTAATACAAAAGTAGATTTTAAAACTACCAAAGAAAGAATGTATAGAGACTAATTTAAACCAGTATTGAGAGAATCAAACCCAATGACAATTGCAGGTTCATATTTAAATTTAGATTGTGAATTAGATGTTAGAAGAGCTATAAATGAATGGAATACTAATATGATAGCACACTTTAATTATAATCGCAGTAATATAGATAATAAAAATAGAACTGAATATTTATTAGCAACATTTAAAGGAAATGTTTTTAATTGGTATAAAGGATTAGAAGAAAGAACAAAAGACATTTGGAAAGATAGTATTGAAGCATGATTTGGAATTAGTATAATAGAAGGAATAAATAGAGTTGTTACAAGAATTTATAGAGAATTTGCTGGAGAAGACTGGGTAAATGAAAGTACTAAAGCAAGATTAGAAGAAATAGAAGATGCTAAAAACAGAATGGAACATTTACAAATTTGTAATACGTGTTACCTCAATGAATATTGTTGTGAATATAGTAAATTGGAAGTGGAGTTAATAATAATTATTATAAGGAAGTTTTTATTAGAAAATTACCACCACCATGAAATAATTATTTTCAAAATAAAATTAAAGAAAAACAATTAGGAAGAAATGAAGAAGGATATACATTAGGATTTATTATAAGAACTATAAAAGATGAAATAAGTACTATGTGTAGTAATCAAATGATTTATAAACAATCAGGATTTATACAAGATAAGATTTGTTGTAGAGATACCGAAGTACCAGGAAATTGGAGATGTTATGATTATAAAAGAAAAAGAAAAATAAGACTCAAGAAATATAAAAAATATAATAAGTTTAAAAAAAAATATTTTAAATCAAAAAGAAAATATTTTAGAAGAAAATATAAACCTTATAATAAAAAACCATTAGATAAAAAACGATGCAAATGTTGAAATTGCAATGAAGAAGGACATATAAGCACTGAATGCCCAAAAAAGAAAGTTAGAATATTAATTAAGATTTTGAACAAATTAGAGATGAATGTGAAGAAGTTGATATTGAAGAAATAGAAATAAATGAAGAAATATTTGAAGAAAAATCAGATTTAGAAGAAACGTCTAGTGATGACGAATAAAAATAAGAATAAAAAGTTTAAGGACTTGTTTTACAATAAATACCCCATTTCATTAAGGATAAAATTGATTTTTTAACAAAATTCTTAAAAAACTACTATTGAGGTCATTTTGAAAAATCCCCCAGTTAAAATGTTGAATGCTTGTTGCTTAAAGAAACCATTGCCAATCGCATTCAAACCACAATTCTGAAGATTTCAGCTGGAATCCCTTTTCCACATGATCATCGATTCCAATATTAGCGGTGTATTATCACTGTTTAATCTAATTTTTTATATATAAAAAAATTCAATCTTTATTTATAGAAACATGATGGGCGAAGAAGAATCAAGCAAAGAACCGATGCAATTCCTCAGTTTGAACGAGGAAAACACCTGTAACGACGAGGTTTTGACCTCAAATTCCTATTCCAGCTCCCGTAATGTCATCACCACCCTCGCCTCCTCGTCAGTGAACTCCCAATTGCCTGCTGCGGCGGGAGAACGGCTCGTCTCCGATCCCCTCCTGTTTCCACTTGACAATCCCTCCACCGAATCATATGTTGATGTCATCTTCAGCCCTATGGATGACGGGCCGGCCATATCCTCTACTTCTGAACCCAACGGCACTGGAGAAATTCTTGATGAATTGACAATTTTGCAAAGATCAAGAAAAACCAGCTCTGAGTATTTGAACGTCACCGTTTCCGATCCGCAAAAAGAGTGGGAATCCTCCAATTCGATTGTTTCGGGTAGTAACACGTATGTTACTTATTTGATTACCACGAATACTAATATTCCTGATTATGGAGGGTCTGATTTTTGTGTCCGGAGAAGGTTCAAGGACGTTGTTATACTCTCGGATCGCTTGAATGAAAGTTACAGAGGACTTTTCATTCCGCCACGTCCGGATAAAAGCATAGTAGAGAGTCAGGTCATGCAAAAGCAAGATTTTGTGGAGCAGAGGTCATTGGCATTGGAGAAGTACTTGAGGAAGCTTACAGAGCACCCGATGATTAAGAAGAGCGATGAGTTGAGGGTGTTTTTGACGGTTCAGGGGAGGATGCCACTGCCTGCGAGCATTGATGTGGCTTCAAGGATGCTTGACGGAGCAGCGAGGCTGCCCAAGCAGTTGCTGGGGGAGTCAAGGAGCATGATTGAACCCCAGGATGTGGTGCAGCCGGCCAAGGGTGGGAGAGATTTGCTGAGGTTGTTCAAGGAGTTGAAGCAGTCAGTTGTGAATGATTGGGGCGGGTCAAGGCAACCTGTGGTGGAGGATGATAAGGAGTTCTTGGAGAAGAAGGAGAAATTGCGCGATCTCGAGGAGCAACTCACTGATGCATCTAAACAGGTTTCCTCAATATTTGTATCACTAGTTAATATTTATTTTGTTTCGTTGCATTTAGGATATGATGACTAGCATACCCATGCATGTCAATTTGATAATTTTATGCTCAACAAATGTCCAGATAAATTCAAATTTGAATTTTGTGTTCAGTGTTATAGAGCACTGCTCTTGGAAGATTAATTTGGTGTTTTAAAATGTTAGGCTGAGACACTGGTTAAAGCCCAGCAAGATATGGGGGATACAATGGGAGAATTAGGACTAGCTTTCATTAAGTTGACAAAGTTTGAGAATGAGCAGGCCGTATTGAATACTCAGTTTCTGAGGGCTGTTGACATGAAAAATGTAGCAACTGCAGCTGTCAAAGTAAGCAGATTGTATCGGGAATTAAATGTGCAGACTGTGAAGCATTTGGTAAGTGCTGTAACCTTTTTATTGGTCTTTATTTTGTAAGAAATTGAAGGATTGTTATTGCTGCTCAAACTACCAAGTAAGCCAGCTTAGCAGCAAGTGTTGAGGTCGTGGGAATGCAAGGTCCAAGTTCTATTCACATAAAAGCACGAGTTTGTCCAGTAATATGCTGGTTATTTCTCCTACTTTATGTGGGTTCTTGTGATTAGCAGTTTCTTTTGCAAATCCTTAACTTAATGATGATAATATTCCTTCCACAAGGGATTAATTGCTATAATCTTGTGGTTTGTTTGGTAAGGTGGAATTCAGGGCACTGGACATTCTTAAGGAAGGAAAACAATCTAAAATCTTCTCTATTATACTATTTAGTCTTGTTTATAACTGCGTGCCAAATGTATTCAAAAAGTAGTAAAAGAAGATCACACTGAACAATGTGATATTCCTTTCACTAACACGTGACAAATTACGTATGGCAGGATAGGCTGCATGAACACATGGGGCTGATGTTAGCTGTAAACCATGCATTCTCTGATCGTTCAAGTGCTTTATTAACAGTACAAACTCTTATATCAGAATTGTCTTCCTTGCATTCAAAAGCTGAAAAACTTGAAACAACATCATCCAAAATTTTCGGAGGTGACAAGTCAAGGATCCACAAATTAGAAGAGCTGAAGGATGCCATTAGGGTCACAGAGGATGCTAAAAGCTGCGCTGTCAGAGAATATGGAAGAATCAAGGTATTAAATCCTACTATGGTTTACAAAAACTAATATTCGAGTATCATTACCCGATATTCTCATCTACGTGGTTCTCAAGTACCTCCAACATGAATGGCATTTATTTCTGCTCTGATGCTAAGTGAGTATTGCTGTATTGGAATGACGGAAACTATTTGCCTTAGCAAATAGCAATTAACATATTCAGCTCAACTTAGCATGTATTTCCCATTCACTAGGGAACGAGCTACATAGTATAATTTCTACTAATGGTAAATACTCCTCTTTCCATTATCATTGGTGGTGAATATTTTATAATTATGCATCAGCATGAATTTCTTGTCTCTCTCTCTCTCTCTCATCCTCCTCCTGCTGATGAAGTGTATATTTTAGATGCTTTAAAGACGTCCTTCTTCCCCCTTTTCTCTCTCCTTGGAAAAAAAAGAAAGAGCGAGCCAGGCTCATTTAACATTTTGCTAACTTTTGGTTATATTGTACCAAAAATGTCATTTACATATTGCTTATCTGCTAGGAATTTGTCTTACTATCATTACCGTATGTTAGTTCTGCTTGGAAATTCAAAAATGACTTAACTAGATTGAACTAAATAAAGTCTTAGATGTCAATCATTTGAAGGCAGCCATTTCATGCATTTTTTTCCCAAAAAAAACCTTTGTCGCCTCATGGTCTTGTTTATTTATGCTGAAATTATGGCCCACATTACTTTCAATACTATTCTGATTTCTCTTCTGCAAAAAAATGGAAGAAGGGAAGATTCACATGTGAAGTTATATCAAAGTTTCTTGCTGTTTATGCTAAGCTACAATGTTTGATGTTAATATACAATAATAAAACTTGTAGTTCCATTATTTTCCTCTCTAGTTCCTTGGGCTAGCACTCTGCCTATTTTGTTTAATGGTCACTTGTTATATATGGAAAAGTTAAATCTTTGGCAATTGAACTTTTGACTTTTAATATTATAGTCCAATCTATTTTGGTTCAACTTTTATACCTTTATGGTCGCGTGTGTCCTTGATTCTATATTTTCTCATCTACAAAGCTGAGTCCTTATGAGGCCCGTTTCCTGCTCGACACTGATCTTCAATCTCTTAGTTCCTTTAGGTAATTACGTCAAATAATCTACTGCTTCTTTCTGTTTGTTAAATTACCAAAGAGTTGATTCTCTAGTTGTAATGTAAATGCTACATTTAGAGCTTGTTTGGGAGTGATTAAATTCTGATTAAAATTGAAAATATAGCCGTTGAAGTTGACCTTTATTAGACAAGTGGGACCCTATAACGGCTATATTTTCAATTTTAATTAGATTTTAATCCTTCCCAAACAAGCTCTAAGTAAGTTCGTCCAGTAGATTTATAGTAACTTGATAGTGATCGTTGGTGTTGGTTTTTGCAACTTGTTAGAATGTGCAGTCTTCATTTTGAAGGAGTTCAACTTATCATCTCTTATTTCTTTATGAGGTTTGAATCTTGAAGTTGTTGGCCTGAAGCATTATCTAAATTGCACAAGTTAACTTGATTTTCTGGCTTCCTTTGTTTTATTTTTGCTTTATTTTGCACATTGATTGTCCTTCTCAAACATAAACAAGTATCAAATATTTATAGCATTACGCTGTGGATAGTTGGACTCTTTTGGGATCAAAGTAAAATTGAAAAAGCAAATATGACAAATTTTTGGCTTCAAAGGAAAAATGGGAACAAGAATCACATATGGCAGGAAAAAACTAGTGAAGAGAGTGATCATGTGATAATTTTGTACCTCTGATGACCTCAGGTATTGTTAAGCAATTCCAATGTGCTTTGAATTCCAATCATAATTTCTTTTTTTTATCCTATTTGAAAAAAACCCACCAACAGATGCTTAATTTCTAAAAAAATTTACTATTCCTTTTAACCACCTTTTAAATTCTATAATCACAATGAATTTCTTGGATGATATATCGAAAATTTTAATTATTCATTCAATGCATCCCTATCTTGTTGCATCCTACTTTTTGGAAAATTCTAAGTTGTCTTATCTGTGTCGTGTCTCATCCATGTCCATATCTCTCATTTTATTTTCTGGAGTTGTACACATTATTTTTAAGGCTTATCAATTGTATAAAATATGGTAACATCTTAAGTAACCTTTTTGTCTATTATGATACATAACAACTTTTTGTTCATTTAGCATACTGTAAGGGTAATTGACACAAAACGTCCCTACCTTTGGGTTTGATTTTGGAAACCGTCCATACCTTTCATTTCTTAGCATTTATACCCTTACCTATCACTTTTCGTGCGCTGAACGTCCCTTTCACCATATTTTGACCAATTTACCCTTCATTCAAATAAAACAAAAAGAAAAGAAAAGAAAAACTAAAGAATTAATTGCAGTCATGCTCCCAAATTTTTCAAAAAGTGCAAATTAGTCCAAAATCCTTATTAAAACATTAAAAAAAAATAATAATAATAATAATAATAATAATAAAAAATATATATATATATATATATATATATATATATCTCTGCTCGCCTCTTCCTCCCTACGGCCGCCACCTACCGCCGCCTAAATCTTCGGAAAATGCTCCCTTCACCACCGGTGAGTTTAACCCACACATCAATTTCACAAGCCATCAATTTAGATTTGAAGGGAGTTCCCGTGGGTTGGAAAGAACAATTGGAGATCATTTAACCTTCAATTGAATCATTGACCATTGCTGTTATTACCTCTACATCATACATTTGGTCGAATTGTGAGCATTAACATCAATACCATTATCAATTGAAGCCTGAACATTCATCTCGCTCTCCTTGGTTAAATTCGATTTCAGTCCACCAATTGGATTGTTAATTGGATCAATTGGTGTTTGACCCATTAAATTACCATTATGAATTGATGTTGTGTGCAAAATTGAGTGTTTGCAACAAGAAAACTTCATCGATTTTGTTAGGTCTGAACTTACACATAACTCACTTAGGACTCCCATAAATTCAGCCGTTTCTGAGCAAGATTGACGATAACCCTAGGTAGGGCTAGATGCGCCTATGGGTGTAAACGGTCTGGTTTTACAGGTTTTTGACAAATTTTCAAACCAAACCGTTTCAATTGGTTTGAGAAAAACTTAAACCTAAACCAAACCGTTTTGACCGGTTTGAAAAAAACTTAAATCTAAGCCTAACGGTTTGGTCCGGTTTTAAACCGCCGATTTCGCGTATATTTTTTGCATGTCTAGTGGCTACTTTTATGCCATTAATTCAATATATATTTATATCTTACTGGCAATAAATTTAAAACAAACTAAATATATCTACTATAAATTTAAATTCCAACAAAATCAAAGTAAAATTACAATAAACTAAAATCACAGTCATATAATTCCAGAGACAACTTAGACGGTTTCAATGTTCAAGAATCAAGAACATGCAGCTATGTAACTAAAATCACATAACTTCGAAAATAGAAATAATCCACAGGTCACAAAAAATCACGAATTTGAGATTTTCAAGAATCGAGATGACAAGCTATGTTTAGTAATAATTTAGACGGATTCCATGTTCAAGAATCAAGAACACGCAGCTATGTAACTAAAATCTCAAAAAAAAAAAATAAAAAAAATCACATAACTAACCCACAGGTCACAAAAAATCACGCAGTCTTGCAACGAAATTGAAGGCTATCAGTTGTGACTGACGGTAGACTACCGGCGACCGTCGCTATCGACTGAAAATTCTGACCATAGACTACTGACTATTTGTGGAAAATTCAGGAGCGAGAGAGAGAAATGGAAGGTTGGGGATTAGGGTTGTGTTTGTGAAAGTTTGAGTTCGTTTTTTTTGTTTAAATTAGGATAGCGAGTCGGGTTGAGATTTGGGCGGGTCGTAAATCGTAATAATTAATAGGAAATTAGAAATTGACAAAAATACCAACAAAATGACAAAATTATTGAATTTACAAAATTGGAATTTTGGATAAATTTTCAAAAAAAATCAATTTTTTATTTTTTATTTTATATATTTTTTTGCCGGTCCGGTTTAGTTTTAAACCGTAATTAAAATTCTCAAACCTAAACCAAATCGTTTTTGACCGGTTTGGTTTGGTTCAAAACCATTTCGTTGACGGGTCCACGTGACACCAAACCGCCGGTTTCGAAATTGCGGTTTCGAAATTGAGGAGATTGTTGTGGTGGTGGTCCACGATCAAGAAAGTGGCCGTAGGTAGAGTTATTTGGACAAAAATCGTGATTGCATGCGCTGTATTGGGGAGAGCAGTGGAGACATTTTTCGACTAATTTACGGGCTGTTGGTGGGCGGAGGTTGTAGAGTGAGATGAGGTGGTTCCAATTTTGGTGATGTCCAACGGCTTTGGTGGCGATTGGTGGTCGTTTTTTGGAGGAGGAAGGTGGCCGTAGGGAGGAAGAGGCGAGACGAGAGAGAGAGAGAGAGAGAGAGAGAGAGAGATTTTATTATTTATTTATTTTTAATGTTTTAATAAGGATTTTGGACTAATTTCTACTTTTAAAAAATTTGGGAGCATGACTGCAATTAATTCTTTAGTTTTTCTTTTCTTTTTGTTTTATTTGAATGGAGGGTAAATGGTCAAAATATGGTGAAAAAGACGTTCAGCGCACGAAAGTGATAGGTAAGGGTATAAATGTCAAGAAATGAAAGGTAGGAACGGTTTCCAAAATCAACCCCAAAGGTAGAGACGTTTTGTGCTAATTACCCCATACTGTAATATTGATCTCTTTTGTTCAATAACTGACCTGCTCTTTTGATACTAATTTTGATTTGATCTTAGTGGATTCAATGTGCACTAAAAGTAGTCAATTGCTTATTTGATTACCAGGAAACATTTTCTATTACAGTTTATTAACTGTCTGTATCCTACTTATGGTTTATGAAAAATTTCGTACAATTATGGGTGTGCATGATCGTTGCCAAGGTGATCAATATTTGCCTAAATGAAGTTCTGGCTTTTGTTTAGGGTTCATATAAAACTCAGAATTGTTGTGTCTTTTATATCTTCGTTTTAGCTATGGTTTATCAATCCTAATAAATCCCTTGGGCCCAGAGCATTAGCTGGGATCGGCATGCCACCCCTTTTGAAGCTTTCGCGAGACAAGGGGAAGCTCCCAACACGCGCACGAAAACAGAGCAAAAATAAACAGAGGATTAAGCACACTGGGCTGCCTTCCCCTTTCTGATATTTGTTTCATACTCGTTGCTGGTTAATTTTGAGGCTGGTTAATTTTGAGTAGATTAATTCACGTTGATGTGAAAAAGAAAAAAAACTGATGGTTTAACTGCGTGATTGCAGGAAAATAATCGAAGTGAAATTGATAGGCTAGACAGGGAAAGGCAGGCTGACTTTGTTGACATGCTGAAAGGATTTGTTACTAATCAGGTACTTTTCCTCTCAAAACATAAATAATCAATAAAATTATACATGCTTTTGCAACAGAAAAATAAAAATAAAACAAAACTATTAAAGTTCACAGCAATTAAGTCAGCAACTTAGATCGTGAATGTTAACAGTATGTCAACCATGGAGATGTTTCAATATAATCTGTTAGATATCTCTAGCTTTTCCTTTGACGATTTTAAGGCCAATAAACCTGTCAATGACTGCGCTTTTTTTTTCCCTTAAACTGAAAGATCCTATTCCGAGAATAGAATAGATTTTGACCTCTTTCCTTTTTAAGGCACTCATCAAAATCCCACATCGAAAATGTGGAGAAAAAGTTTACACTTCATAAAGTGTTTCGCATGAACGTTGGTTGCCGGGTGCAGCAACGCGCGCCTGTAACCCAAGTGGGGGCATCAAGGCGACTGAAGGTTGACTTGTGGCAGTACCGCCTCCACTGGGGATGGTTCTCCTCCACTGTGGAGCTTCAGGGCAGTGGGTTCACTCTTCACACAACTCCTTTAAGAGGGCCATTAGATGGTTCTCTGCAGCGATTAAGAATGCCCGACAGGTACCCTACTTGTTGGAGCATAAACAACATGCCTGAGGCCCTAGGGGCATATGCTCAGGTTTCCACGATTTGTGAGCTAGCTTGGCAGAGCAGCAGCTGCTATTGGAGCTACTGAAGACAAAACCTATAATCTGTGGTGGCGGCGATTGTCGCTTGGTGGCGGTTCCTCCCTTCAACCGAACTTCGACCTTTTGGGGAAAATATCCAAAGTTGATATCCTCGTGGAGATATCCATGATGATGCCCATCTAATACTACCCATTGCCTGTATATTTTACTGGCCTTGTATTGTTCAGATTTAGGTATCTGATGCATGCTTGTCTTATACTACCCATTGCATAATTACTTGTTATACAACCATATCTTTTAATGCACTTGGTACAGTATCTTTGAAATTAAGAATCTTTATTCGATGTATATGTTATAAACCTTGAGTGCACTTACTCCTCCTTCATCTTGGGGAAAACTGGAAAGTCTGCATATCTCCTTGCTTATTACCAATGAAAAGAAAATATACTACGAACATATTACCGTTTGAACAACCAAAGGACATGAGAAGCACTTGACTAAATATTTTGATAATACGATATTGCTTTCCGGAAAATGTGCCGCTTTATATCTGATTCATTTCTTTTGTCGTGACTCGCGACCCTTGCAGGTGGCATATACGGAGAAAATTGGATGTGAATGGGCAAACGTTGCGGAAGAAACCAGTAGATATGCAAAAGAGAGCACGTAGAAACAGCTGTTTTACCGTTTATTGGGATCTTTGTGTCTTTCTCTTCCACTTTCGGATTTAATATATGTGCACGGGCAAAAGAAAGGGTGCTGGATCTCTATGATCCAAATGGCAATAGAAAGTTGGACTGGAATTTTAATTTTTGGTGCGTTTTTAACTTATAATTTCATCAACAGTCATTCTTATGTTAAAGATTATTCATTCATCAAAGTGGGATAGAGTAGAAATGTAGAGTGGGTCTGTCTAACTTGGTTGACTAAGCCCGTGTTCGTGTTTTGTAACTTGTGGGGACCTCGAATGTGCTAAAATTTTAAGGTCTTCAGAGCTAGTTATCCAGGACATCGAAATTATTGACCAACAATAATAACACGAATTATTTAATCCATTGAATTATTTTTTTTCTATAATACTTTTGACATTACACTGAGATACCAAGAATACTTGGAAATTACATGGTTAATATAGTTGCAATGTAAACGTCACTATTTTAGCGTCAAACCTTTTTTTTTTTAAATCATGTTATGTGCAACAATTCCCTTTAGAAACTTCAAATTCCCCAAAAGGCCCCCCGTAAGATCAGGACTACTTCACAAATCCCAACTGTGCCCAATCAATGGATCAAACTTTGGTGACGACGGTCGGTGCGGTGGCGCTACCATTAAGGACGACAGAGAACAATCCAGAATTAGCCAAAACTGTATCATCGAGAAACAGGTCCTCCGGATCCCTAAACACCCCATGAATACAGACAAACCCCAAACCAATTAGAGTTGACGACATCAACAATGATCCGACGTTTGTGAAAAAGATTACGGAGAATGTGAATGCGATAAGGATCCATAGGGCTTCCCGATGGGAAATGGTGCGGTTGAAGATGACGAGCGATTGATCCGCGGGGCGGAGGATGTAAAGGAAGAGCCACGCGGAGATTAGGGAGAGTAGGGTGAGGAGAGAGAGCGGGTGAGAGAGGAGGGAAAGCGCGAGTACGACGGCGAGTATGGTGGCGTAGTTGGCGCAGAAGTATGAGAGATTCTTGCGGACACGAACCGTGGCGTCAGAAACGGAGGAAGGGCGGGAAATGGTGGAGAGGTCGAAGAGTTCGAACCACGGGCGGCGGCGGGAGACCGCGCTTCGCAGAGTGTCGGAAATGGTTGTGATATACGCACCGACTGCGGCGGAGGGGGGAGGGGTAGACATTGTCGGGATTGCGAGAAATTTTAGGGGTGTTTTGGGGAAGGAGAATTTGACTTTAGGGTTGTTTTGTGGGGCAGCGTTTTGTTCTTTTTTGACTTGCTTTATAAAATGGAAACTAGGAATTTTACAGTAACTTCCGATAAAGTCTAGCCGTTGATGGTGGCCGAATATTGATTTAAGATTTGTGAATTAATTTACCGGTCACGTGGTGAGTGCGAAATACGGAATGTGGCTGCACAGGAATTTTTAAAAAATTGTTTTTTTTTTAAAAAACAAATTAATGGATTTTTGCAAATGAGAGAATTAATTAATTAATTATTTTTTTAAAAAAAAAATGTGTAGTACCTAAACTACTCTTGTAAAAGGTATTGTACATTAAAAAGAGAAAAAATAAAAATAAAATTTGAAACCCCATAACCAGAAAAGCTTTATCCACGGGTGTCTCGTAGAATCACATGATTCAGCCTTTTTCCCTGTTCAAACTTTTATAAAAGTGAGCTTCACCAAGGCAATATGTTCTTTGAGCCAATGTGACATGTATTCTCCAAATATTAAAAAAAGAAACTAATATTCAATTCTCAAATACCTAGATTTTCCTTTTTTAGTAGATCATATTTTTGTTGGTTTTTATCTTTGGTGCCAGCAGGCAACTTCTCAAGTAGGATGGTCGATGAGAGTGAAGAAAGTAACATAGTCGATCATGCATATCATGCTGTCCAAGCAAGACTCAACGATTGTGTGAACTTATTGACGTCCTACTCGATTGATTGGCGTCGAATGACTTTGTGAATTGGTGCCAATTGGCTCTTCGTCGTGTCACAATGCACATAACTTAAAGTCTATAAATAGATATGCATTCCCCCAACATAAGCTTAATACACATAATTGAGAGTTCTTAATTTCCCCATTCCTTGGTCTCACTCCAAGCTTGGCCACATCATTGAGAGTGCATTAGAAGTTTTAGATATGCACTAATGTTAATGTGACATGTCACGTGCATATGACGCGTATTGGATCGTTAAGATCATGGCTAAGAGTATACCATTGACGACAAGATGTGAGTGAATAATGTTCATATAATGATTTTACTTAATTGTCTTAACAAGATGAAAAATCGTCATAATGAATTCAAGATATATGGAAAGTACTTGACGATGTTTTGATTTGTAGAGTTGATTTTTAGGATATTTAGCCCTTGTTTGAGCCCATTTTTGGACAAAAAAATGTATTTTTGAATATTGTTTCGTTGGAGATTGTGTAATTAAAAAGTAAGATTTTTTATTTATTTATGTGTAATATAATTTCATAAGTAAACGTGTGATTGAAAATGAATTTTAAAAAAACGATTTTAAAAAAAATGGAGTCAGAAAAGGGCTTAGTGATAAAAAAAATCTAAAATGGATACAAATTAACTTTTGTTTTTAAAATTAAACGATCAAATATTATAGAGTAGTGCTTGATGTACAATGATTTTGACATCATTGTTGACAACATGCCATGTGGCATGTTATCATTTGGCAGTTTAAAAAACAACTTATTATTTCAACAAATACATTTTTGCCACAACCAATATTATCAACAATATTGTACAAAAATATGGTACAAATAGCATAATTCAATATTATATTCTTGTTTTCTTTATCTGCTTTTTGTTTTACTTTCACTTTTCACTTTTCCTTTTTCTTTTTCTTCTTTGCCAAAATATTATTACAGTAATAATAGAGCTAGTCAGTAGCAGGACAAAACGCGTCTTCCGACGACTTTACCGTGGACCCTCAATTCACCACCACATATTTCTCCACCCCCTTTTCTTTCAGGCTACACCAAACCTCATCAAATCTCGTTTGAGTTGAGTTGATTGTAAGGAACCCATATTCAAAAAACGAAGCTTTAATGGAGGAAAACGGTGAACAGAAACTTATTGCCGTTGCTCGACATATAGCAAATACTCTGGGCCATACCGACACCATGACTGATGATATTCTCAAGATATTCTCTAACTTCGACGGGAGATTACGTGAAAAGTTAACGGAAAAACTTTCCGATGAAGACCCACGTGATTGCGCTACACTGGAACATACCCTCAAGTCTTTGGACCGCCAGATCTCCCGTTATGTGGCTTCTGATCAACCCATTTGGTCGGATTCTGATGATTCGTCGTCCTTTCTTGATTCCATGGATCAATTGATATCTACCATACGGGATTGGAACCAGTTAGCTGATGACAAGAATATCGCTTCTTGTCTCGACCGGGCGGAGGATTTGCTGCAACAGTCAATGTTCCGTTTGGAGGATGAGTTTAGGAGCCTTGTGGAACGCGGGGCTGATTCTTTTGACTTGACTCTTGGCGAGTCTACCCATCTTGATTGCTCAGATGAGGATGAATCTGGTGATGAGAATGAAATCCCCGTGGCGCACCCGATTACGGATTATAATATAATAATTGATGCTTTACCGGCGGGAACTATAGGGGACTTGCAGGAGATCGCAAAAAGGATGGTGGCTGCTGGGTACGGGAAGGAGTGCTCCCACGCGTATAGCACGTGCCGGAGAGAATTCTTGGAGGAGAGTTTGTCGAGGTTGGGCCTTCAAAAGCTGAGCATTGATGAGGTCCAGAAATTGTTGTGGACTCAATTGGAAGACGAGATTGAGAAATGGATCAAAGCCATTAATGTCGCACTTCGAATTCTCTTCCCAAGTGAGCGTCGCCTCTGTGATCGCGTGTTTTTGGGGTTCTCCTCGGCTGCTGATTTATCCTTTATGGAAGTGTGCAGAGGATCAACCATTCAGCTATTGAATTTCGCAGATGCAGTTGCAATAGGTAGCCGTGCACCAGAGCGACTTTTTAAGGTACTGGATGTTTACGAAACGGTGAGGGATTTGTTGCCTGAATTCGAGTTAATTTTTTCTGATCAATACTGTATAACTTTAAGGAATGAAGCAATAACTATATGGAAAAGACTAGGAGAGGTTATTAGAGGAATATTTATGGAATTAGAGAATTTGATCCGCCGGGACCCAGCCAAGGCTGCAGTTCCCGGTGGTGGGCTACATCCCATAACTCGATATGTGATGAATTATCTTCGGGCTGCATGTCGCTCGCGACAATCCTTAGAACAGATCTTTGGGGAGAGTATTGCACCACCTGGTAGCAATGTTGATTACAGGAAAGGGGATGATAGGGTATTGTCCTCACCGTTTGCAGTTCAAATGGAATGGATTATGGAATTGTTGGAGAGTAATTTGGAGGCAAAGTCAAAAATTTATCGGGACTCTGCTTTATGCTCTGTATTTATGATGAATAATGGGAGGTATATTGTGCAAAAAGTGAAAGATAGTGAGTTGGGGACACTTTTGGGGAATGATTGGATTAAGAAACACAATGCAAAAATAAGACAATATCACGTTAATTATCAAAGGAGTTCATGGAGTAAGGTTTTGGGAGTTTTGAAGGTTGATAATAATTCTATGTCTCCTAATGGAGCTTCAAAGAGTTTGAAAGAAAAGCTGAAGTTATTCTATTCATACTTTGATGAGATCTGCAAAACCCAGGCTTCGTGGGTGATCTTTGATGAGCAGTCAAGAGACGAGTTGAGGATTTCAGTTTCTGGGACTTTATCTCCAGCGTACCGCAACTTCATTGTAAGATTGCAGAATGCTCCAGATCTTGGGAAGCATGCAGATAGGCATCTCAAGTATGGCGTGGAGGATATTGAGGCTCGAATCAATGAGTTGTTTCAAGGAAGTGGCAGTAGCAGAAGGTGAGACCAGACCAAGTAAGAAAACGATCTGTTGCTGTATCATGTATACTGACTGTAGTTTGTGAAAGTTTTATTGCACTTTAATGTCATTTTGTTGTATTATGGTCTTTGCTTTGCTCTATCTTGTAAGCTTTTTGCACACAACTTGTATGTTGTAGTTGAAATCATGACATTTTGAAACAAGATATATGATTATATAGTTTAATGACTTCGTTTGCTTGAATTGCTTGGGATGTGAGGAGTGGTGCACGTGGCTGTTTAAATTGTTCATGCAGGGTACAAAAACCTGTAAACTGAATTAACTTCAATGACATAGTATGCACTTAACTTTCATCATTATTCATCTAAGGCCTGTTTGGGAGGGATTAGATTTTTCTACAGTAAATCAATTCTCATTTTTAACCACACATTCTTCAATAAAATAATATTTTCCATCACATCAATAATTTTTTTTTCTTTTTCAACCACACATTTCCCATCATATCACTATTCAAAATCAATTCTTCCTCCAAAAATCTCTCCCAAACAAGCTCCTATTATAGCTTGTTGCTGTGTTGAGTGTATTGAAATATTTGCGATATTGGTCCATATTCATTTCATCATCGAACGTGTCTTGCTGGTTATCTCTGGACTTCCTACTCTCAGTGCATAGTTCTCCGTTGAGTTTCTTGAAATCTGACGAGTCTCTGAAATGAGAATGCTGAATTATGGAATCCAAGTTTTTGCTCATTCCTGGTGAGTTTCAGATGTATGTGAGAAACTGTCCGGACTGATTGCCATTTAAGGTAGTTTACCTAGTGGGAGCACTGCAGTATTCTAATATGTCAGAATCATGTTTTTTCTGTCACTAGTTTTGTGTAAACTAATAGCATTTTATATCATCTTTTGAATCTTAAATTCAGTTTGTTGCTAGCTATCCTCATGGCTATGCACAAAATGCTGTTGGGAGGGTATAGAGATGGCGAAGGAGCAACATGGTTATGGAAATATTGGTGGTATGTAAGGATGTCCTGGTTCTGGTTGTGCAGGTGGTGAAATGGTGTGGAGATTGACGAGAAAGTGGATAGAAATAGAGTACTTTGCTTGACCACATGGATTAGTCTGGTAGTATTCTCCTTATCAGAATCAACTCAATCAAGTATTGCTGCCTCTCAAACACCTAAGTAATTATAGGTGCTTAGAATTTCTCTCTTCTAACTTATCATCACCCTGGAGATCTCATGCTGTTTGCTCCAACTCTGGCAGAAGAAAAGGATTTCTAAGCCAAGACTTGAAAAAATTCACTACGCTTAAAAATAGGACAAATCTTCTATGACTGAATACCACCATGGTATCAAATTTTTCTGATTATCAGCGAAGAGGCATCACATTTTGGATACGAACAGGACTTTAGTCCAGTAGAAATTTATAATAATTTCCATGGCTGGGGTAAGACATAATGACTTTGCTGTATTATCAAGTATAAAGCAAGTATGATATGCTAGACAGTATAGTACTGCTATAACAATTGCCAAATTCTATCACAAATGCGTCTCCCTTAAATCAATACATTACAATCCAATATAGTCCAGCCTACCAGACAAACATAATGGCAACCAAATTGACCTGTCAAGTGTTTACATGTTCTATGACAAGTGATCACCGGCTGCTGAAGTGTGTGAACTCGGGAAGAAGATGCTTTGCCACATGACCCGCCTCGAGTAACACTAGTAGAGCCAGAATGTGAAGTATGTCGATGATGAATACCAATTAGATGTTTGACCCATCATCAAGGCTGACTACGATCTGCTACCGATCATATGCGAGACAAAGAAAGTCATTCTATGAACAAAAAAAAAAAAAAAAAAAAGAGCAGGGGTCCAAAATGATGTATACATTTTTAATTCAAACGAGACAAATAAATTTAAAAAGTCGTGGTTGTGGCTTCAAAATCAATAGGCTTCTCAAGATTGTCAAAACTGAAATGCTGCTTATAAGAAAACATTTGAAATTATACGAGTTAATGGGCTCAATTGGTGGAGAATTTTGAAAATTATTTTACTTTCTCATCTATACACATTTACCAACACTCAAGTTTATATCACTTAACAATTCATATTTTAAAATACCATAATAGTAATAATAGTAACAAAAGATCGTGAGGCATTTTCTTAAAGTCGTTTAAAAAAGATAAGTCTGCAATAATTTTTTTTATTTTTTTGATAACCGTGGATGTTCGGGCCAGCTTGCGCGCACCTCGACTAATTCCACAGGACCCTCAAATTTACGGTCGGGTACTCACCTCAGTGGCTTTGAGGGGACTCGAACTGATGACCATTGGGGAGCAAACTCAAAGTCTGACCAATTGAGCAACCCTCAAGATTAAGTCTGCAATAAAATGAAATCAGAGTATGTAAATCAATTCAATTTTTGTAAATAATGTCATCTTATAATCATAATAAAATCATCCAGCTGAAATGAGTACTAAAAAAATTTGTAATCTCATCACATTACAATATGCATGAAAATCTCACAAAAAATTTACCCTCTGAGCATATATGGTAATGTGTAATCTGATCATGTGTGCATAGACTGTTAAGCACCCCCGCACGCGGGCCAAAGTCCCATCAGCTCGGAAGTGAGTCTCACAAATCTTTTATAATACATTCGAGTACACGGTTAAGATCCATCAATGCACTATATGTAGATGGTCAAGACCTCCTCAGTGCCATATCTAAATGCTGAGGAAGGTATCTATGTTGATTCACCAGGATGAATGCTATCCCAGAATGTGTTTGATCCACATTATTTTGAAAGAATGCATTCTGGAATAGTAGATTGATGGAGAATTTGTGGTTGAAAAAGAAGGAAAAGTTATTGATATGATGAAAAATATTATTTTATTGAAAAATGTGTGGTTGAAAATGAGTAGAATGAGAATGAAAATTTTAATGTGAACCAAACAGGGGTTAAGTACTGGGTGTGGTTTGCACAAACTGGAGTATAGAGAGGACCAGCTTCCAGTAGTCCAGTTCCACAGCACTCTTTTCTGACTTCCACAAAATCTGTACCGCATAATGAACATATTAGCATTTCAACAAATGAAGTGTTTAAACATTATCAACAACTTGACATGAAAGCCCTAGTGAAAAAAGTGTTATCCGAAAGTTCGCTTGAAAAATGAGTCTATCTATTCTAGGCCACCTTCAGGTGCCTCGGGTTAAATCAAGAGGATCCGAGCTCACCTCAAAAGATATTGATACTTGACAATAATCTGCTGAAGCAGCTTTTGAAAAAGCATTCGGATTGAAAGGAAGGAAAAATCAATAATGCATCCTATACGAAATATTGGATGAACAGAGATGAGCAGATCTTGAAGGTTGTAAAGAAAAATGCACAACGGAAGTAAATTGAACCAACAATTACAGAGAAATTCTCGCAACCAAGAAACTAATTCTTATTTCATTTTTTGGGCTCAGAATAGTCACATAGACATTGTACCCTTATGTACAAAGCAATAGCCACAAAACACCCCAAATCCTTAATCTAAACCACACCGGTTACTCAATGGCTCGAGACAAACACACGGCCAAACCGGACATCACCTCTCTCTTTAACACCACCACAAAGGCAACTAATCACAAAGATTAAAGGATTTAAACCACAAGTTAAAATCCACTCAAAATTCACATAGAATAAAGAGAGAACACGAAAAACACTCGAAGATAGGAATCGCCAGAAGCTTCCCAGACAAGTTAGAGAGAAAGAATGAATTAATCTGCATTAAGAATCAAAGGCTCCAGCAGGTATATAACGGCCCAGGTTAAGAGCCAAATAATCAGCCCACAAGTCAGCCCATTCATCTACAGCCAGAGCAGCTCAAATGTGATTAGATTTGGGCCGGGGTTTATGGGCCTGTTGCTTTGAGTTATCGGGCAATGGATATTTATCTTTTCCAGCAATATGGGTCAAGCCCAATGGTTTCATCATTGCCCAAATGTTAGAAAACTAATGACAATAATGACATCATTTTCCAACAATCTCCCCCAAGATGCCAATGTCATAAGCAACCAAACACATTAGTACTTATTAATACCAACACCAAGGAGATTAGTACCTGCAAAACACAAAGTTAATCGGTATCAATACTTGGAATTTGCAAACACGAATTAAACTTGAAAAGAGGTAATACCTTTTGCTCCCATATCCGCGAGATTGAATTGTGTAGGGATTTTCTCAAACAAAATAGATTCACATAACAAGCATTTAAGTCACATAGGCTCTTTTATAGCTTCAATAGTAGATAAGACAATAACAGATTACAATATAGACTTCCAACTAATGTAAGTATCACACAAAGTAAACACTATGCAGTTATAGATTTTCTATTGTCCTTATTACTAGTATAATCAGAATCTACATATCCTTTCAACACAATAACTCTCTTTACAAAGTTTAAAATGAAATTCTAAGTCTACAAAACCTTTCAAGTATCTTTTAAAAAAAAACCATTTTAATGCGATCCAATGCAGCATATCATCCACATACAAAAGTAGATAAACAATCACATCATTTTTATCATTTCATTTAACATAAAGACAATAATCAAATGCAATATGCACAAAGCCAATAGAAGACACATAATTGTCAAATCTAAAATACCATAGCCTATGTGATTGTTCCAAACATACAAAGATCGATTAAGCAAACAAAACATGATTAGGCTTTTTTGAATCAACAAAATCTCGATGTTGAATCATACAAAATGTTTCATCCAAGTCACCATGCAAGAAGACAGTTATAACATCCATTTGTTCAAGTTCTAAAACACATTTAGCAACCAAAACAAGCATGACTCTTGTTCGCTGAAAATCGTACCGCAAGCGCACGGGTCGCGTTCAAGTAATAAAGTGGACCTTAAGAGTCCGGATTGTCGATCCCACGAGGAATGTATACTTTGGATTACACCACTTTAATCTATTTTAATTCTAACGACAAAACGAAACACACAAATTTAAAGACATGATATAAAAACTAACAATTTTACAAAATAAGAAAATAAAGGTGTCTTGGCAAATTTCGGAGGGAAAAGTGTGGTTGGAATTTATGATGTCGCTTAACCTATTGTTTCATTGATCTCGAACCAATTATATACCGATACATATTATCAAAATGCGATAGTTAGACCCGATTCTCCTGTTTTAACTAATACCCTCTTTCGAGCGCATATTAACCCTAATTAATCAATTCATACCGCATATTTCTATATCGATACAAAGTTAACCAATTGCATGAATTTCTGTGAAAATGCTCAACGGGTCACTCAGAGTAGGTGTATATTTCTATATCATCTAAACGCGCAAAAGATATACTAATGCAAATCCGAGGCATCAATCATTTCGGTCTAATTAATGCAATCATTGTTCAACAGTCACACATAATTACCTAATAATTTCATCTAGTTGTCAATTAGATGAATCGAACACTTTGGTCTATTAAATGCAACTATCTTGCAACAATCACATTAAAATTAATTACAATCATTTAAGCGTCACCAAAAATGATGTAAAACCTAATAATTTCATCTTGTCGTCATAAAAATGAAATCATCTTAAACATGATGATCGATACACTATGATTTTGATAACAACTGCATTTATCACTAAACATGTAGATATATCGATAATCAATGAAACAATTAGGTTAAGTTCAATTCATAAATTCCAACACAACAATAATTAGCTCATTTTATATAGATAATAACAAAGGAGATATATAAACATATTCATTACAATTTTTTTTTGGCAAATAAAATAGGAAAAACCAAAGATTTAGAATAAACCCTTGAAGATCAAACTTGAACTTGCTTTCTCCAAAGTTTTGCCAATTCCTTAGGTATTTCCTCCTTTGTGCCCTTCATTTTCACCTCCAAAATGAGCCAAGAACACCAAAATAAAAGAAAGAGAAAAGAAAAGAAAGGAAAAGAAAGAAGAAAACCTAGAGAGAAAAAGAAAGAAAACCTAAATTAAAACTAAACAAAACTAATACTAAAAAAAATAAAACTAATACTACTCTTATCTACCAAAAAAACGTGCCAGCCGAGTGGTATATAGGATAGGATATTTTGTTTGTTGCTTAGCCTTTAAGTCATGTAAATATCTAGGGAAATTTGCAACAAAGGTCCCCAAACTTTTAGAAAGTGGCAAAATGGTCCCCTCAACTTTGATTTAGTACAATTTGGTCCTTGACATTTGACCTTCATTTCAGTTAGGCCCTTTATACACTGCACTTCAAGTCCTTCAACTTTCAGGCTTTTGCATTTCAGTCCCCAACTTCACCATTTTGTTCACTTTTAGTCCATTTTCATCATTTTTCGCTCTATTCTTCTTCTTATCGGGGTTTTAGCCTGCAAACATGAAAATTACATAATTATGCTTAGAAATAAACTCAATTTCATTTCCAATTAAATACAGAAAAGTGCCGAATAAATGTGTTTTTTCACACTTATCACACCCCCAAACTTGAGCTCTTGCTCGTCTCGAGCAAGATTACTTCTAATATAATTATGCAAATGCAATGAATATCAATATATTAGACAGCTTGCCAAAAATATCACAAAGTTATAAAATTGTATAGTCAATTCACAACCATGCTCCAAATAATGCTACCAAAAATAAATTAAACTTATCCAATGCTCGATCCATATGTAAATGCACGGTCATTTTCGATCATCATCTAAATTACGAAACAATCATCATGATGGAAAAAAACTTAAATTGGCTTCAACCCGACCCTCAGTAGTCAAGTATATCATTTCCCGCTCTTGAGATTCACACCCAAAATAGATATTTCTTTTGTTTACCCCCAAAGTGTAAATCTAAAGATCGCTCTCTAATCACTCTTTTCTTTTTCCGCTCTAGTTCGGTTGGATCTAACCGGCAATTTCAACATATATAAATGCGAAGATTCTCCACTAATGAGTGCATTACAATCAAGTTTATACTAAGTAAGTCAAACCCACTAGTTATCTACGCCCATGATCAATTACAATTGCACCAAATCAAATTTTTTCAATATCAGCTCAAAATTCACCTCACCCCCTTAAGCTTTCTTCTTGACCCTTGTAACAAGCTTTAGGTCGGTAACTCCCCGGTTGTTTAGACCAAAGGGTACCAGGTTTTAAAATACCCCAATGGACTTAATAACTCGAGTCAAAAAGGCTACGAAGTGAGACATGGTTTTAACACAGTGCAATGTTCATTTTTAAGCAACAGTAAGGCGTAGATTCCTAGCATATGGTCAATACCTAGCTTATACTTGGCAACAGACACTCCACACAAACAAATTTTTTTTTTTAACATGCATGGAATCAACACATTTTTTCAACAAAATCATTCACCGGCTCGATCACCCCCAAACTTATATGACAACATGGTAAAGTGAAAGAGACATGGATGTAGGTTGATATGATTTTTCAACAGTAACTCACAACCTAAGTTCTACCAATTCAACAATTTCCCCCATCAAACAATCATTCCACATCCAGATAACAATCAATCATGACTATTGTGCTCAATGGAACTCATAATCTCACATGGACAAGCAATTTTTCAGAAAAAATTTTGGCAGCATAACAGCATATTTGGATGGCCACGCATGATTCATGAATCAACAACAATTTCAAACATCATACAATGCAAAGCCGGCAAGGCTATCCAACACATCAATACAACATCACCAATTAAAGCATACAGTAAAGCCGGTAAGGCTATACATCAACTCAGTTCAACATCAATAGCCGGCAAGGCTCAATACCCCCAAACTTAAAGCTCACAGTGTCCTCAATGTGAAAAAGAACAAGCTAAAGGAATAATGAAACTTCCCTGAATGGATGGTTGTGAAGAGGTACTCATGCATCGACTTTGGACTTGTAGTGCTCTTTGAATAGCGTGGGCAAGTGACCTTTTTGTACACCATTGCACCCTCAGACTTGTGAGGAACCATGAAATATGAGACTCAAAAAGTAACCTACAACACAAAGTAAAAGACAATTAAGTAAAAACATAAAAGATGTAGAAAAGTAAATAAAGACAAAGACAAAAGATAGAAAAGTTGGGTTGCCTCCCAACAAGCGCTTTTTTATAGTCTTTAGCTCGACTGTAGCAAATGGATCATGGGCTCCTGTAGAAAGCTTGGCATGCTTTGCCCATTCTCCTCCTGTTGGCTTTGGTCCACTCCTCGTTTGATCGCCAATACTCATCATCGCCCTCTATAATGTAGTAGGACTTTCCCAATCCATCCAATTCGAACTCAACTATGAAGATTTCCATCCCTTCATCGGGCCAAATCACAAACTGAACATTAGGGCAATCAAGGAAGTCAAAAGCATGCGCAGTACTCTCATCTTCATTGTCTGCTACACTGTTGCTCGGTTCATTTGTGATTGATATGATATTCTCTTCAAGTTCTGCATCAATAGTTGATGTCTCCTCGGATTGAATGATCAGTCCTTCATCGAACTCCACAGGCAATGGTAAGTCTTTCCTATGAAACTCGTCGAGTGGACTATACCCTCATTTCTGGAATCCATCCCAGTATTTGTAATCTCCTACAAGCATGTTCTCTTCATCCAACTTAGCAAGTTCAGTGAAGTATTTTCCAAGTACCCGTTCATTCAAATGTGTGGGACCATCACCAGTAAATGTGATGTCCTCATTCCAGTCATCGGATACCCAGTCTCCCGCGAGCATGTAACTTTCATCAGAATTGTCTATGGCTTGTTTTCGACATTTCAAATAATATCTAAACTGAAGAAGTTTAGACATTGAAGCCTCAGTACACGAATACAAGCATAGTCCTGTACATTGCATCGCTTGACAGATGTCGCATCTTGGACCTTCAAACATATTTCTGTAGTCATTGTAGAGACTCTCTAATGCAAACATTATGTGACTTTACCAATGTTAGAATCAAGTAAATATCTGAAAAGTACAGTAAGACAATACAAACACAAGATCGATTAGTAGTACGGGGGTTAGCCTAAATAAACAAAAGTAAAAGCAGATAAAAATAAATAAAATAAAGTGTTAAAACTAAAATTAACTAAAGTGGTAATCAAAGTAAAAACATTCCCCGGCAACGGCGCCAAAAATTTGTTCGCTGAAAATCGTACCGCAAGCGCACAGGTCGCGTTCAAGTAATAAAGTGGACCTTAAGAGTCCGGATTGTCGATCCCACGAGAAATGTATACTTTGGATTACACCACTTTAATCTATTTTAATTCTAACGACAAAACGAAACACACAGATTTAAAGACAAGATATAAAAACTAACAATTTTACAAAATAAGAAAATAAAGGTGTCTTGGCAAATTTCGGAGGGAAAAATGTGGTTGGAATTTATGATGTCGCTTAACCTATTGTTTCATTGATCTCGAACCAATTATATACCGATGCATATTATCAAAATGCGATAGTTAGACCCGATTCTCCTGTTTTAACTAATACCCTCTTTCGAGCGCATATTAACCCTAATTAATCAATTCATACCGCATATTTCTATGTCGATACAAAGTTAACCAATTGCATGAATTTCTGTGAAAATGCTCAACGGGTCACTCAGGGTAGGTGTATATTTCTATATCACCTAAACGCGCAAAATATATACTAATACAAATCCGAGGCATCAATCATTTCGGTCTAATTAATGCAATCATTGTTCAACAGTCACACATAATTACCTAATAATTTCATCTAGTTGTCAATTAGATGAATCGAACACTTTGGTCTATTAAATGCAACTATCTTGCAACAATCACATTAAAATTAATTACAATCATTTAAGCGTCACCAAAAATGATGTAAAACCTAATAATT
This sequence comes from Fraxinus americana, assembly GCA_035079005.1. Classification (NCBI taxonomy): domain Eukaryota; kingdom Viridiplantae; phylum Streptophyta; class Magnoliopsida; order Lamiales; family Oleaceae; genus Fraxinus; species Fraxinus americana. Next base: position 4,082,039 of record CM068720.1, on the reverse strand, counting down.
TCATCTTGTCATCATAAAAATGAAATCATCTTAAACATGATGATCGATACACTATGATTTTGATAACAACTGCATTTATCACTAAACATGTAGATATATCGATAATCAATGAAACAACTAGGTTAAGTTCAATTCATGAATTCCAACACAACAATAATTAGCTCATTTTATATAGATAATAACAAAGGAGATATATAAACATATTCATTACAATTTTTTTTTGGCAAATAAAATAGGAAAAACCAAAAATTTAGAATAAACCCTTGAAGATCAAACTTGAACTTGCTTTCTCCAAAGTTTTGCCAATTCCTTAGGTATCTCCTCCTTTGTGCTCTTCATTTTCACCTCCAAAATGAGCCAAGAACACCAAAATAAAAGAAAGAGAAAAGAAAAGAAAGGAAAAGAAAGAAGAAAACCTAGAGAGAAAAAGAAAGAAAACCTAAATTAAAACTAAACAAAACTAATACTAAAAAAAATAAAACTAATACTACTCTTATCTACTAAAAAAACGTGCCAGCCAAGTGGTATATAGGATAGGATATTTTGTTTGTTGCTTAGCCTTTAAGTCATGTAAATATCTAGGGAAATTTGCAACAAAGGTCCCCAAACTTTTAGAAAGTGGCAAAATGGTCCCTCAACTTTGATTTAGTATAATTTGGTCCTTGACATTTGACCTTCATTTCAGTTAGGCCCTTTATACACTGCACTTCAAGTCCTTCAACTTTTAGGCTTTTGCATTTCAGTCCCCAACTTCACCATTTTGTTCACTTTTAGTCCATTTTCATCCATTTTCGCTACATTCTTCTTCTTATCGGGGTTTTAGCCTGCAAACATGAAAATTACATAATTATACTTAGAAATAAACTCAATTTCATTTCCAATTAAATACAGAAAAGTGCCGAATAAGTGTGTTTTTCCACACTTATCAACTCTAATAGTAGTATATTTCACAACATGAGAAAAATATCATAACAATCAATACCAGGTTTCTAAATAAACCCCTTTGCAACAAGTCTAGCCTTAAACCTATGAGACTTTTTAGAAGAACTACCCTCCTTAATACTATAAACCCACTTACAGTCCACCAAGGACTTATCCTTAGGTCTGAGAACTAATCTCCAAGTATTATCCTTCACAAGGGACTTCATCTCCTCTTCCATAGCACCTAGCCACTCATTAGATTGTCGACAACTCAAAACCTCCTCATAAGATTTAGGCTCCTCAAACACTAAGTCTTGAAAAGACAAAAAATAGCAAAATATTGATAATCACCCATCCTCACGGGTTTCCCAATCTCCCTCCTAGCTCTATCACGAATAAGTTGATAATTACTTAGAAGATCAACCACATCACCTACTAAGTCATGTTCATCACCTTCAACTGGTTCATGAGAACCAGTGACAACATCATTCTCCCCCTCAACCTCATTCTTAACTCGTTCCTCCTCAACAAGTCCAGGAGAATGATCCACACTCACTTACATTCTAGTCTCCTCATCCTCATTACTCTTAGGATCATCACTAGAGACTCTCTTACTCAAACAAGGCATATCACCTTCATTAAAGGTTACGCTCTTACCAAATGCCCCTCTCTTACTCAAAATATGCAAGCCATTTCCACTCACATGAGCTAGCCTAATATGCCACTTCAGGGTAGCATCAATCTCAACACTAGAGGACCCAACAATGTGATTCTGAACTACATTAGCTCTAGTGACATATATATCATTCCTCTTGGTACCTTTGAAAATAACTAAGGAACCCTTAATTACTTTCAAAGAACCATTACTATCCACCTGCCTATGTGCCTATGTCATCTAGACTACCCATAGAAATCAAGTTCCTATTCAAATCAGGAATATACCTTACTCTTTCTAAAGTAAAGGTACATCCATTGTCAAACTTCAAAGTCACATTACCAATTCCTTTAATGCTACAAACTACATTGTTACCCATAACCACCTCTCCACCATCAAGATCCTTAAAGCTCTCTAACCAAGGTCTTCTAGAGGTCATATGGAATGTACACCCTGAATCCAGAATCCATTCACTATCCTGATCATTGTCATCTACACACTCGACAATATCCAAATCAGAAGTAGGTTCTGTCACCACATACACATCAACAGTGGACTCACCTAGGGGTTCAACAACATTCCCCTCATCCACTCTCTTCTCTCTCTGTTCATTCTTCTTCTTATAACAATCCTTTATAAAAAGTCTTGTCTTTCCACACTCATAGCACTTCCTAATTTCACTCCTAGACTTAGATCTAGATCTCCATTTCCCCTTCTTCTCAGAATTGTTATGATTGCTCCCTTGATGATTCTGACCATTTACTTGCCTAGCCATAGGTCTACCCCTCACAGACAAACTCTCAAACTCCTTCCCAGTTCTATCAACCTTAAGTTCTAATTCTTTACTTCTTAAAGAATTAATCACAATATCAGGAGTTAAAGTATCTCTACGATACTTAATAGCTGACTTAACATCATTATACACATCAGGTATAGCATTCAAGAGGATAACAACCTTATATTCATTAGACACTTTCTCCCCAGTATTAGCGATATTTTGAACTAATTTATTAAAAGTATCAAGATTATCATCCAGGTCCATAGACATATCAATCTTAAAACTAAAGAACCTCTCTAAAAGGAAGAGTTTATTAGGTAGACTCTTGGACACGTATTACTCTTCAAGTTTATCCCACAAAGCCTTAGCATTATCAAGTTTACCAACTTTTCTCAACACTTGATCAGACAAATGAAGAATTATAGAGGTATACGCAAGTTCATCATATTCAAGTTTTTGATCATCAGTCATAGTAGCAAGAAATTCACCAGTTATAGCCTTAGAAACTTTCTATTGAACTAAGACCCCTCTCATTTTTTTGTTGCCAAATGGGAAAATCCCATTTTCCATTAAAAACTCCAAGTTCAAATGTTGCCATTATCATTTGAAGTTTTTAATCAACACAAAGAATTTTTTTGAGGTTACAGTTCCACAGAAAAAACAGTAATCAGATATTTTAATCAACAATTTAATATCACACAAGTCACAGTGCAATCAAAACAGGAATGAAGAAATATCAGACTGTAAATAGACTATTAACGTAGTGAGCAGTATATAACAGTGATAATAGACTATTTAATAAACTCAAAGAATCACAAAGATAGATAGTGAGATTAAACAGGTCTATAATCACAAAAATTCACAAAGAATAAAACTACTGAAAATAAACAGACCAATAATCAAGATTCTAACAATTCAAGGTGTTAGAATTCACCAGGATTCCGTGAGGTTCAAGACTCCAGGTCAAGGCTCAATTCTAAACACCAGGGAACACAATTCACAGGGGAAACAGGGGAAGAAAGACAATATTCAATATGTAGCCACAAAGCAATTTATAAGAAAATAGGCATGCAGGGGTTTAGGAAAATTCCACCAAGCAGATTTGAAGAACCAAGCACGTTCAGCTCGAAGTACACAACTCCAAGTAGGTTCACCAAGAACCAGTCACAGACTGTTTCAATAACTAGCCCTCAGCCAGCAGGAAGCCCAAGCTCCAAGCACAATTCAGAATTAAACCGGTGAAATGAAAAATCAGATTACTGTGAATCGTGTGTGCTGCACGTAGGTATGATAATCAACAATAACAAATAATTCTTCAATTAAAAGCTATGCAGTCCAGGTATGTGTAATACTCAGCAATAACGTGTAATTCATCAATTAGTAGTTATGCAATCCAGATTACAGCATATATCAATATAGCACGCAACAACAAATTCCAATTTGCATTAAACAATAAAAACTAGCATGAGACTTCAAAATTAATTCAGTGATAGGGTATTTGTATGCACATATTGCAATAGTAACAGGGAGAAATCAACTATTCCAGTTTCTTGAATATATTCAATTACAGTGATATCAACAAATTCACAAATTGGAATTAAATGTGCAAATCAAACCCTAATCGACTGTAATGAAATGGTCTCACCAAAATACTGTGTATAACAGTATTAAAAAACAAACTCCAGTCTCTTACTGCAGAGTCAGATTCCAAACCCTAACTCCCAAGAATTTCGTCCAATTCACTTATGGACACTGCACACTTCAAGAAAACGCATCAATATGACAAAACACTTAAATCAAATTTCACAGATGCCTTACCCATGCCTAACGAGGCTCTGATACCACTTGTAAAGAAAAATGCACAACGGAAGTAAATTGAACCGACAATTGCAGAGAAATTCTCGCAACCAAGAAACTAATTCTTATTGCATTTTTTGGGCTCAAAATAGTCACATGGACATTGTACCCTTATGTACAAAGCAATAGCCACAAAACACCCCAAATTCCTAAGCTAAACCACACCGGTTACTCAATGGCTAAAGACAAACACACGGCGAAACCGGACATCACCTCTCTCTCTTTAACACCACCACAAAGGCAACTAATCACAAAGATTAAAGAATTTAAACCACAAGTTAAAATCTACTCAAGATTCACAAAGAATAAAGAGAGAACACGAAGAACACTCGAAGATAGGAATCGCCAGAAGCTTCCCAGACAAGTTAGAGAGAAAGAATGAATTAATCTGCCTTAGGAATCAAAGGCTCCAGCAAGTATATAACGGCCCAGTTAAGAGCCAAATAATCAGCCCACAAGTCAGCCCATTCATCTATAGCCAGAGCAGCTCAAATGTGATTAGATTTGGGCCGGGGTTTATGGGCCTGTTGCTTTGAGTTATCGGGCAATGGACATTTATCTTTTCCAGCAATATGGGTCAAGCCCAATGGTTTCATCATTGTCCAAATGTTAGAAAACTAATGACAATAATGGCATCTTTTTCCAACAAAGGTTTACCATATATTTGAGAGTAATCAATCATATCTTTAAGTATAGTGTATATTTCTGCATAGATTGAGGATTTTTGCTCCCTGGAAGTTCTTGCCGTATTTGTGGAAGCAGCTTTTCTAGCCTGTTATTGTAAGACATGTCATCTGAATTCTCCTTGTCTATGCAACTTCTCAGAATTGGAGATTGGCAGTGACTTGGATTGGAAGACAAACTATTCGAGGAAGCCGTGATACAATTATCCTATGGCACCCAAGATTTATACAGTTCTTGCACCTTCAAATTAAGGTGAAAGATAGTACAAATTTTGCTATTTATTAGATCTTTTTATGGTTACAAAGGATCGTACCAGAGCAATAGCCTCTGGGACAATTGGACGTATAAAAAAATTGGGAATGATTAGGTGTAAATTCGGCTATTCTTGGAACTTGTGAATTAGTAAACCACAAACATTATGTTAGTTAATGCCCCTATATTTAGTAGGGCTGTCCGTGGGTCGGGTCGGTTCGGTTCGATTCTGAAGAGACCCGAACCGACCCAAAATTTTCAGGTATTTAATAAATGGACCCGACAATATAATTATGGAACCGTTCGGGTTCAGGTTCGGTTCCGTTCGGTTCAGTTCGGGTCGGTTCGGTTCCGTTCGATTTCGTACCATAATTAATTTTTTTAATATTTACAGCAACACTATATAAATACAACTAATGACATTTCATTCGTAATTTTTACAAATTAACGTAGCTCAATTCAAAAATATATAATTAACTAGCTGTCCAATAATATTAATTCAATGCATACAAATACCAAAAAGTAGATATTAATATTACAGCAACACTATATAAAGTATATTCATTTGTTTCAAATTAAAATGGGTTAATGAGTTTTAAAAATGATTTGGACTTTAAAATTAAAATTATGAAATAATCTGATTTATTTAATTAATTTGTTAATTTGTTTAGAAAAAAATAAAATAATTTAACTAATTCAATATAAAAAATAAAAAAATTATTTAGTTTCGGTTCTTCGGTTCCGAGACCCGACCCGAGACCCGACCCAAACCCATCGATTCTCGATTCGGGTACCCGTTCGGGTATTTAATTTATGAAGAACCGCTCGGTTCGGTTCGGGTCGGGTCGGATTCGGTTCGGTCCGGTTCAGTTCGGGACTTTTGGACACCCCTAATATTTAGGGTCCATTTGGCAAAGCTTTCGAGACTAAGAAGCAATTTTTGATTCCGTTGGATAATTTTATGAAAGTATTTTGTCTTACTAAAAGAGTTTTTAGAATAAGTCGTTTTAAGGTAGCTTCCTCAGGAGGAAACTCTTTTACAAGAAGCAGAAGTACTGCCAAACTGACCCTTAATATTTGTAAAATATTGACACCTTTTCAATTCTTGCAAAAGAAGGGCCTGATGTAGAGCTAAGTGGGGAGGTGGTTTTATAAAATAAATACCTAGCTCTCAAGGGAAGGTTTTGATTGCTCAAGGTTCATATTAGGTAAAGGAGAGTGAAGGGAAGAGGATCGGCCTTCGGCCAGGCTGCCAGCTGTGGATTTGGTGTTGTTGAGACTAAGTGGATGTTTGGCAAAGCGTATAAGTTGATTAAACTCTACTTTTATCCACATATTCTTTAGGATCCACCAACTTTTACCAATTTTTTAACCACACATTTGTTGTCGATGTGCACACAAAAAAGAAACATAATCACATGCACGAAGAAACCTCGAGTATGGCACCACAAGACAGGGCAGAAGTAGTTTGAGACAAAAATACTGTTGTGATATCCCAGGCTTTGGACAGTAGAGTATAACATGTGAATGTGTGTGAGAAAGAGAGAGATTGGACCTTAACAAAGTTTTGCAGCTTATTTAACAGGAAGCTTTGGTACTGTGTGATGTCGAATTAAAGCCTCCTTGTGGATATGTCATAGTAGTTAAAAATGAATTCATTAGGTCCAGCACTAACAATGACCAAGCATTAGCAACTACTCTTTGACCCTCTGTTTCACCATCAATTCTCTCAAGCCTCTGCATATAATCCTTAAAACAAACCTGGCTGCTTCGACATGGGATTACATGAGAAAATAGCTGCTGTAAGCCTCATCATATCCCAATCCTGCTGAAGCATAGCTGCCTCCTGTAAGTAGTTCAGCATCTGATATGTTTAGCTGCAGGAATGGAGGGACAGTTTCATTGATGCCTAACATGGATGTTAAGGTATCAGGTACGAGTTTTCCATTTGAAAACCTCCCAGTTGCAATGTGGCCTGGAAAAATCGACGCCATATGCTAGATGATTGCCTTTGAATAGTGTCAGTATGTAGTTATTATTACCCGTATCAATGGTCAAATCGCCAAATATAAGAAAGGCCGGGAATTTTGTCTCGCGAAACCATTGGCTGTGTTGGGGATGATGCAGCCAAATTGCACTGCCCAGCATGAAGACGAGGGCAGCAGAAGCCATTGATGTATAAACAAGCCTTATTGCTTAGTAATTGTAGTATTATATGGCAAAAATCTGCACACATTTATATACATGTACATTGCAGAAATTTATTTCACATTTTTATTTTTTTAAGTAGAAATATTACTTATTTTAAAAGTAAAAGTAACTCTAAAGTCAAAGACAACTTTTTTGTCCCCTTAAAAAAATAGTAAATTATTTATTTTATATGTTGACCAATAAAAAAAGGGAAACTTGCTATTCCCTCCATCGATTAATAAACACACACACACACATTGGGAAATACCAAACATAACCTTAATATATAATAGATTATATTAAACTGATACATCGGTGTTGATTAATTTTTTGTATTTGTGCGTTTATCAATGACAAAATGACTTATGATTGTATCATATTCATTGACGAGACAGATTTAGGTTATGTTTGGGCCGGATTAAAATCTGATTTTAATCTAAGTCAAAGTCAAACAATCAATATTAACCACATCTTTTCAACCACACATTTCAAAAACTTCTATAACAATCTACTAAAAATCTAATTTTAATCCTCACCGAACACCCTCTTAATAACTATGTTATTAACCTTAACAATATAAACTATACCAACATTTCTGAAAGCGTGAAACTCAAAGAGTTACATGGTATTTCATACTTGTAGTGAGCTTAATGAACAGCACTATGTGGCCCAAGGCACTATGTAACATTAAATGATAAGTTTAATTTAATGTGATTTTATTACATTTAATTAAACTTACAATGTAGTGATACATAATTTGATGTTAAAACAAAATAACATAACTCGAGGTTATTATCGATAGGGTCTATAACATGTCATCGAGTTATTGTTGCACTTAGGCCGGAATGTGAGACAATGGTTCACCTAGTACATGGTGTGACGGATATGTGATCACGTATCTAGGACTAAGTTAATGTTTATTTGTGAGGGAACATGATTTCTTCGACAAATAACTGGAACTGATACTTCATATTATATATGACTAATCAAAAAATTGTGGTACATCTTGAAAAACCAAAACCGAGATTGTGAACTTGTGACAATTCATCGGAACCGGGAAGCCATGATTTTCTTGATTGATGGACATTATAATTTGAAGTTACAATTCAACGCTAATTTTAACGTATGTCCACTTATTATCTTCGCACTCTGTGTGACCTAGTGTTACTTTTCATTATAAGTTATGACCCATTATAATTTCTCTCAAACTAGCACCTAAAACTGAGAAAGAGCATTGGTTTGCAGGTACTGACTTATGTAACCAGCAGCTGTTTGAGTTGGATGAATTGAATCCCAAAACACATACTGGGCAGGGTTTGAACATACAGGAGTCAAAGGACTACAAAGTGGACCCGTTTCAAAAGTTCCAGTCCCACAGCATCCTTTGGTGGTCACCAAAAATCCTGTTGCAAACACAAAAATACTGGTCTGTCATGTTACAAAGTAGTTACTAGAAGTCGATGTACGTAGAGATCGTTAGTCTCGCATGTCAGTAGCCTCAAAAAGTTCAAAAATTAAAAAAGTACAAAACTTCGTTGAATTTATATGAGATAGATCGGCTTACCATACTTTACTGGGTTAGTAACCATGTCCACAAATGGGGTAAATATATCTGCATAAACAAGTTTACTGCCTGGAAGTGTTGCCTGAATTTGGGGTAATAGCTCTTGAAGCTTAATATTATAAGTCTGAGAATCTGAGTTCTTAGGGTCCAAACATGTTGTAAATATAAGAGATGGTCCCTGTCCACACCCGAGCGGAGGAAGACCAGCTACCATTATATTGCGACATCCTATATCATATAGAGCCTGCAGACACAATAAGACAATATACAAATTAATTAATGGCAACATTTATTAACACAAATTGTAGGACTCACACTTATTACTCATTATTCAAACATCATAGGATTCACAATTATTACTCACTTATTATCTACACATTTAGTAGAACCCACCATTTATAATCACTTAAAAGCACTGGCAAGCATGTTATTAAGATTGTGCTATATAAAATTGATATTGAAGGGTGGTTCTTGATATACCTTGACAAAATCTTGAACCCGTAACAACAGTGAATTTTGATAAAGATTGAGCCCAAACAGATTCCTTCTTGCGGGGATGCCATAGTAATTGACAAGAAAATCATTGCTTCCTGCTACGACCACCACCATAGAATCACCAATTATTTTTTGAGCCTTAATTTCTCCAACACCACCTTTGAGTTTGTCTACGTAACTTTTAAGGATGTCAGGCTGTTTCATTACAGAGATAGAATTATATAAGGCATTAGTAAGATCATGATATCCAGAACCTGCTGATGCAAAACAAACCCCAGTAAGAATATCTTCATTTGTCAACTTTGGATCAAGAACTGGTGGGACTAACTCCTTTAACGCTAATGCAGAAGCCAAAAAGTCTGAAATGACCTTGCCATCAGAAAACCTTCCTGTGGGAACTTCATTGGGAAATGACTCCCCATATGGGGCATGGTTTGCTCGGAGTGGGGTAGTTATGTAATTGTTATTACCTGTGTCTACTAGAGAATCACCAAAGATGAGAATGGCAGGAAATCTTTTTTGGGTTGTATCATTTTGGCTGTAAGCTAGGGATATAATGCTAAAAACATGGACTAGAGTGAAGATATTGGGGTGGCTTGGTAGTGCCATTTTTTGAGAGAACTTTGTTTTAGTGGTGTGGATGGGTGTCAAGATTTAAGAAATAAAATGTAGGAAATGGAACTATTTATTGAACAATTTGCAAGAAGCGTTAAAAGAGTAATGCTATTCAAAATTGTTGGCGTCAAACACTAGTCTAGGTGGCATTCCATTGCATGACATTAATAATATATTCATTTAAATACAATATCATATGATTTATTGAATTAAAAGAATAATGTTATTTAGTATCAGTGATATTGAACATGGTCTAGGTGTTTAGCATATTATAGGTCCTATTAAATATGCCATAATTCCTGCCCCTCGGAGCACATCCCAAGTGGCAAAGGACGGGGCTCTTAGTTGATGGCAGTTCAGAGGTCGTGGGTTCGATTTGTGGGGCTCTTGGAAGGCAGGCTCTCTCCTGGAAGACAAGATTTATCCTGGAAGGCATGAGTTCTCTTGGAAGGCAAGGTGCAACATGTGTTGACTCGCTCAGCACTTTGGCAGATCATTGGAGGGAGCTCTTGGACCCTGGCCAGTTTGGGGAACATCCCACGGTTTACCTGGTCTGCGTCTTGAAGGGCCAAGGCGTAGATCCCAGGGTTAGTCGCCGAAGGTGGACACTTGGGTATCAAAAAAAATAAAATAAAATAAAAAATGCCATAATTCCTTATATATATAATTGAATATATTATTTAATAACGCTAGTATTGCCTATTAAACTGATGTTAAATAGCATTATTCTAATTGAAAATATCAAGTGTGACCACTTTGGTTGGTGTCATCACACCATTGTTGCTAGATAATATTATTCTAAAATAAAATATATGGATCACATTTAATATGTAAAATTATTTAATTGACATCCAACCTGGCGTAAAACAGTAGCTGGATTACATAGCATTATTGGAGTAGAAATCACCAAAATTAATGGTTAGATTGACTTATATGTAAATTTCTTTCCTCTTAGTTAATGCCCCTTCAACATAGAATTTAAATTTTACTAAATGTTTATTATTTTGTGTAACTATTATTTGGGCACTAGTAAATGCATGTTTTCGTATTACTATTATTTGGGCAGCAATTTAAAGTTGAAAGTCAATTCATTCAAATGCAATAGTTTTTTTTTTCAAATTGTACACTTGATACTACAATCTTAGCTAAATTTAAGATAGGTTTGAACCATCAACTAACGCTGCTTGCATCAAATTCATGAACGATTTGAATCTTCAAGTTGTGAATTAAGGATTTTCACTTAGCATATTCATGAAAAAATATCTACGGTGATGATGTTGATGTTAGTGACGACATAGATAGCAAAAAATCTCATAGAATAAAATAATTATTGTAATACAGTTGAAGTACATGTCTACGTATTTAGACATTTTTCTACATATTTCCAGATGAAACCATTTAGAACAGTTTGTCAAAATGCAAACCTAAACTTAATGGCGACTCCGTCAATTGAGGTGCACAGACGAATTTTTTAAGGGGACATTTTCAGAAATAATAACAAAAGGATGAAATGAAGCAAATAACCACTAACGAAATTTCGATTCCGCCGATGTGAAAGAATTGTATAAAATGGTGTTGGTTCGAGTTACCAAGACCAGAGAACTTGTATTCATTTATATAGAGTTTACAACATAAAGGCTGAGATTCTGTACATAGAGATATGCAGATTAAGAGGAGAGAATAAAGGTTAGAAGTAAGGAAAGGAGAATATTATGCAATAATCAAGTAATCATCTCTTCCTATAATCACGTCTCTTCCAATATAGGTGGCTGATTATTAGGTATCTTAACATCCCCCCGCAAGCGAATAGGGGGAAGATGAACCATGAGCTTGTCCTTGAGAAAGAGAAACCGAGAAGAAGTAAGTCCCTTTGTGAAAATATCGGCAATCTGGTCATGTGTAGAAATAAACTTAACAGCAACATCCTTATTCAAAACTTTCTCCCGAATAAAATGAAAATCTACCTCCACATGCTTAGTACGAGCATGAAAAATGGGATTGGATGCCAGGGCAATAGCACCCAAATTATCACACCAAATAGTAGGAACACTTGTAAGAGGAACCTGTAAATCTTTGAGAACCATCCTAATCCAATAGAGTTCAGCAACAGTCATCGCCAATGCCCGATATTCCGCCTCAGTACTTGATCGAGCAACAACTAATTGCTTTTTAGCGCACCAAGAAATTAAACAAGGACCTAAGAAGGTACAAAAACCTGTGGTGGAGCGGCGGTCATCTGGATCTCCCGCCCAATCAGAATCACTAAATGCTTGTAAGTGAAGACTCCCTTTGGAGAAAGTAAGACCATGATCAACAGTACCTTTAAGATAGCGAAGGACCCGTTTGGCAGCCTTCCAGTGTGTAGTAGTAGGAGCATGAAGATGTTGACAAAGCTGATTGACAGAGTAAGCAATTTCCGGACGGGTAAGAGTGCAATATTGGAGAGCACCAACAATTTGACAATATTCGGTGGCATGAGAAAGAGGATCACCTGACACCACTAGATGCAGCAAGTTTCGAACCTGAGGTACATGGTGCAGGATACGGCTTGGCACCAGCCATATGAGCACGATCTAGAACGTCCAAGATGTATTTGGATTGACGGAGATGTAAACCATGAGAGTCACGGGTGACTTGAATTCCAAGAAAATAACGAAGAGACCCCAAATCCTTCAAGGCAAAGTCAGATTTTAATTTCTGAAGTAATGAGGCAATGAATGAGTTATGTGATCCTGTAATAAGAATGTCATCCACATAGATCAAAATAAAAATATGAACATCTACGGAGGATGATTATAAGGGAAATTATTATTTATATCAGTCAGCGATTACCGACAATAGTGACATCGACGATGTTGTCAACAATCATCTGCGGTGCTTCGATAAGTGAACTTTGGTAAAAAAAGAAAAAAGACTGTTATACAAAGATCGAACACAAAGTTACAGATCTACAAATCTCGAACCCTATTACGATGGACTTATACATTATAACCACAGAACATCAAAGGTATCAACGATCGAAGGCCCAGAACACTATCACCGAAGGAATCAACACAAACAAGCCAAGATCTCCTCAACCCTCACGATTCACAGACCAAATCGTGTAGCTTCTTCTATGGACCAGAAGAGCTCAACGATACCAACAATTACCACACTATTCTTTCACCAGATTCACAAAGAAACACAACTCCAGAAACTAATTCATGGATTCCTCATAGAAGAAGAAGAAGAAGAAGAAGAAGAAGAAGAAGAAAGAACATAGAGAAAGTTGAAGACTCTAGAAAACCCTCATGATTGAAAAGACGAATGAATGAATAAACCAATTGAATACTCCAAAATATCTAGTCTCGAGATTGGGCATCCAAATAGATCCAACGGTCAAAGAAGCACTCACTTATTTGGCTGGACCGGTTCTTGGGCTGAGGAAGAGACTGTGCTTATTTTCAGTTAACAATGGGTAATAAGTAATTGGGCCGAAGGCCATATCATCATCGCCTAGTGGGCTGGACACTGGCATCACAGCCCATAATCTCCACCTTGATGCCAGAGGTTAATCAAGCAACTAATTCTACACTATACTAGGTAAAAAAACAGCTTCCAGTGATCACCCTTCAAAGCATCAAGTTCAGAATTGGTACCTGCACTTAGCAAATCACCCAGTATCAATTTTCAACAGTTGCAAGCAAGATTTAAACTTGGCAAGAGGCAGTACCTTTGTACCCATATCAGCTTGATTAAATTGGGTAGCAATTTTCTCAAGTAACAAAGCATCTTTAGCAACAATATCTCTTATAAAATGCAACTTAACATCAATATGTTTAGTTCTTTCATGAAAAACTGGATTTTTGCATAAATGTATAGCACTTTGACTGTCAGAATATAATGTAACAGGATTAGACAATTCATTAATTTCAGACAGTAAACCTTTTAGCCACAAAGCTTCCTTTATGGCCTCAGTTGCAGCCACATATTCTGCCTCAGTGGTAGACAAAGCAACAACAGGTTGTAATTGAGATTTCCAACTTATACATGTTCCACACAAAGTAAACACATATGAAGTAGTAGATTTTCTATTATCAACATTACCAGCAAAGTCAGAATCAACAAAACCTTTAAGTATTACATCATCATTGCAGGCAGAGAAACACAATCCTAAATGTGAAGAACCTTTCAAGTACCTTAATAACCATTTTAATGCAGTCCAATGTTCGAAACCAGGATTAGCTATAAATCTGCTAAGATTACTAATAGCATGAGCCACATCAGGCCTAGTACAAACCATGGTATACATCACAGATCCTATTTGCATAAGGGATCTTTTCCATTTGTTTTATATTAGATTCATTTACAGGACATTGGTCTTTACTCAATTTAAAATGGCTAGCAAGAGGTACAAACACAGATTTTGAATTATGCATAGCAAATCTAGTTACTAATTTATCAATGTATGCAGTTTGTTTCAAAATCAGACTTCTATCATGCATTTTCCTAGTAATTTCAATGCCTAATATCTTCCTAGCATGTCCAAGGTCTTTCATTTCAAATTCAGCACTCAAAGATCTTTTAATTTCATTAATGACATACATATTATATCCAATTAGAAGCATATTATCCACATATAAGAGTATAAAAGCAACAATAGCATTTTCATCATCTCTTTTAAAATACAAGCAATGTTTAAATTCACTTCTAACAAAACCAACAGAAGAAACATAAGTATCAAACCCTATGTACCATTGTCTTGGTGATTGCTTCAAACCATATAAAGACATTTTTAACAAAGATACATGGTCAGATTTTGATTCATCAATATAGCTAGGTGGTTGTTTTATATAAATCACTTCATCAAAATCACCATGTAAAAAAGCAGTTTTTACATCCATTTGTTCAAGTTCAAGATTATAATGAGCAACAAGAGCCAACATAACTCTAATGGTAGTGTATTTAATCACAGGAGAAAAGATCTCATTATAGTCTAAACCTTCCTTTTGTGTAAAATCTTTTGCCACAAGTCTAGCCTTAAATCTTATAGGTACCTTAACAGTGTTATCCTCCTTAATATTGAAAATCCACTTGCAATCAACAATGGATTTGCCTGCAGGTCTAGGAACTAAAGTCCAGGTCTCATTCTTAATCAAGGAGTCTATTTCATCATTCATAGCAATCTGTCATTCCTTAGATTGCTGACTAGAAATGGCTTCTTCATAAGATTTAAGCTCTCTAAAGATTAAATCTTGATAAGAAAGTAAAGCTAGAGTCGGTAGTCTCTAAACCTTACAGGTTCTCTAATATCTCCTCTAACTCTATCTCTTGTCAATTGATAGTCACCACCATCAATACCTTGCTCTTCTACAACATCCTGAACATCAGTTTCTTCTCTGTCATCAACTAAAACCTCATTTTCAGCCTTTGTTTCAACCTATATAGAATCAAAAGATTGAGAGGGCATGCCAAGCTCTACCTGCAGCTTGGTCTTTTCACTTTCCAACCTTCTAAATGATTTTCAGATACTTTACCTTTCAAACAGAGCATGTTCAGCTCATCAAAAGTAATATCCCTACTAGTGATAATCTTAAAACCACTAGTCTCCCTACTCCACTACCTGTAACCTTTTACCCCATCAGGATAACCCAAGAAAACACATTTCTGGACTCTAGGTTCTAATTTACCTAAGTTTTGATGAGAATAGGCTGCACATCCAAAACACTCTCAAATGTGAGTAATTAGGGACAAATCCAGTTCATTGCTCTTCAGGTGTCTTATCACCTAGAGCATTAGAAGGAGTTCTATTAACAATGTAAGTGAAACCTTATCTGCTTCCTTGATACACTTCGGGTTGCATGAATGTTTTGTTGGATTTTAAGCGCAAAATAATAAAGAAGTGAAATAGAGAAATCAACACAAGGAGCGAAGCATATATTTTTATTTAATATGAATAATATGGTTATATCATTAGTATTTATACTAACCCTAAGTCAAGACCATATAGAACTTTAGTGCCTGTACAAGAAAATAATGTACCACGGGGGCAACATCATCTTCGGCAAACAAACAGTGAATTAAAGTCATAAGGCCGATGTCGGAGTGGATATTTAGAGTGTGTTTGGTAGAGATTAAAATAGGATTAAAATTGAAAAATTAGCCGTTATTGTTGACTTTTATTAGACGGGTGGGACCCAATAACGACTATATTTTCAATTTTAATTGGATTTTTAGTGTTACCAAACAAGCCGCTAGTAAACTTTTATTTCACTTTATATGAGTCACATATACAACAATTGAATATACACATGCAAAATGTACTGCATTTTCAAGAGTCTCTTCATTTTTCAAAAGTATATTTAGTAATTTAGAGAGCATTTATGAGCAAAATTTTCTAGTAACTTCAACATACTCTTTATTTTAACAATTAATTTTACTATTCCCAAAAAAATATATTTTCCCCTATTTTTTTATTTTAACTACCTTTCCTCCTAATTATTATGGCTATGTTTGGTACCAATTCTCATTTTCAACAGCAAATCAATTCTCATTTTCAACCACACATTCTTCAATAAAATAATATTTTCTATCACATCAATAATCTTATTTTCTTTTTCAACCACACATTTCTCATCATATCACTATTGAAAATCAATTCTTCCCCCAAAAAATCCCTACCAAACACACACTATATAAATTTTTTCCATTAAAAATTAAAATATTTTGAATGCTTTTAATTTAGAGAGTTAAACCCACTCTCTATTTTAAAATGTTAATTTGAAGAGTTTTTTGGAACATAATTTCATGAATTTACTCTTTAAATAGAGATAATATGAGAACGAAAAATATAGTCGTTATTGGGGTCCACATAAGAAATAGAAATTTTGAATTTAAATTTTGATGTTATGAATAACGGTCATATTTTTCATTTTAATGAAATAATAATATAGATCAAATGGGGGCTATATTTAAAGTCTCTATTATGTATCAACCTCGAAATCGAAAAAATTATGTACGTAAATAATCCCATGCGTCATCTTAAGGTCAGATTAGCCATAAAATTAGGGGTGGGACAAGTGCACAACAAATGGGCCAAAGAAAATAAAAGGGAATAATGCATAACTCCTCGTTTTAAAGATTACATTTCATAAATAACAAATTCATTAAAATATTTCAAAAATTAAGTAGTAAATAAATTTATTAAATATTAAAATATAATATAATATACATTAATTATTACTATCCATGCCATATCACCTACCACATCATATCACCCTACTATACCACCTTCCCTCCACCTCTCCACTAGAGACGGCCATCAGCTTCGAAGATCACTTCGACGGCCTCTCCGGTGACTTCTCTGACCGTCATCCAGTAACTGTTCCGGCAGCCGTTCCAATGACTCAAAGATTTCCAGAAAATTATAAATTGAAAATCACACCCCCAACCCCATGGATCCACCTATCACCACCCCATCCCTGCCTCCACCTCCTAAAAAATTACTGAAAAAATTTTTTTTGTATTCAGTGTGACTGTATGTGATTAATTGTGACCAAGTGTGTATTCAATGTGACTAACCGTGACCAAATTTTTGTTGAGTGTGACTATCTGTAATCAGGTCAATCTCAAGTCACAATTAACACAACATTGGTCACAATCAAACGATCGAGAAGGCAACTAACCTTACCACCAACACAATCCCCACAACTCTAACTACTACTGAAACCCAAACAATTAGACAAGTCGCCAGCCCCTCCTCCACTACTAACACTCTCACCATTCCACTTATAGATCAAACTCAAACCCAAACACACAACCAGCCAAACACAACCCCCGCCGCCACAGTTTTACCTTCAAGTGAAGCTCAGATGGCTAACTAGCCTAGTGCCACCTCATTTGGCCCTGAAAGCACAAGCACCACCTCGTCGAAGCTCAGATTGCTACAACCATCACCTCACCACCACTACCACCATCACCGCCAACTCCACCAAAGTCGAATAAAAAAACTACCTACAAAAAAAACCACCAACAAACCATTCTTCTCCCTTGACTATTGCCACATCAATATTTAGCTTATGGAAACCACTACCTAAAGGTGCCCATCTGACTGGAACTCTATGCTGACCCTCCTCAGGTAGTTCATCTGGCTTTGCAAAGAACATACGCTTTCCCAAACAAATCAAGTTGTTCGAAGCTGCTGTGAATTCACAGGGAAGGAGATGGTTGTGTTGGAGCGAGAGGCGGAGGGAGGGAGGGAGAGAAGATACAGAGAGAAAGGAATATGGCTTCTAGGTTTGGGAATTCAATTAATGGAGGGGGGTGGTGAATTAGGTAGATTTAAATTTTATTAATTACAATTAATAATCCTAATTTCCACCTGATTTTTGAAATGTAAATTTTATCACTTGATTTTTGAATTGTAATCTTGAAAAGAATGGTTTTAGGTAATTTTCTCAAAATAAAAGGTGCTGGTGGTATTGGGCTTCAAAATGAAACCCAATAAGCATTGTGGCCGCCTCAGCTATTCACCACAGCAAAACATATGGCGGTCGTGGCGAGGTAGTTTCATGTTGGGAGTCTATTTTTTTTAAAACCTAAACTATTGGGGCAATTTGGGTCATTTCAGGAACGATTTCAAAACTCTTTGGAGACTAGGTGGGTGTTTGGTGGGGATTAAAATTAGATTTTTAATAGATCGTGATAGAAGTTTTTGAAATGCGTGGTTAAAAAGTTGTGGAACCCATGAAAGATTGATTATTTGACTTTAATTTAAATTAAAATCTGATTTTAATTCGAAACAAAAATAGTCTAAATAAAGAAATCAATTAGTTTTAAGGCTAATTACCACCACAAAATTTATTGCATCTTTACATCAAAATTTACATAATAGATTACATAGTGTCACATAATACTCTACCATTTGTCGTCTAAACCACAATCAACTTTTTTCCTTTACATCATTTTCGATAATTGCTTGTGTATATTTTTTATATACAAATAGCAAAATTCAAATTTATTTACTGCACCACATTATAACCACATTATAATTAAAATATATTTTTAATAATTACACTGCAACAAATTTAAAATACTGTTAATCCAATAAAAATAAAAAAATAAAATATTGTGATGTACTTATCATCCCAATATTGTTTCTCATTTTTCTCATAATCCCTCATTCTAAATTTTTTGAAAGACACACCTAATAAAAAGATTAACACAAGACATCATCTTCTTCTTTAACGTAATAATTTGAGATCTATATAATAATTCAATCAAAACTATTCCAATTGACAAATGTTGTACTCGCACGGATCGAAGCCAAATGATCTCTCGTTTAGGTAGCAGGTTCATTTTCTTATACTCTCGAATGCTGGGCACGTATTTGTACATCGGATCTTTTCTCCCTCACCAGTAGTGTTCGTATATGAAGGTGAGCAAGGATACACATTATTTTTCATCATCTAAGTTGTCTTTGTGGTACATGGGAACTTGATTGAGCCCCATTTTTTTTTAGAAAAACATGTGGTTGAAAAATAATATTATTTTATTGAAAATATTTGATTGTAAAAAAGAAAAAAAATATTTTGAAAATAATTGGAATCAAACAAGGACTAATTTTGCTAATTTTCAAATATTGTAATTAGCCTATGTTTGGATTCCATTTTTTCAAAAGCTCACATTTTTAAAATTATTTTTTAACCACACATTCTGCCATAAAAAAAATTTACCCATAAATCGAAAGCCTTCCCTTATTTTTAATCACACGTTTTCCAAAAAAATCACCATTCTAAAACAAGTTTTCATACAAAATTGGTGCGCAATCATTGACTTAGTTCCGCTTTATGGAAAAAATATGCAAAATTTCAAATTGTGGTTTGTTAAACTATGTTGTACCTCTTCATCATGCCATCTGGTTAAACTTAACTTATTGGTATGATTCTCTCAGACAAATTTTCACATCATCGATAAATTAATGTATCGTGACGAAAAGACAATTATCTTGTCGTCGTCGACGAAAAAGCTATATGCAGTCAGATGTTGAGGAAAAAGAAAAAAAGAAAAAATAGATTTATGTTTGTCGTAAAACAATGATATCTTCTATATATAAAAAGTGCATATGAAACGTAAATTCTTGTTTTAACGAAAAATCTAACAGAATTGGTTGATTTAACGGAAAATCTTTTTTCACCATTAGTTTTATTGTTTCCATTAAATAGCAATTAAGCTACCGTTTGTGCCCATTGATGCGTGTCTATTGGAATTCCATTATCTAATAATAAATGAATGGGAAATACAAAAGACTTTGTACTACTACATTTTAGCCACTAGGCAAAAATTAAACTAAAAAAATAAAATGGACGTGGAGATTATCAATTTAAAAATGCTAACAATTTATTTGGTAAGGTACATTGAATTTAATGAAGAAAAAATATTTATTTATTTAGTTTCGTATTGTAATGTTATATATTATTTTATTATGTATAAAATGTTCATGATTAAGTGCAAAATTTGATATAATATAATAGTACGAAACACAAATTTATACATTTTTTTTTTGTCTTTACACTAACATTCATTCTAAAAATTGATTATGATTTAATGTAGAAAACAAAATTCTGGACATAGGTAAAGATAAATGTGATTGAGTTTGCCCAAGTATTTTATTACATGTCATGTGTTGACTGTAATAAAGGAACCGGATATAAATACAATGAAAGCTTCGTTTATATATATTGCAAAAGTTAAGGGGTCTGCAAATCACGGTATGTATTTTACAATTTTAATTTAAAATTGATGTCTGATTTAATTTAGAATTTAACACTATTCAAATTAAAATTAATATATTCAACGCATTTAAAGCGTTATGGGATATGTTGAACTGAACGATAGTACTGAAAAACTAGCTGCTACTATGTTTGGTGAAGTAGCAGAACAGACACTTGGTTGTTCAACATTTATTTTGTAGGAAAATCAATCATATGTTAAAAGCGTTTTAGAGAAATTATCAAATAAAATTTGGAAGATTCAAGTTTATGTAGATCCAAAGAAACTAAAGGAGAAAAAATATAGGCAGTTTAATGTCTTCTCTATTGAAACAGTGCAAGATAAGGAAAATATTGAATCGTTATTTTGGAATCAAAATTATCTCAAACAATTTTCATAAAACTATGAGCGATATTTATTTATAAGATAGATTCTATTAATATTTTTTTAATATATCACAATGTGTAATTATTTATCAATTACATAAACATTACATCATTAGTCATTTAATTAACCAAAAAAATTATATATAAACTAAGCAAACGTGCATATATATATATACTAATATATATATATATATATATATATATATATATATATATATATATATATATATATATATATATATATATATATATATATATATTAAAATCTTAATTATGTTATTTTACTTAAAGCTATTAAGTAAATAAGAAAAAATTCTAAAAATTGTGGCACACTTAATAAAATTTCTAGTGGTAATATAATTAAGGGAACCATACATTTCTAAGGTATTTATTTTGCACATTTTCAAAAATACAAAAACAAGTTTCAAATTTCACAAATTAGGTTTTTTAATTTTGTATTTATGAATTAATGAACTATTAAGTCAATTTATTATTAAATATTTAATTCTAAAATAATATATTAGCCCACCCTACCTCCACCACCCCAACCGACCTTTCCGATCACCACTTTTCTCCGTTGATAGTTCCGACGACTATTCATGTGACTATACGAGCGACCACTCTTCTCCGACGACAGTTCCGATTCCGGCAATTGTTCCGTTGGCCATTCAGGTGACCGTTCCAGCTTTGAAATTTGGTCACAAATTCACAATTTAACTATTCACATATTAATTTTCGGTCACAAATTAAAATTTTCATGTCACAAATTATTTTACGATCACATTTCAAAAATTTTGTAGGTGACAATTTGTTCATCGGTCTCAAATTGATATGTCACATATTTTCTTCTGTCACAACTCACAAAAGTTCTAAGTCACAATTTTTTTATCAGTCACAGACCATAAATTTTGTAAGCCACTAATTATTTCGAGCTCACAAATGAATAGTTTTATAGGTCACATTATTTTATTCGTCACAGATCCAAAAATTACGTGTCACAGTTACATATCAGTCATATATTTTCAAATTTATTAGTTACAGATTAATTTTTAATTACAATTTTAAGGCCACAGTTAGATTTTTTGTGTGACCACCACTAACTTTTGTGACCACCCTGCCGTCGCCGCTGCCAACACTACCATCGCCAACAACCACACCAACATTCATGACCAGATCGTAACTACTGCAGATCGCCACCAGATTCGCCAACTATGCTAGATCCACCGGAAAACCACCTCATCACCACCAATATCCATCTCCAACAAAAAAACCCCCCTAAAACCACGTCCACCTCCACCTCCACCTCCACCTCCACCACCAACCACAAACCACAAACCCACAGATCTACAATCACCAACCACAAAATCACATATCCACAAATCAGTGTAAAACCCCAAAACACGAAATAACAACAAAACCGTCGCCAGATCTGCCATAGCAAACTCCAAAAAAAAAAAAAGAAACTACAGATCTGCGACGTACCAGATCGCGATACAAAGAAGGAGACCTCCTCCAACCGCCTAAATCCGTCGTGGAAAACTCCTATCTCCGCCTCTCACACACCGTATTCTTATATCAAATATGGTTGACCACTAAAAAAAAAAGAGATCTGACCCACCTCATCCACCACCACAACCTGTCTCAAATCACAACCCATTCAGGAAATAACAACAGATCAGACCTATCTGCAAATCCCATATCCGCAGGAAATGATGCAGAACTAGGAGGAGATGAAAATCAATTCTATTTCATTGGGAAATTCCCTCGGGAGATTTGATGATCCAGCATTCACCGTTTGAGCTCCAGTATCGCCATTGGAAGAATATCTCAAATCACAACCTGCCTCAAATCGCCACGATAGATTCCTTTGAAAGCTCTGCTGGTGGTTGCGATTAGCGGCTGTACCACTTGACAATGAAGGGATTTCGGGGGAATGAGGTGGGAGGGAGGTAAGGTTAGTTGACGGTGTTTCAATTGCCGCTTCAGATCGTGGTAGTGGCGGGGTCGACGGCGGCGAGAGAGGAGGGGATAGAGAGAGAACTGGTTGGACGGATGTCCAAGCACAGAGACGGAGAGGAGGTGGAATGAATTTTAGGGTTGATTTGAGTTATTTTAATTTGGATGAAAATTATATAATTAATATTAAATTAAATATAAAAAACCCGATTTTTGAAAAGTTAAACTTGTGAGGTGATCTGTGAAAATGGAAAACTAAAACCAGGGCTCAAAGTAATTTCCTTTATAATTAACCTTAGTTTAATGATAGTTTATCCACGAAAAGCTTAAAAGATACAATTGGCTTTGTTTGGGCCCCATTTTATAGAAAATAAGTTTTGTAATGGTGAATTTTATTTTATATATATATATATATATATATATATATATATATATATATATATATATATATATATATACAGAAATGATCTAATGAGCACCGGTGCTCATCTTATCCTAAGCACCGATGAGTTGGCACATTAATTCATTGGTGGATAAAGATTTTGTGAGTTCCAATCCACCAATGAATTAATGTGCCAACTCATCGGTGCTTAGGATAAGATGAGCACCGGTGCTCATTAGATCATTTCTATATATATATATATATATATATATATATATATATATATATATATATATATATATATATATTTATTTATTTATTATTATTATTATTTTTTTTTAACAATGAGTGATTATAAAGTAGGAGAAAAAATTGGGTTTATGTATAAAATTAATTTATTGAAAGAATGTATTATTAAAAATAAATTTGATAAAAATTGAATTTGTAGAGAACGGAGCTCAAACCGGGCAATATCCGATAGTCAAATTCAGGGTAATTGTGAAGTCACTAATTATACAAAGTAATTTAATTTTAGTGACTAAATATGTCATAAGAATACTTTAATGCAGTAACTAACCATTCTAATAATATGTACTAACGTATGCAGTAACAACTTATAGCCCCTATCTACTTTTTCGAGATCATAAGTTAGTCAAACTTCAAATTTCACTTTAACTATAAATTTTATTTACTTTTTAACCACATATTTTATAAAATTAATGAGTTTATTTACTTTTGACCATTTTTTGAAATTATTTTTACTACAAATAAAAAGTTAGAATAAAAGCTACAATAATTTGTAAAATTCGGAAAAATATCTGCAATTATTCCTTTATTTTTTGTTGGGTGATTCACTAACAAATACGGCTTCTCTTTAAAAAGCATTGTTCACAATAGGGTTATAGAAAATGTATATTGGGTTTTGATATCCAATAAATTTCGGGTGAAGATGTAAATGTTAGAATATAATTTTACAAGTCTCGGTCAGTGGTGAATTAATTATCAACAACCAAATTCGAAGGCTCGACCTGAAAACAACTTGGACCCGTTAGAAGTAACTTAAGAAAATAATGATGCTCACGACCCATATATATTTACATATTGAATGCTTTTTAGTCTTGGCCCATTTATCCCTTATTTGGCCCAAATTAAGAACCTAATGTTAGACTATATATAGGGGAAAAATTCATTTATAAGATGTTAAGTATGTGCCATTTCAAAATAAGTAAACAAATTTCAAATTTCAAAAATCAGATTTTATTTTTATTTTTATTTATGAAATAATAAATTAGTAAAATTTATTAAATATTTAATTCTACTATAATATAATTAACCCCCCACCTCCACGACCTCTACGCTCTGGGGACTACTCCGACGGTCGTTCCGACCACCAGTCTTGTCCGGCGAATTTTTCAACGACTTTTTCGGCAACTGTTCTGACGACTTTTTCAGCGATTGCTTCGATTCCGACAAATATTCCAGCGACTATTCCGTTGATCGTTCCACAACAGCTTTGTTTCGGCGACTACTCTGATTCCGATGATTGTTCCAACTCCAGCAACACCTCCGATTTAATTAATTAATTATATAAGTCACAGATTTATAAAATATGGTCACAGATTCATAATTTTGTTAGTCACATTTTTTTCGGTCACAAATCATAATTTTTTTACGTCACAAATTATTTTAAGATCACAGTTCAAAAATTTTATATGTCACAATTTGTTTATCGGTCACAGATAAAAAATTTTGTAGATCACAGATTATTTAAATGTCACAAATCTAAAATTTCATAGGTCACAAAATATAATTTTCATGTCACAAATTATTTTATGACCACAATTCAAAATCTTTGTAGGTCACAATTTGTCCATTGGTCACCAATTGATAGGTTACTTATTTTTCTTTGATTACAAATCACAAATTTTATAAGTCGCAACTTATTTTATGGTCACAGTTCAAAATTTTTATACGTCACAATTTTTTATCGGTCACAGATCAAAAATTTTGTAGGTCACGAATTATTTTGAGGTCACAAATCAATAATTTTATAGGTCACAGATCAAAAATTACATATCGCAGTTATCTATTAGTCACATATTTTCAAATTTACTGGTTGCAGATTAATTTTTAGTCACAAATTATCGAATTTTAAGGTCACATTAGTCCAAATAATTGGTCACATACACTAAACACGCCACCACCGATCTTGGTCACAAATCACACCACAGATTTAAACAACTGCCTCCTGCACCACACCACCAGACCATCGCCTGCACTTCACCACCACCATAAAAAAAAAAAAAAAAAACACAGCCTCAGCTGCCTGCAAGCCGGTACCACCTCACCATCACACCGTAGCCGTCGCCACCACTTCAAACAAATCAGGCCATCACAAAAATTTATTTATTACGACCACAGATCAGGACACCACCATCGTATTCACAACACTACAATCACACTCATAGCACCACCACCGCCCATATCTCACCGACAATCACCAACACGATAGTAAACAAGATGAAGAAGAAATAGAGATAGATTAGTAATAAACCCAATGTCGTTGCGACCGCAGATCTGCTCCACCATCGCGCACCTCCACCACCACCGCACTGTACACATCCACAACAGTACCGAGTGCTTCGGTTGGAGGTACGGGTGGGCTCATCAGCTCCTGATCCAGAGCAGGAGAAGTATGCTTCTTTCTCTTCTTCTTGCTGTGAGCCAGATCCTTTGCCAGAGTCTCATTCGAGGGCGCAAAAGCCGGAGTTGGTGGAGAAGATTCAACTGGTGGTGTGGCCGCTTCGGGAGCCGGAGATGGTGGAGACTGGACTGGAGCAGCCGAGACGGTGAGTTGACTGGTTCGGGAGCTGGAGGCGAGCTCACTGGAGCCAGTGTGGAAAGTCGGTGGAGAACTTATAGGAGCCGGAGTGGAAACTGTCGGTGGAGAACTTACAGGAGCTGAAGTGGAAACTGTCGGTTGTGAACTCATAGGAACTGAAGCCGCATGAGTTGAAGTAGGAGCCTCCATTGGAACTGGAGATTTATGCTTCGTTGGTGAAGCAGTAGGCGGAGTAGAAACCTTAGTCGCGACAGAGGTTTGGCCGGCGCAGCCGCCGGATACTGTTCTCCATCACCAGCCACCACAATGCAGATCAATGACGCTCAAATTTCGAGAGACCAGTCATCGCAGCCAAGATTTCCTAGCGATGTCGCGTGGGTGAAGAGAGAGATGGGAGAGCAGCAGCGACATGAAGTACGGCGAAGAGAGAGACGAGAGAGTAGCACAGAACTCTGACGAGAGGAGAGTTAGAGAGAGACGGGACTATGGCGACGAGAGGGGAGTTAGAGAGAGACGGATTTGGGAGAAAATGAGGGGTGGGTGGAGGGAGATAGGGTTTGGTTTGATTTAATAATATATTTTTATCTAATAATAATATATTAATTAACAAAACATCTGATTTTGAAAATATCAAACTTCCAATTTGATTTTAGAAGGTTGAATACTTAAAGTATGATTTTGTGTAATTTCCACTATATATAGCCTCCTTCCCTTTGCATATTAATGTGTGATTTGTATGAGTGAAAAGAAGAAAAACGTGGTTGCCTTTGTTGTTGAAAAATTCGGCTGCTTTGTGCTCCAAAAAACCTGTGAATATCATTGTGTCTTTGGCTTCCTTCGTACCTTCTTCCGTTGTCTTTCTTCTTGCCTTTGTGGTTATAAATCAACACTAATATCTTATCCTTTGTGGGTAAGATTGAGAAGCAATCAAGACAAATATATTGATTGTGGGTCGGAGTCATTTGGATTGATTATTTGATAGAAATGGTTTCAAAGATCTTGGAACGAGCTTCCTCGACAATGTACAATAGCTCCTTATCACTATTTAGCCTCAACTGTTAAAATGGAAGGGTGTCGCTTAAAATGGTACCCTACTGATAGCTATGTCAACGAGTTGAGCCACGAGCCCAAATTCAAAGCTCGGGCTGGACTCGAGCAAAACAGGTCCGAGCTTTTTTGGGTCCGAGCCAAGTCGAGCTTAAATGAGGCTCAGCTCGAGCTTTTGGCTCGAGCCTTAGCGAGCCGAGTCGGCTCGTGGTTTTTTTTTTTTTTTTTTAATTCGTTATAAATCTATAATTTTTTATAATGTAAAAAATACATTTAAACTTAATTTTTTTAAATTTTTTATATTACTTAGTCACGTGCCGGTGACGAGCTACAGGCCGGTTCGAGCCGACGCCCCAAAATGAGACTCGGCCCTAGCCTTGACTTGGTGGAACCGAGCCGACTTTTTTTGGGCCGAGCCGGAGCCGCTCCGAGCCGGCGAACTTTTTTGCCGTCCCTACCTACTGATTTAAAAAAATAACTTTCATATTGTTCTTTTCGAGTTCAATCCAGTCAAATTATAAATTACCAATTGGTAGATCCAAGATGGTTGTCATGATAATTCCATAGGTTTCGGCATTAGAACAAAAACTGATCCTAGTCGCATTTCTTGTATGGACCACTCAAGGTCTGCCACGTGCTGAGGTCAAAATTTCGTTTTCCTAAATATAACTTCAATCGTGCTACATGTACAATAACAATTGGCAATGTTTGTTGACAATCGTAATTTGACATTATCTCATTCATCCATTTCAAAAAATTTCAAAAACTGTTTTTTAAAATCAACCGTCCAAATTTTGCCACGTCAAACATTGTAAACAAATCTTATTGTATAAGCAGATTAATTCGTACAACTTCTCAATGAAACATACTCAACAAGTACGTACGAGATGGTAGGGTACGGTGAAGTATGGGAAGAAATTCCATTAGCAATATTTAATTAAGTATGAATTTGTATTGAATTTGGTACCACCTTGGCTTTGGTGTACGAAGAATATATTACTAGCATATATATTAGCTTATAATGAATGATTACACATCTCTATATCGATTAAAGCTCAACTTAATTAATTTTGAGAATCTTGAGGCAGCAAAGCTTATACGTTTCTAATTAATTATTTATTTGATTAACTTAAATTAGTGTATAATTAATTCCGCCGGTGGCCGGTGCGCCAGAAACTTAACTTCGATGAAGCTTCATTCTATTTATTTTTATAGATTTATACTACAAAACAATTAATGTTTTTTTTATCATCAACTAGACGAGGTGTTGCTTGTCTTCTATTAATGCATTATTAGGTTAAAAAAGTAGTGGATACATAGTACAGATTAAGAACTTTATAATTTATTATTAAATGGATTATAAATTTTATTTTAGGGTTGATGAAGAGAGACTTTCTATTTAACTTGGAAAAAGTAACAATGAAAATAGATAAACATCAAGAAAAAACGCCGTCGAACTCATCCGATCAATAATGTGTGGACAAATAAATTTTATTTTTTTTCGTCAATTACCTTTTATATAAAATATAATCTTAATCGAGATCAAGACCTAGCTCAAATGATAAGAGCAAAATCTTATCGGCCAGTAGAAAGATTCGAGTATCATTTGAGATGGAAATTGGTAAAATTCAAAAAAGAATAGGGCCTGATTTCAATCCAAGTCAAAGTCAAACAATGAATATAAACTTCATCTTTCATGGGCCCCACATCTTTTCAACTACACATTTCAAAATTTTTTATTACAATCCACTAAAAATTTAATTTTAATCCTCATCAAACAGTATATAACTCGTTAAAAAGCGCCATCCATCAAATCAGGCGATCCAAAAGGACCAAACATAAACAACCGATTGAGAAGAATGGTAAATAAGGCAGGGGCTCAAGCTGACAAGTAGGGTTCCTCATTTTCCTATGGTCGAGCAGAAAATTGGTTCCGTATCATTAAAAACTTTAGTATTCGTAAAGCTATATATATAGAAACCTTATTAAATAAAATGTTGGAGAAAAGTGAAGCAGACGAAGCTGAGGTTGGAGAACAATGCCAAAAAGTGAACACGTTGTGATATTGAAAATTATTGAACTACAATTAGTTAAAAAATTCGATGGCAATATTTTCTAGTTAAGAACTTGAAATTAAAAATTAAAAATTAAAAATATACAGACTGAAAGATTCTGTGTCTCACACCCAGGATTCGCGTTGCCAAACAAGAATATAATTGTTTTTAGTTCGTTGGGAGACGAGAAGCGTGAATGTAATCGTACCCTTCTTTTTTTTTTTTCCGTATATTTTTATATATATATAGACAAGTGTAAATGTTCGATATTTAGTACAAAAAAATGTATTCAACATAAACGGGACGACGTGATTAAGAAAATTTTGATAAATAAATCTATTCTCTGTTAACCGTTTAAACTTTTAAGCGAAGTGATTAGGTTAATTGAAGTTAACCTAATGATTTTTATTCGAAGAAAATCTTCATTTTATCATTAGAAAAATATCTCTAGATCAAGACAGCTGGAAGCTTTGGAATTTTGTGACTTAAAAGTGCGCGATCTAATAATATGTTATTCTCTAGTTGATAATTAATTAAATAATTTAATATTATTGTATTTTTTTAAAAATCTATTTTTAATACTTCACCTAGTTTAACATGTAATTATTGAGCACTAAGGGAAAATGATTTAGGCTCAGTTTGGCATTGATTTAAGTTCCAACTTTTGCTTAAAGAGTAACTTTTCAGATTTTGTTTTTACTCTATTCAATTATTTATAATTAAAATATCAATTTTAACCTTGTCAATAAAATTAATTTGATTTTTCTTACCAAACACTCAAAAATTGATTTTAAAACCTATATCAATTATAAAATAAAAGTATACCAAATACTTGACTTATTTTTACAGCAAATTAATTGATTCTAAGCACAATAATACCAAACTAAGCCATAATAATCAACAATCACAATTATTTGCATTAAAGTTTCTTCAATTTTTCCATTTAAAACCAAATTTAGAAATAAATAGAGTAGTTCATTAAGAATTTCTATAATTTAGGCTCTTTAGCAATACTACACTTACTGAAAATGGTTGACAAATATTTTGACTGAACACTCACAATAGGGGGAGGGCCCACATTTTTTTGGAATTTTTTATTTACACGGGGCCTACACGCATGTGAGAGGTTGTCAAACTCGTTGTCATCAATTTTCGATACAAATGGAAAAACCCCTATGGTTGCTAGTATTTTACTATTCAATAGTTGGTACTCAACTACGAAAAGTATGGCGAATGTAGATGTTCACATGTAATGGAATATTTTATCGATAGTTAACAATTGATGACTAACAGATATCGTCACAAATTAGTGATAGAAAATAAGAATCGTTAATCTTGTCCATCACTAAATATTTTTTTTATTCATTTAAAAGGTTTTCCAAAATTTTAGCAATGGATTAAAAATTGAATTTTAATTAAGATGACTTGCGGGGAGATAATTCGTACTTGCTTTATGTAGCATATTACTTTTTCTTTAATTTTATTCCAAGCTCGCAAAGGATAAATTGCAATTTTAGCCATCAGTCTATATTTCTATGATAAATTGGTCCACAATCTGAAAATTGAACATTTTCGTCCTCAATTTTCGATTGTTGTCGTAGAAGGAGTCACATTGGATTGATATATAAACTGTTCAAATATCCATTGAAATATTTCATGCTATACATGTGAAGCAATGTTTTGAAAGTAAAATAGATAAACATGGATAATTTTTCTAATGGCAAATAAAATAAAGAAATAAGAAAAACAAAATCCCACCTATCTTATTACACATACAACTCCCAAATAGGGACGGATAGGGACGGATCCAGGACCGATTACAGGCCAAACTAATATGTAAAAAAAAAATTACACATGATTTTTTTTTTCATAATTTTTTTTTCTAACTAAAAAAAATTAGTGGGTGGGGACTGGATCGGGCTACAGCCGCCCTCCATCCGTCCCTGCTCCCAAACCCACACTGGCGTACTCTGTTACAGTCTTATCCCAAGTTTAAAAATCGAATTGGATATCAACTTCCAAAAGGGAAAGGATATGATGAAATATGATTGAATCAATAGTATCGAGATCAAAATAATAATAATAATAATAATAATAATAATAATAATAATAATAAAAATATAGGTAAATCAAACAGTTTTCACAGTTGGACGATCAATTTCTGTTCAAACTGGTAGGTTGGCCAATTTAGTGGGCATTTATCCGCTTTAAAAACTTACCATATATTTGAATCGACTTTTTTTTTCTTTTTTCTTTTTTCAACCTAACCGGTGGGTCTAGTCTAGTTTATAAACATTGGTTGCATCCAACCCCACCGCTACTCTGTCCCAGCCACCCGCCCCAACCCCATCTTGAAACCCCTCATTCCTAAAAGGTTGATTATCAAAATGTTCTATTTTAAAAGTTGGGAACTAAATGCCATAGACTAAGGATTTATTGGGCAATTTTGTTGCACATAAGTACAAAATAAGTTCCCATAGTTAATTATTCAAAATGAGTATATGGCTGTTCCTCCTATATAATCAGCAATCCTTAATCCCATTCAAACTCCACACAGATAGAATACAGCGAGAGAGAGAGAGAGATGGGAAACAGTTTGAGATGTTGTTTAGCCTGTGTTCTTCCCTGTGGAGCCCTCGACTTGATCCGTATAGTACACTTAAATGGCTATGTAGAAGAAATAACACGTCCGATCACCGCCGGCGAAGTTCTTAAGAACAACCCAAATCATGTATTGAGTAAACCAAGCAGTCAGGGAGTTACACGCCGGATTTTGATCGTATCGCGGGAGTCGGAGCTGAAGAGAGGCAGCATTTATTTCTTAATACCAGCATCTTCTTTGCCTGCAGAGAAGAAGAAAACCCTCAACTACCTCAAGAAGTCTCCCAAGAAAAGCAAGAAATGCAGCTCCGGCGGGGCAGATTTTGATCCTGAAAGTCATTCGGAGAAAAAGTCGTCACGCCGGGAACGGAGAAAAGGGAGAATCGGAGTATGGAGGCCTCATTTGCAGAGCATTTCAGAGGATTAATTTTTTAAATGCACTGAACTTTATTTATATTTTGTTTTCGGTTTATTGGTTTTTGTGGATAGTTTTCCTTTTATTTTCATTTTCTCTTCCTATCTGCATGTAATACTAGCAGATTTGGAATTTAATGGACCTGTTTAAAAAGCGAAAATTATCTGTTTTCCCAAAGAAAACTATACCAAAGAGAACTTTTACTCAAGAAGTTGTACTTTGAAAACTTCATCAAGTTGCCATGTAATTAATTAAAGTAACATATATTTCCTCTTCGTTGTAATATTTTAGTTCAAAGTTTTGGCCACGAAAACTATGTACTCTCTATATATTTGTCTGATTCAATATACCAAACATTTCCGAGCCGAGACGGTAAATATATTGTAAATTCGTCGTTAATACTTCCATGCCACATTTTAGAGCATTAATTACATATTTTTATTCATCCCCAATTCCCTTTTTCTTACTAGTTGTCATGGGGGTAAAATAAAAGAAATATTATTTAGAGTAATTGGTGCTAAGCACCATATTAGGCGACATGCAATTATCATTAACTAATCAAACACCTTAAAATTAAGAAAATGTGTCACATTTACATGTCTTATCACTTGCAGTCACCTAGATTATCACTTGCAGTCACCTAGACTGATGTTATAATATTAGTATCGCTAACGTTATATAACATTATTCGATAAAATAAGGTCAATTTCATCCCCTCCACACTCAACCCCCACACCCACATGTGCCCAAAGAAATCTTGAATGTTGCTTAAGTTTCTTAAATTGGACTTTGATGATTCGTAGTTAGCTTGTTGAATAGGAAAAAAAATAATAATTAATGATTGGTTTAGGTTATTAATTATAAGTAGTATTTATGTTTTCTTTTGACTTTGGATCTAACAACAATCGTGCAATGTTTTGTTTTAACAATTAAGATAAGTCTTTTTATTTCCTAAATACAAGGTGATCAGAGCAAAGCAATCATGGTTTCGCTGGCTCCCATCTTCAATCACAGATGCAATAGCTGTACTGAAATTATGAATATTGCTAGTATACAAATATTTAACTAATTTAACTTATTAAATATTCGAGCAGGCTGACTAAGTTTTTTTTTTTATCATTTACTTTAAAGTTAACTCGGAGTTACCACACTAACCTTGACACCAACAATTTAACGTTAGAACAAAAGCATTTTGTTGCGATTTCAGGTTCTATTATGAGCAAGCTATATCAATTACTCTTCTCCATCCATTAAAGAAAAAGATGGTGACATTTGATGATGAAAAGACCATTTCGAAGGTCATTCTTTAGGAAAGAAACTTACGGGAACAAGAAGTTCATGTTTTGGATAAGATACCGCTACCTTGGCGCTCAGTCTAGTAGTTAATAATATGTCTCATCAGGGGCAGACCCAGATCATTTGTCTTGTGGGGTCAAAAATGAGAATTCAAAAATATTTAGAATTACATATCATTAACGAAAATAAGTTAATACGCTATTACAATTGTAGCCTACGCGTTTTTATATCCTGAAAATGTCGTATAATTATATCGTTATCAATATTGTTAAGTATATCGTTTTCAATATAAGCAACCAATCTATCACTTAAACGTTGATCTCTCAAACAACCACGCAGTCGATTCTTGAAAATCTTCATTGCAGAAAATACTTAGAAACAATTTTATTTTAAATCACGAAATTAGACAAACTGACAAAACCTTTACATTTGGTACGTAAAATAACGCATAATTTTTCACTTAAATTTAACATTTTCACCAACCAAAGAAGGTGATCGATGAATATGACACCCAAACATCGACCATATAGTGGTCACTATTATTAATTTTCAGGGATCGCTTGACCTTTGGCCGTGGAAACACTTGGCATGATAAAACCTATAATTTTTTCCATCAATTTTGTCGCGCACGTGATGATTTTCGCCAATTTGAGAATAATGAATTTCAAATCATTGATGAATAGGTAACCTTAGAATAGACGAGTGATCAATGAATTAAATTTTGAACTATGCTACAGTGTTAAAATAATTGACATAATAGTTAACATAATATTACATGACATTCTATCATTGACTGTTTAAAACAAAGTCGTCTTTTTAATCAAATCAACTCTCATCATCTAGAATTCTGACACTACTTTTGGCATCATTCTTCTAGTTAGGTAGTTTAAATCTTACATACATAATAATGGGGAAAAAGTTAAAAAAAAAAAAAAAACTCAAGAAAAAAAAAATTGTGGGGTCATTTGACCCCACATGACCCCATGTGGGTCCGCCCCTTTGTCTCATCTCCAAAGGGTTCGGCTAGAAATAAACTTGAAGGCATTTGTTGTACGCAAGAATTACTTGATATTTCAAAATCGAGTTGAGTTGACGTAACCATAAAGACTAATCCATGAAGTGCCCGATAGAGCTTATGCCTCGAGATAATTAAAAGAAACTAATTTTCACAACGTCACATCGTTAAAGAGCATAATAACTTAAATATTACTTACCAAAGCGAACAACATTGTACTTCACCTATGTATTAGCCTTAATTTTAGTAATGTTATTTATACTTAAATTATTTATTTATTGCATAAATTCAAAGTAGTCGAATAACGACAAAACGACTCTAAACAAAAATATATGCAATACAAGCTGGCAAATCTCTATCTATTTGACACTATTCATTCACATGGATACTCTATATATTGAGACAAAACTTAATTGGGAATTGTTATGTGTATATAGGTGTACACATTGGGGATGACATAATGTGAGTGGGGTGGGATCCATGTTACAGTATCGCGGGTCCCACCCCACTCACATTATGTCAACCTCTGTGTGTACACTAATGTACATATAGATCAATCTAACTTAATTTAATTTGTACACCCACAATTTCTTATTTGTTGATATCATGTGGATTATTTATCTCATTATTGAGATTTGCTTAATTTATTATATGAATATATTTTATATAAATAATTAGATTTTTTTTTAGTAATAACTAATAATTTTTACTATTTGCAAGTGACTAAATCCATTTTGTCCGTCGGTAAATATTCATAAAGATGTCCATTTTTTGTTTTTTTGCGCTATATACAAGGAAAAGTTTCTACGTAAGTTTCGAGGGATGGTAAGACTTGAGAAATTGAGTTGCCGTATCCGTGTTCTTGAAAATTAATATAGTTTTGAACCAAAAAGTATGGAGGGTTCGAATCCTTAATGCATGCAAGTCGATGGGAAGTGGTGTCTTGTTAATCTACACACGAGTTTGTTTCTTTTAACATAAAGTTCTTCGATCAAACTCCATAGTAAATACATACTTATAAACAATTTTCATATACAGGATCATATTCAAATGCAAACATGTAGAGTTTCTATGTACAATGTCTATGTCTGAACAGTGTCCTGAACTATCTGATATTTGTGCGCGCGCTATGGATCAGTTTCATTTTCTGTTCCTAATTTTTAAACCCTTGCACAATTAAAATTTGGAATGACATGAATCTTCATTAAGAGAAGATAGACTATATTTTCCTGATGTACTGTAACTACAAGAAACTGTCTGAAGAGGATGTTTCTCCATAAATTCATCTTCTTGAGGCTGTTGTTGCACTACCAAAACTGAAAACCGAAAATCCGAGGTGGCTAACATGTCTCCAATGAGTCCAAGTTCGGGACTTTCATTCCATTCAGTAAGGCCTAGTAAAAGCTGAGAATCAGGTTCATGGTACTTACCAACTATGCATAAATCACAACTGTCCTCGATTGTTCTGATCACCTTTGTCGTTCCTATTGCATCGTTTACCATTTCTTCTTTGTAAATGACCCTTTGATTTCCAATGGTATTCGCCCGGAACTGATTAACCAATTGTGTATCAATAGTCTTCTCTGTATCATCGTCATACTTCACGTGATCCCATGGCCTAAGCCACATAAAAGTGAGTTCGATTTGTGGATTTTCAACCAAACGACTAGTGTATGCTAGAGCTTCGCAGTCATCTGCACCACCGAGGAATAGCATAGTGATTTGGAACATGGACTGACCTCCCAAAATAGAATGCCTTCCGGCCACCTGTCCACGGTCAACAAGTACACCCACAGAACATGGGGCTTTTTGCATAACATTTTGGTTTACCATTCTGATTGAAGGGGAGTTGGCTCCCACTCTGCCATCAATAGTCCATTGTTTGTGAAAAGGCACAATTACAATATTCGTGTTTTGTTCTAGTGAGATTGTGCAAATATCATCATGCATGCTGGCGTATGGAGCAATTGAGGTGAAGTACCGAACAAACACACATCCGTGATTGCGCTGTGCGAACAAGTTGAAAGCATTGGCAATTTGTTCTGACCAGCTTCTAGAGGTAGTGAGCTTTCTGCCTTTACCAATAGTCGGCTCAAGCACGGCCGCTGCTCTGCCTTTAAGCTCAGTTAGATTCAGGACGAAAACAGCAATAGGCCTCTTTCTCTGGGGGGTCGAGGCTTCAAGGACACTTATAAGAGTCGGGACATTTTCTTCATTGTGAATGCAGACGAGCATCCGGAGCTCACCAAAAGGATCCGAGCATAGAATGCTACTTTTTTGATGACGAAAATACCTTGCTGATGGGTCGTAGAGGTGAAATATCAAAGGTCTTGCAATTCCTGTTACGATCAGCATTGAGATCAACAGAAGGGCATATGCTTCACTGTCTATGATCTGTACATGGCCAGAGAAAGACTTGGTAAGACCACAATGTAGATCAGTATCCACATATATGATTTTGATCCTAATCAATTGACTATCGATCTTCATTTATCAAGGGGTTAGTCATTAATGTGCATTGATGGTTCATTTTGAAAGGTGGACTACAAAGTATTAGACAACATTAAGAAAAATTAAGCTAAAATCTTGTGCGTTATGATGTTCAATCCCATCTAGTTTTGTATACCAAACATGCTAAAACGTTCACAAATAATGATTGACTTAAGAATTCTATTCTATGGTTCGAATGAGAGAGCAAGATGATTTACCCCATCCTCTTGCATTGTAATGTACATAACAGCTTCAATGATACCTCTGCAACACATTATGAGAGAAAGAGAAACAGCATCCCTCAAGGGAATTCTGTAGTAAAGTGCAGGAATTAAGGTGCCTGTGAACTTTCCTGCATAACCAAAGAAGATAAGAACCCCAAATACAGCTCCAGCGCTTCCTTTTTTGACTGAGAATAAGTCCATAGTTAAACCACTGAGTGCAAACTTGGCTGGAACAAGCAATCCAGAATTTATTATTTCGAGCTTATACACCAGAGCAGATCCCAAAGGTGGTCCATCTGGTATAGCCATGCCCAAAATAAAAGTTCCTAGTGCAGCAGGCTGGCCAAGACTCTGAGCAAGAAATCCACATATCAAGACTATTACAACAATGAATATGAATTGGATCTCTTTCATTTGTTGTCCTTCTGGTATATGCTTAGCTAGGTGTAAAATTGTGGGACGAAGCGCAAATACAATGACGATCAGAAAGCAAGGACCCCATATAATGGACCAGAAGACGCTAACTTCAGAAGTTAACGTCAAACCCACTGAACCAATAACCACAGACACCAAGTAGTGGCACACGTCACTAACTAAGGATGCCAAAGTAGCAATCCTTCCGATCTCGGAATTAAGAATGTTAAGGTCACTGAGGAGACTTGTTATTACAGGAAATGAAGTTATTGCATTTACCGTTGCAACAAGAGGTAGAGAAGTTTCGGCTGACTCTTCTAATATCACAAAATGAGGTACAACGAGAATGGCCAAAAGCCCAATTGCTAAAGGCAAAAAAAAGCACGTAGCACCAATTACTACAGCGTTGTTTCCTGCTCTCTTCACCAATGTTAAATCAACATTTACTCCTAATATAAACATATGAAACATGAAGCCAATATCTGCAAATGTTTCGAGTACCAATCTTCCTTCTGGAGGAAATAACTTCTCAGAATACACTTGAACGTGCCCCAAAAAGGATCGACCCAAAATGATACCAGTCTGTTATTCAAAATCAATACATTAATTATGCCAACAATAGCAGATCAAAGAATACACAAAACAAAAATTAGCATGCTAAAATGATGGTTTATATTGCCATTTTTTAGGTGAAATTGTCTAATGTCAATATCTGGCCTCAACTTCCTAAAGTTTACATTAATATATCATTGTCTCCAATAAATTTAGTGTTTTTTTTTTTCGCTACTTTAGCCGGTTCATGGCTATATCTAGTGGACACTTTCTTTGAATAAACGAGCATGACACTACAAATACATTAGATGAGGCCTGGCATTGCCTTGTCTATAAATCAAAAGAAAAATGCAATAAATGTGTCAAAAAGCATTAACCAGAAATACCTAAAGAGGGAGGGGCTTACGATAAGTTGTGCACTGACCATACTCTGTTTAAGAGGTTTGAGAATTAACCAAGTTATACTAGCAACAGTTGCAATTACAACTAACTGTGACAATAGAACTGGTAAACTAAAATTAAATGGATCTCCCCCAAACCATAGACAGCCTTGGGCATTGGTCAAGTGCATATATTGGCACACCAATACCTCGTCCGCATATGGACCTTGGATATTACCTACAGAAGATGAAAGTCTTTTAGACATTTTTAACTAGTTACTGTGTACAAAATCTGAGAAATCTCAAAGCCCAGATGAAGAAAAAGCATAAAGATGGTGAAATTATTAAAATTTTATCCAAAGGAGGTGAAAAGAAAGAAGAAAAACAGGAAAAATACATTTAAGATACAAAAGAGTAAAGAGAGAAAAGGAATGAGACAAAGAGAGAGAAAGGGGGAGTTTGTTACCTCGGAGTTACACTTTTGTTGCTTCACATTAAAGTTAGCCATACAAGAAGGATTACCATCCAAGTAACAAGCTTTTTTTTTTAACCCTTTCCACCCCCACCGTTGCTCATTTTTGCTAATAATAGTAAAATGGAAAATTTTCCAATCTAAAATAAAGCTAGAGAGAAAAAATATGTGAAGTAACATTTTTCAACAATGCTACATTCGGTTTGGTATCGTATCGCTTTGTATCATACTGTATTGTACCATATGTACTGAGTGTATTCAATATTATGTTTGCTTTTGTAATCTAATACAATAAGTTGTATTGCAATAATTACCTTTTTTTTTAAAGAAACAGAAGAAAAAACCAGAGTTGTAGTGATTCAACACATAAGAATCTATAACCACTATAAGGCGAAGCCGATTTGATATTTCCCTTTCTTTTTTCACTCATTAGGGTCCTAACTTAAATTGAAATAACAAGAGCAACATGTAAGCTACTCATAATCATGATACTGATCAATGATCATGAATGGTCGATGAATACAAGTGCATTACTCGAAGTCTCGATTTTGATCACGAACTGTATGTTATCCCATCCGGCACTATATCTACAATTTGCCATTGATATATGAGATCATCAATTATATAGTACAGAGGTTTATGGCCAAAGACAAAGAATAGCAAGGAAAAATGTGAATCCAAAAATAAAGAAGAAAAGAAAAAGAAACGATGCTCGGAAAGATGAAATTAGCTTATTAATTTGCATTGCAGTTAATGATGATGAATATACAGAAGGTTGGTGAAAGCTCTCAGACAACTAAAAGGATTGTGCATTGAGTAATGAATGGAGTAAATTGAGTCTGACACAAACGTTAACCAAAAATTTACAAAAGAATGTCACTACGGCATTAATTAAAGTTTGTATAAACCAC
The DNA here is from genome assembly GCA_035079005.1 of Fraxinus americana. Lineage (NCBI taxonomy): Eukaryota > Viridiplantae > Streptophyta > Magnoliopsida > Lamiales > Oleaceae > Fraxinus > Fraxinus americana. The sequence continues at coordinate 4,041,842 of CM068720.1, read as the reverse complement.
AAAAAAGGGGCCTTCACTGACGGGAAAGGCTCAAAATTCCATTTGACTGCTTGAAGATCCCATTATATATATATATATATATGGCGTGACATATTTCTTGTGGATGTACCTATGACTTGATTCTTCTTAAATGAGTCGACTCCTCAGGGTCCTTAAGTCCCCATACTTTAATCTGTTGTTGCACCACCAAAACTGAAGCTTTACCCTTATATTCCGAGTCTGCAAGCAGTTCTCCTATTGATCCTAACTCGCCACACTGGTTCCACTTAGCAAGATGATCCATAATTGGTGATTCTCCGTGACGTCTGCCTACCATTACAAGGTTGTAAGCATCTCCAGTTGATCTGGCTACCATAATTACATCCCTCCCATTTTTCACCATTTCCTCCTCGTATACTACTTCCTCAGTCTCAAACGTTCTTAACTTGAAGCGGCTCAAAATTTCAGCATCGAGCATTTTGCTTCTTTCCGTACCCTGAATAATATCACCTGAACCGGAGGTTATAAATCGAATCAAAGTCAGCCTTACATTGGAATGCTCTGATAATCGTAATGCATATGCAAGTGCTTCTCGATCATCTGCACCCCCAAAAAATAGTACCACCACTTGATAGGAGGAAGATTGTGTTATTACTTGATTGGAATTATTTAAAATTTCGTAATCGATGAGAATCCCAACAGAACAAGGAGCCCTTTCAAGTACACTTTTGTTCAGTTGCCTATATGCATAGGATGATTTGACCGTCTCTTCAAAGGTATATTGCTTTTGAAATGGAAGTATAATGAGAATGGTTCTCTTTTCTAGAGCCAGAGAGCAAACATCGTTGTGCATTGTCAAATAAGGAGAGATTGCCTTGTAGCAATGTACCACGAACAATCCAGAATCCTGCTGTTCAAACTTTTTGAATGCATTGAAAATATGCTCAGACTCGGTCCGGTTTGAAGACGACCTCCCGTGTTGCCTATGAGCAACAAGTAAAGAAGAGGAACGACCCATAAGCTTCACGAGGTGGAGGATGTCTAAATTAATAGGACTAGTTTTTGTGGGATTGGAAACTTGAAGGAGGCTGGTGATGGAGCGAACATTTTCTTGGCTGTGTACACATGCAAGTATGCGAAGCTCATCATTGTTTGTGGAATGTAGAAGTGTCCGTCTCTTGTAAGCAACAAACCTCTTTGAAGGATCGTAAAGAATCCTCACTATAGGTGAGATTACTCCTGTTATAGTAACCACTGAGATTATCATAACAGTATAGATTTCCCCCGTCATGACCTGCAGTAACAGATAAATTATGAGTTTTTCACAACAGAAGAAAAAATAATAATAACTGCTTTCTATGTGAATTCAATACCCTGTACGTAAGTTGATTAGAAATGACAAGGTTAAGTGTTAGAAGACTTACATCCTGGTTCTTAAAATCATTCAGAAAAGCAATTTCAACAATGCCTTTGGTGTTCATGATCAGACCAAGAGAAAGAGCATCTCTAAATGGCATCCTACAGAAGATAAGAGGCAACATTGTCCCCATAATCTTTCCAATGAAAGCAACAAATATAACCAACTGCAAGACACCAACATTTTTCAAATTCTGTATGGAAAAAATATCCATTTGTAGCCCACAAATAGTGAAAAAGAGTGGCATGAGAATAGTGACAAAGCAATCAAGTGTCTCCACTAATGCAGCTCCTAATGGTGGTCCATCTGGTATAACCAAACCGAGAACAAAGGACGCTACAGTGGCATGGATACCGATAGCTTCGCCAATAAACCCAGTGCTTAATACTCCGACTAAGGTTAGAAAAATGTATATCTCCTTAACGGGTCTCCCTTCTCGAGTATGTCTCACTACCCACAGAGCTGCTGGACGAATTACATATATAACAAAGATGATGAATAGAACACCTGATAGCAATGACCCTATGATTACTCTTAGTGATTTTGTTCTGGCAAGATCTGCTGCAAACTTAATAATTATGAAAGACCAAAGGCAGACATCGCATATAACTGAAGAAGAAGAGGCTAACCGTCCTATGTCCGAATTAAGGATCTTGAGATCATCAAGGAAGCAAGTAATAGCTGGAAATGCTGTCATTGATTGCATGGCTACTATCTGAGGAAGCACCCTCGAAATGTCTTTATCCAAAGCCGAAAATTTGTTGAGGAGAAATACAGCAGAAGCCGCAAGTCCAAAAGGAAGAAAGAAGCCTAAGATTCCTACAGACAAAGCCTTCTTACCAGGCCTTAAAACCATGGATGGATCTATTTTCACACCAATTAGGAAAATGAAGAGGATAAAACCAAAAATCGATACTGTATCAAGCACCACTCTAGATTTTCTCGGAAATACTTCATCTAAGAATGTCACATTTTGGCCCAGAACTGAAGGACCTAATATAAAGCCACCCTGCTCATATTAAGATATCAAAATACAGAAATCAACCACATAATATACCATTAATGAAGGGAAAAAAAAATCAAATTGCAATGAAGGGATTTCAAAATTAAGACAAAATTTACAACGTGATTGGAATTAAGGATAATGCTTACGAAAATCTGAGCAATAATCAAGGGCTGGCCAACAGGCTTGAGAAGGAATTGAACCAAATAAGTAATGACTGAAATGAGGGACCATTGAAACAAGAAGGAGGGAACCGAGAAACGAAATGGTTGATCTCCGAACAATAAGCCTCTGGAGTTGATCTGATTGAGGTATTGACATACGTAAAGGGGCTCCAAACCCGCAGAATAACTGTCGTTCATCGTATAATTGGAACCAAAATGGAACTGTGAAATAAAAGTACTGTACAATCATGAGAATCCCTCTTTAGAGAGAGAAAACGGGGATGAAATCCGGCCGGTTTGAGAGGATGATGAGATTGGTGGAGGAGCATTAGAATTGGAACGATGTGAAATGAAATTTGAAAGAGAAATGGGGTGGCAATTGGCATGTGGCACTATTTGTATCAAAGTTGGTCCATGCAGTACATAGAAGAATAATGGGGCTAATTACACCAAGTTTTGAACAAGAATTAAGCTAGTTGCTACTAGTTTGACACCATTTGAGGTGTCAAAATCGAGGTCATGATTTGAATGTTGTTGTTAAAATTAATGATAAAATTGTGTGTCATGTCGAAGAGTGTAAGCAAAATGTCAATCATAGTGTAAGTGTAGCAAAATTGTTTAAACAATTATGAAAATGATCATAATGGTGATACTTACTCGTTTTTAACTTTTATACTAATGATTATTTGGGTCATAAATATTAACATTAAATCATATGTGACACCATATTATCAAACGTTATTATTTATTATGTCAAGTCAGCAAAATGGGAGACTTAAGAATTGGGGATTAAACGCATTTAGTAGAGAAAATATTATAGGTCTTTAATTTTGGTCAGGTTTTTGGATTTAAATTGTATAGTAAACCAACATTTTATTTTTAACGATGATTTTTTTTGACTTTGCGTAATAAATAAAGTAATAATATTTAGCATCATTGGTGTTAAGCATCATTTTAGATGGCATGTGAACGTCAATAATTGATTAAACAACTAAAAAAATAGAAAAATTAGTTACGTTGAAGATGACTTATCACTTGCAGCCATCTAAAGTAGTGTTATAATATTAGTAGTGTTACTTAACAATACTTTAATAAATAATTGTATTTGGTGATATGTCGATACTTAATGGCGCCACATGAATTAAATGATAATTTTTTTCTTTTTACTTTTTGTTAATTGACCATTAGTGTAACAGTTAAAAACTTGAATGACTTACCATTAAAAAAATTAACTTCAATAACTATTAGCTTAATTACTCAAAACTTCATTGCCCATTGGCGTAATTAATCCAAAAATAATTATATTTATCTAGAATCTAAATGATCACTGATCTATGTGGTTGTGTGGTTACTTATTACCATCACATTGTCAACTAAATGTGAATGCATGTGAAAGTGACATCATCACAAAAATAATCATACGTGCTCTAAATGAATAATATTATTCTATATAAAAACAATTAAATATAAGAAACATTGCACCAACCATTGATTTTCCTACTCGCTCATGGTCCTACTCCTAGTAGTAGTACCAAGTTTGCCCTAACTTTTAAAATGATGTATAGATAGATACTCAACTTTCCTTACTTTCAGATCACATATATTAAGTCCTTGTTTGGTGGGAATTAAAATCAATTTTTTAGTAAATTTTGATAAAAAATAATGAAATGTGTGATTGAAAATTGTGAATTATACGAAATATGTAGTTTAAATTAATTATTAATTTTGATTTAAATTAGAATTTTAATTTTAATCTCACCAAATAAGGACTAAATAAATATTAAGAAATTTATATATCTCAACTTCTTTAAAAGAATATTGCTAGTTGATCTTCACCGACGCTGGCACCAAGCTACAAATCTTTGACTATTCTAATCTAACATAATCATGTGACTTAACCAATGAACATAAACGGCATTTTTTTTTTTTCCTTTTTTTTGGGTCTGGCTTTATTAGTGAAGGTTAGATATATATTTTCAAAATGAAGAGTGGTCGAAGAGGGGTGGGAGTAATTTGTTCAAAATAATAATGATTTCTTAACAAATAGAAGAAAAGTTACAAACATTGTTCATACATTGAATAAAAGAATACATCTTTACATAACCAAAAAACCAACTGAAACTATTATATTTTGGCACTTCTATACGATGTCTGTGACATTTACGAATCAAAACAATCAGCGAAATTGTTCTCGTGTCCACATTGGACATGGATAAAACTGCCACTTATAGATGTGACAAGAGAACCTTACTTACAGTTCTCTTCAAATGTGAGAACCGCAAATAAGATTATTTTCAAGTGGGCAAAATAAGACTGCGAGCAGGAGAACATTTCTAAAACAATCAGAGCTACAAATAAACAAATGAATCTCATGTCTTTTCTTCAGAATAGCAACGACTCCAAGAACGTGTTGTCTCTCGACTCTTCTTTAGCTCCAGAGAAGATAGAGTTTAGTGAATTTCCATATCCCGAAAATTCATAGCCCCCAGGATTTTGCAACATCTCTAGTGTATGAGGAGCTTGAGCTTCGGGTGCTGGTAGCCTAATGCTGCTGCGCATTGACATTTGAAAATTCGAGGGATGAGGCATTGATGAAGGCCAAATAGTGTTATTTGGAACCGGCCTGTTGTTGCCACTACCTCGAGCAGCTGGCACGACGTGGTTGTGCTTCCCCTCGTAGGTCGTTATTACTGCCCTCAGGTCGTGAGATGCTCGCTCCACGTGTTTTCTTACCGGGCACCCCTGGCTCGTGCACTTGTAATAGCTCCTAAACATATATTTGTCAAATCAAAATGCAAATAATATAGAGTTGGTATGTATCAAATCTTGCACCAAGAATTCATCAGCATCCGGATGACGAAAGACAATAATAATTGTATCGATCAAGAACTCGTGCAGAACGTTTTCAAAACTAAATCTTTCCTATATATTTGGCACGTTGAACTGAACATGACTATACATATATTAGCTTGTTACCTTGGATTTGGATTCCCCTTCACCGCTTTTTGGCCATATTTTCTCCATCTATACCCATCATCTAGTATATCTATATCACTTATGGTTTGAACTACAACTTTAGGTTCTCTAACCGTAGTATTTCCAGTCCCTGCTGCTGAAATCCCTTCACTTTGATTTTCCATTTTCCTGAAAAATTAACATCATATTATGATATTAGACAAGCAGATTCAATTCATTTCCAATTTATGTGCAATTTTGAAGATTATTATTTACCATCTTTTGGCCTCAGGTTCATCTTCATCAAACTCATGATCTCTATTTTTGTGATCAGAACTTAGCTCGAAATCATCATCCCCTACAGAAATTGAAGAATTCCCCGGTGTTGCAACCGAATCCATTTGTCCTGTGCCATTTGGACCATATGACTGTTCTGGGATTTCATTGATTTGAGTTTTGTAAGATTGAATTGCTACTGATGAAGCCGATGTTACTGTTGAGGACGAAGATGATCTCCTAGTGGACTGAGGCTTTGGATGATTATGAGTACCCTTATACACAATTTCAGTAATCTGTCCATCTATAGATTTCTCAACCTTTTTCTTCGTGGGACAACTGGGATATGTGCATTTGTAATAACTTCGAGGATTTTCGCTTCCTTTTACTTGTTTCTGTCCATATTTCCTCCAATTATACCCATCATCTGACCTGTTATTTTCCCTTATAGTCTGTGAAGATTGATTATTATCCGATTGGAATCCATTAGATATCCCAGGGGAAAACATCTGTATAGAATTTATCTCAGCAGTTCCGTCTTGGTTAGCAGGTTGTTCTTGATAACCCCATGCTTGATGTCCCTGAAAATTTTCAAGAATTTCATATATTTGTACAAGAAAATTTAACTTTGAAAGCATATATTTCATATAAATTTAAATAAAACCTACGGTAGGATCTGGGTTTGTTTGGGTTCGAAAAGAAAATTCCGAGTAGTTTTTGACATCTTGCTGCTGCTGGGTGGTGGTAGAATTACTTTTCCAATTAAAAGATTGAAATGGAAAAGTCCCTGTTGTTGGAGATGGTAAAATCTGCATATTTTATCAACAAAAACGTAAACTTTAGCTTTAAATGATGCAAAATATGTCTCAAAAAAGTGTAAATAAATAATAAAAAAAGCTTACGTTTGATGCAGATAAGAGAACAGGAGAGTCCAAAAGCTCAGCAGGGCTTAAACCAGGTGGAATAGCGAAGTACGAAGAAGGTGATATTGGAAGTGAAGGTGGTGGAAAAGACTTGAACTTCGGAACCCCAGAACCAGTCCTCTCAGCTATCCGATCACCAAGACCTCTTCTCACGGCGGCGACGGGATAGTCATCGGTGGAGAAAGAAAAGGGTGATGTTGATTGTTGGGTTTGTGAATTTGAATTTGCAGAGGTTTCTACACTTCCTGAAGATGCCGCCATTAGAAAGAGAAACTAAAAAAATGGATTGGATTGAATTGAATTGGATTGGATTGGATTGGATTTGGTGAAAGAAGAAGAAAGTAAAAATGTATACGTAATTTGCAAAGCGCTCTTGTTTTTGTTCGTCTATGGTTTGACACTACATAAAAATGAAGAGTTGTATATTTCACAGGTTACGTCTTGGTGTGCAAATTTAAAAAGCGTTGGATCGGAAAGTATGTTGTTTTTAAAAATTGTCCAAATATGTGTCAATTACACAATGTAAAAAATAGTGCAAAATAACAATGAGGATTGAATTGTTGATAAAATAGAATCTTCGATCGCGAACAGTGATTCGATTGATGGGATATTTGGGCGGTCAAATAAGGAGGGTTTGATTGAGATTTCTAATTGTGGGTCCCAGCCATCCCTCTCAATTTCAATATAAAATTATTAAATACTTCATTAATATTTATTGAAAAATTTAGAAATTGATAATTTATAGGGATGACATTTGGTAATCAATCTAGGTTAGGAATTATTGAAAGTCATTAGTTGGTTTTTATTCTCTATGCCGAAGTTTTCGAAAATAAAAGCAAAATACAGTCGATACTCTAAAAATTCATTGATTCTATTGAATATTAAAAATTTGATCATAAAATAATCGTTAGTTTTCAAAATAAATTCAAAGCATTGTCCACCATTTGTTCATTTTTAATTTATTCATAATTTTGTTGATAATCTAAAAATTCGTTGATTCTCGACTACTAAAGCCATAAGCGAGCCTCGTCCTAGTATTAGGATCGATGGAGCTGCTTGCTCAGTGAAAGGATTATCCCCATACTTACTTAGTAACTCTATTTATTTAACTAGACACTAATGGTGGTAATTCCGCGCTGAGTTGACAAACCATTTCTTATGGCTCAGTTGCACATCGATCTCTAGAAGCGTGAATCTCGACATCCAGTTTCATCAAGTTAGCAAACAATCCAATCTGGACATCTTAAGTTGAGTATTAGGATATAATCGCAAGGTCACTATCAGAAGTTGATAAGTCGACATAGTTGTCTACTTTTATAGATATGGGTCGAACAATTTATTAGTCATCCAAGTTGAGGTTCCAAATTTGGCCATTTGAAACATCCAAAGTGCAGCCTCCCTGATTAGGTCATTCCAAATTTGGCACTACGTTTAGCACAATTTATAGCAGACAAAACTACACAACAAATTGCTAATGAAACAAAGGATGCTTATATTAATTATAGTAAGTTTGGAGCATACGATAACAAAGGGAGAGAGAGAGAGAGACAGACAACGAGGTGATGTCTCATCATCTCCCTTGCCACACCATAAGATAACAAAGGGGAGAGAGAGAGACAACGAGGTGATGTCTCATCATCTCCCTTGCCACACTTTATTTCATTGACAAACCTATAAAATTTCCTATTACCAGAAAATAAAGATGAGTTGTGGATAATATGTCAATATGCTGGTCACCGGAAACCATGTTTTAACTTCACTGTGGCTTTCGCTTTACATCTTTGACATTGTGTAGTCCATCACATCCACGAGAAAATCTATACGAAGGTTAACAGAGCCATGTCACTAATTATAAAAACAAGGCATATAATAAGAATAATCTGATGGCACTGAATACTAACCAGCATCGTCCTTGGTGAAGCATAGGGGAGGAGTGATCCTGAATACATTCCCGAAAAAGCCCCCTTTTCCTATTAGTACTCCCATTTCTGAAAACAGGATAAGTTCGTTGATGAAAATTTCAGTAGAAATAAATGAATGAGGGATATTGTGATTGGAATAGAGACAAGTTTGGCACCTTTCATCTGGTCCATTACATGCACAGTCTCAGCTTTAGCGGGAGTTTTTAGCTGACGATCCGTTACGAGTTCCATCCCGAGCATCAGGCCTCTTCCCCTCACATCTCCGATAACTGTAAAAAACATGAATCAAGAGCTAATTTTCTGTGGAAAATTTAAATAAGATTAACACATTCTTATTCTTGTTGTCTTCCAAGTACACGTGCATAAAACTGAAACTGTTGTTAACAATTAACTAATCCCTCACCCCTTCCAGTGTAGTATGAACTGCGAAAATTTGCATATGCATTTACAACATTATTAGGAAAGAAGACTTACTCTCATATTTCTCCTTGAGGGAATTCAGGCGTTTCTTTAGGTGCAATCCTACATTGAAAGCATTCTGCTGAAGGTTTTCCCTGTCTATTACTTTAAGAACAGCATGCCCCGCTGCAGTACACACAGGATTCCCACCAAAGGTATTGAAATAACTTCGCTGAGTCAAGACCTTTGCAATCGCGGGAGTGGTAACCACAGCACCAAGGGGAATTCCATTACCAATGCCCTGAAGACCATAGATCAGAAGATAACATATTAAGTGCAACACAAAGCATGATTCATATGCTTTGGGCAATAATTTACAGGTTCACAACAAAAGATCTCGAAGAAAATCCAGCAGACAATAGACGAGAGAAGAGTCTACCTTTGCCATGGTAACGATATCAGGCACAACTCCATGGGCCTCAAACCCCCAAAAATGGCTTCCAGTGCGAGCAAAACCTGATTGGACCTCGTCAGCTATACAAAGTCCCCCAGCCTTTCTAATGGTGCTATACACAGCTGGCAAATATCCTGGGGCCAACTCCATAATTCCACCCACTCCCTGTCAAGAATACAGCTCATAGCTATAATGAATAATGAAAATCTTTGAGACCATACCTTGAAACCAAGATAAAGCCATGCAAATTACAATTTTTGCCATTTGCACATGAATAAAATTAGCACCTGTATGGCTTCTGCAATAAATGCAGCAACGCGACCAGATGTTCCATAGGTAATCATATCATCTACGTCCCTTGCATACTTCAATCCGTCTGAACCAAAGATGCCCCTGTACTGGTCGGGGTTCTGAGCATGGTGAACTCCAGTCTGTTGTAAAAGAATACAGAGACGGAATCAAATACTATTTACAACAGACTTCTACTTAAGATGCTCAAAGTCTTTTAAAAAGAAAGTTACAAGCCAACTCTCGATTCCTGAAAGATAATAGTTTCTCTAGGTTATGATTACTATCCAACTTTTGACACATATTTAACCACTACTTCACATTTTCCTGCTATATTTACTGTGTCAAGTTCTTTTCTAAAAGAAATGGTTCTGCGAAAGCAGCCTTATGCAACTCTCAGTGGTCCAGTTCTCATACTAACATCAACGTCGTCAAATATTGAGCATCAAAGACAAGAAGTTCACAACTACTCTGTTTATCATAAAGGTGTTACATCATTTATGTTGTAAAAAAATCTTGTGAATTCCTAAAAGGAGAGAATATATATACCTGAACAACGTTAAATTTGTAGCTACTTTGAGCAGTGGCTCCCATTGTCCCTGCGGCATTGCCATGATACCCATTCCTAATTGAAATAACATCATGACAACTGGTATACAACCGTGCCATCAACAAAGCCAGCTCATTCGCCTCCGTCCCAGAATTCGTAAAGAAAACTACCTAAGAAAGCAAATCAACCCAAAATTAATCAAAGTAAATCACAAACTCATCTGCTGCTACAAAATGGTAATCAAAAATCAATTCAGTAATTGAATAAACCTTGAGATCCCCGGGAAGTTTCGATGCTAGAGCCTCAGCAAAATCTGCAATAGCATGATTTAAGTACAAAATTGTAGAATGCTGAAGGCGTTTTGTTTGGCTAACAATTGCATCCACTACTTCAGGATGGCAGTGCCCACAACAAACAGTGGCTATTCCTCCAAAAGCATCCAAATATCTCCTACCCTTTTCATCAAACAAAAACTGCATCTTCCCATCAACCAAATTCAACTGCAAAACAACAAAACTCGTTCTGGATCACCACCCCCATCAAAAACAATAAAACAATTGAAGCCAAAAAAAAATAAAATGGAAAACAACTTACTGGGTTATCGTAAAAATGGAAGATGGAGGGGCTGAGGAAAGCTTTTCGTTTCTTGATGATTTCATCGGCGGAGGGACCGGTGTACGGCGGCGGAGTGTAGTCGAAGGGGGGCATTTTGGGAAGAACGGTGTCATCTTCTCCGACGGTATTAACCAAAGTCGAAAATTTTGATTGTGTTACAGCACGAGGGAAGATTGAAATCCTTGCGGACAAAGCCTTTGCCAGAATCCTCTGCATCTTCACGATGAAAACACGTAGAAACAGAGAATGGTAGAGGGTTGGTGGAGACGAATACAATTAGGCACCAGTTTCACTACTATATATAAAGCTCGTGTTTGTTCAGGATATTTTAATTTAAAGTGAAACAATCAATATTAACTACATATTTTATGGGTTTCACAACTTTTTAATCATACATTTCAAAAACTTATATCACAATCTATTAAAAATCTAATTTTAATCGCTCTCGAACACCTCCAAATAAAATGTATCTCCCCAAGTACAGAAAGAAGCCAACCAGAAGTGCACCAAAATACACACATTTGTGCGGACCCCACCATGTATTAAAAAAACAATAATTGCATTCGTATAGAAATGTTTCCACATAAAACCACCGGAATATTCACAATGAGTAGGCCACATCATATATTTGAAAAAAAAATCTACGGGACCTACATGTGTGAGTGGCCGATGAATTTATGGTGCATTTGCTTCTGTACATGAAGCAAATCTCTAAAAAAAATGGCATGGAACCCACAAATATGTGTATTCTGATGAAATTCTGTGGGCTTCTTTCTATACATCTAGCAAATTTCATAAATAAATATTGTTATAATTGGAAACCTAATGGATCTTGAACTTATCTTTGATTTGTGATTGCATAAAAAGGATTAAAAGCAGAAATAGGTGAGAGAGGTATATACGTTTCTGAGTCTCATTTATTGACTCGGAGTCGGGTCGGTTACTGTACCGGTTTATTCTTACCCACCCGTCAAACATTTAAGAATTAAACAAGAAAGTTGCAGCATTGATCCTCAACCTATCATTTTTATACTAATATCATCCTCAATATTAAAATAAAAAGATTTAGATCCATAAATTTTCAAATTTGTTCCACAATTATATTACACAAGAGGTGGATTACCCTTATATCTAAATAAAATGAAAAATATAAAAGTAAGGTGCCTGGAGTTGAGAGATTGGAGGTTTGCTAAATATGTGTACATATTATTTTCTTCTTTTTTTATTTTTTTAGTTAATTTTTAATACAATTTAATTAATTTTCTTTAGTTAAAATTTCCACAATATCTTCTTGTGTAATATCATTGAATGATCTAGCATTAAAATACTCCAATTTAAAGATTGAGGCCAACTTGCCATAGAATTCAGAGGTCAGGGACTGCTTCTGAAATTTTTCTAGTTAAGAAATGAAAGATTAGGAATTTTCGTCGACACAAAATGAGGGTTATGGTAAAGTCTGCAAAAATTGAAAAGATTAGTGACCGTTGCTTCAATTTTCCTATAATATTATTCAAGATTTTTTTTTTTTTCGATTTCGATTTCTTATTATTGTTTACTAGTATCAAAATAATGTTACAGTGTAACAATACAGTCGTTACAAAATTGTTAACTATGAATTAGAAAGAAGAAAAAAAATCATACCTACCACCTTCGTTCCATGTGCATTTAGACTTTAGTGAAAATTTCATAATATCTTTATCCTACCCTTCAATTCTCCAGATTCTTAGCAGTCTCTCTCTCACACACACACACACATATATATGTATATATGTATGTATGTATATATATATATATATTTTTGGCAGGAATTTTATTTGAAATGTGCATTAAACTGTTACTGCAGACACCTGATTGATTACACAATTTAATTTATTTAAAAGAAATGAGAAAAAGATAAATTTAAAAAAAAATAACATATCTTCTTCCCCAATTGGATCCCCACCCCATGTGCACGGTCGTGGTCAGGTCCAGCCCCACCCATACGCCTAAAAATAATTGGATTGTATCAATGGTCTAGTTCAAGAGCACGTTTAATTTTGTAAGCAATTCAAAAATTATGTTTAATTAAAGAATTAATTTAAAAATGAATTTTATTAGTACAAGTAAAAAACTATTGTATTATCTCTTGGCCACAAATTTGTTCCTTTTGAACATACATACATTGGCTAGAGGTTGAACAAAGAATCAATCAAACAAATTAAGCCATTATTTGAGAGAGAAAAATGCATTTTTAAATAGTGATTTTTGGAGAATGTGTGGTTGAAAATGAATTTCAAAAAAATAAATTCTCAAAAAAATTGAGCTCAAACAACTCTCGAGTAAAGCAAGTTCTCCACGAGAAAGATGCAATCAATCGAACAACTTAAGCCCTTGTCTGAGATAAAAATACATTTTTAAATAGTTATTTTTGGCGAATTTGAGGTTAAAAATTAAGTGAAAATTTTCGATTTACGTGTAATATTATTTTATCTAAAAAAAAATGTGTATTTGAAAATGAGTTTCGAAAAAAAAAAAAAGAGACTCAAACAACCCTGAATAAAATTCGTTAGTTCGTCGCCTCCAAACAATTCTATAAGGTTGAGTGTCTCTATTGGTTCAAATAAGATAAGAACGGAACCTTAGGTAGCAAGATCCCATTTTTACACCTCCAAAGAAAATCAAATCAAAAGCAATAAAAGATTGCTGTGTATTTTCTTTAGGGGTAGTTTTTATTTTTTAGGCAAATATCTCTCTCTCTCATATATTAAAATATTTTTTTGGTTGAAAACTAAATCAATCAAACACATTTAATTAAAAAAAATTTGTATGCAAATAAGTTCTATGCAATTCAATTGTATATTTCATACAAGTTTCATACTTGTAATCAAACACACCGTGGAATAAGTAATTGGAAAGTTGATAAAAATTTATGAATCATTTTAAATATAAATTTGGTGGAAAAATAAATTGAATGAAATAGGATCAAACATGGTGGAATGTAGAGCTAATTAAAAATAAAGGTTGGGGGCAGAATTGAAACTTCATCCAAAGGTTGGGGACTTTTGCCCTGCCTGTAGCAATCGAGAAAATAAAATAAAATCTTGTGTTTCATTTTAAAATAATTGTTTTTGTATAAATCGAAAAATAATTTGAGTTATATTATTAAGTCGCTACGATCCTTCCTAAGAGTTCAAATAAAATTTTGGTCACGATAATAAAGTTTTGCGCACTTGTTGTTTTTTTTTAATTTTTGTAAGGTGTCGAATTTCTCTTAAAACAATAATTTTTTTTTTTTTATGTTGACGACACGCATTATATTAATTTTTGCACACATGTTTAGTACTTAAATTTTTAAAAAAAATAGATAAATCGGATATGTTGTACCAAACGATCCCTAATTCATCCCCATTTATTTCTTAATTTATTCCATCAACCTGACTTTTTATTTTGCTCTATTATATTTATCATTTGAATCATCCATTAGAGCCACAGCCGTTTTAATCATTTAGAAAGAAAAACTGTCATTCAAATGACAAAGAAACATGCACGTCGCTTTCCACCATTTATACCTATTAAACATTTCATTTACAATTTTAATAACCACTAATTAAAAACCATTATGATAATTATTAAAAAAAAAAAAAAAAACTTCCATTTCAATTGAAAAGTTAGAGTGCACACGTTACCTCATAAATCTACCAATTATACACCTGATAAATATTCCACTTATATTTGTTTTACTCCCATATTGATTATTGCCAATTGCCACTTGCATTTTGTGTTTGATAAGCAACAATTTTCTACAACCCCTAAATCCATGTTTTCTCTCGCAAACTAAAATACTTGTACATAAAATCATTCACCCTTTTTACCATAGACGTAACCGTAAGGCACCTTGAATTTGAAAATTTTTGGAAGGAAAGACTAAGAGTACGCTGCATTTTACTATATATTGAACGTCAAAGGATATTAAAACTCTAAGTGTTTAAGGTAAGGATGTTTACGTTACTTTTGTATGCAGAGTAAAATTATTTGTTTTCGATTTGCATTAACGTGTTATTATTTTGTTCATGAGAGAATGGAAGCACCCTATGAGTGGTTCAAATAAGAGATGAAGAGATGAATTCATGAAAAGGAGTTGTTAAAACCTAAGAATATGCGGACTGCTTGAACACCGGTTCATTTTAAAATTGACAACGACACAAATAATCAAAGTTTGTAATTTTAGAAAACACATTTTTTTTTATATATTTACTTATGTGTTTCCTACTGAGTATTACTTGTGATACTCACTCCTACAATATTTACATATTAATTGAAGGCATGACGAGGATTTGGCATAGTGGCAAGTGTTTGGCGATTTGAAATGCTTTGAACTTATAGTAAAATTTACATTCATGTAAATCTCTTATGAATCCTTAGACGATACTTTTAAAATGTTTAATTTTCTGTTTTTGCCTAGTTTTACATATATTGCATGTCAACTATAATTTAGAAATGTTGGAATGACTACGCATAAAAGTTAATTATTGCTAGATTAAATTTCAGATTCTGTCCTTCTATTTGAAAGTGGTAAAACTTGGGCTACAATACAAGTTTTAGAGTGAAATTAGTGAGATTTCAAAGGTCTATGAGTCTTCTAATATTAATCTTTGGAATTACCCAAAATATTATCTAGAAAACAGTTATGTCCATTTTGGTAGACTACGTCAAGTCAATTCCGAATTTTCTGTCTAGCATAGTTGAACAATATTTTCATATTTCAAACATTATTATCGAGACTCCAATTTTTTATATAATGTACGTATATGAATGTTGGAATCGCTGCTAAAATTTCATAATTTTTCATCAACGTTTGCTAAGTCAACCATATTTTTCTCTTTCCGCTGCTGTATAATAGTATTTGCTGAAATTTCTCCCATGTTTTTCAAAAATCAAATTACACCATAATTTTCTCAAGTCTATATGAACATATATCTCCCATTATAATTTTTATATGCTTCAAACTCCAAAATTTTTCTTATTTACAATTTATTTTGGTTAGCATTAAAGAGGTCAAACAAAGAAGAAGATTTTTTTTAACGCTTCGAGTTCCAAGAATTTGGGGCATTACACTACCCATTTACACTCACCTTAGGGTGGGGCCATTAATCTTTGGGAAGTACCCTTTTTTTGTCTAAAAATGACAATTTCGTGAAAGTGAGTATGACGATTGTCCTCGAGATGCTCATTTACAAGTGGAGAGGATAAACTAAGAACCAGAGAACAAAAGTTCAAGAATCATTTCTTATTTGTTATGGATCAAGATCATTCCCATAAAAAAAAATGGGAACATATGAAGAGGTGTATTACTATATTTTGTAGACTTAAAATTTGGTAATCGGGCCAGAACTTGGACCCCCATGCCAAAGAAACTACTCAAGGATGCCAAGGATTTTGACATGGCTATTTTGTTCACCCAATATATCTGCCCTAATTTTATCTTGGACGCAAACTTTGCTCTTTATGGAACTAGGATTTTGAAAGTGCTTTGATGCCCATGTTTCAACAAAGTGCATTTTTCTTTAATCTCGTTGCAACCAAATGTTTGGTAGTTGAAAGGATCAAATTTGATATTTGGAATATATCATCAGTCGAACAAAGTTAAGTTATTATGATAATTGAAATAACTCTTATATATTGGAGTATTGTTAAAATCAATGTGTCTAAATAGCGCACCTAGACGTGTCACGCCTTGGCAGTAAACGCGAAAATAAGCGATCAATTGTCATGATCGACCAGGAGTGCCTAGACACTTATTATTATTATTATTATTATTATTATTATTATTATTATTATTATTATTATTTTCTTTTTAAAATGTATTTTATTTTTAAAATGTCATAACTTAAATTTTATCTATCTCAATATCGAATAAAGTTGAGCGTTGTAAAATACCTATTGCAATATGTTTTGTCCGTTGCAAAAAAATTATTTTTCTTGTAACGATTTTTTCCTCTGAATTTTTAGCAACAAATATTTTATACCGCAAAAAGTAGACCATATTGCATCACAAGCACTTTGTTGCAAGAAAATAAAAGTTTGTCGCTATAAGTTTCCCACCAAAAATATTTTGGCGCCTTGCTTCCCTCTATTTTTGGCGACATTCTTTATTGTTTGTCGTAATTTCTCACATTTCACGACAACTTTTTATGTCGTCTTATGTTTTTTGGTACTCATTTTTTTCATCACAATCTTCGCGACAAACTTTAAATATGTGTCGCATTAAGTTGCTTATTGTGACAACTTTTTGTATGTCGCGAAAAATCTTGTTGCAAAATCATAGTTTTGTTGTAGTGAAAGGAACGACAAGGGGAAAGATTAAGAACACGAACATGCCAATAACAATTGTATGTAAGAATCTTAAAATGTCAGAGCCTAAACTGGTGATCACAGCATAAATTCCTGTAAATACTGTTATTGCAAACATAAAAATGAACCCTCCTGCTAATTTTCTTGATTTTCCAACATGAACATCTCTAGCCAGTGGTGCTGCTAGAATACAAAATTTTAAAGAAACAACAGAGTTTAAAAGAAGAAACAATTTGGCTCTTTTTGAAGGAGAATTTGGAGCTACAACATCTACTATATCTGTATAAATTTTTGCACTAAAACCTCTATAGCTAGTGCATATACCGGTAGCAACCTGTCGATCAAGGGGGGATTTTTTTATCGAAACTATGTAAGAAACTGTGTTGATCCAACAAATGCTGTTTCCTGCTAAAACAGTTAGTAGAAAAACTTGCCAGTAAGAAAGAGATGAGATTTGATTTATAAGAAAAAAGATATTGTATTCCACAACCAATTATGCCATGAGTTGCACCAACTAGGAGCACTATCCAAAGGCAAATGCGCTGCGGCTGTACTCTTATCAGATCGATAAAAAGATCGGTAGACGTCTTATGGTGTCTACACCTCAATACACTATCCAGGATAAACACCAATTCTAGCTTCAGTTTGTCCAGTATGTCGGAGCAACTATTGAATACAGCCTCCAGTTGATCGTCCTCCATAATAATGATTCAGCAGCGTATTATTTCTAGTAATATGAGACCTCGCTGCTTTTTCACTAATTCTTTCTAGTAATATGAGACCATCTGTAACAGACAACCCAATTTTTTAATCTAGCGCTGGGGACATATTAAAATTTGGATTAATCCATTTGTCTAGAACTATTCACTTTACAGGATATTTACACCGTCACTGAGGGTGGGTCCCACGCAATAAAATAAAAAAAGAAAAAAAATTATCCATCCACCCCCTTGTGAGTATCTGTAGGTTTTCTATATCTGTATGTGTGCTGTTCAACTAACAATGATTAAATGTTTAGAAGACGATGAAGATGAAGATGAAGATTATGAATAGTGCAAGTCGATTTTGGATTTTCCACCTCTTCTTCTCTATTTCTATCTTTTGAGATCAAGGGCAAATGAAGGAAAATCAGGTTAATGGCCTTTTTGGTAAATGGCCGGGGTCAAGAGCCATTTACTCTCAAATAATCATATTACCACCACAAAATTTAATTACTACACCACATTATAATCACATCACAATTAAATATTTTTTCAATAAATACACACCCTCGACGAATTTACTATCATACTTCTATTAAAATAAAAACTAAAAATGAAATCAAAATACAATATTGTGGTGTACATATTCTCCCAAGTTACTCATCATTTTTCTCAATCATTTATGTCCTATTTAATTAGATCATTTGATTTAGTATTAGCCCAAAAATAATCTCATCGGTGGCAATCCTTTTCGTCGGAATTTTGACTTTTTCTGTTGTATCTGCTCCAAGCATATCATTATTCGTAACTCGAAATTAAGAGAGAGAGGGAGGGAGAGAGATCATTTACGCAATCGAGTTTAAGTCCTTTTCAAGTAAAATTATTAATGTCGAATCAAAATCCTCAAACTATATTGTTACTGCAAGAAATTATATGTGTGGTTGATTTTTTTATTTTTCCATTTTCATATGGTCGTTGTATCTAATTAAATTTTAATTGCTTAATCAAGACCTTCTACACTCGATATTTTTGTTATGGTTTGTTGATTTGCTTGATCCAGAGCATTGTGAATTGGGGCAATATTCATATTTTATTATAAGCCCTGATTTTTTTTTCTTACATTTGTAATTTATAATGTGGGTTTTGAATCTCCATTTAAAATTTAGCTGTCAGTTCGAATTCGGTGAACTTTAGATCAATTAAATATATTACTCAAAAGTAATTAGGAGAAATTTGTAATCCTTGCATATGATGTATATGTGATCAAATTGTGTCTGCAGGTGCCATTTTCGGTTTCAGTGGTGACTTGTATTTTTGTTTCATTAGAGTCCCACATCCGACTGGTAATATTTACACGATCCACTTAATAAGGTGAGGGCAATCCTCCCCTAACAAGCTAACTTTATTAGGTTGAATTATGCTCAATATCCTTTCTAATATGTTTATTGTAAAAACTTCAATTAGATGTTTAAAAAAATTTAAATTAGGTTTTCGTTTGTGGAATAATAATATATTTTAGGGTAAAACTCTAATTTTGTAATTTTACTTAAAGCTATTTAAGTAAATAAGAAAAATACTAAAAATTATGGTGCACTTAGCCCTTAGGGCGCGTTTGATTGCGATTATTAAATTTGCATGAAATGAAAATAAAATTTAGTCAATTCAATTGCCTAGAGCTTATTTGTATAGAAATTATTAATTAAATGTGTGTGATTTAGTTTTCAACCTAAAAAATATCATACTTGTCCATTTTTTATTGATGGGTAGTCAGGTAGATGAGAGAGAGTGAATTCCCTGAAAATAAAATCTTATTCCCCTTGAAGACAATATTTTTCTTGATTTTGAAAAAAATATAGTCACGTGACCGAAAGTAGGAAAATATTTTCCATGAAAAAAAAAAGTCAATCAAACAGTACAAAGTAGGCTTTTAGATTTTAAAAAAATACATTTTCCATGAAAATATTGATAATCAAACGCACATTTAATAAAATTTGTAGTGGCAATAATTACCCTTTATCCTCGGATCCTGGAAGTCGGGTAAGTTACTATACCGGTTTATTCTTACACGATCCGTCAAATATTTAAGAATTAAACAAGAAAGTTGCAGCATTGATCCTCAATCTATCATATCTAGACCAATATTGATCGATCTTAAGCCCATATTTGTCATCCATTTTATCAAACATTGTTTGCTACAGTAAACAATCTCCACCACATATTCACTTAATAAAATATTTTACATACAAACCAATAAAATTACTTTACTTTTCAATCACATATTCTCCAAAAAATACTATTCAAACAAGCACTAAAATAGATCCATAAATTTTCAACTTTGTTCCAAAATTATATTACACAAGATGTGGGTTACACCTATATCCAATTAAAATGAAAAAAAAAAAAAAGTGGGGTGTCTTGAATTGAGAGATTGGAGGTTTGCTAAATATGTTTTCACATTAAGGGCCATGGCACTACCAAGGCCAACATTATTCATCAACTATATATCTTCCTTGGGACCTTGCTGCTTGAACAGGGCCACATGTACCCCCTCTTTGAACAGGGCACATGTGGCCCTGTTCAAGCAGCATAATTCATCTTCTTGTGTAATATCGTTGAATGATCTAGCACTAAAATACTCCATTTTAAAGATTGAGGCCAACTTGCTACAAAAGTCAGAGGTTAGGGACTGCTCCTGAATATTTCTAGTTAAGAAATATGAATTATAAACAATGTTATTCCAAGATTTTTTTCGGGTTCTATTTCTTGTTATTGTTACCGTTTACGAGCATCAATACAATGTTACGGTGTAACAATATTTACAGTCGTTACAAAATTGTTAAATGAATTAGGAAAAAAAAAACACACCTACCCCCTTCGTTCCGCTTGCATTTATGAAAATTTCATAATATTTTCATCCCACCTTTCAATTCTCCAGAATCTTAGCAGTGACGCATGAATTTTTACATAGGAATTTCATTTAAAATGTGCATTAAACTGTTACTGCAGACACCTGATTGATTACACACTTTCATTTATATTTATAAGAAATGAGAAAAAGACAGATTTGAAAAACAAAAAAAACATATCTTCATCCCCAATTTGATCCCCACCCCATGTGCACTGTCCCAGTCAGGTCCACTCCCCACCCAGACGCCTATAAATAATTTGATTGCATCAATGGTCGAGTTCAAGAGCAAGTCTAATTTTGTACGTAATTCAAAAATTATGATTAATGAATTCTATTAATCGATAACGACAAGTAAAAAACTATAGTTCCTTCTGAACAAACATGCATACATAGGCTAAAGGTTGAACAAAGAATCAATCGAACAAATTAAGTAAAACAAGTTCTCCACAAGAAAGATGAAACAAAATTTGTTAGCCCGTCACCTCCAAACAAATTCTATAGAGTCCAGCATGTGATCTTTTTGAACAAAAAAACACAAGTCGGCTAAAGCCTGAACACACATGATATAACCAATCGAACAAATTAAGTAAAAATAAATTCTCAAAGAAATACATCCAACAAAATTTGTTCATTTGTCACTACCAAACAATTCTATAGAGTTGAGTGTACTAACATACACTCTAGTGGTTCAAATAAGATACCAGAACCTTATCTAGCAAAATCCCATTTCTACACATCCAAAGAAAATCAATTCACAAGCAATAAAAAACTGCTATATTAATTCAGAGGTCTTCATACAAACGGAACATATATATTTTTGTGGGCTCTACCATACACATGATAGAAAATTATTCTTTGCTAGCAATGACAGCAAATACAAAGCTAAACTAAGCACAATTTTAACATTTAAGGGCCAAACACAGCTGTTCCCAATTGTTAATGATCTCAGCGAAGGCAGAAGAGTGTTGATTATAGAGTAGCAACATAAGTTTATACACAAGAACTTACCCATACATGTTTGAAAGTAAAAATTCACAGGCAGAGAATAGGTACAATGGACCAAAAAAAAAAAAACCTCAGATCACCATTACAACAACCAACATCATAAATTTCCTAGTCACCATCCAAGTACATGTCATCTTCAAACAATGAATCTGCATTGTCCGACCAGTCATATGGCCCTGTATCCTCGTGTTCATTATAATATGTATGACTTCCACTTTTGGATTCTTCAGATTGGTTATTGGAAGAACTGCTCTCAGCCTCTGATTTCTCACCAGATGATCTGCTTATATCCCCATCCTCAGACGTCTCTTCATCCGGATACTCATTGAGTGGATTGTCCTCCGCTGAGACTCAAAAAGAAATTGAATTACACATAAAATCACGCCTAGAGAGGGGAGTGTGTGCGAGAAAGAGAGGATATTATACCATTAGAATCATCAGTTTCATATTCTGAATCATCTGGGCCATCATAGAAGGTATCATCATCGTCAACTTGAACCCTGTACAAGCAGAACAGTTTTTGTTAAACATAAACAGAATATTAAATATCGTGATCAGCAAACATACACAAGGATCGAAGTCTTACAAAGGAAACTGGCTTGCAGAATCAGCCTCGGTAATGTTGGCGTCACCCTTAACAGCATAAAAATCATAAACATAATCATCTGAAAATGCTGCACGACATCAAATAATATGAACCACAAGAATAGTCTTAATAGATATAAACGTACAGGAAAATATATCTATGCACCAGGAAGTTATAAACATTTCCAAGACAGTTTCAGATGATAAAAGGCAATGCAGGATGAACCAACAAAATCCAAGTCACCAGTGACAGTGATTTGTACATTACATAAGCCAATCAAACTTCTTATCCATTTTTTGCTTTTCATTTTTCTTAAATAAACCTGGTGGCAATGTCTCACATTATTTTGACACACTATCATGCCCACAAATAACAGAGAAGTGGTGGGCAAAGGACAGGGGAACATCCCAATAGAAGAAAAAAAGAACAAGTGAAAGAGCAAAACCTCGTCTGGAAGCGTAATTGTTAATATCATCTTCAATCTCCACAGCAGCAGTTGGTAAAACATCTCTTAGGAGAGGCAGATATTGAGCCATCATCCTGTGGTCCTCCAATTCCGTATCCCTGCATGGAAGTTAAAGGAATTTAGTATCAAGAAGAGATGTAGGTAAACTAATCGTGCAATATAATACAACAGCAGAACTTACTCCTTCTCTTGCACTTCATTCTCTTTGTTCTCTGCATCAACCCGAACAACATCATAGAGCCGATACATTTCATGTACTGCCTCATCTTCTACGGCTTCCTTCTTTCCCTTTCGGCTTCTCCATATTTGCTCAAAACGAGCATTTTTTGATAAAACCTTGAGAGATGAAAAAAAAAATAGAAACATATAATAACATTAATGCATAACTTATTGAGTTTGTTTGGTCTGGGAGGGTAGGGTAGGGTAGGGTAGGGAAGGACTTAGGGAGGACTGTTAAAAGGCTTTGAACTGACACTGGAACCAAAATAAGGTCGTTGCATTATAAATTTCACCAGCCTTGAATATATAGACAAGAGAAACATTTAGTGGCATGCAATGATCATAACCTATAAACTATTATAAGCAAGCAGAAACCTCAGTAAGACGAGAAGAGAGGAAAGAGAACGAAACATCTACTTCCTTGTTTTGATGAGTTTAGGAAAGAGAACGCAAATTTTAACTCTACTCATATCCATTAACGTATTGTGGTATTCTCACTCAATATGCCTTCTTTACTAGGCCTTGGTATTTCCAGATAGACAACACCCATGCTAAGAAGAAAGACATTAAATTACGAACATATTCTACATGAGAACTGAAATGTAGATGATTCCAGCTTTTTTAAAATTGAGTAGTGAAAATGATGAAATCAATATTCCCACGTACAATGTACCTCTTGCCTTTGTCTTGCTTTGACGAGCAACTGCTCTTGTTTCTGCAGAGTTAAATAGAAAATGCTAGGGTTAGTTACACAAAGTATATCACACTTTTCATTACCTTTTGAGGCACCAAAACATTATGTTGATCTTTAAATGAGAATTTTTTCCTTCAAGTATACATCTATAATGTGACAAATAGTTAAATGAACAGTGTACTCAAATTGCAACAACAAATTGAGATTTAGGTCTATCAAATCCTCGAAATGGTTAAAGATAGAACATTATGGTTAAAATTGAAAACAGACCATCATTAAGGATGACCTTATACTGAGTTGGCCACATCTTAGAATAGTATCAGCATAATGTTTCAGAAAAAGTGCAATATCAACCTTTGTTATAGGTTGAAGTCCTGAATATCAGCAAATCACATGTTGTTGCAGTGCCAGAATACATATCTGTTTTAATATAAATTATAAGCATTTAGAATGGGGTTCAGAGCCACTCACAACACAGTGAACACGAATTACTCCGCCTCATGCGAATCTGAGACAGCAGCAATTATTGGGTGCCCAATACATGTAGATGAAATATCTATGCACAAACAATATAAAACTTAATCATGAGAAGCATGGAATTGGTTATTCTTCACAGAACTCTGCGTACAAACCATCTACAGGCTCAGGACAAGATCATATCATTTTGAATTATTACTCCCTCAATCTCAAATTTAATGCCCTCCTTCCTGAATTCTCCAATGGCATGGTTCCCTTACACATATACAACACCTGACTGGATTACATCCTGTGGCCACAGCCAATTCCTCACCTACAAAGCTGTTGCCACCTCCAATTCAATTTATTTATCCCCACAACCAACAGTACTATCTAACCCTCTACCTTTGAAGTTCCTTCAGAAATCAACCCCTCTGCCTCCTTCTCCCCTTGCCGCACTTACCTACACCACAACCCCAGCCCATCCCAGAGGCTTCTGTCAATCATAATTAAGATGCCAATAGCCCAGTTGATGCTACAAAATTTACAAGTTCTCTTTAGGGCAGTGTTTGTGAAAAAGACGTTTGGTGGTCAAACTGATAGCGGCAACTGGGCAGTTTAAAGTAAGATAGCCATGATGGTATCTCCATTTTATCCACCCTGTTTTGCTTGCATGAGCCTCCATCAGCTAAGGTGTTGTATGGTAAGTGTTATCCCATTAAAATGAGACTAGCCAAGGTGCCTAAAGAGGTACAACCGAGGCTCCCCAAATGATTAGCCGACGTGCCTAAAGGGGTACAAACCGAGGTCCATGCTAAGACACTACCTCAAGAACGAAGCTCTATACCCTTGAGCTGAACCACTGCCTAAGGAAACAAAGAAAGGAGCAGAGGCTCTCCACTTAGAAAACTACCTCAAATATCTCTCCAAGGCTCTCAAACTCTTCCGAAGTTCACGAAGCCGAAGCTGTCTCTTGTAATAGATTTGAAGATCTTTTAAAAGTGATTGATGCGACGTGTGTGTCAGTCTATTGTATAGAGTGGCTGACCCCTTATCAATGCATTAATTGCATGAATGGACAATGACGTGACGTCCCAACAAAGGAGATGAGGTCACGTGGTTCTGATCCAATGATAACCACCTCGATCAAGACAGCATAAATAGACTCTCTTTGTAAAGAATAAGGAGGATCTTGGTAATCATACAAAAAAGCACAAGAATATACCTCCACTCTCGTGAAACATAGAGAGATTGAAGAAGATTTATACATATTGTTCTTTACATATTTTGCAAACACAATAGCAAATATATCAAGATTCCAAGACAAAACTCCACTTTATTATATCTATCATTCCACATATTCCACTATAAAGGAGAGATTTATTCTTGATTATCTGGGCTTTGCGATCATTGATAGCGTGGTTGCCTTCAAATCACACCGTCGGAGTCGAAACATTTTTGTCGCTTGCCGAAAAGTGTCTCCTGCGCCCATTTCAAACCGATTATCATCGTTATTCCGGTAAAAACGCGCCGGATCCATACTTGACGTGACGAGTGAGCTCGGCATCTGTTGAGCTCATTTTTTGGAGTCAACAGTAAGTATATTTTATACACTTATTCGGGGCCTTAAAATAGTGACAGCTTGTAGTACTTTTAATGAAATATAACCTAATTTATTGTATATCTCATTTAATAGGTGAAAACTCGATGATCGAAAGTGGAATTGGAAGAAATAAGAGAAAAATAAAGAAATCCAAAATATGGGGACTAAATTGTAACATTACAATAGTTGAATCGGATTTGGGAACCGAAGTGCAAATTTTGAAAGAAGGTATAACTGGCGACTCCCCGTTATAAAGCCGGACGGTCTCCCGACTTGAGAAATCAAAGGCAGAAGGCAAAATTTATGCCTGGGCAACTCACAAACACAGGCTGTTTCCTTTTTCTTCCAAAATTCTACATGAAAACACTTTCTTGCATGATTTTTTATTTAATTTCACCTCTATACACCTCTCATAAACCTCTCATATAGCTCTCATACACCAAAATTCATCAATTAACATAATCAAAGAAAGGCCAATTCATTATTCTTGTGAGAATTAAAGGGCAATCACAAGTTTTCAAGAAACTAGAGTCGCAGCCTTGATTTTTGGAGAGACAACAAAAAAATATATTAGAGATTCATCAAGAAACCATTGAAGATATTCAAAATTTCAAAATCCATCTACTCCATCAATCTAAAATTCGGATTATGTTCTTCCAATGAAACATGTTTTCCTGTAATTTTGTAATGTTATGTTAGGTTTACAATTACTAAGATGTAGATGAACCCTTGTAATGATGTTTTAATTTAAATTCGATAATTTGACGCCCAATACGTGTTTATTCTTGAATGATTGTTATAAGTTTAATGATTTTTCAATTACTTGATCACTAATTGGATTGTTTGCGAATTTTATTGATTTTGAGGGAAATAATATGATAGAAAGCACATTATAACAATCATTGTAAAGTTCGATGGAGAATAAAGATATATTACTATACTTTGCATGATTTTTATAAACGTTCTAGTGTTTTTAATGTAAACTTTCATATTCGAATATTTCATAAAGATATAAGGAGGTGACATAAGAGAATAGACTTAATTGACATCGAGAGATGCTTTTAATTAACTTAGAAACATTGATCAACAAGAATATGCTCATATTGTCATGTTATTGAAATGTACTAAAATGAATTAATAAGGGGGATTCGAAATATTAGTATCATCTAATCTATATTTAGTATTTACAAACGGTTCACTAGAATAATTAGCTAATTTAGCATAAATTCTTCAACAAAATTTGCTATTGGATTAAAATTAACATCAATTGATACTAGATTAAGTACATAGTCCTCGTGAGAATGATACGTTATTCATCACTTTATTACTTGCTCGCGATACTGTACATTTGCAGGAAATCAAACGGTTAGTGTTGTATATTATTTATGAGTTCAGCAGGGGAATCAGCTTCTGTTAAGTTCAAGTGCTAATGATAGTGTTAGTGTTCAACAATGGACGGCTGGGTCACAACACAAGATGGGCATCAACTTGATTTTTCTTTTCTCTATTCCTATTTGTTTGAAGGGAGTAATTGATTTATAATAAAAATGTGAAAGCACTAAAGTCACAAAAGAGTGATTAAAATAATGGGGCAATACCATTTGACAAATTATTGTACGACGTTAAAACTGTTCTTAATGGAACATTTGGCATAAATAATCTCATAACCTGTTCTTCTCCACTAATTTACATCACACTCCCCCATCCCATTTTTCCTTCATTTAGCACTGCACCCCCTAGATCTCAACCCAAACCACAAAAATTAATTCTCAGCTTTGATGCATAGGAATAATAACAATACTTCATCTCCTGGGCTGCTCCTCCAACCAGCATTCCGTCCCAATCAAAGCCCTCCTGAAAACTTATAGTAATGCACCTCAAAGAATCAGCTTACAATCTCAATTTTCTAGTGTTGAATGACTACAGCTGCTAGCATAGCTAGACCATTTTAGAAATTAATGATTTTCTCTATTCACGCAAATTGCTGACTCTAGTATCTAGCTTGTGGTATCTTGGTCAATTTACTTCCCATGAGAGGGGTGGAAGGTTTTGCAGGAACAATTATCTATTCTCACTAAAACCAGGTAGTCTCATTAGCATTTTTCTCAACTAAATAGCAGACACGTTAAGCACTTGCTTTGATGGACTTCCAGCGAAGTAAGAGATCCCTTTTCTTTTATGAACATAATCCCTCTTGCTTTGATTTTGTTGACCACCGAAATTACTAAGATAAAATCCAGATTATGTTAATTTCAAGCTAGGTATTTAACTGCAGCATCTCATAAAGGATTAATTACAGAGTCTCGAGGTCAGCTCGGTTAAAAAGGTTTGAGGTCGGAATGTACCGCTGTCATCCTAGAAACACCATCATTACCTCTGATTCCGCTCACCTCATAGCTGACATCACCACCTTTCTTAGGGCCATTCTTGCAATGACAAGTGGCAATCATAATGATGGCACCAAAATCTTGACCAATTACAGGTTTGTAATGATGACCCACCATACTAATATCATCATGACCTGTAGAAGCCGATCTCAAATGCCAATCAGAGCCAGGTCGACAGCACACATGTTAAAGAGCAGCATTGCAGCTGATTGGATGGTGGGCGGCCAACTTGCTCATTTTAGGCCTATAAAAAGGAATGCAATGGCCCTCCCCTTGGACTGAACAAAATATACTATCTTTACACACTTTCAAATTACTCAATCAATACCAAAAATTCTTCTCTTTTACTATTTCAGCAATTTACCTTTTACAAATTATCAATTAAGTTGACAAAAATCGACCTCGTCATTTTTTGACATCAACAGATTTCATAAAAAAAATTATAATCTGCTTATGTAAACGGGTGGAATAGCAAGGAAAGTTTTCTACATTTCAAACATACGAACTAGAATAAACTAGAGCAATTCAAGACATGAGAAAATGGAAGCATAAGTAGTGCATGACGGGAATGGCAGCCTTAGTATATGTGTGCGCGCACAAAAAGGCGTGTATTGGAGGAGGGAGGGGGGAGGGAGGGAGAGATAATAACTCACATTCTCCTTCTTCAAAGTGCATCTTCTTCCTCCATTTTTCTCTTTAAGTTCCAATGCATCAGATGAATTAGGCTGTTCAACCAACAAAATGAGTTAGACTACTTACAAGTTACAACCACTTCATCGCCAGCATCCATAACGGATATATCTTTAAATGGGATAGCAAACTGAAAAATGTACATCGCACAAAAACTAAAAAATCCGTGCTACCCAGATCAAAACATCGCATCATAAACTGCCCACATACATATAGTGAGGAAACACAGATAATATTAGCTGACGTACCACAAAAGATCGTAGCACATCGACAGTGACCTCCGAGGTAATTACTGTCTCCACATGGCGTACAAGAACCTTTTTGGTCTTCAATTCCTCCACTTGAAAATGTCAAAGATAAGCATTGTGTTAGGAATTAATCACATGCCTGCTTGGAAACTGCTCATTGCCAAGTATTAAATGCATTTTGTCGTGTCTCCCAACCAGGCAACCATTATTGATTTCAAAACCACAAAGAAAACAGAGAAATGTTCTATGACCAATCACATTGAAGAATATATTATAAAAGTTGTCCAATCAATGCTTTAATTAATCACTTACTCCATAAAAAACTAATTCATGTGTTGGGCATTAGTGTAGCAGGCTCATTGAAACATCAAACGCATCTTTAAAAATTTATACTAAGCTGGCAATATTGAACATATAAATTTAAGATACCAATTTAATATAAATCCTTTATTCGTCTTGCCAGTAAGCTTCATTGCTCTTTTTCTTTCTTCTTATTTTTAACCTTTTTTCCTTACTGGCTTTTCTCCTTGTGACTTATACCAGAAGAGGATTTTTATCAAAGAACCCTTGATTTTGCCACTGAAACCGTCCTCCACCGCTCAGCCCCACCCACACCATCGATTATAGGAAATGTGAACAGTGAATGACAATTTACACATAAGCTAGTTCCAATTCCAGTCCTGATTGTATTAGA
The DNA here is from genome assembly GCA_035079005.1 of Fraxinus americana. Taxonomy (NCBI): domain Eukaryota; kingdom Viridiplantae; phylum Streptophyta; class Magnoliopsida; order Lamiales; family Oleaceae; genus Fraxinus; species Fraxinus americana. The sequence goes on along the minus strand of CM068720.1, from coordinate 4,011,910 downwards.
AAACGTCATAAGGTTGACTAGATTTATAATGCACTAAAAGCTCTGTCAAATTACAATCTTTTACGCAAAAAATTCTAGAGTTCCCATTAAGAGACCAAAAAAACTTATACAAAGTAAAAAATGGGAAGCTTCACATACATCTATTAGAAGAAGAACCAGAGATTGATAACTTTTCACATACCTCTACTAGAAGAAGAACCAGAGATTGATAACTTTTCAAAGTCAAGCAGCGGGCGCTTTATTGGCCTCTCATTAATCTCTAGCCCTAATCGACGTAAATGCAAGAAAAATAAACCAAAAATTAGCTTCAAGCTAGCCATGTCTTCCACACTAATAAAGATAAGTAAAACATTGAAAACTAAACCCAGTACTCACAAAAAGCATCGAGGAGAGACTGGGAAGCTTTTCTTTTGACCCTGACAATGACCGGCTTGTCCTTATTTGCCTTAATCGCAGTGCCGTCGTCCATAGAATCGGAAGTGGTGATCGAAATTGAGTTAAGGACTCGGATTAGGGTTTTCGAGTGTTTTTTTTTTTTTTTTTTAAAAACCTGCAGAGTTTGTACAGTTGAATAATTGAGCCCTTGTTTTGGGATGACAATTGGAATCTTGTTACATGTGATTTACGTCAAAATATACAGGAGATACGATACGTGACGTGATGCTCTATTATTTGTCAATTTAAAATATAATTAATTTTTTATTCAATATTTTCCTTTCACGTCATTTTCGGTAATCGTTTATGTACCATTTTAATGTAAAAATAGCGAAATTGTATTTTTTAACCATACATTTTATCAACATTTATCAAAATTTACTAAAAATTTGATTTTAGCCCTTGTTTGGTACACATTATTTTTTTCATTCTCATTTTTCTACTCATTTTCAACCACACATTTTTCAATAAAATAATATTTTTCATCACATCAATAACTTTTCCTTCTTTTTCAACCACATATTCTCCATCAATCTTATATTCTTCCAAAATAATGTGGCTCAAACACACCCTTAATCTCATCAAAGCTAATTTTTTTTGTAGATTTTAATAAAATTTGTTAGAATAAACAATTAATATATTAATAAAAATTGTGAATCATTTTAAAAATAAATTTGAAGGAAAACCTTCCATCCCCTGGATGGATAATGAGGGAGGGCACATATTTTGATCTTGTCATGTTGTCAAATAGTTAGTTATTAATTTTGGGATATGGACTCAACCGTTGTACATAACATAATATAAACGTTTATGTTAACATCCTATTTCGTACATTGTTTCATTGATTTGATCGATGACTCGCTTTATTCAGTACATCAACTATTTATTATAGGAGGATGTCACGGGACTATCGGTAACTTCAAAATTCATTGTTGCATAAGTAGCGACGTGCACTAATTGTGTAACGATTGTAAGTTATGCACGAATGTAATGCTTATAACTTCCCTCTAAGCCCGACTTCTATAAAAGCTTTATCTACTGATGGATAAGACCCGATCGAAGTGTATGGGAGTTATTAAAAGAAAAAGCAAATAATGGAGAAATAATTTAAGAAACAGGACATGGAATGGATTGCGAATTAAAATAAAGGTTAAAAATTAAACTTAGTCCCCAACCTTTGGATGAACTTGCAATCCCATCTCCAATCAAAATTGTCTAATTATTGTTCCCAAGCTTTAAAAAAATGGCAATTCAGTCCTCTTCGACGATTCCTATTAATTTTTCTTTTAATTAAGCACACGCACTACATGCACCGTTTGATTTTTATTTTTTCAAAATGTATTTTTTTCTATCTCTTCTTTTCAATCACATATTTTTGAATAAAATAATATTACAAACAAATCTAAAACTTTTCCTTATTTTTTAAAAACACATTTTTCATCAATATACTATTTCAAAATATATTTTACAGTAAAAATAGAGCTCAAACAAGACATCAATTCTATTTATTTATTATTTAAATTATTTATAAACACTTTCTAGACGTGTTGGACGTGCTCATAGTCTTGAGGTAAGCCAACTTTTTGAACCAAATAGTTGTCTACAAAAAGTGGACAAAGAAGAAAATACAAAAAAGCCTCAATAGGCCAATACGTAGGTCTTGGTCGCCTCACTATTTAGTACGACTAGAGAAAAGAATTGACCAAGAACATTGGTCCACAAAGTTGAATTGTCCATGACCAAAAATGCCCACTTGCCTGCGAGCTAATTGTATGTGTCCCAAACAATTTGAAAATAAAAATATTGTGTTGGCATAGTAAGTCTCGATGGTATTAAATCAAAAATTCATCCACTAAGTGGACAAAAGAAAGAAAAATTGGCATAGTAAATCTCGTGTTGTCTCAAAAATTCTTCCATGAAGTGCACAAAAGAATTAGGGTGAATGGACCCTATTGGTGTGACTCCACCTTCCCAACAAGCAAAGCAATGAGTATTTTCTGGTGCCGTAACTTCCCGGGGACTTTTGCCCTACCCATTTACACTCGCCTTAAAGTGGGGCCCCTTAATTTTTGAGATGTACGATTTTTTTGGTCTGAAAAAGATAATTTCGTGAAAGTGAACGTGACGATTGTCCTTGAGATGCTCATTTACAAATGGAGAGGATAAACAATGAACGGGAGAACAAAAGTTCAAGAATCATTTCCTATATGTTATAGATCAAGATCATTCCCGCAAAAAAAAAAGGAACCTATGAAGAGGTGTATTATTATATTTTGTAGACTTCAAATTTGGTAATTGGGCCAAAACTTGGACTCCATGCCAAAGAAACTACGTAGGGATGCCAAGGATGTTGTCATGGCTATTTTGTTCACCCAAGATATCTGCCCTAATTTTATCTTAGATGCAACCTTTCCTCTTGATGGAACAATGATTTTGAAAATGTTTTGATGCCCATGTTTCAACAAACTGCATTTTTCTTTAATCTCGTTGCACCCGTATGTTTGGAATTTGGAACGGATCGAATTTGATATTTGGAACATATCAATAGTCGAACAAAGTTAAATAATTATGGTAATTGAAATAACTCTTACATGTGGGAGCAGAGTTCCAGTAGACACAAGGCATTTTATTTTATTTTTGTATTTAATTCAATAAAATGAACCAAACAATTCATCACTCTCTTGGCCAATAAAATATGATGGACTGGATATGAAATGTTGGGTTTTAAAAGGCTTATTAATTATTTTCAGAAAAGTCAATAATCTTGACAGTCCTCAACAAGAAAAAAAACACCTGACAACCTTAGTTCTTGCCTTCAAAATCATAAATTATGTGGCTATTTTGTTGGGTATTAAAAGGCTTATTAATTATTTTTAGAAAAGTCAATAATCTTTGCAGCCATTACTAAGGAAAAAACACCTCACAACCTTAGTTCTTGCCTTCAAAATCATAAATTTTGTGGCCATTTTGTTGGGTATTAAAAGGCTTATTAATTATTTTCAGAAAAGTCAATAATGTTGGCAACCCTCACCAAGGAAAAAACACTTCACAACCTTAGTTCTTGCCTTCAAAATCATAAATTTTGTGGCTGTTTTGTTGGGTATTAAAAGGCTTATTAATTATTTTCAGAAAAGTCAATAATGTTGGCAACCCTCACCAAGGAAAAAACACTTCACAACCTTAGTTCTTGCCTTCAAAATCATAAATTCAGTGGCCATTTTGTTGGGTATTAAAAGGCTTATTAATTATTTTCAGAAAAGTCAATAATCTTGATAGCCCTTAACAAGAAAAAAAACACCTCACAACCTTAGTTCTTGCCTTTAAAATCATAAATTATGTGGCCATTTTGTTGAGTATTAAAAGGCTTATTATTTATTTTCAGAAAAGTCAATAATCTTGGTAGTCTTCACCAAGAAAAATACACCTCACAACCTTAGTTCTTGCCTTCAAATTCATAAATTCTGTGACCATTTTCTTTACATGTTTTCTTGTACGTTATCACACCCCGTTTGATGAGTACTAAATAAGTGGTACTAATTATGAGTCTATTAAATATGTGGTTAAAAATGAAATTTAATCATTTATAAACGATTTATAAATTTTTCCAAACAATGCTAAGCGTTGAAATACATTTCCATACTCGGTCATGTTATAGAGAGAATAAATATATTTTATTTAAATTATAATTTAAACATATTAACTGTAAGTCATAATATTTTTTTTTATCAAATATTTGATAGAAAGATGACGTGCTTATTTTTTCTAAATTATCTCTTCAACAATACCAATTTTGTAGTTTTTTTTTTCTTTTTCTTTTTCTTTTTTGCTTTTAAGAATAGCATAATTTGTAGCTTAATACCTTCTGATTAATTAATTACTGTATTTAGTTTGTGTTTTATGGAATAAAACCTAAAGTTGGCAGTTGTATTTCCTTAAAAACCAAAGTCAAATTCTATAGAAATATCTCTAATTTCAGTTACAATTACATTTCTGAATTCCATGCCTAGTCGTACAATTAATTAGCGTACCAGTGGATGGTTCTAATTGAATCTTATTTCGTGACTAGAAGACCGACTTACAATATTATAAGGTACTCTTTACCTTATACATTGCGGATTCAATTTTATTGCACTTATGTTACACGTACATCAAGTTTGACATCATGTGAGTCGATAATTTTCTATACATTGATGTTAACGACATTTTTTCAATCAATGACTAGATTTACGCACATAAGCAAAATGTCAACCTTAATATTCATGCAAAATGTACAAGAAGCGTAATTCATTTTACTGATGTGATGTATGACTTGCAAACACTACCTCTAAGCGTCAACGCTAGAGTCACTAAGTGCTCAGTGGTCGCCTTCTACATTGACTAGAGAAACAAGCATAACCAGACATTGACAAACCAATTTAGCCTATATTCGACTCATTTTTTTTAGGTCCTTATAAATGAATTGGTCAAAAAAAATAAAAATCTTTCGAATTACTTTTTATTCACATATTTCGTAGGATTCATAAGTACAATTCATTTCTTCACCATTCATTTATTCTTTTTATAAATACCCGAGTTTATAAACGCATTGCCGACTTACACTTAATATCACGATAAAGTAATTTGAGTCTAAATTTGTCACATTATTAGACAAAAATGATATACAAATTTTTCTATTACTTAATTATTATTTTTTTATCATCTCTTTTATTGGAAACAAAATATTTTGTTAAGATTTAAACATTCAATTAACTAATTTGAGATTTAATCTATGATTATAGATAGTACATAATATAATTAGACCATTATATTCATAATTATACTATGACTCTTTATTTATAATTGATTAGTACCATAATTATATTATACCGTATTACATGAGACAGCCTGGGTGGAATCGTAAAAAATACTTTTCCTATCCAACCATGTATCACGGTCCACTCACTTTGAGACAATTAAGGGTATGTTTGGTATGATTTTTGCTTTTGCTTTCGCTTTCTGCAGAAAAAAGTCATATTATATCAGTTTTCCTATAAAAATTCTTCTAACTATCAAAAGTACTTTTACAAGATTAGCCAAACGGGCCAAAAAGCAATTTTTGGATCTCAAAAGTTTTTTTTGACTTTTCAAAAGTCATGCTAAACGAACCCAAATACAACTTCAAAACCGCATTCGAGCAACTCTCTTAAGACCAATTTTCCTAAACTCTATTATTTTTTCTTGTTTTATTGTTTTATTTTATTGCTAATTCATTGTGCCGTTAAATCAAATTCATAAACTTAAGGTAATTAGTAATTACAATCAATTAATAATAGTTAATTCTATTTAATTAGAAACTAATTAAGAACTTACAATCGATCGATTTATTTTCTTAAAATCACATCATCCCAAGAATGAATTCTTGCTCGGATGATCCTATAGAGAAATCAGTCTGTTTTGTGTGGATGTTACAGTTTCCAAAATAAATATCGAATTTTTTAACGGTGTTATATGTTTCATTCTCATGTCTACAGAGAATTGCCATCAATGGTTAAGGGTTGTGACCATTGCAATTCAACAATACTTGCCAACCACCACAAATTATTTGTTTTTCACCTTGTGTGTTCACACATGCCCATTGCCCACGCACTATTTACTCCAAACTTTATGTGCATGCATTAACCTTATAAGTACTGTAAAATCGGGATCTAGGAAAAAAATTCCGAGTTCTTTTCAATTTTCTTTACATCTGTCTTTCAATGGCTCTTCAATGGCTAAGCATGGTAGGTGCCATATGGTTGCAATCCATTAATGGAACAAACTCAAATTTTCCTGCTTATTCATCCGAGCTGAAGCGTATGCTCTCCATAACACAGCCTCAGCTTAATAATCTGGCTGCAGCCTCCGATGCCGGGAAACTTCTTGGCTGGTTATCCGGAACGGCAGCGGCGCATTTGCCTCTTTGGATAGTGCTCCTAATTGGTGCAACTCTTGGCCTAATTGGTTATGGAATACAGTATCTTTTTCTCATAAATCAAATCTCGTCTCTTTCTTACTGGCATGTTTTTCTACTAACTGTTTTAGCAGGGAACAGCATTTGTTGGATCAACACAGTTTGTTACATAGTTTCGATAAAAAATTTCTCCCTTGATCGACAGATTGCTACAGGTTTATCCACTAGTTATATAGGTTTTAGTGCAAAAATTTATGCAGATATAGTGGATGCTGTAGCTCCAAATTCACCTTCAGAAAGAGCCAAATTGTTTCTTCTTTTAAATTCTGTTGTTCCCTTAGGAGTTTGTATTCTAGCAGCACCACTGGCTAGAGATGTTCATGTTGGAAAATCAAGAAAATTAGCAGGAGGGTACATTTGTATGTTTGCAATAACAGTAATTACAGGAATTTATGCTGTGATCACCAGTTTAGGCCAGAAAATTTTAAGATTCTTACATCCTTCGACAAATGTTATTGGCGTGGTCGTGTTCTTAATCCTGCCCCTTGCCGTTCCTTTGTCTGAAAAGATTAGAGAAACCCTGCAACACAAATGCTTGATAAGAGTACACGATGAAGGTGCTTCTGCTACATCAATGGAAAATGGGGCAAACGTGGAAGATGGAGAGAATTTAAGCAAAATTTGTGAAGAAAGTGTAGAGGAAATTGGAGTGAAGTTGATGCTAAGGAGAGTGGAATTTTGGTTATATTTCTTTGCTTATTTGTTTGGTGCAACAGTTGGTTTAGTTTATCTAAATAATCTGGGACAAATTGCCGAGTCCCGGGGATGTTCTGGGACGTTGGCTCTCGTCTCCTTGTCTTCAGCATTCAGCTTCTTCGGCCGGCTCATTCCATCATTTCATGATTACTTTTTCACAAAGTAAGTACTTCACCATTCACCTACTTCGATTATTTATGTTATGTCTACTCTACTATACTATACGCCATTCTGACATCTAGCTCAAATTCACTGTTTCTAAAATGTACCCAATTTTCATAAACACACGAGGTACAGCAATAACTAATTTGATTGTCTTAGTCTATTTGTTGTTTTAATGCAAAACTTTGAGTAGTGCTATGTTAGTTGATGAATTTATGGAGCCAATTAATGTGTACAGCATCCCTCTGTTTCAAGTTTCTTGGTCAATACGACAGATTTTATTATTGAACCGTCACTAAGCGTACTTTTTTGTGTCGATATTTTTGCAGGAGCAAGTATATGATATCTAGACCTGCAGCCATGGCATGCATGATAATGCCGATGTGTGGAGCTATGTTTTTACTCGTTAACAAGCAGGACATTTGGCTCTACATTAGTACAGCCATTATAGGCATTTGTACTGGAGCAATTACCACAATTTCTGTCTCCACAACCACCCAACTATTTGGAACCAAAAATTTTGGAGTAAATCACAACATTTTAGTCTCCAATATACCAATAGGATCTTTCCTTTTTGGTGACGTTGCAGCCCTGCTTTACAATAGAGCCAAGCTTTCAGGTGAAGACAATTGCATTGGTCAGAAATGCTATCAAACCACTTTCATTATCTGGGGATTATTGTGTTTTCTTGGAGCTTTTCTGGGTTTTATCCTTCATTATCGAACAAAAAAAGTTGTAATCACGTAGATTATAATGAATTAGTATAGTATAGTGATGTACTCAGTATAGTATCACGGTCCAAGGAAAGACGAGAACTGCACACCCTACCGAAAACACGAGGGATCTTTCATGGGACCGGATGGAAATGCATTTAATGTACTTGAATGAATGTAAACGTTAACTGCATCAATGCAATGAATGACTAGTATATGCCACACATTTGTTAATTTGTGCACAAAATAATTTAACGTATTGACGTTCTTTGGAGAGTAGGCGGTGGCCAATTTTTTGCGTTTGATGTGACATTTTTTCTGGCCTAAATCAAAGTCGCTGAGGTAGATATTAGTCAATAATATTCAAAAAGGGAGGTGGTGTTTGCACATGCTACACGACACTTTAACAAATTCTCCTAATAAAATTGAGATATAAGGGAGCAATGTTCAAAATTTCGGTGTTTGGGAAATTTTTTTTACCTCGTCAAACATCTTCCTTAACGTTTCTTCGATCCCACGATTTTATACATTTCTTATCGCATATTACTTAAGATTCACTGCTTAGAAGCACTTAAAAGCATAGATAACCAAGGACTAACTCATCTTTCCGCGCCCCAACACAATGCCTTTCAAGAATCTATCCATAAATTAAATTTCAAGTCAAAGTTAACAATTAATTTTAACTACACATTTCTGAGATTCATAACTTTTCAACAACATATTTCATCAACTTTTATCGAAATCAAATGAAAAATTGATTTTTTATCTAAACCAAAACATGGCATAATATCATTAACTCCGGGGGATGGTATGCCCATTCTTAGGATGAAATATACTCGTGTATTTTCAATTCGAGACCATTCTTTATCATCCAGATTTCTGCAGAGATAAATAAAGGATAAGAGTGGATGATTTTGTGCAAAAGTTCTTTTTTTCCTTTTTAACTTATGCAAAGTGTAAAAGAAAACCTTTTATAGATCAACAAAACACAAGGTACTATAATAAGGATAGCAATGAATTAAGGGATTGATATGCAGCAATTATTAATACAAGTTGGTTCTTTGGTAGCAGTTGACATTATGGCAACAACTTTAACAAATGCTGAACTTTTATATTTGCTATTTTATTCCCTAAATATGATATGCAAATAAGTCTTTTCGTGTTTTCTGATCGAATTTTTGGACGAAAATTGTCATTGCAGATACGACGTGCTAATTAATTAAAGGTTGATGATAAGAATACATCAACAAAGTTGGAGATAAAAATTGCGGCTAGTGACCTTCATTATAATTAAAATGTGGCAAAGTAGAATTTTTTTTGTACAAATATAATTACCCTTTATCTTTTCTTCTTTGAGTGATTATATTCACACCACATTTTTTGTGAAGTGTGTCATATATTAATTGCAATTAAGGTCCTCATGCTCATTTATGTACTCATGTCTTCAATTTTTCATTGTATTATTATTATCTATTATAAATTAACAAATCTTATCACTAGAAACGATTTTGATCAAAAATCCGTTAAAAAGACATAAAAGACACTCATATTTTTAAATAAGTAAAATAAGAGAAATAGAAAAGTTCGAAAGATACATACTATTATTTGTTTCAAAGCACGTTAGTAGATTATTTTGAAAGAAAGGTAATTAGTACATAACGTCTTCACATTTTATTGTTATTGTGAAAAACGTTCATACATTTCATTTTTTGACATTTTCACCTTTATTTTTACCTTTCATTGTACAAAATGTCATTTTCACCTATTTCTCAATTAAAAATTATGAAATGACGAATATACCATCTATTTAAATAAAACAAAAAGAAAAGGAAAAAATTAATTGCAACAACAGACCCAATTTTTTTAAAAAATACAAATAAATCACAAATAAATTATTAAAATGGTAATTAATACATAATGTCAATCTTTTACCGTTATTGCAAAAAAAACGTTCATATCTTTCATTTTTTATTATTTTTTCCCCTTAATTACATAATTGATTGCTCAAATCATCATTTCCATCAATTTTCATCCAATTTCTCAATAATAAGTTATGAAATAACGAATACACCTTCATATTTAAATAAAAAGCTCATTGCAATCATGGTCTCAATTTGTTTTTTTAAAAAAGTGCAAACAAGTTCCAATAAATCATTAATATTTTTTTTTAAAAATGTGAAAGCGAGTCTTAATTAAATTTATTTAAAAATTAGAAAAAATTAAAAAATGCAAACGAGTCTTAAATAAATCATTAAAGAATTAGAAATTTAAAAAAACTATTTAAATAAGAGGGTATATTCATTATATCACAGTTCTTTATTGAAAATTTGGATGAAAATAGATAGAAATAATGGTTTGCACAATCAAATGTGTAATTAAGGGTGAAAATGCCCAAAAAAAAAAAAATGTATGATCGTTTTTCTCAATAATGGTCAAAGATAGGGATATTATGTACTAATTACCCTTTCAATAATTTATTTGTGACTTATTTGCGCTTTTTAAAAAAATTGAAACTGTGATTATAATTAGTTTTTTCTTTTTCTTTTTGTTTTATTTAAAGAGAATTGTATATTCATTATTTCATAATTTTTAATTGAGAAAATAGGTGAAAATAACATTTTGCGTAATGAAATATGGAAATAAGGGTGAAAATGCCAAAAAATGAAAGGTATAGACGTTTTCCACAATAACAATGAAATGTGATGACGTTATGTGCTAATTACCCTTTGAAAGAATCACAATCAGAGTTAAAATGTCCTAATTAATTAAAAGTTAATAATAAAATGTTGTGGTGCAAATATAATTAACCATTTTCTTTTCCCTAACTTTTCACTTGTTATGGTAATATATTCATATCTTAGTTTTTGATAAGTGCACCCTATTTTAATTAAAATAAGTTCCATTTTTTGCTAATTTCTGTACTTAAGTTTTCAACTTTTTCACCATATTCTTATTCACCTATTATGAATTAACAATCTTGTCACGGGTGATGATTTTCGTCCAAAAAATTCATTACAGGACGTAAAAAGACCAGTATATTTTATATAAGCAAAAAAAGCAAATACAAAAGTTTGAAAAGATATTTTTCAACTTGTTTTAAAGTATAATATTTCGACAAAAAATCACCATTAGGGTTAAGATGTGCTAATTAAAGGTTAATGATAAAAATACAAGTACGAAAAATATCATTTTATTAATAAAAATTATGGCGTGGATATATTTATCCTCATTTTAACCTACTAAATTCTGGAAAAGTACACTTGACTTGGACAACTAACAAATTCTCAACGTTAACCATCCACTAGCATAAAGAGGGGTAATTGCTTTAGAAGATGGAAAAATCGATTTGCTTTGATGAAAAGATTGAAAATAATACGTTATTCTAGAACCACTTGAGCTTTTAAATCAACACATTTATGATATCAAAATAAATAAAGATTATAAATTTAGATTTTTTTCATTACCAATTTAATAAAATTGTGGACGCATCAAAGCGAGAAGGAATGTCATTACAGCCGGCCCACTACTGGGGTGGAAAATGGCATGCCGAGAAGTATTTCCACAATTTACAATACAGGAATCTTGATTTGGAGTTGAAGGCATTATCGCATGCTCACACACTGTGAAAAAGTGCAGCTGGTGGAGTTTTCAAAATTCGGCAAGAATTCTCTCTAAAGTACACGAGTGGGCCCCAATCCCTACGCACTTTGCTGGTAGCCCCTGTAGGAGTTGATTTAACAAATGGTCCGCGAAGTTCAACTAAGACTTCAAAAAATCGATAGTTATAGCATTTTCGTGACCTATTTTGTAGCCAAAGTTAAAGAACATACTGTAATAAGTCGCTTGGCCCGATATTGAGTTAGACGGTAGTGTCCATGTCATGAAATTACAGATTTTTGAAATAAAATGAAAACTTTAAGAGGAAAACCTCACAACTTCAGTGACCAATTTAAATATTTGCTTGAACTTGAGTGGTTATTGGTGAAATTAACCACCAGTGGAGATGTGATGATTTGTAGCAGCTGCTTTAGTTTCAGATATTTGGTGATGGAGGTGGGTGTTTATTAATGGCCATGTTGGGTCGGCTGTTGTCGGCTCTAATAGAGGCGGGGAAGTCAAAATAGTAAGGCAAAGGGAAACAAGATTTCATGCTTTTTATTTTATTTTATAAAATTAATCAAATTTTAATTTTAACCACACATCTTATGATTCTCTTGACGAATAGGGGATCGAGATGTGAATATGGCACTCATCCCGAACCTGTCTCGATTATTTATTTTTAGTAGTTAAAAACAGAAAAAATATTAAGAAATACTTTAGTTCTCGTCCCATTCATTCCTGTCCCGACTTAAGAAAATCTTAAGAAATGAGGAGGGCCACCACGGTCCCACCATGCTGACCTTCCTATATTCATGGCCTCATGGGCTACCTAAAGCATAGACGGAAAATGTGACATTAATTCTATCAAGGAAATGAGTTTGAATTGAATGATGTCGAATTGACGTTCATTCGACATCATCATATCATCATCACCTAACTAGCAAGGTTTCAAACTTTCAAGGACAGATTTATAAGGGAATGCATTAATGCGGTAGGACCAACACTTTACAGCCTCCTTCTGTTAAATTTTTATTATAAAATATTAAGATCATTTTTAAATTTATTTTTATTGTGTTACACGATATCATGAACGATCAATCTCATGACCGGATAAAATCTTTTGATTTTCGAAGAGTTTCAAAAATAGTGTAGATTGCCGAACAATTTTATAATTCATAATCATTACATGTATTTACTACTACTTTCACATCGAAAAGTTTTAATTTTTAGTTTCGTATGTAAATTCTTTTGTTTTATTTTTTTTTTGGAAAAAAGAAAAAAGGAAAGGTGACGATTAGATCATAATCTCTCGAAATAAAATAATTCATTAATCTTTCTTAGAGCAATAAATAGTCCATACCAATTTTACACAGCAATAACTAATTGGGGCCACAGCAGAACTTATGGCTTAAGAAGAACCAGAAATAACTATCAACTGTTCTGGCTCAGTAGAACTCAAAACCAGGCCTCTAAGGAGCTGATACTGACAACTTATTTTTCTCTACTTCTCTTATTACCAGAAGAGGATCTAAGGAATTCTGTATCGCCTTTGTTTGGGTTTCCTTTTTAGTTGCTAAATTATAAGTTGGTAGAAATAAGCGAGGAATAAGTAAGTAGTATTTATGGGTCCCACCAAACATCTTAAGCAGTTAGATCACATTTGGGGACACAAATTTATCATATGATGCATCTAACCTGCCAGTATGACAAGAAGATAAATGACAATAATGTGGAAATGATGTATATCAAAAAAAATGATTGAAAACAAAGAAAAAGGATGTGAATTTCTGCTCGATTCTTTGATGTTTTAACATTTGAGCTACAACAGATGATGGCAGATCAAATAGCGTCCGAATCAAGAAAACATTCCAGACATTCAGAACTTCATTACCGAAGAGTGAGACTCGGAGCCATCTTCGGAAGCTTGATGAAACCTGAGAGCTTCCTGGAAAACGTTAAAAAATTCACTGAAAAGAATCCCCACAGAACAATGCAGTTTAGAGAGCTAATATACCATTTCTGTCAAATGTAATACAGCAGTTCCATACTATCAGCCTCTAGGAAAAGAGAAGGTTTACCCAGTTTCTAACAGATGCTGCTTCCTATGATGCCACTTCAATTCTCCTACCTCGGTGCTTCCAACTAAAGCATTTCTCTGTCAACATTGGAACAACGTTTATTCAGGAGCTCAGATATTATCATAATAAGACATTGGATAGATCAAAATTTTGGAACTATTGAGAAGTAAAACCAGTGTCATGCCAGGAAAGAGCTTGAAAGAAGATACATATACTAAGTTACTAAGTTACTAATTCAAGAAATATTGAATAAGTTACCTCAAGAAAATTATACTGCCACCTTTTTTCGACTCTCTAGCTCTTCTTTCCACGACTTCCAACCAATCCGAACTTCTTCCAATTGGGATTCGGGAATGTTTGTGTTAGCATCCAATATTTCTACCCAGTCCTTCCAAGGAGATTTTAAAGGGTCTAAAAACTTAGACAACTGAGGTAGCATTACAGAAGAAAAGAAATCATCAACTGATTTGAGGATTTCTTCTGATTCAACCAACGTCAACATTTCAGGCCTTGTGCCAGGTCGGTTTCTCATGGCAAAAGTGTTTCCCCTCAAAATCAGAACTTCAGACGGAGCAAGTGGTACGACAATCCTGGAGAACTTGGACAGTGAAAGCTTTAAAATATCTCTTGGAAGTAAATTGCGCTTTATTGCCACTGCAGTCCCTATCATTTTGCGTATCTGGCTAAATAAACCAGTTAAAAATCGACTAATACAACAATCTAACTAGAAAAAGTAAACATAATCACTAGGATCTGCACCAAAATCAAAAACATGATCACTAGGATCTGCACCAAAATCAACATTTTCATTTTTTCTTCACTCATGGGAAGTGGAGTTTGGAATATACTCCACCCCTTTCCTTGGATGATGGTAAATGATCCCTCAAGTTTTTATCTCCCATATTCAAAAGCATTCTTATTTGCAATTGCACCACGCTCGTTAGGCTAGACTAGATAGCACTGGGCAAGATTAGGAAAGGAAATTAAAATTTGTCCATCATCCTACATTCCATTATTATGCACCAAACATGTACTTAATGTTATACGCAAAGGCGCAAAAGCATGTACCATGGGTAAGAAATAAATACCCGTTTTCCAGAATCATAATCCTTATAACGACACATAAAACTGTATTTGAGATGATGATCGTGCATGTTACCTACCCTTCATCCTAGGGTGTGCAAATTTTCAGAGAAAATTGAGTTCTTAATTTCAATTTCCAGAAGAGCTAAAAATGGGCCAGTTAATGAACCACCCCCACTGTATTATAATAATTGAACCATTTATATGTATGTATAAGGCACAAAAACAAAAAGAAAAACAAGTTAGTCAAACAGAGTAAAGTATAAATCAGATTCTGGTGAAATTGTAAAAAACTTACTTGATGCAACATGAATGACTCCCCACAGATGGATATCTCTACATAATTCAGACCAGATAACTGTTTTAATTTTCCACAACAACACTGAAAGATTTTTCTGAAATGTGAAGCACTAAGTCTATCCTTTTCATCAGGTTCATGCAACCAACGAGCAAGCACTGGTAAATTAGAATTCTGTTCCTTCAAATAGTTCCTATTTCCACCACTAGTTCCATCAGAGTTGGGCAAAATAGAATTGTGTGTACTTTCCCCAAAATCTGTTACTAAAGCTCCATTAGCTCCATGAATATCTTCTTCATCACTTTCCTCTGACTCAGATCCAGTTCTCACATCTGATGACCCAGGTCTCTTCGTGTGACCATTACGAGAAGGGCTGCTGGAAGAAAGTGGTTTTCTGTATTTAGATCGAATAGTATAATTGTGGAATGGGTGTTCTCCCTGCAACTCCACACATTAACATCATATAGTTGATGACAGAGGCAACTAGTACATTATCTATTTAAACAATAAAGTAGAGTAGTAGGCAATAGGTCATATGAATGCAGTATATATGATCGTGCATGGCGATATAAATTCCGAGCTCGATATCTTATTATTAGATTCATATGGATCAATTGCAGGATAAAAACATAAACAAATACCAATTTTGTAGTTAATAAATGACCTTTAAATAAATTAGTTACATGAAACTCAAGAAGAAAGAACATAATGGCAGAAATCAATCACTCAGCAGCAGCGCAGCCTCAAAACATAAGGCAGTTAATGCAAAAATATAAACTCGACCGAGTATAATTAAAAATTATACTACTAAAAGGTAAAACTGCTCTTGCAAGCACTGAAACATACCTCAAAAGTATTCAATATACCATTGAAATCAGATATATGACTATCCACTTCACTAGCAGTAAAATTGTCTTTTACTCCAATAACTTCAGCAGGAAGAAGATATGTATATTTGCGGATATTACATTCCCTTCTAGCATCAAAACTCCTGATAATCAGGTGACCAAATATAAAATGATTAAAATAGAGAACAGAAATGTATGAAAGGTACATTAAAAATTTATGTGATTTGGGATGATTTGAATACAAAAGCTGTTGTTGTTGTGTTTTGTTTTGTTTATGATGGAAGATCTCAGTCAACTTTGCTACTTAGAAATAGGGTTATTAGCACAAAACATCCCCGTGTTTGAAGTTCATTGTGCAAAACATCCCACCCTTTCAATTTTTTGCATTTTCACCTTTCATTGCAGAAATCATCATTTACATCCATTTCCATACAATTGCTCAATAAAAAAAAAAGGTGAAATGACAAATATACCTTCCTATTTAAATAAAACAACAGGAAAAGAAAAGAATTAATTGCAACCATACTCTCAATTTTTTAAAAAAAGTGCAAACGAGTCACAAATGAATTATTAAAAAATTAAAAAAAAAATCTTTCTTTCTCCTTTTTCTTCTTCCTTCTCCTCGTCCTCCACCCCCACCACCACCACCTCCTTTTTTCCTCCAATCCCACTTTTTTCCCCTCAATTTCACACTCAACTATAAAGGGCCATTTGTTCAAAATTATTGTCAAACAAGCAAGAAATCTTAGAATGGATTTTCACATGGAATTTTCATTCCTTCAATCCCAGAATCAGATTCCCATTTCACAAAACTCACCCATTGTAGGACAATTTTCTTTTCGATCAAAATTCGCTTCTGTTTAACGTCAACGATTCCAAAGAAATGCTCCTTTTTGGTGTGCTAGCAGAGGGCGGCGCTACCGTAAGGTGACTTCTTCTTATTTACAAAGTAGGCAAGACCTCTGCGATCATCTCTCTAACATTTTCATATTCATCAGTCATTCTATGGCCATGATCGAAATCTGAGGTCTTCAGCTGATCTTTCTTCAAGGGATAATTGAGCATTTGATTACTTGCAAGAGTATTAATGACAGATAACTCAACATCACTACCCGTGTTCTGTCTCTTATCGTTTGCTTCATTTTAATGAATCCCCAATCACGGATCAACACAATTTTAGTTCTCATAAACACAACCCAAGCACTAAATACAGAAAAATGCAATTGCGAATGAACTACCTAGACAAAGGGATATATTAACCAACATCCAATAATGTCAATATGCAAATTTAAATAGATAATAAGGTCCTGTACCAAATAAATGCAATATTTTAGTTGAGGAAATACAGAGGTGTGAGACGGCACTCGTAAAGGATATACGCTGCAGAGATTAGGGATTTAACAGGGAATGGAGTAAGGGTTTGAATCGAGCAGCGTTTTCGACTAGGGGTGCGGCGGCGACACTCAATTTTCCGGTGGAGAGTGAGAAATCACTTCAAGAAATGAAGTATAGATTTGAAGAAAGGCGTTCTCCGGTGATTGCATTGAAGAAAAGGCATTCAATGAGGAAAATTTTAGGGATTAAAAAGAAAAAAATTAAAAAATCAAAGGCAGAAAATTTGTTGGTTTTAGCGGATTTGGGTGTTGAATATTTGGAGGCACTTTTGAGTTCATCATCATCACCACAGTGTGCTCGAGTTTGGTGATTCATCTATAAATTCTAAATTTCTTCTTTTATTCAAGTGTAAAATTGAGGGAAAAGAAGGTGGAATTGAATGGGGGAAAAAGGTTGTAGTGGAGGAGGAGGGAGGAAGAGAATTCATTTTTTTAATAATTTATTTGGGATTCGTTTGTATTTTTTAAAAAAAATTGAGAGCGTGATTGCAATTAGTTTTTTACTTTTCTTTTCTTTTCCTTTTGTTTTATTTAAATATGAGGGTATATTTGCCATTTCACAATTTTTTATTAAAAAATTAGATGTCTTTTGATTTCCGCAATGAAAGATGTAAATAGGGGTGAAAATACAAAAAATTGTAAGGTTGAAATGTTTTGCACAATGAACTTCAAACCTAGGGACGTTTTGAGCTAATAACCCTTAGAAATAATGAACAAGGCAAACAAAAAACAAATATATTGCAACCAATAAAAGAACAAAGTTTTGAACCATCCTCAACACATGATTAAGTATTTAAGCTGCTTTAGCCACTGCATTCTTGCAACCGATAAAAGAACAAAGTTTTGAACCCTCCTCAACACATGATTAAGTATTTAAGCTTCTTAGCCACTGCATTCTTGCATTTGTACTTTGGAGAATATGGCAACATAAAAAATTCTACCCACCAATTTATCGCACGGACATGGAATAGGACATTCCTCTCCCAAATACACAACCAGGATGGTCCTCTCATGCTATAAATATTACAAAATAAACCATATCAATGTACAAAAAAAATATAGTAACTAGGTTTTTTTTGGCTTGAACTTTTTTCTGGCCTGATTTCACATCATTGTGGCCAGACAAGCTACATCTGCCTCAAAAAATAAGGAGTGGCAGCAGTGAGGGGCCGCACAATATGGAGAAGTTTTAGATTTGCAGAGCAGAGCATAGGGATAAGAATCCCTTCCCCTGCCTATATCAGCCCACATGAATCCATTCTGGCGTTGTGCTGCTGTTTCCCATGGACCATGCTTTAAGCCTCACAGAAGGGATTTCCCATAATATTGTGTTGCATTCCAAATCAGGAATTGCAGGGAAGAAGTCTATAAGTTGGATCTCAAAGATTTGGGACAGATAAGGGAAGTACTCATTCATAAAATTGTTCAATTATCTGCTTCTTTTACAAGAGTCTTTCACTCTCATCAGTTTTCCAATAAACATTTTTGCTTTCATTTTTTGAATACTAAATTTGATTGAATTGGCAAAAGGGAAAAAGAAATAATCTCTAAGACACCTTTCAATTTGTCCTACATAACTAAAGCAAAATGTAGCTAATAAGCAATCTATGTTAACTTCTAAAATCCATTGATATACTTAACTTACAAAATTGTCCCTTGGGCGACATGTGCTACAAATATATTGAGGATCAATGTGAATAATCAAAAATAGTTAAACAATGATTGACAACATCAATAGGGAAGGAGAAACGATTTTATAGTTCCATTTCTTTTGTGGACTCTCTCCCTCTCTCTCGTAGGGGATCCGGGAGGTGATAATTAGAAATCAGGAAAGTAAAATAGGAAAAATTGTTATGAAGAAGCTACCTTTGTGAGGGTAAGATGCTGAAAACTCTTATATTTTGAGGAAGATATGAATTGACATAATCAGCAAGAGCAAAGCCATTAGGATCATTGTCCCAAGCAAATTCTGGGATCTCCATTTTTAGAGATATCATGGTGGCCAAAGAATGAACCTGAAATGTATGACAGTCGGAGACTTGTCAAAATGGTTGCAGAGAAAACCATATGATGTGGTGCAAAACTAATTTGAAAGGGCATGAGCATGAATTATTTTCAATGTAGCTTACCCCTTTATCAGTTCGGCTACTTCTTGCCCATCCAATTTTGTGCAAATCCCCAAAATTGCTCTCTCTAATTCCACCAGCTTTGTAAATAGCTGTTTCTAGTTCACCTTCAATGGCTACAGGACAGCAACATAGAGCTTTAGAAAAATCGCCAACTAAATATGCAATTTATTCAACAGATCTGTTGCAGTTGAAAAAGCAGAACATTTTCCTCACAATAAAACCCACGCACACGCACACACACAGTCAATGAAGGAAAATTGATAGCAGGTGATATCTTTCCATCAAAACATCAAGAATTAATTCCCATTTCTTATCTCTCTCTACCTCTCCCTCTCTGGAGGATGGGTGTATAATATATAAGAGTTAAAATGCGGTACTTGTTCATTTTTTAGCACACGAAGCAGAGAAAGGATACTTCTAAGTTGGGACCATCATGCAAAAGAAAGCCGTTGGGTATTTTGGTGATGCCCAATTAACTCCTAAGTAATGATGAAAAACCGTGACCCGTTTATCTTCACAGGCTATAAGCCCGGGATTGAAGAATATTGAAATCCACACCAGAAACGATGTAGCCCAAATCTTATTGGGTATTTAGAGGAAATCCGCCAATTGGGCTAGGTTCTCAATACCCAATAAGTGGAGATAATTTGAATTGGGAATTCTATCCCTTTTTCACGTGGAAGTTTGATGGTTATGATATTCTTATCTCTTGTAACCATTTCAATATTCTTGAACTCTATCTTGGAGAGGATTATGTGGAAATTCGTTTGCTATTCTTGCCTATAAATTGGAGTCCTTTTGTTCTCATTAAACACACCAAAAAACAGTGAAGAAACCGGCTTCTTCTATTCCTCTCTTCACTGTGCAATTTCTCCCTTCTTCTTCCTACCTTTGTGTGCAATTCTCGGTGCTTCCAAGTTTTCCCCATTTGTTGGTGTTGCCTTTGTGGTGGTGGATTAAGATTTTCTGAGCCTAAGAGAAGGGGAATCAAATGTTCTTCAATTTAGTTTCTTCTTCAATTTTTGAATTCCTTTGATTATTTTACATTAATTCTCTACTGATTACTTTGATTTGTTCAATTGTAGGTGAAATTAATGTCTACAAAAGCAATGGTTTTCTGGAAATAGAAATAATCGGCGTGAAGGAAACACTGTAAGGGAGAGAATTACAAAAACGAGAGTGCTCCGGCTGAAGAAAATGTAATGGATTCTTTACTTAACTCTTCATTCACAATTTCCAGGACAAAATTGCAAATCATGAAATTAAATTCATTTACCTTGAGGTCTCTTTCTTAGCCAATCATTATCTCTGCCCCATTAAACTACTACTTCGCAAAAATTGAAAGCAATTAATGGGAAAGACTAGATAGAGAAAAAAAAATCTTACTAGATAGTTCGTGTTCATCTCTTTGAATTTGCAAACCTGCACCGAAATTCAAACAGAAAAATAAGGAAAACAACAGTATCAAATCCAGCAAAGGAGAAGCAAAAATGAAAATATATTAATACAGATTCGAGATGAGACCTCTGTAGTCAGAGCCGACATAGCCCACGCGCATTACGACTTTCTTTTTACGGAAGGGTTCCCATTTCTGGACAGTGTTGGAAGGCGTCGAAACCTCGGCGGCGGCAGTTGCGAAAGGCTTGACTGAAAATGAAGTGGAGACGCGGCGCAGAATTATTCTCAAAGGTTCTTTTGGGTTCGCGAAGCGTAGGTTAGTTGTTAACGGTGTAGGTAACCATGGTAAAATTGGGAATCGTACCCGTATCAAAGAAACCGCCATGAATTTCCAATACTTGGAGACAGAAAGAAGTCCAGTGCTTCGGCTATTATGAGTAGTGCTGCTCGTCCAGGGAATTAAATCCCAACTAGGAAACAGGTACATGTGGCAGGGTATATTCTTTTGATAAAAAGTCACAATTATCCTTACTTTATACTTTTAGTTTAAATCAAGGTTTTTTATTCCTAATATAGGATTAGTTTGGTTTATCTCTCCTAATAAATGAAAAAGTCAATTATGCTCGTATTCATCAATATATTTTTTATTAAAACAATCGTTTAATATTCTAATTTTATTTTCTAATTTATTAATTTCTTTATTAATTCTGACTATATTTTCTGTAAAATATAAAGGCACAGGTATATTTCTACTATTTTTCAGAAAATAATCAAGCACAGTATAAAATGATTTAATTTCTTCCTTTTTCCTTACGCAGTTAATTTTTCTAAATATTAAATAATATTAACTAAAACTTCATAAATATCATAAGTGCAAATATTAATGCAAGTATTTAACATAAATAAGAAAGATCTTATAGTACTGAAGCAGAAGGTAAGGACAGAATAATATCAACGAGATTTCCCTCGAGCTTGCTCCCGTATGTTTGTATACTCAGATATAAGTGATCGATGCTATTTGAGTTTAAAAAAGTGGGTTATGGTCCAACACGACTTCCGCACTCTTATTATTTTTCTCTCGATTCTTTTGCAAATCTCACAATGGATCACACGGAATCACAGTTTTCCTTTCAACTCCTTGTTAAAACATCACCTTGAAAGGTAACAGGGTTCTAATGACTTTCTCTAACAACGCCTCAAACGCC
This sequence comes from Fraxinus americana, assembly GCA_035079005.1. NCBI lineage: Eukaryota > Viridiplantae > Streptophyta > Magnoliopsida > Lamiales > Oleaceae > Fraxinus > Fraxinus americana. The sequence continues at coordinate 3,989,882 of CM068720.1, read as the reverse complement.
AACACACGGCTAAACGGCAACAAGATACTTGCACAACCCTCAAGGTTCTCACCGTTGGAGTATAAGTAAGATAAGAGTTTTTGAGAAAACAAAAAGAATAGAAAGACAATATTTTCAAACAACTTTGATTTCATAAACTCATCACACTAATATCTCTTGCATAAGAGTATACATACATATTTCGGCTACACTCTTGGTACTTTCTCTAAAGAGATTAGAACTCCATAGAGATTACCTTATTACAAACTTCAAATGAAAGAGAGAAACTGAAATGGTTACAAGACTCGAAAAAACTAGAGAGAAAGATAGTTTTTTGCTTAAGGATAGGATGCCTTCTTCTGAGAATTAGTCTTCCTTTTATAGACTTGAAAAAGCTCTACAGCTGGTCTTCATTATTGTTGTGTTACTGTGTAAAATAATGGGAATCTTACTGTGGCCTAAAGTTCTTTATCTTAACATGGAAAATAATGTAGGTGAAACCCCACAATTTTTCTTTATCAAAGTAACTTTGATAAAGTAGTGATAAAGAGGGTCCATTACTTTTCCATATGAGATTCAAACCACTCATCCGGAAATTCCTCTGGATCTAGTGAGATTGGTGAACCATCTTCATCATTGCTACAGCACTCGCAATTATGGTTTGGATAACGCTAAAACTGTTTACACAGTTCATTTTTTGTCTTCTGTGTTCCACTAGCGTTTCCTCCAAAAATATGATCGCACCATGTATCAAGATAGTGCCAATCTTCTTGTTTAGTGGGTGACACGGCCTTGCTGTAAATCAAGTGGTCTTGTGATTCATACACCCAAATATTTTGATTTTCTTCAATAACTTTCTGGATATGCTCAAATTGCTCCTTATATCCCTTGGCTCTACGGAAGGTTGTCATCTTGATAACATCTTCTGGTGTAGTTTCATAGACTTCACTCTTCTCAGGCTGAAAATGTTTGGTAGTAGTGGCAATCCTTATGACATGGCTAACTGGCAGTAGCCTATCTTCTTCATTATCCCATTCGGGACAGGTAGAGAAAAACCTGATATATATGTTCTTATGTTTAAGAACTTGGCAATACCTTTCAATAGCTCGGACTACTTCTTTTGGTAACAAAGAAATTTCTTTTAAAGATTCTGATGGGTAAATACAAATTATATTTCCCATTTCATAAAAAGCACGAACCCAATAAGTTGGGGCTCCTGGATAGAGGTTAACTTTGTTATGAGTTCCATATGTTAAGGTTTTCATCCAACCTCCAATACTGGTAAACCAGCAACATGCGAGATTAAACAATACATATGCCAAAATAAAATCGTTTTCACTTTTGATGTCCATAACACCATGAGTGTTGCAGGCTTTGATGATATTTAAGTTATTAAGCTCTGGTATAGAGATACTATCCTTTGTAAATATTTTCTCCTGTGAGGGAGACAAAGTAGTATTCTCTCTAACTGAAAGTTTATGAAGCTTCAATACTTCTGGTTCAATATTGGCACTGATGCCTTCAGATTTATTGGCACTAGGGCCTTCAGATAATATAGCCATGTTGGCTTTCTCAGATACTGGCTTGACAGCAGCCATCTCCATTAGAGTTATCTTAGATTCTATTGCAGCAATCTTCATGTTCATTTCGAACTTCAATATTTCTAGCTCCTTCCTGATTGGCTCCATTCCTGGTTAAGAAATCTGGAATAAAATTGTCTTCCCCTTTAATATGGACAATATCAAATTTAAATGGTGCAAACCACATTTGCATTCTAATAAGTGGTCGTTCAGCTGCACTTGTTCCAAGTTCATTTGTTAATAATAGTTTTACCTGAGTATTATCTGTTCTAATAAGAAATTTTCTAGGTAGCAAGTATGGTTCAAATTTTGCTACTCCTTTCTTAACTGCTAAACATTCTTTACGATTAATATCATACCTGGTTTCGGCATCTTTGAATGTGCCTGAAGTATAAGCAACAAGCTCTTCCGGGCATTTACACAATGGATTACAAAGAAACTCTTTATGGTTTTCTTTTCTTTTAAGTATTGCTCCCCTGTGTAATAAAGAGGCATCAGTTTCTAAAATAAAGAAATCTTCTTCATTTGGAATATTTAATTCAGGTAGATTTTCACATATTTTCTAAATTTTGTTTACCATTTCTACATCTTCTTGTGTCCATTCCCATAGAACTCCTTTCTTCAGTTTTTTGGTAAAGTGGACTTTATATTTAGCACAATTTTTTATAAATTTTTCGGAATAATTTAATAATCCAATAAAGCTTTGTAATTCTTTCTTGTCTCTAATTTCTTCTAGAAATTCTATAATCTTCTTACTAATATGAGGTTGTTGAAGTATTTTTTTTTTCGGTAAAAATATATCCTAAGAATTCAATTTCAGTTTTAGCTATTTCTACTTTTCTTTATGATAAGGCTAATCCATACTTATTAACAATATAGTTGAACTACTTAAGATGTTCAATATGTTCTTTTAAGTTTTTACTATGAATAAGAATATCATTTACATAAACAATGCAGAAATTCTTTATTGGTCTAATAATCTTATCCATTCTTTGTTGGAATATTGCAGGTGCATTCATTAATCCAAATGGCATAACATTCCATTCGAATTGTCCTAATGGATTAGGGGTAGTAAAACTAGTTAAAGGCTTTGAGGCTTCATCTAGTTTTATTTGTCAATATCCTGATTTACAATCAAATTTAGAATATATTTTACTTCCTTGTATTTGTTTTATTAACAAATCTTTTATTGGTAGTTTATAGCTATTTTGTATTGTTTTAGAATTTAGGTCTCTATAATCAATTACCATTCTAGTTTTTCCTCTTTTAATTTCACTATAATTTCTAACCATAAATGCTGGACTAATATATGGACTAGTTGATTCTCTTATCACTCCTAATTGTAAGAGTTCTTTAATTTGTATTTCAAATTCTTTTTTATCTTCTTCGCTATAAGGAAATTGTTTTCCTGATATCTTTGCATCTGAGTCTTTTAGTTCAATGGTTGCCATATGTTTATCTTTATCCCATTTAGCTAAAGGATGCTCATGATAACATTATTTTAATTCTGATTTAACATTTTCTAATTCTTCTTCTAAATTTTCAATTTTTAATACTGGAATTTTTTGTTTTTGATTAATTTCTGTATAACATCCACCACGATTACCTGCAGAACTCTGATGTCTAGGTCTATGGTGAATTGGTTGATGTGCAATTCCAATAGCTTTGTAGATTTTTGGTGTTTTAATTTTGTGATTACAAGGTGTAAATTCAAAACTATCCTTATATTGTGTAAAGGAGCTATATGTATAGATAAAATTTTCTCCTAAAAGGATATCACGTCCAATTTTATCTGTTGCATATATTCTAGGAATAAAACATTCTCTATTTCCTATAATGATAGGAACATTTTCTACAAAATCTCTATAGATTTCAACAATATCGCTTGCTGTTTGACCATAAGTTGTTTTCTTATAATCTCTTTTATAATAATGTTCTGGAAACACATTTCTTTTACATAGGTAAATACCTGATCCAGTATCTATTATGGCATGAAACTTTATCATACAATAGTCTGGTAAATTGAGAGTTATCTCAATATATGGACTAAGTATACTAGTTTTGATTGATCTGATTCCTTGTATCATATAAATTGGTTCTTTGTTTTTAGTAATTCTAGAAATCATTTTTTTTTTTTGCCTTCTATAGTTATTTGTAGAGTATTCTTTTGTATGTAAAATGATGAGACTTTCTCAAAAAAGTTCATTCCAAGTAATATTGGACTAGAATCATTTCCTTTTCTATAGTCTTTATGAATTTTAAGATTTAATTTAAATTGTTCTCCTTCAATATCTGTAAAACTTAGTTCTAGACTAACAAATGTTTTAATTTCATATTTAATTCCATGATAGTCTGTAAGCGTTATTCCTTGTGGTAGGTTTTCTTCTACTAAATAATCAACTAAGTCTGCTCTTATATGACTAGTACTAGCTCCTGTATTAACAAGGGCTATAATTTCTTCGTAGTTATTTTGATTATTGATATATTCAGTTAAGATAAGGAAATTATCTTCCTCACATTTTCTAAGATCAATATCAATGCTATTTCTAGGCATTATTGGGTAATTTCTACTTGTAGATGTTCTACTAGAGCTTGTAAGTTCTCTAGTACTGATACTTCTTTCTATTCTTCTACTAGGCATTCTGGCTATAAGTTGTCCAGAGGTATTCAAGGTAACTAATCCTTGATTTCTTACATTATTATCTATTCTTCTAGATTGCTGATGAAAATCAAGCAATATATCTTGTGATAAGGATATGTTATTATTACTCAACATTCTTGGTGGAGTAAATTGTGCTAAGTCTTTAAAATCTTCATGGATTTGTATGAAGTCTCCTGAGACTTTATTGATTTCTTTTTGGTGTGTAGTAGTAAATGCATATAGAGTTTTACAATGTAAAGTTACAGCTTTACTTGTTGGTGGCATAATTAATTTATCAATTCTATGATATAGATTTAATCTCATACTTAAATTTTCATCTAGTAAGGACATGGCAAATCCAGGTCTTATAGTAAATATAATTTTCTTATATACAAGATTTTCAGAGACTACTCCTAATAGAGCATCCATAGGATCATGAAGTATTCTGTTATCCATCAAATACATTTGTATAGGAATATCCATTCCTTCTCTAAAATATCCTTTCACCATAATTTGGATTCCTCCTATCACAATATTTTTTAATCTTTCTCTGGTGGATCTATTTATTTTTGCTAATTCTCGATTAACCCATTCTTTAGTTACCAGAGGTATAGTAGTATTGTCTTTAACATTTTCGATGTTAATAGGTACTTCATCATATTTTGCAATATATATGGTTTTGTTAAACCAAGGTAATATTGGTCTTACAAAAACGTCTTTATCTCTTAAAGATATTTGTTTTTCTTTTATTGCTACATATCTTTCTTCATCAAATACTACTGTTTGTGAAGTCCCCTCTTCATTATCTAAGGTAGTTTCCATAGTATCAATGATTTCTTGATTCATATAAATTTGTTCAAATTCTGGTTCTTCAATTTCTTCTATATCTAACTCATAGATTGAGTCTGTTTCAGATAATTCATCTAAATCTTCGATTATCTCATAGTTTGAGTCAGATTCTATTTCTTCCATTATTCTAATGGCTTTAACATTCTCTCTTTTATTTCTATTAGGACAGTTGGGAGATATATGCCCTATTTCATTACATGTAAAACATTTGCATTTTTTATAAAATTCTTCCTTAGATTTCTTCTGAGGTTTTTTATGTTGGTTATATTCCTTTTTCCAAGGTTTTTTCTTCTTAAAATACTTCTTATGGCTCTTAAATCCTTTATTTCTCTTCCAGGGTTTAAGATATTTCTTAAATTTCCTTTTATAGTATGGTTTCCTAGGTGGTTGGTGACAACCAAATTGTGGCACTGCTGCTATCTCTCCATAGCAACATAAACTTGCTTTCTTACCATGTTTCCTAAATAGGTGTTGATACATAGATTTTCTACACCATTCTGATATTTTTCTTTTAGCGAATGAAGTTCTTATTCCTAAGGTATCAGCTCTATGATTAAGATTTTCCCATTCTATTTTATTCCAATAAGTTTGATAATTTTTAAATAATTTCTGACCCCATGGTCAAGGCAGTTTAAGAAAATATCTATTAAGTAGTTTTTTATCTTCTTCTGATAGATTCCATTCTTTTATGGATTTAGATGCTTTGATGTATATCTTTTCGAATTTCTTAGTATATTCGTTTAATTCACACATATCACAGATCTTTAATAATTCCATTTCTCTTTCTGCTTGTAAGGCTTCTTGAGTGATCATATCTATTTTAGTTTCTGGTATAACTTCTCCTAAGAGTAAGTATCTAAAGAAATTTTCCATTCGTTTTAAAATTTCCTTAAAGTTTTCAGCATCTAAACTTTCATTGCTATCAATAGTAGTTGTAGATTTTTCTCCATATTTAATTTGATTTTTAGTTTCTTCAGAAGTTCTTCTCTAGATATCTGAAGTGATTCCTCTAAAGGTGTGAATTATAAAGTTGTATGCTTGAGTGGTATTCCATTTATGAAAAGCAACGGCTAAATCAGTAGCTTTTGTCCATGAGTCAATAATTTCACTTTTATTATTGCTATCATCAACATCTAGCCATATTCCTGTTGTAGGAATTTGTTCAGTAAATAATTTAACTGGATTATTATCCCTAAGGTGTATAGGCTTGGTTGATGTAGTTTTAACTCCTTTTCTAAAATTATAATTTTCTCGTTCTTCTGTTATTCCATGTTCTTTCATCCATTCAAAATTCCAGTCATCAGACTCGACTTGAATCCAATCATTAGTTCTACTTGTTTCTCCAACTAATATTTGTGGTTCAACTTGTTGATTTAAAGGTGGAGTATTAATTTCAGTGGTTTCTTCTTTGGGCGGATCATTCATATAAATATTCTCAGTTTGAATAGCTAATTATTCTAAACTCTGTTTATAAGTTTCTAATTCTTCACATGTAGCTTCATAGAATTTAGTTTCTAATTCTTCTATAACATATGCCGGTAAAGGTGGTTCAATTGATATATAAAAATCCTTAAATTTTGATTCTTTAAATTTAGATTCAATTTGTTTATATAGGATTTTTGGTCCTATTTTAATATTGTCATTAACAATTTCCAAATTAGATTCGATATTTTTTATATGAGTTAAAACATCTTGGTTTAAAATATCCGTTCCTCCTAAAGGTTGAGCAAAATTATCATATTGTTCTAAACATTGATTTATAATTATATCTTCTTCTTCATTTTCAGAAAATTCATCTACTAATATTTGTAATCCTTTATTTTTTATTTTTGCTAACTGTTGATGACTATTTACTTGTTTTATTTCTTCACTTAAAGATTTATATTTAATACTTAAATTTGTTGCTAATTCTTGTAATTTAATTCGATTAGTATTAGTTAAAATACTAATATTTTGTAATTCTTCCAAAATCATTTTATCTTTTCTATTCATTTTTTAAGGTTCGTTACTAGGTCCTGATACCAATTATAGGGATTAAAAGCGGAAAAATGGTTAAAATGGCGAAATAAGGGTATAATAGTAATTTCACCTTAATTTTTTATTATCTGTTTTTGAGTAGGTTTGCTATTGGCCTGGACATCTAGAATTTTCCTACACTTATTATGCTGACGATATTTGCCTTTCTTGAGCCATCTTTGTCGTTATCGGGGTGACACGAGACACAGAAAATTTGAATTTAAATGTTGATGTGATTAATAACGATCATAATTTTTTATTTTAATGAGAAAATAAGGTGGCGGGCATAATGTTTATCAATGAACCCGTTTTTTCTTTTCACTTCTTTGGCGGTCCAAGGAAGAAAATATTGCCAAACTACATAATCATGTTGTGGTTTTAAAATCTAGATTTTAATTTAAATTAAAACTATTAATTTTAACTACGTATTTTATGAGATCTATAACTTTTCAATTACATATTTTTTCAATTTTTCTCAAAACATACAAAAAATCTGATTTTAATCTCTGCCTAAATAAAGGCACGGTAATATTTCATTTAAGGTTTATGCAAACAAGAAAATATACCAGTAGCAACCAAAAATAATTTAAATGCGCCGAGTTGGACTACCACGTCAAATGAACACGGGCCCATAGTAGCTCCGACTCACTTGAGTGCTTGTTAGATGAAAGTTTTCATTCGATAAAAAGTTGATTAAACTTTATTTTTAATTACACATTTCATTGATCCATAATTTTTATGCAATATTAACTATATATTTCATGTGATCCATCAATTTCTATCAACTATTAAGAAACATCTGAACTCCTAAATTTGAGTTTGGAGGTTGAAAGTATGTGACCAACTGATCCAGAAGGACAAAGTTAGTTAACTAGGGCTGTAATGCACCAATGTGTTTAAATCAGTGAACATTGTCCAGTTAGGGATTTGTATCCGCAACGGTCATTACAACATTGTTATCGCCCTCACCATGGCCACATTGTAGCATGGTTCATTTCTCTATTCAGGGGTATCATCATGAGATTCACTCGTGTGTGACATATTTTATGTTAATGTTGAGCAACATGTTATTTGGGAAGTTGATTAACACAAGGAGTAATGTAATTTTATCATCAATGGTATTTAACGCTAGACGACAAAACATGGTGCTCTCATTTGTTGTAAGTTCAAATCGGATCTCTAAAATTTAACATATGATTTAGCCCCGTTTCAGTCCCATTATTTAAAAATTATTTTTATCCAAATATATTCTCTCAATAAAATAATTCTACATACAAATTTAAAGTTAGTTCCAATTTTTTAATCAAACGTTCTTTGAAAAATTACTATTGCAAAATCTATTTTCCCATAAAATGGGGCTCAAACATTGTGTCACAAGTGTTGTCATTTAATCTGCTAAAATACTTGTTGGGGCAAACAAGTCCCACATCGGTTGTGGGAAGAAAATAAATCCACCATATAATCCAAGTGGGCTACTCCACCCATTACCAATTGGTTTTGGGATGGAACCTCACTTGGGCCTGGTGGAGTGGGCTTGGGCCTTGGGTAATTGCTCTCAATAATTCCCTACAACTGGTATCAGAGCCCAGGTTGTGTGGCTAGATAAATCGAGGTGGTGGAAAATTCTCATGAGATGGTAGATCCATGGTAACGTAGTGGGTGCAGGCTACGATGGATTATCTCGGTGAGTGGTAATTTACCTCGTGAGCCTTGTTTGAGGGAGGGATTGTTGGGGCAAACAAGTCCCACATCGATTGTGGGAAGAAAATAAATCCACCATATAATCCAAGTGGGCTACTCCACCCATTACCAATTGGTTTTGGGATGGAACCTCACTTGGGCCTGGTGGAGTGGGCTTGGGCCTTGGGTAATTGCTCTCAATAATTCCCTACAATACTGCTACTGCTAAATGAAAGATTTATTCATAATAGGTACTGGGCTAATACAGTTCTAGGAAATTATTGTTGTTTAGACCCTAAATGCAGAATTAAACCAACTATTGTGTGTTTGAATCATATTATTTTGAAAGAATGTATTTTGAAATAATAGATTGATGAAGAATGTGTGGTTGAAAAAAAAAAGTTATTGATGTGATGGAAAATATTATTTTATTGAAAAATGTGTGGTTGAAAATGAGTAGAATAATGAGAATGAAAAAAATAATGGGGCTCAAACAGGAGCTAAAAGTAACAACTCACTTATTAATTGTTTTTACATGATTAATGTACTTAATTAAATTAATTCATATTCGTAAACAATAAAAAACACTTAGATCAAAGCAGCAAATAAACAAATAATATCAAATATGATCACGGAGGAAAATTCGAACTCAAGATCAAAAACCTCCAAGTAAACTTACCGGTAAACGATCCACTAGAATAGTTAACTTACAATTAGTCCAAACACTACTAACTGACTTTGACCAGCTAATTTGTAAATCACCAAGTAACTCATTTGGTTGTGCAATCCCACACTTCACCGAACTCATAACTACTTTTCTCCTTGCTTGGATCAACAAAAATGAATCTCATCCTTGAGTGTCAAAACTCCAAGTGTCTCTTCCCAAAACTCGAGAACTCTAAAGGCTAATTGGTGAAGGTAGAGTTTTGTTTTGGTGTTTAATCAAATGATCTTTTATGTTTTGATCTGTTGATGCCAGAGATATTGGAATATGTATATTTGGGATTCAAAGAACAAACTCTTGGTTTATAAGAATATATGAACATCATCTTGAATCAATGAATCAAAGGAATGAGTTTTGGTTTTTCAATAATACGATCTCTAAGGTAATACAATAATTCAACACACTTTTGGAATGAACCTATGATTTTGTATTTATAATGGATAGAGATTAAAAATAAACATTAAAATTGATCAAGATTCTTTTCGGACATTACCGACGCTCGAGCGCTGCCCGGCGCCAAGCTAGTAATGGTTCGCCACTTGAGCGACAGTGACCCAGTTTTGAACGCTCGAGCTCCAACAAGACGCCCAGCGAGCAACTCTCAGTCCATTTCTTGTTCTACTTATTGAAGTCTGAATTTTGATTTTCTTTGACTAAGACTATAATTTCTATTTTAATTTTAATTACAACTCGATAAATTTCTAATACAATTTAACTAGAAGAAGATTTTGACTAAACAAATTGTGAATTTGTTAATTACATAATCTGGACATAGCACCAAATAATATAAAATTTTATTGTTTTGACTTTGAATTCAAGCAAGGAAATTATAATGAACTCCAAACAATCATTGCCAAACATTATGTATGACCCGGCCGTCTGACCCGACTCCCCAATTACAATTTACAAGACCGTACTTTGGAGCAGAGGAAATAGTGGGAAATGCCCGATTGACCCGGTCACTTTTCCAAAATAGCCGTTGACTGATAAAAAAAAAAAAAAAAAGGAAAAACTAAAAAAAGCTTAACATTGAAGCATTTTGCCATTTTTACCCTCACGTGACTTGGAAGAGAGTTGGGAGAGAAAAACCGACCGTGTGGTGCCCGACCCAAAAACCGACCGTGTGGAGCCCAGACCGGAATCGCCATTTCTCTTGAAGAAGGTGAGCTTTTGAAAACCATTCTATGTTATTTTACAAAAAGCATGGTTGAAATCATTCAATATTATGCATGTTTGCGAATTTTTGTTAATTATTTTCGAAAAAATTGTTGTATAATCAATTAATATCGAAGAAATGATGATTGGGAGCCATTTTGGGGGTTGTAGATCGTCGGAAATGCCGTTTTCCGGCGATCTCCGTCGGAGAAGAAGGGGGCACGCCCTTCTCGGGATCGCCCGTGTCCGGGCTTCGGACCTGCACTTCTAGGGGTCCGGGCACGCCTAAGCCTGCACCCCCGTAGTCGGGCCGGACCCCGACCACGGGGGTCCGGGCCCCGTGGCCCGCATTTTCCGGGCATCCGGCTTCGGGCCCGGACCCCCGTAAGTCCGGGGGTCCGGGGCCCAGACTCGGATTCTGGGCCCGCACCCCGAGAATTCGGGCGTCGGGCCCGTAAGCCCGCATTTTTTTTTTTGCCTTTTATTTAAATGAAAATATGAAACGAATTATAAATTATAAAATATTTTTTAATAAATTATAAAATACTAAATAAACAATATAAATTGTTTCTTTGAATTGTTTATTTCAATTTTATATTTCGATTGTTTATTTAATTTTATATTTAATTATTATTAATTAAAAAATAATTAAATATTTATTAAAAAATTATTTTAATATTTTATAATAAATATTTTACTTGTTCACTTAAAATAAATATTTAATTATAATATTTTAAAATTATAATATTTTAATTAATAATAATTAAATATTATATAAACAATTAAAATAATGAATTTATTTAAAAATTCTTCTTTTACAACGAAATATTAAGTGAACAAGTAAACTATTTATTATAAAATTATTTATTTTAATTACTTATTAAAATATTTTTTTTTTGTCTTTTATTTAAATTAAAATATGAAACGAATTAATAAATTATAAAATATTATTTAATAAATTATAAAATATTAAATAAACAAAATAAATTGTTTCTTTGAATTGTTTATTTCAATTTTATATTTCGATTGTTTATTTAATTGTTTATTTAATTATTATTAATTAATAAAAAATTAAATATTTATTAAAAAATTATTTTAATATTTTATAATAAATATTTTACTTGTTCACTTAAAATAAATATTTAATTATAATATTTTGAAATTATAATATTTTAATTAATAATAATTAAATATTATATAAACAATTAAATTAATGAATTTATTTAAAAATTCTTCTTTACAACGAAATATTAAGTGAACAAGTAAAATATTTATTATAAAATTATTTATTTTAATTACTTATTGAAATTGTTCAAAAAACATTAAATATATTATTTTAAATAAATTATTTCATTTAATTGTTTAGTTATAAAATAAGAAATTTAATTATAAATTTTTCTATTAATTTGAAATATTAAGTGAACAATTAAATGAAATAATTTATTTTAAATCATAATCAATAATTCTAAATAAATTATTTCATTTAATTGTTTAGTTATAAATAATAGAAAAACTAAATAAACAAAATAAATTGTTTATTTGAATTGTTTCTTTAATATTCTAATAATTATAATTAAATATTATATAAACAATTAAAATAAGAAATTTAATTATAAATTCTTATATTAATTTGAAATATTAAGTTAACAATTAAATGAAATAATTTGTTCCATTATTGCATTATTTGTAGTTAAATATCTTATTTAACTATTGATTCTTGCGGATAGTAATTAATGTCATTCAGTTAGTTTAATTTTCGTATATTATGTTTTATTTATTATATCTTGCACAAGATTCTAATATTTGAAATGTTTCAGGATGGATTACCATTTAAATGATGCGATCAGACATATCCCATGCAAAGTTACATCTTTGCCATCTTTACAGTGGTATTAGATTTGTTGGACGAGGAGCACACAGACATATTGAGGTGATCATGCTTATGGCCATTGTACTCATTGCGCGGCGTACAGTTTTCTGGTCAGCTGCTCGATGCGTTGCTATGTCGGCTGCTTAAACCAGTTGACGGAGTTGCCGTCCATTTTGATCTTGAGGGTAAGGTAGTTAGATTTTCTATATTCGAGGTTGCCCTCATCATCGAATTGATGTGTACTGGCGAAGAAGCAGCCCGGGCCCGTATTCCGAGAAACAAGAGGTTGTTGAATGAATATTTTCACGGGCAGACGGCGGTCACTCCGGGGCAGTTGGCGGACGCATTCAGGGCATGCGAGGACATGTCTGATAAGTTGAAGCTGGGTATGGTGCTTATCCTCGAGAGTGTGCTCAGGTGTCATCACAAGAAGACATCGATTGACCTTTTTCATTTGGAAGTTGTGGATGACATTGATACCTTCAACAGCTATCCTTGGGGGCAGAGATGTTTTGAGGATACCTTACGACACTTCAGGAGGGGATATTCGATGCCTAAGGGGGATAGAGCCGAGCGCAAGTACGATGCATATGGCCTGCCGTTGGCTTTGCAGGTAAATGTTCAACATAATGAATGATCTATTTTTAGTATTCAATTCTATATGTAATAATTGTAACTGTTGAGATCTCTTTCGCGGATTCGACTATACATGTGTACGACTCCGACCATAGCTGTTTGACCCAAGGGCAACTGGAGCAGATATTGGAGCCGATGAGAGTGATCATTCCCATGATGGCTAGACATGCGGATATTCAAGTAAATGACAGATTAGCCATTATGCGGGACACGACGACGGCGAGACAAGAAATATCGTAAGAATTTACAAGTTTTCAATTTTTAAATTTAGTTTTTAGCTATATGTTATCGAATTAATATATTTTTATTTACTCGCAGGGGCGACTGTGGGATGTTCGCGATAAAGTATATAGAATTTTTGAGTATTGGTCGCAAGGTTGATACAATTTCCCAATCGTTTATGGACATGTGGAGGTTGAAGCTAGCTTGTGATTTGTATGAATATAATTGTGATCCTTAGTACATTGTGTAATTATGTAATTAATATACATTATTTTATTTAAATGTTTATTTCATATTCCATTAAGTAATAATGAATGTAAATAAATAATTTAAATAAATATTTGAAGTAATCAATTAACATAAATTATGTAAATAAATATTTGAATTAATCAATTAACATAAATTATGTAAATAAATAATTTCATTAATCAATTAACATAAATTATGTAAATAAATAATTTCATTAATCAATTAATTTAAATAAATATTTGAATTAATCAATTAACATAAATTATGTAAATAAATAATTTCATTAATCAATTAATTTAAATAAATATTTGAATTAATCAATTAACATAAATTATGTAAATAAATAATTTCATTAATCAATTAACATAAATTATGTAAATAAATAATTTCATTAATCAATGAATTTAAATAAATAATTTAAATAAATATTTGAATTAATCAATTAACATAAATTAATATTTAACGACACTAAATAAATATTTGAATATTTCATATTTAACGACACTAAGTAAAAACATATTATTCAGTTATACATATTATACTATTACATAATATTACACATCGGTTGAATTGTTATGTAGAGGAATCTGACTTGTACAAAATTGACGGGTATGCCCTGTTGCGCCGCATCTGCCGCACTTACGAGGTCGGGGAAATTCTCCGGTGGATGGTATTCTAGACGTACGTCTACGTCCCGGAGCACGTGGTCCGATTTCGGGTGGCAACAAATTATTAAGTGGGAGAATATGGTCGGGAACTTCCCACTCGGCTTCATTTGGCAGGGGAAATATCGTTTCGGCATACGCCGCTTTTCAAAATCGATCGTGTAATAAACCTTTGCATAAGGCGTGTGTCTGAATCCCTCTATGCATAGCCACTGCCACTGCATGCGTACACGGAAACCTTTCCAACTGGAACTTTCTACACGTGCATGTGTTATCATTCAAGTCCACGACGTATCCGATATTACGTCCACATCTCACGGAGAAGCGAAACTGATCCAGTGGTTCCACGCATACCTTCCTCGCAACCTCTAGAGTTTTGAAGATTTTATCTTCCTGAGCCGGAGTCAGCACACTTGTGCAATTTTGTGATTCCTCACGCCGGTCATGAAACCACTGCTGCAACTTGTTACGAATTTGCTCAATCATTGCGAGAATTGGTAACTCTCGATCCTTCTTGAATAACGCATTGAGCGACTCAACATTGTTCGACGTCATCATGTTGTATCGACGTCCTGGAAAATGTGATCGTGCCCAATGTTCGTTCCCCATCTCCGTTAGATAAACCCATGCAGCAGGTGATTTACTTTCTATTTCACCCATGAACTTTTCAAACTCTTCAAAACTGTACGCCTCTGCAGCTTTCCTAAACAATGCAACGATGCCACTGCCCCGAAACTTCGTCTTTAGGTTGCCCTGTATATGATACATACAATAACCGTGATGTACCTCAATAAAGACTTCGACTATACCATTTATTATTGACTGTCCCCAGTCAGTTACGAATGCAAGGTTCTTGACGTCTCCAATTACTTC
Organism: Fraxinus americana; assembly: GCA_035079005.1. NCBI lineage: Eukaryota > Viridiplantae > Streptophyta > Magnoliopsida > Lamiales > Oleaceae > Fraxinus > Fraxinus americana. The sequence continues at coordinate 3,974,743 of CM068720.1, read as the reverse complement.
CCTCAGCTTCGTGAAGAACCAACGCATCGCTAAATCATTCTCTCCATCGACTATACCGAACGCAAGAGGGTAAATTTGGATGTTGGGATCTTGACACGTAGCAATAATCAACTTGCCTTCGTATCTAGCCTTAAGGGTTGTACTATCGACTAGAATTATGGGTCGCATCGCGTTCCGAAATCCTCGAATGCACTGTCCAAGGGCCATGAAAAAATACTTGAAGCGATTCCCGTCGTCCGTATCAATATAAAATGCCGATCCAGGATTAGTTTTCTCCATGTTGTGGCAATATCTAGCCAATTTAGCGTAACTTTCCTCGGCCGAACCCATTAAGTCCTCCAATGCGCATTCTTTGGCCTTCCAGGCTTTCTGATAGCTCATGACCACCCCGTAATCTCGACGGACGTCGTTGATAATGTCCGAAGGTCTGTAGATCGTTCGTGGGTCCCGAAACTTGTCCATTATTTGTCGACCAATGAACCATGCTCGGGCCTGTCTGTGATCATTTCGACGAATACCCACTTCGCAAGTATGTTCTCGTGCATACTTACGGATTACAAAGAACTCATTCGTGTCCATTTTCGTCGCTCGCAAACGCCAATGGCAACTGTCGTCAATGCAGATGATTGTGTACGTCGACTTGTCCGATTTTTTAACTTTAAACTCGAAATTGTGTTTCAAAGCAATCCGGTGCACAGCTTCTTGCAAATCTTTCTTTGTTTCGAACAGTTGCTCGACATATAAATCTTCATCATCAGGAACTGTACGAGAACAATTAGAGGTACCTGAACCCGACCCATGTCTTCGACCGGATAAAGCAATCAAATCCTCATTCGTAAATTCATTTGCATTCTCGTTGTCATCAACTATCGAGGGAATTCTGTGCGTAACGGTGAAATCATGATGATGAACAACTGTAGTGGGAATAACCACATCATCCTCACGAGCTATCTCCACCGTGTTCCAAAAATCATTCACATTATGATCCCCTCTATCGAGATCTTCGTGTTCACCATCGGGGACATTCTTTTTTACTAAAGTTACGCAAAGAGGAGTAGTCCCGCGATCTTCGTTCAATGCAATTAAAGCTTTGATGCCATTTCTAGAAGTAACCTTTGTAGGTGGAATTGGAATGGATGTATGCTCGTTGTTGAATAGAAATCTCAATTCCATGTCGTACTGAGAGGGATTGATGTCAAGCACGTCCTGTATCTCACTGTACATTTCTGCATACGATGTATTCGATGTCAATACAATTGAAATTGAGCCATGTATATCACCTGTCCATTTCCAGACCCATCGACCATTTCCATTATCTTCAAATTCACCAAAGTAAAGAACCGGGATTGCAACCATATCTGCTGCATTAAAAAAAATATATTTGTTATGTTCGTGGAAAAAAAACCGTCGAGGGTGCACCGCCCCGACGCCCGGAAGTCCGGGCCCGGACGCCCGGAAGTCCGGGTGTCAGGCCCGGACTTCCGGCCCAATGGGCACTGAAGTCCGGGCCTGTGACACCGGACTCCGGCTTCAGCCGGGGCGGACTTCCGGCGTCAGGCCGGACGCCCGGAAGTCGGGGTCGTGTTTAATTGGTTTTCTTCTTCCATCACAGATCTGAAAATCTCAATCAGATGAATTTTTTTCTCGTTTTTGTTTAAAAAAGTCGATTATAGATCATAAAATTTTCATATACATAAGATTTAAAGATTAAAATAATGTACTTAACCAAAACGAAATCAAAAATACGTAAAAATATGCTTACCGAATTCACTGATGGCTGTGAAATATTTCCTTGTTGAGCGTTTGATAAGTTTTTATCTGTGTTGGAGTAAACAGATGGAGAAAGTGAATTGGTTTCGAAATTTTACGTAGGAAGTGTTTGAAATTCTTTATAACTTAAAAAGGGTATTATTGTCTTTTTGAAACCATACCATTTTTTGTAATTTATATAACATTTTAAGGGTAATTTCGTCTTTTCAGCCTTAGAAGGCTATTGTGGTGAATGGTTAAAATTTTTGGGCAAAATGGAAAAAGGGTGCTTTGACTTGGGCATTTTGAAAAGTATCCCTTTGGAGCATATGTAAATCCGGGTTCAAGTTCAAGACAAAAGGGTCGGATTCCGATATTCACTTTCCATTTATCTTCTTCTCCGTCCCCCAACCTCATACTTCGTTCTCACTCCCTTAAACCCTACATTTGATCTTAAACTTTAACTCAACAACATTATCCCCTCTCTCTAGCAGCCTTGCTCCTCACACCCTCACAAATTCACACAGTAGAGAGAGAGAGAGAGAGAGTGGGTGTCAAAATGAACCCATCAATTCTCCTCACCAACCACCACACCACCCTCTTCACCCCTACCCTAAGGCCAGCCGGAATCCCTCCTCGCCTTTCCTCGACTCGTTTCCGCCGCCACCGCTATAAAATCTCCACTGTGCGGGCTTCCTTATTGGAGCAAAATTCTAGTTCTATTTCTGCTTCTCCATCCAGTATTGCCGTCAAAGCCGATGTTTTTGGGGAGAAGAGAGACCTCACGAGTGTCCAGTCTTTGGTCGATGCCATGTCACCGCCTATTCGGATAGCTGGTTCGGCTTTAATCTTTGCAGCTGCTGTTGCAGCTGGATATGGACTTGGGTATCGGTTTGGTGGGTCTCGTAATGCTGGCTTGGGTGGTGCCGTGGCTCTTGGTGCTGCTGGAGCTGGTGCTGCTTATGCTTTGAACTCTTGTGTCCCTGAGGTTGCGGCAGCTAATTTGCATAACTATGTGGTTGGTTGTGACGATCCCGGAGCAGTTAAGAAGGAAGATATTGAAGCCATTGCAAACAAGTAAGTCTAACAAGAACTTCCAATTGGCATTGCCCCAAATATTTAAATAGTTCTGTGATGGTCGGTAGTATAATTTTGTGGCTAGATTGCAAAGAATTGAAGAAGTCAGAAGTGGGATTATAAATTATGGATACAAGTTAGATTGGATTTTTCATGAAAATAACTATTAAGGGTCTAGTTTCAAGATAAATTGTTAGTTGATATATATCTGATATAAGTATTTATTTGGACGCTGTATGTACATTTAGTTGTTATAGGTATTCTGTAGTTTCTCGAACCACAAGGCTGTGATTGATTACGCACGCAATTTAATTAATCATAATCAATGATTTAAGGTTCTTTACCCTTCAATTGATGTCTGAAGCATAAAATAGATTTTTTTAAAGAGAAGTCATGTTTTGCAAATCGCAAAACAAACCCAATCATTATACTCAAACATTTTCACAATAATTTACACCAATTGCAGTGGTAATAATTTTTCCTCTTTCAGTTTATCATTGTGTTTTACTCATACTATAATATGTCATTTACGGATATTATGGAGCTGATCATGGTATATATTTTCTTTTTCTCAACGATCTGCTTTTGTTTAATCTTTCAGATATGGTATTACCAAACAGAACGAGGCATTCAATGCAGAGCTTTGTAATTTATATTGCCGGTATGTAAAATTGAGCTTTGTGATATATATTGCCGGTACGTAAAATTGTTTGACAATAATATTTATTAACACCAGTCTGTTGGTCCCTGTAAAGTGGTATGCCACACTTATTCTTGCTGAATGGAAATTTTGGAAGGAAAGTTGGAGAATAAGAATAGCATTTATTTAAAAATGAGAAAATAACGGGGTAAGGATATTGTATTCAGTTCATGGTGGTGCATTGTGGGGTATTAGGGAAAACAGTAGTTGAATAAAGCCTAAGAATTTACCTTTTATTTCTAGATGTTGTTTGTTGTCTTGATAATCGATTTTAACAATGGCAACACATAAAAATGAAGAGTATTTTTTAAACATACTTTACAACAAGCTTATGTAACCTCTTACGAACTTTTTTGTTTTTCTTAGATTTGTATCTGCCGTGCTTCCTCCTGGAAGTGAAGATCTTAAAGGCAGTGAAGTTGAGACCATCATCCAATTTAAAAACTCGTTGGGCATTGATGATCCAGATGCAGCAGCCATGCACATGGAGGTGAATTATACATGTTTTATTTGATTTTTACGATGAAGTAATAAGTTTGCTGTAGTAAATGAAGTTACTGTAATTCAAGTGTTCAATTTTCTATTTCTCAGATTGGTAGGCGAATTTCCAGGCAAAGGCTTGAAACTGGGGATCGGGACGCTGATATCGAACAACGTCGGGTAGAATGTTATTTATCAATATAAGCCATGATATAATAGTTCTAGTGCCGCATTACAGCTGCAAAGATTTAGAGCTTGACCATTTTGATGTTTCCAGTACAGGCATTTCAGAAGCTAATATATGTCTCAAATCTTGTATTTGGAGAAGCATCCGGTTTCCTGTTACCTTGGAAACGTGTGTTCAAGGTTACTGATGCCCAGGTAACTACTGTATGCCGTATGCATTAATCTGAACAAGTTTACTTAGGGCGTGTTCAGTAGAGGATAAAATTGGATTAAAATTGAAAAACTAGCTGTTATTGTTGACTTTTATTAGACGAGTGAGACCCAATAAGGGCTATATTTTCAATTTTAATTAGATTTTAATCTTTGCCAAACAGGCTGTTAAAAGTTTTACGGAAAGTATAATCACTATTTATTAATTTTTGGGATAATACTCAAATTTAGCGTTGGTAACCTTCATCTCATTCTAGAGTTCCTTTCTTTTATTGCTTTTTGTCCATCAGGTTGAGGTTGCTGTTCGGGACAATGCGCAAAGACTGTATGCATTCAAGCTTGAATCAGTTGGCCCAGGTATATGCATGATACTTTTGTCTTCTTAAATGCAGCAAGCGCCTGCATGTCATAATCTAATAATATTCTGGCTATTTATTGAACACTTAATTTTTTGCTGCTTTTTTTATTTTTCTGTGAATAAAACTCCCAATAAATTACCATTCTGTGTCTTTTTCTTGAAAATCTTAGTATTTACTATTTCTCGACTTTCACCATTCTAATCAAATAAGTTATTACCAAAATGTTGCTCACGCATTTTGCAAAGAATACCGTTTTGCTTTAGAGTAGACCTGCTTGTTTAATTTTGTTTGTTATTGACTAAATTTTATTAATTGACCAAGACTGCAATGTTGACATGTGTTGAAATGTTTGCAGATGTTGATGTCAGCCAACTGGTCAGCCTTAGAGAAGCACAACTCATGTATCGACTTTCTGATGAGGTATCGACTTTCTAAAAAGTTTTAACATTTTTATTTATGCGCGTCACAATGTTGTACCAAAGTAAGACTGAGAAGTGAATAATACACATCTCTCAATGTGGTGGTTTCATTTTTTTTTCAGCTTGCGGAAGACATGTTTAGGGAGCATACGAGAAAGCTCGCTGAGCAAAATATATCAACTGCTCTGAGTATATTGAAGTCCAGAACTAGAGATGGGTATGTGTACCACCAATTATTTGAACATGTAGACAGCTAACAAGTTAATAGTTCCAAGGGTGTCTTTTCAGTATCTCCCTTCTTTTAAAAAATGTTTGTTTGGTCGAAGAGAATGATTCACTAGAAGAGTATACTGAATTCAATAGGTATAAGTTGAAATAGCCATTATGATTTTTATACAATAACAACAAAAATAATGAACTTTATCTAAAATCAGCCCGTTACTAGTCCAGGTGATAAATTTTGAGGGTAGCTTGATCTGATACTGAGCATAGACTTAAATAGGGATGTGCATTGTACTGTTCTTGCAAGAGCTGGACCAAACCAGTTAAGATATATTCTTTTTATAGTAGAATGATCAGTTCTCTTTGAAAGTGCGCTTATGTTCTTTTCTGGGATGCACCTAGAATATGAGTTAAATTATGTGCGTGTGGTTGCATCAATTAGATCTATCTATATAAAATTGTTTACATATATTTAAATAGCCAAAAAATGAAAAATAAATAAGAAAGTAAATCTTGTTTTAGATTGAACCTGCCGGTTCTTTGTTCTTAAAATCGATTGTTTATGTTTTTGCCATTTGGAAATCGGATTGAACATGCCAGTTTTTAGTTTAGAAAACCAGCATTTACTTTTTGGCCTTTCGGAATGGGATCATGTCTGCTGGATTAGTTTGGTACTTTGGAGCTCACCCACCCCTCTCAAACATAAGCAAGCCATTGAAAATCTTCACAAGAATGGGTTAGTCACATAATGATAGCACGATGATACCTTGCAATTACTTTGTTGGTTGTGTACAACGAGATTTATCTGGCTTTATGTTGTGGTATTGGCACCATCTAGATGAATTGGAATATTTCGCAGGCAACGTGTCATTACAGAGATTGACAAGTTATTGGCATTCAACAATCTGCTAATCTCACTGAAGAGCCATCCCGATGCCAGTCGCTTTGCTCGTGGGGTTGGACCTATATCTTTGATAGGTGTGAATGCTATCTGATTTCTGGTTTCCTGATTTTCTTAGGCCTTGATGTTTGCTTTGTTCTTCTTGTTTTGATAATATTTGAACTTTGCTGAAAGTTCCGTAAAGGATTTATCTGTTTCAACTGTTTTTTCTTCAACAAATTGTTAGTTGGAGTTGATGAATATTGTTTGTTCAGATGGGGAGTATGATGGTGATAGAAAGATGGATGACTTAAAGCTTCTCTATAGAGCCTATGTTTCACATGCTTTAGCAGGTGGTCGCATGGAAGAAAATAAGGTGCTATCTCTATTTTAAATTTTATAATTTCATATTAGCATTCTGTTAACTGTAAAAACTCAATATCCCTCTGAAGTGTGTTTCAATTTGTGTTGTTGCTTTGCCAAGTATGAAAATCATGCTGGGGGGATTTTCTCTGTTGTATTATATTAATAAAAGTGTTATGTAGGTCTGTGTACGCACACACGTGATAAAGGAGCTAAATTGAGGAGCTCAATATCAAATTCAATATTTAAAAATGTCACTGAGTGCTTATTAGACTAAGGGTGTGTTTGAGCCACATTAATTTGGAAGAATTTATTTTGGATTAGTAGATTGATGGAGAATGTGGGTTGAAAAAGAAGGAAAAGTTATTGATGTGATGGAAAATATTATTCTACAGAAGAATGTGTGGTTGAAAATGAGTAGAATGACGAGAATAAAAATTTTAATGGGGGCTCAAACAGGGGCTAAGATTGATAAAAAATTAAGAGTGGTACTTAAAATGATCACACATGCACACGCACACGACAAAACTGCAATTAAAATAAAGTTTAAAAAAAAAAATGCAAAGCATTATTTTTCTGTTTATACACATTAGATGTTTATAATATTGTTATTGTTCTATCAGTTAATGAAATATATATGTTGCTAGGGATTTAGTTGCTCTGCATCTTCTATTAGATGTAGCAATGAATTGAATGCAGTGGTGAAGAAGGATTCATGTAGCCAATCTCAAATTTATTGATAATAAGGCTTAGTTTGTTTCTGTAATGTTTTTTCAGTTAATGAAGTATATATGTTATTAGAATATTTATACATGTAGAGTTCATGGTAAAAGTCAATATGATGGCTTGAATTTTTTGGTCAGAAGTCATTTTGGTAGATGAGTTTTCAGAATTTGGCTATGTTGGTACCTTTAGACACATTTTGTTCAATGCAGTTATGGGGGTGAGGGTGACATATTGTCAATTTTTCAAATAAAAAATGAAAAGAAAGAAACCAAAAAACTCTCCAGAGCCAGATTCGTCTCCCAACGTGATGCACCACCTCCTGCAACTCAAAACACCGTTGTCTAGCACCACTACTCAGCAGCTGCACCATTATTCTTCACCATCACATAACCTTTCCTCACTGTGTCCATACGATTAGGCCACCTCGCCCCTTTCCTTCCCTTCCCTTCCAGTTATTGTTTTGGGTGGTGGTGCTTAGAATTTGAGAAATGCCAAGGATCATCTTGGATTGTTTATGTGAAGTATTTTTGATCCATTTTCTAAAGTGAAGAAATTTATCTCCCCTGCTCAATGGATGCAGCTGCTACAACCCGCCCATCACAAACTTTTCTGAACCTTCTCTAACAGTTGTCCAATGAAGTCCAATACTACATCTAATACAGAATCATGGTGGTCATCTTAGCCATTAGGTTAGTTAATCACAGAAGGCACGGACATTCCATCACCTAACAATTCCTCACCAGGGTTGAATTGTGATGGGCAACACATAACATAGGGTGGTGTTGATATTGAGTAGCTATAGATTTGTTCATTGCAGCAGGAGCGTTGTCAGTTCCTATAATATGTGATGCCTCTGTTCCATGGGCTTCAGGTTATTACCATTCCATTTTTCTTTGTTCTTATTGTGGTTTACCTGAGTTGTTGGCAGCTGATGAGCTGCCAAGCACCTGAATTTTCTATAATCAAGTTGAAACGGAAAATGGACATCTTGTTATATAAATATCCCTACTTAGATGTTCATGTCAGCCGGTCCCAATAATTTATGATTTTTACATACTTTAACCAATGATGAATATTTTAAATTTCATCGTCATGTTAGTCCAAGTATGTGTTTTACTGCATGACATGTTACTTATCAGCTGTATACTAGTAAAGGATAGTTATAATACAGTGAATTAATTATATAACCAAGATTACTACCCGGTCGATGTATGTAGAGGTTAGATCGTCATGAACACTTGTAATTTCTATTTTGATTTTCCTTAAGCTGTATTCATCTTCTTTAGAATGAAAAGAATAGCTATAGTTATGCTGTTATGCCTTTACCTATACTTCTTTTTCAGGGAAAATACATGTAAATATCTCCTGTTTCAAGTTTCAACTAATAATTTTATATAAACAAGATCTATGAATAACAATATAACTTCATTGTAGGCTCTTTGCAAAGTTTCATAGTACACATTGACAATAAACTATGTATATGTTACTAATAGATAGGGTGTTAGAGATACCAACTTCCGTGAATGTTATATCGAACACTGGTTCCATGAGTTGATTTTGGAAGGAATTATTATCTTCTTCTGGTATAAACATTGACATGGATATGTTCTTCTTTTCTAGACAGTATATCTCTACCTTTTTCCTTTATTTACTTTTCTATTAACTTCATGTTCTTTGCTGCAGCTTGCTGCATTAAACCAATTGAGGAATATATTTGGTTTAGGTAGACGTGAAGCGGAGTCAATTGCACTGGATGTTACCTCTCAAGTATATCGTAAACGTCTTCAGCAGGCTGTATCCAGTGGTGATTTAATAGCTGCTGATAGTAAAGCAGCATATCTTCAAACTCTATGTGAGGAGTTGCACTTTGATCCAGAGAAGGCGATTGAGATTCATGAAGGTACTATAGGTTTAATTTAGAAGTCTATAGTAAGAGAATCTCTTAAGAGACAAGCTGTGATTGTATTTCTTTGAGGTTTTTACTCGCTGTTTATGTGTTTTCAGTGTACTGGTGCAGTTGTGCAAAAATAATAATTTATAACATGCAAAAAGCACTTTTGGCCGTAAAAAATTGATATGTTCATGCTCCTTGAAGGAAAGAACCTTTCTTCCCGGTGTATCGGTGCAAATAAGGGACATACATTTGTGTGTCTATACTGCAGTCACCTTCTAATTTTCGTTTAGTTTTTTACTACATATGATCGCTAAAATGTCATGATATATTTAGTTTGTCTTCTTTGATTATTTATTTGCCATCTGTAAAAAGATTTTTTTTCTTTTCAATGTTTAGAAATTTACCGGAGAAAGCTTCGGCAACTGGTAGCTGATAAAGGAGAACTCAGCGATGAGGACGTGAAAACATTGGAACAGATACAGATCATGTTTTGCATTACAAAGCAAACTGTTGAAGCAGCTCACGCAGATATCTGTGGCAGTTTATTTGAAAAGGTTTGTTCTTTTATTTTCAATGGCAGAGGCCGTTATCAAGTTTTAGTCCTGTTTGTAAGGAGTATGATGATTTGCATTATGATTGAACCTCCTGGATCAAACCCTGTATCCAAAAAATATATCACTCTGCCTCTCCCCACAATTAAAAGGATAAAAACAAAAAAGAAAAATGGAGACATGAATTTCCTAGATAATTGTGATTACTATTTCTGCTCCTTTCTTGTTTAGTTTTTGTTTTCGTTTATAAAAGACTTGGGAGCTTCTTGGCTGTGACAAATCTATTGCCAGTTTGAATTTTTAGTGATTTTATTAGTGGAATGCTACAGAAAATCTTATGTCACCGTGCTCTTTGTAATTAATGTGAAAAAATTATTACTTCAAGCTGTTAATGAATTTGTTCTATTGAGAGCCCTTCTTTTGCTCCTTGGATTACAGATAGAGGGTGTTGCACGTAGCTTTATGGAGACTCAATTACACTTTGTTATGCACATTTTATTTCAATGTAAATTTATGAAATATGATTAGTTTCTTGCTGATCATTATGCCCTCATGATCATCAGTTTCTGATCCAAAATCACTTTGACAGGTGGTTAAGGAAGCAATCGCTGCAGGAGTGGATGGTTATGATGCGGAAATTAAGAAGTCCGTCAGAAAGGCTGCCTTTGGTTTACGTTTAACCAGAGAGGTTGCAGTTTCTATTGCTAGTAAGGCAGTAAGTATTTGATGAACAATGATATCCTTACCTATTTGTTGTACTACGTTCTTAAAGTGTTTCTGATAGCTTTAAATGACTTTTATGTATACAGGTCCGTAAGATTTTCATCAGCTACATTCAAAGAGCAAGGGCAGCGGGTAATCGTACAGAGTCTGCTAGAGAACTCAAAAAGATGATAGCTTTTAATAGCTTGGTTGTGACTGAACTAGTCGCAGACATCAAAGGCGAATCAACTGATACTCCATCTAAAGAACCTATTGAAGAAGAAAAACCAACAGAGGTAGATGAGGAATGGGAGTCCTTGCAGTCACTTCGGAAAGCAAGACCAAGCAAGGGAAGTATAGGAAAACCAAGCCAGACGGAGATAAATCTTAAAGACGACCTCCCAGAGAGGGATCGGACTGATCTTTACAAGACATATTTGCTATTTTGTTTAACTGGTGAGGTGACTAGAATTCCATTTGGGGCTCAAATCACTACAAAGAAGGACGATTCTGAATATGTTTTGCTAAACCAACTTGGTGGCATACTTGGACTGAGCGACAAGGAGATTGTTGATGTACACAGGAGCTTAGCTGAACAGGCTTTCAGGCAAGAAGCTGAGGTTATTTTAGCAGATGGACAGTTGACTAAAGCAAGAATTGAGCAACTCAGCGAGTTGCAGAAGAACGTTGGCTTACCGCCTCAGTATTCTCAAAAAATAATAAAGAGCATTACTACTACAAAATTGGCAGCAGCCCTTGAAACTGCTGTTGGCCGGGGGAGGCTTAGCATAAAGGAAATTCGAGAACTGAAAGAAAACGGGGTTGATGTAGACACCATGATCTCTGAAAGTTTACGAGAGAACCTGTTCAAAAAAACTGTTGATGATATCTTCTCATCTGGTACAGGAGAGTTTGACGAAGAGGAAGTATATGAGAAAATCCCAAAAGATCTAAATATTAATGCTGCGAAGGCCAAAGAAGTTGTTCAGGAGCTTGCACGAAGTAGATTATCTAACTCCCTTGTACAGGCAGTGGCACTTCTAAGGCAGAGAAACCATCCAGGAGTGGTATGCAATCTGGTTTTCGTGCTTTTGTTCTAGAAGATTAATTTAGTGATTGTGTGGCTTAATTGTTTCTCTATGCTCTTGTAGGTTAATTCTCTCAATGACTTGTTAGCCTGCGACAAGGCTGTTCCTTCGACTCCATTGTCATGGGAGGTGCTAGAGGAACTGGCCGATCTCTTCCTTGTATACCTTAAAAGCGATCCATCAACCGAAAACTTGGCCAGAGTGCAATATCTACTGAATATCAGTGACGCAACAGCAGAAGCTTTGCGAGCCATGAAGAATAGAGGACTTCCACATGGAGCAACGGAGGAAGAGTTTGTATTTTGAATCTTGTCTAGTAAAAGAAGTTTCGGGAATAGTAGCTTGATATGGTCGTTTTTTCTGTTCTGAAAATGAGAATATATCACAATTTTGTTTCTTGTTTCTCTGGGACAGGATACGAATTATAAAGATTGTGTTACAATCTGTATTATTTGTTTGGATGTTTTAAATTTTAAAATGCTTAGGCCTGTTTGAACCATGGAAATGGCTAGATCATCAATTCATCATCGACTTTATTTATGTTTTTCAAACTTTTTTAAGCTAAATCAAACACGGGCTTAATAAATGATAGCAATCATGAAATATTTACAATTTTTAGTGAAATAAATGACTAGCTTCTTTATTGATGCTGTTAATTTAGGTGAAGGGAATTGGATGAAGTTGTAGACATTTGAAACACCACTGCTCATGCCCTTCCTCCGCCCAAAAGCGTTGGCTTCACTGGTGGAATCTGCCGTCTCAACTCAGTCTATACTTCTAGGCCGCGCCGTCCATGCCCATGTCATTAAGACTCTTGGTCTAGACATGGACGCCTTCCTCTCCAACTACCTTATCATGTACTCCAAGCTCGACCTCCCCCTCTTGGCCCAGCTTGTCGTCTCCTATACGCAGATACGTTGGTCCAGACTCCAGATTCGCTCTGTCTTCACCTGGACCTCCATCATATGCGGTCATGTTCAGAACTGTCATTTTATTGCTGCACTGTCCCACTTCTTGATCACGCGCTCGGACTTCAGAGTCTATTCATCCCAATGACTTTACCTTGTTTCACGGGTTACCTTTCTTCTTAGCACAGAAAGGGACACCGTGCAGCAGTAGTCTACTCCGCTAGACTACCTTCCTTCTTTTCTCGGTCGTTCCGGGACGAAAGTAAATTTGATCACAATTTAAAGAAAGCTTACAAAATGAAATTGAAATGCATTGAAATAAACTTGATCATTGATTGCTTGAAAGCTGAACATTACAATAGATGAAAGCAGGAAATTACAATGATTAGTGTAGGGGGTGAACACTAGAAAGTTTGAAAGATATTTGAAAGACTAATACCCTCTATAATAGACTTAGCAACAAAAACCCCTATGACGGGAGTAGACGTTAAAAACCAAGGAATCATACTAAGCTTTTTCTAATTATCAACTATTTTACAATTAAATGAAATATTTACAATGTGCAGTCGAAGTTGGGCAAACTGCGGCTGCGATAGGGTCACGGGGCTTAGATAAAGCTGCAGTCCGTGACATTCTCCCCCATTTGTTTTGGCGACGTCCTCGGAGCCCTTAATGAATGATATGCTTGATGGTTTGAAGGCTTCAAAGTCTTTTCCATTTGCCCAGTTTTTCTTCTCTCTGTTGCATCCGCTCCATTTGACCAAGTACTCTTGAAGGTAGTTCTTAGAAGCTCGAGTAGTTAGATAGCCAGGAGTCTCTTTAGTATGAGGGAGTAACGATTGCTGGCTAGTAGACATCTCGAAGGAACTCTCATTGGAAGAAGAGCTCTTTTGAGAATTGAAACACATCTGAACCGCATTCAGGAGTTTTACCCAACTTTTCTGCGAAGCAGAGATAAAGTGCTGAAAATAGTCTTCCAGCATAGCTTTGAAACGTTCCATCTGTCCATCAGTTTGTGGATAAAAACTCAAACCCATGCTCAAAGTTGAACCAAGAAGTTTGTACAACTTAGTCCAAAGTATGCCAGTAAACCGAGAATCCCGATCACTGACGATGTTCTTAGGCAGTCCCCAGTATTTAGCAATATGTTTGAAGAAGAGTTGAGTTGTCTCTTCAGCTGATACATACTTGGGCGCTGTGGTGAAAGTTGTCTTTTTAGATAAGCCGTCCATCACGGCGATGATAGTGCCAAAGTCTCCAACTTTTGGCAATCCACTAATGTAGTCCATCGACACACTCTTGAATGATCCATTTAGGACAGAAAGGGGCTCCAGTAAGCCTGCCCTTTTCTGATGATCTGTCATATCTTGCGGACAACCAAGACAAGTTTTCACATAACTTGAATTGTCATCCCGCCTTTGAGCCCAGTAGTATGCACATTGTAGTAATGCGGAAGTGTGCTCCACAGTAGTCTCATTTCCCAACATTTCTCCCAACTGTTTCCGAGGCTCTTTAAGCTCCGGCTGGATGTCCTCAAATTCCTTAACAAGTCTTCTGACAGGTTTTGGAATTGGATCAGTCACCTTTTCAATCTCTTCCAATCGAAGAGTGCACAAAAATGAGGGTTCATTCCTCTTGAAACCTTTACTATATTGCATGGCCGAGATATCCTTCTCGCCTGCCTTCATAGCTTGTGTGGGATAACACATGGTTTACTCCCCATCATCACTAATGAGTCATAATGCGGCAACACTGCTGTTTTCGTATCCCGAAGAAATTCTAATCCCAAAATGAGCTTGAAATCATCCATCTGAACTGCCGACAAATTCGTCCTTCCCTCGAAGTGACCTACTTTGATCGGCACAAATTTCGCTACTCCCGCTATCGGTTGAGCAGCGGAGTTGATTACTTTGACTTTTCCCTTACCTCTTTCTAGAGAAAGTCCGAGTCGCTCTTCTTCGGTACTTGCAACATAGTTGTGGGTAGCACCGGTATCTATCATAGCCCTGATTGGCTTTCCATTGATCCTCACATCAATGTACATTAGGCCTTTCGCCCTACAAGTGCGAGCCTTCGATTCCTCCATCTTCGACTCTTTCGAGGGACCATCGTTCCTTTTCGTAGCTCGGTGCAATAGTGTATTGCACTGATGTAAGAATGCACCAACTACATCCCCGTCCTCTTCGGAGTAGGTCTTGCCATGATAGCTAGCTTGTGGGGTATCTTGCTTTGATTTGGTCCTGCCACTTGCTAGTTGGCAATATGCATTCACCATTCGTTTCTGAGGACACTCCGCCACCCGATGTGGTCCTTCACATAAAAAACACTTCAATTTAGGACTGACATCAGATCTGCCCTCCTTTGCTTTTCCTTGGTTCCAATTGTTTTTCTGACGGTTGCCTTGATAGGCTCCTCCCCGATTCTGAGAATAACGCTCTCCCCCATTTGAGCTCGAGCTAGGTCTATGAGGTCTATTTCCACCTCCGATAGACTGACTATTTCCCGAATATCGATCATCTCTCAATTCTGGTTCATAGTCACTCAAACATTCGGCAGCTCCAATAGCTGCGCTTAAATCAGTGACCTTCTGTCTCTGAAGTTCCGTGCGCGCCCACGGTTCCAACCCTTCCATGAAGGTGAATAGCTTGTCCCTTTCCGACATGTCTCGAATATTCAGCATATGTCCGGAAAAGACTTTCACATACTCTCTGATGGAGCTTGTATGTTTCAGATCTTGCAGTGCACGTCATGCCTGATAGTCCACATTCTCTGGGAAAAATTGAGATCTGATTGCTTCCTTGAGGAGATCCCAAGAATCTATTCGGACCCTGTTGGCCTGAATATCAACATACTTCGTCCGCCACCACAGTTTTGCATCTCCACCTAGATATATGGTAGCTGTAGTAACCTTTCTCGCTTCGTCTTGAATTGAAGCCGCAAGAAAGTATTGTTCCATATCGAACAAGAAGTTCTCAACTTCTTTAGCATCGCGTGCCCCTCCGTAGGTACACGGTTCTGGAATTCTGAGCCTATGCATAGACTCTTGCACGATGGCTTGCCCGTTGCCAAACGCGCATTGAAGAACTACTAGTTGAGCTCTCAACGTTCTCACTTCCTCCTGCAGATCAGGTATGCTAGCAACAGCTTCAGTCATAGCTGCGCAAGCTTCTTGGCATTCATCCAGTTGGATGCGTACTTCTCGAGTTTCCGTCTCTGCCACTTCGACCTTTTCTCCGAGGCCCTCCATGGCCAAACACAACCTAGTGTTTGTCACCTCCAGCGCCTCCAAACGCTGTTTCATAGTCCTCTTTTGAGGATCCACCACCTCCGTGGTGTTCGATTCCATTGCATCCATAGCTTTCTTATCGAGAGTCTTGAGCCGTAGCTCTGATACCAACTTTCACGGGTTACCTTTCTTCTTAGCATAGAAAGGGACACCGTACGGCAGTAGTCTACTCCGCTAGACTACCTTCCGCATTTTCTCGGTCGTTCCGGGACGAAAGTAAATTTGATCACAATTTAAAGAAAGCTTACAACATGAAATTGAAATGCATTGAAATAAACTTGATCATTGATTGCTTGAAAGCTGAACATTACAATAGATGAAAGTAGGAAATTACAATGGCTAGTGCAGGGGCGAACATTAGAAAGCTTGAAAGATGTTTGAAAGACTAATACCCCCCTATAATAGACTTAGCAACAAAAACCCCTATGACCGGAGTAGACGTTAAAAAGCCGATGAATCATAATAAACTTTTTCTAATTATCAACTATTTTATAATTAAATGAAATATTTACAATGTGCAGTCGAAGTTGGGCAAACTGCGGTTGCGATAGGGTCACGGGGTTTAGATAAAGCTGTAGTCCGTGACACATTGCCTTGCCTTTTTAAGGCCTCAGCTGCGCTTTGCTCTCCTCTCCTCTCCTCTCCTCTCCTCGGACAGCAGTTCCACGCGCTTGCTATTATACAGGGCCTGATCCATGATGAGTTCGTTGCTTGCAGTGCTTTTGATACGTACTACAAAACGAGCCACTTGACACATGCAAGCCAACTGTTTGACGAGATGCCGTACATGAATATTGCTACCTGGAACATGTGCATTTCGAATGCGGTGCTCAATGGAAGACCCGTGGAGGCCGTTTCTATGTTTATTGAACTCTTACAAGGTGATCAAGAGGCTCCAAATTGGAGTACATTTTCTGCATTTTTAAACGCATGTATGGTTCAAATGGTTCATTGTTGGTGCAGGTTTTACATTTTGTGCTCGGGCTTTTCAGAGGTCGAGCTACTTTTCCTTGGATACATTGCTTCCTCTATGTTGATGTATTTTTCTCCCCTAGTAAGCAGCCCAGTCACTGACTTCGGCGAGGTCTTAGATAGAGATATTTTGAAAGGTTCACGCCTTATTGCACACGTTAAAGTTGAGACATTTGCCATAATGTGAAGGTCGGGTATCTGTAGTCTTTTTTTATTGAACCTCGTCATAAAGTTGCGTAGGGATTCATTCGGCCCTGGCGGAGTTGCACTTACTATTTGCGAAAAAGTATAAAATTTATGGGTAATGCTACATGTACACACACACTTTTACACCTCTCTCACATGGAGGGGGGTCCACGATTATTTTATTATGTGTGGGCCCCCTTCCATGTGAGAGAGGTGTAAAAGATTGTGTAAAAAATTGTGTACACTTAGCATTATTCAAAATTTATTGGCCATGTCTGAGAATGAGGCTATAGAGTTGGGTTCCAATGTGGCGAACCAATCCCTAGTGGCATTAGTCAAAGTTTGAGGAAAGGCCATACACATCATCAAGTCTGGCATGACCTATAAGTTTATCACATCCGTATACACGTTGAGGCGATTAACGTGGTCAGTGGTCCTATCATACTCCTTTATGCGTGGGAATTTGAACCTGTCCAAAAAGGGATAGGTGAGTACTTCATGTGTGAATGAAGTGTTGTGAACCCTACTGTTCATTGGCTGTTCTGTCGTACACTAATTGTTATCCCATCCTGTATGATACTGGCAAGTTCGTCTGAGTCCATAGTGATCGATCTTGAGGTCGAGGCCATTGGAAGTGCGCCCAAGGCACCAGTTCTACCATTATCATGGGCATTACGAGGGATCCGAGCTCGAGCATCGGCCATGAAACCACATGGTGGTGTCGGTGCTGGATGAGAATTTCTTTAACTTAGTAATTGAGTTGGCATGACGACTTGTTGGCGGAGCTCTTAAACCGTTCCAATGGTAATAACTGCTGGTTGGTCCGCTGGAATTTTTGATGATTCTTCTTGAGGAACTCGGTGATCTACAATATGAGGTGGGTTTGGAGCGGATGAGCTTGCTGGAGAAAGATTTGAACGTGTATTAACCATGGTTTTTTGTAGCACTTCTCACATACGGTGCCAATGATGCTATCAAAAATTGCACATGTTAATTCTCGAGTTTGACAATTGATGATTAGTGCGAACAAAGCCTTTTGGTAAAACAAAGACGTTGAGGTCTATACTTGTCGTCCCTCCGATACTTAAATTGGCAAAAAAGGAATTTATGCAAGAGACTAAACTGAAATTATGAAAAGCGCATCTGAATAATGAGTTGAGGCTCTATATTTATAGAGATAGGTAGTACACTTTTGTTAGGACTTGGTTAGCTTAGTACCTTTATCTTTTAGAAGTCCTACCTGAGATGGGTGTTAGATTTGTCCTACAATTATAAGTCTAGTCATAGTTGATGACAATATTGTTGAGGTAGAGTCTTCTTAGGGATAGGAGTCTTGGGTTAATATGTTTGGATAGGATTAGAATCCTAGGAGATTGGGGTCCTGATTTAAGTAGGAAAGGCCTTTGAGTCCAGCAAAGAGAGTGCTCGAGGACGACATCCCTAGACTATAGTGTTGTTTGATAACTATTAATTTATTTTATGGTTTGTTACATGAACATTTTTAACTACACATTCACACAATAAAATATTCTATACATATTCAAAAAACTTTTTCATACTTTTTAACCGCACATCCTCCTTAGAAATCACTATTCAAAACTTTTTTTTCTACACTAATGGTTGTCAAACATGCTCTATATCAGCGAATATTGTCTTCGGGGGTTCTAATCCTCCAGGTATAATAATTATGACCATATCACTGAGTTTTAATATAGTATTTTTTCTTTTCTAAGGTTACTCAAGACATCTTTAAAAATGATTGCATGTTTTCATTATGTTTCGACTTTTCAAGTATTTTGAAATCATTTATGTATTGATTTTTACAACAGCAAAGCCAATTGTACCGGAATTGGCTTCACCGAAGTGTTACATACACTCACATCCATGTGCCCCATGTTAATAAAAAATGGCCCAAAAGAATCCCACCCACCCCCCTTATTGTGAGGTATCGGGGGGGTTCGGTCAACCCCCAGCTGGTACAACAAGCACATCTCTTTTTACAATCTTCTGCTTTTCTCAAAACTCTTGAGCTTGTTGGTTCGCGAGCAACATAATATAGGATAAAACATCTCAGGATTAATAATCTAGAATTTCTTTTAATTGGAAATTTTTTTTTTTTTTCACCAAAGATAGATCATGAGATTAAGGGAATGGGGGCTGTAGTGGTGGCGGATGGCTGGGCTCGCCTGCTAGCTGGGCAAAGCTACTTAAAAACTAAAAGGGGTGAAAGATGATGATTATTATTATTATTTTTTTTGCTGGGGGGAAAATTTATCTGGTGATGCGTGTAGAAGATGATAATGATAAAGGAAAAATTAATCCTTCACTTATCCTCCTTGCAGGATGAAAGATCCCAGTGCAATGTTGGTTATCAATCATGCCTCATCCCATGCACCAAATGAGCCCCTCGGTGGATATGATTGGAGTATCACCTCTTTTTGATGATCAAGGGTACATGCTTATGAGCAGGACACAGTTATTTTTAAAGTCGGGCATCTTTTTTGAATCATTGTGATTATTATAGAGTCAGGTCCCGACAAGAAAATAATCATATTTGACCACTGTACATTGCTAACGTCAAGAAATGAAGTAATCGAGAATCCGAATAACTGGCCGGACAGCTAAAGTAGCAAAAGTAGTGATGAATCCCGTCATAATTTTGAACAGGCCTATAATTTTGAACTTTGAAATACACGATTAACAAAAAGAAAGAGAAGAAAAAGGAAGAGAGGGAGTTTTTATTAACGACTCTCCTGTAAAATGCCATTTTCAGCATGCTGAAAATAACCCAAGATGATATTGGAGCATTGAAAGAGAACTTAGTCAACATAGATCCTTTCATCTCTGAAATCTTGTGAGATATGACTCCGAATAACAAATTGGGGTACGATAGATATCCTTTAATCTGGTGTCAAAGATTGTGAATGATGAATGGTAAGGTCAATGTAGTTGCTCATAAGCTAGCTCAAAGTAGAAACATTATTAAATCATTTGTAGCAGCTGCAGCTCTTCCAAGGGAAACTAAGGTTGGATGGTTGTTTAACTGTTGGATTATTATCCTCAGTTCTATCAAGACTGAATTCTGAGATTTATCCACAAAATCAGAAAAAGTTTTTTAAGGTCCAGTAATAAATCGATAAATTTTAAACCTAGGAGTCGATTATGATACAAATGTGGTTAGGTTGGATTCCGATATTCATACATCAGTAATGAGCATTAGTTATTACTCGTATAGTTTAATCGCATACAAGTTACTTGTTATGAATATGGTATTACATTTCAAAATCAGTAACTTTATTCTGATTTAGATGCTGCCCTAAAAGATTTATAAATTGAACCATTATGTGCTCTCTCCAAATTAAATGAAAGGAGAACACTGTTTTATGCATTCTCGATTTAATTGCTCATTCTTTTTATCTTCTCTGAAGATTTTTACATTAAATATGTACTTAAAATGCTTCTACATGCTGTGTGTTTTCGCTTTCAACGAATTAGACTACTGTAAGGCTGTACGTTTGTGATGGCATCAGAGGAAGCAGAGGAATTGCTTGAACCCTCCTCTTACCCGAAAGTTGATCCTGCTTCTGCGGTCACGAAGAGTTTCAACATTGTGTATCAAGTTTAACTCTCATTTTCCATCTCTTGTGGAAGTTTTGTACATTATGCATATGTTCACTTTATCACCTCTACAGCACTGACTGTGGCGGCACCACTTGGAATTACGGGCAGGGAAGTTCTCAATATCCAACTGGTGCTGCTTTATCTAATGTGTTTTCGTTTCCTTCCCCATCTAGCTTCAACTTTTCCCCGAACTGAGTAAAAGAAGAGGGGCAGAAAGTCAAAAAGGAGAGAGACGTTGGAAGCAAAGGTGAGCTCACACTAAATCAAGCACTAACAACATGGCTCTAGGCCTCTGTCTTGAACAAATTTTATCTCTTTCTCAATCACTTATCCAATGAGTCCTTTTAGTTCCATAGCTATTTGCTATTGTTTTTGGTTCAAGAAGTTTGATTTGACGAGCTTATATAGAAAGCTGCGATTTTGCTATTTTTGGGTAGTTTCGACAGAAGGGAACTCCAAAGTATCCGGTCGAAAACTAGGATGTCTTTTTATGTGTACTTGTTCTTGATTGGAAAAAGGTGATGTATTCTTGGTTCTATTGTTTTTCTTATACTTTAAGAGGGCTCTTTGTTCTATTCATGCATGTGTGTTTATACTTTGATTTTGCAAAATTCTGTTTCTCATACAACGATTGGTTTGGCATAGTCTCTTGTACCTCATTCCACATTGTGTTAGACATGTTAATGTGAATTTTTTGGACTTTATTCATGTTCAAATTAGATTTTTCAAAGGTGCATTTATCCTACTTTCAATGATAGTGATCTTTCATATCGTAGAACCAGACACTGAAAATAGTTGAGACGATTTACAGCTCATAGCCCGAATTTTAGTCTTCGGTCGAACCGTCCACTGGTATGCAATATTGCTTTCTCTTTAAGTTGTTGTAAAAATTGGAGTTAGGTGATTTGACAGCCTCCATAGAAAATGAGAGAAAATAATGAATCTGCCTCCCATTAGAAAGTTCCGAAGTTTGGGGGCTTTGCAATTCAACAGGTATTATTGACTAAAATACAGAATTAAAGCAATAGTGAGAAGATGGGGTAATTAGCAGATTCTTTTCGACTTTCGGTTCACACTCTATTACCCCTAAAAATTCAACCACCACCGCTCGATCAGTATGTCAGAGGGAAATTGCACTATTGGTCCGTAAAATATTATATATAGGAAGTTGGTATTCAACCTTTCATTTTAGTTGTAAAATAAGTTTGTAAGGATGGTAAAAGTTCGATTAAATAGTCACATGTAATAAAACAAGTCTCACTACTGATTTGTGAGAAGCAAAATGTAGATTGTAAGTTTAATAATTAGCTTCTGTTTGGTGTAGTGAAAAATCAAATTTTTAGTAAATTTTGAATCTTTGATAAACGTTAATGAAATATGTGATTAAAATTAATCATTGATTTTGACATTTTTTTTAAATTTTAAGTCACCCAAACAAGAGCTAAATTGACTAAATCTCCGTTCACACTGGGCTCTCATAGAAAACAACCTCACTTCAAAAAATTTCATAGAAACAACCTCACTCCGCAAAACCTGGCTTTATAGAACTAACGAATACATGGTGATTGTAACAAGATTTTGACATTTTAATTACTGAGGTTGATAGTGAAATTATAATTACTGTTTAGAGACCAACTAGCTCCTTTTAAAGTTTGGAGACTTATATGCTACTAGAGCAAAAGATTGGGGACCAATGGTGCAAATTTATCTTATTTTAAAGGGGTTAAACTTTGGAGTTTGATTATTCGTTTTGCTAGTGCTCTGAGCCTTTGACCATAACTCAAATCATTTTCAAAAGGTTATTTAAATGTGAAATACTATCTATTTTGAAGAGCCAATTCTTAAAATTATGTTTCGAGAGAATTTTCGAATTAACATTTTAAAATAGAGATATACATATTAGGAGTGGTAAAATTGTTTGTCTGTCTTCCATTAAAAAAAAGTATTTTCGGGAAAATGAGTTTTTGAATAGTATTTTTGGGAAATGTGTGGTTGAAAATAAATTTATGAGAAAAAGAGTTATGATTTAATGGATGACAAACATAGTCTAAGTGTTAAAGATAAAGAGTTCGTTGGAGTATTTAAAAATTTTTACTTTCTAAATTTATAGAAAGTTTATTGAAAAATATAGAGAGTCTATTGGAGACGATCTCATGAAAAACAAAGCTTTATTTTTGAAATTAAAAAAAATATATATATCTAAAAGTGAAAAGTTTTTAGTGAATGCTTGTTTGGTGGGAATTAAAATTAGATTTTTGGTATATTTTGATAAAAGTTTTTGAAATGTATTATTAAAAAATTGTGGGACCCATAAAATATGTGATTAATATTGATCGTGTCACTAAAATTTAAATTAAAATCTGATTTAAATCAATACCAAACATGAGATAAACCTGACATAATAGGAAAAAATGATTTATGTAATTCGTTTATGGAAAATAAAGATTAACTTATTATTTCGTATATCATTTTTTAAAGCGTTTATCGATATCTCGAATTCAACCAAGCTTATTTTGATTTTGGATCGTATTCAAAACATCTGATAAAGAGGCTTGCTATGTGCACAAAAAATCCATACATACATTTTGAAGGAATGCGATATGGCATTATGTCATTGGTTTCTGCCCTAAAAAAAAAAAGAAAAGGAAGCTAGTTTTGGCAGACAGTTACATTCGGCAAACACTGTATCTATAAACAAGTTGGGCAAGAAATCCTGTACAAGTAGAAAAATCATCTGATAAATCTATCAACACTTTCTTTTTCAATTTCACTATCTGATTTCTGCTTAGGTTACACACAACATATAATGTGTTTCATTTCTACATAAACCCATTTCTATTCAAGTGAAACATACAAAATTTTCCATTAATTTTGAATTTTCAAAATGTCAATGAGACTGTCAACAGGGCCTAGCTCTCTCGTCCATGCGTATATTACCTGGACATTTGAATAATCAAATTAGGCTACAACGATTGGGTGCATTCCAACACTCAAGTCATAATATGAAGTATATTGGGTGTGGAAGAGACATAACGAACGAATAAAATGGACGTCGGATTTTAGATTGCACTTACCTTCGAACGAGAGAGGACAAATAATTTATATGTGGAAGAGACAGATAGAAGAGCCCCCCTCTGGATGCTTGACACGTGCCTCTTCCAAACTACTCATTTGTCATGTTCAATTGTATCAATTCATAGTCATCAGGTCAATAATTGGAGACTCTATATGCTGAAAATTTGTGATATGATTGGATGTTGCCACTATATATTATATAGATGTCACATCAATCATTTTGTACAGTGTACTGCTTTTGCAACTTGATTAAGACGAAGCTTCTAGCAGAAGCCCATTGCGTCAGATAAGACATGCAACAAAGACGTGATGCATCGTCCCAAATGACAATAAGATTTTAGGTGAGGCAACTAAATGTATGACCTATTCATCCCTGAAGAAACGTGTAGAAGAGGTGATGCGAAGTTGAATGTTGACCTTGCGTGACATTTTGTTTAGCTAGCTGTTACATGACCTAATATATAAGTAGAAGCGTGACACTAACAATTCAATAACAACGTCAACTTTGCTTTAAAATGACACGTCTGAGTTGAAATTGTTGGTCTGGTTTAGTGCACAATTCCAATTTAGATAGAGATTCCTGAAGCTCAAATTCAACTCTTACATTATTTAATTATGTAGTGAGGCACTAGCCATACTTTTGATCAAATTGACTTGATGCCTAACTCCAAAATGAGAGGGCAATAGCTCAAATTTATCAACAATATATCGAACTAAAATTCAACACCTTTGAAGTAGATTGTAATTTCATTTATTTCTATGATCATGACCATTATCCATAACAAAAACTCCTTTATTGTATATTGTTTTAGATCATCATGATTTTTTCAATTGAACTATCATTTAGCATATATTTATGTTATACAATAATAAGATATGGGAAATCTCTAACTTTTTAAACCTAACCACTCTGAATATTTCTACGTAAACTCAAGTTATAAACATAACAATATTTATTTATTACTAAGCAAGAATTTCAAAACATTCTCTTGAATATCATTTCTTCATCACAAATGAGCTGCTTGTCGCAAAACGACTTAAACAAATAATCACTACTTTTTTGAGCTATTTGTCTCAAAATGACTTGGACAAATAGAAAAATTATAATTCATTAGAAAGATCGATATTTTTACGGGAATGTTTTTCCATTTTTGTCTCTTCCCCTTCCCCATTTGCATTGAAAAAAAAAAAGAATAAATTGGCTATTAGCATGAGATCAAAATGTCAAAGAATACATTGACTATTAGTCATCAGAGCAAAATGTCAATGGTGGGAGCAAATTGCTTGTACTATATATTTGCATGCCAGCAGCTGGTTGAACTCCACCTTCACCAAGAACAACATAAATTATTTCTTTTAACAGAACTAAATTTTATCTGCTTGAATTCATGGCAAGAAGAAACTTGTCCTCCTGCTTTTTCTTCTTCATAATTTTGTGGGTTCAACTTAGAATAAGTTGCTCACAATTGTCATCGAATTACTACTCCACTTCCTGTCCAAAAGCTCTTTTCACCATCAATGCAGCAGTCACTAAAGCAGTGTTTAAGGAACATCGCATGGGAGCTTCATTGCTTCGCCTTCATTTTCATGATTGCTTCGTTAATGCAAGCTCTCTCTCTCTCTCTCTCTCTCTCTCTCTCTCTCTCTCTCTCTCTCTCTCTCTCTCATTGGAAGTCCATTAAGTTACACAATTAGTTCCCGTCGATTTTATAAAACTAGCTTTTGGTTTCCTGCCCAAAAATTTCGAGTGAGGCATATTTTCACAAGATCATATGATGATTTAAGGGCGATTTGAACGATTTCCATTATTTATGCATGTAGTCATGTACAATAATCTGCATATATACTGAATTGTCAAAGTGGATTTCATTTGTGAAAGTTACAAGGTTTTTGTGTGTGATTATGTATCAACAGGGATGTGATGCATCTGTTCTACTAGATGATACTGCAAGTTTCACTGGAGAGAAAACTGCCGGACCGAATAACAATTCTTTAAGAGGCTTTGAGGTTATCGATACTATCAAATCCCAACTAGAGACCTTGTGCCCCCAAGTTGTTTCTTGTGCAGATATTCTTGCTGTTGCAGCTAGGGATTCTGTTGTCGCCGTAATCTCCTCGACCTGTCTATTTTCTTTCATATTTTTATGTATCTAAATCACGTGTCAAACACTCGATTTACTTCTATACGATTGGATCTCAAATCTCCACCATATGTATCAAAACAACTAATGATGTGTTCAGGAAAAAAATGATATATTTGATAAGTTAGATTGAAAATAATTACTTAATAAATGACAGAGACAAGACTAGCCTCTTTCTTGTCTTTTACATTGTCTAGACCACCTTAACTACAAACAAGTACAAACACGCACACCAAATATATATATATATATATATATTACAATGTTCTGATTGGCTTTTTATTTCTTGAAGTTTGGTGGGCCATCATGGGTGGTTCAATTAGGCAGAAGAGACTCAACCACTGCGAGTTCAAGTGCTGCAAACAGTGATATTCCATCCCCTCTAATGGATCTCAAGGATCTCACCTCAGCCTTCTCAAACAAAGGCTTCACTTCAAAAGAAATGGTTGCCCTTTCAGGTACTAGGAATTCTGTAATTTCTCTTAAATTTTCTAGCTCGTCCAAAAAAATTTAAGGTCTGCTACGTGAATCTTTTTTCACAACTCCGTTCCAATCATTGCTGATTGTTACTTTTTGTGAACAGGAGCTCACACGATAGGCCAAGCGAGGTGCATGGCATTTCGTGCCAGAGTCTACAACGATAGCACCATTCTTTCATCTTTTGCAACATCCCTCAAAACGAACTGTCCAAACACAGGCGGTGACGACAATCTTTCGCCACTGGATGCAGCAAGCCCTTTCTCTTTCGACAATGCTTATTTCAGAAATCTAGTCAACAACAAAGGGCTCCTTCATTCTGACCAACAACTCTTCAGTGGTGATTCAACAGATTCTCAAGTCACCACTTATAGCTCCAATCCTGCAACATTCCATGCTGATTTTGCCAGTGCAATGATCAAAATGGGGAGCCTTAGCCCACTTACAGGAAACGACGGTCAGATCAGAACCAATTGCAGGAAGATAAATTAAGCATGGAAATGAAGTCACCTTTTACTGCATTTAGACTTTATCAGTGTCCCAAATAAGTGAATATATGCATATGTAACTTTGCAGTAGTGAAAAGAAGATAATTGTCTGTAATGAAGAATCCATCTGTATGGCTAATACTAGCTTTTTCATTAGTAATTTCTGTTCTTCACATGTTTGACAATAAAAGTTTGTTTCATGTGTGTACAGATAATGTCGTTTCTTTACTTTATATATCCTTGTACAACATCAGGAATACCAGTAACTACGCGCGTGAGTTCACAAACCAAAGATCAAAGAGTGTCAAGAATTATATAAAAACATCTCAGATGAAAAAAGACAGAGAGACCAGCAACTAGTCATTCCATAAGTACTGGCCAAAGAAAGCATATCTGCCATTAACTACATTAATTATAATCTTATGAACCAGACACTTCTAGTTTCGAGGATCAACTCAAATAATCATGACAAGGTTTTCAGATTACTCACAAAGAATATTTTCTCATAAGACTAAATACATA
This sequence comes from Fraxinus americana, assembly GCA_035079005.1. Classification (NCBI taxonomy): domain Eukaryota; kingdom Viridiplantae; phylum Streptophyta; class Magnoliopsida; order Lamiales; family Oleaceae; genus Fraxinus; species Fraxinus americana. The sequence continues at coordinate 3,947,461 of CM068720.1, read as the reverse complement.
GCATATAGTAGAATCAGGAATTACTCAATCAAAGGAATTTATAGCTTGCCTCATCATAGATCATGCTCAGTAAATGTTACAGATTGCAGAACTAATTTTTTAACAATCTCCTGTCCATGTCCATAGAAATCCATTACTTCACAATTTCTTAAGAAATAAATGTTACATTGTATGTGGATAACTACGGGAGACCACAATTTACTGCCTAACAGAAAATGAAATATGCCAGGGTAGGCTTCTAAGATTAGAATGATCACTTTTCAAGAGTTCTGGACAATGCCATTATCGCTCTTTGGCTGGGTATAAGTGTAACATTACCTGTTGATAAATCCCTAACTTTAGGTCTTTTTTTAAAAAAAATTTGATTCAATTGTGAAATAAGACAACGTGTGTATCTAGGGTATAGTCACTTGAAATCGAATTCTCCCTAGATACATCTATTCAATTCTGAAATTCTTTCGAATATATGAATTGTGCTAAAGATTCAAAACCTATTTTCATCTTAATGAAAAAAAAAAAAGACAAAAAAAATCCAATAGATTTAAAACTTCTTTTTTGGTAAATCAATTGCGATTGATTTGAGTCTTCCTTTGCTTGTTCTGATTTTGTACCAGTTGAAATAACACGAACAAAAAGAGAAGCAAAGATCGATATATGATTAAACTCAATTTATTGACCATAAATCCATTGATATCCCTTTCTCAACTTGAGCATCATCAGATATAACTGACCCAGTTGTTTTGAGTAATTTGATAAAAGCATTGTTGTGATCATTGATCATTTGAAGCAGCCAAGCTTCAAGACTTCGAGGCTTTGCCTGATGAGATTCCTTCGTCTCTAGAACTTATTGTTGTTTGTTATTTGATCTAGAAACATGATTTATCTATCGATATAATCAACGAATCCCAAAACAATCCTTGAATTAGCTTAGATAATAGAACATCAATCAATCCAATAATAACTGTTGACACACGAAACAGGCAGTCCAAATCAAATGGCCCAAGAGAGGAAATTGATCCAAAGAAGAAGCCTAGATAGAGAAATCAGGATAAAAGGCCCAATCAGAAGTGTCATTAAAATATGCGGAAGGTCCAAAAAGACAAAGGTACGACGTCGCCCAAGTCGGCAGGACGCCCAGATATTGAACGAAGGAAACACCCTACAATCGTCCAGAGCAGAAGATCGATTGTCGCCCGAGAATGCTGAGTCGCCCAAAGTCCAAAAAATGACCAAAGATTGTTGTTATTCAGAATCACGATCTAAGACGGTTTGAGCACATCATAATTACGCCCCACGATTTGAGAAAGTTAATGGCAAGCAGTTATGAAGAGAGCGTAGTGATAGAAGTTGCACACGGTAGTTTTTAGCCAGCCGACCATGATGAAAGAAGTGGGTAGTTACAAGCAGTTGCTGGAACAATCAAAACTGCCCAGGCAGTATAAAAGAAAGAAGAAGACAATGAAGAAGAAATAGACAAAATTCACTCTCAAAACAGAGAACATGTAATTTACTTTTCTTAGATTAACTTTTTATCACTTCAATTCCTTTGTACTTGTGTGCTTACGCCCCTTGGAGGCATCTTTTTCGTGTCTAAACTGTAATCTTCATATTTGGTAAACACCCCTTTTTGGGACTTTGTTTCAAGAGGTTTGTCCCTTACACAATCGTCTGATTCCCTTTTAATTGTTAGCGAGCGAAAAAACGCGCGAAATAATAACCAATCAACCATCACAAGAATTTAATTCTTGCTTAGGTTGAAAATCAATGATCTACTTATAATCAATAGCCTCTATCGAGACCAGTGAATCACATGTGTTAACTTTATTAACTCAAATAAATTGCAAAGATATGAATATATGCATTAATTCACAAATATCATCACGGAACAATCTCATAGAGCATAATGATCTCTCTTAGTGAGATCCTATGTTTTTTTTTTATTATCACGTACTAATTTATATTGAGTAAACAATATAACTCACAAACACGTTCTAATGATTGATCAAGCATCAAAACGAAATCAAGAGAGCAATAACCCTAAAAGCAAGAACTTAAACTAAAAACTAATTAGTTAGTCAAAGAGATTTAGCCTATCATGTTTTACTCACAAAAATACAAGATAAAAAGTGAAAACATAACATGTATAAATTTAGAATTATACATGCATAAAAAGTGATACAATCCTTAATCTTGAATCTCATCAACGATCTCGGACATCACCTCCTTCTTCAAAATCATCCAAAGCCTCCAAGGATCTGTTGTAACTTTGCGTGTAAAATACATTTATCATATTGACTTTCGAAAATATAATTGGACATATGGATTCATAAGGTGCTGAAGTATCAAACATCTTTGTCAATGACGTAGCGGAAGATTATAAGAAAGATGAACAACCTCACAAATATGAGATAAACTCACGAAAGTTTTTATTCAATTCAATAATGTCTGTCTCGAAGGGCTTATAATGGTTTAAATAGCAAAATCCTAACAAATTTCAGAAAATAAATAATAAAAATAAAAAAAACGAGATTCTAATTTAAATAGAAACTCCTAATATTCAGGATCGTCCTCCAACAAACGGAATCAAAATCCGAATTTTATTGAATGAGATATTACCAAAATAAAAATTACCATAAACGGCAAAAACGCGTAATCGAGAGACTAAATGATGGAATTTGTCCGAAATCCGACGTACGCCATGGCCAAAGGCAATGAGTTGTGATCCTTGGCCCGTTTCCACTCAAATTGGACTATTAATTCGCCAAAAACAGACACACCCAAAGTTACCATGAAATCATTATGTTGCCTTGCGATCCCACTTCATCATAAATTCTAACTCCTTATGCGCTTCATCATTCTCCCCAAGGTGAGAAAAATTCGCCCTCGAATTTGACATGGAAGAAGTCTCATCATCATCAGAATTATCACCACGAAATGACACTAGATGCTTGACATTAAACACGTCGGATGTGCGAATATGACTTGGCAGCTTTAAACGATAAGCATTTGGATTAATCTTCTCAATGACCTCCAATGGACCAATCTTCTTGACAGTAAGCTTGTTGTATTCATGAGTAGGGATACGATCTTTTGTCAACACCGCCCAAACAAAGTCACCTACCTCAAATTCAACATGTCGACGCTTAAGATCCACATCATGCTTATATTTATTAACAGCAGCCTGCAACTGATGATGAGCCTGTGAGTGAATCTGCTGTAACTGTTGAACGAAGTCCTCAGCCTTACCATGCATTTTAACAGAAGTAGAAACTGGGGCCAAGTTAAGGGGACCACGAGGAACAAGACCATATACTACCTGAAATGGACTAAAACCTGTACTCCGGTTGACAGCATGATTATGAGCAAATTCTGCCTGACACAACTTCTGATCCCAAGACTTGATGTGATCACCAACCAAACAACGTAGTAAATCACCCAATGAGCGATTAACAACCTCTGTCTGTCCATCTGTCTGAGGGTGATATGCACTGCTGAAGTCCAACTTTGTATTGACCGAGCGCCACAAACTGCGCCAGAAGTGACTGAGGAAACGAGTATCCCGATCAGACACAATAGATGTAGGCAGTCCATGCAAGCGATATACCTCACGAAAGTACAGTAAAGCCACATTGACAGCATCCGTAGTTTTCTTGCAGGGGATGAAGTGAACTATCTTTGAAAACCGATCAACCACTACAAAGATAGAGTCAAAACCACGCTGAGTCCTGGGAAGCCCCACAACGAAATCCATGCTAACGTCTATCCAAGGCTGGGTTGGGATAGGAAGGGGCATATATAAGCCAGCATTTGTCGCCTTGCCTTTGGCCAAATGACAAGTCCGACAACGCTCCACAAACTTACCGACATCCTTGCGCAAATATGGCCAAAAGTAAGGAGCAGCAACAAGCTGCAATGTTCTGTCACGACCCACGTGGCCCTCATTGTGCAATTCTTGAACAATTTTCAACCTCAAACTGCCTTTTGGAATACATAACTGGTTGCCATAAAAAAGGAAACTATCAACCCATGCAAACTCCGACTATACACCTTCCTGCAACTTCCGAATAACATGAGAGAAATATGGATCAGTAGTATATAAGTCACAAAGACCATCAAAACTGGGAACCTCCACTCGCATTTCTGTCAGGAGAGTTTAGCGCCTACTCAATGCATTTGCCACCTTGTTAAGGGCACCTGCTTTGTGCTTAATCACAAAAGTAAACTACTGCAAGTAAGCAATCCAAGAGGCATGTCTAGCAGATACCTTATCTTGAGTACCAAGGTGCTTCAGGGCATCATGATCGGTATACAAAATAAACTCCTTCTGGAACAGATAGTGACGCCAATGTCGAACTGCCTAGACTATTGTATAGAACTCCACATCATAAGTACTGTACTGAGACTTCGGACCAGAAAGCTTCTCAATGAAGTATGCAACGGGGTGGTTGTTTTGACTCAGAACACCACCAATACCCACCTTCGAGGCATCGCAATGTAGCTCAAACGGCTGGGTAAAGTCAAGCAACACCAAAATTGGAGCAGTAGTCAACTTCTGCTTAATCAGCTGAAGAGATGCCTCTGCTTCGGGGGTCCATTGAAACTTTCCATCCTTCATACAATCTGTAATATGTGCCATGATACTGCTAAAATGTGGTATAAACCTGCGATAAAATGAAGCAAGGCAATGAAAGCTGCGCACTTCTGTAACAGTTTTAGGTTGTGGCCACTGGCTTATTGCCTCCACCTTGGATGTGTGAACCGCTAACCCCTCATTTGACACACCTAACAAAGGAATACAACACGATTAGTCAAGAACGAACACTTTTTGACTGCAGCATAAAATTGATCCCTGCGAAGAACTGGAAGAACTTTTCGAAGGTGCTGGACATGATCATCATCGGTAGCACTATAAACCAGAATATCATCAAAGTAGACGATAACAAATTTACCGATGAATGGACGAAGAGCCTGATTCATGAGCCGCATAAATGTACTAGGTGCATTTGAGAGGCCAAAAGGCATGGCCAACCATTCGTACAACCCTTCTCTAGTCTTAAATGCTGTTTTCCACTCATCTCCAGGTCTGATCCGATTCTGATGGTACCCACTCTTCAGGTCAAGCGTGCTGAACACGCAAGCACCAGTAAGCTGGTCTAACAGATCATCTAGGCGAGGAATAGGAAAATGGTAATGCACCGTAATCTTATTAATTGCCCTACTATCCACGCACATACGCCACGTCCTATCCTTCTTCGGTGTAAGGAGAGCAAGAACAACACAAGGACTAAGACTCTCCCTGATGTGCCCTTTTGCCAGAAGCTCCTCCACTTGTCTACCCAACTCTTCATGTTCAGTGGGGCTCATCCTGTAATGCGCCGGTTAGGCAGAGAAGCATAAGACACCAAGTCAATCTGATGCTGAATATCCCGCAGTGGTGGCAACCCATCTGGAAGCTCTCCTGGGAAGACCTCATGAAACTCCTTTAGTAATGGCTGAACCCTACAAGGAACCTCCTACTCGCTGTCAATTGACTTTCCCACCAGCACATACACGACCCCAGACTCTTCCATCTCTGTTTCAAACTTTGCTCTGATCAGTAAATTGGCGCTGTCTCCAACTGTTTTCACTGAACCCTTATCCGGTAGTAACACAATCTTCTTACCCCTAAACAGAAAGTTGTACGTGTTGGTATACCCATCATGCAGCGAATGACGGTCAAACTACCACGGTCTCCCTAACAGCAAGTGGCTCGCATCCATCTCTACGACATCACATAATACATGATCTTTGTAGGTAGGCCCAATGGAGAAACTGATTCGAGCACGCTGAGACACCTCTACATCGTTACCCCTCTTCAGCCAAGCTAATTTATACGGTTTGGGATGCTTCTCAGTCTGCAAACCCAGCTTCTTAACGACCTCTTCAGCCACCACATTTTCACAATTACCAGAATCAATAACAAATCTACATATCTTACCCCCAACAGTACATGTCGACTAAAATATATTACTACGCAGCTAGTCAGTGTTATTCTCCAGGGGAGTCAGAAAGCTCCGCCTCACCACCAACGCTTGACCCACATCACCAACTACAAACTCTTCCTCCTCTCCGACTTCCTCGGTGTCATCATTGTCAAATACAGGTGGACCTTCATAATCGTCATACCTCTCATCAACAAAGAGTCCTCTGCGCGGATTCTTGGGATATTCAGATTGTCTATGACCTGTACCACCACATGCAAAACAACGAATACCACCTCCAGGACGCGCTGGTTGTTGAACAGGGTTAGGTCTAGGAGGGCCAGGTTGAGTAGGATTACCAGGACGTGTCATCTGCTGCTGTAAATTATTGGAAGAACTGCCTGTAAAAAAAGGAACCGTATTTCTCCTGGCCTGCTATTTCTCTATCTGTAATGCCCTCTGATATGCCTCAAAAACTGTCACATGATCAAACATATTCAGAGTGTCTTGTATTTGGGGACGAAGACCACCCACACATCGTGACACCAACTGCTCCTCTGTCTCCATCACCTCATTCCTCGTAATCAACATATAAAATTCCGTTGTATAGTCACTAACCGTTTTGACGCCTTGACGCAAATTCTGCAGTTGCTGGTACATGGTCCGAACATAGTTGTAGGGCAGAAACTGCTTCTTCAATTTATCCCACGATATAAACTTGGACTTCCCTAACCTGGATCGCGTCACTTTGGTCTGTTGCCACCACACTACTGCTCGTCCACGAAACCTCGTCGCAACGAAATGCACATTTATCAGCAGGAACCTCCTTAAATTCCAAGATCTCCTCCACTGCAGTCACCCAATCCAAGAACTCTTCTGGACTTAGTCTACTATGGAACTCAGGAATATCAACCTCGAATCCTGATTCCCAACGCACGTTCCCATCCTGACCATCCCCATTCCGTCGAACTGGCAGATCTATTGGATGCTCAGGTTGTGCAAACGGATTCTCATCATCAGAATCCTCAACCGGCGGGGCCACCGGCGCATGATGTTGCGGCATGAGTGCAGCAAATTGCTGTGTCAGCAACTCCACTTGTTGACGCAGCTGTGTGATTTCATCACGTCTATATACCTCTTCTACTGGGACTTCATGAACTTCTGGACGTCTCCGTGGCGGCATGGTGAAGGAACGACTTCGGCTCTGATACCAACTGACGTAGCGGAAGATTATAGGAAAGATGAACAACCTCACAAATATGAGATAAACTCACGAAAATTTTTATTCAATTCAATAATGTCTGCCTCGAAGGGCTTACAATGGTTTAAATAGCAAAACCCTAACAAATTTCAGAAAATAAATAATAAAAATAAAAAAAAGGATATTTTTCCATAAATGGAAAAATTCGAGATTCTAACTTAAATGGAAACTCCTAATATTCAGGATCGTCCTCCAATGAACGGAATCAAAATCTGAATTTTATTGAATGAGATATTACCAAAATAAAAATTACTATAAACGGCAAAAACGAGTAATTGAGAGCCTAAACGATGGAATCTATCCGAAATCCGACGTACGTCATGGCCAAAGGCGATGAATTGTGATCCTTGGCTCGTTTCCACTCAAATTGGACTATTAATTCGCCAAAAACGGACAAACCCAAAATTATCATGAAATCATTATGTTGCCTTGCGATCCCACTTCATCATAAATTCTAACTCCTTATGTGCTTCATCATTCAACAAGTTTGATTGTGTAATCATGATTAAAAAAAAAAAAATAGTATCAAGAAAATATGTTTAGGTCAACCATGCAAGTCTGAGATACACAACTGACTTTTCATAATTGAACAATTCTAATTTCTTGACATTCGAATGCACGTTTCTAGGTCTGGTAGTGGCAATCGAGAATAGAGGCACCACATTGAAAAGTTTATCTGAATACGGGATAAAGTGACACCACGTGAATTCGAGTTTCATCCAAGAGTTCGACCATTTGTGTTGGTAGTTATTTTGATTGTGCAAGAAAATCTAAGGGCGTGTTTGATACGCCTTATTTTCCAGGCAACTAGGAAAATATTTTCCACTTTCCACTTTTTTGGCTGTTTGATAGACGAAATTTTCCACGGAAAATATTTTCCGGGTTGAGCCCACACGTGTGCATTTTCCGGCTTTTTGATGAAAATATTTTTCCGCCTTTTTGGTGAGAAAAAATTTTCCAGGCTGGCTGAATTTTTTTTTTTTTTTTTTTTTTTTGGCAATGGAAACAAATTTCATAACCAATGGTAAAAAAAAATTTCACTTTAATGGACAATTTCCATGTAAAATAAAGTCAAACGAACACTAAACTTTGATAAAAAAATGATTTTTTAGGAAACAATTTTTTTTCCATTTTTTTTTTTACTTTTTGGTAATGGAAACAAATTTTATAACTAATTATAGAAAAAAATATCACTTTAATGGACAATTTCCATATAAAACAAAGCCAAACGAATAAAAAATTTAAAAATTTTCCAGGTGGAAAATTATACCAATCAAACACACTTGAAATCATTTTCCCTGCAAAACATTTTCTAGGCAATCATTTTCCCTGTAAAACATTTTCTTTCCACCCATTTTCCACCCTTGCAATCAAACGCACCCTAAATGTAGTATTAGAAACATAATCAGAAAATTAAGAATAATTTTTAATTTTTTTAATTTTATTTTTTTGTTTCTCCTACTTGAGGACAAGATTGGTGAAATACGTAAATCATTGTCAATTAAAAGTAGAAGACTTATAGATGATATTAGAAGTAGAAGAAACTTAAATATACTGATATGATTGCAGTACTACTTTTAATGAAAGTAGATTGGGTTTAGATTTTAGAAATGGTGAAAATCAAAATCCTAAATATATCCAGTACTATCGTCTAGGATCCAAAATTTACTAACTCTTTCAATCTCCACATTAGTATCAAAGCTGATTTTAGTGTAGTTAACAAGGCACTCTTCGAATTGAATCAATTATTCGTTCCTTCATGTTCAATTCTGTTGTAAAACTCTTGCTTTTGCTTTTCGTTCATTCCAACCAAATTTCCATAATTCGAATTGAATCAATTATTCGTTTTTTCATGTTCAATTCTGTTGTAAAACTCTTGTTTTTGTTTTTCGTTCAATCCAACCAAATTTCCATAAGCCAAAGCCTCTTGGAAATGTAGCCTTAGATTACATTCTTCTCAAAAATTACTTTCCATGATTTTCTTCTTCACAAAATAATTTCCAACAATTTTCTCCATTTTCGAAAGGAAGCTCGATGAATTGAGATCACAAATCCGTAATTAGAACATTGATTTTCTTTTTTCCAAACCACGAAGGCCAATTTCTTCTTCCACGCAACTTTTGGCCTCAAAGCTTCATATTTGATTTCCCGTGAGCGAAGCCGATCACGAAATATAACTATAAATTTAGTGTATTTCCTGTATTTTGCTATATTTTGTGCTAAAAATATATGCTTGGTAGTCATATATTTTACAACATTTCTCGTATTTTGCAAGAAGTGTAGTGTATTTCTCGTATTCTGCAATATTTTTATTACATATTTTGCAGTACTCATGGATTACTTGTTGATTTGTACTAAGAATATGAGTTTGCTAGAATTTCTTTAATCATTAATTTCGAAAAGGAATACTTTTTGCTATTATGGTTGTAGAAATAAAATAATAAGCTTGGTTTTAATTGCACTTGCTGCAATAGAAAGTTTGTATTGGAGATTCCATTTACATGTTATACGTGTTATTTATTTTTATTAATTATTGAAAGAGTTTGGTTATCCTATTTTGGTGATGCTTTGTTAATGCCATAGAGACTTCCCATTATTTGTCATGGAACTCATAGGTTTCGATAAACTGTTAATCTCTACAGTTATGAAATTCATCCGTCAAGATTAACTATCATTTTTACAAGCAAGTTATGAAATTCTCGACGTTACTTACTTTTTCTTGACAGGTTTGTTCATATGCCTCATTTGGTTCAGCTGCTATTCTACGTGTGGTATATATTAAATGTACGATATATCATACGTTGATTATTATAATATAATTCTCAACAGATCAGTTATGTGACTCATTCCTTGAGATGAACTGTCGTTCTCGACAGTTAGTTTCAGTTATTCTCGACAGATCAATTAAGTCATTTGTCGATGTGAATTGTCATTCTTGACAATTAAAGTTAGTATTTCTCGACACATGACTACTTCTCGACATATCAGTTTTGCAGTCATGTGTCGAGATGTCCAACTTTGGTTTATTTGAACGTTATATGTGTGTGTTGCATTAACATGTATGGATTATTATAATCTGACATTTATTGCTTTCTTGTTGTACATTATTCTTGTAGATGAATTTTGAATTCTTAGCTCCTGAAAATGTGTGCTTGCATGCCCACATTTTTCAAATGAGTAATTTCAATTTCATGAAAACCATATTGAAGAATTTTCATGATTGAAAGCGAAAATATTTAAGTAACTCATGCCTTTGGTTCCTAGTTGAGTTGCTCGACATACAATTCTCTGCCCAATTGATACAACAATTACTATTCAGATCGATTAGAACTGATAAGGTAAAAGAGTCGCTAATATTGATTTTAGGTAGTCAAGTGGATAATTGACGTCGGGTATAATAGTGATTATTCTAGAGGCTAGTTCTACCAGCAAATTCAAAGGGAATAACACAAGATTAACGCCGAAAAAACACAGAGAAAACGTCTCTAAAGTTTAGAGAATTTTATTATATCACGCCATAATCAAAAAAGTCTACAAGCCGGATTTTATAGCAAAAATTCGAATTTTACCAAAAATGGCAAAATTTCAAAAATAACGCCAAATGAAAATATGGAATAAAATAAGTGTTCTGGAAAAGATTCTAGCCAAAATCGGGTTAAAAATCATCTCCTAACATGCAATCGAAATATTACAAAAAATAGCAAAAAAATAACTAAAAATAGCAATTCGGAAGGGAAAACATCGAAATTTGAGAATGAAAATGGCACACACCGAGTAAACCTTGGTAGCCACGACGTGCACGCCAAAACGAGCTTTTCAGATTGTGGTCTTAGTCCCGATTCTGATAACCGTAGCCAAAATTATGGTCAAATTACCGAAACACGATTCAATTGTCAAAATTACGCGATCACTTGCCATCCTTGCGCCGATCTGCCAACTCGTGATACCTTTGAGCCATTAATGCGTTATCTGACAACTCAGCATCTGACTCGAACCCTGCTTCATCAATAATTAGATGTTGGTAGACTATGGAGGTGTTTGAGAAAGATTCTCAAATTCTACAGTAAATCAATTCTCATTTTCAACCACATATTTTTCAATAAAATAATATTTTTCATTACATCAATAATTTTTTCTTCTTTTTCAACCACACATTTTTCATCATATCACTATTCAAAAATCAATTCTTCCCCCAAAAATTCCTCTCAAACAAGCTAAAATAGGGTGTCTGATAGTGTATTACTTTTACTAACTACATTTCCATAGGTAAACATCTTTCCATTTACCAACAAAATTTTCGTTGGTGAAAACCTCATCATTTCCAACAGATATGCCTTTGGTAAAAGTCTTTTATTGCCGACGAAATTTCTGTTACTAAAAATCTTGTAATTGCCAACTAAAATTTCATTGGTAAAAACAGTCATAATTGGTAAATTAGGTATTACCCACGGAATATCCGTCGGTAAAAATATTATATTTTACCAATAAAATATCCGTTGCTGAAATTAGTTTCTAATTCAGCTTCAATACCAACGGAAAATCCGTTGGTGAATCTTAATTTATTATTTTGTACTAAAAATCAATACAACCCGCTAATTAATAATCATTAATTTCAAAATGCACTAAATAATCAAAATCGTCAAAACACATTAAATCTTTAATAAATTATAAATCATTACACCAAAATTCCAAATTCCAAATATCTTGTCTTGCACATCATCATTTCGTGATCCCGAGCTAGATGAAAATTGAAGATTAGGAATATTTACTTCTCTAAACATGCTTCACACCGTTTCTCGTATCTCGACATTGTGATTTCTCTCAACTTGTTCAAGACGTACAATGAAATCATCAATCTTTTCATTGTTCTCATCTATTGTAATTCATGCAATAGTTAGTTCTGACTTCAAATTATCAACTTCTTCATCACATGCAAGTATTGAACTTAGGTGAATTAGGTGTATCAAGAACATGTGAAGCAGGTTGTCTAGGACAAAACTAATAAATGCGACCCTTAGATGGACTGTTGACAGCATCAATCTATGAATCGGGATCGAACTCAGGTGGATCATCCCTAATAGTACCATACTTGGACTCGACTGAAGCCTTGTAAGTATCCTGTGAAAAATAAAAAATAATTCTTATAGAATATATGAACAAACTATGAAGTACATAAACTCTAATTGTACTTAGAAGAACTCGCTTAGATTTTTTGTCAACAAAATCACCAAGTATGTGATTCTTCCTGTGAACATGATTGAAAAACTCTAATTGGAACATTAGATGATCTATATCCATATCCTTCTCTTGAAATACGTAACTCATTAATCACAATCAGATAAAAATATACGTCAACTTTAAAATACAAAATAGACATAATATAAAAAAAAAAAAAAAACCAATCTCTTCTTAGTAATCACAAAGGAGACTAAACTAGTAGTATGCTTCTTCATTTCACCTCATGTCCTTGTGCAAGACGATTTTCCTTGGTAATCTTTGCATATTTATTCGAAATAATATAATAGTAGTACAAACTACGTGAAATATTACATGCTTTCATTTTAAAGACTGAATTCCCAAAGAAAGGCTATTGTTTTGCTGCTACGTAAACTGATTTGTCTATATATTTCTTGCACGTGATTAGATTGATCTTTTTTTATTTTTGTAATCAAATTACTTCATTGTCAAAAAATTAGAACGTTAAATGAAATAGCATTATTTACATTAGTCCTTGAGCGATTAACCATACCTTCAATTAGTTCAACTTTATCCTTTTCAAAATTGATTTACCTAATATCAGCAATAGATTTTTCGTGGCCCGCCCTAGCAATGGGGTGGGGAAGGAAGACTCGGAGAGCATGAACTAGGGCCAAGTCGCAGCAATTACCTTGTGGAAAGTAAGGGATGGATATAGGTAAGAATTATGTTGGTAAAAAGATTTCTCTCCGTTACCAACTGAAATTCCGTAGCAAATTACTGTAGTTACAAGTTAATTACTTTTACCAATGGATAATCCGTTTTTGATTACCAAGGTCACCTATGGAATATCCTTAGGTGAAATATCCAAATGTTATACGACTGCATGAGACACGAAATATCCGTTGGTAAAGAAATATCATTGTTATCAACGGAAATTCTGTTGCTAATTACTGTAGTTGAAAGTAGATTACTTTTACCAACGGATAATCCGTTTCTGATTACCAACGGACTACATCCGTTGGTGATTATCGGTACGTCACCTACGAAAATATCCGTCTGTGAAAGATCCAAATGTTAAACGACTACATGAGGTACGAAATATTTGTTGGTAAAGAGATATCATTGTTATCAACGGATATTCCGTTGCTGAATATCGTAGTTAAAAGTAGATTACTTTTACCAACAGATAATCCGTTCTCTAATTACCAACGAATCGATCCATTGGTAATTTTTCTTTGGTGAAAAGCTATTTTTTAGTAGGGATATCGGTGGCAACTACCATACTTGTTGAAGGCGACAATGCTATTAACATAAAGAGGCTGTGGTTGACGCGCATTCGATTTCTTGCAGCATTTAGTAAGACTCAATTCACTAAGGAGAGGAGAAAGAGAGTCAAGAAATAGTGCGAGGAAGTTTGCAACGGTAAGAATTCTGCACAATAAATATGTCAACATTTAATAATATGAAAGTGAAACTTTCGAATATTTAAATTCATGTAGTAGCAAAAGGTGAAATCAAGGGTTTCAACAGTTTTCAAGTGTCGAATTTGACAGTTAAATTGTCTATCCCTACAGTTTTTAAATGTCGAGTTCGACAGTTCACATGTCTAACACGACGGTTTTAAATGAACTATTCGATATTTGAACTGTAGGAACTACCGGAAAGCTAGAAAACATGTATTTGGTACATTGAAAGAAATTATTCAAAACATTAATAGTGATAATCAATTCTCAACTACAACATGACAACATCTTCCCAAAAAATAAATAACTCAATGTTTCATTAAATATGGAATCCTTCATTTTTTGGTAAATGATATTGGTATCTTTACCCTTCAAAAATATTTCAAAAACCAAATAAATCAATGAATAATAGTTTCAAAAATTTTATTCATTACATTTCATCATGTTGTATTTAACATTTAAAAAATAGTTAGTTATAAGATAAAAAAATAAACAATTCTTAATGACTAACCTATCAAAATGGATAATGAATTCAATAATAATGTGTTTTTGATCAAGAAATGAAGAATATAGAGAAAAAGTTAGGATTTGTTAATGGTAAGAAGTTATGTGTTTATGTTAACTTTTCAAATTCTTTTATCTTTTTTTTTATAAACAAAATTCATATTACTCAATATAATATACATATATGCAATGTTTATAATATACAAACTAAATCATCACATCATAACATTAATGACATTCATATCATGCATTAAATGCTCCTAAAAATGTGTCATTAAATATAATTTGAACATTTCACATCAAAAAAAGACATTTTTGAACACCTTTGAGGATTTTCATATTTAGTGATATTTATGAAAATTCTCCATTTAAATAATGCAATGGACCATCAGCGGTCTCTTTTAATGGTACAAAAGTTGTTAGCAGCTACATACGCTTGATAAAGTTTTCTCTATCCAAGTAAAAGGAAAACCACGAATTATTTACTTGTCATTCAGATAAGCTGTCATCTTGTCCAACTTGCTTAAAAAGTAGGTATATGCATTAATTATTTAGATTTTATTATTTTTGAGCTAAGGTTATGTTTGATAGTCCTTTTTTTTCCATGGAGAATGAAAATTCTATGGAAAATATTTTCCATGGAAATGGTTGTTTGATGGGTTTTGTTTGTCATGAAAAACTAATTCCACCCGTCCCCACACGTGCACCAATTGAAGGTTTAGGTGAGAAAATTGTTTCCTAAATTTTTATTTTTTTGGCAATTGAGATAAATTTTATCGTCAATTGTAAAAAAAAAAAAAAAAACCCTTTAATGGATAATTTCCATAAAAAAACAAAGACAAACGAATACCAAAAAATCCAAAATTTAAATATTTTCCACGTGAAAATTTATACCAATCAAACACAATTAATTGACAATTCCCAATCAAACAGGCCCTTATAGACAATTCAATTTCTTAGAATTCATTTTCTTTCCACTCAAATTTTACTTACAATCAAACAAGAATGATGCGTTCTTAGTGTTCTTCGAGAGTAGACAAGTTCAGAAGATGGGGAGTGAAACATGTTCTAGCAAGTCTTGAAAATTATAGGAATTAGATCAGGAAGTTTAGTGAGTTTTCTAGATTGAATCATACTATAATTACTTATTATTTATAGTGGAAACTATATATTTGTTTGGTTCCAGAATTTTTACATAGTTATGGGTTTTCTCCGTTATCAAATCTTGTATAATTTACTGCTTTATTTATTATTGCGGTAAATTAACATAGGATAACTTGACTTGATTCACTAAATATCAAGAATAATTAAAAAGTGACTTATTGCTTTTAATTGATAATTTTGATTCCGCATTATTCACCTATTATGTGTTTTTAGGGTTGAACTAGTAACTTTCAAGAAAGAGTGCTCATTTACTTTATTTTTCAATGAATTTGAATTACACTATTTTTCTTTCTCTCATTTTATTCAGATAATTTTGAAATACAAAACTTTAAAATTTGTTTATGTATTCAAGGTGCTATACTCTTATTGAGGCTCCTAAAGTCAAGAAAAGTGTCGATCATTATTCATAGAGTTAAATAGTATAATGAGTAACAAGCATTTGTTATAAATAGCCTCGAGTCGTGTACTAAGTGCAGTTCGACTAATCGTAACATCTCCAAAAAAGAGAAGTAAAAACGAATATAGTAACTGTCACATTTGAATCATCTTAGGTTAATGAGGTAACAAACTAAAGGAGCTGCATCTAGACTTGGTCATACTCGTAAGATGTTAAATTTTCCAACAAGGGCCCGATTAGGTGTTGAAAATAATGTATTCCTAACGGCAGTCGAAAAATCAAAAGCAAAGTTTTGTGGGATTTGGTAGCTATGCAAAGATATTTTGAAAAATATTTTCTTTGAATATTTGAACCAGTCTAAAAAAACCCATTTTTCTTAATTTAATAATAATATGCAATAGAGTCAAACTATGTCATTTTTCAATGAAAGATAATAGAAAATCAATGATAATTAGGCACGTTTCTTTGAAAATTATTAATATATTTATTGCCTTTAATACTGTCTAATCTACTTAAAATAAATCACTGAATTGATAGTTGATCTCTCTATATATGAATTAAGCTACTAAATGTTTTGACCGACAAATCAATGGTCAAATGCACGTCACCTCAGCATCTATCAAAGTAGTATGGTTGCTCCATACCGTCAACTATCTTTCAATACACGAACTTTCGTTCGAGAAAAGAATGTACATATATTTCGTCTATGTATTCAACAAAGCACTTTTGCTTTTCCCATGTTCAGTAAAAAATCTATCTGTTTTTTTTCCTATTTGGCATTCTTACTGGATAGCTGCTTCAGCGGAATCTAGATGTAGAAAAGTCTAGACATCAACATCTGGGAGATCAATTCAATATTTGCTTTTCTTTTTTCCTTCAAATAAAAGAATAGGATTTTTCTCTAATCCAATTATTATAATGGTCTTGGATTTATCCATGCATTTCACTTGGCTGTTGCTAAATAGTGTTTTTAGCCGACAAAAAAATGACGTTTAATTCTATCCAATCCATTTTCACCATTTGTAATTGCAAGTGATTCTTTCTTTAATTGATTAGCCTTTGTAAAAAGGACCAGACGTCTAAATCTCAATAATGCACTGTTTCATTTTTATTAAACGAAATGAACGAGTTCTGCTTTGCCTAGAACAAAATCTGGAAGATCTCCTATCCAAATACTATGGTGGCACGGTGTGGCATGGGGTGCGGTGGGAGGCAAAAGCTTGGTGATGTACTTTCAATGCTACGACATTTTTGTGATAGTTCATTAATTGTGGTTTGTAGAAAGTTTTACATCATGTCCACAAATTTTTGTGAACCATGAGATTTGACACAGGGTTCAACCAAAAAATGAACACAACCTGCATTAGGACTGAGTCGTGCGTCTCAATCAGCCTATAAATCTGATAAAATAGATAAGGAGGGAAATTGATGAAGAGAAAGAAGAATAGATTCTTGTGTGTCTTTGGTGATTTACAGTGCAGTATTTATACATGAATCCTAGGTCTATACATGGTAAAGTTCTTGTAATGGAAACAATGTTTATGGAGAATGCCGGCTTGATTTCTGTGATTGATTATGTGCTGTAATTTGGGGCTGTAATATGTAAGCTGTAATACTCCCCCTCAAGTTGGAGTATGGAGATCCGTAATGCCCAACTTGGAGCGATAGAAGGTAAACAAATGACGTCCCAAGGGCTTAGTGAAGATATCAGCTTGTTGTTGAGAGGTTGGAATATAAGATGCAGTAATAAGACCAGATTTTATTTTCTCACGAACGAGGTGACAATCTAATTCAATGTGTTTCGTTTGTTCATGGAAAACAGGATTGCGAGCAATGTGGATGGCAGCCTGATTGTCACAGTGAAGTAGAATAGGCTGTGGATGAAGCACAGTGAGTTCTTGTAGAAGGAGGCGAAGCCAAACAAGTTCACAAGTTGTAGTGGCCATCGCACGATATTCAGCTTCAGCAGAAGAACGAGAGACGGTGGTTTGTTTCTTAGTACGCCAAGAGATGGGGCTATCACCCAATTTGATGATGAAACCAGTCGTGGAACGGCGCGTAAGTGGGCAACTAGCCCAATCAGAATCACAAAATGCGGATATTTGAAAGCTACAGTTGGATGAGAAGAAGATGCCATAACCAGGGGTAGTTTTCAAATAACGGAGCAAGCGGTGAGCAGCATCAAGATGTGGCGTGCGAGGAGTGTGCATAAACTGACTTAGAATGTTGACAGCAAAGGTTATATCCGGACGGGAGATAGTCAAATAGATCAAACGACCAATCAATCGACGATATGAACTGGGATCCTCCAAAAGTTCTCCATCCGAGTCATTAAGTTTGCAATGTTGTTCCATAGGAAAATAAGCAGGGCGAGAGCTGAGTTGTCCAGAGTCAGAGAGAATGTCCAAAGTATATTTCCGCTGATTGATGAAAATGCCTTTAGGAGATCGAGCAACTTCAATCCCTAGAAAATATTTGAGATCACCAAGATCTTTGATTTTGAAGGTCTGAGCAAGATGCCGTTTGATGGAATTGATGGCAGAAATGTCATTACCAGCAACCAAAATATCATCAACATAGATAAGAACAACAGTAATGATGGTACCCTTGGTGTTGGTGAAGAGACTGTGATCAGCCGCAGATTGACTAAAACCTGCAAGAATGAGGATATGAGATAATTTCGAGTACCATTGACGAGAGGCTTGTTTGAGGCCATATAAGGATTTATGGAGACGACAGACGCGAGTCTCCCCCTGACTACAATAGCCTGGTGGTGGTCGCATGTATACTTCCTCATCAAGATCACCGTGGAGGAAAGCATTATGAACGTCTAACTGCTGAAGAATCCAATGTTTAGCTGCAGCTATAGCAAGGAGACAGCGAACGGTAACAAGCTTAGCCACAGGAGCAAAGGTGTCATTATAATCAAGACCTTCTACCTGAGTGAACCCCTTAGCAACCAAACGAGCTTTATGACGTTCAATGGAACCATCTGCATGAAATTTTGTTTTATAAACCCATTTGCAACCAATGGCCTTTTTACCAGGAGGAAGGTGTTCGAGGGTCCATGTGTTATTCGATTCCAGGGCCTGAATTTCAGAAGCCATGGCCTGTTGCCAATGAGGCTCAAGAATTGCATGAGAGTAATGTACAGGGTCCTGATCATGTTTTGAAATAGAAGATAGGAAAGCAAAATGTTTTGGACTAAAGAAACGATAAGAGAGAAAATTAGGTAGAGAGTGAACCGTACCTGAGAAAGACCGAGGATGGGATGAAGAACGTGGTCCCTCTGGAAGTAGATCTGAGCAAACATAATCTTGAAGATATGTAGGGCGAGTGATAGTGCGTCGAGGGCGAGGTGGTGGGGAACTGGTTGAAGATATGGGGGTAATTGGATTGTTGGTAGAACCATCATTAGTTGGTTGTGGGGTTTCGTGTTGCTCAATGGCAAGCGGGGGTGAAGGTTGGGAAGAAGTAGCAGTATTGTCGTGCGGAGTATAGATTGGAGTTGAGGTGTTGTGGTGTATATCGTTCAAATGTGGAGGAGTTGTCATGAGGGGTAGTGATGGGATATTAGTGTGCTGCATGGTAGTAGCAAAGGGAAAAAGTGATTCCACAAAGCGTACATCACGAGACAGAAATATCTTTTTGGATTGTAAGTCATAGACACGATAGGTATGTGAGGTTTGAGAATAGCCTAGAAATAAGCATGATGTGCCCCGAGGGGAAAACTTATCTCTATGAACGTTTAAAGTGTGTGCATAACAAAGACACCCAAAAACACGAAGGTGATGATAAGTGGGTGTTTTGTTGAAAAGCAGTTCATATGGAGATTTGTTTTTGAGGTATGGGGTTGGTATGCGGTTAATTAAATATGTGGCAGTGAGGATACATTCACTCCAGAAGGAAATAGGTAGATGTGCATGAAAACGAAGACATCGAGCTATATTTAATAGGTGACGATGTTTTCGTTCAGCCACACCATTTTGCTGGGGTGTCTCAACACAAGTTCGTTCGTGGATGATGCCATGGTCAATGAAGAATTGTTGTATGCGATGAGAAAGGAATTCTTGGCCGTTATCAGATCGAATATGCTTGATTTGGCAGTTAAATTGTGTGTGAACCATTTTAATAAAGGTGGTAAGACAGGTAAAAGCATCAGATTTAAAACGCATGAGGTATACCCATGTAACACGTGAGAAATCATCTACAATGGTAAGAAAGTAGTGTGCACCAGTAATAGATGGTGTGGAATATCCTCCCCAAATGTCACAATAAATGCGGTTAAAAATAAAAGTACTTTTATTGTCTACTAATTTGAAAGGGAGTCGTGTGTGTTTGCCTCGAAAACAACATTCACAATGATTGATCTTATTTGAATTACATAGAAATTTTGGAATGCAAGAGTGCGAAGGATGACCTAAACGAAGGTGCCATAGGTCAGGAGTTGTTGGCTTGTTCGAGATTTGAAGTGCGGTTGGAGTAGTAAAATGCTTAAGAAGGTAGAGGCCGTCTCGTTCTTCACCCATCCCAATCAGCTTCCTCGTGTGTTGGTCCTGAAATAAACAAATGGAAGGAAAAAAAATGACAGTACAGTTTGATGATTTTGTGAGTTGACTAATCGAAATTAAATTATAATTAAAATTAGGGACAAAGAGAACATTATGAAGACACAAGTGAGGGGAAATTGGAATTTGGCCCATATGTGTTACTTGGGCCTTGTAACCAGTGGGTAATGTGAGAAATTGAGAGTGGGCCGAAACATTCTTGGCCCATTTTAAGTTAGATAAGGAAGAGACATGGGCCGAAGCCCCACTATCAATTACCCAACCCATTTGTCCAATTAAAGGGGAATTTTCAATTGAGAAGTGATTACCAGAGAATGAATTGGCAGAGGCGACGGAGGCAATATTGGTGCTGGGTTGCAGAAGCTCCATTAATTGTCGGTATTGCTCATTAGATAGCCTTGGAATAGCACTCGAGGAGGAAGGAATTGGGTCATTAGACACCAAATTCGCTGTGTGGGATCGCTGAGTGGCCGAGCCGTGGTTCGTGCGTATAGGCTGCTTTGGTTTGTTGGTGTTCCAGTGAGGGGGGTAGCCAATAATTTCAAAGCATGAGGACTCCTGATGGCCATCCCTTCCACATTTTGTGCATTTTCTACCAGTACGAGGGCGTGGTCCGTTGGTGATTGGGGTTCTAGTGCGTCCGACGGCCATGGCAGAATTTTCAGGAGTCGGCAATAGAGGAACCTGCAGAAGCCGTTGGGTTTCTTCTTGATGTACGGTGGCATATGCTCTGGAAATAGTGGGTAGTGGATCCATGGCGAGGATTTGACTGCGAACGTTGGAGAAGGTATCATTAAGGCCCATGAGGAATTGAAAAAGCTGTTCGGTATTGGCGTTGTCTTCGGTCCTTTTACGAGCATCGCAAGTACAAGGATTTGGATCAATTAGGGCAGTGATTTCATCCCACATTCCCTTAATGGTGTTGTAGTATGTCGTGACAGGCATGTTGTTTTGCTTGAGGTTGGCCAGATCACGTTGGAGGCGATAGAGACGGGGGTGATTACTCTGGGAAAAACGGTTTTCAAGATCAGCCCAAACATCAGATGGCTTGGTGCAGTAGATTAAACTCTGTCGGAGGTGTCTGTCGATGGAATTTAAAAGCCAGGAAAGAACCATGTCACTGCAACGGTCCCAAAGCTTTGCAATTTCAATCTCGGGCGGTTTCTGTAGAGTGCCATCGACGAAAGCGAATTTGTTTTTGGCATTGAGTGCCATACGCATTGAACGCTTCCAGGCGGCATAGTTTTCTCCATTAAGGAGATCAGGAACGAGTATAGCCCCAGGGTTATCAGAAGGGGTCAAGAAGTATGGGGATGTGAGATCACTAATTAATTCTGAAGGTGTAGGATTAGGCATGGTAGTGGCTCGTTTTCACCGTTTGCAGATTTTGGAGTTTGCAGATTTTGGAGAATTCAGAGGGGAACCCGCTCTGATACCATGATAAGATAGATAAGGAGGGAAATTGATGAAGAGAAAGAAGAATAGATTCTTGTGTGTCTTTGGTGATTTACAGTGCAGTATTTATACATGAATCCTAGGTCTATACATGGTAAAGTTCTTGTAATGGAAACAATGTTTATGGAGAATGCCGGCTTGATTTCTGTGCTTGATTTCTGTGATTGATTATGTGCTGTAATTTGGGGCTGTAATATGTAAGCTGTAATAAAATCCATGCAGTTTGCTCAACAATAATGGAAGTTTTCGAAATTTGACCAAGTATACAGAAATGTGAAAAATTAGAAGCAAACATATTGATTATGAGAACTCTTCCCAACCTTTATTACTCAGCAACAAGGATCCACGATTTTTCATGATGGGCCAACACAATTCTCTGCACTGTTTACCTCAATATACTTAGAATATTTTATAAAAAATCCGCAAAAAGTTGACACCCCCAATTGCTACACAATTCAGCTTCCCACTAAGCCAAATTGTTACATATGCCAAGCACTCAGCAATCGCCCACAATCGCCTGGTTATGCAGCCATGGCATTGACATGGGGACGAGCCAATTCACCTGAAAGAGGTCTGACACGATCCCATAAGCTTATGAATCTCATCAATGCTAATTAGTAACCATAGACAGTTGAATATCTCTAATGTTGTGAACCTTAATCATTCTCTATTTTGTTGATGTGTTTAGACACTATTTCATTCCTAGAATGGACGTGTTAAAAAAATAAGATAAATTAGTTAGTGTTGATCAACAAAACAATACATAAATCCACTTATAAGTAGTAAGTTTTAAAATAAATAATTTTTTATCTTTCAAAGTTCAAAGAATAATTAAGTTTTTATTTTGATAAGAAGATTAAAATTCCTATTTAAAAATTGATTTATTTAAAACTAAAAAAAAAAATAATAATTTCTTAACATTACTTTTAAAAAATAGCTATATATAAATATAATTAAGAGAAAATTAAAAGTTACCTTTTTAGTAACTTTATATTTGTAAGCTTATTTTTAAAAGATTAACATTTTTACTTAAAAGTAAAAGAAATATAAAAAATCCAAACATATTTTACAATAATAAAAAATGGTTACCTATAAAGAAACTCTAATTTTTAAGCCTACTTTTAAGAAGTAATTTTTCCACAAAAATTAAATAATCACCAGTTGTCCAAATATCTTTGTAGACAAAAAAGTAACTTATTTTTTTAAGCTTAGACAAAAATTAGCACATAACGTCTCTATCCTTCATTTCTATTGTGTAGAACGTTTCTACCTTCCCATTTTTTGGCATTTCAACCCTAATTCAATATTTGATTGTGTGCAAAATGTATTTTTCCTCTATTTTTATCAAACTTCTCCACTAAGTAAGGTGTATTTTCCTTTTAAAACTTTAAAGTGGCGTTCTTTCATTGTTCTTCCTTCCAATAATAACAAGACCCAACATAACTAGAAATTTTGAGTATGACAACTTTTGTAGCATGGTCATAAAAATCAAAATTCCAAAAATAAAATAATAATAATAATAATAATAATAATAATAATAATAATAATAATAATAATAATAATAATAATAATAATAAACCACAAGAGCCCCAAAAATCATTGGTGGAAAAGAATTATTACAAAAAATTAGATATTATTACTTGCGATGCAAAAAGAACAATATCTAATTATGAACTTCTAGAAAATGGAAAAAAAAATCCTAAAACATAAGATGGTGTAAGTTCTTAGAATTGTATATGTTTGTAGAGAGAGAAGGGGGAGAAGTGAGATTCTGATGGGAGGAGCGGGGTTGGGCAGAGAGTTTGAAAGTAAATAAAATCGTGTTTATTCTAGGATCAAGTTGATTAAATCATCCTCGTCTGATCTTCCTTGAAGTTTTTCAATAGTTCAATTATAATTTTGAGGATCATATTGTCTCACAATCTACTTTTAGTTTTTTTCATTTTTCAGAAGGTCAAACAAGTCCAAAAGTCATGACTATAGTGTCCACCATTTGCTGCGCCCATCGCCACCAAGGGCGCTCCATCAACTTTTCTTTATTTTGGCTGTGCTCTTCCAACGCCTTGTGATGTCTTTTGTGTAATTTTCAGCAAACGAAAATTCTATAACTATCTCAAGTCAAGTCAAGTCAACAAAACAACTCCAACTTACTCCTCCTTCCTTTCAACAATAAACAAGACCCAACAACAACTAGACAAGGGAAGGAAGTAGGAATGAGATTATATTGAAAGTGAGCTTGGTGTGGCTGCGGCACTCAAGCTGCCAAAGACCATAAGAAACTAAAGGTCTGTTTGATAGCACGAAGTTTTTTAGGGAATATCCCTTTAATTGACAATTTTCATGTAAAACAAATCTAAACGAATAGTATTTGGTAAGCTAATTTATTTTTTATTTTTTGGCAATTGAAACAAATTCTAGACTTAATGGTTAAAAAAATTATCACTTTAATGGATAATTTCCATGAAAAATGAAGCCAAACAGACATCAAAATTTCAACATTTTTTCGGTGAAAAATTATACCAATCAAACATAATTAATTACAATTCCTAATAAAACAAATTCTAAACAATTCAATTTCCCGTAATTTATTTTCTTAGAGGAAAAAGCAGAGGAGAAAATGAGTTTAGATGGGAAGAAAGAGAAAAAAAAATGTTATAAGACCAAAATACCCTTCACTTAATGGGGAATTTTGATGAAAATGAAGAAAAATGACATTTGTGTAATCAAATACGTAATTAAGAGTGAAATATATATATAAAAAAAAAATCTATATATAAGGTAAAAACGTTTTGTACAATAATAATAAAAATGTAGGGACGTTATCTACTAATGACCTTATATATTATATTTTCGAATAAGGTGTTTACAAACATATAATATAGTAAGAATTCCCATCATCCCTTCATCCCATCCACTCTAATTCTATCCTATCTTTTTAAACTAACAATTTGTAAGGAGAAAGGAAATAGGGCGGCATTGAAACTCGTCATTTTCGAGAAGATGACCACGTTGGACATTTCAACAATAGTAACATGCAATATTTTCCTATGAAAACCTTATATTATTTGACGCGACCCCTCTGGACTGAAACTTTTGTATTTGGCTTTATTCTACCAAGAGAACTAATTTGAAATGGCACGTCCAATCTTGCATGGCATCTTATACTATAGACTATTCTTTAAATATTGGTTCATTAATTAATGGACCAAACTTGACAAACTCCTCCTACCTGCTAACATCAATTATTCAACGTAGTTCATTTCACGTCCTTAATTTATTCTTGTTGATGCAATCCAATTGGTTCTATAAAAAGCAATCATATTATTATATGTTCAAATTAACGTATAAAAACTTAAGGAATCTTAAAAGGATAATCTATTAAGATGAGATTACCCAAACATGAAGTTCGGATTTTACCTAATTTAACGTGTTTGTAAAATGATAGCACTTTTGAAAACACAAACATCTGGTTATCCGATTGGTAGTTTAGATTTATTGCGAATTCAATTGTTCGTTTAAATTTTTTAACTAAACTCACACACTAGATTATGTTTGGTTTAGCTAGAAAAAAAAAATCATATTTTAATTAGATTTTGATAAGAGTTGATGAAATGTGTGATTAAAAAGTTGTGGATCCAATAAATATGTAATTGAAAATAAGTTGGCCGAAAAATGAATTTTAGAAAACGACAAAAATAGTTGGAAGATGAGTGCATGCAGTGGGCCCCAAGATTCTTAATTAGCCATGCAATGGTCTGCGTCATTAGGTAAGCTGTTTATGCCAAACACATACATCGGAGCTCTATATATTGGCCCCAAATGTTTTGCAATATTCACCATGCAATTTTTTTTCTACTCCCAACTGATTAACTCGATGGCTACTTTTTCAGTTGTCTTTTTCACTATCGTTATACTGTTCATGGGCAGCACTTCAGCTCAACTTTCCACTAATTTTTATGACAAGACTTGCCCCAAGGTGTTATCCACTGTGAAATCGGTGGTTCAATCCGCCGTAGCAAAGGAGAAACGTATGGGCGCTTCACTCCTCCGCCTCCACTTCCACGATTGCTTTGTCCAAGTAACTTTCATTTCTAATTATATTCTTTCATCTAAAAGCCCCCTCGATCGCCTTGGTGCTTATATCATGAAATAGCCATAGACCTATCGAATTATGTTAAATGCATGCTAAACACGAATTCGAACATGTGAAGAGAAAAATGTGGAGAAACTATGGATTGTATAGTTGGCTCTTCAAGCTGTTGAAATTTAGTAACTCTAATTCTACTACTAAAAAAAGCAATAAAATTGCAGAAAGAAAATAGATACAAAACAAAAAAAAGATTTATGAATGTTTGTCTCAATATTATGTTATTTTTCGCTGTTACAGTACTTCACTATGATGAAAAGAAGTTTATAAAAGAAGATGAAAGATCTTATTTTCTCTAATTAGACTACGTACAACGACGATAATTGGGATCCACAACTTAATAGAAACAACAAAATCTATCATGATCCTTAATTGATGGTGTAAAGGCATGAATAATTAGATAATTACTTATGGCATGTGTTTCTTGACTTTTTAAATTAACGTACTTATTATTTCTAATAGTTTTTACCGTGGCGGCTTTTTATAGTGTTTTTCATTGACTGCGCGATATTCTTG
This sequence comes from Fraxinus americana, assembly GCA_035079005.1. Taxonomy (NCBI): domain Eukaryota; kingdom Viridiplantae; phylum Streptophyta; class Magnoliopsida; order Lamiales; family Oleaceae; genus Fraxinus; species Fraxinus americana. The sequence goes on along the minus strand of CM068720.1, from coordinate 3,920,827 downwards.
TAACTACTATATTATTTTGTATTTATAATTTTTGTATTTTTCTTACTTTTAACAACGCATTCCTCAAAAAAATTAAAAAATAAAAATCACCATTTCAAAACTTATTTAAAAAAAAAAAAAAAAACTCATTAAAATGAATGTCAAACGGGGGCTAACTTACAAATGCTGAAGAGAAGATTTAAACATATACATTCAATCTATTTCTAACAATTTAATCTTTTAATTGAAATAATTAACAATATAAGATTAAAAAAATTCTAAAAAATTCCACAAAACATCTACAAAGTCAGTTTGAAATAGCGTATCCATCATGTGGCAATTGTCTCTACGAAACTTACACTTTTAGAAAGCGAAAATTTTGTCGTAAAAAAAAAAGTCATTATTCATGTTATTTTGTCAAAAAATAGCAGTCAAAAGATTTTTCAACTCAATAGTTTACATTTTTGTAGTATTGCCTTCGCAGCCTACTTGTGCTGCTGACTTTGTGCTCAACATATGTGTCGGTCTCGACTTGCATTGGCGTTAAAATTTTAGCAAAGTGAGACTATACAATATTGACTATGTTTCAGTAAGAAATAAATTAAAAACTTTATCAATTTCATTAATGCAATTTTATACATTATTCCGTACAAACGTACAGTGAATATAAGGATAAAAATTGCAATTCAATCATTGTGGTGACGTTTCAATTATGTATGATAATGCATAAAATTATTTTGCACTTCACATATGACAATTATATTCTACATCCACCAAGAAAAGGTTGAGATTTGAAAGTGACTTCTAAAATAACTTAGAAGTTGTTCTCTTCGAGTTTCAATTTTTAATTTTGAGTTTTGAATTCATTTTGAGTTTTGTGTTTTGAGTGTTCACTTTAAGATTGTTGAAAGTGCGTTCTTTTTTATCATTTTGAAAAATTGTTTTCAAAAATTTTTAAAAGTTGAAATTTTGGCTTCGTTTCTGAAAATAAGTAAGTAAATGTGTTTTCAATGTTTTCGAAAATTGAAAATTGAAAATGGTCTGAAAACAGTAAAGAGAACATGTCCTTAATCTTCTTTGGTAAGATCCACATAAAATTATGTCACCCACGTTTTATGATTTTTGATGATTGATCTCGAGCGACCAATCGAATTCTCACAGAGATTCCACTTGCCAATCACAGTTTTTGTCACGGAGCACAATTTCTTCTATTAACATAAGATTATTCTCCTTTTTTAATAAATCATTTTCATGACTCTTTTATTTATGTAACTGCTGTCTTGTCATGTGACGGAAGGCCTAAATTGGTACGTCGTCTTTGTCAAATAATTATAACATTTTGTACTTATTAGAGTTCTTTAATTGGTGTCTTGGAGCTAATTAAACATGTATGTATGATTGACAATCTTTCTCATTTTTAATAGGGTTGTGATGCATCGGTTCTTCTTGACGACACTTCTTCCTTCACCGGGGAGCAAACTGCTAGGCCCAACAACAACTCCCTTAGAGGATTCAATGTGGTCGACAACATTAAATCCAAGGTCGAGGCTATATGTCCAGGTGTCGTGTCGTGTGCTGATATCTTAGCCATTGCTGCTCGTGATTCTGTTGTTATTGTGAGTCATATTAAAAACATTTTGCTTACAAAATTAATTATTGCAAGTTGGTTTAGCTTAAATAATTCATACTAATTTTGGAATATTCTTTTAGCTCGGAGGACCTAGCTGGAAAGTGAAACTTGGAAGGAGGGATTCAAAATCAGCAAGCCTTTCAGCTGCAAATAGTGGTGTAATACCACCTCCAACATCTACTCTTAACAACCTCATAAATAGGTTTAAAGCAAGAGGCCTCTCCACCAAGGACATGGTTGTTTTATCAGGTATTTAAGTATCGTATAAATTGCTTAGTAGGATAAATTACGAGTTTTCTCTAATATTTCTATCTAGCAAGTGGTACGTCATATTAAAATATGTCTAAACAAGATTAAAGAATATAGTCACACGACAATGTATTGATGATTATGTAATATAATATTACCTGAGGCTAAATAATCAATTAAATTAAAGCATGTTTACCCAATAATAAAAATAAGTCTAACTATAGGCATCTGTTTGATAATAATTATTTCAAAATTCTTTATTGTACATATACGTTTTCATCCACACAATAAAATATTTTGCTTGTAAATTCAAAAAAATTTCTAATACTTAGTTATTACTTATATGTAAACTTATAGATAATCTTTTATTGCTTATTCAAATTGGCCTTAGTTTGATCTCTGTAATACTGAGGAAAGGGAAGGCCAAAGATGAACAAAAATGGTAAAAAATAGTACATACTTTGAAGGGCCTCCGGCTTAAAGTGTTAAAAAATGAAATTCTCCCCATCCGAAAACGGGAAATACAATATATTCCTTGTCAGTATACATCAAGTGTAGTGACTGTGTCTCCTGGTCACATTGACCTTGCTACTTGAAGAAAAAATTTGTGAATTTCAATTCCGGAAATCCATTTCCATCTTTGAAGTGGTTTCATTGTAATGAATTAGGAGCGCACACAATCGGGCAATCAAGGTGTACAAGCTTCAGGGTTCGCATATACAACGAGAGCAACATCGACGCTTCTTTTGCTCGAACAAGGCAAAGAAAGTGTCCAATAACTGTGGGTTCTGGGGACAACAACTTGGCACCTCTCGACGTCCAAACGCAAAATAAGTTTGACAATAATTACTACAAAAACCTAATAAACAAGAAAGGACTTTTGCATTCTGATCAGATTCTGTACAATGGTGGATCAACTGATTCATTGATTGAATCCTACAGCAAGAGACCTAATTCTTTCAACTCTGATTTTGCTGCTGCAATGATAAGGATGGGTAATATTAGTCCCCTCACGGGATCAAGAGGCGAGATAAGGAAAAAATGTGGAAGGCCAAATTGATGAAGTGAGATAAATATGTTGTATTTTTTAAGAATAAAGTTGTTTAGGCTTGTTTGATAGAAAGGAAAGTATTGGACGATATTAAAAAAGAAAACAAATTGAAATCTTGTTTATTATATTGTCCAATTATGTCCAATTATGTGTATCAAACATGAACACTTGTCAATGTCATTGAGTTAATTTTGTTTCTTTTCTTTCCTTGTGAGTGTACGTAGCTAGCTAGTGTAACAATATTAAAATAGAATTGAATCGCAAATTTTATTTATAATATTGTATTTGATGTACCAAAATCTCACAGAACTTTGACGTCCTCAATGATGAGCATGTTTCAATCCTTGAATCATCATCGTAACTAAATTGTTGATCATGAACATTTGAATTTTATTATATACTAGTCGCTCTCATGTGCGTTGCACGATTTGTATTTATTGTTGGGCCGGATCCTGGCCCGTTTATTTTGCTCCCAGCTTTTGGTTGAACTCATGGTTGCTAAAGACGCTTCTCTTAAATGAGAAGCAACTTCACTTGGATGGATGACACTTGGCTCACCTGTGGCCGTTGGATGCTGTGGTTGTTGATATACTGAGGCTTGAGATATTTTTGGCATTCAAGAGACTTCTAGGGTTTTCTTCTCTTTGAGAGAAAACGAGAGGAAGAGATAGGGTTTGATTCTTGATGTCTGTTTTCACTCTAAATCTTTGATTTAGAGTATTGTAATAGCTGGATCTACCTTTGATTGTAATATTCTGTGTGAATATTGAGAGGTTGTATTTGATTCCTCTGCTGTAATACTGTGTATATGTTCGAAGGGGTTCCTGGTGCTTTCTGAGTGAATCGAGGGCTATCATTTTGATGTGCTTTGAGAGATAAGTCTCATATCTCTTTCTTAAACTCTCTGTAACCTTTGTTGCCATTTTGTGGCTGATTTAGTGCATCTGAGCATATTCCTATTTATGGATGTTCAACGGGGGATGTAGGTGGTTGAAGCGGTCATTGAACCTTCGGGGCTACGGCCAAAACAAATCCTTGTGTTCATTATTTAATTTTCTGCAGTTTTACTTTACTGTTGAGGTTACTGTTTGTTTTGAATACTTATATCGTGTTGTGGTCTGGGCCTTACAGTGGTATCAGAGTTTGGACTGGTGAAACAAGTTACCTGGATTTTTTGAGGAGGAGGCAGATCTGCTTCAAATCCTAAAGGGTTTGAGTCTGCTCTTGAGTAAAATCAAAAGAAATTGAGTTTTAAACTCGCTTGGTGAGATCTTTTAAATTGTTTAAAAGTTTACTTTTAAATTAGGGATTCTTGATCATATCCCTGATTTTCAAAACAACATTGAAACCCCTTTGAGATTAATCTTTGTCCAGGCGCTCCTGCGAGGCTTCGAGAATCTGAGATAAATCAAGTTTGGGTGTGTTCCTGGAAAATCTTGTTGGAGTGATTTGAGAAACATTGTTTGTGATCTCTGTCATTGTGTTTTCTCTTGAAACTCGGCCTGCTTGCTCTTTACTGATACCTGCTATTTGAAAATCTTGTTATACTTTGTGTATTACTATGATTATTCTGGGCTCTTACTGAGTCTTTGCATAATGTGTTTATTGCCATCAGGCCGTGTGCCTGAATTGTTTTAACATGGCCTCTGCAAAATTTGAGGTTAGTCAGTTTGATGGAAAAATTGATTTTAACATGTGGAGTCAGAAAATGAAAGCTATTTTTTTGCAAATGAAATGTGTTAAAGCTTTGGATGATAGTTGGCCCGCTGATTTACTTCCTACCAAAAAGTCTGAACTTGATGAAGTTGCTTGGAGTACTATCTTCTTATACTTATCTGAAAATGTGATAAGATGTATTGGTGAAACTAAAACTGTTGCAGAATTGTGGACAGAACTTTATGCAAAATATGTGACCAAGTCTACTCCAAATAAATGTTTTCTTTTAAAACAATTCTTTTTTTTTAAATGGATCCTGCAGTCGATTTGGATGAAAACTTGAACATATTTACTAAACTTACCCAAGACTTGGCCAATTGTGATGAAAAACTTTCAAAAGATCAATTGACTTTAGTCTTGTTGAACTCCATAAGTAACAGGTATAAGAACATTAAGGTTGTCTTAGAATATGGTAGAGATGATCTAAGTACTGATATTATAATCAATGCTTCGAAAATAAGGCACAAGAAATTAAGGCTGAGTCAAGTACTAGCCACATTGGGATCAACTTGTTATCAGAAGGAAAAAGTTTTATAAAATCTGATTACCATCCAAAATTTTCTAAAGACAACAAAAAGTGGACTGAAAGGAATAAGACCAAGTATAACTCCAAGGGTAAAAAATGTTACTACTGTAGTAAGCTTGGTCATTTTGTTAAAAATTGCTTTAAGAAGAAAAATGAATCTAGAAGGAAAGTTTTGGAAGAAGGAAATACTGTTCTTGCTCTTAATAAAACCAAAACTGAGAATGGTCTAGTTCTTACAAGTCTGGGAAAGAAACTGAGTGATGAATGGATACTTGACTCATGTCGTTCTTTCCATATGTGCTCTAACAAAAACTCCTTCATTAACTTTGCTAAAACCAAAGGAGGGCAAGTTATAATGGGAAATAACTATGTCTGCAAGATAAGTGGTATTGGTACTGTTAAACTGCTTTTAGAAAATGGGAATACTTTGATTCTAAAAGAAATCAGATTTGTCCCGGATTTAAAAATAAACTTAGTGTCCTTAGGCTTCTTAGATGACATGGAGTTCAACATTAATATGGGGAAATGATACATTAATATTCTTAAGGGAAGTGAGTTGGTCATATCATCCCCTAAGAGACATGGTTTGTATTATTTGAAAGCTGTACCTTTGTTTGGCTTGACTGCTTTTGCTATTTCTGAAAATTTTACATTAGCAAAACTTTGGCATGAGAGACTTGGTCACATTGGTAAAAAGGGTTTAAACTCTCTAAAAACAAAATGTGTCTTAGGAGAATTAAACATCAGTGATTTTGGTTCTTGTGAACAATGTAAAATAGGTAAACAAGTGAAACTTCTTTTTCTCACTGGGACACACAAATCAAAACAAAAACTTGAGTATTTGCATGCTGATTTGTGGGATCCTGCTTCTGTGTCTACTCTATCTGATTTTAGATATTACTTGCTGATTATTGATGATTTCTCAAGAAAAATTTGGGTACATTTACTGAAATCTAAGGATGAGACTTTTTCTGTTTTCAAAAAATGGAAAATTGAAGTTGAAAATCAAACTGATTTGAAAATAAAAATCTTGAGAACTAATAATGGCTTGGAATTCTGCAATAATGAATTCAATGATTTTTATAAAGACCATGGCATTGTGAGACATAGAACTGTTATTCATACCCCTCAATAAAATGACATGGCTGAAAGGATTAACAGAACCCTGCTTAATAAAGTCAGACGTATGCTCTTAAGTTCTGGTTTACTTAAGATGTTTTGGGGTAAAACTATTAGAACTGCTGCTTATTTGATTAATAGAAGTCCTACAAGTGCTTTAAACTTTGCTGTTCCTGAAGTTGTTTGGTCTAACAATTCTGTGAACCATTCTTATTTGAAAGTTTTTTGTTGTGCTGCCTATATTCATCAAAATATTGGTAAACTTGAACTTAGATATCTTAAATGTGTTTTCTTAGGTTATGATGAACATGTGAAAGGCTACAGGTAGTGGGTTAAATCTGAAAGGGGTTACAAAGTTATTATTAGAAAAGATGTTATTTTCAATGAGTCTTTGATGCCCTGCTTTGAGGGTAAAGATAATGTTTTAACTGAAAAGGATGTTCAAATTGAGGTGGAGTCATCTATTACTGATCAAAATACTTCTGAAACTGTTATTGAAAATTCAGAACTAGATGATGTTCCTGTGCCTGAAAATGATACTGATCAAACTGGTGTTACTGACCAATCTGGTTCTTCAACTCTACCTGTTGATGAGTATCAACTCACAAGGGATAGAGAGAGAAGACAAATTAGGCCTTCCACCAGATTTGACAGTGAAAATTTCGTCTCCTTGTTTACTTTCCAAGAACAATTTGAAAATGAACCAAACTCTTATGATGATGCCATATCTTGTAACGATATTATGCATTGGAAAGTTGCCATGGAAGAAGAAATGTGTTCCCTGTTTAAAATTAAAACTTGGGAACTTATTTAAAGGCCCAAAGGGTAGAAAATTATACACTGTAAATGGATTTATAAGGTTAAACATGGAGAATGTGAGAGTAATAATATGAGGTATAAAGTTATATTAGTAGCTAAGGGCTTTACACAGAAAGAGGGCATTGATTACACTGAAATTTTTTCTCCTGTTGCTAAATACACTACCATTAGATGCCCGCTTGCTCTTGTTGCTCAATTTAAATGGGAACTTGATCAGGTTGATGTTAAAACTGCTTTCTTGTCTGGTGAACTTAATAAAACCATTTACATGCGGCAACCTGTTGGTTTTGAGAAAGAAAATCCTGAAAATATTGTACGTCTGTTAAATAAATCCTTGTATGGTTTAAAATAGGCCCTCAGACAATGGTATAAAAGATTTGACTCTTTTGTGTTGAAATTTGGCTTCAAAAGAAGTCATTATGACACTTGCATGTACTGCAAAGGTAATAGAGGTAAAAAATTCCTTGTATCTGGTTTTGTATGTAGATGATATGCTCCTTGCTAGCTGTGATAAAAGAATTGAGTCTATTAAACTGAAACTTAAATCTGAATTTGACATGAAAGACCTAGGTGCAACTAAGAAAATTCTGGATATGCATATTTAAAGAAATAAATAAAAGGATCCGTTGTTTTTAAATCAACATGACCATGTGATTAAAGTGTTGAAAATGTTTGACATGCATGACTGTAAGCCTTTAACTTTACCTCTTGCAAATCAGTATAAACTGTCTTCTGAATGCTATCCCAAAACTGAAGAAGAATATGCTAGAATGTCCAGAATACCATATGCTAATGTAATAAGATCTATTATGTACTTAATGGTTTGCACTAGATCTGATCTTGCTCATAGCATTAGTGTATTAAGCAGATTTATGGGTAACCCTGGAGAAGATCACTGGAATGCTTTAAAATGGTTATTAAGGTATCTGAAAGGTACTGTTGATTTAGGCTTAGTGTTTAAATCTAATAAAGATGGTGTTCTGTTAAAGGGTTACACTGACTCAGCTTTTGCTGGTGATAGAGATAATAGGAAATCAATTTCATCCTATTTTTATACCTTATTTGGTACTGTCATTAGCTGGAAATCTCAATTACAAAAGATTGTTGCTTTGTCATCTACTGAGGCTGAGTATATTTCGGCCACTGATGCTATAAAGGAAGGAATGTGGTTAAATTGTTTATTATCTGAACTTGGTTTTGTTGATACTCAAACTGCTTTTTTTTGTAATCAAAATGCTATACATCTTAGTAAAAATCTCATGTTTCATGATAGAACTAAGCACATTGATGTTAAATATCATTTCATTAGAGATATTATTTCTAAAGGCATGATAAAGATTGCAACTCAACATGATCCTTCAGATATGGGTACAAAAGTGATACCTCTAAACAAATTTTTAAACTGTCTTAAATTCCTTTCTATTGGTTCCTTGTGATCTTGATGTTTGTTACATAGAGTGAATGGAATAATCAATGCTTATGTTCCTGAATGCACTTATGGCCTAAAATCTGGTAGCAAGGTAGAGATTGTTGGGCCAGATCCTGGACCATTTATTTTGCTCCCAGCTTTTGGTTGAACTCGTGGTTGCTAAACACGCTTCTTTTAAATGAGAAGCAACTTCACTTGGATGGATGACACTTGGCTCACCTGTGGCCGTTGGATGCTGTGGCTGTTGATATACTGAGGCTTGAGATATTTTTGGCATTCAATCGATTCATTTCAAGAGACTTCTAGGGTTTTCTTCTCTTTGAGAGAAAACGAGAGGAAGAGATAGTGTTTGATCCCTGATGCTCGTTTTCACTCTAAATCTTTGATTTAGAGTATGGCTAGATCTACATTCGATTGTAATATTATGTGTGAATATTGAGAGGTTGTATTTGATTCCTCTGCTGTAATACTGTGTGTATGTTCGAAGGGGTTCTTGGTGCTTTTTGAGTGAATCGAGGGCTATCATTTTGATGTACTTTGAGAGATAAGTCACATATCTCTTTCTTGAACTCTCTATAACCTTTGTTGCCATTTTGTGGTTAATTTAGTGCATTTGAGCATATTGTTGTTTATGGATGTTCAACGGAGAATGTAGGCATTTGAGGCGGTCATCGAACCTCCGGGACTACGGTCAAAACAAATCCTTGTATTCATTCTTTAATTTTCTGCAGTTTTACTTTACTGTTGAGGTTATTGTTTGTTTTGAATACTTATATCGTGTAGTGGTTTGGGCCTTACATTTATCATATTTTCTTTAGCATATGAATAGTAGTTTTTTTAAATGTTTTTGAAGAAATCAGGGCTGGCAACATTTATGAACATTGGTTAAAATTTATATAAATAAATGAAAATGCCTGTAGAGAAGAAGAGATGCTGAAAATAAACAAATAATTGTAACGAAAAGATAACACTTATATCAATTTCTACATGATGTCAGAAAATTTTTGCAACATGTTAATGGCTTTTACAATCTCACAACAACATTCTGTCACACACAGGTTAATAAAAATAATACATGAATGAGGTTACATCAACTGTTTTGCAGGTATAGTTTGGCATATTTGATATTTTTCAATGTTTGACACGATTCATCTGATTGAGTTCAACTTGAAGATTATGTGCAAAATAGATAGAAGAAGATACTCCGACTTTCCAAGTAACCCAAAAGGCTCTTCAAACCATAGTCCAACAGACCACCAACATCTTTCCTCTACCCATATAACACATTGTCAAATGGTTCTTTGTTTTGGCCTATACCAATATAGAAATAAATCTAAAACAAACTAAATATATTTACTATAAATTTAAATAACAACAAAATAAAAGTAAAATCACAATAAATTAAAGCATAATTTTTTATTCGCCCTTTTGACGTTTTAGGATAATACTTTATGATAAAGATACAATACAAGTCCACTAAAATAAATATAAGGTCCAAAAAAACATAATAATGTTCCTTTTCAACTAGCAAAAGGAATAAACGAATTAATTTTGTCACAGACTCAAGAAACATCAAATTTTGTCACAGAACTCACAGAACTAGCAAAAGGAAGAAACATTCACATACTCAAGAAGTCACAGAACTCATGATCAATTTTGTCCTTCATACACAAAAAAAATTTTAATTAGCAAATTGGAAAAAAAAAAAAAAGAATTAAGACACGGATCCATCTAATAATGGCTTCCAAAAGACAAACTGCAAATATTTTTTCTCCCCCATTCCACTATATATACCCACCTTCATCTTCTGCAATTTAACACGGAATTATACATATTCTCTCGTATGTAAACAAATATCTTTTGAGCACCTGATAGCCCGAATTTCAACTTTAAGCCTTACTCATGATCAATAAAAATGTAAACAAATTTCAACTAGAAAGTGACAAGATTTCAATTTTAAGCCTTACTCACGATCAAATAAATATGCAAGAACTTGAAATAGTCTAATAATACCCGCGAACGTACACTACCGGCGACTGGGAGGTTCGAGATTTCAAGGGCGTTGACGATTTGGGAGAAACCAGGAGGCGCCGCGGGGAGCGAGGCTGCGACCAGTGAGTTGCGAGTGAGAGAAATGGAAATTGGAAGATTAGGGTTGTGACTTGTGAGTATATGGACTTGGGTTGAGCTGTTTAGTGCTACTTCTTTCAAATTTGGACCTTTTATATATATATATATATATAATTAGGCTTGGGCAGGTCGTAAATCTTAATAATTAATAGGAAATTAGAAATTAATAAAAATATCGACAAAATGACAAAATTATTCAATTTTACAAAATTGAAATTTTGGATAAATTTTAAAAAAAAATCAATTTTTTATTTTTTTTATTTTATATATTTTTCGCCGGTCCGGTTTGGTTTCAAACCATAATTAAAATTCTCAAACCTAAACCAAAACGTTTTTGACCGGTTTGGTTTGGTTCAAAACCATTTCGTTGACGGGTCCACGTGGCACCAAACCGCCGGTTTCGAAATTGCGGTTTTGGTTCGGTTTTCCGGTTTGGCGGTTTTTGCTTACAGCTCTAATACTGACAATCTGAGATGTATATGTTTTAAATGTGATAACACTATTAACATAATTATAATGTATTCACATTCTTCATAAAACAAGAAATATATATAGGCGAGAGCTAAAGAAAGAGTGAATTTTAATTAATTGCAGTTATAAAGTAGATAATATTTAAGTGATGTTTATGATTAAATACGCAATTGAAGACTATTTTAGAATGATAGTAAAGAGGTTCCAATGCATATTGGAAGACAATATTATATCAAGCGCAGCGGTGGACCCAGGATTTCGAGTCAGCACGGGCGACCGTAAATTGTCGACCATTGTCAGCAATAAAATATTAAGAGTCCCGTTTGATGCCCATTTTTTATTGCAAAAAATACATTTTAAAATAGTAATTTGATGGAGAATGTGTAGTTAAACATAAGGAAAAGTTTTGAATTTACATGTAATATTATTTTATTGAAAAATATACGGTTGAAAGAAAAGAAAAAATGTATTTAAAAAAAAAAAAGAAATCAAATAAGGTCTAAAATTTAAATATAAAAATTATTTTGTTCAAATTAAACATATATAATTTTGTTGTAAAAATTAGCAATATTCACTAAATGATATTGTGGTCAAGTTTTGTATAATTCAAAGGAAGAACGCTCGTTTGAATTTTTACAGTTACATTAAAACTGCTACAATGTAATATATATTATTTTGGTAAACTTATTATCAAATTCCATGAGTGCTACGCTAGTCTAGTGTTCAATATTATATCCTGAGGTTAGGGGTTCGAATCATCTCCCTTATTTCATTTGGTTTTGGCAAAAATCAGAGAATTTAAAATATTTCACAATAAAATTGTTAGAAAATGGATTCGAAACAGAGACCTCTCATGTAAAAATTAAGGTTATTGCCAATTGAGCTACAAGAAATGTATTAAAAATAAGGAACTTACCCGATATATAATCTCAAATGTTTATTCACTGTAAAAAAAAAAAAAAATGTTCCGACGGATCCAGTATGGGCGGCCGTCGGGGCTCGTCGGGTGCTGGGTCCGCCCCTGGTCAAGCGCACACTGTGATTAGAGACAACAGAGAAAATAATTGTTCGTCTCAACTCAATAATCAAGATCGTAAGTTGTATTCATTCTATAGACCAGACATTTCATTATACTAAATCATGCACGCCAACCCATATAATTAGTGTTCAATATGAAAATAACATCAGAGAGAAGGTGGATGAGCGAGCCTGACCAAAAAGGAAAAAGGAAACACAAGAACAACACCTTGGAAGCAAAAAGACTTGGTATTCCAAATGAAACACGTTATATTTATGCTCGGGCAGAAGTCACATATTATAGGAATCCACATGATATTCAAACAATTTAGTGCAAATTAGACCGTCACTACCATAACTGACATAGCTGAAATTTTAATTTAAGCAAATCAAACATTTTATCACACATTTCGTACGATCCATAACCCACTACCCACTTATTATCTAGACATTCGTAAAACCTAAATCTTATAATCAAAAAGCACTACCAAGCAAGACTATAATAATAACCGATAAGTTTTATGCATCCCATTAAAGGTATGTGCTACATCACAAAACACCAAAAGAAACTTCAAAAGCTCTTCAATTCTTCCAATTTAATTTTTTTTCAAAATTTTGATAAGACCTTTGGACATATGCCTATTGAAATCTACTAACCGGTGCCTAGAGCTTTCACTCTTTCTCTTCTTCATACTTTCAACTAAAACTTTTACCGATTTCATAATAGCTTCTTTTATGTCTTGCCGACCAATGTTTCCTTCAACCCACAGAAACATATCATAGAATTCAAGAACAGTCTCATAATCTTTGATTATTTGCCTCTTAGCTCATCCAAGTTGATGACTCTACTACATTGCAAGTCACATCATGAATCATCCATAAGAAAAGGCTGAAAAGAAAGACCTGGCTGCATATACAATTGGCATAGTATGAAAAATCTTTGAGGATCCTGAATCTGAGAGGCCGAAATACCACTACACCAAAAATCACCTTTTGTAGTGGCCAAAAAACGCTGGCGTTTTAGCGTGTGTTGCGAAGGTCAGTATTGCCGTTGAGTGAAGACTTTTTGTAGTGTTTATTCACCGCTTCGAAAAGCCCTTTTGCAGGGTTTTTTAAACGTTGTAGTAGACCCTTTTGTAGCATTTATTCACCGTTGCTAAAAACCCTTTTGCAGCATTTTTTCACCGTTGCGAAAAACCCTTTGCAGCGTTTTTTAAACATTGCAGTAGATTTTTTTTTTTTAAAGATTATATATGGTAATCGACCGAAAAAATTGAAAATGACACTTTGTGAACAAATTTTGGAATTACATAAAAATTGATTGTTTCATTACAAATTTTTGAATCAATACAACATTAGAATGTAATACAATATAACATTGAATCAATACAACATTTGGATTTCCTTATCATAGCTGAAAAAAATTGATCTTTCTATTCCAAATATACATGGGATAACTTTGTTATCAAAAGTCTAAAACGTGCAACAATTTCCATAAAGAAGTGGTGGCAACAATTGAACTCGTGTCTTTTGTATGCTCGAATACCATGTTAAATCACATCCTTAAAGGTTGTGCTCCTTACTTCTACATGTGGTACTTCAAATCCAATGTGGTTGTAACATGCTTGGCCAAAACGTCGAACTTTTGGTCTTAAAGACTTTGCCGCTCGCCCACCATCAACATCAAATTCATTGAACCTACAAGCAGATAAATATACGTTACTGGAAGAAATTAGAGAAGAAACAAATGTAGAGAAAATTAGTGGACAAGAAGATGAGTCATATTTGAGGCCATGGATCTGGCTTAGGAGGTATACACCTCGATATTGCTCCTACCAACAATGGAACAATATCAGGGATATAAGGAGCAACATTTTCACTCCCAATCTCTGTTAATGTACCAAGAAGTTGTAAATAAACTGAAGTCTTTTCTTCATCATGGCTAATCCTACCAACTACCATTTGAAGCAGAGGTAACTATTCAGGTGTCATGTAGTCATTCTGCCAATCCAGAACTAGGAGATCATACTTAATTGATTTCACTTCAAGAAAAATGATACCAAGTTAGAACTTTCTTACTTCATCAAGTTTCGCAATTGCACTAGCAGATGATGTCCGGTCAGGGAAACATGAAAATTTGTCCGTCAGGCATTGTCAACACTTTCACGAGTTCATTTGACAATACAAAAGATCCTCCTTTGATTATCGGAGCAAATTAAATTGTATTATCTTTTTCCTACACTAGTTTCAGTCTTAATGCTTAATCATATATCCCTCCAGTGAAAAATAAAGCTACAGCATAATAGCTTTAATAATCACCATATAGCCTCGTATTTAAGACTCAAATTGAAAGATCATATCTTTACATACACATATAATATTACCTCAGAGAGGGCAGCCAGAAGGAGAATGCGGTTATAGAGAGATTTTGATCCCGACAACTTGACGGTGCTAGAGATGTCTTTGATAGGTTGAAACGCTATCTCCGACGCCATAAATGGCTTCTCGACGGTGGCCACCGAAGCTATAACCAAACTGACCTATATTACACAGCAAAACTTGAATCTTTACTTGAAACCCTCAAATAATTTGATGAACTTTTAACTTTTTGAGCCAAAAAACACAGATTGTGATGGCAAACAAGAAGATTTAATTTTTAGAGCATTAGAGCCAGGAAATTCTAAAAGAAATCAATTTCGCATCGGAATTTGTAGAGATGCAAATCCTCAGAAAACTTCTTATTCTCCTCCTCCAATTTGTGGACCCGAATCACTGCTTCCTTTGCCCTCTCATCTGCCTCGAGAACTACTTCGATTCAAGATCTGAAGAATCGACGATAGCTAGAAGAGTCTGAAGAAGGAAAGACAAATGAATTGGGTATGTTTGTAAACCTAAGACTTCGACGGTCATGTTAACCCGGTCCATAATTAAAAAAATTGGCCCAACCCAATTCGCCTACCCCTTTACTTTTTGTAACATTTAATAAACGTTGCAAAAAGTAATTTTCTTGCAAAAAGTACTTTTCGCAACGTTTAATAAACGTTGCGAAATGCACTTTTCGCAATATTTAATAAACGTTGTGAAATGCACTTTTTGCAACGTTTATTAAACGCTGCAAAAAGTTGATCTTTTGTAACGTTTAATAAACATTGCAAAAAATAAAACTTTTCGCAACGATCAACAAACGTTGCGAAAGACACTTTTTGCAACGTTCATTTATAAAATGTTGCTAAAACTCAATTATATTAACCAATAGCAACATTCACTTATTAAAATGTTACGATAGACCTCTTTAGAAATACTTAACTACTGAATGTTGTCTTTTATGTGTTGCAAATGCTCATTTTTGGCGTAGTGGTTCCCACAAAGTAAAAAAGCAAAAATTAAAAAATTAAAAGAAAATTAAAAACGATTAAAGTACATCTGTTGGCTCCACAATTAAGCAATCGGGTACTTACGGGGATATTGATAATAGATTAGATCCTTACGACCTTTGCCGGGATATAAAGGATGAGTATGGTCCTCGATAAATTTTGTAACATCCCATTTCCCAGAGCTTACTTTTCTAACTAAAATCATGGCCATGCAGCCAACTCTTGTTGCAGCTCGTTGCCGTACAATCTTTTCACGCTTGTCAGGCATTCTGAAACCCTCTTTATTACAAACAAGTGCACGACCAATGGCAGATCCATTGCTCCTTGATCGAGAAAGCTTGCTCACACGGATGATGAACCCCAATCGCATTGCATGTGCATTATAAAATGAACGTGCTTCTGCTTCGGATTCAAACTCCTGGCCCACATATGGTTCATCTGCAGGACCCAAACTATTTATAGTTTGCGATTCATCCAGTGGAAATGAGTCCTTGACAGAAGAATCATCATCCACTTTAATATCAAAACCATGCTGGAGTGTTCCATCAGCAGAAGTTCCTAAAAATGCATATCCAACATCTGATCTTCCTACAATATCAATAGAACTTTCTACTATGCCATTGACGTCACCATCAATCTCAAAATCCACTTTAATAAACATGTTAGACATTCGCTTAAGCACAACAAAGACTGAACAAGGGAAACCATAATCGTACATATTTATCAAGCAGTTCAGTTCAGTGTAAGTCAACTAATGAGTGGCTTAAACAAATTTCAACTTTGTTGCTTCAATTTCAGAACATCTAAAACATGGTGCATTTTGAAGATTCATTAAACAATGGAAGATATGTCAAGCCTAACTAAAAAATAGATGCAATATTTTTTCTAAAACTAAAGCATGATCAAATTCATAAAATACACTTTCGGAGTAAAAAGTAACTAAAAAGTAACCTAATTTTCATAGTAATTATCCAATTATACATGATCTTCCACATAATCATAAATTAAAAACATATAAAACTATAATCATTTTAGGCTTTATCTAGTTATTCCCCAATGTTGCGTTTTTTATATCGCAAGTGCACGATATCATAACAAGTAATATAGTGGACCTTTGTATCCGGATTATCATTCTCATGAGAACTATAATTTAGTCTTAACCTACTTTTCCTAACTCCTATTTGATAAAAGACAAACAAATAAAGGGTTGTGATGGTTGTGAATATTGATTTTCTAAAATGAACTAAATGTGTAAAACAAATGAAAATTATGATGAAATAACAAACATAAATGGATCAAAGATTCATGTATGTAAGATATATTAGGGCAAAACAATTTCATCTAATGATCACCTTAGTTCCCAATTCAAGATTCTAGCCTAATGTAGTGATCGGTCGAATTCTCCTAGGGTATTCAATTTACCTATTTCGAGTTCTCATTGAACCTATTTAACTAATTCAATTCCATATATCTATGCGAATTACCCTTAGTTAAATGAATTATGACACTATGAATTCATATAATGATCGCAGTACTTGGTATAGGTATCTCTACACGTTATACTTCGTTATCAGATTTTATTACACTTTCTAAGTCTCAAACTTACCTCTCGATTCGTGAGAAACTCAATGGATCATCAAATTATTGATCAAATAATTCAATGCATTGTAATCATAATAAAATCAACAAATGGAAGAATAAAACACAGAATTTTTGAATTAAAGAAATAAAGGCCTCAATAGATTACATTGTTTGCCTTAATAAGGAATTCAGCTAAATATGATGAAAAAGATGAAATAAATAAACATATTCGAATACATTACCGGATTTAATTTATAAAAAAGATGGAAAAGAATCAGCTTTTGTACCAAGATCTTCTTCCACTTCCAATCCTTAATTTGAACTCGAATCTTTGATGTATTTCTTTTTGCGAATTCCTCTTCGATCTTGTGTTTTTCTCTCAATTTTACAAAGTGTGGAACCCTTTTTTCAATGTGTGGGAACCCTCTTTTCAATGTTTGGAACCCCCTAATTAGTGTCTCTTAGGTATTTATACTTATTTGCACGTTCTTGACCAATTTCGAGTCTTTTTATGGGCTTCTTGCAGCCCAAAAAGCAAAAACCTAACTTGTGCGGCATAGCGCCTAGGTGCCACGTCAAAAATTAGGGTAGCACCTGGGCACTGCAAATCTGTTTTTTCTGGGTAAAATAGCGCCTGGGCGCTAGGTTGTAGCGCCCAGGTGCTCTATCGCTGTTTCGAATTCTACGTCTTATTCAATATTTTTGTCATAACTTTCTCTCCCGATATTTGATTGAGGTAATTCAAGATGCGTTGGAAAGCTAACTCAAATTACTAAAACTGTTCTTCAAAATCATCTTCAAATTCGATCGTTTGCTATATCAAGTCTAAAAATCGATGTGTAACTCTTTCAATCCTAAATTGATGTGTGATCATATTTTGACGATATTTTATCCCTTTGACATCATTCTTTATCCAATTGACTCCTAGTACTCTCGAATCTTCGTCGTGAGGTTCTACACAAATTTTTGAGTATTTGCACTTCAATCCCCAAACTTTGGATCTTGCCATTTTTCGTCAATTTTGCATTCTTTTCTCCAATTCTTCATCATCCATCGAGTTTTACCCAATAACACATTATATAATAAATTAGGTTATAATCTCAATAAAAGAACCACAAAATGTCATAATTTGGAGCTCGGATAAGTGAAAATGCACTTATCAAACACCCCCAAACTTAAACATTTGTTTGTCCTCAAACAAAACAATAACCTAACTTAATAAACAACGAATATGCAATGCTAATTACCCAATTGGTGGCCAGTCAATCAAGCAATTGAAAATGATTTAGCTAGCTAACCTGATTTTTTATCTCAAGATTGAAATCATAATATCAAATTTATACACAACTTTAAAATCACACTACATAAATTAAAATTTACTTTTCCAATGAAAAATTGACGTGTGTGTGTGAAAAATTAAGAATAGCATTATGAATTCATAAGTTGTTTTAATTCGCGACCCTCAATAGTCAAATATGTTCTTTCATCACTCGTAAGATTCACACACCCCCAAACTTATTCTTTTCCCTCTTTTCAAATGTGTGAACTAAAATTGAATTTTATACTATTCTCACCTATCTAGTCTAGGTAAATCTCACTAATTGCAAGTTAATATGTCAATTAACAAGGATTCTCTATTAAATTTAATTGCTTCAATTTCTAGGATTTAACTAAGCTAATAATCACTTATCAAATGTTAAATTTCTCTAAATAAGTGTTTGAAACATAACCAAGGTATTTGATGCGTCTTTTGTTTCATGCCCTTACTTTTTCTGATTTTTTTTTTTTATTTCAACAATTTTTTCTTTAGTTGAGGCATTCTATCATTAAACTTTCTAAATGACCCATGTAACAAGTTTTCAGTCGATAACTCTCAAGTCAAATGAACATAGGGCACCAAGTTTTAAAGACCCTTGAAGGCTTAATTGCTCAAGTCATAAAGGCTATAAAGAGAAATTTTCAAATAAAATATTTTTTTATACCTTGATTAGTGTAATATCCGTCATTAAATACTTATCCAAGTAAACAAACCTTTAATTTAAGATTTTCAACAAATTGCATCCTATTGACCTTAGACAATTCATACAAGATTTTTAATTTCACACATGAAATCTCTATTTATCTCAATATCTCCTTACAACAGTAAAATCCCCCATCCCCCAAAACTATTCTAAATTTGGTCCAAGAATGTAGAATATAGTGATTTTGGGTTTAGCATATATGATCCAATATTTAACCTATCCAATTATGAAATCAACTTATTTCTACACAATACTTAACTTAATTCATGTGCTCAATATATATCAAATTTCACATGGAAAAGTAAAAATTCATCTAAGCATGCAACTTATTCATCATTCATAAATCAATTTATAATTCAATATATTCATCATTGTCAGCTAGGCCAACTAACTCACACAAACACACAAAAAGAAAATATTTTTGAAAATTTTCAATTTTTTTTAATATTAAAGTACACAAAAACACAAAAAAATAAATAAATTGAAAAATCATGTTTTTCACTCCCAAACTTAAATTAGATATTATTCTCAATGTCTTTAATTTTAAATCCGCATATAAAGGGGTGGGGAAGAATGTGAAGAAAAGACTCTCCTGATATAACTTATAATTACATGGCTAGCTTTCATATTGCTCAATTGGCTCCTTGGTCAATGTTGGTTTAAATGTTCCGCGACGTCATGTTCCTGAAAAATCAAATAAGACATTAAGATCAAATAACTGAAACACATGTTACTTAACTCTAACATCTAATAACCCAACTAACTTATCAAAGACCTAAGGGGGAACGGGTAAGGTTGATGAGTCCCAAATAAATTTAAAATAAACCAAACTATCCTAAAACTCAAAAAACAAAATAAAAAAAATAAAAAGAAAGCTTAGGTTGCCTCCCAATAAGTGTTTTTTTATAGTCTTTATCTCGACTTTATGGTAGCTGATCACGGGCACCTAAAGAAGGGTTTTGATGCCTTATCCATATTTCTTATTTTGGCTTTGATCCACTTTTCATTTGATCTCCACACATTTTCCTTGCCCTTTTCAACATAATAAAATTTGTCTATTTCATCTAACTCAACTTCAACTATGTAGATTTCTATCTCCTCGTCGGCCCAATCACAAAATCAATTTTTAGTTAATCAATGAAGTGGGAAAATGTGAGTTAATTTCCTCCTTATTGATCGTCAAATTCTCGTTAGGTTCGTTGTGATTAAATTTTCACTCATTTTTTACTCTTCTTCAATTGTTGAATTCTCATCGGGTGGAGTGTTAGGTCTGC
Source organism: Fraxinus americana (assembly GCA_035079005.1). Classification (NCBI taxonomy): domain Eukaryota; kingdom Viridiplantae; phylum Streptophyta; class Magnoliopsida; order Lamiales; family Oleaceae; genus Fraxinus; species Fraxinus americana. Next base: position 3,900,441 of record CM068720.1, on the reverse strand, counting down.
AATCTAAATCCACGGGCAATGAGAAGTCGATCCTGATGACCCCTTGAAGTGGATTGTACCCCCATTGTTGAAATCCGTCCCAGTACATGAAGTCTCCCATAAGCATATCGTTTTCATCCAACTTGACAAGTTCTTTAAAGTACTTTGCAAGTACCTTCTTGTTCAATAGGGGATGACTAACTCCCACAAGCTTGATGTTCTCATCCCACTCGTCAGGTACAAAATCTCCCATGAACATGTACTCTTCATAAGATTTTCAATTGCTTATTTTCTACACATCAAATATTTTCGAAATCTCAGAAATTTCGGCGTGTGAAAACTACTGTAAGAGAACAAACATTTCCCAATACAATGCACCGAGTAACAATTTTCACAAATTGGATATCCTCCAAGCATATCTTCACAATACATGTAGAGATTTGTTATTGTAACTTTTTAATTACTTTACCAATGTCAGAATCATGTCTAAATATCTGAAAAGTACAAAGAGAGAATACAAACACAAGATAGATTAAAACCGTAGAGGGTGAGTTAAACGATATAAAAAAGGAAATCAAAGAAAGAAAAAACAAATAAAATCAAATAACAGTTAAAAAAAATAAACTAAGACTAAAAGTAAATAGTCCCCGACAACGACGTCAAAAACTTGTTGCGTTTTTTATATCGCAAGTGCACGATATCGTAACAAGTAATATAGTGGATCTTTAAGTTTGGATTATCATTCCCACGAGGACTATACTTTAGTCTTAACCTACTTTTTCTAACTCCTATTTGATAAAAGACAAATAAATAAAGGACTGTGATAGTTGTGAATATTAATTTTCTAAAATGAACTAAATGCGTAAAACAAATGAAAATTATGATGAAATAATAAACACAAATGGATCAAAGATTCATGTATGTAAGATATATTAGGGCAAAACAATTTTACCTAATGATCACCTTGGTTCCTAATTCAAGATTCTAGCCTAATGTAGTATTCGGTCGAATTCTCCTACGATATTCAATTTACCCGTCTCGAGTTCTCATTAAATCTATTTAACTAATTTAATTCCATATCTCTATGCGAATTATCCTTAGCTAAACGAGTTATGGCACTAGGAATTCATATAACGACCGCAATACTAGGTATATGTATCTCTACACGTTATACTTCGTTACCGAATTTTATTAAACGTTCTAAATCTCAAACTCACCTCTCGATTCGTAAGAAACAAAATTGATCATCAAATTATTGATCAAATAATTCAATGCATTGCAATCATAATCAAATCAATAAATGGAAGAATAAAACACAGAATTCTTGAATTAAAGAACTAAGGGTCTCAAAAAATTACATTATTTGCTCTAATAAGGAATTCAGCTAAACATAACGAAAAAGATGAAATAAATAATCATATTCGAATACATCACTGGATTTTAGGGTTGGACAAAACTCACGAAACCAAATCGGACCGAACCGAACCGAATTGAGCGGTTCTTCATAAATTAAATACCCGAATGAACATTTAAATCGAGAACCGACATGTTTGGTTCGGTTCTCGGTTCTAGACCCAGAACCGAAGAACCGAATAATAATCGAATTTGAATAATGTTTAAAAATTTTTATATTGAATTAATTTATATTTTTTAATTTTTCTAAACAAATTAGCAAATTAACTAATTTAATTATTAATGTTCTAACTCTAAAGTCAAGTCCATGCCTAGTTAGTCTAGACCAACCCAACCAAATTTCTAAATTCAATATTTTGATTTAATTTTTTGGTCCTATTATTAATTTCATTCTTAACCCAGATCTAGGCATTTTTAAGTTTTTATAATTCTCTTTCCAATTTCACACTTTCATTCTCTAACCAATTGGTCACTGACCCCAAATCATTTGATAAATTGAAAACCTACATCTATATGCCCAAATCGAAACCGCCGACTGCCGAGTCTGACTTCCCCTCTCCAATGCCCATCGAAGCCGCGACCTCCACCACGACCACCGATTGTTGACCATTAGAAATCTGTTAAAAATTTTAATTATGGTACGAAACCGAATTGAACCGAACCCGAACGGTTCCATAATTATATTTGGACCAAACGGTTCCATTTATTAAATAGCCGAAATTTTTGGTTCGATTCGGTTCTGAAAATCGAACCGAACCAGACCATATCCAGCCCTACTAGATTTAATTGATAAAAAAGATGGGAAAGAATCAGCTCTTGCACCAAGATCTTCTTCCGCTTCCAATCCTTAATTTGAACTCGAATCCTTGATGTATTTCTTCTTGCGAATTCATCTTCGATCTTGTGTTTTTCTCTCAATTTAACAAAGTGTGGAACCCTCTTTTCAATATGTGGGAACCCTCTTTTCAATGTTTGGAACCCCCGAATTAGTGCTTCTTTAGGTCTATTTATATTTCTTTACACTTTCTTGACCAATTTGGAGTCTTTTTATGGGCTTCTCGCGGCCCAAAAAGCAAAAAATCTAACTTGTGCGGCATAGCGCCTAAGCCCCAGGATTCAGCGCCTAGGCACCGTGTCAAAAATTAGGGCAGCACCCGGGCGCTGCAAATCTTTTTTTTCTGGGTAAAATAGCGCCTGGGCGATAGGTTGTAGCGCCCGAGCGCTGTCGCTGTTCTTAATTCTGCACCTTCTTCAGTATTTTTGTCATAACTTTCTCTCCCAATATTCGATTGAGGTAATTCAAGATGCGTTGGAAAGCTAACTCAAAGGGCTAAAACTGTTCTTCAGAAATCATCTTCAAATTCGATTGTTTGCTATGTCAAATATGGATCACAATATGAGTCTAAAAATCGATGCATAACTCTTTCAATCTTAAATTGATGTGTTATCATATTTTGATGATATTTTATCCCTTTAACGTTTTTCTTTATCCAATTGACTCCTAGTACTCTTGAATCTTCATCGTGAGGTTCTATACAACTTTTTGAGCATTTGCACTGCAATCCCCAAACTTTGGATCTTGCCTCTTTTTCGTCAATTTTGCATTCTTTTCTCCAATTCTTCATCATCCATCGAATTTCACCTAATAACACATTATATCATAAATTATGTTATAATCTTATTAAAAGAAGCACAAAATGTCATAATTTGAAACCCGAATAAGTGTATAAAATGCAATTATCACCCAACATTAGTACAAACCAAAAAAAAAAAAAAGAACCCAACGAGGACTTTTGAGTGTACGATATTGTAACAAATAATTTATTGGACTTTTGAGTCCGGGTTATCGTTCCCACGAGAACTTAACTTAATCTAATTTTTCTTAACTCCTATTTGACAAAATCAAGTAAATATTTATGATGATTGTGTTTATTTTTTCCTACTATTTTTGACTAATTGAAAATATAAAATAATTGCAAACAATGGATAATTGAAAATTCAAATATATGACAAATATTAGGGAATAACAATTTCATCTATTGATCACCTTTATTCTTAATTCAATATTCATAACATAATGTAGCGTTCGTTCGAGTTCTTCTATTGTATTCAATTTACCCATCTTGAGTTCTCATTGAGACTATTTAACTAATTAAATTCCACATCTCTATGTGAATCAATTTTGGTTAAACGAAACACTAGTTCTAAAAATTTATATTATGATCGCAATAATTAGTATAAATATCTTTAAACGTTATACTAATTTACCGGATTTTATTATGGTCTAAATCTCAAATTCACCTCTCGATTCGTATGAGATTCACATAACCATCAAATTATTAATAGGTAATTTAATGTATTAAACTCATAATAAAATTAACTCATAAATAAATAAATAACATAAATTTTGAATAAAAAAATAAAAGATTACAAGTCGACTAAATTGTTTTCCATAATATAAAAATTAGTTATTCATATTGTAAAAATAAAAAAGCGCAAAAGTGAAAAAAAATCACCAAAAATTGACGAAACGTGAAAATTTCTGATGTTTACAATTCATTTTATTCTTTTCCCTTTCTTCCCTTTTCTCTTTTTTTCCTTTTCTCTTTCTCTGCGTTTTTTCTATCCTGATTTGACTTTCTTCCATTTTTCGCTTCTTTTCTCCTTCTTTTTTCTTTTTTGCTACAGCCGCCATTTTCCTTCCTTTTTTTTTTTTTTTTGGCCTCCCCTCAGTGCGTGAATTCCCACGCGTGTGTGTATATATATATATATATATATATATATATATATATATATATATACTAGTTTAACACCCGTGCAATGCACGGGTTGTGTAATTTTTAAGGTAATATTAACGGTTTGAACGTTAAGAGTAGATGGAAAATTGTATTATAAAATTTCATCACACATTTGTATAAAAGAAATAATGTTTTATAGAAATATAAGGGCAATCAAAAATTTGAATAAAGGAATAGCAATAAATACTGTATAGGAATTGCCTCCAATTGCGAAATTCAAATTTACAAGAGGGGAACAATGCATGTTTCAACGTAGAATACAACAATTTATTTGAAAATGAGACTTTCGTTGGGTTTTTCGTTTATTAAACTAACATAAAAATAAAGCAAATGCTTCCAATAGAAAAAGAAGTTGCCATAATAGGAAGAGAAAAAATTTCAGTACACAGGGCATCATCTTTACAAACATGTAAGTGTGTATAGATACAATATTTGGTCCAAGGGAAAAGAAAAGAAAAGCAAAAAGAAGTTCCAAGATTCTGAGTTTATCTTACATATTTTGAACTATTTCTATCCATGTTATGTCTATTAACATTGTAATCATTCCCTCAGCCTATCACTGTCAAATCTTATAAGTTAAGTCATCTAATACATGTTTATTATACTATGAAGATTGGTCCGGTACAAATGCAATGGGCCTGATAGCTTGCACCATTTTCTTGAGGAGGCGCCATACTTCATTTTCCTTCCGTTTCTAGAGTTCTACCACGTGAACTCCACCATGAGTAAATCCTAATGCAAACTAATTAAGCTTGGAGGGATGATCAACAATGACAATTGGATAAACCTTTGAGCTGCAATGAATAAATAAGGCACCATTAGATTGGAAAGGAATAATATAAATAAAGTAATTGGAACACAATATTGAATAGTACTTATGGTATAGTAAAAATGTGTCTAACTTCTTTTTCTTCATTAACTCTATCCACTACCATCTAGTTGAGCATCTGAAACATGTTAAAAGTAGTTACAATAATATGACAGAGATGTGGAAAAGTAGCAAATTATAGAGTTTGCAGTTTGTAGTCGAAGGAAACTACAGACATAACATTAGGGGTGGGCGCGGGTCGGTTCGATTCGGTTCGGTTCGGTTTTTTTCGGTTCCAAAAATTTTCGGGTATTTAGTAAATGGACCCGTCGGTTCCAAATATAATTTTGGAACCATTCGGTTTCGGTTCGGTTCGGTTCGGTTCGGTTCTATTCGGTTCCGTTCGGTTCCGTACTATAATTAAATTTTTTAACATTTAAAATAATACTACATAAATATACCTTAAAGTGGATACCAATATTAATAACAAAAAGTAGATACAAATACCAAGTTCAATCTTAACTTTTAAAAATTAACGTAATCTAATTTAATAACATATAAATAATAAGTTGTCAAATACAAATACCAAAAAGTAAATATTACTAATAAAACTTCGATATTCATATCAATAATTCATTTGCTTCAAACCTTCAAATCTACATAAAAGTGAAATATAAATTAGAAGTCACAAATATAAAATATTTTAAAGTATTGATAATACTTACCAACTATTTAATATAATTATTAGTTGGTTGACTTTCCATACTAACTATTAAGAAACTATATAAGAAAAAATTGAAAAAAACACAACTAACAAATATAAATAAACTCTAAATTGTTCAACTAATAAGATTTAATAAGAAAAAAATTATTAATTTGTTTAGAAAAAGTAAAAGAAATTAATTTATCCAATATAAAAAAAAAAGTTCGGTTCTTATTCGGTTCTTCGGTTCTTGGTCGAGAACCGAGAACCGAACCAAACCATTCGATTCTCGATTCGGATACCCGTTCGAGTATTTCATTTTAAAAAACCCGTTCGGTTCGGTTCGGTTCGGTTCCGGTTCGGTTCGATTCGGTTCGGACATTTTGCCCAGCCCTACATAACATTACCTTTTGTTTTAAAAGTTTACAGTTCAGATCCAAAAAATGTTCTTAATAATTACATTGACCCGAGTAATAAAAACATCTCTTTGAAAAATTTTCCATTCTCTCTGTAAGCCATCAACAAAATAAATAAATAAAAAATGATAGAACTATCTAATAATTCAAATTCTTTAACAGAAATTCATACCTTTCATTAGTTCTGCAAGTTAAGGTTTTGCTTGTCATGTTTTTCAGTTCCTTGTCAGGTATCTTAGTCCGAGCATAATCATAAATGACAAAATTCTGCATTAACATAGATGGAAGAAAAATCAGAAAAGAGAAATGTAATGTCTGAATCAGTATTAGCGGACTCCGAATTTAAGACATGATATATTTTATAATAATTGAGAAATTTATTTGAACAATATTTAATATGCGTTTATCTAGCTAAAGTTAAAAATGATGAATGAAAGTATATCTAAATTGATCAAGAAAGAGTAAAACCTTTGTCGAGTATATAGCACCGAAGAAACAGATTCAATTTAATCTCAGAAGATGTCAAATGTCAAAAATAGTCATGAAGATTGTAGTTCTACGGATGTATGAATGAAAGAATTTCCTTGTACACAATATTCTTAGTACATGTGTTGTGTAAAGTGTCAGTGTTTGATGGTTTAAGTAAAACTTTTATAGATGTGCTTGTTTTTGCTCTTGATAATGCTACATACGGTTGACCATGACAGAAACCGATTACGGAAGATATAAACCAACGAAATCAAGTGTTTGACCCTGTGCTTTGTTTATTGTCATTGCAAAACATTGTCTAATTGGAAATTGAGGTCTTTTAAATGGAATTGAGTTTCGATCACTTTTTAGAGGTATAAAAGGGATCCTCGGTAAGAAAACATGCTTTCCACAATATTCGCCAAGAGTGATTTCAAGAAGAATTACGTTCTTTTCAAATTTTCGACAAGTAAGACGTGTCCCATTGCATAACCCTTCGAAGGATTGATATTTCGTAATAACATTACAGACAATTTACTTTGAGCTTTAATTCATGTGGTGGAATACCATTTGAGGTCAAACTATTCAAGAAATCTTCTTGTAGGATTTGTTCTGATTTGTCAATTGATTCATCAAAACTATAGTATGTGTAAAATTTACCAGGAATATCTTCGAGCAAAATTTTGTTAATATGATCAACACATTCGTTTGTAGGCGTACGAATAATTTCATTTGCCATGAGATGTAAATTATCAGCATATGATTCTATGTTTGGAAAAACATGATGTATTAGATTTTTTAAAGATATAATTTCATCATCAAATGGCAAAATTATACTGTTTGGATGCTTAATGTACTTACAAGTATGTTCTTGCTCTGTTCCATTTCCAATTCTAAGCAGGTAATCGCAAAATTTGGGATCTAACATTGCCCTCATATTCTCAACTAATGGTAGATATAAATACAAAGACCATATATCAGAGAATACTAAGGTAGCTCTCATTATGTCTTCTATTTTTCCTTTTTGTACGACTGGAAGAACTTGTCAAAAATCTCATCCAAAAACCACCACTTTACCGCCAAAAGTCATGTTACAATCTGTAATATCTCTCAGCATCTTATCTACAACTTCAATGGCACAACGATTTATCATGATTGCTTCATCCCAAATTATTAATCTAGACATTTTCAATAAAGTCCCTAAAGGTGATTGCCTGCTAATATTACAGCTAATTTCACCAATTGTTTCCAAAGGAATTTCAAAATTTGAATGAGTCGTTCTACCTCCAGGTAATAAAGATGCAGATACTCAGAAGATGCAGCTGCCAAAGCAATTAAATTTTGAGATCTCACACCAGCTAGGAGTGCTTTATATAAAAGTTTTACCTGTCCCACCTGGACCGTCGATAAAGAAAGCACCACTTGATTCTGACTTTACTCTTTCCATAATTGTATCATACGCGGACTGTTGTTTGTCATTTAAGGTTGTTGTATCATCATGGGCACAATGAACATTCAAATTAGTTGTCTCTTCTACAATCATTCTTCTTAACCTTTCATTCTCATCTATATTTATATTGAATGATACTATTTCATAGTCGTTTATGTTTTTACCCGATGATTCTAAAACAGAGTTGAGATCCTCTAAAGCACGTACTTCAGCAACTTCCACGGGTATATTTTCATGTACATAATCATCAATCATATAAGTCTTGAATTTATCCCACAACAACTTTGGATGATTAGGATTGCAAAGCATAAGGAGTGTAGCAAAAAGACGTCTTAAAGAATATGGCATTTCATAAACAATAGCTTCTGACAAACATTCTTCACAATGGTTATCTCCACTTAATAGACCATGTAGCAATGCAGCTTCTCGATAAGTTGTAGTCGTCACGCCATTTGAAGTTCTTAAAGATTGAAATGATGTTGGTCCTCGAATATGATTAAGAAGAACGCGAAGAAAATAACGTTCTCCTTCAGAAGGATTTGCTGTGACAATTCGTCCTATAACAACTTGTTTCTTTCTTGGAGTCCAAATCTTTGTATTTGTATTCCAAACAAAATGTGTAGGGAAATCCCGATATAACAATGTTCGAGCAAACTCATTTACTTCATTGATTCGGAAAAATTCTGTCAACATTGTTCTCCGCATATTTTCATTGTCAACAACAGTAGATAAATCATCATTCCCATTGTATGTTACTTGTTGATGGTCTTCAATATGAAGCTGTAAAGAATAAACAGTAGGACAAATTTCTGCCAAATGGAAAGAAAAAATCCTCCACATAGCTTCAGGTGGAGATATCCATCTAGCAGATTGGTAAGCTGAGATTTCGTCAATTTCTTTCTCTGTTTCATTTGTGTCAATTAAGAAATTAATACGATCATGTTTGTATAAATATTTTACAGCTTTGACAGAAGAACATACTTCAACATTAATGTGACAGTCAAATTTTGCACTTAAATAAGGATTATATGGTATGACCCATTGATTGTTTAAGATTTGACCTCTATACAACGGGTATGAGTCATGACCAAATATAGTAGTGTTACAATAATCTCGAGGATATTTATTTTTACAACCTCCATTTGCCTCCATACATACATTCTTTGGATTTAGATTTCCACAAGGACCATGCATATTGTGTTTAACAATAACAGAATGAAGATGAGAGCATTTATTTTTGTCAGGAATTTCACAGGACACTATCTTATCAACGTCCGCAGCACAAGAAATTTTGTGGCCACAGTTGAAAATTAACAAGAGATGTGCATGAGGAAGTCCTCTTTTTTGAAATTCAATCACATATATATGTGCAATAACAAGGCCTAAGACATTTTTTTTTGTATAAATCATTTTTTAACTCTTCTAATTTTGCTATGAATACTCGTACAATTAGATCGGGTCGATTTTGAACTTCGTCATTATGTCTTAGTTGTTATCTAATCTCTGGCCAATTTGGATTACATGTTATAGTTAAAAATATATCTGGTTTTCCATAACGTTGTACAATAGCCATTGCATCCATATATCTCCTTAACATATCTCTAGGCCCACATGTAAAGGATTGTGGTAAAACGAATTTTCTTCCAATTTTGTACCCTCTTGTTTCTCCATTTTCAACACTGTCTACAATGCCTTGATAAAGTTCAGCACGAATTTGTTTTTGATTATTACGAAAATAGTCTAATCTAGTAGTTTCAATTTTAACATACATATCTACAACATATTGTTGAAATAGTCTACCACTATGAAGCAATATAGACTTACCTGGAGGCCTGATTTGTAACTTGTACGAATAGTATTCTCGGCAAGAAACCTGAGACCGTTTCTTAGTTCCATTAAGTAATTGTATGATAGAAAACCAATTTTAGTATTCATTTATAACATTTATATTGAAAATGTTAGGAAATATACTAAAAGGAATATTCGCAAACCTTGATTTTCTTTTTCGATAATTTGAGATGCAGAATTAATTGTGGTAGGAAAAGCATCAAAATTGGGCAAATCTCGAGACTGACTTTTGCATCTATCAATACCTTCATGCCACCCGCATTCCCCATATGGAAAAAGTAAAGGATATTGCAAAGGATCATAACAACCATAATAATAATGAACCTTATGTGAATCACCGTAATGCCCGTATATAGTAATATCACGAATGTGAGCATTTGCATTTCCATCATCTTCAATCCATACAAAGCCTACTTGAGACGACGTGGGAGTATTAAAAACTCTTTGATCAAGTCCTGGGTCACATCTTATATGTATTTGGTAGTTATGTAAGTTAGTTATATCACTTAAAGATCTAAAAAATCTACTATATGGATTTATTTCAAGAATTTCAATTAAAGTCATTAAAGTAGATTCAATAAAGTTTTCTGAAATTTTCATACGATTTTCAAGTTCATTTTCTGTATCATAAAAATATAACTGCATATAATAAGGCGTATTATTCTTTGGTATAAGTTGATTTACATAATGATATACTTGCCCCTGAACTCTAAATGTGTATATACCTCTATATGTTTTAAACAGTTCTTTATCATATTTGACACCAAATGAAGTGAATGCAAAATGGTTATTATATCCCCTTGCAATTTTTTTAAATTCCATACATTTAGGTTCTGTAGAAGTAAACAAATTGAATAGTTCAGTTGGTGAATCACACATATAAAGCTTAACTTTTCCGTCCGAGCAACAAAAACTTTTACTTTCTTTATAAAATTTTTGTGCACCACAATGTTCACAATAAGAACACGTTGGTAATACATATGAAGTAATTGGTACATTCAATAAGGTAGAACTTTCTTGTAATTCCAAATTGGAAATATTGGCAATTGCTTCATTTGAAGTAGAAGTTTCAAAATGATGATGTATTGTAGATGTATACACATTGGCGACATCTAAATTAGCATTCTCAGTTAACATAGGGTTAACTATCCTTTTGCGTTGATCAATGCACCCAGTTCTAACTCGATTTCGCCGATCCTTATGTCTTTGATTTTGTTGTTGGCGAACGAAGGTATTGTAGGACTCATTTGTACTTTGGAAAATAGTTTCAAGGTTATGAAGATTAGGCTCTCCATCAGCAGACATTTTTGAATTATCTATAAAAGAAAATAAGATAAATTATGAAATAGCTGGAGTATAAATTAAACAATATATGAACTAAATGAGAGGAAAAAGTTTAAAGGAGTGAAAAAAAACTAATGAATTAACATGTTATTTAACATGAAATGAAATAAAGGCGCGTAGGCGTTTTAAGGAAGTGGAAAAAGTTAATAAATTAAATATGTTATTTAACAGAAAAGGAAAAAAAAGGCGCAGAGACACAATGCGGAAAACATGTATACGGGCTGGGGAAAAAACGGTCCGGAGCAACATTAAAGTCGTGGAATAAAATTGATGGATAAAAGTCCTAAAACTATAGTATACCATTAATAAAATGCATACATTTAAAGTTATAAAGTAATGAAATTGTAAAATTTAATGCAATAGTAATAAACATTGAAGTCGCTGCCTCAAATATTTGATGAAATGAAATGCTAGAAAATTATAAACATTTTTTTTATACTATTATATCTACAAGTAGACTAATTGAATATTATTAAATGAAGCTAAATTTCTAGAAGAGAAGAAATTCTTACATTTTCACTTAAGCAAAACGAAGAGGGAAAAATTCGAGAGATGAATAGCAGTCAGACCCTGCACAATGTTAACAAATGGAAATTAGATTATTAAAGTAAAAATATGTAAAAAGATTTGGACACAATATTATAAAGTGTACTACTGTAGTTAATCACAACCACCATAAAATACAATTAGAAATAAACTTGTTATATGTAATGCGAAATAACACAAATGAAAAGTCAAAAGCGGGGCCCTCGTGGGGATTCGGGGAAACGCCCCGACGGGGATCGACCTACCCGGTCAGGTCGCGAGGTCGAGAAGGCAGCGCCCTTCGTGGGGGCTCAGGGGCAACGCCCTCGAAAGGAATTTAGATTTCATATATGTATGAAATGAAATATTTTCTAATATTTTTGATTTAAATTTGTAATAAGTGAAATTACATTTATAGTTTTTGTAAAATGTAAATCAATAGAATTTTTAGCTAAAAAAAAGAAGAAAAAAAAACGTAAAAAAATATTAAAAAAACAAAATTTCGAACTCCCCGTGCGCGCCCGGGGTCTTCATATCTCCCCGTGCGCGCACGGGGAGTATTGTGTGTTTTTTATCCAAAATATGATACCAAAATCATCCAACAACATATAGGTAGGGAATTCAGATATTGACGATGCTGCTTCAACAACGACGATGCTGCTTCAACAATATTTCAGTAGTAATATAAATATTTAAGGCACTAACTCAAATATTTACGAAATCAAATCGAAAGAAAAATAAGACAAAGAATGCATAGCCAGAAACTACAATTAATGAACTGACTTTATGAAAATTTAAAATTTGCAGGACTTCTTGCACTTTGGTTATCAATAAAGAATTAGTGTCATCCTATTTCCTTCATTTCTTTTTACATTGCAACTTACAAACGTGCTGTTACATAACCCCATATATCACATAACTATAATCACTAATTTTCATTAAGAAAACTGAACATTGATTGCAGTAATATCCCAATTAACATAGGTAAAAGAGTAATTCTACTTACTTCGATGCACAGGCATTTACACCGGAGTTTTTTTCCCGAGAAGGTAGAGCGGAGATCTTCTTCTTGGCGTGACGGACCTCAAGATGGTTAGTCTAGAACTAAATCAACTACAGACCAGTAATCGAGAAATTTTTTTTTTTTTTTTGTTAAATCTTTTCTTCCAGAGGAATTTTTTTTTTTTTGGTTAAATCTTTTCTTTGAGAAAGAGGAAACTGTGTAGAAAATGTATTTGCATGCATGTATATATAGGGCAGAAAATGTAAGTCGGCAACTTTATTTTTTTTTTGGATTTTGTGTGTTTTTTATTCACTAATAATATGTTAGTCGGTCATAAAATATCAACAGAAAATACGGCGGGAAATGTAAGTCGGCTACAAATGAACGTAAGTCGGTTAATAAAGTCGGCCACAAATGATAACCTGAAACCAGTCTAAGTCGGTTTGCAGGTTGCAAACAATTATAAGTGTTTTTAAAATTATTTTTAATTTATACAGGATGCATTTATGTTGCCATAAAACGGCAATTTCCACTTAATTTTATTTCACATCTTAACACATTGACTTCATTCTAGAAGGCGGTGAGAGATGAAACGTGTTTGAGACGGCTGATAAGTTACTGTAGCAAATCCAATTCGAAGGAAAGTAGTGTGAAAAGGAGGGTGCGAGAATGAACAGTGATTTGCTATCCCCTCTTTTAATATAGTAGTGATGATATATATATATATATATATATATATATATATATAATTTGGTCCTCCAATTGTAATTCAAATCTATTGAGACCCATTTAATTCGATCTCATTTAATGTAATATTTTTCTCCAAGATTTCATTTTTGAATTTTGTCATTTTTCGCAACTTTTGCATTCTTTTCTCCAATTTTTCATTAAGCATAGAGTTTTACTTACAAAACACAATATAACATAAATTAAGTAAAATTTAATCCAAAAAACAATAAAACGTCATAATTTAGGACCATGAATAAGTGTATAAACTACACTTATCACAAAGAAAAGAAAAACGAAGAGATAAATACATACCAGCACTCATTCAATAGCGACAAGAGAATTTAAAGTCCAGTTGATTCCAAAAATAATTTCTCAAAATAAAAAAACGGGTTTTTCATTGAAGGGTCCCTCATTCTCAATGATTACAAAAAGCCAAAAATTTTAGTCTAGCGAATACATAATATATATTCATGAAAATAAAACAAAAGAAACGAAGAACTACAACCATAAAAATCAAAACTTTTATCCAATTATGGAGGAATAAATCGAAAACCCCTATATAAGGTGGATGGGAAATTTACTCCAAAATTAAGCAACCTTCATCACCAGAACACCCCGGCGTAAAAAAAAAAAAAATTCGCGCAGCGCGCACATTGCCCGTCGTGTCTTCGCTTTGCGTGGAGACTTTTTTTTTTTAAACATTGCTAAATGTCTGGAACCAATTTTTAAGATAAAATCAAATTCTTCAAAATAGAAAGACAAATCAAATTATTTAAACTCCAATACGTCGTTTTTTGTAGCAAACCGAGAAAAAAAAATGGAAATGAATATATATAAGACGTGTATAAAATGGATATAAAACGTATGAAATTATAAAATTGTAGGACTTGAAGAGTGAAAAATGAGAAAATGAACAAAAACTTTTCATTGGTTACTATTGCATTTACAGTACCCCAAAATTGTCCTTTTTAGATAGTAGTGATATATCCTAAGCACCGATGCTTAGCTCGCTAAACACTCGATGACGTGAAACTCTACAATATGTGGTGTAATCAATTTTGTAATAAACCATTATCTTAGACCATGTTTGGTAGTGTGCCACTACATTTGGTACTAAACAAACCAATAAAAAAATTGACCAAACTAGTGAGACATCCATGTATCGAAAGAGGCGGCCTTACAAAAGTGTGTGATTTATAACCCTTGCACTTATTATTCATCAACTAAAACTTTACACATCAGTAAGCAAAAAAGTAAACCATGTTGGCCAAAGATTGCAAGTGGACAATATTGCAAAACAAATAATATAGTGAATTCGAAGAGTTCATATTATTATTCTCACGATAGCTATATATTTAATGATTATATAAGTACTTATAACTCCTATTTGAATAAGTAAACATAAACATTGATTGCAAGGTTTTAATCAGAATTAAGATTAACAAATAAAAAAGCAATTAAAAAGTATTTTTGAACAACTTGAGTAATGAATTAAATAGGATGCTTAAAGTGTCGGGGTCATGATCTTACCGTAGTTATTAACTTTAAGCCGGTCATTTTCAATTCCTGAGGGTGTATTGGGTCGAGAATTAACTAATGTAATTTATTATTTCTTTCAAGTTCTAATAAATCATATTTAGTAAAGTTAACTCATTAGTCATTTTAACTCTATGTAAATCTGAGTAAACTTTAACTAGACGCATCAAATCATCTAAGAGTTCAATTAAGTATTGCAATAAGGGTCCGTTTGATTGCAAGTGTGGAAAATAGGTGGAAAGAAAATGAATTCTAGAGAAAATAATTGGCTAGAACTTGTTTTTCAGGGAATTGTTAATTAAGTGTATTTGATTGGCATAATTTTCCACCCGAAAAATTTTAAAATTTTGGATCTTTTTATGTTCGTTTGGCTTTATTTTACATGAAAATTGTCTATTAAAGTGATTTTTTTTTTTTTTTTTAACATTTTGTTATGAAATTTGTTTCTATTGAAAAAAAAAAAAAAAGATGGAATTCCATTTTCCCACAAAAAATGTGGGAAAAAACAATTCAACCATTTTATGGAAAGTGTGCACGTGTGTGGCATTTGTGGAAAAAGAATTCCATGAAAATTTTATCATATCAAACGTGACAAAAGAATTCCATTTTCCACGGAAATTTTAGCATATCAAACGAGGCCAAATAGTAAAAGTATATCTCTACATTCTACGCAAGTACGGAATTTTACTAATGGTCTAAATTTATAACTCATCTCTTGGTTTTTTAAAATTCTCAAATTATCGAATTAGTGATCAAATAATTGAAGCGTAGCACAAAGAAGTAAAATTAATGCATAAATCAATTATCATCGAAAACTTGAAAATTGAAATTAAAGCCTTTAGAATTATCTCTCCCATTCATAAATTAATTTGAATTAACATGTTCAAGGTCCTCCTCCATTTTTTCCTTGCCGTGTTCTCACGCCAATTGTACAACTTGCCCAATTGGGCTCAACAAGCTTTAAAATTCTCTCTCATTCATATATTTATGGAAAAATTGCAGCGACGATCCCCAATATTTTCATTTTTTGTAAACTTTACTATAACTTTCAATTTGTGCTAACGAACGTCCCCAACCTTTCAAAAATATGAAGTTGGGGTCCAAACGAATGGAAACCATCTCTTTGACCGTTAGTTGACCAAAAAATTGATTTTGACCAATTTGATAAATACAAAATGATAACGCCACAAATTTTACATAAAATAATTTAAAAAGGAAAAAGAAAAAAGAAAAAAAAAATTCTACCCACCTTCCTTACCCCACACCACCCCCACTATCATGAAAGTTTATCCTCTCTTTAATTGTGGTCTATGATTATTTTATGACAAGAAATGGGACATGGAGGTCTGTGAACTCTCCTCTATAGTCTCCACCACTTGTTTCGCCCATCGCCACCAATGGCTCTCCATCAACTTGTCTTTATTTTGGCTCCTGTCTTCCAACGCCTTGTGACGTCTTTTGTGTAATTTTCAGCAAACGAAGACTATAACTACTCAAGTCAAGTCAACGAAACAACTTCAACTTATTCCTTCTTCCCTTTCAACAATAAACAAGACCCAACAAAAACTAGAAATGGAAAGGAAGTAGGAATGAGACTATTTGAAAGTGAGCTTGGTGTGGCTGTTGCACTCAAGCTGCCAAAGAACATAAGAAACTAAAGGTTATTTTTTAGAGGAAAAAGCAGAGGAGAAAATGGGTTTAGATGGGAAGAAAGAGGAAAAAAATGCTATAAGATGAAAATACCCTTCACTTCATGGGGAATTTTGATGGAAATTGAGAAAAATGACCTTTTGTATAATCAAATACGTAATTAATGTCAAAAAAATAAAAGGTAAGAATTCCCATCATCCCTTCATCCCATCCACTCTAATTCTATCCTATCTTTTTAAACTAACAATTTGAAAGGAGAAAGGAAATAGAGCGGCAATGAAACTCGTCATTTTCGAGAAGATGACCACGTTGGACAAATAGTATTTGGCTTTATTCTACCAAGAGAATTAATTTGAAATGGCACGTCCAATCTTATCCTATTGACTATTATTTAAATATTGGTTTATTAATTAATGGACCAAACTTGACAAACCCTTCCTACCTGCAAACATCAATTATTCAACGTAGTTCATTTCACGTCCTTAATCTATTCTTGTTGATGCAATCCAGTTGGTTTTACTAGTATTTCTATAAAAAGCAATACTTTTCTGTCCTACAATCATTATTTTTATAAGTTCAAATTAACGTATAAAAACATAAACATGAATCTTAAAAATTTTCATCTTAAAAAGTTAAATCTTATTAAGATGAGATTAATCAAACATGAAGTTCGGATTTTACTTAATTTAACGTGTTTGTAAAATGATAGCTCTTTTGAAAACGGGTTATCCGATTGGTAGTTTAGATTTATTGTGAATTCAACTATTCATTTAAATTTTTTTAACTAAACTCACACACTAGATTAAGCCATGTTTGGTTTAGCTAGAAAAAAAAAAATCATATCTGGAGTAGATTTTGATAAAAGTTGATGAAATGTGTGATTAAAAAGTTGTGGATCAAATAAATATGTAATTGGACGAAAAATGAATTTTAGAAAACGAGAGCATCGATTAAGTCTCGGGTTCACCGAGAAAATTACTTGGAAGATGAGTGCATGCAGTGGGCCCCAATATTCTAATTAGCCATGCAATGGTCTGCATCATTAGGTAAGCTGTTTGTGCCAAACACATACATCGGAGTTCTATATATTGGCCCCAAATGCTTTGCAATATTCACCATGCAATTTTTTTCTACTCCCAACTGATTAACTCGATGGCTGCTTTTTCAGTTGTCTTTTTCACTATCGTTATACTGTTCATTGGATGCACTTCAGCTCAACTTTCCACTAATTTTTATGACAAGACTTGCCCCAAGGTGTTATCCACCGTGAAATCGGTGGTTCAATCCGCCGTAGCCAAGGAGAAACGTATGGGCGCTTCACTCCTCCGCCTCCACTTCCACGACTGCTTTGTCCAAGTAACTTTCATTTCTAATTATATTCATTCATCTAAAAGCCCCCCGATCGCCTTGGTGCTTATATCATGAAATAGCCATAGAACTATTAAATTATGTTAAATGCACACTAAACACGAATTCGAACATGTGAAGAGAAAAATGCATAGAAACTATGGATTATATAGTTGGCTCTTCAAGCTGTTGAAATTTAGTAACGCTAATTTTACTACTAAAAGCAATGAAATCGCAGAAAAAAATAGATACAAAAAAAAAAAATTTATAGATGTTTGTCTTAATATTACGTTATCTTTCGCTGCTACAGTACTTCACCTATGATGAAAAGAAGTTTATAAAAAAAATGAAAAATCTTATTTTCTATAATTAGATTTCATACAACAACGATAATTAAGTTCCACAACTTAATAGAAACAACATAAACTATCATGATCCTTAATTTGTGGTGTAGTTGCACTAGGCTCCTTAATAAACTTATAATTTACCTTTATGTAAAGGCATGAATAATTAGATAATTTTTCGTAGCGGCTTTTTATAGTGCTTTTCATTGATTGTGCGATATTCTTGTTTTTTTCTAAGTTAAACTATTGTATTACAAGTTATGCTCCTAGTTATATATTTAAATTTCTTCTTTTATGTTCAAAATATCAAATTTGACTTTCAACAACACATTCTCCAAAAAAAAAAAAATCTAAAAAAAACTCATTAAAATGAATGTCAAACAGGGGCTAAGTTACAACTTACAAGTGCTAAAGAGAAGATTTAAACATATACATTCAATCCACAAAACATCTACAGAGTCGGTTTGAAATAACATATCCATCATGTGGCAATTGTCTCTACGAAACTTACACTTTTAGAAACGAAAAATTTGTCGTAAAAAAAGTCACTATTTATGTTATTTTGTCAAAAAAATAGCCGTCAAAAGATTTTTCAACTCAATAGTTTTCATGACTGATCGAATTCTCACAGAGATTCCACTTGCAAATCACAGTTTTTGTCAACAGTCTGTGGTGCACAATTTCTTCCATTAAGATAAGATTATTCTCCTTTTTTAATAAATCATTTTTATGACTCTTTTATTCAAGTAACTGTTGTCTTGTCATGTGACGAAAAGCCTAAATTGGTACGTCGTCGTTGTCAAATAATTATAAAAACTTTGTACTAATTAGAGTTCTTTATTTGGTGTCTAGGAGCTAATTAAACATGTGATCTTTCTCGTTTTTAATAGGGTTGTGATGCATCGGTTCTTCTTGACGACACTTCTTCCTTCACCGGGGAGCAAACTGCTGGGCCCAACAAAAACTCCCTTAGAGGATTCAATGTGGTCGACAACATTAAATCCAAGGTTGAGGCTGTATGTCCAGGTGTCGTGTCGTGTGCTGATATCTTAGCCATTGCCGCTCGTGATTCTGTTGTTATTGTGAGTCATATTAAAAACATTTTTGCTTACAAAATTAATTATTGCAAGTTGGTTTAGCTTAAATAATTAATACTAATTTTAGAATATTTTTTTTTAGCTCGGAGGACCTAGCTGGAAAGTGAAACTTGGAAGGAGGGATTCAAAATCAGCAAGCCTTTCAGCCGCAAATAGTGGTGTACTACCACCTCCAACATCTGCTCTTAGCAGCCTCATACAGACGTTCAAAGCAAAAGGCCTCTCCACCAAGGACATGGTTGTTTTATCAGGTATATAAGTATCGTATAACTTGCTTAGTAGGACGAATTACGAGTTTTCTCTAATATTTATATCTAGCCAGTCGTACGTCATATTAAAATATGACTAAACAAGATTAATGAATATAGTCACACGATAATTTATTAATGATTATGTAATATAATATTACCCGAGGCTAAATAATCGAATAAATTAATGCATGTTTACCCAATAATAAAAATAAGTCAAATTTTAAGCCTCCATTTTGATAATCATTATTTCAAAAAAAAAATTATTGTAAATATATATTTTCATCCACACATTCACACAATAAAATATTTTGCACGTAAACTCAAAAAAATTTCCAACTTTTTAACTTCACATTCCAAAAAATTCACTATTCAAAAATTTGTTTTTGCCAAAT
Source organism: Fraxinus americana (assembly GCA_035079005.1). NCBI lineage: Eukaryota > Viridiplantae > Streptophyta > Magnoliopsida > Lamiales > Oleaceae > Fraxinus > Fraxinus americana. The sequence goes on along the minus strand of CM068720.1, from coordinate 3,880,340 downwards.
AATGGTCATCAAACAGAGTAAGTTTTCTATGAATACATATTTGAATAAATTAATTTCTTATAATTTAAAACATTAATTATTCTCTTTGAGATTGTAAGTAACTTGCCTAAATTTGTATCTAACTTTGACCAATAAAAATATTTATTCTAATACTTAGTTATTACTTATATGTAAACTTATAGTTATAGATAATCTTTTATTGCTTATTCAAATTGGGCTTAGTTCGATAATCTTGAGGAAAGGGAGGGCCAAAGATGGACAAAAATAGTAAAACATTAGTACATCAAGTGTTAAAGATAACTACATTTCATTGAACCTAGTTATATTCCTTGTCAGTATACATCAAGTGTAGTGACTGTGTCTCCTGGTCACATTGACCTTGCTACTTGAAGAAAAAAAATTTGTGAATTCCAAATTCGGGAAATCCATTTCCATCTTTGAAGTGGTTTCATTGTAATGAATTAGGAGCGCACACAATCGGGCAATCAAGGTGTACAAGCTTCAGGGATCGCATATACAATGAGAGCAACATCGACGCTTCTTTTGCTCAAACAAGGCAAAGAAAGTGTCCAAGACCTGTGGGTTCTGGGGACAACAACTTGGCACCTCTCGACGTCCAAACCCAAGATAAGTTTGACAATAATTACTACAAAAACCTAATAAACAAGAAAGGACTTTTGCATTCTGATCAGATTCTGTACAGTGGTGGATCAACTGATTCATTGATTGAATCCTACAGCAAGAGCCCTAATTCTTTCAACTCTGATTTTGCTGCTGCAATGATAAGGATGGGTGATATTAGTCCCCTCACGGGATCAAGAGGCGAGATAAGGAAAAAATGTGGAAGGCCAAATTGATGAAGTGAGATAAATATGTTGTATTTTTCAAGAATAAAAGTCGTTTAGGTTTGTTCGATAGAAATGATTAAATAGTATTGGACAATATTAAAAAAGAAAACAAATTGAAATCTTGTTTATTATATTGTCCAAATATGGTCAATTCTTCGTATCAAACATGAACACTTATCATTGAGTTAATTTTGTTTCGTTTCTTTCCTTGTAAGTGTACGTAGCTAGCTAGTGTTACAATATTATGATAGGATTGTATCATAAATTTTATTTATAATATTGTATTTGATGTACCAAAATCTCCATTCATAGACAGAACTTTGACGCCCTCAAAGAGTTGCATGTTTCAATCCTTGAATCATCATCGTATAGTAAATTGTTGATCATGAACATTTGAATTTTATTATATATACAAATAATATATATATTCTAAGCACTTGGTGACATGATACACTACAATAGATGGTGTAACGTCATCTAGTCCTGAACAAACCAGTCCAAAAATTGACCAAACTAGTGAGACATCCATGTATTGAAAGGGGCAGCCTTACAAAGGGTTATGCTACATATACATAATTTTTTACCTAATCTTTTACACACCACTCACATTTGGAAGTGGGGACCACGAGCCGCATTTTTTTAAAAACATGGGGCCCGCCGCATTTGTGAGGGGGTGGCGGGACACCATTCGGTCACCCCCCTTCGGTACATCCAAATAAACCTGCCTTACAGAAAGTGTGTGTCATTTATAACCCTTTGCACTTATTATTCATCAACTAAAACTTTTCAAATGACACATCAGTAGGCAAAAAAGTAAACCATGTTGGGCAAAGATTGCAAGTGCACAATATTGCAAAACAAATCTTTCTATATATAAAAAGTGCATATTTAACGGAATTTGTTGGTTTAACGAAAAAACTAAAGGAATTTGTTGTTTTAACGGATTATGTAACGGAATTTCTTGTTTTAAACAGGTAGCTGCACCTTCCTTCAATGTTTTTATCATAACTTTGTATTCCGATATTCGATTGAGGCGATTTAAAATGAGTTGGAAAGCTAATCCATCTGGCTACAACTTTGATTCAGACATCATTCTCCAATTCGATCACTTTCTATGCCAAAAATATGTCTCAATATAACGAACTATGTAACGAAATTTTTTGTTTTAAACAGGCAGCTGCACCTTCTTTCAGTGTTTTTATCATAACTTTGTATTTCAATGTCCGATTAAGGCGATTGAAAATGCGTTGAAATATAACTCATCTGGCTACAACTTTGATTCAGACATCATTCTCCAATTGGATCACTTTCTATGCCAAAAATAGGTCTCAATATAACGGACTATGTAACGAAATTTCTTGTTTTAAACAGGCAGTTGCACCTTTTTTCAATGTTTTTATTATAACTTTGTATTCTGATATCCGATTGAGGAGATTCAAAATGAGTTGAAAAGCTAACTCATCTGGCTACAATTTTGATTTAGACATCATTCTCCAATTCGATCACTTTCTATACCAAAAATATGTCTCAATATAACGGACTGTGTAACAGAATTTCTTATTTTAAACAGGCAGTTGCACCTTCTTTCAGTGTTTTTATCATAACTTTGTATTCCGATATCCGATTGAGGCAATTCAAAATGCGTTGGAAATCTAACTCATTTGGTTACAACTTTGGTTCGGACATTATTCTCCAATTCGACCACTTTATATGCCAAAAATAGGTCTCAATATAACGGACTATGTAACGGAATTTCTTGTTTTAAACAGGTAGCTGCACCTTCCTTCAATATTTTTATCATAACTTTGTATTTCGATATCCTATTGAGGCGATGCAAAATGTATTGGAAAGCTAACTCATCTGGCTACAACTTTAATTCAGACATCATTCTCCAATTCGATTACTTCCTATGCCAAAAATAGGTTTCAATGTGAGACTAAAACACCGGAGCATAAATTTTCGGTTGGAAATTGATTTGTGATCATCTTTTGACTAAATTTGATCCCTTGACATCTTCCTTTATCCAGTTGACTCTGAGCACTCTCAAATCTTCATCGTGAGATTCGGCACAACTTTTAAGTATTTACATTTTAGCCCCCGAACTTTGGATCCCTTATAATTTAGCAATTTCTCCAAATTTGTCTACTTTTGCTTATTTTCTTCAATCTCACCAACCTACATGACAATATCAAAATCACACATCTAATTATTTATCAATTACACAAACATTACATCATTAATTATTTATAGAGTGTCTGTTTCTGTTTTTCAACAGAAATCAAACCATTGGCAACACAATTCATGACGTTGGGAGCCGCAATTTTGGACCAATTCTCTCACTGTAGGGCTGTAGGTTTGAAAAAAAAAAGGTAACATAATCAATTTTCCTTCCTCCTTGCAACGCGCCAGACACGCCCTTAATTAACCAAAAAAAATTACATCTTTATTAATAAAAAATTAATTATTAAACAAAAATAATAAATATAAATTAAGCAAACGTGCATTGCACGTTGCTTGCATCTAGTAATATAGTAAATTCGAAGAATTCATATTATTACTCTCACGAGAGCTATATATTTAATGATTAATCTGAGTATTCATAACTCCTATTTGAATAAGTAAACATTGATTGCAAGGTTTAATAGAAAATAAGATTAACAAATAAAAAAGCAATTAAAAAGTGTTTTTGAACAAATTGAGTAATGAATTAAATAGGATGCTTAAAGTAGTTATTAACTTTAAGCCTGTCATTTTCAATTCCTAAGGGGGAATTGGGTCGAGAATTAACTAATTTAATTTATTATTTCTTTCAAGTTCTAATAAATTAATTTTGACCAAATTTGATAAGGGCAAAATGGTAACTCCACAAATTTTACATAAAATAATTAAAAAAGGTAAAAGAAAAAAGAAATCTACCGGCTTTCCCTACCCCACACCACCCCCACTATCATGAAAACCCAGAACCCAGTAAAGGAGCCATGGCGGGGTGAACTCTCCATTATAGCCCCTTATGTTTGTCCTCTCTTTAATTGTGGTTTATGATTATTTTATGACAAGAAATGGCTATTTAAGGAGTGAATCGTATAAGATTCAACAGCTTCATAAATCTGTTGAAACTTTGTAATAGTTTTGATTTTCATTTTTCAACTGTGGTTGTGTGGAGTTTGACAATCGCTAGTGATGGTGGCAATTGGTGAAGATATGACTCTTAGATCTTTGGTGTTGATTTTGGGGTTTCGAAATTGCAGAGGATTTGACAACCATTTCGCTCTAGCTATGGGTTTTCGTTACAGAGGCCGTTGGCGGTTTAAGATGGTGGTGGTATCGATTTAGGTACGACATCGTGTAGGTGGCGATGGTGGTGGTCGTTTGACGGTGGGTGAATTTTCTTGATTTGATTTTCGAGTATGGGGTTGTTTTCTTGGTTTATTTTCAAGGAGAATGCTATATGTACTACAACTTCTACAAAATGGATGACTACATGGCCGCATCCATTTTGTAGAAGTTGTAGTACATATAGCATCTCCCTATTTTCAAATCTACAATGACAAATGTGGAGTGGACATGAAGGTGGCAGTGGAGGGTGCCGAAACTTGTAGTGGGTGGTGGTGAAGGGAGTTGCGATGGCAATGTGGGTTGAAGGTGGCAGTAGTGACGATTTCTAGTAGGGCTCGTCGAAGAAGAAGAAGAAGAAGAAGTTGTTTTGATTGGGAGGGATGAAGGGTGGGGTAAGGTAGAAGATATGGTATTTTTGGTTTTTTATTTTTTTCTGATTTTGTTTGGTTTTTTATAATATAGAATTAACTAAGTTAACATTCTGCCCTTATCAAATTTGGTAAAAATCAATTTTTTTGGTCAACTAACGGTCAAACGAACGGTTTTCATCCGTTTGGACATCAACTGTATATTTCTAAGAAGTTAGGGACGTTCATTGGCACAAATTGAAAGTTAAGGTAAAGTCAACGAAAATTGAAAAAATTGGGACAGTTGCTGCAATTTTTCCTAAATTTATTCATTCTAAAACCAAGAAAGATGAAAAATCTGAATACAAATATTATTACGTGAATTTGACACTTAAGTCCTTGTTTGGTTTAGTAAAAATATTGATAAAAATTTAACTCAAAATAAATAAATAATTTTAACAATACATTTTATGGAATCCATAATTTTTATCAATTTTTCAACCACACATTTTATCAAGTTTCATTAAAATTTACTAAAATCTTATGTTTAGCAAAATAAAAATAGGGCTATATGTGCACGGCACTAACACAATATTAGGAGGTCAGATTATTTAATCAAGTATTGCAAATATTATGCTAGATAATTAATTAATGCATGTGGAATGCTACAACTTTGTTATATATATATATATACATATACTAGGTGCAAGCAACGTGCAATGGCACGTTTGCCTAGTTTATATTTAATAGTTTTGTTTAAGAATTAATTTGTTATTAATAAAAATGTAATTTTTTTGGTTAATTAAATAATTAATGATGTAATGTTTCTGTAATTGATAAATAATTAGATGTGTGGTTTTGATGTTGTGATGTAAGTTGGTGAGATCAAAGAAAATAAGCAAAAATTGACAAATTGGAGAAATGGCTAAATTGTAAGGGATCCAAAGTTCGGGGACTAAAATGTAAATACTTAAAAGTTGTGCCGAACCTCACGATGAAGATTTGAGAGTGATCGGAGTCAATTGGATAAAAGAAGACGTCAATGGAATCAAATTTAGTCAAAAGATGATCACAAATCAATTTCCAACCGAAAAGTTATGCTCAGATATTTTAGTCTCATATTGAGACCTATTTTTGGCATAGAAAGTGATCGAATTGGAGAATGATGTCTGAATCAAAGTTGTAGCCAGATGAGTTAACTTTCCAACGCATTTTGGTTCTTACTAAATCAAAAACCCAATCTTCCTCGGGCACCACCTTTAGATTGAAAGAAGAAAATATTTATAAGGTCAAGAACCTTCCGAGTTCGAGTTGCGATTTGCTATCCAAAATTGGCAGTTCAACTTATTGTTTATCCAATGATTCATTGACACATCACTTTTAATTAACATGTCCAATTTTTTTTCTCACTGCCACTTTTGCTTAAAATTAGGTGTAAAATGATGGGTCCATGAATCATCGGGTGAACATCATGTTGGAAAGTAAAATCTCATCTCTCCGATTTCTGCATAAACCACATTTGTGTATAGAAAAGTGACTCCTCAAATGCACCAAATTCATTTCAGTTTCCAACACATCAATGAATCTAACAAAACATAACTGAAAAGACACAAATTTTGTTGCAGAGACACGTCTCTTTAGACATGTATTTCTAGACATATTTATAAGTGTATTTTATACTCTTATCTATGTCATTAAATTAGAGTATTGTTAGTGATTTGGATGAATTATAACTTAATTTTGTGTTAATTATTTTTGTTAGGTTGAACTCAATGCAATTTGATGGATTTGGAAGAAAGGAATGAAAAACCCGTGAAAACAAAGGAAATCCAAAATTTGGGGACCAAAGTGTAAACATCCAATAGATGATATGGATCACAAAACAATGATTGAAGATCATATAGGATAAATTGGATGCAATTGGAAGTCAAATGAGTGAAATATAGTGGAATATTTTCACAAATCAATTTCCCGCCGAAGAAGTTATGCTTATGTGTGAACTCACCATTGATGTAGATGTTATCATAGACAAGTGCTGCAATAGTGGCACCAATCAAGGGGCCAAACCACGACACCCAGTGGTGTGTAAAATTCCAACTGACCAGAGCTGGTCCAAAGGAGACTGTTGGGTTCATTGATGCACCATCAAATGCACCACCTGCTAAGATATTAGCACCCACAATGAACCCAATTGCAATGGGTGCAATGCTTCCCAAAGATGTAATTTTTTTGGTTAATTAAATAATTAATGATGTAATGTTTCTGTAATTGTTAAATAATTAGATGTGTGATTTTGATATTGTGATGTAAATTGGTGAGATCGAAAAAAATAAGCAAAAGTTGACAAATTTGGAGAAATAGCTAAATTGTAAGGGATCCAAAGTTCGGGGACTAAAATGTAAATACTTAAAAGTTGTGCCGAACCTCACGATGAAGATTTGAGAGTGCTCGGAATCAATTGGATAAAGGAAGACATCAATGGAATCAAATTTAGTCAAAAGATGATCACAAATCAATTTCCAACCGAAAAGTTATGCTTTGATATTTTAGTCTCATATTGAGATCTATTTTTGGCATAGAAAGTGATCGAATTGGAGATTGATGTCTGAATCAAAGTTGTATACAGATGAGTTAGCTTTCCAACACATTTTGAATCAGCTCAATCGGAGATCGGAATACAAAGTTATGATAAAAACACTAAAAGAAGGTGCAGCTGCTGGTTTAAAACAAGAAATTCCATTACATAGTCCGTTAAAACAACAAATTCCATTAGTTTTTCCGTTAAAAACAAGAAATTCCGTTACATAGTCACTTTTAATATATAGAAGATATATATTGAAGAAAAGTCAACTCATGTTTAGGTATTGAAGTTCATTTACTAAATCCTTTACATACATATTATTTCAAAATATTATATGTTTTGGGAATTGAGGCTAATTTTCTTTAATTTGCCCACAAAAACCTTGAACAGGTAAAAATAATGAGACAGGAAAAGTATATATAAACGAAAAGATTACGAATTGTCAAAATTTTATGGTCTGAAAAATTGTTACAATCGTATTGACTTTTTACTCACCAAATTCTCCAACTATAGTAGGAAAAGTAATCACTCAAGGTTTACACAAAATCTTCTACTCTTCGGACTAGCCACAAATAGAACAGAAAAACTCGCATGATACTAGCTTTATAATTTTTCCTCAACCCTAGCGACGTACATAAAAGAAGAGAGAACAACTTAAACAATCCTCCAAATCTCAACTGATTAAGAGCATTTCCAATGAGACTGTGAATTACATCAAAAAGTATACTATATCTCACTTACACGGCAAGAAGAAAGATGGAAGATGTCCATCACACCATCTATGTGTGGAAGGTGTGTGCTAGACATCCTTCACTTAATTCTTGATTTATTTAAATTTTTTATAATTTATCTCAACTCGTTTTCTGCCTTCTTACACTTCTACACGTGATCCACAATTAGTACAATGCACATTTCCATCAGAGATGTTCTTCTCTCTATATTCATTTTACTTGACATATGTATAACAATTCACATTATTGCATTAGAGACGTTCTAATTAATAACTATGTAATTCAGGCCTATTTTAATTTTAAACTCATGCTGACAAAATTTAGATTTTTCTTGTTGACGTGATTTATCTTTTAGAAATTGTTGATCATATCCTACTTAAATGCTAAGTCAGTCGTTGACTATCAAATTATGCTCTCTGAGCTGTAAGCACATTTTGATGTTTATGTTATTTGGTTGCGTGTATGTCTATGATTGGCTTCTTGTAGTAAATAAACTTGAAAAAGTCTTTAGAAGAAAAAATATATATTTTAGGGAACCTTTTATGGAATCAATTGTTTCAATAATCACCAAACTTATATTATGGTCACGGACTGCTCACTAAACTTTAAAATACTTCATAGTGCTCACTGAACTTTATTCGTTTGCACTCCGTCCACCACTCTCAAAAATCCTTATATCATTTTATAATCTTATATTTATGTCTAGGATCACCTTCTAATTTTTGTAGATTTCTAAGAATATAAAAAATCTAGGCATCAAAAACTATTTAATTCCCACACGAATTCAGAGAATTTGAATTTGTTGATTTTAAATATCAAAATACCGATAATTTAAGTAAAAGAAGAAGATCTAAACCATTAATATTTTATTTCAAGTCAAAAATTACTTTCTTACCATGATGACTTTCAACCCTTATTTCAAGAAATAACTAAAATCTAGATAATTACTAAAAATTAAATAATTATTATAAATAAAAGATAGTGAATTAAAATTTCTAATATTAATAAACGGAATTAAAATTCAAATTTATTTATTAAAAAAATACTAACTAAAAAAAATTAAAAACTTGATCTTCATCACTTTCTATTGAGAGTGACATAAATAATCCTCTTCAAAATAGGACTAATTCTATTATATGTATGACTATACGTACTAACATAGTGCTGGTTTGAGAGGGATTTTTGGGGAAAGAATTGATTTTGAATAATGATATGATGGGAAATGTGTGGTTGAAAAAGAAGAAAAAATTATTGATGTGATGAAAAATATTATTTTATTGAAAAATGAGTGGTTAAAAATGAGAATTAATTTATTGTAAAATTTTGAGAATCCCTCCCAATTCCCAAACAGGGCCATAATACCAAGGATAATACCAAGTCACCATATGTCAGTTAGACTAAACTTCTGATTGTATACATTAGGTAAACCTCCCATTAATATAGGTTCAGAATAAAAAATAATAATTTGACCAATATAGAAGCTAAAGAGTAATAAAACAAAAGATATCTCCTGTGCCATGGTCCTACTTCTCGTCATCGTACAAAGTGTGTGATTTTTTGTAAGCTCGTGATCAGTCTCATAGTCATTGTCCTCGTTGGAGTTCATCGTAGTTTGTCCATTTCCAATCTAATCCCTCATCAATTCGCCGTGTACATATTCAAGATCATTACATGCATAACAAAGGTCTCGAGATATAGGAATAAAGCTATCAGCTCGTGTCCTAATAGCCTTAAATGTAGGAATGAAGCTATCAAGTATCTGGACGATGAATAACGATTAAGTAGCTTTCTTAATTAGTTTAATGACAAAATCTACTGAAATTAGCAACCTCTACGTGAGTTGTAACTGTTGTAACTTTATTAAAATTTAAACTTTATGATCTTGTCAAGATTTTCATGTCAAATCATCAAGAAACTGAATTAACGCCGAACATACCTTAATCAATTGATTTCTGATTTGAATAATGAATCTTGAATCGGATCTGTAAATCTTCAATTTGGTTGCTTCAAATCTTCATCTTAATTCCAGATTGTGGGTTTTATGGATCTTTCTCTTCATATGTTTTCTTTTGTATTATTGTGTTGATGGGATGAAACAAAGAATGAAAAAATCACACATGAATTGGGGACCATAACCCTTTATATATTTCCATATGTATTCGGCACATCGTCAAATACAAACCCTAATGGATCCGGTCTCTATACATATAGTCCGGCCCACACTTTATTTAGATGCTTAAAACTCAATTACTTAATTCCTTATTAGATCACTTTAGTTTTGAACTTAACTTTAAGATAGCATTTATACACAGTTAATTACATATGTCGGACCATCATATTCTTTTTAAATGATTTTTTTTTTTTTGAAAGAATGTGTAGTTCAAAAGTGGAAAAAATGTGAATCCCTATAATACATGTGATTGAAAATAATTTTAGAAAAAAAATTTGTACCAAACAAAGGCTTTTAACGTCAAAACAAGGTAATAGTCATGATCTATTTTTGAACGCTATTAAATTTTACATAATCGAACTACAACATGGAGAGTATTTATTAGTGCTAAAGATGAATAAATCATAAAATATGAACTTGCTTAGGTGCGTTTGTTTCTCATTTCTCATTCATAAAAATGAAAAATATGACCGTTATCCATAACATGAAACCATCAACTTTGAATTTCTATTTCTTGTATGGAATCCAATAACGACTATATTTATCATTCTTATTGTACAATAGTGAGAATCAAACGTGCCCTAAATGAAGCATATTTTGTGCTTAGGTGCTAGGTTTGACATTGATTCGTATCTCGTCTATTGATAACAAAAAACAGTACAAAAAGTGGACAGCGATCTTGCCTCCAAAAATTATAAGAGGACATTAGTCTATAAACGTGAGAATCTACTCTAAATACGCAGCATGTTGCAAAATTAAATTTAGGAGAAGCAACGACCATCGAAATATATGATATGACCTTGCCAAAAAAAACCAGAAATAAGAAAAAAGCCAACGACCATCGTACTCCTCGTGCTTTGTAGATTGAATTAATGTTTTCATATAACTGTTATTATATACAATTTCTTATAAACAACGCACAAATTACTCATCATTCAATAATACAATAACTAAATCATATTCCATGATTTATAATCAGAAAAAATCACCATTCCGAAATACATTTTTTCCAAAAAAAAAACTCTTTAAAATGGATCCGTATTTAAATGTTACAGCACCGCTTTTCTGACCAAACTCACAGTTTCTGATCTTATTTGATAGCATTAGGCAACGCAATCACCATACATATTGTCTCCTTTGTATAATAAATATGTTTCAATTCACATGCACCTCTTTAATTGGCACAAACTAAAATGTAAATGTACACAGACACATCTTTGTTGAGTCAATTCAATCTCTGCACGTGCAACCACCTAGGGCGTGTTTTGATGACCGAATTGGCCGCCTGCCGGAGAACATTTTCAGGGCTGTAGAGACTCTGTTCCATTTAGTTTAAACTTTTTATGAATATTTCTATGATTCCAATATGATTTTCTGGAACACGATGAAACTAAAGACTGATATAGCAAAACTTAATCATCGATTCAAAGCAGCAGAAACCCCTAATAATATGAGAGTGATTTTTTCTGCAAGTTTATGATTGCAGTATTGAATAAGGCCTTTTTCTGATCTATTGGACTACAACTTTCTGATTGGAAAATGAAGAGAGGAATGAAGTTGAACTGCGGCTGAATAAAATCAGCGAAAATATGGTATGTTATTATTTGAAATGTTGTCGAAGCTCGCCATGCTGGGAGGGGAAGTGTACAAAGATGGAGCTGAAGACGAGGAAGAGACAACAGTAGCCGGTCGAGGAGGAGGAGGAGTAGGTGGCGGTGGAGCAGCAGTTGGAGTAGGAGGGGCTTGTGGTAGCTCAGCCACAGACACGGTTCCCGAGGAAAACAAAGCCGCAGAATTAGTTGAAGCAATTATAGTATTTGCAGCTTCTCCGTACTTATATCTTAGTATCTGAGCCCTTACTGCATTAAGTTCAGCTTCTAAAGTTTGAACCTGTTGTTGCAAAGCCGAAATTGCACCCATGCATCCATATACTGGATTCCTCAGCCTCACGTTTGCTTCGAAAACCAAACTGTTAGCTGCATCAACTCTTTGGGGCTCAGGCGCCTCCTAAATACCCATAAAAAGAAAATATCCGATGCAAAATTTAGAATTTTAGGTCGACTATGTGAATTCCTTTTTGTCACTTTAATCGAAATCATTGTTCTATCTACTCGAAGGAAACGCGCAAATGATAGAGGGTAATTACCATGAGCATCTTGGAGACATTGCTTGCACCAAAAACTTTGTGAACAGCTGCAAATTTCTGAGGTTCAAGTGGGGAAAAATAAGGAGAAAAAGGACATTCTTCTGCACATCTTCTTCTCAAAAGCTTACATGCCGCACAAGGTGTGACTGTGTTTAAACTTCCGGGAGGACCCAACATATGTCTCCTTACCATCACTGCATCTATCTCTCCTGTGATCGAATTCTCTCCAATCTCATCAAATCCTTCCCTAAGAAACAGTACAAGACAAAGTCAAGAACAAAGAAACGACAAAAACTATTGGTGCTAGTAAAAATATTATTCTACTTTCATATTTTGATTACCTTATTCTGGACATCCGAGCCTAAAAGGTGAATCTTGGAGCCTCAAGAGGAGAGGAAAACAAAGAAAGAACAAAAGGGAAAAGGGTGCTTAAAAGAAGGGACATCTCTTAAATTAGGTAAGGTGTTCTTCATACGCAGCAGACAAAATTATGATCAAATAAAGAGTCTAGTCGTGAGGTACTTCAGGGTTGCTTTTAATAATCAAGCAGACAAATGGAGATCAGTTGTTTCACATTGAACACCAACAGAGAGAGAGAGAGAGAATGCCAGCTAGCTCTTTCAAGGGCTGCCCACGTGTGAATTATTGCGGAAATTGACTTTGGACAGCAACAATCTGACTTTGCAATTCACACATTGAAAAGCAAATGGTTTTACGTTTTCAAGTTGTGAAGGCAATGTCATGTTTTTCAAACTTTAAAGTTTACAAGTAATCAAAGATTTCATTCAGAGAATCTAGCTTACTACTACAGTAAGATACCCGTTTTTCGTGTCGGTTTCTTCCTCTTTGATGATTTGATTTAGGGTTGAGACTTTTTAAGTTCTCAGCTCGATTTCAACCACCGAACAGCTCTTGTATTTTATTCAATTTTCAAAGGGAAATATATTTATTGCAAGTGGAAACCGATTCAAGTGGCGGCAAAGCATATTTAACCCAAAAAAAGAAAAAAAAAACATAGGAATTTAATTTCACTCGGCAAGGAATAAAATTCCACCTTACTCGTCCAAAGACGCTGTTTAAGTTGCTAGAAATGGCCTTAATAATGTGAAGATAATTTAATTTTTTAAACACCCTCGTTATCCTTAACATACTCCCACACGTTGTGATAGTTCATTTTGAGAAAATCAATCTTGTATCGATTGTTCGTTTTTTAATATTACGTTATTGTTCATTGATTAGTTTATTCGGTTAATTTCATCTTCTTTTTTCGATAAAAATAAATTATTTCGATTCTGTGAGTGTTTCCATAAAATTTGCATCAATCGAGATATTGACATTTGATGAACATGTTATTGATATTCTAATTGTTGATTCCACAATGAAGAATGTGTAACTCTGTCACGGTATATCAATGATATAGCTTCGTAAAATTTTATTTATTCGAGGTGGTTCAATTGTTTGGCAATCGAAATCCCTTCATTTGTACCATCCTTAGTTCCTAATTTGTTTTTATTAGGTAACCTAACTCGAATGTTAAATATAATGGAGGTTAGGCATGGTCATCTCTTCCAAGAGACGTACTCTCTCATGTGGCAATGAATTTTACACCCTAATGGTGGATAATAAAAAAATAGAAAATGTTATTCAATTGATTGAAAAGACGTTTTGATATTGTTTGGTATAAGACTATATTTAGTTAGGCTCGAATCGAATTAAATCCACGGTTTGTCATAGTTTATAATCCATTGGTAAACAAGGTCAACAAAATTAACGTCGTTTTGGTTGGTAATTTCTGTATAAACGAAGAAAATGAAACTACTTGTCATTTCTAAAAGAGTAGTTGAAAATTGAAATCAAGTCGTGATCAAGCAAGGCATTATTTTGTCGAATTAGTCTGCAAGTTTGGTTATTTAAATTTTACAAAACAACTGTAAAAAAAATACGATATACTTATTTATTTGAACTTTTGTATTCAAAATGCTTGCTTGTGTGCAAGTTATATTTTGTTATCCCCCGATTTCGAGGTCTAAAGAGGCTAGGCCACGTGGCATGCAGAATGGTCAACGAGGAGTCAGGAGAAGGGCCAATAGGTCAGAAGCCCAAGTGAGAAAATGGGCCGAAGTCCTTAACCCAGCGGCAAATGCTTTCACACTAACAAGCATCTGCCTGAAGCACTTCCTCAAAGACGAGGCACAACTCAATCCGAGGTTCTTTCAGGCTCGTCCATAGCTCATGAAACTAACGCTGCCTCACAATAGATTCCAAAATCTTTTTGAATTGATTGATATGACGTCTGCAGTAAAGTGCATGTAGTTTTAATCAATATAAGCCTACTACTAGAACGGCTGACCTTTAGTCAAACATTAAATGTAATGAGTGGACAGTAATGTGAAGCTTCAGTTTAGGAGATGTCGCCACGTGGGCTTGACGCAGAGAAGAGACAAACACATGCTTATACAAACACTTGAACTCTTATTGAAAATAAGGGAACTCATCCACTCATCATATCTATCATTTCACATATTTCATTATCATTTTGTTTAAAGTAGATAATTGATAGTGTGATTGTCCTGGAATCATATTGTCGGAACCTAACATCTTTGTCTCTCGCCGGAAAATATCTCCCACGTTCACTACAATTGGATTACCGTTCCTATTCCGGTAAAATCGTGCTGGATCCGTACTTGACGTTGCGAGAGTGGACCCGTCATCTGTTGAGTTCATTTTTTGGGGTCAACATATTTATATTTTAGTTTATTAAAATTTAACTACGTACAATTATTTATCAATAAATAGCTGCAAGAATCGAGCTCAATATTAAGAGCTTGTTTGAGCCTCATTAAAAGTTTAAGAATATATTTTGAAATAGTAGACTGATAGAAAATGTGTGGTTGAAAAATAAGAATTATTTTTTTTATTTACGTGTAGTATTATTTTATTGAAAAATATGTAATTGAAAAATAAAAATGTATTTTGAAAAAAAAAAATAGAATCGAACAAATACGTAGAGGGGGTAGGTGTAGAAAATGATGGAAACTTGTTAATTAATTAAAAAAAAAAAAAAAAGGTGAGACCTGGCCTTTCACATTCGTAAGTTGAACATGCTATAACTGCAGGCGTGGATTGATCATTTTTTGTTTGACCCGTATTTTAAGGCTCAGAAATCGCACCTATGTTCTATAAAAATTACACTTAAAATTTCAAAAATTACTGAAAAATCACTCGAGATTTATTTTGAATAATATATTCTTTGTTGTTATTATAATTCGAAAATAATCACGGCCCTTTTAGATGTTCAAGATTGTAGATTATAGAATAAAAATGGAAACAGTTGCACAACTATCAACCTTTAAACAAACTTGTGAATTTTTTCAAAACTTAGGTTGTATTAATTAAGCCCCTGTTTGGTCAAGATTAAAATCTAATTTTAATCCAAGTCAAAGTTAAACAATCAATATCAACTGCATCTTTCATGAGTTCTACAACTTTTTAACCACACATTTCAAAAACTTCTATCACAATCTACTAAAAATCTTATTTTAATATGCATCAAACACCCTCTGAATAAGTTAAGGTCTTAGGTCACAATAACATACAATTTATGATTACAATTATATATTAGTCACAATCACAAACGTCATAATCACAAATTATAAATTTTATAGGTTACAACTTATTTATCGATTGCAATTTATCAAATTAATTGATTACGACTAATTATTTGGTCATAAATATCAAATTTTATAGTTTAAAACTTATGATGTATCCATCACAAATTATAATATTAATTGATCACAATTTATTTCTCGATCACAAATTATCAAATTAATTATCTCAATTACCCAATTAAAATGGTCACAAATTACCATTCATCCCATCCACTCACTTCAGATCCACAACTCACCACCTTATCACCATCGCCTCCAAATGCACCATCACGACCACCACCACCACCTTTAACGAACCACAATCACCACCACTACAACCAATGTCACCTCACCACCCCTGTAATCGCACCACCATCGCCGCAAATCGCACCAATCATCATATCACCACATGCACCCAACACCATCACGACACTGCACCAGTTTCATCATCGCACACACCCCTACACCACCACCATAGATCGTACCAACCACCATCACCAACACTCGTATCCCACCCCAAATCCAGATCCACTGTACCACCATCACTACATCGCACCAACACCATCACCGCATATACAACAACCCATCGCATGAAATTAGAAGAAAAGATAAACAAAAATGCGGTTGGAGGTGAGAACATGGAGAAAACAACCCACCGCACATACATCATCGTTGTAACAGTAGTAACGAGCACTGCTCTGCATGCACGAAAGGCAGAGAAGTGAAGCAGTAGCCACAGGATGAGGAGGACGGTGGGGAGATTTTAGGTGGAAATGGTTTTAGCGTTAGGGTAGGGTGAGGTGAGGTGGGGTTGGGTTGGGTACACCTGATTTTTGAAAGAAAATACCATGTACCTAAAATTGTTGAAATGAGAAATGGAAAAGCAAGTGTGGGTGTAACTTCCTCTAATAAAATTGCAGGCCCATTCATTTTGGCAAGAAAGATATTTGCCATACAAAGCTCTGATTATCAAATTAATTGAAAGATTCTAACAGAAATAGTTTTCACGATGGAATGAATGGCTTGCAAGATTATAATCAAATAAAGAAAAAATTCCAACACTAAAAAACAAAACATGTTTACAAATTGAATTTAAAAAAAAGAAAACAGATTTTGATCCAAAAGATTAGAAGAATTATTTAAATATGTGAAAAAAAATCAATAACGTGACTGACTTAGTACCAAATAACGTAGTATTTTAACCTAATCTTAAATATTAGAAGAAGATGTGTTTTTGGTGCTACAATCAATTCCTTAGTTATCGGAAAACGCACAAGATATTAACCTACTTTCGTTAAAAATAGTATTATCTTTTATCTTGTACGTAATATTAAATCCTTATTGTAATCTTATCAAAATTTTGTAATCCGACTTGTTGGGTTTTGATATCAAATAAATTCGAACGATAATGTTAAAATTATTTTAAAACTGAAAAATCTTTCGAGTAAGTAAAGTTTGTTAGAGATAGACTAAGCAAGTACAAGTTCTCCAACTTTTTTGAAGTTCTTACATGGTTTTGAGTTGACCAACCTTTTGCAAAACAGTATCTGACTATTGAAGTATAAGCAAATTTGTCATATTCTACTTTTTGGTACTTGTGACAAATTAATAGAAAAATTGCTATATGTGACTTTTGAAATCTTTTATTGAATCAAAATTCTTCTTATTTTTTGTTGTCAAATTGAAAAGACTTATTTTTCATTAAAATCTTCAAATCAAAAAGGACCACAAAAATGCACAATTAAGAGCTTGTTTGGGAGGAATTAAAATCAGATTAAAATTGAAAATATAGCCGTTGGAGTTGACTTTTGTTAGACGAGTGAGATCCAATAACGACTATATTTTCAATTTTACTTAAATTTTAATCCTTCTCAAACAAGCTCTAAATCACAAAGTAGTCCTAATGTCGTTCTAAATTCGGCCCCTTAAGATTCATAATCTCAAGGGAATGAGTAAGCGGGTAAAATTCAAATGTTCTAACGGAATAATCAATGCACTACGTATAGGGCCGGACTTAAGGGGGTTCAGGGGGGCAAGTGTCCTCCAACTTTTGAGAATTTTTTTTTTATTATTTATAAAATCATGTTTGGTATCAATTGAAATCTAAATTTTAATTTAAATTAAAATTAACAATTATTTTATTAACATATTTCATGAAATTCATAACTGTTTAACTTTTATCAAAATTTACTAAAAATTTGATTTTAATCTCTACCAAACATGGGCAAAATCACAATAAATTTGAATTTCGATAACATGCTAATTTTTTTAAAAAAAATTGACAATCGTACGCTAATCGAATCTACAAATTGTTTATATCATCTCAAAACTTATTTCGAGAACTACATTATAAGTATATCGAATAGTCCAAATGGATATTGAAAATAGTTAAAAATACGTTAAACGTGAATCTTAAGAAAGACGTCTAACTCACATTTTTTTTAAAATTCAATTATTTCATTAACATTTATTATTTTTGTGAAACAAATTTCTCAATATAATTTTCATCATTTTATTAGGAAATTTTATATGGAATATGATATCAAATATTTTCGAAATTTTACATCCGGAAAAGTCATATCCCATGTAAATTTTCCGATGTAAAATTACAAGGGGTATAGTTTTTTTGGACGTAAATTTTCGTTTGTAAAATTTCTCCCAACTTCTTTACAAGTTCGATTGTTCCCCCCTAACTTTTAAGTTCTGTGTCCACTTCTGACCACATAGATATCTCAACAGAGTAATTTCTCACACAATGCAAGTCTCACGTAGTAACTTAATAATTATATCAAATCATTAGTTATCAACTTTCGGCAATCAAATTTAACATTTCCAAATAAGACAATTAATTCTTTAGATTTTAGCAACAGGCGATGATTACCAAACCTAATCCTAATGGCCATCCCCTCACTGGTAGCTGCGCCTCGTCGTCCTGAGCACGGCTATGGTCTTGGTTTCTCCACGGGACTTCTGGATTGGCCGAAAAACACAAATACAGATCCGGCCAGATTGGTTTTTCACTTTTTCTGCACCGATTTGTTCCTGCCTGTTTCCACAGATTTTCTGCCTTTATTCAGCCCAGATTTCACACTGTTATTGCTCACGTAACAGCTCTAATACCGTTTGTCGTGGAAGTACTTTGAATCGCTCACAAAATATGGCTCAGTTTTCCATATGAAAAAGCTCGAACCCACAACTCAAGATTCACTTCGGTTGCCGCTTTATTGTACCCACAAAGGATACAAATCTGGTGGTTAATTGCAGCCACAAAGGAGGAGAAGTATGGAGGAAGCAACTGGTTTAAACTCAAGCACAAATGAGAGAAATCACCAAAGACGACGGCCTCTTTTTCTCTGCAATTTACACACACAAGGATGCAGTAGCAAGAGGAAGGAATATATAGATTAGGTTGTAACCAAAGTTGAGCCAAGACAATTAAGGTAAATGAGCCAACATTATAAGTACCCTCCAATAAGTGAAGTGGGTCATATAAGCAAACTTAATTAATTAAGCTGCTTCTAATTGTCCCTTAATTAATTCAAAGGATGAGGTTAAAAACCATATTGATCCAAAGATTTAATTGGGTTTAATGAATTATTTCATCATCAGTAAATTTATACCTAAACTTATGTAAGCAAGTGATTCAAAGATTCAATTAAGTATAAATCTTGCTTGTGAAACCCAACTAATGAAAAGAAAGAAACATAGCAAAAGCGAGCTGAAAATAGCAAAGGATATGAGAATATAAGCAGTTGTTTCTTCCACAAATTATTACCATCTGCATATAATATACCACATGCTAATTTCTAGATAATATGCTAACTATATGGCAGATTAATTAACATAAATTACATTCATGCAAATTCTCAAAGCAATAGCTTCATTATCTTCGATGGGCAACCTCGTGACCTAGCATTGGATCTACGGCCGGCACTGAAGCACAAAGTACCAGTAGGCGATCCATAATCATCTTCATCTATCCTGGAATGCAAAGACATCCTTGGACTTGAAATTCTGCGCTGCTGTTCGCGTGAGCTTGGAGTATTAAATGGAGACGAAGGCACCGAATTAAATGAAGACCATGATGATGAAGGTGACGACGAGGAAGGTGACTGTTGGTCCTGGCTTTTCTTAACACTTATCTTAGGCAGAAAATAATGTATCAGACTGGATTTCGAATGAATTTTCACGGGATTTCTCATAGGAGTAGAATGGAATGAAGGAGGGGGTGTTAAAGGAGGAAGAGGGTTTTCCCTGAACTTGACTTTAGGCGTACCGGGCTGTGATTCCCACAGGAAGGGAACTCCAACAGAAGAATCCCTATTATACACTTCAAAAGACTCATCAGTACAAATTGATAACTCCCTGGATAGACGTCTAGAAGAGAATAACTCTTCGGACTCAATTCTGATGAACTTCATTGGATCATCTTCTGAGATGCTGCCAAGCATTTTGCTTAGTTTCTAGGGTTCTTAATTAGGGTTTGTACTTTCTTGAAAGGACTTGAAGAAGAAGGTAGAGAAGTACGAGAAGAAACTCTCAAGTTAAGTAAGATGGAGTAGAAAAGTCTTTGACAAAGGAAGGCTAACATCCAAAACATGACTTCCCAACTCCCAACACTAGGCAAGAATTTGGCATGTATATATATTATACATTGATAAAGTTACTTTTTCACAAAAATTTTGACAGAAAACTTGACAAAATTACATATGGGAGTAAATAATTGATTGAAAAAATTGACGGTGTTTTAAATTATCTAATAATAGAATGTTGCGTGACATTATATCAACCTAAATGTTCGTATAGCATGATTCAATATAATTTATACATGCACAGTTAGGCTTCCAATGTCCTCATTTCATTTTTTTTATTTCTTGAGTGCAATGATGATTTAAACTTTTAGATTAGGTAATTCAATCAGAGATCCTATCAGAATAGCAAAAAAAAAAATGTACTTTCAAATTTCCTTACCAGTCATTTATAAAATCTTATGCATATCAAATATTTAAAGGGGTTGAAAGCTAAATTTAATTAAATAAAAGTTTTATATCTCTAAACGTTTAAGCTTTTTTGAATAAATGCTTTAAGAAATAAGTAGGTTTAAACATCCCTATTATTCGAGATTTGAAACTTTGTTTTAGTCGCAATCACGTTCACATATAATCAAAAAACAATTGTAAAAGCGTCATATGTTAAATTAAATATATTATTGAGTCAAATAAACATATGCAATGATCAATTAAAAATTAACAAGTCAATAAAATGCTGCATTGGAGTATGCTAATTAATATAACGTTCAATGTATATCTTACTCTCTACCTCTCTAAACATACTATTATTTATTTTATTTTCAATATTGTATAGATCACGTAAATTTTTCGTAGTTCGATACGTTACTATTCCACCGATTAATCAAAAAAGTTTAAACCATTGAAATGAAAAGGACCGAAAAACCCAAAATCCAAAAACAAAATAAATTAGTATTTTAACACTATAAAATCAATCAAGTTTCAAATTAATCATCCCTTAGCCCCTCTTGATCATGAACTCAAATTAAACAGTTGACAAAAAGTGTACCTTAGAGAAGATGGCGTCCAAATCACATGCAATCTCACGGGTCACATGTCAATCTGAATATTTCTTAATTTTCTTGGTGACCTGAAAATTAAAAATAAACCGCCTTCAGTTTTGGATCTACAAACCAAACCCGCGTAAGAAAGTTGACTTTTTAAAGAATATGACACAAGTTGAATAGTGTGTGTTTTTTAATTATTTCATTCCTGAGGTACCCGATCAGGCAAGAAAAAGACCAAACTATAATATTCCTGAAAGAGAGTATAGATCATGTTGACCCAAAAAAATATGTCAACAAATACCGAGCTCACTCACGTCAAGTCAATGAGGAAATGGACGCGGGGGTCCTTTGAGGCGAGAGACAAAAATGTTCAAACTCCAACGGGTAAAACAAAGGCGATCGCGCTAACAACGATCACTGGACAAAAGCCAAACTACTCTCTGTAGTACAAACATGAATATGTGGAAAGATAAATGAAATGAGTATATAAGTCGTTGTCTTGTACGTTGAGATTTGTAGCTCATAAACATGTAAAGAAGATAAAAAATAAGTCTCATGTTTGTATATTTCACTCAAGAGCTCAAGTGTATTTCGAGTTTTAGTTGTCAATTTTTTAACCAACAACCCAACCAACCTCTTTCAGTTACAGAGAGAACCCATCTATATTGCCTTGGTCGACGTGGTGATCGTTGGATTAGAACCACATGGCCTCATCTCCATAATTTAGGTTTCACATCACTATCTATTCTTACAATTAATACATTGATATGGGGTCAATCGCCATATACAATAGGCTGATACACTGTCAAACTTTATTACAACTGTTACATCAATCACCTCTAAGAGACCTTCAAATCTGTTACAAGAGACCGCGTCGGCTTCATGAACTTCGGACGAGTTTGAGAGCTTCGAAGAGATCTTTGAGGTAGTTCTCTAAGTGGAGACTTCAGCTCCTTTCTTTGCTTCATTAGGCAGTGTTTTAGCATAAGTTGTAGTGTTTTGTCCTTGAGGCAGTGCCTGAACATGGACTTTAGCCTTGCAATGCAAGAACTTTGATTTTGTTTGATTTTTTCATATTTTGATATCATGAGTCTTTATTTGACTTTTTTCTTGACTTTCTAGTTACGTGGCTCTTTTACTCTGAGCCTCGAGGGCGAGGCGTAATAGATCACTAACTCTCAAAAACGAGTATTGCTTAGGTTGAAGCAAATGAGAGTATAACTGCTCTTCTTATGCCATTTGAACCTATATATCTGTTCTTTAGGCATCAATGCCATCTAGATCGAAAGTCTTTTTAACTTATATTTCACATAAATATCAACTCATAGAATGTATTGGAGATGCTATTTAGTAACTCCATTAGCTCATGTCCATTATAATCTTATGCGAACACTATGAAATTAATGGTAGCATGATGCATCTTACCTTTTTAGATAAATATGCCACCTACCCAACTTGTGCCATCTACTAGATTTACATATATTTTCAAATTAATTTTGCAGTCCTGGCTTAATTAAGTGACATATTTACTTGAAAACATAAGATTTATTCGATTACTGTCAAATTACAACGTCCATGTAGAATTGAGACATTCAATTTCTTAATGGACGACTCTGGCCTTAGACATAAGTAAGGGCCTTGTAGATATTGAAACAACTAAATAGAAGTACATTAAGCTGATGTGATGAATTAAAGTTGACTGGCCCAATTGAAATTTCATCGAAAGTCGAGTGTCCAAACATGAAATAAACCCTTCATCAACAGACCTAGAAACAAGAGCCCAGCATGGTCGGTTTTTTTAGTTGGGCCTGTAGGTCTTTTCAAGGGGCAATGATTGGTGGGGATCATGACTGGCCCAAAATATGGTGGGCTGCTCTACAAACCTCTAGATGTTCATACCTTTTGACGAGCGACAACTTTTTAGCACCACCAAGAACTTTATAGAGTTCTACACTTAAATGCATGTGTTGTGAGTCGGGTGGGTCGATCAAGATATTTCAATATCCGAAATCATCTATTACATTTTGAGTATTTCAATATGAAATCAATGAAATTCACATAATTATTGCAAACGAACTCTCATAAAAAAAAAAAAAAAAAAAATTAAATGGGGTGACAATACAAATTATTTTTTCGATATCTAGTAGAATTATAAGCAATAAAATACACAAAATACATATTTCCAAACATTCTTAATCCACTGCAAATGTGTCACTAAATATTATTTAATTTTGATTGTGACTACTTGTGGCACCCCAAGAAGGATTTGCATGACAGACAGTGCGTAAAGTGCGATTAGAAGTGGATACGAGAACGAGAGTGGTATGATTCAATTTCAAATGGATTGGAACCTCCGATTCAAAAGGTTTGATTCCGATTAAAATAATCACCCTCTGCTTAAATGCACATTTGTTAACACTATCTAATTGGACTCATTAAAAGTGATTAGACCTCCGTTGAAGTGCACGTTGAACGTGTGATGTGTTTATTAGGTAGTAAGCCCCTCTTCGATGACAGAGAAATTGGGGAAAATGATATTTTGAATAATAATTTTTTTGGAGTTTGTGAAGTTGAAAGTAGGGATAAATTTCGGAATTACGTGTAGAATATTTTATTGTGTAAATGTGTGGTTGAAAATAAGTATGAGAAATAAAGAGTTTTAATTTAAAAAGAATCAAATCGAGCCTAATATTTAAAATAAAACTAAATGACAAAGTCGGCAAGTTATTAACTATTTCATTAGTAAAATGATCAAAACTTAGAAAACATTATTTGGAAAAGTAACTAAAAAATAAATTGAACTTACTTTTTAAGAAAGGTCAAAGTTTTATTTAGCAATTGTCATACCAACCCTTTTAATAAACGTGTTGAAATTCTATAGTACCATTTGACGACATCGCAAAATATAAATTTGCATTTTAATTATAATTTTTTTAATCAATTTTCAATCACTTATTTCATCAATATTTGTAAAAAATTACTAAAATATCTTATTTTTAGCTAAATCGAATGGAAGAAAATTAGCGAGAAAGTAAAAAACAGAGTAAACCTAATTGTCGGTTACGATGGGCGGAGGGAAATGAGCTCCAGATGTTTCAATTACGAGGAGCCATTCGGATTCGTTCGTATAACATATTGTACCTTTCTGTCTCTTGATGTATTCAAATAAACGTTTGACCTTTCTTTCTTTCTTTCTTTCTTTCTCCTCTCTCTTTCTTCCTGGAGTTAAGAAAAGATCATTCTCACGGCTACGTCTTTCTGGATTTTAGTTTATTTACCCATCGCACAATTTCTTAACAAACTCTTTGGCTCTCTCTCTCTCTCTCTGTTCAGAGAATAACCAAAAGGTAATAGCTAAATCTTAGCTCTTTTTATTTATTATCAACAGAGATTTTGTGGGATTTTTTTCTTTTGTGTTGATATCTGAATCTAGATATGGATGAAAATCTTTCCGTTTCTTGTTCATTTGTTTCTTTGAACTTTTGATTCTGTTACTGTTTAAGTATTTTCTTTTAGGTTTAATTTGCTTATTGCTAAATCTCTGTTTTAGAATATTATCAATTTGTGATCTTGAATATGAGCGTTTGAATATAGGGATTTTTTTCTCTGACACACTTTAGTAGACATCTTGTTTAATCTATGGAAAGTTGGAAACTTCAGTTTTCTGGAATATTCTTAGAAATTGATAGGAAATATCTACTTTTTTCTGGAAATTGTAATTAACGTTCGAATCTTAGTTCTGAAAATACCTAGATTATTACAGGCTGATCCCATAGGCCATTGGCAATCACCCTTCAGTAGGATATATCAGAAAATAAATGTAGGAAAGCAACTAGAGTTTAATAAAAGCATAAGAAATTAGGAGCTAACAGCTATCCATTTTCTTCACCACATAAGGTATCTATCGAGGATCCTGGCTTTCTGAACTGGTCAGTGTTTGAAATATGTTAGTTTATTTTATTTATGTATGTTAATATCAGTTTATATGTTGATATTTATTAAAATATATTTCGTGATAGAAAATAGTATGGAACCCATAAAGTTCTAGTATTTGTTTTTTACCCTTGATTTTGCCAACAATTATGGTAGGAAGTTTAAATAGGCTTCATCATTGTTGACTTCTCAAAAATTGTTTAAATAGATCAACCTTTTGGCTTGGTATGGACTAGATTATGTAGTACAATCTTAAATGACTTCTGTCACTTGTGCAAAAGTTTCTTTTGTTTTGATATGTGAACTTCACGCTTTTCAGTAATGTACTAAATCTTATTCAATTGTTACAGAACTTTTTCAGCATTTTCTTTGTTGATCTCCAAAGAGAGAAGCCAGGGAATGCTGAAATATGTGCTTGAGAAATTTGAGACCTTGCTCTGATGTTTGCAAGGTTTCGGCTTTAAGCAAGCTTCCTCTCTTTGTCCTTGATGAGACCAATGCCTATAAGCCACAGTTCACATACTCCTTATTTGAGACTGCACAAAAGGGCCAACAAGTCTTAAAATGCAAATCATGTTGACACATGACCTATGTGATGATGGTTAAGTTGCATTAACTCATTTTTACTTTTGTGTTAATTACTATTGGGGTGAAGGAAAAAGAGTAATATTTTTGTTTTAGGTTTTGTAGATTTGTTATGGATCATAAAGTTAGTGTATTGATGCAAAGATATGAATTAGGGAGGTTATTAGGCCAGGGCACATTTGCCAAGGTTTACTATGCTAGGAGTATCAATACTGGGCAAAGTGTAGCCATTAAAGTAATAGACAAGGAGAAGGTTATGAGAGTCGGGCTCATTGCACAGATCAAGAGAGAAATATCTGTTATGAGATTGGTCCGTCATCCTAATATCGTGCATCTTTATGAAGTCATGGCTACGAAAACTAAGATTTATTTCGTGATTGAATATGCTAAAGGAGGTGAGCTTTTCAACAAGGTAGCCAAGGGTAAGCTTAAGGAGGATGTTGCACGAAAATATTTCATGCAGTTGATAAATGCTGTCGATTTCTGCCATAGCAGGGGTGTCTATCATCGAGATTTGAAACCAGAAAATTTACTGTTAGATGAGAATGAAAATCTGAAAATTTCTGATTTTGGTTTAAGTGCACTTGCTGAATCAAAGCGCCAAGATGGACTCCTACACACTACTTGTGGAACTCCTGCCTATGTTGCTCCGGAAGTGATTAACAGGAAAGGCTACGAAGGGGCCAAAGCCGATATCTGGTCGTGTGGGGTGATCCTGTTTGTTTTATTGGCTGGTTATCTTCCATTTCATGATTCAAATTTGATGGAAATGTATAGGAAGATTGGCAAAGCAGAATTCAGATGCCCGAGTTGGTTTCCACAAGAGGTACGAAGGCTACTTTTACGAATATTAGATCCAAATCCAACCACTAGAATTTCAATTGCGAGAATTAAGGATAACTCTTGGTTAAAACGGGGATTGAATTCTAAATCTACAAAACATGATGCAGAAAGCAGTGCAACTGGTTCATCTAGTACATCTGCGGCTTCTGGTTCATTGGAAAACAGTAGCACAGCGGCCGAGGATGAGCAAGAATTTAACAGGCTTTCAAATTTGAATGCATTTGATATCATTTCCTTGTCAGCTGGATTTGATCTGTCCAGATTGGTTGAGGAACCTAGTGCAAAGAAAGAAACTAGATTCATTTCCTCAAAACCAGCTTCTACCATAATCACCAAGCTCGTAGAACTTGCCAGGCGTTTGAAGTTGAAGATAAGTAAAAAGGACAGAGGGTTGTTCAAATTTGAAGGGACCAAAGAAGGTAGGAAGGGGATTTTATCAATTGAAGCAGAGATTTTTGAGCTCACTCCATGTTTTCACTTGGTTGAAGTGAATAAATCGAATGGAGATACTCTGGAATATAGGAAGGTATTAGATGAGGGTATAAGACCAGGTCTTCAAGACATTGTTTGGGCTTGGCAATGTGATCAACCTCCACAGGCACCACACGAGCCTCCATTTGAGCATCGGCAACAGCCACTTCCACAAGACCGGCAATCACATCATCCACAGCAGCAGCAAGATCTGCTACAACAACAACTGCTGCTGCAGGAACAAATACCTTGATTATCAGTCTTCACCAAGTTTTTTGTTGATTAGCACCAGATTCTTCCTCGCGTCTCTTTTTGTAACAAATCCAACTTAAATAACTAATGTGTGTTTAGTCATATAATGTTTTTCATATCATGAATGTATATATCCTTAGGTACACCTTGACACTACATTAGGATGGCTAAGGCTTTCAGTAAGAAATGCACAGATTAGAGCTGCATGACCTTTGTTTCTAAGTTTGTTTTAAAGGACTATTAGTTCCCTTGAGCATTAGCTGTCCGTCCTCATGTTGGGCACCGAGGACACTTGAACCGTGCCCTATCTGATACAACATCATACATAAAGTTGTACACATTTCGATTTGTAGACGTGGAGCTGTATTGAATGTAAAACTACTTTATGCCTTGAACTATTAAGGGTTTTCTCCTCCACCTTTTTGTTGATGGTAACAGCATCTCATAAATTGCTTAGGGACAAATGGATACATGGCTACCAAGAATTCCAAACATTTCGTGCTAATTTGTCTTACATGGGTCGCTAACGTATAGCCCCTCCTAAACAAAGGGATCCTTGTTGGCTCAATCTAGACAGCATATTTTGATTCATGTGATCAGTCAAAAAGAAAGAGAAGAAAAAACATTTCAATCATGTGATACAATGGACGATCTCTCTCAATACACATGGTCAATGTTTCTTTTAACTACGACCTTTCATGTTGAATAATTTTTTTCCATTTGGGTTTGAAGTATATATTTTTATTTTTCATGATTTTGCTCGAATGTATAGAAAAGAGATCCGTAGCAATGAAGCAAAAGATAAGTGTAAAGCTCGTGGATTAACAGATTTATGAACAGATGTAGCAGATGTCATGTACTACCACTTCTCATCAGTGTATTAATGGATGAACGGGGTTTTTTGCTAAAACAGTCAAAAAAACCAGACTGAAACTAAGCACACAAACTCAAGCTCAACATAAGAGACCATAGGAAGTAAAAGATTTCTAAAAATATGCTTCATATATATGATCCATTCAGTTCTACTTTATTTTGGATGACAGACCGAAACCCTTTAAACTAAAAACAGGAGAATCTGTCAAATCAATTATTTCAGTATATGCATTTGGTCTTCTCTTCTTTCTGCCAGAATAGCAAGGTGAAGGTGTAAAAACATCTATAACCTCAACTTCATAATTAACTATTGGACTCTTTATCAAGATTGTATCTTCGTCAGCAACTAAGGCAGTTGTTGTTGATTGATTCTCGAGTGGATGGTCCATCAACTCTATAGTAACTTCTTCTACCAATCTCAACGTGTGCCCATCTTCAATGCCACCGGCAATATTATACGAGCCGGTACTAACAGATGAAGATGTTTCAATTGGGGAGTTTCTCTGCTGTCCCGTCCAAATAATTTCTGAACAACTACTACGTTCATAACGGGTTTCTTCTACATGATTGATTTGTTTTCGTCCCTTTTCTGGAATAATACCTTGATCGCTTGGAGATTGGTGATTTGTTGCTGCTCCCATTGATGATTCTTGATCGCTTGGAGATTGATGATTTGTTGCTGCTCCCATTAATAATTCTTTGTTCTT
Source organism: Fraxinus americana (assembly GCA_035079005.1). Taxonomy (NCBI): domain Eukaryota; kingdom Viridiplantae; phylum Streptophyta; class Magnoliopsida; order Lamiales; family Oleaceae; genus Fraxinus; species Fraxinus americana. The sequence continues at coordinate 3,851,295 of CM068720.1, read as the reverse complement.
GCCCCTCGTAGAAAATTCTTCACCACCGTCCCACTCATCATTTTCATATGAATTAGGATTGCTCCCTGTGTAACAGGGCAACTCATCCATGGAACAAACTTGGATCCTCATTTGAACGGGCAAGTTTGGACAACCAGCAGTATACGTTTTGTATTTTGTTGAGAAGAAATTTACAGTAAGGTTCAAGCTGAAAATACAGAAGACACCAAAAAGAAAATGTAAAAATCTCGATTCTATGAAACTTATCTCAGTTAAATCAACTCATGATCGCTCGAATATACCTATTCCAGGCAGGAAGTGTGAGCATTGTGTATACCAATTTAATTTTGTTGGTAATTCCAGAAAGGGATTTAAAAGTCGCAGCCGCCTTTCTAACTGCTAGAGATTCTACTGGGTGTTGCCATGCCCACTCAAACTGCAAGGTTAAAATTAACACACCACAATTACTGGGGTTCATCTTAAGGAGAAAGATAAATTTCCAAATTTACGACCTTTCATATGCATTTGCACACAGCTTCAAGACACAAAAGCACTGATCAGTAATTTATTGATCATGTCTTTCCGGAGTAAAATGTTTGGGCCAATTATCACAAAATTTGAGGTTGGGCAAGCTGAAGATTAGAATAACAAAACATTGCTATATACGTAGGCCTCTAAATTTAGTCTTTAATGTGCCTTTGAAGTATTTATTTTTTCTCAGTCCTACTAATGCATAATTTTCACGAATGGATTGCTATAGTGAAACTTGATGTCAATACATTTTTCTGATCTAAGCTTCAAACTATTAAATTGAGCCTTAGCACTTGTCTTTATCCACAAAACCTGGTGGTTGGAACATATAGACATCTTCTAAGACGTTACCTTGAAGAAAAGCATTATTTACGTCAAGTTGCCTCAAGGAAACTATACTAAGGACGAGCCTTGAGGACTAACCACAACATGAATGGTAGTTGGTTCAACCGCAGGCTAAACGTGTCATTGTAATCTATTCATTTCCAGGTCTTTGGTGAGAGCCCTTTGCGACCAGACGAGCCTTGAACCTATCGATAGAACCATCAAACTTGAGTACCAACTTCCATGCCCATTCTTAACCAATGCTGTCCACCAACTTGGGTTTGTGAATGTTGTTCTTGGCTCGGGGTTGTCATTGTATGGGTAGGTTGTGGTGACGTAGGCAGCTGTAAAGTGTTTTGAGGTTCATGTAAATTTAGAGTAGATAGGGCATTGGGAAAGGTAATTGATGACGGAGCTTCGCTGGGCAACTGTTGAGGAGCATCTACTGCTGATGATGAACTGAGTGATGGTAATGCAAGTAATGAAGAGACACGGATTGATGGTAATCCAAGTGGTGATAGAATTGGTGAAAGGAAACAAAGATTCAACAAATTTGAAATGCCGAGAGATACGGATTTTGGAAGTAGTTAGGTGTAGCCCCGAAAATAGTTTCATATGGAGAGTAAAGATTGAGGGGTGGGGGGTTGGCATACGATTAATTAAGTAAACAGCTGTGGCAAAAGCATGAGTTAGAGGGATTGATGAATGACAGAGTAATGCTAAACCTGTTTCAACAATATGAGGAAATGTCATTGTGTTCTGGTGTGTGGGGTGGTGTAGTTAGATGAGAATGTGGTAATGAAAATGGGTTTAACTTCTGATTTTTGTTTAATAAGGTAAACAAAAATTAGCTAATATTTAAAATTAGATTCTAGTGAAATGGTCAACAAAGATTTCATAATATTTAAAACCATCATTTGAAATTATTGGTGAAGTCCAAACATCTGAAAAATTAGCTGTTAAAGAAGAATAGAGTGTGGATGTGGAGAATGACAATTTATGGTTTTTATTACAAAGGCAAGCATTGCAAGAAAAATTAGCTGATAAAGAAGAATCTAAGCCTAGATTATTGCTAGAAACAATATGTTTCAAAATGGAAAAAGCTGGATGTCCTAATCTCTGATGCCACTAAGATACAGAAGTCTTGTATGAGAAAAATTAGCTGATAAAGAAGAATCTAAGCCTAGACTTGTATGATGTGTTACATGGTGAGATGATTGCCATGGTGTTGTAAGATGATTAATTGGAGGATTTGAGGAGTTGTTTCAGTGAACTAGTATCGGTATGAATCGACAGATTGCTTTGCAGTTTTGGCAATATCCCAAATATGGACGAGAAGTCGATTTCATGAAGTTCTTCAAAGGTTATCTCAAGCTTGAACAGTTTGAACAAGTTCCTTGTAGTCATCACCAAGTTTATCTAGTTCCAAGAAGAGCAAGTTCATCAGTTCGTGCTTTTATTGCCTACAGAAATTCAGTAACACTTTCAGGACCCTTTGTAATCTTCTTTAAGTAAAAAGTTGTTTGATGGTATTGTTGTGTTGCTTTGGGTGAGTGCAAGGCCGGCCCTGTGGAGAATGAGGCGCCTCAAGCCCCTCACTCTTTCACAAATCACAACAGTCCGGCCCTTTTTTCAACCCTAACCGCTCGACGCCACAGGAGTCCTCAGTCCTCGTTTGAAGAGCTGTATTTTCCAGTAGGGTTGTGTATGGGTAAGTTTTTCAAGAATTAGTTGTGTTGGAGTGAGCTGTTTATTCTAACTGAAAACATAAATTAAGAATTACTTAAATACAAAAATTCTGGAGCCCCATCAACTGGAATTTGCCGACAAGTTACAAATTGTGTAGGCATTTGGGCATGAAACATTAATCAAATCTGAATAATTTAGTTGTTCAACCATTTCTTTCTCTTTTAATAACATAGTCAAGACATTCAATCTGACATAGTTGATCGAAGGTAAGTTTTGATCAGCTTCAATTTGGAGAAACTTCTTTCTGCAAATGAAACTCTCGTTGCTTCACTTGGCATATAGAAACTCAAGATTTTTAACTCTAAACATAAATCATCTTCACTAATGTCCATGTTCCAGATATTTCTCAAGATTAATACAAAGTTCAACAAACTTGAATAAGTTGCACCCCTTAACCTCGGCAAATTAAACAAAAATCCAAATGTGTCATCATATTGTTTGAACTATTCAAATCAAGTCCTTAGAGAAGATTTGATCAATTATAAAATCTAAAAGTATTAAATTGCTTTTTTCTTCGAATTATGCGTTTTTTCTCGAAATACAGCCATTTCGCTTGTCTTTTTTTCGCTTCATCCATGGCAATAGAAAATCCAATTTATCTAATTATATAAGCATCGAAATTCTACCTCTCGGGTAACTTGTTATTGAATATATTGGAATTGTTTGAAACCTTGTCGATTTATATAATTACGACCTGGTCGGTTTATATGATTGTTTATTGTAGGATCAATTGTATAGGCGCACTTAGTAACTATATTGAAAACTTTAATTGTGGGATGATTGAGATATTTTGTAATTGTCTTTTAGGTTAATCATTGAGCTAGATAAAGACTCATACATCATGCTTTGGAGCTCTAAAGAGAAAAAGGAAACGAAATAAAATTGCATTAACTCAAAGTCAAGCAGGGGATATTGACAAGTACTTTAAAAGCCACGATGTGAATGCGTTGAATGAGAATGAAATAGCGATTCAACCTGCCCTTGTTAATGAAGTAGACGATAAGGATGAAGAAATGATTCAACATGTCTATGTTAATGAAGTAGATGATAAGGAAGAAGAGGTTGCTTTTCTTTGAACTTGGATAATCTTGGGAATTTGAAAATCGTTGATCAAAGAACAAGGGATTATTAAGTTGAAATGGGTTCAAAAAGAGTTGATGGCATCTTGTTTCCCAAATATTGTGCAAATAGACATTTCAATTCTTCACAATATAAACAATTACTACCAAATGGGCAAACAATTGACAAAAGGTGGCTAGTATATTCAGTATCTATGGATAAGATTTTCTACTTTTGCTGCAAGTTGTTTAAAAGACCAAAAAATGTGACCAATGTTGGCCACTGGGTAATGATGGATTCAAATATTGGCATAATTTGTATCGATCTATTAAAAGTCATGAAGGAAATGAGAAGCATTTACGTTGTATGACTACTTGGATTGAATTGGAAAATAGAGTTTGAACAAAAACTACAATTGATCAAAGCGTTCAATTGGTGATCGATGCAGAAGACATTGGAGACATATATTAAAGAGGATAATCGTTATTACGAAAAGACTCGCCAAAAACACCTTACAATTTTGAGGAGATGATGAGAGGTTACATGTTGAGAACAATGGCCCGTTGTTACAAATGGTGGAAATGGTTAGTGAGTTTGATCTAGTAATGCAAGAGAACATTCGGTAGGTTAAAGCACGCGAAATTCAGTATATATATCTTGGCAAAACATTTCAAAATAAGTTGATACAGTTGTTGGCTAATGAGGTGAGAAGTTCAATTCTCAAGAAAGTTAAACGTGCAAAATATTTCACAATTATTGATTGTACTCTAGATGCAAGTCATGAGGAGCAATTGTCTTAGCAGTACGATGTGTAATGATTCATCAAACTTACCGACAGTCGAAGAACTTGAATTTTTGAAGGTAGGTAACACGACACAAGAGGGACTTAAACTTGCAACTGAACTTCAAAAGGTTTTGATCAAACTTGATCTTGATATTGATGATATTAGAGGGAAAAGGTATGACAACGGATCTAACATGAGCGGGAAGCACAAAGGTGTGCAAAAAAGAGTACTTGAAATGAATCCCGAGCTTTTCATATTCCATGTGGTGCTCATAGTCTGAATCTAGCATTATGTGATATGGTGAACAGTTCTAAAGATGTATCATTCTTTTGAGTGATACAACGTATCTATACATTGTTTTCCTCTTCTACCAAACAATGAATTTATTTTCAAATATAATGCACTAGGTTTGACAGTGAAGCAATTATTACACTTAAGAAAGTCACTTTGAGAGTGTGAAGTCTATAATAGAGCAAATTCCACAAATAAGATATGTTTTACTTGATTTGAGACAAAGTAACGAAGAGCCTAAAGCAAAGAGTGAAGCCGAGTCGTTAGCAACATATGAACTTCAGAATTTGAGATTTTGCTTGGCATGGTAATTTGGTACAGATTGTTGTATGCAGTCAATATTGTACATGAATATTGATCAAAACTTGTTTCATTTCTTGAAGATTATAGAGAAATTGGATTTGCTATTGCCATGGATGAAGTGATAAAAAAGACAAGCGAAATGAGAATTAAAGTTGTATTTCGAGAAAAACGCATAATTTAAAAAAAAACATTTTGATGAAAGTGGAAGTGGTGAGGTAAAGCAATCAGTTAAATAATCTTTTAAAGTTGAATACTTTTTTTTATAATTGATCAAATCTTCTCTAAGAACTCAAACAATATGATGACACATTCGAATTTTTGTTTACTTTGACTAAGTCAAGGGGTGCAACTTATTCAAATTTGTAGAACTCTTGTATGAATCTTGAGAAATATCTAGAACATGGACATTAGTGGAGATTGAGGTGTTACCAAGTGAAACATCGTGAGCAATTGAAGTGCTACAATATTTGAAGACATTGAATGTTTCTTTTCCTAATACTTATATTGCTTACAAAATTTTGTTGACCATATTGATTATAATTGCATCTGCAGAAAGAAGTTTCTTCAAATTGAAGTTGATCAACACTTCCATCCGATTAATTATGTCACAAAAAAGATTGAATGGATTGGCTATGTTATCAATAGAGAAAGAAATGGTTGACCGGCTAAATTATTCAAATTTGATTAATGTTTTTGCCTCTAAAATAGCTAGGCGAATAGTGTTTAACTGATTGTTTGAAACATTTTTGGTTTTGTTATTTCATAATATAAATATTTTGTATAATATATTTGTTTGTTTTTTACTGTTAAGTTTTAAGTTAACAACATGTTGCATAATACACTATTGGATTTTGCATCTATGTTGATTTTGAGGGGCCTAATTCATGGAGTTCACCTTGGGCGCCCTGGGTGAGCGTGGCTGCTGAACATGGTTTGGATCCATCAATATAGCCTAGGGGATCATAGCCAATGAATAAGGTGCGAAATTGCAACTTCCAAGAAACGTAGTTGTTGGAGGTGAGTTTAAGAGGAGTTTGGGCAGCGACATTAATGGTGATGAGGGTGTTATGAGAGTCATTGGTGTTTTGAATGGTGGTAGGAGTTGAGTTGGTGGTCATGGCTGCTACAAAAAATGGATTGACTATTTCTTAAAGATTCTCTGATACCATAACACGAATTTGAATTAATAAATTCAAGTTAATCTTTTCATAGATCAGAGTAAGTATATATATACACAACAAGAGTGTAATAAACTCCTAAAGATCGAAGTTGTTGAAACTGCTGCTCCTAAATATCAGTTGCTGAAACTAATTCCTAAATCTAATATTTTTGAAATCACAAATAAGTTGCTAAAACTAAGGAGATGATTTAAGGGTTAATTTCACAAACGGTCACTGAAGTTACCTGAAAATCACAAAACGGTCACTGAAGTTTAAATTTCTTTCACAAACAGTCACTGAATTTTTAGATTTTTTTGGGCAAGTTTTGCTGCGATTTTTTGACAACTTCTGACCACCAAAACTGCCGATTGGATACCGTTGGAAAGCCCACAATATCCTCTTCAATTACCACAAAAAATTTCCCCATAACTCCAAGGGATTTGGCCGAAATATACCCACGAAGTCGGCTACCAAAAAATCTGAAAATCTGCCTAAATTTTCAGATTTTTTGGGTTAGTTTGTGGCAATTTTCCGGCAACTTCCGACCACCAATACAGACGGTTTCGAATACCGTTGGAAAGCCCACAATGTCATCTTCAATTACCATGAAAAATCTCCCCATAATTCTAACGGATTCGGCCGGAATAAACCCATGAAGTCAACTATCCAAACTCAGCAGATTTTCAGATTTTTTTGGTAGCTGACTTCATGAGTTTATTCCGGTCGAATCCCTTGGAGTTATGGGAAGATTTTTTGTGTTAATTGAAGAGGATATTGTGGGCTTTCCAGCGGTATTTGAAATCGGAGGTATTAGTGGTTGGAAGTTGCCGGAAAATCGTCGCAAAACTTGCTCAAAAATCTGAAAATTCAGTGACTGTTTGTGAAAGAAATTTAAACTTCAGTGACCGTTTCTGCAAGTTTTAAACTTCAGTGACCGTATGTGAAATTAACCCAATGATTTAATCTTCTGTTATAATCTACTCTCAAGAATCTCAACATCTTTATCAAGACCAGCTGAAATACTGATGATATAATTCGTGACAAAAAGCTATGTATTTAACCTAATTATTTGAAGGGGGAGAAAAAGGAAAAACGAAGGAATTAACAACCTGAAGAGCGGCGACATTAGTAGTGAAGCCATAGACACACAAAGCCATTTCCTAGGGGCGCTTACTCTTGGTCCTCCGTGCGCCGCTCCTAATTTCACCATTGTGCTGCCTTATTCTGCGCTGAGGATTCACTGTGAATCTGCCATATTTGCCACATATGTACTTATTGATTCTTAGGTAAAAATTCACAATAACAACAATTGTGAAGAATAACCATAAGTCCATATAGAAATTCACCCGATGTAAGTGTGGCCTTTGAAACGGGGGCAGAGTGATGTAAGCAGATAGCATGCGAAGAATCTTGACCCTTCTCCGTCTTCCTCTTCCCCTCCCTCGTCTTGCTGGTCTATGATTGATCTTTCATCTTCAACATTTTCTCCTCCATAAATAAGGGTTTTTTGGATTTCCTTTTGTCCCTTCCTTTTCCCCATCTCTCTCTATCTCTCCGATATTATTCACCCTTATGAGCAACACATACCTAACCGCTGCAATTGTTGGATAATTTCTCTCACTCGAATTCAACTCATCCTCAAATTTGACCGTTGTAGTCGTTGGATATTTCCTTTTATTTTTTCGAGGAACATGAATTTGAAATCATTAATTGGGCTTCTCTAGGTAAGCATTTGGGCTTACTTAAAAGCGTTAGGCCCACTTTAGAGGATAGATTTAGCCCTCGGCTCACATTTTTAAATTCATTTTTGTTCGAATTTATTTTCAATCACACATTTCAAAAAATTCACAATTTTTATTAAATTTTCGATTAGGCTTGGGCATTGGATGGATTGATCTGAGTATTCAATATACTTCCGATATTTTGATGAGTGGAACCATTCATGTTCACATAATTATTGCAACCAAACTCGAACCAAAATCATAGAATTCGATATGTGTTGGATTCTATCCATAACATTTTTTTTATAAAAAAAAATCGTGATTTGACGATACAAATTATTTTCTCAATATATAACAGAAATAGAAGAAATAAAATATACCATAAAATATATATTTCAATCATTTCGTAATTCAATTCAAATATGTCATCAAATAGCATCCATTATGTAGCATAAAATTTCGATTGTGGCCCTGCAGTGCCTCGAGAAAGGTTTGTGATACTAGGATAGTTGGGTCAATGTAAATAACCTTTAAAAACATGGACTTTAGATTTCAAAAGTTGAGCATCCACGGTTTTAGTTCAATAATTATCAGTTTCGACTTCGATTTTTTTTTTTTTTTTAATCGGACCGAAACATCCAGTTTCAATTAAAATGCCCACTACTATTCTAAACCACATTTCAACAATTTTTATCAAAATTTATTGAAAATTTAATTTTTATCTACAAATGAAGGCTTGAGAAAACCAGCTCGTGCGCAAGTCATTATTCTGATACGTTTTAAAATCTTGTCAAATCAGTGCTAATATATGAATATATTATTTTACGTTGAGTTTTAAAAGTCGCTTTAAACGGTACACTTTCTAATGCGTTATATAATTTCTTTTAAGAAAAACGGTTTTAATTAAATTTGAGCACTTCATTGCATAAAATGATTTTTTTTTCCTCTTTTAACCAATTTTGAAAACATCTACCGACAACTTTAAAAGTTCCTAGATCAGTCTTCAAAAGCTGAAAACATCTACCGACACATTCAGAAAATCAAACAATTAAATATTCAGCATTCGATTTTCCAAACTAGGTCTTCCACTTCTTCAGCAGCAAGAAAGGGACTTGAAATTCTAAAAATCATTAATTAGGGTGTTAATTTATCTTACTTTCAGAGGTCAACAATTTTATGTTAGTACAGACTGTTTCATCTTATGCTGCTTAGACATCGTGCGACCAAATCACATTTCACAACTACGTTATCATTAACATTAATCAAATAACCAAAGTCAAAGGCACTAAAATCGTAACCTCTAAAATAAAGCAAACAGAATAGATTAGAGCCCCGTTCGGGAGGGATTAAAAGCCAATTAAAATTGAAAATATGGCCGTTATTGGGTCCCACTCGTCTAATAAAAGTCAACAATAACGACTATATTTTCAATTTTAATCCGATTTTAATCCCTCCCATACAACTGATACAAGGCCTAGCTATGACTTAAAGAATTAATGTATACTTCAAAACCTCAAGAGAGCAATTTCTTCGTAATATTCGACGTGAATCTATAGTGCAATAAACAAGATGTTGTTCTATACTATAAACCCAACTTACCAAACATGCAATGAGATTTCCATCATAATTAAGTAGGGATGAACACGGTTCAACTTGGACAATTTTTGAAATATTTTCAAGCCAAGCCATTATAAAGTGTTTGGAAAAATTCAAAACCAAACCATTATGATTTAATATGAAAAGTAACAAGTACTGAAAATAAAATTCTCTTCAAACGTCTATTTAAGCATAAAATATGATTAAACCCAATTTGCCAATGACTAATCTCTGAGTCCACAGAACAACCTGGGGATATCTAAAGCTTCCGAGTTTCAGCATGAATGCACCATTGAGTACCAACATCACTTCTAACAAATGAATTAGTGCAAAGATGGAAATAGAATTCTTGCAGTATTCATCACTAAATGCACATCTTAATTATTTCACAATTCACTGGACAGTAAACAAGAATCAAACACAACTAACGTGCAAGTTTTTTTTTAATAACCATGGATGTCCTGACCAGTTTACGCGCACCTCGACTACTCCCACGGGACCTGAAATTTACGGTCGGATACTCACCTCAATGGCTCTGAGAGGATTCAAATTGGTGACCATTGGGAAACAAACCCAAGGCTTAACCAATTGAACAACCCCTCAAGGTTAACTAACGTCCAAGTTATAGTTGGCTAATCATTTATTATCCAATATTTTTCTTAAGAGAATCCAAGTCCCAAGTAGGTTATATTTCATCTCGTAGTTGGTGTATACGTAGTTCCCCAATGCTTCCTGAACTAAAGTTTCATAACACATTCAGTCCAATATTCTCTCGCTGTTTTTCTTTAACTTAAGCAAACAAAAAGGTCACTGATCAAAGAAGTAAAATGATCATAGATATACAATAAATGCACAAGAAACTTATAAGAAAACATTTCCCTTTTTTGAGGAAATCAGTAAAAAGATTATATATAATTTATCCTCTCACGGTGTACATCAGTTTACACAGTGCTCTCATCATCTATAAATTGCATCACCTAACCTCTTTCTACTACTAATTTGGCTCTAATAGATCCATTCTATTTGTAACTGTTCTGTTGACATTATGTATATTATCAAAGTACACTCAATAAAAATAAAAAGCAAAATAAATTTCGCTTCAACTTTTTACTCCCTTCAAGCAACAGACCGCTCCCCTTCTTCTTAGCACAACTCCCTCCTGGCTCATTAACACCACCACTGACCACTGGAAAGAAATGGAAAAGACACCATCACAACCATACCATCAAGCAATTAAGTGCCCACCATCAACAACCATTAACAACTCAACTACCTCCTGAAATCCCACCACCAAAAAGTAATTACGGACTCTACACCACAAATAGAAAGACAAGCTAGTAAAAACATTAGACATTCGTCTCTTTTGCAGTCGGACATACATACAGGTTTTGGTATTGGATCGTATGGATTTAAGAGTTGCTGAATTGTACCAAACAAACCTGGATAGTTCACTAGATGAGGTTCTGCCATTTGTATTTAGTGACAATGGTGATTATAGGAACTACTTCACATATTACAACTTTTGTTTTTTATCATTCACGATTTAGTGACCGAATATGGTATCAGAATCCATTGGCATGTTGGTTTTTCCTTGTCAATGAGTGGGGTGATTCACTGAGTTTCATTACTGTGCTGTTTCTGCTCTTTTTCTTTTGTTCACTGAGGGCAATGAATCTTTCCATTCGTGTCAACACTGTTACCAGTTTTGTAGATTTCAATATATGAAGTGATGTAATTAAAAGATTATAAGGGGAATCATCGAACCGAGGTGTAGTTCAACGGGATAAAGTGCATTTAAAACTTATTAACAAAAGTGAGAGCCCGCTTTATATCCTCTCATAACATGCTAAAAGAGCAGCTATTTGGAGAAGAAGCTGGAATGGGATAATCAAGCTTACATTAAACCTTCCACACACCTTCATAATATCATGTATAAATACCAATACTTGAAAGTGTAACAAGATATAATATGTAATCTATACATGGAGCCATCATATAACAACCTACAGCATTACATTACATGCAAGACACGTGCAGTTTTCAAGAAATAAACTCTACAAATAAAATTGATTCGTTTTGTGAGGTATTATATCAAAGAGAAATTACACAACAGAGAACGATCCATAGAATCGACCAAGACAAATTCAAAAACATCACCACACATTACCATCAAGCTAATCAGCACGCTTCCCGGTACAAGTAGTGGAAGAGGAAACCAAATTCCTCCAGAGATAACTTCCGCTTGCCATGTCCACAAAGGTCCAAAACCCATTCCTTATTACCCCACACACCTGCAATCACATTATAATAACAGATGTCATCAAATTCCCAAAATTAAACAATAAAATCGCAAAAACAGGAGCGAGAAACAGAGAATAAAAAATGCCTTGGAGGAAATGGTGAAGGAATCTGGGGATTCAATTTCCTTGTCGGTTGGGGACTTCACGTCGTTGTCTTCGGGGTTTATGGTAGGGGATTTGAGGTTTCTGAGGACAAAGAATCCGGCTAGGGTTGCAGAGAGGAAGATCAGAATTATTCTGAGGGGGCACATTTCGTAGTTTCTCTCTCTATTCTGAAATGAGGTTTTAGAGAGAGAATTTCATGAAAGGAAAATGAAATTATTGAGAGAAAAAAATGATTGGGATGTAAGATAAGTATATTAGTGGTTGTTATAGGGGTGACCTACTCTTATTGCAAACAAATTTTATAATTGATCCTTAATGTATAGTTTATCGAACAACTTGGTCATTAACATTTTTCCTTTAGCCATACTCTTCGTTAAAAATAAAAGGAAAAAATAGAAAAGAAAAACAAAATACCTTCGACAAGAGCGACGCTTTCTTTTATAAGTAAATTATATTCACACCATAATTTTTTTTGATACACCATATTTTCATTGCAATAAACCTTTACATAAATATCGTGTTTATATTCTTGATTTTTTCGTTGAATTCATATCTTTAATATTTAAGTAATTAGCATATTTTATTTTTAATGAAAGTTTGTGACCAAATATTTTGTTGGATAGTATTAACGACATGTTTGATATATATTTGCGAAAAATAATTTTTTTATTGAGAATATGTAATTAAAAATTAAAGAAAAATAATGGGTTCGCTTGATATAATATTTTTAATGCTTAATCATCTTTATTTTGTGTGATTACATTCTTAAGTACTAGTCAAGTCATATTAAATTTCAAATACTGTAACAACAGCTCATTCGATCAAATTATAAGTACTGCTGAATAGAATATATTTTTGAATTAGGATATTTGATATATATATTTTTCTCTTTATCGAGTTGGGATGTTGATGTAGCGAAAGTTTATAAGAAGGCTCTCCGAAAATGGAAACTCCAAAAAATTATATCTATATATATATATATATATATATATATATATATATATATATACAGAAATGATCTAATGAGCACCGGTGTTCATCTTATTCTAAGCACCGATGAGTTGGCACATTAATTCATTGGTGGATAAAGATTTTGTGAATTCCAATCCACCAATGAATTAATGTGCCAACTCATTGGTGTTTAGGATAAGATAAACACCGGTGCTCATTAGATCATTTCTGTATATATATATATATATATATATATTATTTTTTATCACATCAGATATTGTACGATAAAAAGACCAAATTGTGCATAGTTGATAGTAAAGCACCAATTTATCAATTGAAGCAACCTTTATAACTTGTAGAAATTTGTTATCAAAAAGTGATGAATGGTTTAGTCATGATCCAACAAACATTTCAAAATTGTAATTTTCAAATAAAATAAGGTCCATAATGGGTTGGATCCCACCAATTTACCCAATTCTATGACCTCATTTTTCAACGTGCATTGCATATTACTTTCTTTTTTTGTTAAAACCGTTTTGTCAAATGTATCCACTTTGTTTAGAATAGGAGCTTCATCATGCTCGATTGCGTGTACAATTTCGTGTCTTTTAAAAAAAAAATCCACATTCTTTGCACAATCCTTATAAGTCAACGATAAGGTATAAGTTCGAGTAAGTGGTGTAAAAAATAAATTTCAATTTTCTCGTTTATTTATTGTCGCACTTATATTTTCAACTTTCTTTTTAATTATCTCGATTCTTCTTCCTTCAAGTGTTTTTTTCTTTTTCTCTTTAGGTTATTTTGGTAGGAAGTATTTAACAATATGGAACAATATCATTAAAAAAAATTAACTTATTTTCTTTTTAATTTTATCTAAAAAAATTCGGAACTGTACTATTTGTTACGGTTTTGTTGGACCTAAAAACGTTGACCAAGTTGTTTGCCCCATGTCTTGGATAAGTCATTCCAACTCACACAATCCGACTATTACACTTTGATGAAATGATCTTCCTCAAAAATCAACATGTAACACTTACAAGTAGAGTAAAGAATACCGATGAACAAAGTTGATAGCAGAAGCTATAAATAAAGACGCGGGAAAAATGTGAAAAAGAACACATATATAATATCCCTTAATAAAATACCAAGTTTGATAGCAAGTTATTCGCGTTGCATGAATGTGAATGGGATGGATGTGTAATTATTGTGAAGTCTTTAACTAAATTTGGACAATTGGAGTCACTAGAGCCGCTTTAACGACATATTTTGCCCTACACGATAATGCAACAGATATATCTGCAAAGGTATCATACAGGTTAGAGAAGAAATTGCGTGAATCAAAATTCAAGTTTATAAATTTTATAATTTCATTTCCCTGATTGATAGGAAGTAAGACTAGACATTTACAACAATGCTTGGATGGCTCTTGGGATGTTCCTCAATGGCATTACTCGCCATTTGATTTTGTGTTTATGTCCCTCACATATCTACATCTATCATCTATCTATCTATCTACAGGAATAATAGAGGCAAAGAGGGTCTTCCCTTCGTGGTGAAGTTTTCCTCCTTCCTCTGTGAAGTTTTCCTTCCTTCCTCCGGTGAAGGTTTTTCTTGGTTTTTCTACGTGCTCGTTGGGGGGGATGGGTGGTAGCTTTGGCTCCCCCCTTTTCCCCTTTCCTTTTTCCCTTCTTTCCCCTTTTCCCTTTCTTCTTTCCCCTTCTTCCCCCTCCGTTTTCCTTCTATTTTTTCTCTTTGTTGTTGCCCGTGGTTCCGCCGTGTTGCAGGCGTCGTTTGGGCGGGGTGGTGGTGAGGTCGGCCGAACTTTAGTGGTGGTGTTTGTGTGTGCTTTGGTGGGAGAGAAGGGCGAGCGAGGTTAGCTGGTGGCGAGTGGCGGGCCTCGGTCGTTGTGATCTCAGGTGGTCGAAGCCAGCGTGGGTGTTGCTGCTGTTGGGGGTTCGTCGGCGAGCCGTTTTGGCTGGTTCTTCAGCGCAGGCGTGTGTTGGGAGCAAACAAGAAGTCCCACATCAGTTGGGAGAAGAAAAGAAATCCACCATATAATCCAAGTGGGCTACTCTACCCATTGTCAATTGGTTTTAGGTTGGAACCTCACTTGGGTTTGGTGGCATGGGTTTGGGCCCGGTCAATTTGCTCATTATTTTCCCTACAACTGGTATCAGAGCCCAGGATCGGAGGAACGCAATTGAAAGCGTGGTGGCGATCAAGTTAAAACTCATTCGCGTTTGAGGTGCCTTGTGTCGAAAGTCTTCTTGACATTGGTGGTCAAGTGGCGGGTCCCGTTTGGTCGAGGGTGACGGTAATAACGGTGGTACAAGATGATTGGCGAATGGATTATCGTTTGAGGGGAGGCCACAATGATGTGGTCCTTCGTTTGAGGAGAGGATTGTTGGAAACAAACAAGAAGTCTCATATCAGTTGGGAGAAGAAAAGAAATCCACCATATAATCCAAGTGGGCTACTCCACCCATTGCCAATTGATTTTGGGATAGAACCTCACTTGGGCCTGGTGGTGTGGGCTTGGGCATTGGGTAATTGCTCTCAATAATTTCCCAACAAGTGGTATCAGAGCCAAGGTTGCAGGTTCTTTATGATTTGATTGAAATTTTTCAGAGATGACTTCATTGAAATATGATATTCCTCCGCTGGATCGTAATACAAGGTTTTCGTTATGGTAAGTAAAGATGAGGGCTATGTTGGCGCATATGGATTTGGATGATGCTCTGCTGGGTTTTGATAAAATGCCAGCAAACTGGACAATGGAGGAGAAACAACGGAAAGACAGGAAGGCTTTATCGCAGATTCATCTTCATCTCTCCAATAATATTCTGCAGGATGTCTTGAAGGAGAAAACGGCGGCTGTTTTGCGGTTGAAACTGGAGCAGTTATGCATGACCAAAAGTCTCACGAGCAAACTGCATCTAAAGCAAAGGTTGGATTCTCATCGCATGGCAGAAGGAGGATCACTGGAAGACCACCTGGTTGTGTTTAAGGAAATTGTTGCAGATCTGGAAACGTTGGAGGTAAAATATGATGTGGAGGATCTGGCCTTGATCCTGTTATGTTCTCTACCCACTTCTTATTCGTCGTTTCGGGACACAATCTTGTACAATCATGACACGTTGACCATTGAAGACGCTTACGATACTTTATTCTCAAAGGAGAAGATGAAGCATTTGGTTGGAGCTACTACATCAAGTGATGGGGACGCTCTAGTTTCTCATGGTGATCGACGGAGTGGTAGACCGAAAGGGAACTTCAACAATGTGTATTGCTTCTACTGCAAGAAAAAAGGGCATGTCAAGAGGGATTGCGACAAGTTGCAGGCTAAAGGTAATTTAGTTGCAAATAATGGGGGCAATCTTCTAATTCGGATGATGCTAATATTACCGAGTATTTATCTGATGGAGGTGATGTGATGGTGACTGTGGTATCTGACGTGGAGTCCTAGCCTGACGTGGAGTGGATTCTTGATTCGGCATGTTCGTACCATGTGTGTCCCAATCGGGACTTGTTTCAAACATATGAGGCGGTGAAGCAAGGTGGAGTTGTTATGGGAAACAACCGCTCACGGTTGGAATTGGTCGAGTCAAATTGAGGTTGCAGGATGGGACAATCAGAACACTTGATCAGGTTCGTCATGTTCCAGACTTGAAAAGGAATCTCATCTTGCTAAGTACCCTGGATGCAAAGGGGTATAATTCTCTTGTGGAGATGGAGCATTGAAGGTCCGAATGGGTGCTCGGGTTGTACTAGAGGGACGAATGAAGTCTCAGTTGTACATCTTGCGTGTGGGAACGCGTAACTGCCAAGAGATATTTGGACAAGTTCAAGACGCGGTGGAAATTCAATTTGGTGCGCACTTCTCATGACAAAGCCAGGAGTCGCCTCGTAACATTGCTCAGAGAGTGTTGGTGATCTCGTCACACCACGTACAAATGGATTCAATGTGTTCACATACTAGTGTTGGACTCATGGAGCGTAGGTACAGTGTTGGAGATGTCTGCAATGTATTTGGAATCGTTGAAGGTGACAGTTCTAGTAAGGGGGCCTTCTGATCATGCATCTAGAGTAGATTCTGCTACAAGGAGTGCTTCGACCCTGTTTCGTCAATAATCAATTCCTTGTTGGAATTTTGGGAACCCGAGTTTAGGGTTCAGGTGTCGCTTGTGGATGCCGGGCAGAGGAAGATGTTTTTTGTGTGATGGAGAGTTTTGATTACTGCTTGAGGAGGTTGGTCATTTCGATGCAGACGGAGTCATTTCTCAGGTGGAGAAATTTTGAAGTTTTGTTTATTGCACCGGAATTTGGGTCAAGGTGGAGATTGTTGGAATTGGTGACCCAAATTAGGGTTACCATATGTGAAAAGCCCAAATTATGTTGGAATATTTGGGAATATATTTTTCCTTCTTTGCACGTATTTGGAAAAATATTATTTCCATTATTTCACGTGTTTTATTGGAAAAATATTATTTTCTTTTATTTCACGTGATTTTTTTTTTATTTTGTTTCCATCTTGGGTTTGGACATCTTCCCTATAAATAGTAGACTCTTCATTCAGTTTTAGAGACCAGAGAAGCCATTATTGCTTGGTTCTTGTAATTTCTCTCCATATTGTTGAATAAAACATCTGTTCCTCTGCCAATTTCTCATCTATTTTCTTTACTTTAATCTTGTTCTTTTTCTTGTGATCTTTATTATTTCAATTCGTCATTAATCTCAATTCCTGCGTTCGAGACGATTTTTCTCAACAGCGTGGGTTGGTGTTTGGTGGTGTGTGGCTGGTGTTTTCCTGCTTGTTGCTTGGTGGTGTGTCTTTGTTGTTTAGTTTGGTTTCTGTTGGTTTAGTTTGTGTTTAGTTTTTGTTGTTTGGTTAGTGTGGTTTGTTTGGTGGGTTGGTGATGTTCATGTGTGGTTCGGTTGGTGGTGTTTTTCTTCGTTGGTTGGGCTGTGGTGGTTGTGCGATGCTTCCTCCGGTATTTTTTGAATTTTCAATCACCGGCTTGGTGAAGGGCTTGCTATGTATTGATGATTGATGAAGATCTTGATTTCGGATGCTCTAGCACCTTTTCGGGTTCCTGGGGTTGGTTTGGGTGGTGTTGTTTTGTTTAGTTTTTTCTGTTTGTTTGGTGCTCGTCTTCTTTGTCTGATGGTCGTGATGGCCATTGTAATAGCTTGGGTTCTCGCCTTGGTAGCACTTAATTCCGCTTCGGAGGGCATTGTGTTGGAGGTCTATCCTCCTTGTACCGTTCACTATTGCGATGTTCAATGATACTCGTTTTATCTTAAAAAAAAAAGAAGAGGCAAAGAGAAGCCTAGACACGTGTCAGAAGCTGGCTATCATGAACCACCAATTCATTTTCATTCTCCCTCATCAAGTCGCTTAACCCTTGGCGCCATTTCATCTATCGATCTCTTACCAAGAAGCTATTTGCTTGGCCTTCAACGAGATCTTCTCACACAAATCATTCACCCTTGGTTCGAATCTGCAAAAGGAAGAATCTTGAATCGGGGATTTTGGGAAGAAGGGAGTTTTATGCCAGAATGCAAGGGTTATTCAAATCGGTTCTTTTTACAAGATTTCTGATTTAGTTGGATATTTCTTCGTTGTTGCAGTTTTTGAGGTATTTAGCTAAATATTTGCTCATTTTTTGTATGAGTTCATGCTGATTTGTGAAAATTTAGTTAAAGACAGTTCCTTGCCCTTCCTGTCTTTCAGGTGCTAACCCGTATAAATGCAAAACTATATATGTAACACGCATTATAAGTTTTTATTTGAAGAAATGGGCAAATTTTAGTTTAGCTGAGAGAATGAAAGTTTTCATGGAAACTTGGAAAGGATAATCAAGATAAACTATATATTTTTAGAGATACAAATCAAATTATGAATTTGAAAGAAATGGGATCTTTTTCTATAAGACTTTCTCTCTGCAATTTTGATTCATACAATTCTTTCGTAGGTAAATTGTTAATTTTTAATTTTAAAATTTCTCGCGGAATGGCATCAGGTTCTTCAAGTCCCCGAACGGTAGAGGATATCTTCAAAGATTACAGCGCCCGTCATTCTGGCATTTGTCATGCTTTAACATATGGTACTGCTCTCTATGTACAATTTGTTCATATTCATAACCACGTGTATTTTTAAATATTTATTTAAACCGATCATGTATTTGAGATAGAATTGTGTTGTCTTTTGATTTTCTAGCAGATGTGGATGAATTTTACGGCTATGTGATCCAAATAAATATTTTTTTATGTGTAATTTGTATGAAAATTTCTTTTCAAATTTAGATTGAG
Organism: Fraxinus americana; assembly: GCA_035079005.1. Classification (NCBI taxonomy): domain Eukaryota; kingdom Viridiplantae; phylum Streptophyta; class Magnoliopsida; order Lamiales; family Oleaceae; genus Fraxinus; species Fraxinus americana. The sequence goes on along the minus strand of CM068720.1, from coordinate 3,832,129 downwards.
GTCTCATGCGCATCACAATCTTGACTTTTGATTCTATTCTGATTGTGAGAAATTTAATTTTCATGTTGTGCTTATTCTGCTTTGAATGATGAGTTTTGGTTTGTTTGAAGATCAATTTATTTACTTTTCCATTACTAACATATGTAAAATAAAGAAAGCTTTTAGCTTTACCGATCAAAAAAAAGAAAGCTTTTAGCTTTATGATTTCAATTTGTCGTTTCTTCGAATCCGTTAACTTCAAAATCCTCTCTTTTTTACACTTCACTACGATATAAAAGAGTCTAACATAAGTCACTATTGATACTGGACACAAGTTATCACCTCCTATCGTCAACCTCCAATTCAATGTTTTTTTCTTTGAGTCTAATTTGAAACAACGATGTGCAAGCTATGCTGCTCTCTTTTTGGTACCCATTTTTTCTCTTCATCCATTCTCACATACAACCAATCACTCCTCTTCCATTTCCCCCATGCAACCCCCCTTGTGCAGACTTCTCGTTTCTTCTTCTCTTTTTTGTATTTCTTTCTCTCCCATGATTCCCTCTGCTCAAATTTTGCCAGAAAACTTCTGTTGCCAAGGTCCTGACCTTTTTTTCGTAGGGTTTGAAGTTTTCATGATTGATAGAGAAATTGCTCGAAATAATGATGGAAACAAGGTATTCTGGTGAGTAAATGTCAATTTTTTGCTATGAATCCTAGTCAAGGTGGATGGATTTACTGTTTGTTTCCATATCTGCAAGAATCTTTTGGGGTTTACAGTTCTTTTTCTCGTCCTTTTCTTCATGATTTCTTTGTACAGATCGCAAAATTGGAACCCCAACTTCGAAAATTTGTTTGCACTTTAACGGGTAAAAGTATATACTCTCCGATCAATTGCTTTCGGTTTTGGATTTGTTAAAGGTTTAACAGATCGACGAAGGTAATTTTCACATCTTACAATAATTTTTTGATTTTAGAGCCATGGCATGTTTGTAGTAACAATGAGATTAATGAGCATTCATTCATTTAATTAATTTTTTTCAAGAAACATTCTAGAAACTTTTTCCAAATCTTGTGAAAACGGATACTTGGTTGATTCATATTTGTTTCGATCAGACAACCATGACTCGAGTGGTATCATGAATTCGTCTATTAATTTACTGGAAATGTAGTTTGTGAAAATGTCGAGATTGTGCATTAAAAAGTAAAAAATGCTTAAATGAATGTTATCCTTAATCAAGCGAGTGAGGTAATATTTTATGCTTGCTTATTTCCAATTTTTAACATAAAGAGGTGCTCGTGCTGGAAATTATATAGCCAATGAGAGTGATTGGATTATAATGTAGTGTAAGATTGAAGTTAGAGTAATGATATTTATCATCATGATGATGGAATATCGGTGATGTAATAATTCATTATCCCTCGCACTTCTCACTCTTCTCCCTCCCCACCATAAAAATTGAACTGTCAAATCTCAGTATTCCACATATACAGTCACATCACCAATATTCCATCATTATAATGATTCTTGTAGTCAATGTTTGTAATGGTGTCATAAGACATCATAAAATTTTCAAAATATAGCCCCATTTGGACCACCTTATTTTCTCATTAAAATGAAAAATATGAACGTTATCCATCATATCAACATTTAAATTCAAATTTTCTATTTCTTGTGTGGGCCCCAATAACAGCTATATTTTTCATTCTCATTCTACAAAAAGGTGGCTCAAACAAGGCCATAGATGCTAATAGTTTAAATGCTATAAGAAGAAGGATATATTATTAACTTAGAAGTATCTGCTTCGAAACACTGGTATCATATTGAATAGGAGTTGGTTTGCTATTTTGGACATGATTTGGTTTATTGTTTCTTTACAATACTTTTAGAGAAATTGTAAAATGGTGATATTTTTTCTTATTTTTTAATGTGTTGGTGATTTTAGGAAGTTCGTTGAAGTGGAGCTTGGATGAAAGATTTTTCTAGAGATAAGCACAACCAATCCAGAGAAGATTTGCCAGTAGTTTTACTTTTGTCTTCAATATGCTAGGTAATCACTCTCACCTCAATTTCTTTTTTTATTCTTTTGTTTTATGAGGAGATTACAATTTTTTTTCTCAATTTGCTGAAGCTAAAATCTAGGCTGCTTGTTGAAATTTTCATAATTTATGTTTGATCATTTATTATTTATCCTGGATGTTGCCTGGTGGATCATTTTCTTCTATTTTTTTATTCACTGAAGACCTTGCAAGCAGCAAATTAAGAAAATGAAGTGAATTTATCACTGTTTAGGTATCCAAGTTTTGTCTAATTTTATTAAATGTATTTATCACATATATTTGTAAGTATGTTTGAGAAATAAAAATAAAAATAAAATATTAATATGACAAAGTAAGTATACTAATGATAGTTAGAATTTGGCTATATTTAGTTGCGTCTAACGAAATATATTTACAAAGATTTTCAATTTCATAATGCTTTTTAGTAATTGAGCAATTGATATGGAGATGTAAATTGTATCTCAAGTGGTGTTGTACTGATAATGGTACACCGTCTATGAATTCAGTTTTTAACGAGAAATAAGATCTTATATGTGATGTTTATCTTTAGAGCTTGTTTGGGAGAGATTTTTGGGGGAAGAATTGATTTTGAATAGTGATATGATAGAAATGTGTGGTTGAAAAAGAAGAAAAAATTATTGATGTGATGGAAAATATTATTTTATTGAAAAATGTGTGGTTGAAAATGAGAATTGATTTACTGTAGAAAAATTTAATTCCTCCCAAACAGGGCCATAATTTATTTCGTCGATTATAATTATAGTTTTTGGATTTTTTTTTGTTGATTATGGGAATAGAGGAAGTTATATGTAAACAAGATGGTTGAAAAAGCAGCTTTGGTAATGAGTTTTGTAGACATGCTCTAGCTTTTGAGTCAATTGAAGTTGGGAATTATTTGAAAGCGGTTGAATTAATGAAGTTTGGATTTGAAAAGGTGCAAGTGTTCTTTGACAAACCAAAGCTCAATGTATTGCTCAATTTGGTTGGCTTGCACGACTAAATACGTATAACTTAATGTTATTATTCTTGCTTGTAGATGGAAAGTTTAAAATGTTGCTTTTGTGTTTGTTGTTTTTGATTTATATATGATGCATCAAAATTCAAGTTGTTGAATCAGAGACACAATGGTTTCAATGTGTAAATTCTTTACCGCTTAATGGTCACGCAGCTGTAGGTTTTACCATGATTATTTATGTTGTCTATATAATTATCTGGTGCTTTAGATCCTTTTTTTTTACCTTAAAAGCAAACCAAAAGTTTAAATGTACACATTTCTTAGTCCTCCTCAACTTCTTATCTGCATCATATGTGGTTCTATTATTCATTTTCATGACCCCCCAATTTCGGAATTTTCAATGTTTTTGTTTATTCTTTCAGTTTCCTATTTGATTATTTTATCCTTTATTGTTTTCGTTAAATGAATGTGAGTCCAGTATCATCTCACGAGGACTATGCTACGAAGTATCGAAATTTATAATTTTCCGTTTTTGATCTAAACTCATAATCTCCTCTCAATCTCACTATGGTCCCCAATACATTCATAAGCCGATCATGCCATTAAAGTCTAGTTTTTTTCAATTTTAGGTCATGTTTGGTACACATTATTTTTTTCATTCTCATTCTTCTATTCATTTTCAACCACACATTCTTTAATAAAATAATATTTTTCATCACATTAATAACTTTTCCTTTATTTTTAACCACACATTCTTCATCAATCTACTATTCAATAATACATTATTTCAAAAGATTGTATCCCAAACACACTCTTAGTTTTTTTTTTTCCTCATTTTATTGCATGAAACCTAAAATGACACATAATCAACTTCTTGCAAAGATAGAAAAAATAATAATTATGTTATATTGGAAATTATTTTTAAATTTTAACCCCCAAAAAACCTATAACTCCGTCTCTCGTCATATAGAGATGTAAAACTGCATAAAGACGTGGGAAAATAATGGTCTTACATTTCACATGACTTCTAATAAGATCAAATTAGTCGTTTAACCCGAAAGTAAACTTTCGTACTAAAAAATTTAAAGATTGATCCGTTTATTTTTGATAATTTAACCTTGATCGTTCTAGATTCCCAAAAGAATTAAAAAATAATTGATCCACTCTATTTCCAACTCAATTGCTTTTTTTTTTTTATAATCGTGGATGTTCGGGTCAGTTTGCGCGCATCTCGACTAATCTCATGAAGCCATAAAATTTATGATCAGGTACTCACCTCAGTGACCTTGAGGGAATTCGAACTGGTGACCATTGGAGAGCAAATTAACTCAATTGCTTTATATTACATTTATTTACACATATACCACAATTCTTTTTCAGGAAAAAAACCCATAAAGTGAGCAGAATGGATTACAACAAACAATCCAGGTAAATATTTTTAAAACCCAGCTTTACATTATGAATATTATTTTATTGTATTTCCTTGTATAAAAGAAGTTATAGTATTTTTTTAATTTCTTTACACAAGACAATATTTTTGTAATCACCATAAATTAAATTAGAAATGAAAAAACAAAATTCACCAAGAAAACCTAATTACCGGGAACCTGCTGCTCCTGTTGAGGCAAAATGACCGGCCTAATTTTCTTCTTCCATAACTCGGTGAACCCCGTTGCATCTCCAGCTATCTTTTTCGCCTCCACAAGTGCCAAACTGTCGGTCAAACGGTAAACCTCCAAACCAATGACGAATTTCCCATTCTGCCCCTCTAGCTCCACTCCAAATTCCTTTTTTTCTCCTCAATATAACAATATTTTTCTTCTCCCCCTTCACCACCTCCTCCACCTTCTCGATGACTTTATCCGGCGGCTCCGTCACCGTCAGCCGCTCCACATCCCCTACCGCGCTGTGCGAATGATCGAACAATCCTAAAAGATCCAGCCCTGAGGAGAATGAAATTATATCAAATGCGTTTAAATCCAACAGTTTTTTGTCTTCATCTTTTAGAGTATCCATATTCTTATCAATTTGGGAATATTTGATTTCTTTGTAGCCCTTTTTGAACCAAGGATCACGCTTGATTTCATTGATGGTAATTCTCGTCATGGGATTTGTATCCAAAACTCGAGACAAAAACCGTTTTAGATCCGATGACATCCATTTCGGGCACCGGAATTCGCCTTTGTAAATCTTCCGGTACATATTCATCAAATTCGGATCGTTGAACGGCAAAAAACCGGCAGTGAGCACGAACAGGATTACGCCGGAAGACCACACATCAATTTTGGCACCGTCGTAGCCTTTTTTGGCCAAAATTTCCGGCGCTACATAAGCTGGAGTTCCACATATCGTGTGTAGAAGCCCGTCTGGATGGATCTGTTCAGTGACGGCGCAGAGTCCGAAATCGGTGACTTTCAAATCACCATTTTCGTCTAGTAACAGATTTTCCGGCTTCAAATCGCGGTGGTAAACGCCGAGTGAATGGCAGTAACTCAAGGCGGAGATCAGCTGTTGAAAATAAATACGGCTGAGATCTTCGCCGAAACGGCCTTTCGCCACTTTCGCAAATAATTCACCTCCTTTAACAAATTCCAAAACAAAATAAATCTTAGTTTTCGTTGCCAGAACTTCATATAGCTTCACAATATGCAGGTGATTCAACCTATGCATAATCGAAATCTCCCGCTTGATATTCCCCATGAGATTAATGCTCAGCCTCTTTTTGTTGATCACTTTGATGGCTACACTTTGGCCATCTCTGAGATCTCTGGCATGATAAACTTTGGCAAATGCACCGCAGCCCAGTAATTTTCCGAGCTCGTATTTGTTAAACAAAGAATTTTCCGACCCGAAAGCCATGAAAACGGACAGCGGCGCGGCCAAACCTGTTCGATCTCCGGCACGCCCAGAGATCGAAACTAAAGAAGTGTTATTACGAGAAAATTGAGGAAATGAATCAAATGATTGCTTTAAAATGCTGTCTATTTTCGGTTTTTCAAGAGTGGCCCAGATTATAAGCAGGAATTGAATTATTTCCTAAAATCTTGCTTTTTAGTGTTTGTTTAAACATTTTTTATTTAAAAATTAAATTAAAAGAAATTTATTTCTCAAAGCGTGTTGTACCTTTTTTTAAAAAAATATTATTTTACTATTTTAGGGTGGCGCAGGACGGCTGCTTCATAGAGTTGCACTTTGGGCAGTTTATGAAAAAAAAGTTGAACCCCAACATTGAGGGCATCCAATCGCTCCGCCCCCAGAGCATTGTGGAGGTGGTAAATCGTGGGATGTGTCTCAACAAATTAGGGTACAAGAGCTGTCAAACTGGTGCTCACAAATAGTTCAATTACATACATTTTAAGAGGCAGGAATCGAACCCTCACACTATGGTTGTCAGCTCAACTGAGACTACCTCATCCCTGTCATTTGCACCACTGAGCTATACCCCAAGAGGGTCACTTTGAGCGGTTTATTTATTGAATTTTCAGTTGTGTTACATATACATAATAATTTATATAATAATTTACATATACATGATGTGGTGAGATATGATTGGATCAGATTTTCTTCAACCAAACATAAAAATAATTTTTTTCGATCTCTTTTTGACACATCATCTGTATGTAACCCATTATGTACAAGTAGCATTATCATTGAATTTTTTTTTTATCAACTCGTGCATTTAAATTAATTATTAGTGTCTAGCATTTTAAATATTGATTTAAATAAATAAAAAATTCTTTGTAGACGAGTTGAAAAATGCTTGTGTACATCATTTACAAATTCTTGGTGAGGTGGCAAAAATAAAGTGGGGGAATTTTTTTTTTTTTTAGTTAGCGCCTATTTGGGAGCAATTAATTTCCCATTTTAATGGAAAATGTGAACGTTGCAACAGTAGTGAAAAGTTGGTGGAGCCGCAATATTTGAAAAATCCAATGGCAGCTGACTTTTTGAAGTTTGAAATGTCAAAATTGTCCAAAAAATTGATTGCAACCAATTAGGGGCATTATGGTCTTTTCATTGGCTTTTTTTTATTCACAGCATATACCAAAGTCAGACAAGGCTGCCAAAGTGGGGCCCTGCGCACTGTATAACGATCGATTTATTTATTAAAATTTTCTCAGAATTGCGTCCAAACAGTGCCTTATTTAAATTTTGATTTAATCATATCTAGTTATATCATCTATTGATATACAAATTCATAAGTTGTGATGTACATGTAGGACAACCAATATGAATTAGGGGTTGTGATGCTTGATCGTGACAAGGCAAATGGAGCTCGACTGAGGGAAGCGTTTGTGGAGGATGGAGAGGCACTCAGTCATTCGACATGGACTTACTATGGTCAAAAAAAACTTGATCTTTGCATAAACGGAGCTGAATGTGATTCACTGCATTTCATCGCAAGCTTACAATGTGAATATTCATTATTTCTAATTACACTAGTTTTAAGTTACATTACAGCTCTTTTGAAATAAGTAAAAGTTTGTTCTTGTTGCTTAGTTTCTTGTGGTGAGAACGAAGTGGATCATGATCTTGCTTCATTTGTTACTATTTTTTATCTGGCCACGTCGTATTGGCTTGATTGTATCTCGATAAGTATTTCGCCCAACTTCGAGGCTGATTTTGTAATTTTTATATAAAATTATTAATTCATCTCACTCTCACTATTATTTTGTAGGCATGTTATAATATTTATGAACATTAGTAGACATTGAACGTATATTGCACGTTATTATGAAATATTTTATAAGTACTGTAAAAGTAATATTTGAATATACTTGAATGTTAATTAATTTAGAATTAATATCATGGAATATAAACGTGACAATGAATGTTAAATTACTTATTGAATTTTCAATTAAATAAAATTGGATGTTCGTTATCATATATAGATGTGAATAATGAAATGTATTTTTGAATTTGAAATTTCAATTAACTTATAATTAGAATTAATTACATTGAAATGTATAAATGAAGATCAATGTTAATTAAATGAATATGAATGTTAATTAATTGAGAATCGATAATAGGGAATTTATACGTTAATAAAAGCACACAAATGAAATAAATTTGTCAAATGTATATATACATATGGTTAAATAAATTAAATACATATTTAAAAAAAATAAAAAGTAAGGTATTATTAAAATAATTGAATTATAGTAGGGCTAAAGTTGTCCAAAAAATATTTTTTACTTAATGTGATATTTAATTTCAATTGTTAATTACCATATATAGACGTAAATAATGAAATGCACCATTGAACGTGAAATTCTAATTAACTTATAATTATAATTAAACTCTGAAATAGATGAATATTAATTAAACGAATGTTAATATTAATTAATTGAGAATTATTAATAGGAAATTCATATATTAGTGAAATCATACCGGTGAAACGAATCTGTCAAATGTACATGTACACTGATAGTAACTAAATAATTAGAATAAATTAAATACATATCAAAAAATAAAAAGTAAGATATTATTGAAATAATTGAATTATAATAGGGCTAGAATCCTCCAAAAAATAATTTCCACTTAATATGATATTTAATATATTATAGATATTGAAATCAAATCAAATAAAATAATTAAATATGTATAGTTTTGAAACGGTAATATATAATTAGTTCAACTATATTCACTTTAAAAGTATATAAGAACAAAGCATGATCCATTTCAAAATTGGGCATTTATAATACGTTTCAAATTTGATTGATGATAAGAAATTGACAGAAAAACAACCATGCCGAATAGAGAGAGAGAGTGAAGAAAACGAAACAAGAGAATTACGGGTCGGTTTCCATACGTCAAAAGCCCGATGTAAGACGGGTCCTGCAGTGGATTAACCTCTTTTTTTTTTTCTTTTTTTTTTTTTTCAAATTCAATTTCAACGACTCATTCTTCTAGTAAAATAATTTTAAACACGACTTTTCAACCATGCACTATCCAAAAAAATCACTATTAACCCCAAAAATAACGCTCAAACAAAGGCTTAATGAATTATAGACTAATAGATTCTCGTCTTTGAATGTATTCAACCACGAAATTATCGTAATTGAAAGTCCAATGTCGTGTCGTGAGTGTTAACTAATATATAGTGTGAAGTATAATTCGAATTTAATTATGCCAATATGTATGCTAATACGTGCTGTCATGATGGATAATTACACTAAATAGCAAGTAATTAACTGAATTCAAATTGGATGGAAGATGGGCATTTGATGCATTCAAGAATTAGGGCAAGTATAACTTGTTGCCACATTTGCACCTCCACGCCTCGGGGTAGTACTCGGTAGTCACCGGTGTTCCAGGCGGCACTGGCACGTGAACCGGTTTGCACGGCGTACATCTACCACATTTGGACGTGCAACGCGGTGGCGATGATCCCGGCCCACCCAATAGCCTTCTAGACCCACCCATGCTCACTTTAGCAATCTCCCAATTATTATTTTCATGTAAAGTCTTCTCCTACCAGTCAATTCAGATGTAAAAAATTGATTAGGAAAATGAAAAAGAAACAGGTCACACAGTTCAACTATAGAAGATATTTGCTAATGTGCGCTATAAAGGGACCAGGGTTCACGAGGGTGCTGCAGAAAACTTGGCTATTCTCATTACGCTGATCGAAGTCTACATTGGACTCGTCTGTAAACGACAAACACCAATTTTTTACAGTGCTAGTAGGGTTTGATCCAAATTGTGGAGCCTTTGTAAAGGGAAAATGTAAAATTGTATGTTAATTCATTTTGACCTAAGACAATTTAACTATTTTACATAATTAGCTAGAGATGTTGTGAAGATTAGACTTACATGCTCAAGTCGTTATATCAAACATAATGTACAATTTAGGGGAACTGTTATTTATCTTACTCTTCACAAATTTCTATCACATCCCCAATTGATATCAGAATTAGACTTAAGTGCATTATGACAAAAGTCATGGATTCAAATTCTAGAAATGCGATAGAAATTTGTGATGAGTAAGATGAGCATAGATTCTTCCAGAGCAAATAGTGTGTATAATATAATGACTTGAGTACGAGGCTTGCGTCGTTCCAGTATTAAAAACAAAATTCAGTTCAAAATCAAGTGTGTGTGTGTGTGACGAAACCTACACATATGATTAATACGTGTAGATCTAAATATGCAATAATACTTACCTGCAAGTAAATATCAGCTTCATGAGGCAACACACGACTAGTTCCTGCAAAACAAACACCAAATTGGGGAGGAATTCTTGACAAATTGGATAATTTTTTCAATTTTGGTTTAAGAACTTTATGAAGAAACAAATATTGTTCATCAATTACCTAAAGGAGGTTCCTGGTTTTTGGCACCGTAAATTCCACGCAGACAAGAATAGCAGAAGAAGAAAAAGCAGCAGCAAATAAGAAACTGAAGAGGGAATCTGAATTTGCCCATAAACCTCTGTCTTGTAATCTTCCAGCAAAACTCCATTAACAAGAACAAGAAGAAGAAATCTTGAATAAAGATGAAATTCTTGCAGTTTATTTTATGGGTTTTTAGCCAAATTCTATTTCAAGTCTTCATCCCCAGCCAGACTGTAAATTCTCATGCCCCATGCAACAAGAATAAATTCCAGGCAAGACTAGGAGAACCATACCCCTATAGACTACACTTTTCAGTTTTTACAGACAACCCGAATATGGACTCTGTGAAGTGTGTGTGTGTGTCTGTTGGTGATCTGGTAGGTTTAGGGGTTCAAAAATGGTGCCGGCAAAACTATATTTCAAGTACAGATATGCAAATGTATGCACTCTGCAGTGCCAAATACACAAAATTCAGAGATGGGTTAGTTGGGGGGGTTGGGGTTAGAAGAGTGTACGTAGATGGTCACTTCCTATGCCTTGCCATGTTTAGAGCACAGATTCTCTTGCAGGCTTTCACTTACTGTCTTCCACATTTCCCAAACCCAGTAACACCCAACAACTCTCACACTCTTTGCAGAAACCCCTGCTGCTTTCCCCCTTTCCTAAGTCTCTTCAAATATAAATAATATGATTTTTAGGGTTACATCATACTCCCTCTTTTGTTCTTTTACTTCTTCGAGAAAAAAATGTACTACTATATAACTTTATTAGACTCCTAATTCTACAATTGCATCCCAAAAAGGAACTTAGTCAAAGAAGATCATGTAGTACTAAAATGAATTTGAGTCCAATTAGTACCAACTACCAATAGATTACATGTGCAATGTTTGGTAAATTAAGCTTGAGAATTAAATTACTTTATAAGTACTTATTTTTAACAATGATCAATAAAAAAAATTAATCATTTTAATAAATAATTGAATTGTAACTTAAGTTTAGCCAAGAATGCAATATAGTTTGATTTTTGAAGATTGACTACGCTCTGTTTCGTTTTGCTAAAAATTAAGCCCCTGTTTGTCTACCATTTTTCAAAACATTGTTTTCTATAGTAATCAATCTCCACCACACATTCAAATAATAAAATATTATACACATAAACCGATAAAATTTCTTTCAATTCCAACCATATATTCTTCAAAAAATACTATTCATTACACCATTTTCATCCCAATAATGGTAGACAAACAGACACTAAATTTTTAGTAACTTTTAATAAAAGTTGATGAAATATATGTTTAAAAATTTAATAAAATTTTTGGTCCCATGATATCGTGGCTAAAATAAATGGCTGAATTTGACTTATATATATCTTATTATGAGTTCACATGCAAAATTATTTTATTGAGTGAATAATATATGGTTGAAAAACGAATTTTAGGAAAAAATGAATTTTAAGGATACGGCCAACACGAGTTTAATTTAGTCAACATGTTTCTCTTATGTACACATTCGTTTTTCTTCCAAAATTTCATTAAAGGCTTGATATATTTATGACTAATACTAGAATTTTTAAAATTAAGCTACAACAAGATCTGAACACAATAATTTTTGACGAGTTAGTTCAATAATTTCTTGTGTTCCTTCATTCAACACTCGTTAGATTCCAAAGGCAAGGAGACAAAACATTAAAACCAAGAATTTGGTACCTATTTTTGGTACATCAAATTTGTGGGTTCTGGTAATCTGTGCGTGTATAGTGTTCTTCAATGAAAAATATCGTTGAATTCTTCACTAACATTGATCGATTCAAATACAGCTTTACGAAGTGCTACCATGTTTGCACTATTAATTTAGTGAAAAAATAGGTTGTTTCACAGTTATCGTTGAAGCTTGCTATTTAGCCCCTGTTTGTCATCCATTATTTCAAAACATTGTTTGCTACATTAAGATTCTCCACCACACATTTATCTAATAAAATATTCTACACATAAACCAATAAAGTAACTTTAAATTTCAACCACACATTCTCCAAAAAATACTATTCATTACACCATTTTAACAATAAAAATGGATGACAAACAGGCTCTTAGGTGTGAAATGCATAATTTAGAGTTATATGCATCCATTTATACATCATACTTGACATCACCCTTGTTAACAAGATTTGATTGGTGAAAAAACTATTTCTTTCTTAAAATTGTTCAATAGTGTGGTGTCACGTGACACGATACGTGTAGCATGATTGTGAATCTACAAGCTTCAATAATGAGAGCAAGGAATAATTTCTCGGTACAAGAATACTGTGTGATGTGACATGTCACATGCATGTGCACATCAGCCCGCTAATTAATTTCCACGACCATGTTGGAAGTTAGAATAGACTAGTGAACGTTGAATTAAGTGTGTGTTTGGTAGGGATTTTTTGGGGGAAGAATTGATTTTGAATAGTGTTATGATGGGAAATGTGTGGTTGAAAAAGAAGATAAGATTATTGATGTGATAGAAAGTATTATTTTATTGAAGAATGTGTGGTTGAAAATGAGAATTGATTTACTGTTGAAAATGAGAATTTTTACCAAACACACCCTAAGTATGCTTGATAAAGCTTTTTGTTGAACATAAGTTGATCGAACACTATTTTATTCACGCGTTCTGCAGGACTCATATTTTATATCAATTTTTTATCCATACATTCGAAGAATTATTAACTTATAAATTACAAAAGCTATTTACTTTCAACGCTATCTAGCACTGTTTGACAATCATTATTTATGAAAAATAAGGTTTTGAATAGTGATTTTTAGAAAAATGTGTGGTTAAAAAGTAATTAAAAAAATTTGGGTTCACTTAATATTTTATTGTGTAAATACGTGATTGAAAATGAATGCATAGAAAAAAAAAGTTTGAAAATAACGATAGTCCAACAGGGACAATGTTGTCAAATTCTGCAAGAATGCTTCAACCGCACAAAAAAAAAATAATAATAATATTTTGTCATCCATTTTGTCAAACATTATTTGCTACAGTAAACAGTCTCCACCACATATTCACTCAATAAAATATTCTACACACAAACCAATAAAATTACTTTACTATTCAACCACACATTTTCTAATAAATACTATTCAAATCTCTATTTTTTTTTTCCCAAAATGGGAGACAAACACACTAAAGTAAAAGGAGCAGAGAGGCCTTTGGAATTCTGAATTGTTCAAAAATTAAAAGAATTAACTGTTCAAAATTGACCTTGATGTGCGCTGAAATGTCACTTTTTGTATGGAATGCTCAGAGTGGTTGGACAATTTTGAAAGCTATAATTTCGAAAAATTATAGAAGATGAAAGTCGAGTTTATAAAAGATGATTACTTGTCTGAGATATCAATCTCGGACCTAACTTTGTTTGAGCATTCTGATTTTAGTATACGGGTTTCGTCTTTAAAGGTCAATTTTGTTAGGAGAAATAATTCAAATTTTTATATTCTGATTATTACTTTTATATTCTAACGAAAATATATATTATATGAATGTGAAGAAAGGGATGCATCAACGAAGAAGGAAACAAATGGAGTAGATAAAGAGTAGTTGAAAGCCAAAATATGACAATGAAATGTAAATGACATGGGGACCCGTTTCGGGGTGTAGTTGTCCAAATGATGCATCCTTGTTTGCTAAGGCATTGTCAATTATAATTATTTTCCTGTTGGCTTCTGGGGACATTAATGTTACTTGAATCTGTCTTATTATTTCATGTCCAAAACTCTCATTTTCACATTAGACCAGTCGTTGTACCGTCTCGTTTTTCTTAAAAAATTTAATATAACAAGTCCAAAAAAATTTAGCTCGACTCAACCATGGCTCATCTCAAAACAAGTTCAAACGATAATTGATCGAGTCTAGACGAACCGACAAAGAGCTACGCCCGTTTGCCACCTCTAATAAAACATCAACATCTAAGCTTTAGAAAAGTGGGAGCATATGGCCTTCTTGTATTGCAAGAGAAAGGCAAAAACACAAGTCTGTAGATGCACATGGAAACCAATGTTATAACTTTTGACTTTTTTGTCTATAATCAATTAATCAGTAGGACTTTTCAACACAACTTACATCTACTATCTAATTGTGGCTTCTCCTTTTGCAACATTTTTTTGAATGTACAGTAAAAAAAATAGCATATATAAAAACATTGATTGTGATGTTACTTGAAAAAACTTGCAAAGAATCATTTCTTCACTTACTTTTGTGCCTGTATGATAATAATATTTGTTTGTTGTTTACACACCCATTTTCTTCTCATTCTCTTTCTCATTTTTTTTCTCTTTCTTTATTTCAACCTCGTATTCTATCAATAAAATAATATTACACATAAACGTAAAAATTCTCCTTACTTTTTAACCACACATTCTTCCATCAATCACTATTCCAGAATGTATTCTTTCTCCAAAATAGGTTTCAAACACAAGCGTGTTTGTACATGGTGGTGGGTAGGGGAGAGAGGAACGGTTATCCTTAAAGGGTTGGATGTCGTAAGTTTTCAACGTCCCCTGAAGTTTTGACCATTGTAAAGAGTGAATATTTAGTTAATTTGGTGTAGAAATTTTCTATAGCGCCAAATTCTTAATTTGGTTATTTATTCAAGTCGAGAATAAAATGGACAATATGTTAGTCGCAAGGATTTTTCTGATGGGTTGAGATTCTTGTTCCAATAAAAAAAAATAGTGTAATTAAGATATACTCAGGCTTTTTACTGGGATTTGCTACACCTCTTTTGTTAGGTTACTCGAGTCAATTTTCCTTCGAATCATCATCAGCGATCCAATAGCTATTGGGTCCCAGATTGAAAATAAATGCTTGAAGGGCAACTCACACAAATATTCCTAAAATCAGGGGCAATTTAAAAACTCGGTATAAACATGGGATTGAAAACTAAATTAGCAACTTACACATTAAAATTGTGTTTTATACATTGTTCATCAAACCATCAAACAAAAACTCAAGAAAAAATTTCTTCGGAGGTGGCTGAGTTGGTGGAACAGGTGAACGCGGAGATCAAATATCACGAGTTTGAGTTTCCTACCAACACTTCCTCGGTCGAACTCATCGCACCGGGTTTGCCTAATGTGATTTACATCTCTTGTGTTGTTTGCGGGCTACTGCATATGGATCGGTGTTTACCTAGTATGCACTCACAGTGGTCGGGCCTCCGCCCCGTTGGGGTAGTCGAGGCTCCGCGGCGGGTAACTGATGCGGATTTCTACGTCAAAAAAAAAAAAAACTCAAGAAAAAATCCAAAACGAAGGACACAAACTCACCCAAAGCTATCAACAATCGAAACTCAACACAGACTTTCTTGTCATAGATCAAAACTACAAATCAACAACTCCTTCAACTACGTTTTTCCAAAAGATTTGGTGCATTTTCATCTGCAGGTTAGTAAATTATTTATTTTTTATTTAAATATTTCAAATTTTGTTTGATTATTCAATAATAGGTGATAGATTTCATATATACTCGGTAAAAGGGAAGTAATTATAAGCTCACTTCACATATTTATGAACATTTGTATATATTTGAAATGTTACAATACTTTGTAACTATGAATTTGATATTTATGAGTTTTTTTTTTTGTGTTAGTACATATGAAAATTATCGATTAATGATTTTGAGTTAGTTTACATGAATATAACATCTTTTATATGTTATGGAACAAGATTTAAAAAAAAAAATATTGAAAAAATCATGAATGAAACATGAAGTGAAATCATTTATGTTGTTACTATGATGAAGAAGCCATACAAAAAAAAGTTGGAACATTTATGAATCTCGAGCTTTTGAGTTTCTTATTTTTCATTGTCTTTTATTTTTATTTTTATTTTACTTTTTTCTATTATAGAATATTAATACATAATAGAGATTTTTTTATGTCATTTTTGCTTTCGAAATAAAAATAATAGCAGTACGTCACTTTTGAAACAAAAAGTTCAATACGTTCAAATGACATTGCTAACATCCTTATTTTTGTCACATCAATCACATGCAAAACAAGGGTTATTTTTTCAAATGAATCTCGCTGATATTTCATTCTCATATGCAAGGGCGGACCTCAGGGGTCCTAGGGGGCAAAATCACAATAAATTTGAATTTCGATAACAAGTTAATTTTAAAAATTCTCCAATAATCGTACACTAATCGAATCTACAAATTATTTATGTCATTTTAAAGATTATTTCGAGAACTACATTGTGTGGACATCGAATAGTCCAAACAGATATCAAAAATAGTTAAATGCAAGTCTTAAAGAAAGACATCTAATTCGTATTTTTTTAAAAAAAATTCTACAAATTGTTTATGTCATTTTAAAGATTATTTCGAGAACTACATTATGGGGATATCGAATAGTCCAAACAAATATCAAAAATAGTTAAATGCAAATCTTAAAGAAAGACGTCTAATTCGTATTTTAAAAAAAAAAATCAATTATTTCATTAACATTTATTATTTTTGAAATACGAATTTCTCAATGTAATTTTCATCATTTTATTAGAAAATTTTATATGGAATATGATATAAAAAAAATTCGAAATTTTACATCCGAAAAAGTCATATCTCATGTAAATTTTTGAATGCAAAATTATGTGGGGTATGATTTTTTTGGACGTAAATTTTCGATTGTAAAATTTCTCCCAACTTCTTTGTAAGTTCAATTGTGTCCCCCTAATTTTAAACTTATGCGTCCGCCCCTGCTCAAATGTACCATTAGATGATACTAATCTCACTCAAAATTTGTCACTTTTTGTGTCACTTTTGAAACAAAAAGTGACATACTTTGTTGGGGACAGAACGAGGTTAAACGACATAATATGAAGTATTGATCACAACAACAAGATGATCAGCAAGACAATAATTTAATTTGACAGAGGAATTGAAAATTTTATTCAACTATAATGGAGAAATAATTACAATAATTTCATTTCTTACAATTATTTTAACTTCTGTAATAAATCAACTTGTAAAGAAAAATCAATTTTATATACGAGACATATCAAAACCCTAACAATATTTCTCAAATAGTATAAAAATGAGTGGAATAAACAAAGCAATATTTCTCAAAAAAATAAAAACCACAATCGAATTTGGGTCACAAATCCAATAATCTCTATATTGACACAAATTTCATTGCAACGAACGAAACTCCAAAATTTCTCCACTTAGAGAAAAAAAATCTGACCGTAAGGAATGAACAAAACTCTTCAACCAAAAATTTTCCACCTCTTCCACGATATCTAATTAGAATAAATGAATCCAAGAAATGATCTACAAAATTACTTCGGGTTCGACAAAAAATCAGAAATGATTTAAAATTTACCAAATAGGCCGAAACACACCCTAAAACAGAATCAACACCAAAAAAAATTCGAAAGCCCCCTTAGACTCGACACCTTCAAATACACTTAAACATGAGCAATAAAATCAACATTTCCATACCTATCTTCATTGGGTTTGTCCGTAGCAATTGAATAGATGGCACTGCAGGTGGTGGCAAAGCGGCATTACTCACATCATCCAAACTTGAGCTATATTTTTGAACATGGACCCCAAACCAAATCTCAACGATACTATACTAAATTGAATATCCACCACGGTACTAAACATTTTGCTGATTGTTCTTCATGGATTCTATGCAACCTTGCAAGACGTGTAACGAGACTTTTTCCGCTCCTCCAATACAACTCGGACACTTGTGCAAACTCTTAATGTTCTACCTCCACCAAAAAACTTGTACCCTCTTGAATCAAGAGTACTCAACGAGGTGAGATTTTTCTTCAAAACTGGAATGTGTCGAACTTGATTAAGTGTTTTAACTGTCTCGTCCACCAGTTTAAATCTGACTCTACCAATAGCAACTACCCGACAATGTGCGTTGTTTTTCATGATCACGACACATTTTGAAACTCTTTCATATGTTGCAAACAGATCCCTATTGGAACACATATGAAAAGCACAAACTGAATCTAGAATCCAATCTTTCTCGATTAGATTCGTCGTTAGAAATATCCAAAACATTTTCATTACTCAAATAGCCCTCTACAACATCGGCTTCACCTGAAGTATCTAATTGCATTCTCTTCTAATTTGCAGCCAACTTATCATTAATCTGCAACTTGTTGCAATTTCTCTTGATGTATCATTTGTTTTTTGTAATAAAAACAAACTTGATTACTAAAATTAGATTTTGACTTGCCACTTTTGCAACCACCATGAACAATAAAACATTCTCCATCTCTAGTTTATATCCAACCAGATCTTCATCTTCTCCATTGAAAACAAAGTATTGTTCACATCTTCAATTGTGAGAGTATCACGACAATATAAAAATTGTGTCCCTAAACGACATGAATGAAGCAGGCAATGAACACAAAAGAATTAAGATCAAATTTTCTTCATCATATTTTACCTACAAAGTCTCCAGATTAGCGACGATTTCTTTAAAAACAACCAGCCGATCTTCCAAGGATCCACCTTCGGTCATGCGATGAAAATATAAACGTTGCTTTAAGTGCATTGTGCTTGTAAGACTATTAGTCATACAAAATTGCTCCAATTTCAGCGACAACGTAGTTGTTTTTTTCTCATTCAAAACGTTATGAAAAATATTATTCAAAAGATAAAGATGAATTTGTGAAAGTGCCTTCCGATCTTTCCGTTATTTTTTCTCCGTTGTCTAAGTTGTGGGAATCTTGTCAAATTCTAGCAACGCATCATCTAAATTTATCTGTGCAAGTACTGCTCACACTTCACCTGGCACAACGAAAATCTAGTAGGCAATTCAAAAGTGAAATGTTATACTTCATGGTTGCCATCAAAAACTAAAAATCTATAACAAATCAAACAAATGCTCTGATACCACTTGTTAGGGATGGAACGAGGTTATCCGCCATAATAAAAAGTATTGATTACAACAACAAGATGAACACATATAAGAATTTAATTTGACAGAGGAATTGAAGATTTTATTCAACTATATTGAAGAAAGGATTACAACAATTGTGTTTCTCACAATTATTCTAATTTCAATAATAAATCATTGTGTAAAAAAATAATTAAAAAAAAGCCAACTATGTATAGGGGACATATAAAAATCCTAACAATATTCTTTAAAATGGAAATAGCATAAAAAAAGGCGTAAAATAAATGAAATATTTTTTCAATAAAAAACACGTGGAATAAAAAAAACAATATTTTCTAAATAAAAAAAAATGTGAATAAATGAAACAATATTTTATAAAAAAAAAAATAATAATAATAATACCAAATTCGGGTCACAAACCCAACACATCACTTTTGAAAAAGAAAGTGACAAATAATTTACAATCGAAACTTCACGTAAAAATTATTGTCAACTAAAAACTAATGATAAATAAGGGTGTTAATCTATTTCTTGATTTTTGACCTTACTAAACCTAATTTCGTAAGTTTAGGCCCAATAAACACTTAAATTGCATATTGTCCAAATAAAGAGAGCTATGAAAAGAGAGTGGAAATTACATGATACCTAACTTTTGAAGTTTGCATTTCATAAACCATATTTCAAGTTTGATATTTCAAAATTCAAATTATAATTAAATTTTAATATTGTATTAAATAAATATATTACTATTAAATCAGTCCACCCCAAATCATTCTCTCCCTCCCTCCTTCCCCCATTTTGATCTATTCTTCGCCAATAAACTACCCAACTCAAAGGCATTGTGAGAGTCTTGCAATGACCACGCTGCCACAATGGAAGGAGTGTCTCTACAACAGTGACATCTTTCGTTTTTCTCTATATCGCCCATTTTGGATTCGTCTCTGGTGACTGACCACTTACTGTAGCAGCACTCTGGCATTGATCACCACTACACGCGCAACGCTGCATATCGAGGGCGTAGTAGATTGGGCTTCTTCCATTTTTTCTCTAGTCATAGGTGGTTGTGTTTGTAGTGTTGGATGTGTGAAATTCTGTTGTTGTTTTGATGTTTTTGATCTGATAAGTTGTCTGTGGTTTTTGTTGGCGACGGCGGTGGTGGTAGATCTTTGTTGTTAGGTGGGTTTTGTTGGATTTAACGGTGGACCTGGTGGGGGTGGATCTGACAATGACGGTGGCATTAGTGGTTGTGTTGAAATTGATGGGTGTTGGTTTGTTTGATATGGTGGTGTTGGCGTCGGAAGGTGGTGGCGATGGTATTGTTGGAGGCGGTGCGACTAGAGGCAGTGGTAGTCACAAGTTATTGGTTGATTGCGATTAATAAATTAGTTAATTTGTGACTAATAAACAATATGTAACCAATTAAATAAATAAATTGTGACCAATATATAACGCGACTTATAAAATTTGTAAGTTGTGATCAATAAATAAATTGTAACCTATAAAAATTTTGATTTGTGAGAGTGAATAATTTGTGACCTATAAAATTTTTAATATGTGATCGAATTGTATAGAATTAGGACCTTAATATATTTGATTAATAAAATAAAATATAATTAATTATTTCATAAATAAAATTTAATGATTTCTGATTTTTAAAATTTTAAATCTTCTTTCTTAATTTTGAAATGGGTTACAATTCATTTCTTGTATATGAATATTTCCCAAAGAGAATTGCCAAAACACATGGAGAGCCACAGCCCACAACCATATCTAGATGTGTAGAATAGGTCTAGTTGTTTTGATAAATGTAATGGATATGTACGTGGACAAAACTCAGGTTTAGAGGTACAAAGTGGTCTTTTCACAAGTTGGTTTTTACATTTTGAGAGCCCAACCAGCCTGCCTATTGGTCACAAACCTAACTATTTTTTAATTTTTAATTTAATATTTTTCTAAAAGTTCAATGGGGCCTAGATATCTGGATGATAGATCACTTACACTAGAGATGGGCCTTAACAACGGCCCACATCCCTTGATCTGGCCCGAACAAGTCATTTTCACAGTACACACTTTCTCCAACAAAAAAACACACCAATTTTCACAATTCAAAATCCGTGGCTTCTCTCTCCTCTCTGTTTCTGTAAAATCACAGTACCCCAGGAAGACAGATTCCCTTCGGTTCATCCATTGTCATGTCTCTTTCTTCTCTCTCACACACACATTCAGTAAACAATCATACGCAAGCACAGTGACCCCCTTTCATATTCTGAAACCCTGCTAGAGCTAGTTGTCTTCTTTCTATCAACCCCTTTAGAAAAAGTTTTTTGCTGCTCAACGGCGTCTTCTTCAGAACTGTCAGTGCCATTTTTAAGCCTTGTGCAGTAAGGGGTCTTGATTTCTTTTAGCTTTTGTTTTTTTTCCTATTTCAAGAATCTTGTAAATCTAGCAACTTAATTTAATTGCAATAGGGTAGATTTTTATTCTGTTATTTTTGTTTAATTTTGATAAAAATTGAATCTTTTTTACTGTTTGAGTGTTTGTAGAACTTTAAGCCCTTAAATTCCGGAGTTACCTAAAACCTTACAAACCCATTTGTTTGAGTCTATGTTCAGCGGAAATCATGCCATTGCTTTCCCTTAAACCATTTTTCTTGTAAGATTCTTTATTTAGAATCAGATCTTGATTTTTGTCTGATTTGATGGGAATGGAATCACGTAGTCAGGGAATGGAATTTGCAGGTAAGTCTAAATCATTTAATCAACCTTCAAATATTTCGGAAATTGTTAGTAAATTTGCGAAAGTATGCAAGCTTAGATCCGTTGGTGTTTTTAATACATCTGAAAGCCAGTACCATAGTCATAATCACCAGCAATTTTTCCACAATACTGCACAATCATTAGCTGAAGAGAGCAGCAGGGATGCCACTGAAGAGGCTGAGTTTGATGCCGAGAAAATCCATTCGCAATCTGCCGAGACACGAAAAGAAGGGAATAAGTGTGGGCATATGGAGATCTTGAAATTGTTTAGCACACTTTCAGCTTTGAAATTAGCATATGTTAAGCTCCAAGAAGCTCACATCCCTTATAATCCTGGAAAGATTAGAGCTGCTGACGAGAACGTTGTGTCTGAGCTTGAATCACTGTGCAAGATTAAGAGGGCTTACAAGGAGAAGCTATTGAAGGAATCGAATACATTACCTGCTTGCTCAGCTCTTTTGCTTGCTGAAACTCAGGTTGAAGAGAAGGTTTTGGAGAAGTTGAAGTATAAATTGAAAGATAAAGACAATGAGGTGGTTGATTTGCAGCAACAACTACGGGCCATAGTGATGAGGAACAAAGAGTTGACTGGAGGGATACTGGAACAAGAAAAGAAGAGAATTAAGGCTTTTACACACTCTTCTTTTGAGGACGTTGTCAAGGCAACTGGAAAGGCTATTCATGATTTTGCCAAGCCTTTAATTGCCTTAATGAAAGTTTCTGATTGGGATCTAGACCAGGCTGCAAATGCAATAGAAAATTCTGTTGTGTTCGCCAAGAGATCCCATAAAAAGTATGCATTTGAAGCTTATGTCGTCCGGAGAATGTTTCATGGGTTTCAGCCTCAACTCTACAATGCAGATAATATTTTGAAATCGGGTGATCCAATTGATGCTTTGATTGAAGATCCACAATCTAGTTTTGCCAAGTTTTGCAGAACAAAATATCTACTAGTAGTTCGTCCCGAGATGGAAATATCATTTTTCGGCAACTTGGACCATAGGACTTTTGTGGCTAATGGGATGCATCCACATACTCCTTTTTATCGTGCATTTGTCAAAATGGCAAGATGGGTTTGGTTTTTGCTGGGATTTACAGCTTCTATTGAGCCTAAAGTTGAAATGTTCGGAGTTAAGCAGGGAAGTGAATTCTCGGATGTTTACATGGAATTTATAGATGAGCTGAAGGAATACAAAGCTTTGTTGGATAAAGGTCATGGAAGCTACAAAGTTGAGTTCATGGTCATGCCTGGTTTTAAAATAGGGGAGAGTTTAATCAGGTCTCAAGTCTATGTCTCGAAAACGGGATTGTCAAATGAAACATTCTAGAAGGAGCTGTTAGTTCAGATACCAGTTGAAGTTTTTGCTTTCAATTGTAAATTTTTTTATAGCATTTTAACTTGGCAGCTGACTGTTAATTCTGTAACCGCCCTCATGGTGAAGTACTCAAAGCCTGCACTTTAATGGTAATTTTATCTGAATATATTTATATTTATAACGGCGATTTGTTGCATCATTCTGGCTTAATTATTATCTCGCCAATGATGATTATATATTTATTCACCTAAGGTAGAGCAAGTACAAGTCCTTACCATATGTCTATGATGTTTGATGCTAACTTTGATTCCTGCATATTGATTGATAAATCTTAGCAACATCTATATAATTTGACTGCAATGAAATTTAAGAATGTCGATCATGGCTATCTTAGTACTTGCTTCAATGAGTGGAAACATTTCTCCACAAATTCTATTAGTTTATGACTAGGGAAGAGTAGTTGGTTGTGCTGCTAAAACTAGAGAATAGAATGCAAGTTTTTGTAGAAGCCATATCTAGTATGCAAGTTGCTTGTGTGTTTCACTTATCGTCTTTGCTGGTTTTGGAAAACAAATCCTTGCATAGCTCCCCGTAGAATCTGCATACTAAATCAATGAAAACGGGACAAGTGAGGTTCTTCCAGCAGTACAGAAGCTCTTCCACGTCCGTCAAATCCCCCATTTCACCCTCTTCAACAATCATCTCTATCAGATAATTCTCAAAGCTCCTGCAAACATCTTCAACTTCTTTCTTTTTATTAGCTTCACTATTTCTTGCCTTTACTGGACTGATGGGTGAGAGGTAGAATGGTGAATTATTCCAGGCATTTGATATACTCTTGAGCTCCATGACTCGATCCATCTGTTCTGTCTCGATCGCTTTTAGGAACACCAAACAGACCAAATTTTAGCAAGTCTTCCTGATGTTTGTTCGTTGAAGATAAAACTTAAGGGCTCTTATATAGACTTGGTTTTGGCATGGGTCCTAAAGCTTGCATTCGAAGGGAGTGGAATGTACAGTATCATTTTGTTAATGATTGAGGATTGCGTGCTGATGAAGGGATTGAGAAGATTGGTGGTGGTGGATCGTGAACCACAATAACCACCGGTTAGTGTACTTTGGTTGGGAGTATTTCAATGATCGCAATATTAATCTTGATGTTGGAAATTTAGTCCCGAAGAACACGAATCATAAAAACTTCCTTTGAAATGTTTACCTCATCACAATAATGCCTTTAAACTGTTGTGCACATACATCAACATTGAGCCCATGTTTGAACCACATTAAAATTTTCATTCTCATTCTCATTCTTCTACTCATTTTTAACTACACATTCTTCAATAAAATAATATTTTCTATCACATCAATAACTTTTCCTTCTTTTTCAACCATACATTTTTCATCAATCTACTATTTTAAAATACATTCTTCCAAAATAATGTGACTCAAACTCACGCTGAGTCATATTACTAAAAGATTGAGGTTGCAATATTGGATCATATGCAATTACTAAAGCCACTTTTATAAGAATTGAAATTGAAATAACGTAGTCCTCCATTTATGTGACGGCTAAAATTACAATAATTAATAAAATTAATAAAATTCACTAATATATTGATAAAAATAGAAAAATATTAAAATGGAATCTGCAAAATTGAAAACTAAGTTGTTAAAAAACATTATTTTTAAAGCCCCAAATGAAACAATGTTTGTCAATAGACATTATAAAGTGGCACACTGGCACCGATGCATTTAATTTATATACACATTTGATTGCATCAATGCCATTTATTTGTATGTACATCCAAAGTTTCTGATTTTCTGCGCATGCACACTACATCACACTGATTGATCAAATTCAAAAGAGAGGAAATATTTAAAATCTTCTCCCTTTGTGGCCTAGTTTCTTGCAGTCACTCGAACATCTCACAGAACAATGTTTCTGTGCGGATTTACTAGAAACCTCGTAAGGTGCTCGAAACCCGATACTTTCCACAGCATCGACAGTCTTGAATAACCGTCTCCTATTGACCTCCTCTACTAATGACTGGTGAAGCAACTGGCTGCGCATATCCACTAGTGACCGGTTCCTTGTCAATCTAGGCATTTCCATCTTGTTTTTAGAAGTGGAAGCTCGTTTTGATTCTAACACATCATTGCACTGCTTGTAGCAAATCTTAGCAACATAATGCCCTGTGCCTGAATTTTCTCCGGGATGGAATCGAGAAGAAGTTGGAGTATTTCCGAGGACATACAGGTTGTGTCTTCTTGGGCTTATCACAGGATCATGCTCATCAGCAGAATTGTAAGTCCAGTTGGAATACTTTCCGGAGTGTGAAGAGCTCTGTGAACTAGTATCATCAAACGAGTCATCTATAGAAACAGAAGTTATCGATTAAGATTGTAACAATATGCTTAGCATATGCTTTCATCAATGAAAATGCCATATTCTAATATCTGGTCGAACAAAATAAGACACAATCAGAATGCATGGCACAACTGGGAAGTAAGGAGCCCGGATATGGTTTCAAATGGTACACAGTAATAAAGAGGCAATAATATGATTTCGTGCAACTATTTGGGGAAAATGTTACTGTCCATTGATGTGGTGCTAACAACTTTACCAAATGATCTATAAAAACTCGAAACATTTTTTCTATCACAACCCGTCACCCCCTCCCCTCCAAATTCTCATTCCCCTGGGACATGGACCAGGTTCATATCACCCTTCAATTTAAATTAGCGAAAACTCCAAACTCTCATGAACTATAATAGCAATACCTTGAATCGAATGACTATTTTGAGATTTTGTGTCCATTTTCTGAGACGCAATTGAACCCAAAAGTGACAACTGGGACGATGAGGAAGGTGAGAAAGGATTACTGTGATCATAATGATCCTCTTGATAGTTCACCATATGGACGTGAGCCGACTGAGGATTGTCCGACTTCCAATTCGGTACAAGACCAGTAATCTCTGCATCAATCATATCTGCAATTTCTGATGGTTTCCAGTCAGCAATCTCTAACTCCTTCACCATTTCATTCGCAACATCAATGGGGGTGTCAGAAACAATGTCAAAGGGAAAAAACACGTTCCTAACATCACCTGACAAAAGCATATAAAAAAGAAATCCTTAAGAAAGATTGTAGATTTTCACCACTAATCAAAAAGGAATCACAGGATGTAAAGATTAAAAAAGGCCAAAACTTAGGAACGTGGAGTGGGCAAAAATTACCGTCTCTATCAGCAATTTGTACTTTAAGAAAGATGGTCTCATCCTCAGGGTTCAGCTTCCCTGTAATAGTCATGTTAGTCCTTGGTAAATCCTCGTTCAACTGCAGATCCTCGATTTTAATATTTTCATTCAGAAAAGGCTTTTGAATATCATTTTTCAACTCTGGCTTATCATCAAAGTCACCAAGTGCAAGAAATGGATCAAGCATTAGTTCCTTTGCTGGCAATCTCTTAGATGCAGATTCCAAGCATCTCCCAATAAATCGTTGGGCTTCCAAGTCTTGAACTTTGTAGAATGCTCTTGGCTTTTTTCCCTTAAAAAGAAAAAAAAAATCAAGTCATCCAGATTAGTTTCTGACCCATTTTTTACATCATTTTGCCCTAATTGTAACGTGATCTTACTGATGTCACTTTCTTGTAAATTTGAGCAGGGTTGGTACATTCACTGTATGGATATTCATAAGTTACCATCTCTAAAACACACATCCCATACGAATATACATCAACCAGTTCATTGTAGTTTTCTTCATATAATTCTGGAGCCATAAACTCTGGTGTGCCTAGCAAAATCAAAGAAAAGATTCAGCAGTCGATAATTAAGGGTCAAATTTAATTCAATTACAATCCCACTAGAGTTCAAAGAACCTATAAACAGAAAACTTTTCAAGATGTAATGATTCAGAACAGGAGATCGAATGAATCGATCATTCTAGCTCAAAAGTTATAGTATACTTAAAAAATTTCTTCACTTTATTCTAGGCATTTGGGGAAAGATAAAGCTTAGCTCACGTGGGCCAGAGGGATGGCAAAAGTATCCTTTGTATTCAGAAAATGCAGTATGATCTCGTCATTCATTTTGATTCTTGACTCATGCTTTCAAGACATGAAGTAACAATGCAGAATAGGATGCATGTACCTATAACACTGTGTGCTCTATGTGACCCACGCAAAATTGCTGCCAAGCCCAGATCACCAATTTTCACTTGTCCAAGATGTCCATTGACGAATATGTTATCACACTTAAGGTCTCTATGGATCACCGGAGGATCATGACCATGCAAATAAACAAGGCCTTCAAGAATTTGTCGCGCCCATATCTTTATGGCTTGAATGTCTACTTGCTTATACTTTGCTCTGTATCTGCATTCAATCAAAATTAAAATTCAGCCCTTGTTGTCCCTAGGCCTATTTGCATCCACAATGTCCTACATTAATAATGTTCTAAATGAATGAAATGTTACTCTCTGAGGGTGCCGGACGTGAACATTTCAGTGATGAAATTAAAGGTTCTTCCTTCAACATCGATCCAAGAAGTGTAGAATTTGATGATCGACTCGTGATTTAGGGTGCTGAGAAGATGAACTTCAGAGTATAGTCGTTGCAGATCCTCCGGTGACTGAAGCAAGTGATTGAGGTGGACTTGATTCCATGCTACTTCCATACCAAGCACCTCATCTATTGCCCTGTACACTGTTTTCATTGCCCCCTTTCCCAGAACTTCATTCAACTGTCCATCCATAATCCATAGATAAAAGGTTCAGATTCTTCAAATGCAATTTACAAATCAAAAATTAAAAATTTGATACTTAATCAACTAACCTTGTAAATATCTAACGAAAGAAATTCTAAATTCGTTACTAAAACATTTTACATCCTCGAAAGTTCCAATCTAAATCGTCCATATTAACAAGCCCTCCGATCTTAGTCTTTTTAAAATTATATAAACAGCAACTTTGCCAAGTAAAGCAAAGCAAAGCAGAATCCACTAAACATAAACAAATCATTACACTTAAGACAAACATATTCTAATTAAGAAAATCAATAATCAATAAACCCAATTATAATTGTATAAAGTATTTGCAAATTTCATACATAATTATGAGCCAAAGAATAAAAAATATAAAAATAATTGGAAAAAAAAAACTCAACATACTCGTCCATAACGCCCGGTTGGATCAGTTTCAACGTATCCATTTTCATCCATTGATTCCCCTGTTTGCTGTGCCCTGCTAGTACTCGATCCTTTCTAACTATATATGTATATAATTTCAGATTTTTGAGCAACACAATTAAGGTTGACAAGTCTTATTTTGTATTAATTCAGACAAAAGGGCATCTAAATCCGAGGTTTTCCCTCGTGATTTTCGTAAGAGAAGAGACCAAATAGGAGCCAGAAGAGCCTGGAGTAGTCAACTTTTAACATAACCCAAGTCATATCCACAAGCAAGCGTGAAGAGTCGTAGCTCTTTCTGACCATTTAATTGATGATGAACAGTGACACACAAGACAAGATTTGACAGGGAATAAGAATAAAAATTGTTGGGAATTATTATTATTATTACCAAGCTTGTAATCTTGAGTGGGAGTAGAGGGTAATTTTGGCAGGAAATAAGGATTTTCTTGAATCAGTAAAAAACATGTGATGGAGCACGAGTCCTAAACTTGAAGAATCTGTGGCTACGCTTTGCAGCAGCCATTTTGAGTGGTGATTGTTGGACTTCAGACTGATATTTTGAAGAGAGAAAAAAGTAAAAGAGGAAGAGTGTCGAAATTCAATAAAGACGACTGTGTAGGAAATGTCCAAGGAAGTGTATAACTGGGTTGGCGTATATAAAGGCAGGACGGAACTGTATAATATTATATATCTATAGAGTGTGTTTGGTAGGGATTTTTGGCATGATTTTAAGCATTTTTATGACCGTTGCTTTGTCCTCAGCCGCAACAATTGACTTGGTGTGAGGGATGTGGGGGCCACCAATTGAAAAAAACGGTCATATTCTTGCTAAAAATCTGATGAAAATCACAAACAAACACACTCATAGTCAAAATTGGATTTTTTATTTTATTTATATATTTTTTTTTTTTTGAATTCTGCCCTTTGTAATTCACAACTATGGGCACAAGCAATTTGACAAAGGTTTTTTCAAAAAAAAGGAATGAAAATTCAAAAAGTCTAGTTCGGTAGGTCGAATCTAATAAGATAGTTGAATTCGACAAGTAATTAACAGGCTCATTTTTAGTTATATGCCCGTTCCCGATTAAAAGTTAAAATCTACTTTTATGATGAAGAAATTACTTTTAAACATTTTTGGATAATTATATGAAAGTGCTCGATTGAATATAAGAGTTATTAGAGAAAATTCTTATTCAATAAGTATAAGCATCCTGTCAAACTAATTCTTAAATTCTCTATTTGTAGCCTTTTTTTAAAGAAAATTTCATAACTTTGTTTTTACAAGTTTATTAAGCGTGATATTTATTTATTAGTAAATGATTCGGGTTTTGAGTGACAATTATTGTATATAACTATAGAAATATAACTTATTCTCCTGTTTAATTCAGCTAAAAATGTTGATTAATATTCAAGTCAAAGTTATAATTAATTTTAACCAGACATTTTAAGGGATTCACAACTTTTTCGTTATTTATTTTATTAACTTTTATCAAAATCTGTTAAATACTTAATTTATATCTAAACCAAATAAGAACTATATTTGTATTATAGTTGAACATTTTTATTTCATTTTTAACTTTTACTCTTGATTTATTATCATTATTAAAGTACTCAAAAGTTTCTTAAAGCATAATAGGTGTGTTTGGTACTTTATTATTAAAATAAAAATGGTCAAATAAAATTAGGGAAAAAAATTGTGATAAATATTTCCACCTCAGCATCTGTCAAATATGTTTTAATTTGTAATTAAGTCTTCCTAAGCCATGATTATATTATTCAACAATTGAAATTAAATTCTTTAATTGCTATTATTTGAAATATGTCTACCTCACTTATTAGCCAGAGTTTGTCAACTTGAGTCACTTGACGATCAATTAACTAGAATTTGTTGTCAACAAAATGAATTAGTATATGTAAATTCTACCACGCATTTACACAATAAAACATTTTGCACGTAATCCTAAAAGTTTTTCATACTTTTAACCACACATTCTTAAAAAAATCATTATTTAAAACTTTGTTTTTGTGTGGTAATCAAACATGGGTTTGAATTTACTAGGAAAAAAAAAGATTATAGAGATTTAATTTAATAAACATTATGACGACAACAAAAAAATTAAGAGTTAAGCCATTTTGCCCAACTATTTGACAGATGCAGTGTTGACAATAGAAGATTGGATGCAAAACGATAGAATATCTTGTGACGTTTTGTCAAGAAAGTGGGCAAATGGCTTGATTCAAAAGTTAAGTTTTAATTACATTTAATTCAAAGTTGACATCAATTTATACACATTTACACCCAACATAAATATAAAATGGTTTACTTTTTGAGCCCAACCATACGAGATTTGTAATTGTAGAGAATGAGTATTGCAAAAAATATTAATAATTTGAGCAAGAGAATGACAATTTTATCCATTCTAAATGAATTCGACCGTTGATTATTATTTAAGGAAGAAGATTATTTTAGAGGGTACATTATTTTCTGTGAATTCTCAAGTGCTTATTCCCATATAGAGAAGAAAGTATTTCATTTTGTTGAAATCAATCTCAAATTTGATTGTTGTAACAACACCGTTATCATTAAGATGGGTGAAAATCCCCCTCTCAAAACTAGTGATGGCAATGGGACGGGTTTGGGTTCGGGGCGGGGCACCCTCATCCCACCCTGCCCCACCACGCCACTCCCCCTCCTCGCTGCCTCGTTTCCTGCCCCATTTGTTTTTTATTTTTATTTTTATTTAAAATATAAATTCAAAATTTTAAAATCCAAAACAAATAATGTTCAAAACAAATTTTTTTTTTTTAATTCTTCACGGGACGGGTTCGAGGCGGGGCATCTCCACCCCTCCCAGCCCCGCGACCCGCGACGGGGCAGCGAACCTCGCCCCGCCCCGCCTCGCCTCGCCAACCCATTCAAGGTGGGTTTTTTTGCCCCATTCGGGGTGTGGCCCCACAGGGGGGGCGAGAAAAATTGCCATATCTACTCAAAACCGTATACGAGACTCTCAATTCGTACAGCTCAAGCAACTTGAAAATTATTTGACTATTTATCATAATATTTTGTAAATAGAGAGTCATAATTAGGTTTTGTATTATCATCAAACAAAAAGAGTGGTTAGAGAAAATAAGGATAGTGAGTTTTTAGTTGTAGTCTTCTTTTTATCATAATAAATTATTGTAGCGATGGAAGATAACGTTGTCTTACATTCAGGTAAATCTCTATAAATCTTGTATGTTCTTGTTTCTTTAGGGGCGCATATTTATTTGGGACTTTTAAAGAGTTTTGAGGATTTAAAAAGTAAGTGTTTTCAATTGGGACTTTAAAAGACACTCTAAAAGTTTAAGTGTATGCAATTGCGACTTTTATAGACTTTTAAAAAGTATTAGGTACAAGCAACGTGCAATGCACGTTTGCGTAGTTTATATTTAATAGTTTTTTTAAGAATTAATTTGTTATTAATAAAGATATAATTTTTTTGGTTAATTAAATAATTAATGATGTAATGTTTATGTAATTGATAAATAATTAGATGTGTGATTTTGATGTTGTGATGTAAGTTGGTGAGATCGAAGAAAATAAGCAAAAGTTGACGAATTTGGAGAAAAGGCTAAATTGTAAGGGATCCAAAGTTCGGGAACTAAAATGTAAATACTTAAAAGTTGTGCTGAACCTCACGATCAAGATTTGAGAGTGTTCGGAGTCAATTGGATAAAGGAAGACGTCAATGGAATCAATTTTAGGCAAAAGATGATCACAAATCAATTTCCAACCGAAAAGTTATGCTCCGATGTTTTAGTCTCATATTGAGACCTATTTTTGGCATAGAAAGTGATCAAATGGAGAATGATGTTGAATCAAAGTTGTATCCAGATGAGTTAGCTTTCCGACGCATTTTGAATCGCCTCAATCGGACATCAGAATACAAAGTTATGATAAAAACACTGAAAAAAGGTGCAGCTGCTTGTTTAAAACAAGAAATTCCGTTACATAGTCCGTTAAAACAACAAATTTCGTTAGTTTTTCCGTTAAAAACAAAAACTTCCGTTATATAGCCACTTTTAATATATAGAAGATATAAAAATCATAGGGTATTCAATTGAAACTTTTTAGAAGCCTCTATAAATCATGAGATATTCAAATAGAGAATGACTTTTGGAGAATTCTCTACGTACTGGATTTCTGGAAACAATTTGGGTTCTTAAAATTTATGTTAATCCGTGAAATTTTTTTGATTATGTTTCTAGAAATTGGTGTAAAAGTTTTTAAATTATTTTATTTGCACGAAAATTGAATGAATGGACCGTAACTTACTACTTTACCCAAGAAAATTTTGTGGGCATCATGATTCTCAAAAATGTTAATTAGGTAGTAAGAAATATTGTAATTTTTTAGGTATATAATAAATTTGCAAGATGAAAAAGTCTTTAAAAATCTTTAATCAAAGTCTACATAAGTCTATGGAAGGCTTTTATTAATTCTTGACAAATTCAAGTAAGTCACTTAAAAATCCACAATTTTTAAAGAATACATCCCAGTTTTCTTCACGTGTTTTAATTTCTTTCGGTTGTATACCTACTTCCTACGTACACGTGCTCATGCTCTCATTATTTTATTATTATTTTCTTCGCCAAATCCTTAAAAATAGTGATAGGGGCACAAAATAAGGTGGTGTGCAACATCTTCAACTCTTGATGGATTACGTGCATTATTGAATAACACAATGCATTGAACCCATACATTTTTTTTTTTAGTTATTGTTAATGTTAATATCAATGGTCGGCCACAAGACGCCAAATATGAAAAATAAATAAATAATAATTTGATCTTGATTAAATGGTCTAGACTATAAAGAGATGATGTCGATCGATATGACTTGAAAAGTCAAGTTAAAATTGATCACATTACTTTCGCGCCATTCAACTATACGTGACGTTTATGTGTTGACGATGCGATTTGAAAATTCAAGTTATAATTCAGCACAACATCTTCACGCCATTTGTTAGCGACGTGTATCCACGGGCAAATTTCCTACTAAAGAAAAAAGAGAGAGAGAGAGAGAGAGATTACGAAATTGGGGACTATGCCAACCTGGATAATAACGGAGTAATTATTATTTTTCTAAAAATGAAATCATTCAAAAATAAAAGGGGACTTTCTTCCTAGAAGATATAGGTTTGGAAATGTATGAGACGATGGGTTAATAATATTATCGTGACTATGTTGGTTATGATAATTATATTCGATTATGACATCAATGTTGATAATGAATTGTTTTGATACAATTATGATGTTCAAAGTTACGGTTTCATGACAATAATCAATAATAGAAATAAAATGTCACGTGATATCATAAATATATGATATTAAAATAATTGTACGCTAAGTTTCATATATTTTTATTACAATAAAAATTATAAGTTTACAATGATGACATTGTCGGAATAGTACTACGATAGTATCCATTTATCATGAGAATAAGAATAGTTATGAAAAATGTGATATTACTCTGACGATAATAAATAATGAGAATAATAACAAGAGCTACGACTGAATTTAAGATATCGACAGTTCTTACTCTATTTATCACATATCACCATTCATGATGATCTCACTGCCATGACATCATGATCTCGCTGACGAACCAATCGTGGCAGGCAATAAAGGGATGTCGATGATGGTGGTGGAAGAGGAGAGTTGCTTTTTGTGGTGGTTTCTTGAAATGTTTGCTCAAATCTTGAGCAAATAACATGGTAGTAATTTGTGCTTTACAATGTTTAACAAATAACATGGTAGTAATTTGTGCTTTACAATGTTTAACTCCAAAACAAGGGGAGAAGAAACCCCTTAGTTCCCTCGTGTACATGGCTGGTGGTGGTATCACAGGTTAATGGTGGTACACATCTGGCAGTAGGCGGTGCAGATCGGGTAGCAATAGGATTTCTACCGTAGGTGGTGTTGAAGGTCGACATGCTCTAGTGGCATTGATGATGGGTCAGTGGTGAGATGGTTTGGCATGTTGATTGTGCTGAGATAGATTATGGGCCAAGTGATGATAGTGAAGGTGGTCGTCGTGTTAGCTGAGGTGGTTGCCAACAATGATGGACATTAATAGTGGTGGTGGCAACGATGACAATCACCTAACACGGTATGTAACACTTTTAACACGGTAACATGTTATGAAAAAGTACGACACTATTTTTGTAATAAAAAACGTTCAACGGCATTTTAGAAAATAATTTATTTTCTGTTTTATGGAACATTGACCTAATTTCAAACCTTCAAACAAGAGTGAAGACATAACTCTTCATCTTTTTTAATTGAAGGCACTCTATCTATTTTTAGTAACATTTGGAAAAAGTAACAATCAAAAAACAATTTAATAGATAGTCACGGATAAAGAAGAAAGGCAAAGCAAAAACCAAAAATGTGCAAAATGCTATTTTATTTTACTACCTCCTTGTGTCTTGAGGGAGAGACAAAAACCATAAAACCAGTTACATTATCCCTATCCTGAAGTCCTGTAGTTTGTTAACATCTAAAAGTTCTCTCTCTTTTTACATGGCATTTTATTGGCATAGAGGGGGAAACTCATCTTCATTCTTGAGGTGGAGGAGTGAATGCTCAGTAACCCTGAAAGCCCAAACCAGATACAACTAATCATCACGTATTTTAAACAGTTGAAAAATAGTGAGAGAACACTTTACACCCACCTTTCTTGCTTCGTCGCTGCTGTTGAATCCTGGCCTCCCGTTGAGATGCCTAGAGTCGAGTCCCAAGCACAAGATAAACCCGAAATCACCTCTTCGGCCAGGCTCCCTAAAGACCCAAACTCGATTTTAAATGAAGCATTTTGGAAACCATTTGTATGGTTATCACCTTTCACTAAACGAGGAGACTGGCAGCATACATCAGACTTTCCTCGGCCTTGAATTCTGTTGCTTTCTGGTGGGATTTCATAGGTACCGTTTTCCAAAGAATTCGACTTCCAAGAAGCAGAACTTAATACATTTCCATTGCCGCGTTTGTGTTTCTGAAACTGATTGCGATTTCCCAGTGGCTTATGCCTTCCCCTCCCATGTGAAGGATTCTCCCTGGGAGAACCATTCTGCAAGACAGAAAGTAAGATCACGCTAAACCAAAAGGCACAGGAGGAAAACATGTACTCAAATTACTGGCAAAAAAGAATACCATAATGGGAAAGTAAGTTCCTATTCCTCGTGCTTTCTGTTTTCCTTCAGAACCAAAAGCAGCAGTGTGTAAGGCAGTATTAGTACCAAGACCCATAAGTGGTTCCGCAAACAGCATGTTTGAATTCATTTGGGGAAACTGACTCCTGTTGAGTGGCATTGATTGCCAAGCATTATCCAACGGCTCCATATTTTGAATCCTAGAAGGCAATGGAGGAGGGTGGGGTAAAGGAGCAGACAAATAAATCCCATTGCATAACTGACCATATAGTAAATTCCTAATTTGGCAGTCATAATCACCACTGAGGTCTGCCAAAGGGTTCAAAGGTACGTCTGACTCTCCTGCTATGCTCAAGAGATCAATTTCTCCACAACTCTCGGATACATTTTCAAAATTACTTGCCTTGGGACTAGAAGAAGCCGAACCCACTTTATAGACGACCTTAGAACTATCCATACACCATCTATATGTATTATTCATTTCCACATGATTCTCTCTGCTCTCTAACCATGAAGTTAACCCAAACTTCTGATGAGCACTATTTGATAGGTCACCTTGGTGAAAGTTCCCACTTGCCGTGCTTCCATTTTCTACAGATGACTTGGAAGAGAAGTAATGGGATTTCTGGTAATGTTTCCCCAAGAGAGATGCACTATTATTGCTGCTTGATGCATAATCTGATGTGTTACGTTCAATCCTCAAAGTTGAATTAGATGTTGCAAGGTCATATGCATCCCCTGCAAGGTGGTGTCCTGAAGCGGGTCCATCAGCTGAGGAGCATGTTTCTGATTCCATCTCTAAAGTGTCTCTCATCGAGCATCTCTCTAGCTCATTTCTGAACTCCAAAGTGCATCTGTCTGAAGCCCCTAGACTATCATTCTCAAAATCACTGACAGATGATTTTAGAAGCGCATCATCCTCTGAGTATAATTCAGTCGAGGATTCTAAAGACACCGTCAAAGACTCTTCATCTTCAAATACCAAGGCTGAATGCTCGATAACACTAGTGTGATTTTGCCCATGTCTTGCAAGAGTATTTGAGAAGAATTCACATATCTCATCAACAACTTTATCTCTTGGTTGCAACAGAACTTGACCAAGCTTGCGAGCCCCATATTTGAAAGCACTACGTATACGGTAGAAATTGCCTAAAGGGAGAAAAATCAAGAATATTAGCTTGAACTAAACAACCCTTTTCATATTCTTACAATCAAAAGCACCAAAAGTTGTCCCAGTATAACAGGAAGACAGTATAAGAAATCAATGCTTACAACATAACGCGTTCATGTTTCCCCAAAAACTAATCAGATTCTTCAATCAGAAAATAATGCTCATGAAAAGGGTGATGTGGACGGTGTGGCTTGTGGTACCACAGCCGTTGTTGTGGCTTCTGGTTATTCAAGCAAGTTCCAAAGACGTGTGGGTACTCCAATTCTAGAAGCTAGAGCAGTAAAAATACATGCAGCTTAATTAAGGAAAAACTAAGGATTCATACCTACAGAAGAATGAGAAAGCGAAGGTGGAGCTCAAGTAAGAATGAACTTCGTTTTGAAAAAATTCTGCTCTTGCAGTGACAACTGTGCTAATAGAGCAGCCACAGCAGTGACAATGTGACATAGATACGCATCTTAAGACAGAAGCGGTTCAGAAACCAATGTTGAAGTCCGAAAGTGCAGTAACAGTAAAGTGAGAATGAACTTTCTCAGTACGTTTCCTCTATGAAACTATTTATCGTATAAATATTTTAATTTTCAGACTTTCCACCTCGACATCGGAAGAATGTCATATTTTAGCAATGCTTTGAGTGTAAGGATTTTACCCAACAAAAGCATGCGAACCCAACACGGTTCAATATTGTATCACCCTAGATTGGGTCAAATTAACAAATGACATGTTTTCTAATGGATTATTCTGAAAACTGAAAAACTACAGGAAAAAATATATTTTTTCTGCCTAATAACTAGGGCTGGACAAAACTCCCGAACCGAACCGAATCGAGCGATTCTTTATAAGTTAAATACCCGAACGGGTATCTGAATCGAGAACCGATGGGTTTGGTTTGGTTCTCGGTTCTAGACCCAGAACCGAAGAATCAAATAAGAACCGAATCTAAATAATTTTTTGAATTTTTTATATTGAATTAATTAAAAATTTTTAATTTTTTTTAAACAAATTAACTAATTTAGTGATTAATGCTTCAACTCCCAATCCAAGTTCATGCCCAGCCCTGCCCAGCCTAGCCCAACCCAACCTAATTTCTAAATTCAATTTGTTGGCACAATTATTAATTTCATTGCTAAGCCCAAGATCATGACATTTTTAAGTTTCTATCATTCCCTTTCCAATTTCGTACTTTCATTCGATATTTTCGATCATCTCCTTCCCGGTTGATGAAATTTAAATGTTGTATTGAAAGGGAAAAGATTGTATGCAAAAAACTTGTTATTTTAGATATTCCTACTAGATGGAATTCAACATTCTTAATGTTAGATAGTGCATTAAATTTGTAAAAGATACGAACGAACATATCATTAGTTGTATTTATGTAGTATTACTGTAAATGTTACAAAAATTTAATTATGATACGAAACTGAACAGAACCAGACGGTTCCATTCATTAAATACCTGAAAATTTTGGTTCAGTTCGGATCTCTTCAGAACCGAACCGAACTGAACCGAACAATGTCCAACCCTACTAATAACATCTCATCACACTTCCCACCAGAAAATCCTAAGACAAATTGAGCAAGAATTTTCCTTACCTCTGTGCACACTACGTCCAAGGTTATTATTATCCTTCAGCGGGTCAATTATATTAAGATTTTTAGGCTGAAATGCTTTTGGGATTGTCTCGAGACTCCGAGTTGAACCTGAAAACATTCCTATACATTTTTCTAAAAATTCTTGACTAAGCATCAGATCCTTCTGTCCATCCTCTGGTATATTAACTGCAAACAAATCAGAAAAGAGAAGGCTGTGAAAAAGATTGAAACTAACAGAGAGAAAAGAAAATTGCTAGTGCCTAAGGGAGTATATGTGGCGTAGGTGTTTGTATGCGTGCTTGAGAGAGAGGCTATTGATGAAGTTAAACCATTTTCAAATAATCAAGTGCATTACTTACCCACTATTTCTGGAAGTGATGATATTCGAACTGGCCCCTTCAAACTTACACAGTAGTTCTCCCAGTCAAATTGGCTAAAATATTCCAAAAATTTATAGAGTACCTAAAAATGCACATAATTTTAATAAACTGAACTTTGTGAATGTAAATTTATAAAGAGTCAATATCACATAGGGCAATTACCGCTAGAGGGCCATTCAGGGATGAATAAAATAGATGGAGTATATAGAGGACAAGTGTTTCCAAAGCATAAGTAGATATTAAACCATGGTGTGCGCCAAGAATACGGCTCTCGTAGTAGCACCAAGCTTTTACCAAAATAATGCTACGTTTAAAGAGATGATTTTTCCCAACAAGACGATCAACCTGCATTTAGAAAAAGAATCATCAAAAATTCAGCAAGCATAACTACTACATGCCTTTAGAGTTTTACTCACACGAGAAACTTGACAAATTTCAAGCGGTGCATCACCCAACATTCTTATTGTTTTGAGTTATTTTTAGGGAAACTTATTAAAGAATCGATGAGGAAATAAATGAATGGAATTGGTCTTCTCTTAAAAAGTTTTATCTATCATCTACTTCAAGTTTATATCATCAATTAAAATCTATGAAGACAAAAAGAAAATAAATTACAACATCATATTTAAAGTTCTAGATTACATATCATCTACAAACCATCATATGAAACTGCAGTAGATAAGGGGTTCACTTGAGACTAAGTGTAGAAGTTTAATAGGTCAACCTGACGTGATTGAGTCCAGAAATTGGAAAGGAAAGAAATAAAAAATAATAATAAGAAGAAAATGCACTGCTTTTTATCATTTTTGAAGGGGTTACAGATAAACGATATGTGCTAAACTTAATTTACCAATTAAAAGTACCCCCACGAAACTGAATGAAAGGTTTTCCATTCAGCTAATTTCAGCTTCTTTGTGACAGAGAAATACGAAACGTTTAGTATACATAAAAGAATAATGTTTAATTGTACTTCGAATGAATGGCATCCAAGTACCCAAATTTGCATATTTATACATTTCAGAACTAACAGTAAGGCTTTGTTTCTACCTGCTCAAGGAAACAAAGTGTAGAAAGTCCTCCCAACTGATTAAAGGAAATATCGATCACAATGTTCTGCACAAGGCATTTCACAATTTTCACCTGCCATCAGAAACACATGCACTCAGTTCAAAACCTCAGAGAACCACACAAGTAAATAGGAAAGAGCCACCTCCTGACAGCTTCTGGAAACATGTAGAATGAAAATAATATGCAAGTTGGACGATAAAAATAAAAAATAAAAATCAAATGCAGCCTTTATCAAGGTGGAAATAAGCAGTTGAGTAAGGCTACCTCGGCATCTATAAACTGTGCATCCTTCACTTCATATTCTGCATTTTCATTCAGCTGCTCCCCTTGCAGAATACCAAGAACGTCGCGCGCCAAAGATTCCTCAACATTAAGACTTTTAAGTGCAGTCAAGTCGATATCTCCATCAGGTAAGTACGTCTTCAGCGGCACAGACCCATAGGGAAAAGCCTATTACAAATATAATCCAAGTTATTAAGCCCTAAATACTTGAATAAGTCAAAGATGGACGCAAGAATGACAAGGATAAGACTATTCAGAACTAATACATGTGAACCGTTATCTTAAATTATTTAGTGGTAAGAATCCATGAAGCTTCCATAACACATAAGTTTAATAGGATGCCTTGGAAAAATTTAAATAAAAAGAACTGTAAATAGGAGCAGAAAATATAACATCCCCTAAATTTCAACCTATGAGCATGTAAAGAATCTAGGGATTTTGCTCCTGCATTGACTTTGACTTTAAAGAGCCGACAACCTTCGACTAATTAAAATGGAATTCCAAACTTTACAACTTAACATTCTTCTTGTCACCACGACACCGACATTGCACCTGCACTTTTATCGCTTCATGATTTTGTCGCAAGATCGGAGATTCAGAATTAGGTA
Organism: Fraxinus americana; assembly: GCA_035079005.1. NCBI lineage: Eukaryota > Viridiplantae > Streptophyta > Magnoliopsida > Lamiales > Oleaceae > Fraxinus > Fraxinus americana. The sequence goes on along the minus strand of CM068720.1, from coordinate 3,791,337 downwards.
TAATCATTTGAATCTAGCACAAATGAATAGACAATGCAGAATCTAACAAGTAATGAAAGTTCAAAATCCCTTTGTCCTAGTCTAAAAGGCAAACAATCAGATACTGCTACAACTTCAATAACTCATCAAATTATATAGATTATAAGATAAAATACCCCCTTAAGGCATCTAAATAAGACTTTATGCAAAAGCAACGTATTTTCAAGAATATACTTCAACTTTCCACACACCGGTAAAATATATAAATAATCGCACAAAATTCAATTAAGATTCAGCAAACTGAAATTAACCAAATCACTTCACAGAGAGAAAAATCATATTAAAAAGTTTTAAAAATTAAATAAATAAATGTAGTAAATTGAAATCAGAAAACATGTGGTCACCTCACAGTCGAGATGACGCTTGATGAGCCTCTGAACGTAATCAATTACGTCTTTTCTCTTCTCTTCTGAGTCAAGAGTTGGGTGTATGCAATTCATCACTTGCTCGGCCGCTTCCTCTGCCGCTACAAAACACTCATCTGTAATTGAAGCCGGATCAGGTTGCCTCCGACGCGACCCAGAAAAGGAGCTGAGAGGGTCATCCTCCACCAAAACGCCGCCGTTCGAACTCAGTCCTCCAACATCACCCATGTTATTTATATTTATATTTATAATTTATAACAAATTTCACTCCGGGGCTTTCTCTAGCTTCATCATTTTTACCAAAGTTGCTTCCATTGTTGTTACACAAAAACAAAATTCTAGGAAATGAAGAGAGGGCGAGAGAAAAAGGGGTTTAGAATTGGGGTTTGTGTGAATGGGTTATGCGGAATTTATTGCAAATTGTAAAAATCTGCTGCTTATACATTTACATATACGTATACACAAATGGGAAGAAAATAAGTTTTATAGGGAAAAAGGAGAAAAAAAAAAGACGAGAAATTCGGAGATAAGACAAAAAGGGTTGTTCGTATTTATATTCTTCTTCTCCAAACCTCTCATCCTCCTTCAGTTATTTGCAGGCGAACTCGTTTGTCTTCGTCCTCCTACCTTTTCTCTCTCCTCTCTGTCTACATATTAATAATATTATACATATAGTTTTCTATATAGATTTCTGGGTTTTCGTTTAAATCAAAAAAATATCTGCAAAAGAATGAAAATTCTGTCGAAGGGACGCGACGAAAGGGAAGCGGAGACAGGGAGGGAAGGGAAATTAGGATATTAGAAAAACTATATATTTAATCGGTCCTGGAAGGATAGGGAACAGTAAAACGGCGACGTTTTTATGGTGGTCCAAGGGTTTTAGATTATTTTACTGGGCTCGGTTACGGCTTTGTGGATTTTGTAATTAATAAAGTGAAGAAAAACATTAACAATTTGAAACCGAAGTCACCGTGTTGTGTTTGGGCCCACCTCTACCCCACACACAACATAATTTCTATATATTTATCCACTCATTTTAATTTTAACAATTTTAAAAAAAAAATCTTTTGAAGATTAGGCTGTACGTGTTGAGTGTTTAAGCACGGAATAACGAATGTTTCGATTCCCGATGAAAATCGATCGAACCTGATGTATTTATTGGCGTTATTATGCCAAGATTGTTATCGATCTGAACACAACACGCGTAATAAGGTAATTAAGATAACGACAAATGATCTTACAACTGAATAGAATTTATGTTGTCTCATATCTTTTGTCAGATAACCTACACGCTACACGTATGATTCGTCTATGAAGAACGAGTTTACCGAAAGAAGTAATATGATAAATTAGATAACGACAATTAATCTTACAAATTAAATAGAATTTACAATTTTTATATCATTTATCACACTTTATCCTCCACGACTCTACACGTATCGTATGTCAATGAAGAACGAGCATGACAAAAAAAGTTAGCTTTTCAAGAGGACCCACAAATGGTGCCACACCAATGTGGGTCCCACAGTTTCTTTTTCTACACAAATTTTTGGGGGTCCCCCAACTTATATTTTATATGAAAAATAGCTCTCCATATAAAAAAATGTGAAATAGTGTCAACCATAATTTGAGGCATAAACTGCAAACACGTGTGGCAAATCGAATGGGGATTTTTCATATAAGATTTTCTATATCTAGCGTGGAAAATTACGAATTGTGTCAATCCACAGAGAAAAAGATCTCACATTCTGCGTTGCCAGTAATTATTACATGTACTTGCACTAAAATGCGCCGTGGAAAATCTGTTCTCCTCCCACGAAACTTTACTTTCCACCCAATTTCATTTTTTCGTCGGGCCCGCGATAAATGCCCGAGTTTCAACATACAAACCACGATATTTTGCTAGTAATATCAGTTTGTTCTACTAATAGTAACACAACCAAACAAGATTAGTTCAGTCGGAATGCATGAGATAATAAAAAATTATAATATTAATGTATTAAATAATAAAATATCATATGTATGTCACGTAGGACGACTATAGATAGCGCTATGAATAGCATTACTCATAATTTTTATGCTTTATAAAAAATTATAAAGTGTTAAATATCATGTAAATATTTTTATTTTACTTTTATGCTTTCCATTTCTTACTATGAACTAAATCAACTTGTTTGATTGGAAAAACTAAAACAATTCCCATTATGCATAGAAGGCTAGAAATTAGAAAAATTGTTTTAATCTATTTTAAGATATTATTTATCGCTTGTTCGACTTCGAGTAAATCCTGAATGTCGATTATCGTCGATTCGACTTCGATTTGACTCAAATTCTAAAGCAAATAGGATTTGAAATAATTTGGCTTGATCTTAAATTTTGGACCAATCGGCTTGCGAGTTAGTGTAATAAATAAACTTTCGAAAATTATATCTTTGCAGAAATTGGGAACTTTTAAAAACAATAACTTTGCATAAATTGGAAATTTTGATAGGTACATAGTATTTATATGATGGGTAAAATATAGAATAAGAAGTCTACATTACGCATATGTTTGGTACAAATTTCTTACGGTTCATTTTTTTTATACACATTTTTTCTTAATAAAATAATTTTACACATAAATTATTTTTTTCTATTTTTTAATCACGCAATCTTTAAAAGTATAATTATTTTTCATAAAATCTGTACGTCAGAAAATCTACCTAACATTTTCTGTCTTTAATCGCAGGTAGAAGTCACATAGGTTTGACTTTTTGAAGGAAAAATAACTTTAATATTAACGGCAAGTGCCCATTTAATGCACATGTCCTTCTGGCAACTATAGAAAAAACTTTTCTAGATTATGATAATCATAAGCTGATTACTTTAATTTCAATATCTATTATTCTTACGTGTCTAAATACTATGAGTAAGTTTGTTACCTAATATTCAATAAGACTGAAAATTTATTATTATTTTTTATTTTTTTAAAAAAATGATTTTTATTTTAGGGTCCGTTTGATTGTAAGGATGAAATTTGGGTGGAAATAAAATGAATTATAGGGAATTAAATTGCCTATAATTCATTTTATTCAGAATTGTCAATTAATTGTGTTTGTTTGGCATAATTTTGCACCTGAAAATGTTGAAATTTTAGATATTTTGGTGTTCGTTTGACTTTGTTTTCCAATAAAATTATCCATTAAAGGAAAAAAATTTATAATTGGGAATAAAATTTGTTTCCATTGCAAAAAAAAAAAAAAAAATGGGAAATTGAATTCCTCAAAAACCAAGAATTGTGCACGTGTAGGCCAAAATTTGGAAATTCAATTGCCAGGAATAGTTGGCCAATCAAACATATAATTTGTGTGGAAATGAATTTTTTTTTCCATTTTCCATGGAAAACCACCTCAATCAAACATGCCTTATGCAATTCACATTCTCAAATGTATTATAAGAGCATGGTCGATTGTAGTGGTGGCAATGGGCCGAGCCGAGCCGGCTCGGCCCATTGACGGACGAGCTCGGCTCGTGTTCGCACGAGCCGAGCTCGTGGCTCGTCGGCAACGAGCCGAGCGCGAGCTCGGCTCGTTGCCGTTTGGGCGAGCTCGGCTCGCGCCCGAGCTCGCCCAAGGCGAGCGGCTCGGGGCGCCGCGCGGGAGCGCGGGGGGGCCGCGGGCCGGGTTTTTTTTTTTTTTTTTTTTTTTTTTTTAAATAAATAACGCTACTACTACAAGTCTATTTTTTCTATTTTTTTTAAATATATATTTTCCAAAACATTTATCGGGGATCGTCAAAACATTTATAATTTTTAAAATAGTAAATATACATTTATTTAAAAAAAAAAAAAAAAGATAAACCCTCCTCCTTTATCCGGGCTTGGGACCGGCTACTTCAATTTCGTGTAGGCGGAGTTAAAATTGTACACGAAAAACTTTTTACGTGTACAATTTTTTTAAAAAAATTATAAATGTATGAAAATAAAATTTTGTAATGAATGTATTGAAATTAAATATCACTTACTTGATTACATGCAATTTCGGCATATTTATGTTGAATTCGATAATTAGCGTCTTCCCAATCCTTCACGCACATTAACGCTTCCAAAATATCTTCTTTTAGTCGACTTCGAATTTCAGAGAGAACCCTCTTCCCTGCACTAAAGCGGTACTCCGAAGCTACGGTGCTAACCGGAGGTGTTAGTAGATCTTTTGCAATTGCAGAAACAATTGGCCATCGACGTTCATTATTTCGCCGTAATTCGATTACATCTTCTCGAACTTTTCTTAACCGATTTGTTACTAGGCATAGTATAACGAAAGTAATCAATTAATTCGGATGGCAACGCATTTTGACTACTACTCGAAGTTTGAGTACATGCAGTGGAAGACATACTACTACTACTAGAGGAACCATATGCATATGCAGTTGAATCATATCTAATTGAGTCTATGTTTTCTAATAAATTGATTACTTCAGCGTCGTCATCGTTTATATTAGTGGGAGTAGGAGTAGGTACACGAGTAACTTGTGTACCTATTCTTGAAGCATATAATTCATACATCTCAGTTAACGTTTGTTCCAAGTTCCTATAAGTAATAGGCATATTAAAAGTTAAAGCATTTGAAATTTGGTCAATTATAAATTTAGTGCCCGATAAATTATATCGGGGGTCCATGACGCATGCTAAAGGAAATAACATAGGTAATTCTTCCCAATATTTTCTAAATTTTAATTCCATAGCATATATAACCGCATGCAAATCGGGTCATTTTGATATCTATTAAAAGCCCTAGCTTATATAAAGACGTTCAAGAACCATGCAACTAGTTGGATAATAAACACCGCATAATATATTCGTAGACGTATAAAAACTTTCCAAAAATTTCTTAATTTTAAAAACCGTATTCCAATCGGATTCATTTAAGATATCATCGTCGTCGTCTCTAATATGCCTATTGTTATAAAATTCATGATAAACGGTTCAAAACCTTCACATGATTTTAATAATAAGTAAGTTGAATTCCACCTATGACCTACGCGCAATAAAAAGTTTTTGTATTAGAGTTCCCAGCTTGTTCACAAAATTCTTCAAATGATTGTTTTCTACTAGGTGTAATCGTGATATACGTAAGTGCATTCCTAATTCGACTAATTTCGTCCTTCACATGTTTTAAACCGTCTTGTACAATTAAATTAAAAATATGGCACACACATCGAATATGGAATAAATAACCACCAAAATCGGGTTGAAGTACTCTATGCAATTTATCGATAACTACTTTATTTACAGAAGCATTGTCAAAAGTAAAAGAACGGATTTTACTCTCGCATTTATATTCTTTAATTATTAACATAATTGCATTATATATAGTGTTAGCATTATGAGGATAATCAATTATTTTAAAAGCAATAATTTTTTTATGCATAACCCAAAGTGGGTCTATATAGTGTGCAGTTGCAGCTATATAACCTCTTTTATTAATCCCTTCCCATAAATCCGAAGTTAAAGATATGACACCCCCGTATTTTTCTAAATCCCCAATCAATAATCGCTTTGCATTAAGAAAATATTCAATTGTATTAGAACGAAGAGTATTTCGACTTACCCCAACGTACCTTGGTTGAAGATATTGTTTGACGTAGTTTACGAAATGTTCGTTGTCCACTATTGCTAGTGGCAGCTCCGTCGCGGCAACGAACTTCACCATTCCCTTTCGTGCTTCCTCCTCCGAATACATCCACGTAGAAAGTGGCGAAGTAGTAGCACCGTCTCTACTAGTACCAAACTGTAGTTGCGTTTGTCCACGTTCAAGAAGCCCATGTTTGGCCGCACATGCTTTGTAATGACGGTTGAGGTGAGTGGTTCCAATTTTTTTTGCCATGCCAGTCGTTGTTGACAGTATTTACATACTGCTTTCATTTCGGAACTCCATCGATCACACGACCGTTGTTCACCAATTTGAAATGGTCCCAACATTTTGCCTCTTCTTCCCTTTCTCTTCCCTCTTGCATCGGGAATATTTAGTGATGGTTCTTCATCTTGTTCCAAATCAATAGGAACACTGGGATCAACATCAACGTCATCCAAATCAATCGGATCGGCATCGCCTTCACGAACGTCGAAATCGTCAATGTCTTCTGGAATTGGTAGTTGGTTGAGACCTGCAAATTCATTCCCAAATTGATTTTGGGCAGGTGTTTCACCTTCCATACCGAACAAGTTTTCAACAAATGCTCGTGGATCCATTTGTGAATTGTTGAAATAGAATGTAGAAATGTAGAAATGTAGAATAAGTAGAAATGTGAATTTGTAAAATGAAGATAATAATGTAAAAAAATATAGAAGAGAATTATAGAATTGTTGATAATGATTTGTAAATTGTAAATTGTAGAGTAGAGAGTATAGAATGAAAGTTTGGTGGGAAAAAAATGTTGTAATGGGTTGGGTATTTATAGGAGAAGAATTGGAGAAAATTAAAAAAAAAAAAAAAAAAAAAAAAAAAAATTTTTTTTTTGGCAAAAAAACTGACCAAACGGTCAATGGTTACGTGACCGTTCTGGTCACTTTTTCGTTTTATTTTTTTTTTTTTTTTTTTTTTTTTTTTTATTCTTGGGTGGGCTCGTTAGACGAGCCCACGAGCCGAGCGGCTCGTGGGCTCGTCTTAGACGAGCCTGTGCAGTTTCGTCTAAGACGAGCCCACGAGCCTGGCTCGTGGGCTCGTCTCACGAGCGGCTCGGCGAGCAGCTCGCCGAGCCGCTCGTGAACAGTGACGAGCCGAGCGGGCTCGGCTCGTCTAGCCCATGAGCCCGCTCGGCTCGTGCTCGGGCTCGTTTTTTTACGAGCCCGAGCGGCTCGTGGGCGTGAACAGTACGAGCCGAGCGGGCGAGCCGACGAGCCGCTCGGCTCATTTGCCACCACTAGTCGATTGGCATTGTTGTACAAGGCAATGCAAGAATTAACAAGTCTAATTCGTTATGGTGACTTGACAATTTCAACCAAGATAGTCTATTGAATTAAACATGATTTTAACTCTTTTTTTAGTTAATTTCGCGAAGTATTAATTTAACGTACTAGTTCATAATAATAGGATTTCATATAAAACAAACTATTGTATCGGATAAATTTTAATATTTGTTATTAATGTGTTTAGTATTGTCCAATAATTATATCGTCGTAGTAGTATGCTCGTTACAAGAACTGGACAATACAGAAAACGGCAATTTACTATATTCGACGGAAATATCTTAACCTTTTAATAGCATTTCCTCAATTGAAGTAAAGTCTAATGCATGCCGCGTGCTATATGCGCACATTGGACCAGTTAGCGACATACACTCCCCTATAACAATTTAGGATAGATATTTATTTTTTATTGGACCAGTTATTATTGCAAGCTCCACAATAAATTCAAAAATGTACAACTGTCAAATATCGTCTCTCTTTTTCATTTTTTCTGTTTTTCAATTATTATTATTATTATTACATAAGACCTTAGACCTGCAATTTTTATCTTTCAATCGCACATTTCATCAACTTTAATAAAATTTACTAAAAATATAACTTTTAACAAAATCATGCACGAGTGAAATGTCCATAACTGAGATGGCATTAAGAAAGTCAGTTTAATGTCAAAGTTACTGTCAATTATAAGGTGAGTGCAACGGAGAAAATTGGGTTGACGACCAAAGTTGAATATTTGCAAAGTCATACTTCCCAGAAGGACCATTCTCGTGCTCGATATTTCAATTTCATTACAAGCTGAATCCTTTACGATATAAACCATCTAAAGAATCGTTGCAATTGTACATGAACCACATTTGCTATGACAACAATGGACACAAATTTAATATTTGGTTGTGTTTGGTGTAGATGGCAGATTTGGTTTAGATTGAGGATGATGTTGACTAGTGACTCTCAAGAAAATAATTACGGGATATGTTTCAATAATATTCTAACTTATGATTTTTAGATAAATGAACGCAATAACTTAGTTAGAAAAGTACACACATACTTGAGAGTATCACATATACACGAGTTTCATATTGTAATTCTCAATTAATAGACGTGATAGGTGCATCAAACATGTACACATACAAAAAAAAAAAAGAAAAAAATCACGTGTTTCATAAATATGGCGATTAGTGTGGAAATATTAGTTAATGAATCTCGTAAATTAATGGTTACAAAAGTACATATCATATACAATTGTCGTATGATAAAATATGTTACGTATATAAGAAAATGCTAACTAGCAAAGCTTATGCATTATTAATTTATGTTTGTTTCGGATTTTGACCAATTTGGAATAAAGAGTGGACATAATCTACAATATATAAAAAAGAAGGATTGAGAATAAACGTTTGAATACCTATTTTACCCTTATATATTTAGCTATAAGCCCAATATACTCTTATTTGATTTACAATTTGTCCTTAAATTTCCTGCTTTTTTTTCTCAACTATGTCCTTATTTAATCCTTCTAATTTTTCATGCATTAAGTAAATTTTACAACTTATAATATTAAACACGTTTCTCATCTTTCAGCCAATTGATCTTCAAATGAAATATAATTTATGTATAATTCCTGATAGTTTATAATATAATGTTACATAATATGATTATTCCTATATAAATATATTTCTTTATCAAAAAACAATAATATGTGATATGGTCATAATATTTTACCCCGAGCACGAGCACTTCGATAGCCGAACTTTCTTTCCTTGATCGAGCATCCTCGGGCATAGAATATCCCCAGGAAATCTCGAGGATATGGACCACACAAATTGTCCTCATAATTAATTTGGAAGTCCTCGGGGTAAAAGGCCTCGGGATATTTACTTGAGCAATTCCAGCACATTCCTTAACCTAGCATCGCCTGTCCTCATTCAGGAAGGTTCCAAATCCTACATCGACACCCCAACCTTGGAATCCTAGATCATTAAGGAGTCCTATCTTTGGTAAACACTCCAAACAAGGTAAGTTCAGACTCCTACTCAAATTCCAATGCTCCTGAAAATAAGGAGATGAGTTACACATGAACTACACTACCTACCACTATAAATATGCCACTTTCATTCATTATTCAGGTACGTTTTTTCATATATATATATTCTGCGTATACTCTTAGCTTCCCTGTCTGACTTTAGCATCGGAGGGGTGACAAGGGCACACATCTTCGCCTTTGTTTCAGGTAACGGAGGATCTTGTTCGTGGTCAATCTCAGAGGTCAAGCTCGGAATTCTATAGGACACGATTTTTGGTAAGATCAATATGTAATAATGTTCTTTATTCATTATTGAGCACGTGTTCTTGATTTACCTTCATTGAAACAAGAAAAAAACTGAAAATTCTTGTATTGAGAAAATGAAAATCATATAGCCATAAGGGAAATTGAGGTCAACAATTTTCAAAGAAACCGAAGGATCACACACCAAAAAAAAATCGCATTCATTACCCTTAAAAGAAATAGTTAATAATATAGTTTTTTTGTTCATTACGGTTGAATAATAAGTAATTAATTATTTGAATAACCTCTGTTGAAATCCTAAATCGTCAACATAAACTGATTAAGAACATTATTTGTTACAATATTCACCTTCATTTGTAACAGTTTCTGAAACTTATGCCTATTATGTAGAATAGAAATACTTCAAATGTTAACATTATATAGTATGAAAACAATAATATCAATAATTGAAACTTGGGTATGGAAAACTTTTTGTTTTTATTTTTGCCCTTACATATTTTACTTTTGACAACAACGCCTTTAATTTTAAGAATAATGCTAAGTGTACACAATTTTTTACACAATCTTTTACACCTCTCTCACATAGAAGGGGCCCACACATAATAAAATAATCGTGGACCCCCCTCCATGTGAGAGAGATGTAAAAGATTGTGTAAAAGTGTGTGTGTACATATAGCATTACCCTAATTTTAAATGTACCATAATCATTACTAATTACAATTTATATTGTAACTCCAAAAATTTAATATAAAGCTACTTCACTTTGTCTCTTATTAAATATAAATTTCATTGTTTACATTAGAGAACTTAAAATTTATATTAACCAAATTTAAATTTATTTACTTAAAATTGAAGCTCGATATATATAATATATACACATATAAAATAATATTATAATATATAAAGGTTTGCATTAATATAATAGTAGATTAATTACCATTTAATATATTTAACTAGATTTAATATCCATTTAAGTGTAAAGTTCATATTTTATATTGGACTACTTAAAATTACACCAATCAAATTAAGTTTAATTACTTAAATTACGTTATTAAAACTAAGTTTAATCTCTTAAAACATATGTAAACGTAATTTTATTATAATTATAAAATAGATTGCATTAATATAATGGTAGATAAATTACAATATAATATAACATATATTATAGTTTTAATATAATTATATATGTAGACCAGCTTCTATTTTAAGTGATTATGTCAAATTCTGAGTTCTCCAATATTGAAAATGAATTATATATTTAAAAAGAGACTACATGAAATTAAAATTGTAATTAATCTACCATTAATGCCAATGCCACATTTAGTATATTATAATATTATCTCATATGTGTGTATATTGTATTATTTATATATGTGAGCCCCACTTAAAATCGACGCTCATTTACTTGTATAATTATATTAAATACAATACATTGGCTTGTTTGATACTTTGATCTCCATTTTTTTAAAATATATTTTTCTCTTTTCTTTTTCAACCATACGCTCTTCAATAAAATAATATTGTACGCAACTCAAAAACTTTTTCTTCATTTTAACCACACATTTTTCATCAATTTACTATTCCAAAATATATTCTACACAAAAAATGAGGCTCAGATAGACCCCTCCCCCTCCTCTATTCAAATATTATAAACTTCATGTTTAATTAAATATATTTGATAAAAATAATTATTGAAATACAAAGGACAATAAATTGTAAAGAAAAAACTGCTTAAAGGTGATCAACAATTAGAAGGGAAAGAGTCGAAGAGTTAAAAAATTAGCCATTAATCTTAAAAACTTTACTAATTACTCCTCATTATTAGGAGTTACTTATCATTCAAATATTTGTATCCATCCCACTAAATAGAAAGAATAATGTTATTTATCATTATGATAACGGATCATCGGTGATGTGATTGTCTATGTGAAATAATGTCACACGGGGAATAATCTTGTAACCCGTTGATAAAAGATCAATCAATTTCGTTTTTTCCCCTAAGTTAGCTTGAATATTGTCTATACATTTTTCAACGTCAACATCTATTAAAGGATTTTTTTTTAATGAATTTTGTTTTTTTGATACACAATTTGATTCTCCGTTCAGGGTTGGATCTATATTCTCCACTTTGGTGCATTTTTGTGTCTTTTCTTAAAATATTACGTGTTCCAATAATTTGTATACGTGTGAATATTTTTATATGGTTTACATATGTTTTAGATTATGCAAACTACAAATAAAAAGAATAAGAATTGTGGGACATTGAGAAAAAATATTGTGTACAAAGAGGTGTTATTATAATCAAAACATTATATTTCAATTTATTCAATATTTTCACATTATACGTATAATTCTACAAAAAAAATTATATACATCTTCTATATATAAAAGTGCCTATGAAACGGAAAATCTTGTTTTAATAGAAAATCTAACGAGATTTGTTGTTTTAACGGAAAATATTTTTTCACCGTTAGTTTTATTGTTTCCATTAAATAGCAATTAAGCCACCGTTTGTGGTAATTGATGTTGTGTATGTTGGAATTCTATTATCTAATAATAAATGAATGGGAAATGCAAAAAACTTCATACTACTACATTTTAGTCATTAGGAAAAAATTAAACTAAAAAAACAAAATGGACGTGGAGATTATCAATTTAAAAATGCTAATAATTTATTTGGTAACGTACATTAAACTTAATGAAGAAAAATTATTTATTTATTTAGTTTTGTATTGTAATGTTATCTATTATTTTATTATGTACAAAATGTTCATGATTAAGTGTAAAATTTGACATAATAAAATAGTACGAAACACAAACTTATACATTTTTTTGTCTTTACACTAACATTCATTCTAAAAATTGATTATGATTTAATGTAGAAAGCAAAATTCTGGATATAGGCGAAGATAAATGTGATTGAGTCTGTCCAAGTATTTTATTACATGTCATGCGTTGACTGTAATAAAGGAACTTGATATAAATGCAATGAAAGTTTCGTTTGTATATATTGCAAAAGCCAAGGGGTCTACAAACCACGGTATGTATCTTACAATTTTAATTTAAAATTGATGTTTGATTTAATTTAGAATTTAACACTATTCAAATTAAAATTAATATATTCAACGCATTTAAAGTGTTAGGAGATATGTTGAACTGGACGATAATACTGAAAAATTAATTGCTAATGTATTTGGTGAAATAGTAGAACAGACACTTGGTTGTTCAACAGTTGAATTGATGGAACATGCTGGAGAGGTACTTCTTAAATTTTTCTTCAGAACTTGATTTTTATTATAATGAGTTATTTAAAAAATAATTGAGTTTTTTATTAATTATGTAAACCTATTCAAAATTTATTTTGTAAGAAAATCGACCATATGTTAAAAGCGTTGCCGAGAAATTATCAAAAGAAATTTGGAAGATTCAAGTTTATGTAGATCCAGGGAAATTAAAGGAGAAAAAATATAGGCAGTTTAATATCATCTCTATTGAAGCAGTGCAAGATGAGGAAAATATTGAATCGTTATCTTATAATCAAAATTATCTCAAACGGCTTTCATAAAACTATGAGCGATGTTTATTTATAGAACCATGCTATACAATCTATTAATGCCCTTTTTAAAATATATCACAATGTGTAATTTTTTATCAATTACATAAACATTAAACGTGCATTGCACGTTGCTTAAACCTAATATATATATATGAAATGGAAATTCTTGTTATAACAAAATGCTAATAATTTATTTGGTAAGGTACATTGAACTTAATGAAGAAAAATCATTTATTTATTTAGTTTTGTATTGTAATGTTATCTATTATTTTATTATGTACAAAATGTTCATGATTAAGTGCAAAATTTGATATAATATAATAGTACGAAACACAAACTTATACATTTTTTTGTCTTTACACTAACATTCATTCTAAAAAGTTGATTATGATTTAATGTAGAAAGCAAAATTCTGGATATAAACGAAAATAAATGTGATTGAGTTTGCTCAATTATTTTATTACATGTCATGCATTGACTGTAATAAAGGAACTGAATATAAATACAATGAAAGCTTCGTTTGTATATATTGCAAAAGCCAAGGGGTCTGCAAACCACGGTATGTATCTTACAATTTTAATTTAAAATTGAAGTCTGATTTAATTTAGAATTTAACACTATTAAAATTAAAATTAATATATTCAACGCATTTAAAGTGTCAGGGGATATGTTGAATTGAACGATAATATTGAAAAACTAGCTGCTACTATGTTTGGTGAAGTAGCAAAACAGACACTTGGTTGTTCAACATTTGAATTGATGGGACATGTTGGAGAGGTATTTCTTAAATTTTTCTTCAAAACTTGATTTTTATTATAATTAGTTATTTAAAAAATAATTGGGTTTCTTGTTAATTATGTAAACCTATTCAAATTTTATTTTGTAGGAAAATCAACCATATGTTAAAAGCGTTGCAGAGAAATTATCAAAAGAAATTTGGAAGATTCAAGTTTATGTAGATTTAGAGAAACTAAAGGATAAAAAATATAAGCAATTTAATATCCTCTCTATTGAAGCAGTGCAAGATGGGGAAAATGTTGAATCGTTATCTTAGAATCAAAATTATCTCAAACAGATTTCATAAAACTATGAGCGATATTTATTTATAGGACCATGCTATAGATTCTATTAATACTATTTTTTTAATATATCACAATGTGTAATTATTTATCAATTATATAAACATTACATCATTAGTTATTTAATTAACCAAAAAAATTAAATCTTTATTAATAAAAATTTAATTCTTAATCAAAAAAATTATATATACATTAAGCAAACGTGCATTGCACGTTGCTTAAACCTTTTGTGTGTGTGTATTCTTTTTAACAGTTTTAGTTTTCTCGTTAACAATATTAATTAACTCAACTACTTGAAAAAAACATTAGTACTTCAAAAGCATATCATTCATTTAATACATAAGACGTGCAAACACGTGCTTACTACTAGTTTAATGAAAAAGACAAAAATTAGTATTCCTACTATGGCCATTTTGATAAAATTATTTATGATTTGACATATTTGTGTGATATATTAAATAATGGTAAATCGAATTAAACAATAAACAGTAATTAATGTTTTTTGTATTTTACCGTTTTGAATTCTACACCGAACCTAGCCTCCACCAAAACCAAAGTTATTTGCACGAAAACCATCCAAAGATCCATTGGTATTGCACATCCACTGTATTTTTAGGGGAAAAACACACACACATAACTTTCACGTGCAATAAAAAACATATACAATATAAAAACCATGTACAATATAAGCGTGAGACTAACAAATGAGCATTAAAAAATTGTACCTCAATAATGAATTAGGCATTAGAATATATAACAAGAGTAAGAGGTGTAAACACTCGTGTGAAAGTGAGTATATCATATATAATTGGAGTTTTCATGGCCTTTGAACTCCAATCGGGATCGTAATGTAGGACGCATAGTCGAGTAGGACTCCACATCACATGAGGACATGAACCCTATTGGGTCGAGGTCACTGAGGTGAAGTGGGATAGATCCACGGGCTGGTGATGAGATTGCTTAACCCGGAGTCGAAGGTGTCCACCTCATAGATCAAGACAAGACCAAACACTACAATGCGTGTGTGGTTGGGGACTCACACACTCTTGATCGGGACTGGAAATTACAGTATAATGAGTGACCCCATTCACCTGAGGCTAGGCTTGAGGTTAGGTGCACTGAAATGAGTGTTGGAGTGCGCAAGCAACACCCACATGTACAACGATCAAATTATCTTAAGAAACATCAATTGTCACACTGGGAACATGTAGCGTTGTATTAATGAGGCGTCGGACCTATGCCGTTGTGTCATAATTACTCCCTATAAATATGCCCTCCCCATTTTCACTAGACTCTAGCGATGATGGTATAAATAAGCCTAAGTTGAGTGGTCAAGATGGTGATGAGACCGAGGACCTCAAAATGAGCAACCAAGATGAGGACGAGGAGGGGATGAGGCCAAGGACATCGAGGTGAGCAACCAAATAATGTCATATTAGTACAATACCCCACAATCCACCTTAAGGGCACGTTTGTTACGCTGTATAGTATTAGATGATAGGATAAGGATGGATAATTAGAGATGATAGGAGTAAGGTGGATTGTGGTGTATAATCTAATACAACATTTGACGTTACACTAAATTATTAGAATCTTTTTTATATGTATAAGTATTTTTTTTCTTATATGTAACCTAAGTGATCTTTTTACTTGTGGTGTATAATCTAGTACGACATTTGACATTACACTAAATTATTAGAATCCTTTTTATATGTAATTATTTTTTCTTGTATGTAATCTAAGTGATCTTTTTTACTTAAAAGTGATCCATTAGTTATTTATTATTATTATTATTTTTACTTATATACGATTTTATACTAATTATGTATTCTTTTAATTATAAGTAACGTTTCTATTTATAAATTAATGTTTTAATTCTGAGGGATTTTTTTGTAAAAAGGTTACCTATAAGTTGAATTTTTGCTTAAACTTGTACATTTTACTTAAAAGTAAATTTATGCATTTCAATTCAACTAATAATTTTCTACTTAATAACGTGGTAAATAAGTCGGTTTAAACTTACCTCATAAAATGTATTAATTTTAACTG
Source organism: Fraxinus americana (assembly GCA_035079005.1). NCBI lineage: Eukaryota > Viridiplantae > Streptophyta > Magnoliopsida > Lamiales > Oleaceae > Fraxinus > Fraxinus americana. Next base: position 3,775,016 of record CM068720.1, on the reverse strand, counting down.
GTTGACTGGAGGATGTTAAGGATTAATTTAATATGGAAATTAGTTGCAACAAACGTAAGATAAAGATTAAATTAATTTTTATCTAATTGTAATAAAGTCTACATTAAATAGAAACTCTTAAATTAAAAAAAATAAAAAATGATGAACCGCATCCTTAGCGGCCCCCATCTGCCTTGTCCTGGCCTTGGTGAAGGAGATAAATTTCAGGTTATGCCTTCAAGGGTATAGGGTGGAAGACTACTTGTACACTTGCACTTACCCAATGACCAAATCCATATTTTAAAATTTGAACATTTGACGCGGCAGCCTCAAGTAAAATTGGATTTTTTCCACATTCTCCTTTTACCACTTGGAGATGTGCCTTGGGGGCAAACCTCTTAAATTAAACATTGAAGAAATTGTGATGAAGTGGAAGAAGTAAAAAATTGAATATTAATAAAATAAGCAAGAGAGCATTAAGCCCCCGTTTGACACCCATTAATTTCTCTTTTTCATTCTCATTTCAATCACACATTCTCCAAATAAAATAATATTACACACAAATCAAAAACTTTTCATCACTTTTTCACCACACATTCTCACATCAATCACTATTCCAAAATTTCTATTCTCTTCAAAATTAGATTCAAACAAAAGCTAATTATTTGATTAAAAAAATATTAATAAAATAGTCGCTACGATGGATTAGACATTAATTAATAAGAATAAAAAAGAGCTTTGTATTATACATTACCGTATAGCACGACGTATCGATGTAGTAGTAGCATGCAAAAATATCGTTATTTGTCCAATTTTAGTGCTACTTGCCTCAATTTCCTTTAGAATCATTTACCTAAATATCACAAGTATAGGACATGTTTAGTACACATAGGATTGAAAGTGATACGATTAGGGATGACAACGATTGAGAAGGATTGAATTGAGGTGAATTAGCGTGTTATTCTAATAAGACATTTGGTGTTACATCGTATTAGAAAAACGTATAGGTATTGAAAAGTAAAGAATTATTATGAGGGACTTATTTTTAGTTATAGCCCTTGTTCGGGCTCCATTTAAAAAAAAAAACGTATTTTGGAATAGTAAAAAATTGGAGAACGTGTGGTTAAAAAACAATATTCATTAAATAACATGTCAAATTCTGCATGTTGTAACATAATAAAACAGAAGCTTATTTGCTTAAATTAAAATGCAATTTGTTGTATTACGAAATATAGTCACTATCTTCCATAGCATCGACCTACATCGTTCCAACAATCATGCACGTTAAATGTTATAAAATTAACTTGAGCGAGTATAAAAATATTGAGCAAGACACAAATAATATTTTACTTTTAAAAACTAGAATATAATGATGTGACATAGTTGCTAACATTGTCGATCAATAATTTCAATCATCCCCAACAATCATGCAGATTAAATGTTATAAAATTACCTCGAGTGAGTATAAAAATATCATGTAAGACATGTTGGCCAACAATTTCAATCTCAATTAGAGCGATCATTTCTTAGCCTTGTTTGTTTCCGATTAAAATCAGATTTTAATTTGAGTTAAAGTCAGACAATCAATATTAATCACATCTTTCATGGGTGCCATAATTTTTCAATCACACATTTCAAAAACTTCTATCACAATCTACTAAAAATCTAGCATCTGTTTGGGGCATATTTTCAACCCAAAAGAACGAAAAAATGGACCGTTAGTGTACCTTTTTGAGTGCTTTTTTTTTTACTTCTATCTCACAAGGTGGGGCCCTCTAGCAGTACAAACTGTCATATTTTTTTTATTTAGGAGGTGAAGAATGAACTCCAAACAGGGGTCTAATTTTAATCCACACCAAACACCCACTTAAACAGGATAATTTCAATCATATTTAGATCATCGCTCATTGTAGTACTATAAAAAATTTATGTTTGTCTCAATTTGAAATTTAGAACCTTAGACATTGTCTTAATCTCAGATTTAGTGTATCGTTAGTCACATCACATTAAAATTAACATTATGAAATCAACTT